>JAPDPM010000021.1:7340000-9740000 GCA_032173925.1 Heritiera fomes | reverse complement strand
CATTGGCATTAATCTTCCGGCTTGGCAGTGTTCTCCTTGAAGCTCTTAGTCAACCAGATAGCAGTTTCTCTGGGGGAAGCTTTCCCGGGTCCGAATGGCTTTAGTAGCACACCTAGCTCATCATACCTCTCTTGCTGCAGCAACCTTGCACTAAACTCAAGCAACCCTTCCAATGCTTCCGCGCGTTGCTGGAAAGATGAGGGGTCAAACCTTCGGCGCCTTGTGTCTGATGAGGTGCGACTTGATGCCCCAGCAGTTGCATTTTGGTCAGAGGAATCAGTTGCATCCTCTCTATCTGCCTGAAACATGCTGCGCTGAATTCCTTGCCATGCATCAGTGTAAGGGGGCTTGATAGACACTCGATCACAGATTTGAACAGTACATTTGTCTTTTGTGATTGAATGATCCACAAATTGCGGTGAGCCAGAGGAACCCTGTGCGGATATCAATGAAGTTTTGTGGATGGGGAAAAATGCATCTTCATAGGAGGCTAATGGAAATTCAGCTATCTTATCAATTCGAGGAGCATTGACAGATATGTCTGGCGATTGTATGCGATGAAGGATACCAGCATTCGATTTAGAAGGAGATTCTTGAACTGTGGTTCTTGTTGGCAGCGGCAAGGACGCTCTTCGACTTGTGGGGAGAGGCTTTTTAACAGGAGTGCGTGAAACAGAAAACTGGAAACACAAGGCAACAAACAGTAAAAAACCAGCTTTTGTAACTAGAAAATGTTATAAGTAGCAATCTTATGAATGTGTTGCACACGTGTCCGATAAAGGAAAAGAGCCAGGAGAAAGAGGAGGGATGAGTCGAGCTCTATAGAATTTACCGAGTCATGATTTTTCAAGGGCTCCGTCTTTCTCTTGGGAGCTGCAGAAGCTTTTGTCAGAGAACGTCTTGGAGTCTTGGTGATGCTTGAAACTTTTGAAGTAATTGGCTTGCAAATAACTGTTCCTTCATGGCTACTATCAATAGACAAATCTTCTAACTTTTGACTCAAAGGTGTATCATGATGTATTCCTTTGGTAGAGCAAACAGAATCTTGCTCGGCTCCAGATATGCTTGGATTCAGAGTCCTATCGTTACTGAATGATCGACACCTCTCCCTGTAAGCAGAGAAGTGGACATCGACTGGATCTGAAAATCTAGTTTTCTTTATATTGGTTTCAGGCCAGTGTGCAGGTAAAGTATTCCTTCTCGGATTATTAATTTTAAGATGAACTTTAAGAACATAAGACTGCAGGTGTGGATGCCTGAGCAGTTCCTCAGCCTGTCACAACGGATATTTCCCTCAGATGAGAGGAAAGATAATATATTGCAGAAATATGCATATGCAGATGCATGAATGCACACAGTCCTTTCAAACCGATCTAATGGCAATGGTTGCAGAAGTGTGCTACTAACTGTGAACATATCGAGAAAACACAAAACAACTTAAGCTTTTCAGAAGCAAATGTTGAAACTGTTTTTTCAAAGTTCGCAACAGAAAAATACTTTCAAAGCTCATTTGCGGCCCCACTTTTAGATACTTCTGACATGCTATTCAGACATAAATGTCGCCCTAGTATTGTCAAGGTTCCTCCCAGAAACCAAGAAAATTGACAGTTGTAAGAGCATATTACTTCAGGTAAAAGTTACAAGTGATTCTCCTTTCAACTGAGAAAACTTATGTGGCCTCGGTAGAGTATCCTGGAAATGTTTTTCTAGCTCCTGAAGGCAGATGCTGGGGCACCAACATGAGCCGTGGAATGGGGTATTGCACTAAACACAACTGCAGTGTCATTGTATGCGTTCTAAAAACATTTATTGATGATGCATCAACCTAAATTTAACTCCATCTGTGTTGAGTGTTACACAAAAATGCAACATGTACCAAGCTCAGATAAAGGAAGGTGGCAGTAGGTTTAGATAACCAGCCATTAAAACTCTCCAATTTATATATTAGTTCATGTAACTTATCCCAATCTATTAAGGCAAAGACTTTGATGAAGATGCTGATGATGATGATCATGATGATATCAACCCACATTTGGGTCCATGATGGATATGGTAGATTCATAAAGATGCTCTGCCTGTATTGTAAGACATGGATAAGAGAGGGTTATACATACACTTGGCCTAAGTTCGGGATTTTTGCGCAGCATGCTTTTAACAAGACCACGACTGAAATGAAAATCAAACAATAATTAGACCAGCATAATCATCATCTGAAAATCAACATATCAGTAAATGAAATTCACAAGGCAAAAACCAATTATTAATCTTGTTTACCAAGCAGAAATAGCTCTAATGATTCCTATCATGAAGGA
Source organism: Heritiera fomes (assembly GCA_032173925.1). Lineage (NCBI taxonomy): Eukaryota > Viridiplantae > Streptophyta > Magnoliopsida > Malvales > Malvaceae > Heritiera > Heritiera fomes. The sequence continues at coordinate 9,737,688 of JAPDPM010000021.1, read as the reverse complement.
AAATGAGGCTTACAAGGCACCAGAATATTTTGTCGGAAGTGGAGCAACTATTGATTTATTAATCTTGTTTATTAGCGCTTGCATATCCTGATCAAGAGATTTAAGATCATTAGAAAAGGAAAGGAAAACATAAAATGGGAAAACGATTGCTAAAAATTAAATGAAATTCGAACATGCAGAAATGCCTTCTAATGCCAAACCATTAATTTTACCTAACAAAGTACCCTCATGAAAAGGATGCCTGGCATCATATTCAGTTATTCACCAGAGGTCTGTAACTATGAATCAAATATAATTTCTTGCTACACTGAAATACCTAAAGAATCAAATATGAAGGATGCTGTCTATAGCCCTAATATGACAAGATTGATTCCAAGTTACTGCTCAAGATCTGACCAAATTATGGCTCGAAAGATGACAAAAAATACATTGAGAAAACAAACTGTCTAAAGGCCCTCTAAACATTCGGAGTTGATAGAACAGGAGACTATTTATATGCTAATAGAACCTCTCATTTCACCATCTAAAACATGCATACATGGAATAATTCATGAAGATTATATACAATAATCAAACCCGTATATTTTAGGAATCCTTCTCTAGGAAATTCGAAGCACAGACTAATCTAAAAGATGAATATGCAACAAGCTGCAAATGGTTACAAATTAGAAAAGATATGGTACAAGAACTCACAAATGCCTTAAATGCCGGCTTGTGAGAAGTCATTTCATATATACAGCACCCTGGACAACATATTTTCAAGTCATATAAACAGATATCGAGATAAAAATCTTGAAATCCTAGCAAGACTGACCAAACACAAGCAACCTCTATGTACGAGCGTGTTTACCTAATGACCAGATATCTGACTTAGAACCGTATGGTATATCAGCCAGAAGCTCAGGGCACATATAGCTGGGAGTTCCAACAACCTGAAAAAACAAAATAGTATTCTCCCCAATTAAGATTAACGAAATCGAGTGATGCATTAAATTCTTGAAGGTTAGTTAAATCATATATTACTTACAGAGGATGCAAGATCATCAGAAGTCAAAATTTTGGCAAGTCCAAAATCACCTGCACCAGTGTCGAACATATGTTGGTTAGGAGAAATTGTAATTCCATTCAAAGGAATAATGTGAAAAGAGTAAAAATACTTACCAAGACGTATGTCTTGATCTTTTGTCAAGAAGATGTTTGAGCACTGAAAAAACAAAACATGAAACAAAATATAATCAGTAGAAAGCAACTTGGGGCATTTTGGAAAATATTAACACCTTTAGTAAGAGCACAAAAGTCCGCCACTAACCTTGACATCACGATGAAGAATATGATTCAAATGCAAATAGTCAAGAGCCATCAGGAGTTGAACAAGCCACTTGCACAGTTTCTGAACATGCTCAGACACAATAATTTTAAGAGTTATGATTGTTCAACAAAAAAATGTTGTCTAAGGGATGAAAAATAACAATAAACTTCAACATGAAAGGGAATGGGAACAGAGTGGCAAAAGAATTGAAGGATTGAATTGAAAAGCATGGAATAAACAAAACCTCTTCTGAGAAAAGCATGCCATTTGCCTTCTTTATGGCTTCCGCCCTGTTGTATAAGGAAAACTTATTATGATTCGCTAAGGTCGCGCAAGGCTCTTCAAATTACAGAAATAGATGAACTATCTCATAAATCTCATATCAACAAGAAAGGAAACTTACATGTCACCTCCTTCACAATAACCTATAATAATGCATACATAGCAACCCTGAAAACAAAGACATATGTGAACCCATGTTAGGCCATGGAACGCCAAGAAGATTCTGATATTAATGTCATGAAAATTAGGGTATTTAATCAAAAGATATATAAAAACTACATTATTCCATAAGCTTCAATCCACAAATAAGTGTAAAAAGGGCAAGAATAGAGACCGATCTGGCAGACCAGCTATTAATGGAAATATAGTAGACATAAGCATACCTTTTCTACCCAGGAATCTTTGTACTCCACAATAAACGGGTTTCTAATTTTGGAAATGAGCTCCATCTACATGAAATAGTAAAAAGGTTAGTCTATAGATCGAATCAAACTTAGTTCATACCACTCAAACAAGCTGTAGGGCAGCAATATTGGAAACAACATTAGTCGGACTTTACTCGAGCCAAACTTCAATATGTTCCAGGTCCAAAAACTGCGATACCTAACATATTTCGGATTCAAGTCTCCTATTCTTCCTTCAACATGCTAGTTAAATATAAAGCAGCTCCAATCCATCTTTTCTTTTCTTTGTCTCTTTGTTTTACTCCCTAACATTTGCCTTATAAAAATACATTACAAAATCATCTTTCCTTGATTACTATGAACGGGTTTTGGCAGACTTCCATAGAAATAGAGTGATGTAAAGATCATCAATGGAGCAGAAAGAATATGGGAGGCAAAAAGGACCTATAAATACGAGTATACAAACCTCCTGATGAGCAGATCTTCGTGACCTATCGGTCTGGCGGGCAAGGCGAATCTTTTTCAGCACATACCTTGCCATTGCCACAGAAAAGAGAAAGGATAAGTCAGTTGACAAAAGATGAATCAATCAACCATGTCTAATTGTTCTTCTCATATATTTCATATGTATAGTAAATATAAGCCTTATTTGCAGTCTTACTTCTTCTTTTCATGCTTATGCCTCACTAGAAGAGCTGAACCAAAAGCTCCCTTCCCAATCTGTTCCAGTACCTCGTATTGCTCCATGTGAGAGATGTATTTGACTTCCTTCTCTGGATTGCACCCCAAAAAAAAAATCAGGGCGTTACATATCTATGAATCATTCAGAAAAGGTAGAAATACAAAGGAATCTGCAGTAGTTCCTAACAAAAAATGCATATTCTTGAAGTGAAATGCAACAAATTATAAGTGAAACATGAACTAAAGAGAAGTCAGAGAACCATGAAAGTCAAGAGAGAAAGTAAAAATGTGCAGTGAAAGAGAGACTTCCAGCCAGCTATCAAAATTAAAAGCACAGAATTTCTGTAAATTACAGGAATAAAAAAGTATGGATTTGATTAGGAAAAAGTATCACTTGGTCATTGAAAGAACCAAAATTCACCGAACTACTTACCACATTGCATGGTTTAGCGAAAAAGGAAATCACAATTCAACATTTGATAGACAGAAAAGCTGGAGTGCCCTTAGCAGAAGAATTAAAGGGACTAATCTTAGCAATGGTTGAAAAACATTTCAGACAACAAATTAAAAAGCTTTAAATGCATCAATTTCATGGTAGCTAGAAACTAAAAAGTCAGCATCTTGCATTTTACAAAGCTTTGTTTTCCAGAACTCATCAAGCTAAATTATTTTCTTCAGTCCAATCTTGAGTTGATAACTCAGCATACAAGCCATTTTCACTTGTACTATGCTTGAATAAGCTTTTTCTATTAAAAGACAAACAAGAACCAAATAAAACAAAACATCAAAAACAATTGAACAGAAGAGCAATTGAAGAGAACAGTGAAAAATAAAAAGGAAAAATGAAAATATCTTGACTAGTATCTGCTATAATTTATAAACCACAATTTAACAGCTCAAAATCAACACTTCAATTACTTTAAAAAAGAAACCCCAAAACTAAAGATTGAACAAAAAAGAACCAAAAAACAGTTACAAAGCCACAGATAATGCACATTATAGGTACTCTTCAACTCAGCTTGAAAAACCCAAAAAAGAAAAAAGAATAACAACTATAATGTATCATCAAGAAACCAACTTCCTTGATCAAGAATCAAGAAAGCAAAGAACTTGGAAAAGGAAAAAAAATTCAGCTCTTCTGAAGAAAATGAGAAAGGAAAAAAAAATGAACAGTAAAGAGAGAAGAAGAAAAGGAAATCTACAGATTCAGAGAAAAAGAAGGAAAGTTCAATGTACCTGAGTGAAATAATAGTCAAGGGTATATAAGTTGTTGATCCAAAGAGATCACAAGGATAAGAATAATGTGGGCTTAGACATTTGAGCAGAAGCTTAAAAAAAAAAACTGTTTGCAGTACAAAGCAAGAGGAGAGGAACAAGAAGGAGAAGGAGCAGAGGAAGTTGCTGGCTGTTGCAGCTGTTTCTCCATTGGGTTGTCTCTAGTTTCAAGGGAGAAACAGACAAAACTGCGTAAGAGAGGGTAGATTGGACCACAATATATTGAGTAACACTTAGTAATATAAAACTCTGAAATATTTTATGGATACTAAGATTAGTGAGATTAGTTTATGGAGATTTGTCAGTTAATACAAAAGAAAAATGATTTGAGTAGGAAGCATGTTAGACAAAGATGGGTCTGAGAGTGGCGAAGTGGGTTAGTTTAACTTTGAATGGAAGGACTACATAAATGCTAGAGAAACAAACAAAGTAGGGAAAAAGTGTAGAGTGATTAAGACTGTTTTGGAAAGAAATCTTAAATTATGATAACAATCTTTGTTAAACAAAGAGAGAGAAATGCTAATCTCCTCATGAACCAGTTGCCATATATTGTTAGTTTCAAATTTCAATCATCATAATATAACACATGAGAGATTTATAGAGTAACGCTATTTGAAATTTTGAGTATTTCTATGTTATTAGCATTATTTAATCTCAATTATTGGTTCAAAAGAGTGAGAATTTTACAGATTTAAAATTCGAGATTTAACATTTCTCAACTTAAGGAGTTTTGTTTGCCAAAAAATAGTTAAGACAAATATTGAGATAAATAATGTTATCTACTTAATATATAAAGTACTTGTCTTGTGTATTATTATTAGAGTTTTTAAATTTTAATGTTGAAATCTGTAATATGATACATTTTTTTATGACATATTAAAAAACTTGGTTGAAAAATAAGTGAAACATATGACAATCTTTTAACTTAGCTTATGGGACTCAGAAATTCAAAATCAATGTAAAAAATGAATTTTAATATTAATAAATTATATAACCCAATAAAAGGTTTTTCTAATGAAAAATGGAGTGGATTTTTTTTTATAGGAAAATGCTTGAGTAAATTGTTATTAAGGACATAAAATTAGATTAAAAAAAATTGTGATTTTAGCAAATACTTTAGTCAAAAGAGATTCACATGCAAATTTTAGGGAAAAAATCAAATTAAAGTGGAAGATAGTGAGAAAAGATGGGTCAAAATAGGAATCAATCTCTAACTCAAAGCAAGGTTCATGGTGTTAGTTTTTTACCACTTAGTGACTGTCTTGAAAAGGAGAGAACTGGCATGAACTCACTGAAGTAAAGAGTCAAAGTCTGAAAAAGTAAAAAAATAAAAATAAATCAAAAAAATAAAAAGAAAAAGTAGAAGAACTGGGTTTGGCTAATTGGCTCAGTTAATTTGTCAGCTTTTGTGGGGTTTTTTTTTTTAATAATTCTAGATATATTGCATGTATTTTGTATATTAAATATATAAAAATATAAATATTATAATATTATAAGTTATTAGACTTTAGTATAAAATAAAATTTCTATAAGTTTTACTTAAACTTTTATGTGTCATATATTTATATATTATTGTTTCATATTTAAAATTATCGGACGTAATTATTTCATTTTTTATCACTTTCATTAAAATTCAAGAAATTTTTTTCGTCAAAAAAATTCAAGAAATTTTGTATTGAAAAAAACAATTTCATTATTTATTTATTTACTTTTAACTATTCCTTAAGTCAAATGGATGAAGACGGACAAAAGGGGACAAAGTGGGCCCAACGCCTCTTTCGCTTGTTCTGCAATCACGAAGCCTATTATCCGGCGCCCATTTTTACCCCTTTAATTTACGAAAAGATCCTTCTTTATTCATTGAAATTACTTAAAAGGGACTCTGGACTATGGCACGTGGCCTTGGCCTGTCGTTTTATATTATGTGGGCCCCCACGGGTATGGTTTGTTGGCCAAGTGGGTCACTTTGCCCCGGTGATATCCGACTTGACTTCTCTTTCATATTTTTCCAATCAATAATTCTCAATGTTTTTTTTTTCAATATTAATTAAATGATATTATATGAAAAAAAAATTTCTTCATGAATTGTCTATCTCCAAGCATGTATCTAAACAAAAAATTTCAATAAATGTAATGAACAATTTTGTCGAAAAATTATTATCTCGGTGAAATATATAAAACACTTTTAATTAATTTTAAATTTGTCTAGATATTATTAAATAAAATATTAATTTTATGTAACAAGCACGTATCACTAAGATAATTAAATGATATTAAAATATTATTTTTAAAGATTATAAACTGATTTTTTGTTTGTTATGGGCTTAGAAAGTTGAGGATAGTTATTTTAAGAATTTTTTTTGTTACAAAAACTATATTAAATAATTGAAGATAAAGATACTGTTTGAATACGAACTCAAGCTTTATAAGTTGTTATAACTCATTTTTAACAATTCAGGTTGTCGACTAGTTTAAGAAACTATATTACTTAGATTTGACTCATAAATGATGTTTAATTGTTTATTAACAACAACCTACTTGAAATTGATCTTCAATCAACTATACTTATCTATATCCCTTTATCCTATTATTATCATCAAAAAAATAGTTGAAAAACCCTCAAGCCGAAAGGTAAACATACAATTAACAATTTTGAATAATTTATCCATAGATCGGATTACTCATTCAATTCATAAATGTGGTTTGATTTGAGTCAAATTTTGTACAAAAATTTTCAAATTTCATCTAGCCTAATTTGGAATTTTAAATTATTAGTAAACAGTATTATATTATCTTTTATTCATTATCAATGGAGTTTTAAATTCTACACACGAAGTTAAAATAATGACACATATTATACATTTATTTATTTTTTATATTTTAAGGATTATTATTTAATACATTATCAATGAAGTTTTTTAACTCAATAAGCAAGTTTAACATGGTGACACATACTTATTTTATATATTTATTAATATTTTTTTAAAAAAGATATGTCATCATCTTAATATTAAAAATTTCACTATTGGTGTATTAATAATATATATCATTTTCTTAAATTTGCTTGTAAAGTACAAAAATTCCATTTATAAGGGGTGAATAGCCTTAACTGTGACTAAACTCCAAACATGATTAGTCTCAGACAGTTAAAATGGATAAGAATAATTGTGGTTTATACAAAATGTTTTTATGAATATATATAAAGGGTAATTATTTCATACACTATCAGTGAAATATTTTTATTCTATAAGCGGTGTTAGGATCGTGATACGTGTCTCATAAAAATATTAAAAAATAAAATTAAAATACATATCACGATTCTAATATCACTTGTAAAATAAAAATATTTTACTGATAATATATAAAATAATTATCTATATATAAATACCACTAAAAAAATAATATAGGTTTGAAAATTCAAGAGCTCTTCCAAAATCCAACTCATACTTTTATCTCAATTGTCCTAGATATGATCTTCAGCATCTCAGGGTCGTAGCCATAATCATCAATACAAACATACCTAACCCTGCATGAAAAGATGAACTGTCAATGGTCAATTTCTTACTGTCTCCTTGCCTATAGTAGAAAGCAAAGAAGGGCTAGCTAGGTTAGCTCCTGCAAAGATTCCGATTTTCCATCAACCTCAGCAAAGCAAACTGAACTTGCAGCAGATGCTGTCATAAATGGTCAAAAAGCTTGCATACTCAAGGAAGATTCAACGTCTCCCTGTGCCCATTTCTCTTCATTCTCTTGGTTTTGTTGAATTTTAATTACATGCTAAACCAAATTAAGGGCTTGTTTAACTTGTGACAAGGCCAATTTCCAAGTTTCCAAAGATCAACAGGTCATTGATTCAAGGTTTCACTGAAAGATAACGACATTAGATTATAATCTTTAATAAGAACAGAGTGTTTTTATCAAATTTTGAGACGAATGTTTGATCTAAAATCAATTAATTATTCTATTTATGTACGTATTTTAAACATCTTTAATTTAATTGATGCGAAATTTTTTTTGTTATCATTTTATTTTTCGCCCTCACATATGGTATGAACATTGTATTATGAGTATAATAAATCTATCAAAGACTTATAACAAAAGAGGACAACAATAAACTTGAAAGTTAAATGATTCATGCAACTACTTTTAAGAGGTGGTATTGAGCAGATTTGACAATTAAATCTTAATACCTAGAACACATTCTCATATTTCCAAACTTCGGCCTCTTATGAAAAAAAAAATAGAAGAAAACACTTGTTTTGATACTTAAATTTTAATTAAAATGAATATCAAACTTAAATAAAAATCTGTTATCATATTTATGTACTCGAAATACTTTTTAATTTAATCGACGTGAAAGTTACTTTATCATCACTTTAATATCCTTAAACACAAAATCATAAATGCCTATAAATACAAAACATGTTTTTTGGTGAGTATTGAAGACATGAGACCAATAAGAGAGCTGCAAGAAACTTATTCTTCTTGTGAAGCTACAACAACCTTCCCAAACAAAACTGGGAAAGAAATTAAGGCACCAAAAAGAAAAACCTTTACCCATGAGTTATGGCTCAATTGGCAAAATAGATTGAGTTTATGAAAAGAGTTATCGGGGTCGATCCCCACTAAATATATCTTTAAGGAGGGGTGAGGAGCCTTAATTGTGACTAAGCTCCAAACAGAATTAGTCTCTGACCGTTAAAACGAATTAAGATACATGTGATTTATAAAAAAAAAAAAACCTTTGCATTTAACCTAGTCCACGGACATAAAAGTTGAACTTCCGATGGACAGCTTATATATAGTTAAAAAACAAGAAATGAACCAAACCAACTTCTTTAATGGAGATGTGTTACCCATGAGGTGTAATAAAGATGTTAACTCTTCTCAGCGAGCACAGGCTGTGGATGGAGTTATCTCAACTACTTTGTTCATGATGATTTTGTGCTTAGGGCAGCTTCAAAAGGAAGCAAATGAGATGGGCATGCATTGTCAAGTAGAGTAAAATAGTGAAGAGTGGCATTCCTTTCTTGTGTGTTCGAGAAATTTTCCTGCTTTCTGAGCTGGAAGGAAGCGTTGGAGGTTGATGGGAAATTTTTTTAATGGTGCTGTCATACAATTCTTAAATATGAGATTTTGTCCTTTTATAGTCGAGTGATAAGAGGCTATTAGATTATATGTCTTCTAACTATGGGTTTTTTTTTTATATTTAAATACTGGACAGACTTGATTGTCAGAATTCTCATTAGAGTCCTAATTCCGACGTTCTTTAACATTGCTTTTTTCATTGCAAGAACCAAAATTTTCATGCATGACTCGCCCAACTCCATTTTTTGAAAAACTATGGTTAAGTCTCAAAATAACATCAATGGTCTAATGTATTCTTTTCTTGAGCCGATTTAAGGTAGATTTGTATATTTAAATCGAACTTAGCAAATTTATAAGAAATTATTTTTTGTCTCCGTTCGAATTTCAGTCAATCAAGAAAGAAGTATACTTTTTTACTAATTGACTCACTGTCGGTGATTTTGTGGTTTTAAGTATTAGCAATTGGATCTCTTTGTGCAAGCAGATAATGCTATATGATAGGTTTAATTAACGGGTATTTATAGGTATTGATTAAGGATAGTTAAAATAGTAATAGTTTAAAAAAATAATTATTTAATACACTGTCAGTAGAGTTTTTTAACTTCACAAACGGAGTTAAAATCATTACACATGTTTTATTATATTTACTTTTATTTTCTTAATATTTTAAAGGACATATGTAATAATCTTAATCCTACTTATAGAATCAAAAAACTTCACTAATGTGTATTGGATATTAATCTTAAAAAATATATTTTGCTTTATAATCAATTAAAGAGAAATAATTCATTTAATATATTTTTCTATAAATATCACCAAGATACTGGTTAACATTCTCTATATTTACCCATGACTTGTATCTTTTCACATAGATATAAATTTCTTTAATGTAAATGATTTAAATTAAAGTCAAAACATGAATGAAAATATAACTTTACAAAATGATTAACATTTGCCTTTTGAAAAAAGTCAGAACATGAATGAAAATATACTCTCTTAGCTTTTTCTTTCTATTTTTTTTAATTAAAAACATAAGAAATCAATTTATTTTTTGAATATTAGAATTAAAAAACAAAGAGCGAGGAAGTTGGTATATATAGATGTAATGAATTAGTAATTCTTTGAAATGAGGTGGCCACTAGCCACTAATGGAAAAGAAAAGTGATGAGGAAGTCAACGAGGAGAGAAGTCAAAATCAAAGGTCCAAAAGAGAAGAGAAAGGGCTTTGTATAATTTAAAGAATCTTGGTTAGAACTCAAAGGTGGAGTCCCCCAATACTGTTTGCCATTAGACATGGCTTGTCTTAATCATTGCCCTAATGATTTCTTCCTTTGGTTTCTTAAATCATCATTCCCTCTTCTTCTTGTTGGTGTAAAGCAATATATTCATGGATAAGCCAAATCGTTTAGAGTGGCATCCAACAAAGTTTTAAAAAGATCATACAAGATAAAGAAATTAAATGGGGAAAGCAAGAAGTTATGATTTTTTTTATGCAAAGAAATTGTATTATGAGAATAAAAGAAAGATATTACCTCTAATAAATATGGTATTTCATGTATATAATTTATATTTGTATCATATAAAATTATATTCATAACATGTAAAATGTAAAAATTTCATGTTAAAATTTATATTAAAGCGTCAAACACAAAATATTTTTTTAGCTTTTGTCATATTATATACAATTTTTATCAAAATTTAACATGTGTAATTTTTGTCATGTCATAGTGTTACGTTAAGAACTGTCAAGTTTAATTGTAGGTATTTGAATTTAATTTCATATTTATTGATTTTTTTTACATTGTATAAACCAATTAAAATACATCCCAAATCCATTTACCAAAGGGTCGCAATGTTTAGATAAGACTGTTTTAATTTGTGTTTCTAAATATATTTTTGCATTGTTTAGTAAGCCTTTATTTTTATATTGTAGTTAGAGTAAGGGAAATTATATTTATAATAAAATTTTTGGGTTATTTATTAGTAATCGGGTAATTTAAAATTGAATAAAATAATATAATCAAATATATTGATTCATTATCATTAGAGCCTTTATCTGAATAGATTAGAGTAGATTGCATGAATCAATATATAAACTTATGTTAAATCGTCAATATGAATTCTCATGCTTCAATCATTACTATCCAAGACAATGCCATTTTAATTTTAATATTGTCATATATTTTCGAAAGAATTTTTTCTATACTTTTTCTATCTTTCTTTTACCTTAACCCTAAATATAGTGGTTAGCGGTAATTAAAAAAATTAAATTGAAGAAGTTTGAAATGGTCAATATTGAAGGAATTCATAAGATTCAATAATAAATTTATCCATTTACATAATTAATTAAAGAATTGGTTTGAAGAAAAAGTATATGAATTGGGAGGATTTTTATTTGACAAATTCATGTTTGAGAGATGGTGGCATTAACTTCTTGTTGCCGACATGAAGGGAAGAAACAGACAGGAAGATTGAGATTTCAGTGCACGTGGCGGTCTGGTGGACATGTTGGGCTATGACATGAAAGGAGAATTGGCACTGCATGGCTAGAACTAGAATGTCGGTACCCACAGCTGTAAAAACTGCTGATAATGGATACCACTTGGTATTATCCAAGACAAGCATTTGCATTTGTCATTGAAATTCATGATAAAAAGGTCATTGTAAATATAAAATTACTTTTTGATTTTTTTTTATACTTTGATTAGGATATTCCCGAGTTTTGCTTGATATAATCTAGTAAGATATCACATGCTTTTTAGTAGACTTGATAATTTTAAACCCTGATGTATTATACGATATAAAAATGATTTGAGGAAAGATACAAAGAAAACACAATATGAAATTAAATAAAAATTGTATATAAATTTAGCAAAAGTTAAAAAAATGTTTTGCATTTTGTATTGATATAAAATTTTAATATTTTACATGACATAAACATGTTTTAACATAACATGAATACATTTTGACAGAATATGAATTATCAAATCTACCTCTTAAGATATATTAAAAGAATAAAATATGTAATAATCTCTTGATTTGTATATAAATTTTTAAAAACTCATTATCAGTGTATTGAAATTAAATTCTTTTAAAGTTCTAGTTAGACTACCCCTTATTTTGGGTTTGGACTTCGAATTTAAAGGTGTATACGAACAGAAAGTTTGACGAACCATTTGTGAATATGCTCGGTTTCTGTTCGTTTATTATTTTTAATAAGCGATCACGAATAGAGGTGTCATTTATTTATGTTAGCAAATAAATTAATTTAATATTCATTTAAAACCCTTTTATTTAATGAATTATTTAGTATTCGTTTACTGTTCGATAATAATAAACTTTTAAATTACATATTTACTTATACATTATTTTAATATGTAATTATTAAAAGTACATATTTATGTAAGATTTTTTTAATTTTACATCATATATACTAGGGTGAAATAGTTTATAAATTTTTTTATTTAATGTTCATGAACATGTTCATTTAATGTTCACAAATACATGTTCGTGACCATTTTTTTAATATTCATGAACACATGTTCGTGAACAAGCTACACGAATATGATTAATAACATGAACAAACTTAAAAAATAAATGAACAATCATGAATATTGTAATATTCATTCGTATTCGGTTTGTTTACCCACAATATTTGGAGAATTGAAAGAGAAAACTGAAATGGAAAAGTTGAGTTTGAGCTGGGTTTGCCAGATTTGCGTATCAAGTCCAAGGCAATTCTTCAATGAAAGGGAGGTTTGGAAACAGCCCAAAGGCCCAAGAATTTGAACAGGAACAACTCTCTTCTGCAAAGGAGCAGGAAGGTAGGCCTACAGCTTTAGGTAGCCCAAACCTAGGTATCCTTTCATTGGCTGACTAGGTCCTTGAGCCACTAATCCCTTGGCCCAAAAGTCTCTCACCTAGTCCTTGTGTAATAGGCTACGACCTTCTCTCATGTTATTTTATACTTTATGAATGATAGAATAATCTTTTTTTTTTGCCAACAACAGAACAACTTATTGATCAAACGATTAAAAAAAATTTGAAATATGTTGTAAGATTTGAATTCAATACAAGCAACTTCATCAATCAATCCCCAATTATAAAAAAAATCTAATTTTCTTTTTTTTTCTTATCATAATTAGATGGTTAGGGTTGATGTTATTTGAATAAAAATTCAAATCTTATAACATATCATAACTTTCTCTTAATCACTAAATAAAAAAATTGTTAACTAATTTTCCTTCTTCAATTGGTTTAGTAATAAAGCCATGTTTCAAGTTTAGTTTTTGTTTATTGGTCATATTTTAATGTCTTTATTAATTACAAATTGCAATTTAAAATTGACTTCAAACTCAAATTTTAATTAGATTGGATAATTTTAAACATGACACAATAATATGATATAAAAATGATATAAAAAAAATATAAAAGTGATATGAGTTAAAATTTGATAAAAATTATATATAAAATCAGCAAAAATTAAATATTCTATACTGCGTCCATATGAATTTTTTATGTTTTACAGTACACAAACATTAAAGATATATATATATATATATATATATACAAATTATTAGATCTAATTTTAATATAATCGACAAATACTTTATTGATTAAGTTAACTTGTCAATTATATTTTAGAGTTTTTATTTTCAAGTAACTTTTAAAAGCACACATCTCACATCAAGATGTCGTGTTCACATAAATACAATTTAAATGCATGTTTCCAATAGAAAGAGACATGAAAATAGTTTCTTCTTCCCCCTTACTTGTAAAAGGGACTCAATTTTGGTCCCCTCTTGGCATAATAATGACTTGTGTGACATAATATGAAAATATAATGGTAGCTACCTATTTTTTGAAGCACAACAAATTCATGCATCAATGCCTCTTCTCATATGCACAGAAAAAAGATTATTAATTTAAATGATCATATTTTAATTTTAAATTATAAGAGTTTTGCAAAATTAAAATTTGAATCTCAACTTTTGTATTATTTTTTGCCTAAATCAAAAACTTTCATTATATTAAGACATTTAAAATTAGTACATTTTTTAATCAAACTCCTTTTTTTTATGTCAAATTTAAAAAAAGTAATCCAAATATATAGAATTTGGCCATCTTACACATTTATAAAAAAACTAATAGATTTGCTGATAGTTTTGCAAGTTCGAGCAAACAATGTAATCGGCTATTCTCTTAATCTCTTTGTTGGAATGGAATGATCTCATAATCTTGGTAATTTTAGACACTATAAAGTAATATGATTAAAAAATAATACGAATAAAAAATACAAATATGACTCAAATTAAAATATGCTGAAAATTATATATGAACATAATAAAAATAAAAAAAATATTTTGTATTTAATATATTGATACAAATTTGACACAAAATTTATATTTTATACGATATAAATATAATTTTACGTGACATATTTACGAATTATATACAAGCAACTTTTAGTCTTGCATATAGAAAGATTGCTTATATGATCTTATGTAAAATTAAAAAAATAAAGAAAATAATTCCAACATAATTGACATAGGCCAAACTCTCTACCAAAATTCATTTTGTTGATTACCAATATACGCTAAGGAAAAAAAAATGAAAAGAAAAGAGAAGACCCAGGTCAAATTGATGAAAGAAATAATAGTAATAATGAAATCAGATGGGGATCACAATTCGATCATGTTGACTTTGGTCTATGATGATCAAATTATTTCTGAGCCTTTTGATCAGTGGGACTCCCAATACGATGCACGTGCTCCAACCCATTTTTCTTGGCTGCATGCGAAGTACTGCGTACAGACTACAGACAATCACATGTGACATTGATGTGATATACAAAGAAAAATAAAATAAGTATTATAAAAGAAAATATGAAAAAAAAAGCTATTTTTTTGAAGGTTTGTTACAACAAAAGACAAAAGAAAATGGCTACCACAATTTTCTTTTTTTTTTTAAATTAAAAAAACATTTTATCAGTGTTTGAATCAAATTAGGAAAGTATTCAATGGTGTCTGTCGGTTGGGTTTTCAAAATTAAAAAAATTCATAAATTAAAGCAATCAATTAAATTATCAACAAATGATTAAAAAAATAAAAATAAACTCTTTTCTTTGGTACTTGGACAATATTTGAGTTTTAGAATTTTTACTCTTTTGAAAGTTTTATTATTTATCACTTTCTGTCGAACAAAATTAATTTCAGACAGTAAAACTGATGAAAATACCTATGTCTACACAAAAAAAAGTAATAAATTAAATTTGCAATAATCGGCTGAACAAAATCATTCAAAATAATTAATCGAAATAATCAAAATTATTTAAATCGGTTGTTTTCATCAATGTAGTAAGCTAAATTAATTATATGACAAAATCCATCGTCCGTATAAAATAAAAATTAATTGAATAATACCAAACTGAATAAATCAAATCAAATTAATATATTTTGTCCACTTTCCATCCATTAAACTGTTTAAACAGATTTGAGTTCATCCCAAGGCGTGGTTGGATGCATTATTCTGTGCCTGTAAAAATGCCATTTTCTCTGATCATTTTGGTCATGTGGTGGGGCCCAAAAACCTTTCAGAAAATTATGTCATTGCCTTTGTGTTGTCGTTGTAAACTCCCGTGGTAGGAACAAGAAAGCAAAATAAATTGTCAAAAGAAAAAGAAAAATAATTAAAATTCAACTAATATATAGATTTTCTTCCATGTTCATTTAAAGATTTTAACAATAATAAACATTTTTTTCAAATGTTTATTTAAATATTAGAACACCTATTTTTTTTATAGATAGTTTAACAGTAAAAAAAGTTATTCAACTTTAAAGTTGGGATAAACTGTCAATTTATTTTTAGAATTTACAGATTTATTGAATTTTTACTTAAGAATTTTTTGAAATTTATTAGTTACTTACTAAAAAAAGATTGTAAAGATTCGAACTCGAGTGCAAATTCATATCTTAATCCTTGCATCAACCTCAGTTAACTATTCCAACACGTTATTCATTAATTACTTTAATTGATTTATTGGTTCAACACGCTAGGTTATATGTATTTTATGTTTAAATAATTAAATTTATTTAATACAAAAGAGATTATAGTTTGAAAATTAAAAAAATGTAGACGTTGAAATTTGAATATTAAACTTATTTAAAATCATCTTTTAAATAAATTATATGAATCAATTGAACTAATTGCTTAAAAAATGGCATAAAATTTAGTTAATTTAGATAAAAAAAATTGGATAACTTTTTTTTCTAATAAAACAAGAAATGATAGGACAAAATGAATTTGAATGTTCAAATGTTTGTCTGCTAACCTTTCATTTAATTCTAAGAAGATGGTACCATAGCTATTTTGTACCATTTGGCATTTAATTTGGTCAATTAAGATTGGCTGCTACTTTGCAATATGCCAATATGAAGGTTGGAAAAATTAAATGCATGGTTGGAATATTGTGCTGCACATATAAGAAACATTGACTAGTTATCATAAAAAAATATTAAACACCAAAGAGCATGTAAATCAGCTGGTAGAAGGTTGTTTTAGCTTAACTAGAGATCTCGAGTTCTGGGTATGAAGTTGTGTTAAAATTTTTGAGGGAGAGCTTTGCCGTCTTTTGGGTCCTACTCGGCTGGAATCCATATTAATCATATGCCAAAATGTTGTGGGGATACCGGATGGTTTAAACCAAAAAAATAACAAATTATTGAACTTTCTGTACCAAAAAAAATATTGAACTTGTAATTTTTTTATACAAAGCGTCAGTGCAACTATAGACAAGCAAATACAAATACTGAAACTTGAGTTTTAAATTTATCTATTGTTATTTTCTAAAGAATTAAATGAGTTAATTGATCTAAATAATTATTTATGCTTGTGAATAATCAAGTTTAGTCAATAAGTTAACCTAGATAACTAGAATTATTTAGGTTAACTTGATATTCTACCATATATCATGGTAATTCAACCCATAATTGGTTTATATGTAATAAGCTAATTAATGTTATTTAATGGTATATATATTTTTAAATATACATTTCAAGATTAAATTCACAATTCTTTCAAACATAATTTTATCATCAATTCATCGATGAAATTACTTACTGAGATTTGCAATTTTTGAATTTCACATATCAAAATACCAAAATTTATGTAAAATTTAGAGTGACAAAAGCAATTATACATGAATATATTCAGATATATACATCATGATTTCTGAATTTCCAGCGAGTAATGTACAAAACTCTCATTTTCTAGGCTGAAAAAGATTCCAAATTTTCTTTCTGCATTATTGTTTTATTTTATATGGCGCGAAACAATGAACTGGCCAGGCCTGAACACTGTCCTCCTTCTCCTCCCCACATATAGCAAACAAAACCTCTTGAAATAGTAAAATTAGGAGTATAAATAGCAATTATAAACTGAAAGCAGTCCTCACCTGAAATGAATCCTCATTTACCAAATTGTCGGTGCTCACTACAATACAAGTTTAAACATAGAGTCTCCAAGAAATTTCATATTTATTAATAAGATTCTCTGAGAAAAAAATATTAAATATCAATCCAAATAAGTACTACTATTTCTAATAGTGTTTATAATGTTATTAACTATAATAATTAATTCTAATAGTTTGATTATTAGCTTACACACAAAAATGCAATGTGATTCAGAATTCAAATTCAAAAGCTGGTACATACTTGAGCATGCAAAGAACTTGAATCCTTAGCTCCCCTTTGAGAGGAATCGATGCCAGTTTCTGGAAAATCCAAGTGGTTTTCCGGTGATGCCGAGAGGTTTTCTGACCCCTGGGACGGTGCTATAAGTGTTCCTTGATTGTACAAAGTACTTAATTGATGAAAGTAAGGACATGTCCTAGACTCCAGTGACCTCTTCTTGTTAGCATCTTTGGTTTTTCTGAAGTACTTGTTGATGTTCTCCCATTTCTCTTTACACCTCTTTGCATTTCTCTTATACCCCAAGTCTAACATCCCTTGTGAGATTCTTTCCCACAGAGGAGCTTTTATGGCTGCTGCTTCCTTGTCATGATCGCCATTGTTGTAAAGGTTGCACCTCAGGTTTATCAATGCCAACACTTCGTCTCTTGGCCATCTCTTCCCAAGGTCTTCTTTGTCATTAGATGTAGGGTTTTGGGGAGCTTTGCTTACTGTAAATGGTGAAGTGGGTGGTAATGGGTTGCTTTCTGCATTGGCAGAATTAGGGTTTTGGGGAGCTCGGGCTCGCGCTGATGAAGAAGTAGGTGTTTTTGGATTAGGGTTTTGAGTGGCTTGGTTTTCTGCCACGGAAGTTGGACAAGAACCAGAATTTTGATGACCAAGGATCATGCCAGATGAAATAGTGGCCGAAACTTGATCAACTTTGTTTTGGTTATTGACAATAGAATTAGGGTTTTGTGCTGCTGGCATTAAAGAACTACTAGGAGGATTTGAATGTTCATTTGGTACCTTAACAAGATCTTCAGCATTACTCCTTCCAAGACATTGCTTTTTAGAGGATCCGGTTGATGAAAACTTGCTCAAGAATTTGATTATGGTAGCTTGTCTATCACCTGCAACAGCTTGTTCTTTTGCTCTAAGTTCAAGCTCCTGATTGATCCTATCCAGCTCTTGTTTCTTCCAAGCTTCTTCTCTTGCAATTATCTCTTCATCTCTCTTTACCATATCTTCAAGCAGTTTGTTATGCAGCTCTTCCTGTTGAGTCATCAACTTGTTCACAATATCTTCACAAAACTCTTTGAGACTCTCAAATTTCTTCTCTCTTTTCCCCCTCTTGTTGCTGCCCTTGCTGTTTTTTGCTTTGTTCTCAACCACTTTTTCATTATGCTGACCTGATGCATTATTTCCTGCTGAAGTCTGAAATTCATCAATGTTTCTTGATTCATCTTCCAAATTCTGACCCATGTTGTCTTCATCTGCCCTTGACTTTTCCACTTTTGTGCTGTTTTCAGCTGCAGCAACCTGCTGGCTATGGTGATGATGAGCTGCAGCAGGAGGATTCTCAGCTTGACAAAGCTCCTCAAGTTCACCAAAGATCCTGTAGTTTTTGCTACAATGGATGCTGTTGAAATATCTGTTTTCTTCTTCAAATTTCTCTTTGCACTTCTCTGCACTCCTCTTGAACCCAAGCTCTGCCAACTTCCTGCACCCACCATAATTGTTTATAAAATTAAACCCAACAAACCACCACCTATCAACAAATGAAACACTTATTCTTTCCATATATGCAAGCTTTTTGCTTATTTAATTCTCTCTGACTTTGATTTATAATTAACAACTGTCTATATATATAAATAAAAATATTGAAGGTATCCCAACAATGGTAGCTTTCTAAGTCCATGTAGATGCTTTGATATCCAGTTTGAGTTGTTTCATTGATCAAGCTTCTTCAGCTTCAGCTAAATTCAGTTTGAACCCAATTTGGCAAATTTTGAGGGGAATCTACATATCAGAAAACATACCTTGAGACATGTTCCCAAGTGAATTCTGGGAACCAATTTTCCATGCTGGATCTGATCTTCAAGAGGGCAAGAACTTCATCATTAGACCAAGGATGGTGATGATCAATGGGTTTAGACATGGATCTCTCTCTTGCAATATTCTCCATGTTCATACCTACCAAGCTCATGTTGCTCTCTTGTTTCCCTTCATTTTTCTGGCCTGGGTGATGTTGCTGCTGCTGCAACGGCAGCAGAAAGTGAGGCTGCTGCTGCAGCTGTTGAGTGGGCACTTGGTGATGGTGGTGGGAGTTTGAGATGAACAAAGTGTCAAAGGAAGGGAAGCCATTGGAGGAAGCAAGGTTATGGAGAGGAGAGAAAGAGAGTGGGAGAGTGGTGGCTCTTGCAGCTGCTGCTGAGGCTATGAATTGGTGAAACAGGTCTGGAACTCCATCAAACATTGTTCTGAGTTTATGAGCGAAGTGTGTGTGCTTTTGCTTGTGCTTTTGTTCTTGGACTTTTGGTTTGGCAACACTGTAAAAATTGCCGCAAAAACAAAACAGACTAGAAAAACACCATTGCCTTTTCTCTCTTGCCATCTGATTCCTCTTTCTCTCTCTCATTTATCAAGGATTTTGTCCTATCATGGGATAGAAAAGATAGCCTACCACACACCTCTGATGGGAAGTGAAGTCACTGTCCAATCAGAGGGCCGGTCATGCTTGCACAATTAAGGTTTAGTTGCTTGAAATTTTGGATTAAGAAATAATTATTACTAATGCTTAAAAATTAAAATAAAAATTAGATTTTTTAATGTAAATACAAATATTATTATCTGTTTTATGATCTGAAATTAAACTTGTTCAGATCGAAAGTTGTAAAAAGTAAAACTCTTACTATAGTGTGGATTTTAAGATTTGAATATTGTTTAAATGCTTGGAAAAAAAGTTCACTTTTACTCTTTCCCCTCATTTGTTGGTAAACAAAAATTAGATGCTATGTTATAGCATATATTCATTCTTTAATGACAAAAGAATATCACACTAAAAATGGTATTCACATGTATAAATTTATTTCATGATTTCTATTATCATATATAAGACACTAGAAGAGGGAAAATCAAACCTTTTTTTTTTTTTATGAAAGTGAAACATGATGATTACTTTCTAAACTATATATATATTGGCTTTGCTAAACTATATATTGTTTGATGTTGGTATTTAGTGACTATTGAATTCTGAAAGTTTGTTCTTATATATATAAAATGCATTATCCGACATTAATATTTGTTGAGCTTTTGAAAATCCGATACTTAGTTCAATTACTTTGTACAGTTTATTAAAAGGTGATTTTCAATACATTATTACTTTCTAAACATTCATTTTATGTTGGTATTTAGTGATTATATAAGGCTTTATCCAACATTAATATTTGTTGAATTGTGAATGTGAAGTTTAATTCAAATAATTCATACCATTTGAGAGGAGCATATGCAATTCCCTTCTTCCATATATTCAAATTTCAACCTCCTTTATACCAAGAAATATTTGTTGAATTTTTGTAGACATGTTAAGAAATTTGATTTAAAAAATCCGGTATTTAGTTCGATTTATTCATACTATATTTATTTAAAAATGTAATTTTTGATAAATCTGAATTTAATATCTAACACTTAACCTTTTTTTATTTTCAAATTATGATCCCTTTTATATAAAATATAAAACAAAAAAAAAACTCGACATCATATTTCATATGAAGGAAACCGAAACAACACGCAGCGGAATTTAAATCATTCGGCCTCCACCAAGATCGATTCGGAGAGTTGCCTGATTAGGGTTTCGAGATTTTACCTGACGTTTTCTCTGAATTTTCTGTCGTTGGTCGAGTCACAAGCAGCAACTTTTCGTTCCTGCCTCTACGGTATCCACACGAACGGATCTCACGACTCTTGAACGTCTCACGATCAGAAGCCTTAAAGAGCTTTTAAATTCCTTATAACCGAATTGCTAGCCTCGATTAAAAGGAATGTTTTTGTTTTCTGTTTTTTTTAAAAGTGCGGCTATGTTTTAGAAAAACATCCCTTTTATAGGCAGTAAATTTTACCCTAAAATTTACTGCCAAACAGAACTCTAATCCTACTTAGAATAGGATTAGTTATATCCTTAATCCAATTCAGAATAGGATTGGTTATATCCTTAATCCAATTCAGAATAGGATTAATTAAGCTCCTCATTGATCCGTTCTAAGTGTGCGACCCAATAGGTTCTCAAAACAATGGCAATGACAAAATTGTCACAGGCAATGAGCGGTATCTAGCAACACATCATTGCTACCCATGTAACGAGAATGTCAATGACTCGACATAACCTTACTCGTGATAGATGTTACCGTGTAGTTTAATCCCTTTATCCTATGATGTCTTGATTAGACACAAGTCATGGAATGTGTCACACTTGTATAGTCTAATCAGCGTTTCTTGATTCCTGAGTAGACTAATTAAACAAATAAAATCAATATCTCATATTGACTTATTCGAGCACGGCCATGCATTTCTTAGTCTCACTCTATCAAAGGGCCCAAGACATCACTCTTGTTATATAAGAGGGATAAATCCAATCTTGATCACTCAACATCCCTCTACATAGATCAAGGCATACCCAATTACTACCTTTATAGTCCATCCTGTTACGAATGACATCTAGCAGCATTAAAGTATGCAATTCTCTATGTGGGGATCTCTGATGATCTCAAGTCAAAGGATCACATACACCATCATCACTATGAGAATCGCTTATGACATTCATATAACAATCCATGTAGCGTTCTCATGGAGGGTCGATCCAGTACATAGTTCTCTAACATGTACCTATGTGATGACTTGATATCCTATATCCATGACAATGGTCATCAGTCAACCACATACTAGTCTTATCGTATCATTGTTATCCTTGTTCACAATAATACTTGACTAGGGATACTTTAAGAATAGTGTGTTATTACTATTCTAAGGACATTATTATATAAGATTATATTACGCAGTTATAAGACAAATATAATAATGAACTATGATAAATAAAATGTCATGATACATAAAAAAAATGCCAAAGTCAATCATCTAATGAATGGTTCTAAGGGCATAATCCAACAATCATAACCATCATGTCAACATGTCTCTATATCTCTCTCTATTATTAATATCATATTCAAAATTGAACAAAAAAAGGCCAAAGGAAATGAAAGTGGGATCCAGTCGCCAGGCATGAGAGTGAGGGAAGAAGCAACAAGGGGGGGTTGGAAAAGGATACTTTATAAATGAGCTATGTATTATTTATTATCTCTTGGGGCCTTAGAATCCAATGCAGTGGCTGATGGAGATGATGGTGCAATTAACGGCAAGGAGGATGGCAGGGCACGTGAAAGCATGCAGACACTGGGACCAGCTATTTAAGGGAGCCAAGGGAAGCCCGGGCTACCCCAGGCCCATCGCATTGCATTGCACCATGCTGAACCACATGAAGAAAAAGAAGAAGGCCGAAGAGAGGAGATCGAATTTCCACATGCTGCCTGACTGCCGATGCCATGCCACATGATAGTTGTTTTCAGAGGTCGACCCTTTGGTTATTTATACTGTGGAGACCTACTCCCAATCAGTGAGATATTGTCTGTTTTAACTCGAAAATATCATTGTTTGTCTCAAAAAAATATGGGTTCAACTTTCACTTGCTTATCAAAGTACAATCTCCTAATATCTTAATGTAAGATTAGAACGTTACATCTACTCCAACTGGATCTAAGTTGAAGCCCTAGTTGTTTAGTTTTTCTTTGGATCATTAATCTTGGCATTTATAGATGGAGAAAATTTTTACTATTTCTTGTTATATAGGAGCTTGAAGAATGTCAAAATAGATTTCTATTATGAAGATGTTTATGCATATGAACACCAAAATGCTAATGAGTGTTGGATCAAGTGCTCCTAATTGTCTCAAGTTTGAATTCATTAAGAAGATGTGAGAAGGTAATTTTTCATGAACACGTTAGGTCTTGTTGAGGTGTTTTTAGTGTAAGTGGATCAGACTTTCTGGCTCTTGTGGTTTGGTTGGTCTTGTAAGGAGAAAGACAAGATCAAGAGACATTAGAGAGTTTGACATTTTGGTTCCAACACTCATTTCACTTAAACTAATCACAAGCCATTATATAATTAGATTTACAAACTCACACTGTATCGATAAAATTTAAATTTGAGACTTCAAAATATCAGCATTACTTTTTGCCTTTAAATCAAGTGAAATTTCAATTTTAGTTTTACTTATTCACTTACAATATTTTATTTTAGATTTGACCTAAATAATTTACTCCAAAAAAAATAGAACTTAAGGTATTTGATAAAAATATGTGAAGTTTTTGCTTTATCCTTTCTATAATATGATTAATTGTTGTGATTGACTTATGAAAGAAAGTTGGAGAATGCTAGGGACAGTTATTTTGACAATCACATTTTAACAATCATTATTTTATTAAGCCACCTAACTTTTTAATTTTACGTGAAAATTTATTATATACTATTACATGTTACTTGAAAAGTATTTTTTAACATTCATATACTTGCTTCAACATTTCAACCTCTCACATGGATAAGAGAAGAGACATGATTCAATAAAATTAAAAGTGTTAAAACGTGATTATCAAAGTTATTACCTCTAATATTTTTCAAAAAAGTTTTCACCTAAAAAAAATTTATGAAAAAAGTGGGCTTAGACATAGTTTTTCATAAGCTGACCCAACCCTTAAACTGGGCTAAGACCGTAACAAGACCAGGCCACAATATCAGTTTGGATTCTTTCTATTATTTAATTTCGAAGTTCAATAATGAACAAAAAAACCTTTGTGTAATAATATTTTATAAAGAGAAAATGCCCTGGCAATTTTTTTTTGGAATTCCGAATTTAGTTAGGTTGATTAGCTTAGAAGACGTAGTTTTCAATAGATTTGAGATTTGATTTTCAATGTCCACATCTTATTCTCAAATTATGATTTTTTAGCCTATTATATTTGAAAAATCGATAATTTGATAAACACAAATAACAATAACAAATTCAACTTAATTTCATATTTGATGTTACTAGAACTTAGATCTCAAAATTTCAAAGTCTTTTCCTTATCACTAAAGTAATGTCTCATTGACATTTTTAAACTTAATAAAATAAAAAATTTGATTATAACTTTGTATATTCTAAAATTTTGACTATGTGCCAATAAAATAAACTATAAACTCTTAACCATGTATTTACTAGACTTCACCTATTCTTCTTAAATAGGCTAAAAACAAAGCTAATTAAAAACTTGGAGTGCATAGAAAATGGGGCAGAGGGCTTTGATATTCAGGCTTTTGTCCTCCGATGTTGAAAGAAATAAGCTTCAATCGTCATGCCACTTGGTTTGCCACTTGCTTTGGGTTTGGGTTTGATCTCATGCTTTATAAATAAAATAAATTTCCACTCGAAAGTTAGGTAAAATTACCTTTTCAAAGGCAAAGTCCACAAAAAAAAAAGTTGTAAAAGTCAGAATGACAAGCAAATTGTGCACATTTTTGCTAACCATAGAGATCATTTTTTTTTTCAAATTTTATGCAGAGTTAATATTTTACAAATTAATCGTTACATTTATTTCATTATACATGTAAATTTTTTAGTAGATTTGTTATTTCTATAATTTCTGTCGACAATTATATCTTTTTTAATATATATTAATAAAATTTTATATCATTAAACAAATAGTTAAATATTTACAATTAATTTTAAATTTAACATGCATAATTTGCATGAATAGAACATAAAAAATAATTTAGAATTAGATAAACTTTAAATTTGCGTAAGTGGATACTCATACTTGGTGTGTTCATATATAATTTGCAAATGATATGAATGATATTTTGATTTCTTTTTCTTTCTTATAAATTGTTTTCTTTTTAAGTTTAGGGTAAATTTTTAAAATTTTTTTCATTAAGAATTGTATTCTAAGTTCTAATTACACCTTTTGATCATTAGAGCAAAACCCATATTGGTTTTTGTTTTTAATCTTTTTAAAAGAAATTATTCCTTTAAACTTGTGGAAAACTTGGCTTCCACAATTTCATATTTAAGTGTCACATCTGTCTTGTAGCTATTGTGGTTATAAGCAAAATTTGACTTTTTAAACTTAAACACAATTAGGCAGAGCACTTCTAGAATACAAACTGATCAACTTTGAAAAAATTGTTTGCGTTATAAACTTGTGCTTTCCTATATGTCTACACGTGTTGAATTATTTATCTAATTCTGATTCCATTCAAATCGAGGTTTCAACAAACGTTTTTTGAGTTTGAGTTTAATATGATTTAACTTGAATTAAATCGATTTAATTTCAAAATTTTGAAAGATTAAACGAATTTGATTCAATTTATGAACATCTTTACATGCAAAACTTATTCGGACTCTATCCCTCTTTTTTAAATGGTTAGGAAGCTCTTAACATAAAAAATGTTAATAGAAAAAAAAATCAATGATTGTTTTTGGGGTGAATTTGTGAGGTTTCGAAGCTTTTTTTTTTTTATCTAAACCATTCGGTATCCCCATATCTTTGGTATAGGACTAATCCGGATTCGAGCCGGACAGGACCCAAAGGACGGCAAAGCTCTCCTTCAAGAGTTTTAACACAGCTGCATACTCAGGAACTCGAACTCGAAACCTCTGGTTAAGCTAAAACAACCCCCTGTCAGTTGATCTACGTGTTCTTGGGTGGTTTCGAAGCTTCTTGCTTGTATTCTACGAATGTCAAATGCCAACAAAGACCGCTATCTCTACGTTGACATTTGGTTGCATTAAATTTCCCTTCACCAAATTTTTTAGGCTTTGCCTAAACAAACGAGCAAAGTGACCGCGAATTCAAGAGGAAATTTACAATAATAAAGAAACTAAACGATGCCAAATCACCAAAGAAACTGACTGATAATGATATTATATATATTATATGTAGATATATTATAACATAATGACAATCATTTATCGCATTCATTGCAGTAAAATCCAAAAGCTCCACTAATATATCTGATTATGTGCCACGTGTTTTTTAAAAATAAAAAATCCACTAAAAAAATAGACTTTTAAAAAACACGCTATATGTAAACAGATTTGCTCGTGAAATATTTGAACTTCAATGTTTGTGGATGAGATTAAAAGTGTAAATTAATCTAATTACCTGAGTTTAACTCTATGATTATTTGAATTTCACTTAATTATTTTTAAGTAAAATTATTTAAGTAACGAGTTGAACAAAATGTCTTAATATTTGATTCAAGTAGTTTGACAATCTAATTAAGCTTTTCTTTAAATATAATTTTTTATATTTTGTTATTATTTACCATTTTATTCTATTAATATATAATTAGAAAATGATAAATCGAGCTTATTAAGTCGAGTTTGAATAGTTTGAATTTTTGTTGAATTAAACTCAAATTTCAAAAACTAAATACGATCGAGTTAAAATCGAACTTCAAATTTTATGTTTTTGAGTCGAACCGTCCTCAAATCTTATGTTGGATTAGGAGTAATAATCCATAAAATAAAACCTTCTAAAATAACATAGAGTGACCTGTTCAAAACTAAAATTGATTAAAAGAAAATAATCTGTAGGCAAACGGAATAAAAAAGTACATTTTTAAGTCTATATTTGAAGTGTTCTTCAACCAGCCGAAGCTTCTACCAAGTACAACGAAAAGGCAGCTTTCTTTGATTTTACCATATGGAGAATTCTTTAATAATATTACAATTTCTAGTCATTCTAATATTTTGTTTTACTTTTCATGTTGTTTGGTAGCAAAGAAATTTTCAGTCTTTGTTAACTTTTATAAGTACCCTGTTACCAAACTCTAGCTTCACTTTGTCTAGAGGTAAAATCTCTCATTCACTCCCGAGAAAATGGCATCCTGTAAAGTTCTAGCTTTTGCAGCTTTGCTTCTGGTCTTGTTGCCTATGGCTGCTAAAGGAGATCTTACTGACTTGTCACCTGCTCTGGCTCCTTTCTATGGTACCTTCCCAATCTCCTCTGATATCCATTGTCAAGCTTGTACAGATAAAAATGGAGTTTTCAAGCAAAAATATAGCATCTAATACACTAACTGGCAAGTTTTTTTTTTCTTTTTTGATGAAAAACAGAAAAGGTGTGTGATGAAGTTGAGTGTGGAAAGGGAACATGCATAGCAAACATAGCCTACCCTTTGAACTACATCTGTGAATGTGAATCTGGTTGGAGGAGAACTAGAGACGACGTCGATGATGATAATCTTAGGTTTCTACCATGTGTGATTCCGAACTGTAAGTTTCACCTCTTTTACCTGTTTGTTTTAACCATGGCAGAATGTTATTCAGTTCAGGTAGTTGATCGAGCAAAGCTTCTGGTTGTTGCAGGTACCCTTGATTACTCCTGCCAGCCAGCTCCTCCTCCAGTACCAGATAAAGAAATTCCTCTGAATTCATCTTACTTTGATCGTAATCGCCTTGACAGCCATCTCAACTATCATTTTATTCAGTTTTTTTTTCTCCGAATCTTTGTTTTCGGTTTTTTCATTGACAGTTCTCTTACCTTTGGTATCTGTGGTTGGTTTAGCTTGCTACTGGACTTACTGTGGAGAAGGAACATGCAACAAAACAGCAACATACAAGCATCTCTGTGAATGCAACCCTGGGTACTTCAATCTGCTCAACAGAACATACTTCCCTTGCTACAGTCAATGTAAGAACCCAAACATGAAATATGTAGTGAAACATTTGTAGGAGCAACAAATTCAAGGAAACTGATTAATGAATTCATGGTTTTTGATTTCTAAGGTACTCTTGGATCCGATTGCTCCCGCCTAGGGATTACAGTTTCAAACGAAGAATCAACAACACCCGGTGGAACTGGAAAAGGTGATTTAAACTGTGCAAACTCTCTAATCAGATTAAGCATCAAGGCGCACACAACATCATCAGTTCAGGAAAAAGTTATGAAAATCGATATCGAAAACATACCTTTCCTCCTTCATCCCTTGATTAATAAAAACCAAACAAGAAGAAACTAAGCCTGGTGAATGAAGATGCTAATTTCTTTTTTTTTTTTTGTTCAGAATAGAATCTACTTTGAAGATGCTAATTTCTTGTACTGCAATGCATTGCTTGACAAAATAAGTCAAACCCAGGATTTGTTTTTAACTCCTTACACCATTGCAAACTTTAGCTGCTTTTTCAACTAAAGATTAGTATTTTAGATGCTAATATTTGTACAAAATTGACTAAAAGTTTCTCATAGTTAAATCTGACTTCATGTGAAACCCAAAGTAAACTAAAACCAACTGATGACATGTGTTCTGTTTCAAATTCTAATAGTCCTTCTTGCTGTGTCTTGTTTTTCAGCTAGCACATTCCTGCCAGGGAACCTTCACTGGGCTGCTGTTTTGATCATATCCATGGCCATGGTTCTATGGAAGTAGGATATGTGAAATAAATCAGACCCTCAGCTCACCAGGCTTTACTATCATCGTCCTAGAGTCCGTTATACTTTGATATTTGATGCATTGTTGATTTGATTATTCTTCATTCTTCCATGTTTTCAGTATATATGTAATTAAAAGTCGGGCCTAGCGAGGGATGATTGCTGTGTAGAGAACTCAGTTATAGTTATTTTTCATTATATTATATGATATATTATATTTTTATGTATATTCTTGGCCCATGCCAAGTCTCAAACTTTCTTTTTTTCTCTTGGAACTCAATCTAAGAACAAGGGAGGCACAACTAAAACTGCACCATGGTGCAAAGTTGCTGAGCAAACATAACTGATTCTAAGCTAGATGTGATCCCTGTTTAGTTAATCTTAACTTTTGGCTTAACAATGCCCCAGTAACTAGAGAGGGGAAAATTAAATCCCATTGACATCTAAATTTCTAGTTGTCTATCAACGACCTCTTGGCCGAGTGACTAAAGTAGAGTTGTGATCTGTTGTAAGGCTAAGGTTTAAACTCAAATAACCTCAACTCCCACCCTCGACGATCAAAAGGAAAAAAAAAATTCCATCTGTCTCATTCTATACTTTACAACAAGACACTCATATATTATTTTGTACCATAGCCATCGTTGAAAACCAATCTTGCATTTCTAATTCAATAAACTATATGTCAACGTCTTAACTAAAGTGGTGAATGTAGCCACCAAGAAATTGATCAGTTCAAACCATTTGATAAGCATCTTTGACAAATATTCAGAAACTTGATAATTTAGCTCCTATTCTAACGATCCCCAGTTCTCACAGAACTTCAATTAGATGCTAGTCTGCACATCAAATTTTACCTGACATTTATTTACAATGAACCATGAAACAAATATCAATGCTCCTGAAGTTTTCCAGTCAAACCAAATGGAAGCTGCAGAAGAAATGACAGCAATGGTTATCTAAAGTCTTAACTTTGGAGCATCATGAAAGTTGCCTACGAAGCATCAGAGTTCACATTTTCAAGTGATTCTGAGTTCAGACCAAGTCATTCGATGCTATCTCTACTTCGTCCATCATTCAATGCCTCTTGGAAAAGAGAAGAAAAGAAAAGACAAGAAAAGAAAAGACGGAGTTCACATTTTCAACTGATTCTGAGTTCAGACTAAGTCATTGGATGCTATCTCTACTTAGTCCATCATTCAATATCTCTTGGAAAAGAGAAGAAAAGAAAAGAAAAACGACATAGATACACTAGGATCTAAGTTTTTCTAGCAAATGATTCCACCTTTACCTTTCAGGTTCCCTACTTCCTTTATCTCCATTGTCCATAGATAATCATACCCTCCCTTGCACAGTACGTATACCATTGGCTTATTTGAGGCACCCTTCATCTTTCACTTTTCTAAGACCATAATTCCTAAAGGACATATGACATCTTGATTTTATATTACTGTTGGCTACTAATCCCACTGTAAGAGAATTTTGCCTTATCAATTCAAATTGCCTTTACCGTGGTCGTTCACTCTTCTCAGCTAATGAACCAAAGCATCATTCAGTTGCAAACAATGAGAAGATGGCCACATTTCCTACACAACAGCAGATACCAATGAACAGCCTTGAAACACAGTATTGAAGACAACAATAGGCTTTAATTTAAGAACCCACCTAGTTTTCAGTTCTACAATCTTAGATGATGACTTAATGACAAGGCAGGCACTAACAACAAATCTCAGGCATGATGGCAACGGATTCACTCCGAAATGTCCTGTAATATACTCTGGGGTTCGGATGGCTACTGATAAGTTCAATGTTTCAGTACACATAAATTCAGGAACAAATGACCACAATTTAACATGAAAAGCAATGTATGCCATTCCAGAAACCACATAACTATGCAAGCATTGAGCTCATTTCCAAATACAAGTTATTCCACATTCTACAATTAATCTACACGTTATCAAAATGCAAATTTCTGCAACACATTAGGCCCAGAGAGTACCTCAAACATCAAATAACAAACAACATAATGATGCCATCAACAAACATAACTGAAGAATTTCAGAAACAACTACAATCTAACATGGAAACTAAAATAGATAATTGCAAGAATCATAAAACTGCATAATCAAGAAGGAATTCCATTTCATTTCCAAAATCCCCAATTATTCCACATTCTACAATTATACTCAGCATCAAAATCCTAAAATTTTGTAACAAATTATACCACCCTCCCCCCTCCCAACAAACCCCCCCCCCCCCCCCCCCCCCCAAACCCCACCCAAAACACAAATTAAAATCCCCACAAACATCAAATAATAAACATCAAAATCAAACTTCCACCTCAACTCTCTCTCTCTCTCTCTCTCTCTCTCTCTGTGTCACACACACTTTTTTTTTTTTTTTTGGTTACACACACACTTTCTTTGTTACTTAGTCATAACCTCCAAACCGGTCTTCCCAGCAATAATAACAGAGGTCGCCATCCCCAAAAGCAACCCATGTTCCATTACACCTTCCAAGGCAGAAATTTCTTTCCCAGCTCCAAACCCATCTTTTATTGGAGTCTTAAAATACAAATCCACAATATAATTGCCATTATCCCCTACTAACCTCAACTTTGCTTCACAACCCAACTCTTTAAACAACCCTTCAAGTCTAACTAAATTTTATTTCCAACAAAACTGCACAACTTCAACAGGCATAGCTAAGCCACTTCCCCCAATCCCTAAAACAAGCTTACTATCATCAGCCACTACAATGAAGGGAGATGAAGCTGCTTCAACCATTTTTTCACGCAAAAGTGCACCGCCTCGGCCTTTTACTGAGTCAAGGTTGGGATCAACTTCATCAGCGCCATCAATAACAGCCGTCTCGTTCCGTACTTTACAACAAGACACTCATATATTATTTTCAACAAGACACTCATTATTTTGTTCCACTTGAATGAACCCGAACCAAGTTTAATAAAATCAAATAATCATATCTTTCGATACAATCCTACTAAAAATATCAGATCTCACCGTTTTTTTTTTTTTAAATTTTTATTCCAAGGCAAAAAATTTTATTGTCATAAATGAAAAGATTTAACAATCAAAACTATATCAATTATGGGGAAAATGGGGTAAAAAAATTAACAAAAAGATTTATAAACGTATCCATTGATTGAAAAATGTGTTTGAAAACAAACATAACTTGAATGAGCATAAGAAAATCACGAAACATAGGAACTAAATGAGTTATGAATATACACGTGTTAGAAACATGAATAATTTGTTCAAAGGTAACAAAAAGTTGTAAAATTTAAAATCACATACATCTAGTGCAAGTAACAACTAATGTTCATGAGTTGACTTGCAATTAAACTACATCAAAAAATTACAAAATATAAAATCACATACATCTATTGCAGATAACATCTAATGTTTATGAGAGTTGACTTATGATTAAACTACCATCTCTATGTATATATTTAAAAAAAAGAATATCATGAATGATACCTTAAATGTACTATTTTTACAAAATTCACAATAGTATAATGCTAATACAAATCAAATCACTTTACTCCCTAAAGCTAAAAATAATGTGCTAAGAAACAAATTAAAATTTTGCCACTTGTAAAATTCCTACTTACCACTTTACTCAAAGAAGAACACATTAGAAAATTATCTTTTGCCATACCAAAATTTTTTTGATAGTTAGGTACCTATATAAGCTTAAAGCATCAACAAACATGCAAACATCATCTAAACCGATAATATAAAAAAATGACTGCTAACACAGATAAAATCCATTAGATTCCCCCTACCAAGACATAATAAGCAGCCAAACTACCACCATGTCATAAACTTCACCTCACCAATCGCATAGCACACATAATATCAACAAAACTATAGTTCAATCTCCATGGTCTCATATTAGCAACAAAAAAAAAATCGAGCTATCAATGCTTCTTCTTCATTCTCCTGACACTTTTTTTTCCTTCTAATAATTAATTAATATAAACAACTTCAATACCAGGAAACAACAAATTCATTCCATTTATATTCACCTCTTCAATTCTCAAAGACATATATATATATATATATATATATATAAATCAATGACTAATACTCAACTACATATTTTTCGTTAGTTGCAAGTAAATCCTACTTAAGGCATAAGAAACCTCCCTCTACAACCAAAATCCTCTATTTTTCAAAATAAAACTCAAATTACAATAGAACTATGCATTATCTGAATTCTCAAAAGCATTTCTAGTGAATATGGTAAGATAATTTACCTTCAAATAGCCCTTGCTAGCTCTGGATGCATCTGGCTTCTCAATATCATTTCTAGCCGCTTCATGCCAGTAATGCATTGGTAATCATAAATAATAAAATACAACAATAAAAAATGATAAGATCTATGACATGCTATCATAAATTATTAATTCAAGTCGAGCATTTGATGTGCCTATGAAATTCCATCAATAAAGCAGTTAAATGAGTTGTCTTAGCATCACTTTCTATCAAAGATTTTATGTCATTTGCAAAGTTATATCCTATTCTAGCCGCGTCTTCATATCTCACATTAAAATAATTAAATTTAATAAAATTTTTTTGAAACTAAGAATCAAATAGAGAACTGAATTATGACCTACTATCCACAAAGATACCATGATAACTATAGAACTTGAGGGTACCTTCTTATTATTGTTTGTTTCAAGGGTTGTCTGATGTTCGAGTGTGTTTAAAAAAGAACTTAGACATTAGTTCTAGTCTGAATTGACTATGATGATAGAAGCCAACATATATATATATATATATATATATATATAGAGAGAGAGAGAGAGAGAGAGAGAGAGAGAGAGAGACACACACACACACACACACACATGCATGCGCACACACACACACACCCACACCCGCTTGGTAGCCCATATAAAATGAGATGATCTTATTTTCGACATGAGAAATTTTAGGGCTCTCTTATCATGTCCATGGCTCAACTTCCTATTCCAAATCTTGGTCATCTTAGAACTTGATGATTTCAGGTTAAAGATAGAATAAATCTTTTAGCAGTACAAAAAAGACCAAGGAAAAATTTGAAGTCATCAAACGTTGAAGCAAAAGAGTATTTCAAATATTCTTACGCTACTGACAATTTGTTCCTTACAAAGGCAATCTTCTGGTCAACATAAGATGCACTGCTATATCAAGATTCTACAAATAGAAATAGAAATATTTCACCATCTGTCATTGTATCAGTGTTTGATTTTTTGCATCCTAAACGAAAATATACCAAAAAGCAAATCTAAGTCATTTACATCAGTCCAAACTCCAAGATTCTATAAAAGTATATTGAAGTTCAAACTTGAGCAATATGGTTAAAGCAAAACGTGAACCTGTTAACATAAATTAATCAAAAGAAGCACAACAAAAAAACTCACGTGAAAGATATGCGGGCAAAACATTTTAGTAATCCTCAGTCATAAATGATATTTACTTGCACTCCTCCTTTGAAAGTAACTTCAAATATGACTCCAGCATAATAGTTAAGAGCTCTAGCAAGACAAATCAAAACCACTTTATCAATGTAAAATTTCATTTCCACGTCCCTTATATTGAAAATTCTACTTTAAAAGTTTGACTTTGAATTCAGCTTAAAATCACTTCTCTCTAACCATTTCGTTTCTACTCATTTAATAGTTAAATTACCAAAAGCAACAAAAATTAAAAATTTTTTTAAAAAAAAAACCTCACCGAGCCATGTCTTGATTGAAAACAGGGGGCGCTTTGATTTCATATCTAGAAACAAAAAATAAAAACAAAATAGATAGCCTAAGTGTCAGTTAACATGATTAAATGAGCCAAAATAATACATATTAAATGGTTAATTAAAAGAGCTTACTCATTGTGTAAATTCTATTTTGTAATTGAGACTGTAGACACCTTATTTTGTCCGAGGTCTTGATTTGTATAAATAATTAATTGGGTTGAGTGACATTGCATTTTAATTTAACAATTTAGAATTAGGCTAGAATTAAATTAGAATTTTTAGATTTAGAATTAGCATTAATTTAAAAATTAAAATTAAAATAAGATTTAGGAATAATAAAAAAAAGAGAAAAGATAAAAAGAAATAAAAATAAAAATAATTTTAGGATAGGATAATTAGATTTTTTAGGATAATTATTTGGATTAATATTAAATTTGATAGAGTTAGATTAGGATTAATATAAGAAATAGATAAAATGTTAGAAATAGGAGATAATTAATAGAATAGGTAGAGTTGTATTAGGACTCAAATAAATTTTTTATTATAAAAAGGAGACTCTGGGGGAAATCAAGGACTCAACCCGATCACCGCCGCTGCTGTTCTGTCAGCTCATTTTTCTGCCTGCCTCTCGCACCACTGTTGCGAGCCCAGTCACCGCACAGCTACTGCAGGTTGCCGACCCATCACGTGGATGTTTGCACAGCCTCCGTTTGTGTTGCTCTTGATGATTGTTCAAGAAAATAGGAAAGCTTTGTGAAAATGCTTCAGGCACGCCACTTTGGAAATATTAAAGAAGAGCTAGAGCAAGAGAACACGTGGAAAAGGGAATATAAAGGAAAAAAAAAAGCCAATAAGAGGTGAGGTTATTGCCCAGGTAAGTTTTTGTTTTATTATATTAATTGGTCAATAATTTAATAGGAGGGTTTGATAGTTAATTAATATCGGATTAATAATTTGTATATTAAAATACTAATGTTGCATGATTTAATTACTTTGATAATATTTGATTAATACATATTGAATAAATAATTTGTATATTGATATGATTTGTTTAGTTTAATTTGTATGATATATTTTATATTTTGTATGTTTAGTATGATAGATATTAGATAAATAAAATAATAAAATAAATTAAATTAGAAAAAATGCAAATAAGAATAAAATGGAATAAAGATTGAATAAGGAGATAACAAAATTAGTTATCAAAGATGAATATGGATTATGCCGAGGATGAAACTCCAAGAAAGTCAATTGGTACTCCTTGGATTTTCTAGGTGACAGGATTCGTCTTGAGTTGAGCCAGATTGATGGAATACTTGAGGAGAATTTTCAAGAAAACATAATTCATGTTCACTTTAAAGATATAATGAAATAAAATAAAATAATGAATCGAGAATAAAGAAATATAAAATAATACCATAATAAGGTAATGAGATGATAATAAAAGAAGTAAATGTGACATATGCCGATGATGAAATTCTAAGAAAGTCAATTGGTACTCCTTGGAATTTCTAGGTGAGAGGATTCTTCTTCGGTTGAGCCAGATTGATGGGATACTTAAGAAGAATTGTCAATAACCCATATGTCATGTTTATTTTTAAAAATATAAAATAATAGAATTAAAACAATACAATAAGAAGAAAAAGATTAGAAAATATTTAAAGATAAGAATTCCATAATATACTCAATCAATCCGACGATGGAGTTCAAGAAAGTCGATTGGTACTCCTTGAACATCTTGAGGTGAGGGGAGTTTCTAAGATTTGAGCCAGATTGATGGAATAGTCTTAGAAACTTTCCCGATATTTAATTATCTAAACTAATACAAACATAAAGGCAAATTTAGACTAAACTTAAAACTAAGTGGTACTATTTTAGAATGGGCGTTGTGGGGGTGCTAATCCTTCCACACACGTAACCGTACTCCCGAACCCTAGATTCTTTGAACGTAGACCATGCCTTATCCTTAGACAAGAATAGGTGACCAATCACACCTTAGGTTTGAATGATTGGTGGCGACTCCTTGAATTTTAAAGTCTGGCGGTTAGGTTCACGGACCTAGACGTTATGACAGAGACTTCTGAAATGGGCTGAAAAGTTGTCAAAGGAAAGTTTGGTGTAAAACCAAGAATTTATCATTATGACAATTAAGAAAACAAAGAATAAAGGAATCAATGAGAAGAACCTGAAATCATCTGTGTTCAAGCTATCCTTTTATGCATATATATATATATATATATTAATTTATGAGAAAAATTTATAACACATTATGTAAAAAACAACAATTGTAAATATCATATAATGAAAAGGTAAACGAAACCAAGACCAAAGATTTCCTAAAATATAGCCTTGAATCAATTAATTTAATACCTCAGCAAATTAATTAATTGAAGAAGAAGAAAGAAATTAAAAAAGAAACCCATTGAGAGATGGTGATTCTCATCTGCACATGCACTAAGAAGGAGAACTAACTCAAAAATTAAACAGAAATGTGCGAGATGATAAGATAAAAAAAAATCTTAAAAGAGGAATGGTCTAATCAAGTTTAAACTGTAAAATTTATATGCTAGGAATAGACTATTAGAACAAAGAATCTCTTTTGAGCTTCTCATAAATTTTAAAATATACCTGCAGAGTGAATGAATTGCATCAATCCAAGCAAGCACCAAAAGAGAGTAAGAGAAAGAGCAGGGTAAAAAGACTTAAACTCAAAAATGGAGGCAAGTGAAACACATTTGCATTAAGAAGACTAATTTAATACGAAATGACAAAAACATCCATGGAAATATGAACAAATAGGTAATAGGCTTCCTATTCGATTTACTTCAACCATAAAATCCTCAAAAATTGAATTTAAACTTCTTGAGAAAAGTATTATGCATAGTTGGGATAAGAAATAACAAGTATATAATTATTTGAAAAAAGTAACACCCCAACTTGATAGAATTTAGTTATTGGTAGTTTTGGCTTCTATAGACAAACAAATATATTTTTAAATCAATTTATATTAAATAAGAGTTAGATAAATAAATTTTCAAATGATAAATCTGATTATGACATGAATATTGAAAGATGAAATCAATTCAAATCATGAATTTGATTATCATGTGAATATGAATGCAATATAAATCTTTTAATTAAAATTGTGAAAACATCATCTATAGTAATAGCATTGAAATGAATTGAAAAGTAAAGTTACATTAGCATATAATCCATATTTACGCTAAGTGTGCTGTTAATTTGTAATGCGGAAGAAGAAGCTGAATTTAAATATCATAAAAAATAATATTTTTCAAGTATCAATCACTGACAATATTGATATATTTCTACTCTAAATTATTTCTTTCAATTACCTAGACAAAGAAGACTTCAATAACTCAACAGTAGAAACAACATAGGCCTTTGAAACAACAAATCTCTTCTTAACTCCTTTAAAATTAAATTCTATTTATAGTTTGGTTACCCTGAAATCAAAAAATTCATAAATAAAGAAATAAATATCAATAAAATAATATTAATGTAGACATCAATAGATAATTGTTCATTTTAAACAATAAAAACTAACTTTGAACATTACGAACTTCGCAACACATCTTTTAATTTACGCAGCCTTTTTGACCATGAGAAAAAGTCAAAGACTTAACCTTTAGTATAGAAAAGAAGACATCTATAATACAAACATTGAATAAAAGGATCGATTCATCAAAATAAAGAAACAATAAAAAGCTATAGGGGAGGAAAAACCTCAAAAAAAGTTGATCTATGAATAGAATTATGAGAATAATATAATATATACTTTAAAAAAAAAAACTTAAGAATATAGAGAAAAAAAGTTCTAGCCCGAAATTGTTAATGATACACTTAGCCCATCAAGACAAAAACAAAGAAAGCCAAGAAAGAAAACATACGATTTGCTTCTTCCATGACGAAAAAGAGAAGAAAAATGTAAAATTTAAGATAAGGTAATCTTGCTTGAAGCAACTAAAAAGATTTACTTGATGATTGAGCATAGATTTGCAGATCCAATGATTGAGTGAAAGAGCTCATGAATGATCGACATAAACATTAATATAAAGTAAGTTACTTTAGTTTATGAAATTAACAAATTCAAAAGAATTAATAAATTATCTAAATAATACAACAATTCAACAATAATAAGAAAGGAATAATATATTAATTAAGCTGACTCGTTGATATGCCATCTCCATAGATTGAATATCTTATTTCCAATGAAAAGTCATAAGGAAGGAAATGATCATTTTCAACTTCTACAATGGCTCAAAAAACAAATCTACATTAGAAAAGTTTATTAACAACATAAAAGTCGTTACTAATATAACTTTTTGGTTCAATCTCATTCAAAGTAAGGATTATAGATGAGTCAAAAATTAATAAATCTACTCATAGTTGGATATGATGATGACACATTTAAAAATAACAGGAATAGAAAAAAGAATAAATTTAAGAAACATAGAAACAATTACAAAAGTGAAAAGCATTACATGAATTTTAGGTAGAATGCATTCTGACATTGCAAAGGATTGAATTAAAAAAAAGGGAAAAAGCTAATAAAACATTTAAATTGAGATTTTACACAACAATAAGATCTAATAAAAGATCATGAAATACTAAAATATAGCATTTTCTTTCTACACCTTCGATGTACTCTATTCATTTTGAATGGACAACTTGTATAAAAATAAAGAAACCTAAAAGCCAGATTAAAAATTTATTTATAAAGGAACGTTAAAACTATACCTTGATGACAGTGAAACTTTTCGGTGTAAAGCATTTTCAAAACTTCAAATAGGTCTTGTAAATATTTCATTACCTCAGAAACACTTTGTTTACCACTTTGATTTTTTGGTTCATTTAAACCAGTCCTCTTTTGAACCTTTTTCTATATGCAAATGTTAAATATATACATTAAAATTAAATAACAATTGAATATGTAAATATGCTTTGAGCTATTTTAAGGAATATCATCTTAAGTGTCAATTAGTAGATTAGAATAGAACTATAAAGAAATTAAAAAAAAAACCACAATTGCTAAACACATAGGAATCAAATAAAGAATCATTGAAATGAAAAAATTAGCTATACCCATGCTTGGCCCCTCCATGGCTTTTTCCAACAAAGCTAAAGTAAGCTGTTTTTTACATCCATGGACGATGGCCATGAAATCTTAAGCACGGTGCTGAAATATAGGACAATAGAGAAAATGTAAAGCAGATATTGAAAATGGGTTAGATAGGAAAAGAAAGAAATTGGACCAAAAATGCACATCACAGGGAAAGTGTTGGTTCAGCTAAGCCACCAAAAATTGCAAGTAGTCATTTAATGTTAAAATCCTCTCAATACTCACATGTGAAATAAAAATTCAACCAAGTTGAAAATCAAAATTAACTGTAAAGGAAAAAAAATTATTTTTCATTAATTTCCAAGAACACCAAAAAATAAACACATATACAGAACAATAATTAAGATGATAAACCACCCAATTCACAAAATTTAAAACAAAAAATATAAAATTTATGTAGAGAAACTAAAGTAAATTGGTTGAAGTCTACTACTTGACTCTAACTGTAATCAATATAAAAGAATATCAACAAAACCCAACAAAAGGGGAAAATAAACCATTGGAACAAAAATTTTAAAAACCCACCTCAAATTCCTCAAGTTTTAATTGAAGGAGATCAAATTAAGAACATGTATCTTTCTTTTCTACAAAGAAACCAATAAGCCTGTCTCGGAAGATACCAATGGTGTATATCCCGACGAAAATAGCAGAGGTTTTGCCAAAAAGAAAGGCAGGTAAGACTCCGAAGAGAAACTTGTCGTTCTCGGTTAGGTTTTCGCCACCGACACAATTTACTCAAGTGCGAAGCTTGGTGGATGAATCAACCTAAAGAACAGTATAAGTTTTCATGTGAGATGGCTCTTAACCGATCACTGTATAAGCCCTTGTGCAGAAATCCAGTTGATCTCTAAAACATGATGAGATTTTGTCTCCATTGTTGTCTTTTTGATGTCCGCTGAAATCTTTCTGTCTTGTGGCTCAAGAGTAGAGGCTGAGTTTGTGCTCAAGTGAAAGAAAGAAATCAATGTTCAATTAGTTGATGGATGAATTGAAGGTGTATATGGCATTTAGCTTGGCTGCATCGTACTCTTCAAAATAGAAGAGGTGAAGCATTCATCACCCAAAGGAGAAGCAGATATAGCAAAAGGGAATATGGCAGCAGCTCAAGCGCAACACCCAACACGAACAGAGCAGGTTCTAGGGAACAATAAAACCAAATGCAAAGGGAGAGCAAAAGTAGACGAAAGGCCACCATCTTCAAAATATATGTCCTTTTAGGACATGTGTCGCACAAAGAGAAGATCTATAACTAAGTGAGATTCCCGAACATACCAAAACAATTTTTTTTTCGTGCAAGGCAACGTAGCATGAACCAAAACCGAAGGGTAGCAGGCGTAAAAAATAGAGGGGGCGACGTGGCCTCATGAAATCACAATATTTTCTATAACTTTTATTATATTGATAGCCTCTTTGAAAGCCAATAGTTGCATTTGTGATTCAATGAACTATATGTCAATGTCTTAACGAAAGCGGTGAATGTAGACACAAAGAAATTGATTAGTTCAAACCATTTGATAGGCATCTTTGACAAATATTTATAAACTTGATAATGTAGCTCCTATTCTAACAATCCCTAGTTCTCGATTATTTTTAAGCCGAACTATGTAAATAACGAGTTGAACCAAGTATTTTTATGCTCGATTCAAGTGGTTTGCAAATTTAATCAAGCTTTTTTTAGTATAAGTTATATATATTATTTACCATTTTATCCTAATAATATATAATTGAAAAATGATAAATCAAGCTTATTAAGTCGAATTTGAGCTGTTAGAGTATTTTGTTCAATTTAACTCAAATTTTAAAAACTAAACTCAATCGAATTAAAATCGAACTTCAAGTTTTAAATTTTTGAGTTGAGCCATGCTCAAACTTGATGTTTGATATCTTAACTCGATTTGAAGTAATAATTCATAAAATAAAACCCAATAAAACAAAATTGAGTGACCT
The DNA here is from genome assembly GCA_032173925.1 of Heritiera fomes. NCBI lineage: Eukaryota > Viridiplantae > Streptophyta > Magnoliopsida > Malvales > Malvaceae > Heritiera > Heritiera fomes. The sequence continues at coordinate 9,695,839 of JAPDPM010000021.1, read as the reverse complement.
GCTCAAAACTAAAATTGATTAAAAGAAGATAATCTGTATGCAAACCGAATAAAATAGTACTACTTTAAGTCTATATTTGAAATGTTCTTCAGCCAGCAAAAGCTTCTACTGAGTACAATGGAAATAAAACGTTGTTTCATTTTACCATATGAAGAATTCTTTAATAATATAAAATTTCAAGTCATTCTTATATTCTGTTTTTCTTTTCATGTTGTTTGGTGGCATAGAAATTTTCAAATCATTAACTGGTACTAGTGTTGGACCCATGCGTTGCTACAGATTAAAAAAATACATAATAGATAATAAGTTCAATAACTTAGATTAAATTAACGGAGAAATAATAAAACAAAATATCATGATTAAATTGCCCTAGGGATTTCTAAAAGGTGATGTTATAAGCAAATGAGAAAAAAATAAAATCTAGTTGATAGTTATAGCATATATTATGATAGTATTAGTGTTAGTACAAATCTTGATATTCAAGTCAATGTTTGAAACTAATAGTTTCAAATTTTTAAGGTTTATTACTATCAAGTTGTGGGAAAATTTATTAGCACTCAGTTAAACCTACTTTGCGTTGAAAGTTCATTAGCATCCACAACATGCAAAGGCAAAAAAAAATCACCAAATGTATCGAAAACAACAAATGCAATTGCAATAAATCAAAGTAAAAATTAAAAAAAAACAATATTCTGCCAAGTAAATAAAAAAAAAGTCTACACACAGAATCGCTTTTAAAGCCTATAGGAAAGAATCTCAATAGCAAATCCATTCAATTGAATTTTATAATGACAGAAAAATTAACATTTTAATTTCCATTGCAGCAACCTACCTGTGGGTGAGCTAAATAGTTCAAAGTTGAGAAATTTATTAAGTGCTACTCTTATTGCAAACAACGCTTCACCTAGTAACCCAAAAGGATTATTGAAAAAAACAATGACCAATTGTTGAATTCAGATATCACAACAACAACAAAATTTCTTATATGTTAATCAAGGAGTTGTTTAAGTTATCTTCACTTTTTAGAGGTTATTGAAAAAATGAGATCATAGGATTAATCAAGATGTTTTAGTTTTGAAAGTTAATGGTTTTACACATAGTAAAGGCTTCTTTTTCGGTTTTCTTTTGTTCTTAACTTTTATTATTGTCTATCTTTATTTATCCAAAAGGTTTCAAAGTTGGGTTTTGGATGCATGGGTCTAATAGAAATCTACAACTCTCCTCTCCTTGAGGAGAAAGGTATCCCAACCATAAAAGATGCCTTTGCTAAAGGAATCACTTTCTCTGATTCAGTTGATGTATATGGAGCTCACACCAATGAAGTTTTGATTGGGAAAGTGAGTCTCTCTATTTGTCAATCAGAAGCTAGATGTTAAGACATGGAATTTTTTGTTTCAAAATTTTAATGACAATTATGCAATTCAAATGCAAAATGGAATAAAAACCACGATGATGAGTATCTAGAAAATGGCAATACATTCGAAAAGAAAGAAAATGGCAATATCTATTTACATAGGCTTAAAAGCATAGCAATAGCATTGTAGCAACACATTTAGCAATCTTGAAACAGAGTTGTATCATGTTAATTTGCCAAAATTAGGCATATAAAGAGAAAAATATAATTAGTATTAATACACCTTGAGAGATTGGCATCATTGGGAGTCTTGACCCTGTGATGGGAGCTGCTTCAAGCACCTTCAACATTCAAACAAAGATTGTAAAAATTCAGCGGGGTTAATCAAGGGGAAAAATCATAGTTCCATACATAATAAGATAGTTAATAAGTAGGCATAGGAAATCTTTGTGGGGATAGAGAAATGAAGAAAAAATGAAAACCTTCTTTCGATCAAGTAGAATATAGATTTTTAGCAAAGCAATATAACAAAAGTCGAACAACCCTTTTGAGACTATATCATGCATGGCAGCATAACTAAATGAGGATACAAAAGAATTTAAGAATAAAGTAAAAAGAGCCTAAAGTTGCTCTGTACAACAAATCGAAAGGCTCTAAAGAATAAACAATTTGGGGCGGCACTAAGAAAAAAGTTGGATGGACATCAAACTAAGGGCAATACGTAGATATTGGAAATGTTTGTAATATAACAAAACTTTCTATATGAAACAACAATATTTCCTTTTTCTTTGTAAGATCTATAGGAAAAATGAGTCTTAATTTGGATCATCCATATTGTTGACCATGTATAGAGATTACATCCTAAAATTGGCTTACGGACTTAAAAGAAAATCTCTATTCTAATGGACATTAATGAAAGTAAGAACGGTGAGTATTGCATAACACTGGAAATTGTATGAACTACTAAAATAGCACGGTCGATAAGAGAATTCGTTTTCATCATTAAATAAAAATGTGAAAATATTGAAAAAGAAACATTTTTAGCATGACATTGTCCATGGTTTGAGAAAATGAGTGAGATTATAACTTTAAAATGTAAGCTGGACTACACATAATATTCATGAAAGCTAAATAGTTAGATATTGATGTTAGACATAAAGGAATGACCTTTCTATTTTTTTTTCATTAATTAAATCAAAGTTTAGTTGTACACTCCATCAACGTGAAATTAGAAAATATTATTAATATATAAAAAATATTATAAAACTTGAAAGTAAATACATTAACTTGTGTTTTGCTAAAATAACAAATGGATGAAAAATAGAATAAAAAAAATATTATAAAACTTGAAAGTAAATACATTAACTTGTGTTTTGCTAAAATAACAAATGGATGAAAAATAGAATAAAAAAAGCAAAATATCATTGGTGGAAAATAGGAATGAAATAAAGAGAAGAAAATGTAAGTTAACATTTACACTTTTTTCACATTCACAGAATTCAATTATTCTCAAAGTTTCTATTTTATAATTTAAATATCATGAACATATGACAGTTCCTTAGTATGGATATGATACTTAATATTTGATATAACTTATTTTATGCATCATTAGCAATGGACTGAAAATTGCAAAATAATGTTAAGGATTTCAGTAAAGCGGGAATTTCAAATTAATCACTAAAGCACACTTGTTATCTCTTCAGCACAAGGATCAAATTCCATGGCTATCCAGCAACCAAGAGCATATTTGTTGGATCATATGTAGCTTTTCACAAACATGTGCTCTTTGGCGTTTCACAATCATTATGATCCTCCTGTGCTCTTTAGCTTTTCACAATCATGGTTATCTCTTTGGCACATGAGGACCATATTTGTTGGATCCGAATCATGGGTCAAAAGCATAAACAGAGAATATAGAAGCAAAACAATGTAGTAAAAGCTTTCATTGAAAAAAAAAGAAGAAGAGAAGAACTCAAATAATTATTTGGATCAATTTGTGCATAGATGATGGGAGAAGCTGCAAGAAAGAAAATTTAGGGTTTGACATACTGATCGTGAAGGAGGTGGAGAAAAAAAATTAAGAAGGAAGATGATCGGATGGCTAGGTGAGAGAGGCTGGTAGAATGTTGAAACAAAGAAAAAAAAGAGGAACGAGTGCATGCTAAAGAGTAAAACACAATTATTATTTTGAAATGACCTCTCCAACCAAACACATACAAAATAAAACAACTAAAAAAAGTTAAAAGTGGCAAAAGAGTGATAAAAAACGTGACAGAGAGATGAGCTACGTAGAACTACAACTTTTATATTATGAGTATCTGTTTTTCACCTGTTAAATTAAATTCTTTCAAAAAATTTTTAAAGCATTTTAAAAATATAAATAATTTAAAAGTCATTATTTTAAAACACTAGCATTTATAATTGATTTATTTATATAATAGAAGATAGATAGAGTAGTACCCAGTTATCAACCACTAGCTTCACTTGTCCAGAAGTAAAATCTCTCATTCTCTCTTGAGAAAATGGCATCTTGCAAAGTTCTAGCTTTTGCAGCTTTGCTTCTGGTCTTGTTGCCTATGGCTGCTAAAGGACGTCTTGCTGACTTGTCAGCTGCTCGGGCTTCTTACGAAGGTACCTTCCCAATCTCTTATGAAATCTGTGGTGAAACATTACGGAAGTTGTAAGACAACAAATTCAAAGACACTGATTGATAAACTTATGGTTTATGATTTCTAAGGTACTCTTGGATCCAATTGCTCCTGCCTAAGGATTCCAGTCTCGAATCAAGAAACAACACCACCTGGTGGAACTCTGATATTCCTTCTTGCTCTGTGTCTTGTTTTTCAGCAAGCACATTCCTGCCAGGGAAGCTTCACTGGGCTGATGTTTTGATCATATCCATTGCTATGGTTCTATGGAAGTAGGATATGTGAAATAAATCAGACCCTCAACTCACCGGGCTTTAGTATTATCGTACTAGAGTCCATTATACTTTGATATTTGATGCATTGTTGATTTGATTATTCTTCATTCTTCCATGTTTTTGAGTCCATAAGTAATTAAAAGTTGGGCCTAGCGAGGGATGATTGTTGCGTAGAGAACTCAGTTATCGTTATTTTTCATTATATTATATAATATATTATATTTTACATATATTCTTGGCCCATGACAAGTGTCAAACTTTTTTTTTCCCTTGGAACTCATGCTAAGAACAATGCAGCCACAACTAAAACTGCACCATGGTGCAAATTTACTGAGCAAACATAACTGATTCTAAGCTAGATGTGATCCAGGTTGAGTAATCTTTAGGCTTAACTTTGCCCCAGTAACTGGAGAGGGGAAAACAAAATCCCATTGCCATCTAAATTTCTAGTTGTCTATCAATAACTTCTTAGCCGAATAACCAAGGAAGAATTGTGACATGCTATAAGACTTAGGTTCGAACCTAAATAACCTCAACTCCAAACCCCGATCATTAAAAAGAAAAAAATTTCCAGCTGTCTCATTCCATACTTTACAACAAGACACTAATATATTATTTTGTTCCACAGCCATTGTTGAAAACCAATCCTTGCATTTCTAAGTCAATAAACTATATGTCAATGTCTTAACTAAAATGGTGAATGTAGACACCAAGAAATTGATCAGTTCAAACCATATGATAAGCACCTTTAACAAATATTCAGAAACTTCATAAAAGATGTAGCTCCTATTCTAACAATCCACAGTTCTCACGGAACTTCAATTAGATGTTAGTTTGTGCATTAAACTTTACCTGACATTTATTTACAATGAACCATGAGACAAATATCAATGTTCCTGAACTTTTCCAGTCAAACCAAAAGGAGACTGCGGATGAAGATGACAACAATGGTTTTCTAAAGTCTAAACATTGCAGCATCATAAAAGTTGCTAAAGGACATATGACATCTTGACTTTAGATTACTGTTGGCTACTAGTGCCACTGTAAGAGAATTTAGCCTTATCAATTCAAATTGCCTTTACCGTGGTCGTTCACTCTTCTCAGCTAATGAACCAAAGCATGATTGATAGACAAAGCAGAGTTAAGCAAAAGTTGCAAACAATGAGAAGATGGCCACATTTCCTACGCAACAGCAGATACCAATGAACAGCCTTGAAACACGGTATTGAAGACCAACAATAGGCTTTAATTTAAGAACTCACCTAGTTTTCAGTTCCACGATCTTAGATGATGACTTAATGGAAAGGCAGGCACTACCAACAAATCTCGGGCATGATGGTAACAGATTCACTCTGAAAATGTCCTGTAATATGCTCTTGGGTTCGTATGACTACTTATAAGTTCAATGTTCCATTACTTCTATTTATAATAAATACAGAAACAAATGACCACAATTTAACATGAAAAGGAATGCACACCATTCCAGAAACCACATAACTATGCAAGCATTAAGCTCATTTCCAAATGCCAATTATTCCACATTCTACAATTAATCTACACATTATCAAAATCCAAATTTCTACAACACATTAGCCCCAGAGAATACCTCAAACATCAAATAACAAACAACATAAGGATGCCGTCAACAGACATAACTGAAGAATTTCAGAAACAACTACAATCTAACATGGAAACTAAAACAGATAATTGCAAGAATCATAAAACTCCATAATCAGTAAGAAATTCCATTTCATTTCCAAAATCCCTAATTATTGCACATTCTACAATTACTCAGCATCAAAATCCTAAAACTTTGCAACAAATTACCCCCAACACAAATTAAAATCCCCAGAAACATCAAATAATAAACAACAAAAATCAAACTACCACCTCACCTCTCTCTCTGGTCAGTTTTATCATGGGTTCCACTTTTCATCAGTCTCCTGTTATCAAACACTAGCTTCACTTTGTCCAGAAGTAAAATCTCTCATTCTCTCTTGAGAAAATGGCATCCTGCAAAGTACTAGCTTTTGCAGCTTTGCTTCTGGTCTTGTTGCCTATGGCCGCTAAAGGACATCTTGCTGACTTGTCACCTGCTCGGGCTTCTTACGATGGTACCTTCCCAATCTCCTCTGGTCTCCTTTGTCAAGCTTGTACAGACAAAAATGGAGTTTTCAAGCAAAAATATAGCTTCTAAAACACTAACTGGCATAGTTTTTTTTGTTCTTCTTTTGATCAGAACCAGCCTCGTGTGATGAAGTTGAGTGTGGACAGGGAACATGCAGAGTAAACGGAACCGACTACTCGACGTACACCTGTGAATGTGAATCTAGAGATGACGTTGATGATGATAATCTTAATTTTCTAAAATGTGAGATTCCAGACTGTAAGTTTCACCTCTTTTACCTGTCTGTTTTAACCATGGCAGAATGTTATTTAGTTCAGGTATTTGATCAAGCAAAGCTTCTGGTCGTTGCAGGTGCCATTGACTACTCCTGCCAGCCACCTCCTCCTCCAGTGTCAGATGAAGTTCCAAATTCATCTCCCTTAGATCGTAATCACCTTGACAGCTATCTCAACTTTCATTTTATTCAGTTTTTTTTCCTCCGAAACTTTAGTTTTGGTTTCTTCACTGACAGTTCTCTTACCTTTGGTATCAGTGGTTGGTTTAGGTTGCTACTGGACTGACTGTGGAGAAGGAACATGCGACAACACAGCACCATACAATTATGTCTGTGAATGCAACCCTTGGTCCTCCAATCTGCCCAACAAAACATACTTCCCTTGCTACAGAAAATGTAAGAACTCAAACATGAAATCTGTAGTGAAACATTACAGAAGTTGTAAGACAAAAAATTCAAAGATTGATTGATAAACTTATGGTTTATGATTTCTAAGGTACTCGTTGATCCCGTTGCTCCTCCCTATGGATTCCAGTTTCAAATCAAGCAACAACACCGCCTGATGGAACTGTAAAAGGTAATTTAAACTGTGGAAACTCTCTCATCAGATCAAGCATCAAGGCACACACAACATCATCAGTTCAGGAAAAAGTTGTGAAATTGGATATCGAAAACATACCTTTCCTCCTCCATCCCTTGATTACTGAAAACCAAACAAAAAGAAACTAATCCTGGTGAATGAAGATGCTAATTTCTTGTACTGCAACGCATTGCTTGAAGAAACAAGTCAAACTCAGGATCTGTTTTCAACCCCTTACACCATTGCAAACTTTAGCTGCTTTTTGAACTAAAGATTAATATTTTAGAAGCTAATATTTGTACAAAATTGACTAAAAGCTTCTCATAGTCAAATCTGACTTCATGTGTAAAGAATGTAATACTGAAATCTGAAAACAGAATATGAGACTGAAAATTTGAAACAGAATAGCTAGAACTTTCTGTTCTGGCTTACTCCTTTTTATTCCTCAAATAGGGGCTCTTATATAAAGATAATACCCACAATAAATCAGAGATAACATTCCTAAAAATCAGCTGATAATCTCGACCTTATCTAAATTTAAATACTGCAGTAAAACCGGAGAGATAATCTTCTGTTTAAATTAAAACTCATCCTTGAAAAATAAGTAATCCTGAAACTCTAAATATTTCAACAATGTGAAACCCAAAGAAAACTAAATCCAACTGATGACATATTTTCTATTTCAAACTCTGATATTCCTTCTTGATCTGTCTTGTTTTTCAGCTAGCACATTCCTGCCAGGGAAGCTTCACTGGGCTGCTGTTTTGATCATATCCATTGCTATGGTTCTATGGCAGTAGGATATGTGAAATAAATCAGATCCTCAGCTCAGCAGGCCTTAGTATTATTGTACTAGAGTCCATTATACTTTTATATTTGATGCATTGTTGATTTGATTATTCTTCCTTGTTTTTCAGTCTATATGAAATTAAAAGTTGAGCCTAGCGAGGGATGATTGTTGTGTAGAGAACTCAGTTATAGTTATTTTTCATTATATTATATCATCATCATCATCAGAGCCTTTATCCAAGACATTGGAGTAGGCTATATGAACCAATATCTGAAATATATTATATTTCATTATATTATATAATATATTATAATTTATATATATATTCTTGGCCCATAACAAGTCTCAAACTTTTTTGTTCCCTTGGAACTCACGCTAAGAACAATGCAGGCACAACTAAAACTGCACCATGGTGCAACTTTAATTAGCAAACATAACTGATTCTAAGCTAGATGTGATCCCAGTTGAGTAATCTTAACTTTGCCCCAGTAACTGGAGAGCGGAAAACAAAATCCCATTGCCATCTAAATTTTTAGTTGTCTATCAACGACCTCTTGGCCAATCATCAAAAGAAAAAAACTTCCATCTGTCTAATCCCATACTTTACAACAAGACACTAATATATTATTTTGTTCCACAGCCATTGTTGAAAACCAGTCCTTGCATTTCTAATTCAATAAACTATATGTCAATGTCTTAACTAAAGTGGGGAATGTAGACACTAAGAAATCGATCAGCTTAAACCATTTGATAAGCATCTTTAACAAATATTCAGAAAACTTCATCAAGGATGTAGCTCCTATTCTAACAATCCCCAATTCTCACAGAACTCAATTAGATGTTAGTATGTACATTAAACTTTACCTGACATTTATTTACAATGAACCATGAGACAACTATCAATGTTCCTGAACTTTTCCAGTCAAACCAAAAGGAGGCTGCGGATGAAGAAATGACAACAATGGTTATCTAAAGTCTAAACATTGCAGCATCATAAAAGTTGCTTATGAAGTATCAGAGTTCACATTTTCAACCGATTCTGAGTTCAGACTAAGTCACCCAACGCCATCATATTTTGTTATCATTCAATATCTCTTGGAAAAGAGAAGAAAAGAAAAGAAAAATGACCAAGATACACTAGGATATAAGTTTCTCTAGCACAAGATTCCGCCTTTACCTTTCAGGTTCTCTATTTCCTTTATCTCAATTGTCCATAAATAATAATACCCTTACTCGCATAGTTGCTATACCATTAGCTTATTTGAGGCACCCTTAATCTTTTACTTTTCTAAGACCATAATTCCTAAAGGACATATCACATCTTGACTTTATATTACTGTTGGCTACTAGTGCCACTGTAAGAGAATTTAGCCTTATCAATTCAAATTGCCTTTACCATGGTCGTTCACTCGTCTCAGCTAACGAACCACAGCATGATTGATAGACAAAGCAGAGTTAAGCAAAAGTTGCAAACAATGAGAAGATGGCCACATTTCCTACACAACAGCAGATACCAATGAACAGCCTTGAAACACGGTATTGAAGACTAACAATAGGCTTTAATTTAAGAACTCACCTAGTTTTCAGTTCTACAGTCTTAGATGATGACTTAATGGAAAGGCTGGCACTACCAACAAATCTTGGGCATGACGGTAACGGATTCACTCTGAAAATGTTCTGTAATAAGCTCTTGGATTCGTATGACTACTTATAAGTTCAATGTTTCATTACTTCTATTTATAATAAATACAGAAACAAATGACTACAAATTAACATGAAAAGGAATGTACACCATTCCAGATACCACATAACTATGCAAGCATTAAGCTCATTTCCAAATGCCAATTATTCCACATTCTACAATTAATCTACACAATATCAAAATCCAAATTTCTGCAACACATTAGCCCCAAAGAATACCTCAAACATCAAATAACAAACAACATAATGATGCCGTCAACAGACATAACTGAAGAATTTCAGAAACAACTACAATCTAACATGGAAACTAAAACAGATAATTGCAAGAATCATAAAACTGCATAATCATTAAGAAATTCCATTCCATTTCCAAAATCCTCAATTATTCCACATTCTACAATTACTCAGCATCAGAATCCTATAATTTTGCAACAAATTACCCCCAACACAAATTAAAATCCCCACAAACATCAAAAATCAAACTCCCACCTCACCTCACCTCACCTCTCTCTCGCACACACTTTCTTTATTACTTAGTCATAACCTCAACACCGGTCTTCCCAGCAATAATAACAGAGGTCGCCATCCCCAAAAACAGCCCATGTTCCACTACGCCTTCCAAGGCAGAAATCTCTTTCCCAGCCCCAAACCCATCTTTTATTGGAGTCTTAAAATACAAATCCACAATATAATTCACATTATCAGTTACATATGGCTTTTCACTACCATCCCCTACTAACCTCAACTTTGCTTCACAACCCAACTCTTTAAACAACTCTTCAAGTCTAACCAAATTATATTTCCAACAAAACTGCACAACTTCAACAGGCATAGCTAAACCACTTCCCCCAAGCCCTGAAACAAGCTTACTATCATCAGCCACTACAATGAAGGAAGATGAAGCTGCTTCAACCATCTTTTCACGCAAAAGTGCTCCACCTCGGCCTTTTACTAAGTCAAGGTTGGGATCAACTTCATCAGCGCCATCAATAGCAAGGTCAATATGGGGATGCTTGTCAAGGGTAGACAAGGGGATGTTGAGTGATGCAGCTTGTTCTTGTGTTCTTTTTGAGGTCGGGATTCCTACAATGTCAGAAAGTTGACCTGCGGAAAGGAGTTGCCCAAGTTTGTCAACAACAAAAGCTGCCGTTGACCCTGTTCCTAGGCCTAGGACCATGCCTGACTTGACTGACTCAACTGCCTTGTCAGCTGCAAGTTTCTTGAGATCTTCTTGGGAAAGCACCGGGGCGGATTGGGACCTGATGGAGAATGGTTTCTGGGTTTGGCTTCGTTTGTTAAGAGGGGCGGCTCGTAGGATAAGTGAGGTGGTGGAGGTGTGGTGGATGGAGGAGAGTTGGAGGGATAAGGAAGCCATTGCCTTTTGGTGACCGGGAGGAAAATAGAAAGATGGGGCTTTTGAAATTTGGAGTGTTTTGGAGAATTTGGGTGTTAGGTGAAGCTTGGGTAAAGATTGAAGGATAGCAAAAGGGAAGGTTTGGTTGGTCACTACTCACATGGTTGGATGATTTTGTTGGTTGGTGGAATTCTTCCTTTTTTTTTTCTTAATAATGTTTTGTTTGTTTAAGAGAGAATAGGACTTGGGCCATTGGAGTTGGGCAATTAGGATTGGATCTCCTCTTTAAAAGCTCTCTCTTGAGTCTTTGATATTGATTTCAACAATGTTCTATATTTTTTTTGGTGTAAATCACAATAAAATGTAATTTCAACAATGTTCTTTTAAATCTGACGGTCCTTAAGATTTGATCTGCAAAGCTCACAAAATCCAACTTCGTTAAAGATTTGTACTTTACCGATCCGACCAAAGACATGTCTTTTGCACATAAACGATATCGTTTCATACCCTTCTAGTTTCGTCTTTTCCAAGGATTTAGCCATAGTGGCACTATTAAAGTCGGTCTTAACATCTTTCTTTTCTCATTCTTTAAATTTCTCTCCAATTATTCTCTTCCTTCTCGAAATAAAATTTCTAATTTTCTATATCAGCAATCTCATTAACCTCTTGAACGATGTCTGCTGCCGAATCAGCCTCTGCAATTCAAAGAAGCCAAGTGAGTCTTCTGATCTTCAAAGTTTCCTCCTTTCTGGATACCCTTTGTTTGGTTTCTGAGAAAACTAGAGAAATTTGGTGGAAAACAAGGAATCTGGAGACTGGGTATTTTTTGGACGGTGTTTTTGCTCGAAAAGATTCATTTTTTATTCTTTTCCGATAATTTTTCGGCTAATCGGAGAGATTCGCTTATATATTTAACTATTGCGACACTGATTTTTGGGGGTGGAAGATTTTATAAAAATTATAAACTTGATTGAGAATTGTTTTTGGTTGATTAGGTGGATCTCTTGGACTTCATTGATTGGTCTGGAGTTGAATGCCTTAACCAAAGCCCCAGTCACTCTCTGCCCTATGCTCTCAAGCAGGTAACTCTCTTCAAGCTATTCGTGTTTCTCTACTTTCTTTTTCCTCTTAATAAAAGCGGATTGTCATTTGTTATTGAATAATTTATGGAGACAACTTTACTTTCTTGTGTGGAAAAATCATGGCTTTAATGAAGTTCTTTGAAAACATTGGCTTTTTAGAGGTGTGCTTTATTGTCCAATGTAAAAGTCATGATTTTGTCTTGCCAAACTTAAGTTGTTTTTGTGGGAATTGTAGTGTCATGAAACAATAATTTTTTTTTTTGCTTATGAATTAGGGTTATAGAGAAGATGAAGGCTTGAATTTAGAGAGTGATGCCGATGAACAACTTCTGATGTATATCCCTTTCACTCAAGTCATTAAACTACATTCTATTGTCATCAAGGGACCCGAAGAGGAAGGTAAATTTTCCATAAATCTTTATTAATATTGCCTATAAGTATCTTTAGTTATGTGTATATTCATGCATCTGAGCTTGAACTCAAATCACATTGAAGCCAAGTCCTATTTGACTTGTATCGTGGATGAATGCCCTATTTGACTTGTCCCATCGATGAATGCCCATTTCAAATACCCTATTTAAGTTGCATCGAGGCTGTTGATTTTTGTAGTATTTTAAGATGAAGGTTTTCTTTTCAGGTCCAAAGACGGTGAAGCTTTTTACAAACAAGGAACATATGGGATTTAGGTAATGTTGAAGGATTTATTACATTCTTGCAATTTTAAGCTCATTATTTAACTGATGTTATTTCGTTGTACTTAACGCAGTAATGTCAATGACTTCCCTCCAAGCGACACTGCTGTTTTATCCCCAGATAATCTAAAGGTAGCTCTTTTTTGTCCATCTTTCCATTGTCAGGAAACTATTCTGAATAAGGTAATGATTGTGAACAGATAAACCTTATAACATTCACTTTTTTTTTTTTTGTAGGGGAAACCAGTGGTCTTGAAATATGTCAAGTTTCAGAATGTTCGTAGGTATGTTAATAGTTTGTGCACTGCTGTGCTTCATTTAGTTTTTATCATAACATTAATTAAATTAGTGTTAATTTTACTTTATCATGTTTACCAGCTTGACAATATTTATCGAAGACAATCAGTCGGAGTCTGAAATCACAAAAGTTCAGAAGATTGCTTTATTTGGATCAACGTAAGTTCATAATAATTCTAGTCATCTGCATTTTTTTATGTCATTTTTTACAATGTCATTACACCCTGATGTGTCTTCTCGCCTAGAAATTTGAATTTTCTCGTTCCTTCTTTTGTATACAAGTGATATGCTTGTGATTCACATATTGTTCAAGGCATGAGCTTATGCTTTGATGATTTGTGAACTAATTATCGAAGTACCGTGATGCTTATTAAAAAGGAAAAGAGTACTACTTGAACCAACAGCTTGTTTGCATTACATAAAACTATCGATCTAGCAAAGAGAGCATAATGTAACATAATTTGTTCCGGCATATCCTGACCCTTTTGCCTATTAGCCATTAGCTTCGGGTTTTGTTTTTTGTCCGTAAGAAACTAGGAGCTTCTTGATCACTCTAGTCTCTAGAGGGCAAGAATGTCTACCTCCTTGAGGATTTGCTTGCTTCGTCGCTTCTGTTGGGTGCTATTGTAGTTGGGTTTATACATCTTTCCTGTTAGTTCTAGGTCTAGGCTTTTGGTCGAATCTTTTTGGAGCTTCAGTGTGTTCTCATCTTTAATGTCGCTGTAACATTAAACTTTGACTCCCACTTTGAGTATATATTTACCAATTTCATCCATCATGCCATCTTTTAGTCTAGTGGTGCAATTTTTTGATCTCTCCCGGAATCCCTGATATTTTATTGCAGGTTAACATTATACATTTATCTTCAATCTCTTCCCTAAATTTCATCAACCTCCCCAGATGCTTATGGCATTTACATTTCCTCCCATTATTGTGGTAGACGGTAGCCGGTTGATCCGGATATGTCCACTGTAAAATCTGTTGATATTTTGTTTGTATTGCAGGGTGGAAACGACAGACATGAAGGGATTGAAGAAGATTGAGGAGCATTGACCCTGGAAGGAGTTGAAGTTAAAGCAAGGAATATGGATGAGCCCTTATGGCTTGGGACACTATAACATTGTTTATCTTTGCTTTTCTTTCTCTTTTCTGATCAGTTTGCTAAGATACATCGATGTGGAAAATATAACTTTCTCTGTTCACCCGAATTCTTAAAAATGTTCAATTTATGTGACTGCATCAGCTGTTGCATGTAATTGTTGTTTCAGTCTGCCAGTTTATCTGATTGTTTTCATTGGTTATTTTTCTGAAAATCTTTGTTTGGTTCCTTGTTTTTATCTTATATATATATATATATATATATATATATATATATATATATATATATATAAGCTAAAACTTTTAATTACAAGTAGAACATTTTATGTAGATAGTTTATATATTTGACACGTAATGTATTAAAATAAAATAATAGTTATCCTTTTTTTTTTCATTTTCTAAAAGATAGGAATATGTATATGCAGTAAAATTACAAAATATATAAATTATCTTTTTAAATCAATTATCCAAAATTCTCTATATAGATTAAAATTTTAAAAAAATTCAACTATCCTTATTTCAATTTCTAAACCCATTAAAATTTAAATTAAAAAATTTATTTATCTTTTTTTCAATTTATTTACACATATGCATTAAAATTAAAAAAATAATTACCTTTTTCTATCAATTAAAATTAAAGGCTTCAAAATATTAATCCAATAATCTCAACTCAAAATAAACATCAATAATACACAAATATATATATATATATATAATTTATATATGATGCACTGACAGTGTATAGTACTCTCAATGCACTAGAGGTTGACACCTTATTAATAGACTCTTATATGCAAATATAAATAAATTTTTTTAATTTGCCCATAAAGATCTATTGATGAGGTGTCAACCTTTGATGCATTGACAATGTATAGAAACTATACACTGTCAATGCATCATATACAAACTCATATATATATATATATATATATAGGATTTATATATGATACACTGACAGTGTATAGTTTCTATATACTGTCAATGCATCAGAGGTTGACACCTCATCAATAGACTCTTATATGCAAATATAAATAAATTTTTTTAATTTGCCCATAAAGGCCTATTGATAAGGTGTCAACCTCTGATGCATTGATAATGTATAGAAACTATACACTGTCAGTGCATCATATACAAACTCATAATTTTTTAACAAATTATTAAGAAGTAAAACTAACACAAAAACTTTAAAAAGTTTATTTTAAATAACTTTATATATTTATATTTGTTCTATTTGTCTTCTCTTTTTTTATACGTTTTAATTTTCTTTTGTTATTTTTTGCATATATTTATGATATTATTATATTAAAAATAATTCATACAATTAAATGATCTAATCTTATATATAAAATCGTATCCTAAATTAATGATATATAAGGACACCATTACTTGAAATATAGATTAAATTTAAAAAAAAAAAGTTATCTTTTTCAAATTTCTTTACCCATATATATTAAAATAAAAAAATCAATTAGATTTTTTTATAAATTAAAATTTTAAAAATTAAATTATGTGTATTATCTAAAACTTAATTATATAAGTTTTTTTAATTAGTTATTATTTTTCAATTTTTTTACCCATAAAGATTAAAATACCAAAAAAATAAGTTGCTTTACCCATATAATTAAAATTAAAAAAATCAATTCTCTTTTTCTATAGATTAAAATTAAAAACTTGGAGATATTAATTCAAGAATTTGAAAATGAATATCAAGGATCTACAAAAAAAATTATTATACTATGAAAATTTTAACAAATTATAAAGAGATCAAAACAACGTAAACTTCGAAAATTCAGAAAGTTTATTTTAAATACTTCATATATATAAATATATATATATATATATATATTTATATATATATATATATATATATATATATATATATATATTAGAAGATACTCCTGCTACGCACAGGTGCTTTTTTTCCCTTAAAAAAATTATAACTATTATTTATTAAAAATAATAATAAATCAATATAATTATTTAAAAACATTAATTTTTTAAATGAAAATGAAAATATTTAATTTATCTATTAAACATCTTATTTATTTCTTATTCTTTTTTTTCAAAATATAAAATAAAATTATAACATAAAGTTGGAAGATTAAATAAACCGAAAGACAACAATTAATTGTCCTACTTTTATATGAAAATAAACTTTGCCAGCAAATTTAACTTTTAAATAAAGTGGATTTTTTTATTTTAAACAAACAAATATGATTGTTACAAAAAGAAGTCAGGGAGACATAAAAAACATTATAAAGAAAAAACAAATGAGTAACTTGACTTAATGAGAAGAAAGTCTAGGAGATAATTTTATTAATATGTTTAAATTAAAAACTAATGTTTTATTAGTTAAAACTAATTAAAAAATTGTTACATTTAATAGTATTTAAATATTTTTACATTTAATTGTCTTTTGCATTTAATTGTTCTTTTTTTAAAAGGAGACAAGTGTCAAGCAATAAAAGAGACAAATGTCAAGCAATAAAGAGGTAAGGAGACAAATATATATATATATATATATATATATATATATATATACACACACACACACACTAGGAAGTTACCCACACTACGTTGTGGTGAAAAAATTAAAAATTAATTTTTATGCTTATAATTTTTGATTGATTGATTAAAAAATTAAAAATTAATTTTTATGTTTACATTTTTTGCAAAGTTATTAACAAAAGTTGTGTATTAATTGTATTTTATATTATTAATATTTATTTTACAAAATATCTATATTCTTATTTTTTTTATTAATGTTCATTTATCTAACAATCTAAAAGGCTTCTTAATTTTCATAATAATTAATTATTATTTTTAAGATAATTCAAAATTATTTTTTATTGAACTAAAATGTAAGGATTTCCTTATATTTTAGTAAAGTTGACTTTATAAGTCTTCAACTTAAAAAAAATTTTCAATTTGTTACTATAAATTCTAAAATAATTTTCATAATTAGAGATTTTTCAAATAATGATTTTTTTATTAACTTTAAAAATCAAAATATATATCTAAAAAGTGAATATATTTGTAAAAAAAGTTAAATAAAATTAAACTGTTTATCTTTTTTATTGACTAAAACAAATTAAAGAGTTTAACTAAAAAAAGTTGAAGAGTTAAATATAAATTAGAGAGTATAATTGGAAAAAATTAAATAAAAACAAATAAAAGGTTTAATAAAAAAAGGTTTAAAATAAATTAAAAAACATAATCAGGAAAAATTTTAAAATAAAAGCTAATTAAAGGATTTAACTAAAACAACTGGAGAACTAAAAAATAGATTAAAAGAATGACTAAAAAAACAAATAAAAAAATTGAAGAATAAAAAAAAGAAAAGCTGAACTAAAGAAAAAAGACAAATAAAATGACACGTGGCAAGCAATGGTGGTGTAGGAGACAAAAATATATATATTTATAGATTTGTTCTATTGGCTTCTATTTCTTCTATATGTTTTAATTTTTTCCTTTTTTTTATATTAAAAGATCTAATTTTACATATAAAATTGTATCCTAAATTAAAGATACAGCCATATAAAGATGCCATTACTTAAAATGAATACCTTTAAAAAGATATCAATAGATGCTGAAGGTTTAAATTACAAAAATATGTGATTCTATTAACATCAATACGAAAATTTTTTAAATCACAAACATAATTGAATTTTATTTATAAATTAAAAAAAGTATATGAAATTGATTTCAAAAATGAAAAAATTTTCAATTTTTTCAGATCAAAAACTAATTAATTTTTTTTATAAACTACTTTGATTTAAATTGCTATATAAAATTTATTTAAATATGACCAAAATTGTATAATTATAGCTAATATATATTTTTCTTATTTTATTATATTAAAATATACAAAATACAAATAAAAAATATCAAAGATAAAATTTTGTATTATTCATAAATTTAATAACTTATATTATAAAGTTTCAAATAAAAATGATAGTATGTATGAATTTCCTAATTTATTAATATATATCCGTGTATCGCACAAATTTAAAACTAATGATTAGTCAAAGGCTTTTCTTTCCCTTTATGCGCCAATCGACTTATGAATGAAGAAGCCAAAATATTGGAGAAAATATTAATTTCATCATTGAAGTTAGATGTAGTAATCTAAACATGATTAAAAAATGTAAATTTCATTGAGATCTTCAACGTTTTACCATAATTTAACTCTAGTTCATTAGTTCAATAAATAGACATTTTGATTTAAAATTATAAATTTGATGGTAAAAAAAATTGTTCAATTAAGTTATTATTAAAAAAATCTATTAATCTAAACATTTGTTACTAACAAAATAGGCTTAGTAGTCATATATATCCTCAAAATTTTATAAAAAAGAAATATAGGCCATCAACTTTTAATTTTAATGTATAAACAACAAACTTTTTTAAATAATACATTTAAATTCAAATTAGTTATAAATTTTTGTAGTAAAATAAAAAGATTAAGGGTTTATTTATAGTAAAAATAAAAAAGTTTATGAACTTCTACAATAACTTAAAGGTTTAGAGTTCATATCCATGTTGTGTAGAAAGTTGAGAGATTTTAATTATTAAGCCAATAAAATATCCATAATACTTTTTTTGGTATTTAAAAAAATAAAAATATTACATAATATAATTTTTTAAAAAAGATACTTAAAAATAATAAGTAATAATAAATTTTATTGTTGATACTTGAAAATGTAATATTATTAGTTCAAGTTTAATAATTGACTGATATATATTAAAATCATATATAATTTTGAACCAAAATGTACATTTTCAAAACTAACAGACAAAAATTGAATTATGATAAAAGCTTAAAAACTTTACAAAAATTTACTAAAAAATTTATGAAAGTGATATAAGTTAAAATTTGATAAAATTTTACATAAATATGCTCGAAGTTAAAAAATTAATATTTAATGTGTCGACATAAATTTTATTTTAATATAAAATTTTTATGTTTCACATAACATAATACAATTTTATATAATAGAGTTACAGACACAAATTATATTGTTAAGTCTAATTGAAACATGTCAAAGGTTTTGTTTTCCCTTTTGCTCCAAGAAATATTTTCGGAAAAATATTTAATAGCACACTTTAGCAAATACTCGAACTAGATTCTTCAGATAGGCATTGCACGGTCGTCGGAGACAGACAAGCCATGAATACAATTATATCGATATAAATTGCTGAGCTAATCGACATCAGACAGGAGTTTTTTCAGTATGTTATGAGGAACATTTAACTTTGCTTAGCATAGAGGTCGATGCTACCTACTTGCAGCCGTGAAGTTGATTCAACATCTCTCACCGCCAAAAACCGAAACCTGCCATCCATGATGTTGTTAAGCAAAGGTTTTGAGATAAGTGAACTTAAATTGCAGATAAACAAACTATGAACAAAGATGGTTCACCTGATAATGTTCGATAAGAAACCAGTCGATTTTATCTTGTATGATTTGCGTTGAAAACGTTTATCAAACATCTGCGAAGTTCGTTCATCCAAAACATGCCAACTGGATCCTCCGTCCTTACTTCCCTCCACTACCCTGTAAACGTAAACATTGAATCCTACGTAAGATCAATGATCTGCTTGGTTGGTGTAAATATTTTTAGTTACCTTCGGGCAGACGAATTCCGACTGACCATTAAAAGGTAAATCCACAGTACAGAAAAGGAGCAGAAAGGAAACACCATCTAGTTTCTACCTTATATAAAGCAAGAAGCTATGAGTGCATCGAGTTTCAGAAAATTTTCCAGCATGCCGATAGAGAAAATAGAAAACAAGTTTAAAACTTAGAAGCATGTTTCCTTCGGGGTTGTTTGGTATCGTTTCCTGTTTTTTATTTTATGTTTTCTGTTTTTGAAAATTTTGTATTTGTTTTGTTTTGTTTTGTTTTCAATTTCTGAAAACAGAAAACATGTTTGTTTAATGCTGTTATGTTTTGAAAACAAATATTTAAACTGATACATATATAATAATTCAATTCACAAAACAAAATTTTAAAAATTAAATAAAAAATAATATATTTATTAAATAATAATATGTAGATAATATTAAATAATATTATTTTATATTATTTAATACTAATATTAAATATTTTTATTTAATCATATAAAAATTTAATATAATTTAAATAATGTTATAATTAAATAAAATATTAAATAAAATAATATTATTGAATTTAATTGTAATAATCATAAATTATATTTAATAATAATTTTTATTTAATTGTAATAATAATATTACATTATTAAATAAAATATTTAACTAATTAATTTATAATAAATTATATAGTTATTAAAATATATTATATTTAATATAAATAATATTATTTAATGTTAAGTATTTACTTATTTAATAATATTAACTTATTTAATAGTAGTAGTGATACATTTTAAATTTAAGATAGAATATAATATTAAATAATAATATTCTTTAGTAAAATAAAAATTAATTATATTAGATAATAGTATTAATTATTAACATATCAAAATTATAATAAATGATATTATTTAAAATATTTAATATATTCAATAAATTATTATAAAAATTTAAATTAAATAATATTATAATATTATAGTTCAATGTAATATTTATTTAATTGTTTTTTATGTTTTCAATATTTCTATATTAAAATAAATATATTAATTTTAAAATATTAAATAATATTTTATATTAAAATTTAATATTATTTTATTTAAAAAATTAATTAATTTTATTTATATTTTATTATAAAATATTAATATTATATTAATATATAAACTCTGTTCACTTACTTATGAACAGTAACAGAAATGAAAACATGTTTCTGAAAACAATGAAAACAAGAAATTCTTGTTTCCAACAATTTTGGAAATTCTTGTTTTCGTTTTCGTTTTTTGAAAACGAAAACATGTTGCCAAACGTGTTTTCTGTTTCTGTTTCCAAAAAAATTGAAAACAAAAACAGAAAACAGAAAACAGAAAACAAAAACAAAAACAAAAACAAACGACCCCTTCCAGTTCCATTTTTTAAAATACAAGGATTTCCAAGCTGTATGAGGAGAAGTAGATTTTTTTTTTCCAGTTATTTTCTCAGTTTTCTAAATGGCGGAAGAAGGTTTTCTCTTTTCTGATACCATGTATTAACCCTATCTTAGAACTAAAAAAGTGATATTACACTAAGCTTAGATAACTCTTTAAATTTCCATTTCCAGCACAAGTATTTCAACTTCCAAACTAAACTCACTTTCTATTAAAATTTGTCAAGAGTAAAAGTAGACAAAAGAGATGGAAGAAAGCCTAGGTTATGTTCATCAAATTAGGAAAGATTCTTAAATGTAATGCAGCTGATTTCCTCGAATGTAATGACAATGCCATTAGTGTAGTGAAGTAAAATTCTTCTTAAAACAGTCATCTTAACTTGTGATTGTTAAGATGCCCCACGTGCATTGCCCATGATAGAAGGCATGTGGCACTTAACAAGTTGATAGAAACAAAGGTCATGCTTAGAGTCGTATAAGAAAATCATACCAATCCATCGGATCTCTTTCTGGAGCATCATTGGCAGACATTAACTCATATGCAACAAGGTCCATAATGTTGGCTGATAATTTGTACACGATCCAACAACCTACAAGACAAAATTCAATTTTCAAAAGAGAAAGTGTGTTAATGAAAAACATGTCAGCTGCAGTAACAAATTAGCCTATCCCACAAGGTGTTAATACATTTCCCAATTAAACGTCTACATTGAACTGAGTCTTATACTTAGTAGAATCTCATACTTAGCTTCAAGTATTCACGCCTCAGATCATATATTAATAATCTGACAGTATATTTTTCCTCTCAGGTTTTGATATCGAGTAATAACTGACAAAAGCAAGTATGCCGTTTGTTTGTGATACCTCTAGCACCATTAGGTTCCTCCCATTTAGACATGCGAGTTCCATCAAAAGCTGCTGTGGCCTGAAAATTTTCAAGGGTGGAAATTTAAGATAATTTTTACAGCACATTCAGACACTTCAGACTCAAATAATAGATATAAAACATGAGGCTACTCTTACTTACAATCCCAAAAGGAAGCTCTTCACCACTTGCAAGGACTGCTCCAGAACATATTCTGCTCAATCTCAGAAGAGGAAAGGATAGACAATCTTTACTGAAGTTGTCACATTTACTAACATCACTGATCAATTCATCCAATGCATGCAAGGCAACAGGCAATGATAAAGCAGTTTTAACAGGGTCACCAGCTAAGCATACACTAACAATGCCATTAGAATCCAGTTCACTCTTCAGTGAAAGAGCATTTAGCAACTCGTTAAAAGAGGGCAGCAACTGATGCACCAAAGATTTTCCAACAATAGAGTTTGACTTTAATGAAGCTTTCCTTTTTTTATATGGTAATTTCTTGAGATCTACAACAGCTGCTCTAAAAATCTTGAGAACTTCAACACCTTTGGATACAACTAAAGAATCCTCAACAAACTTATGAAGTACAGCAGAAAATGCATTGTAGATTCTTGTAACATGCTCATCGCTGCAAACACGAACTGGACAAGAAGACAAACTCAGAGAGTCGGTCCCAAATTCTGATCTTGCAATGCGCCATTGCTTATCCCCACTTTGCCTCCCAGGTAACGAGATTGAAGCATCATCAGTAGAATGTAAATCTCTCTCTAGAGCTTCCCGTTCAATGTTGTCACGTTCTTCAAGTGCAGAAAGAACTTGAGATGTATAGTTTCTTCGGCATTCTTTTTTCATTGAAGCAAGAGCAGATACCAGAGAGGACTCTGTGGTAATGGTTCGCCGAGACAAAACCTGAAAAACAATGGTGACGACCAAAAAAGGTGAATTTGGGAGAGGAGAAATCGTGTTCTTCATAACAATGTATCAATAACCATTCTAAGCTATAGAAGCAAAAGAAGGATTGGAGGGAATAAAGTGCTTTTACTGATCATAATTAGTATTAATAAACTACCTCATGCCACTTCCTTGTGTAACGTTTAGTGACATCATATACTCCATCCTTTGCGATAGCAATTACATAATCTAATTTCTTGTTCCACCTGTATAAAGCAAGTATTTAACCAAAAAAAAGGTCTAGCATCAAAAACAAATTGAAAGAAATTGTTCTGAAAAATGGATCACAGTACAATTAAAGAGTACCCTTTTTCATATAATAGTGGTCTGTCATAAATTGCATCACAAGGATCAAGATGCATCCACCTGTACAAAAGTGTATGTATTACTAGTTGGTGACATGACCATATATACTTTAGCCTAATCATTACATTGCTGGGATCCTTCCCTGAGAAGATTAAAGGCATCAATTTTGAGTTTTTTACCTTCCCAGAACTTCAGAATAACACTCTGTCCAAACATGGTCTGTAAAATCCAGGACCTGGAAATGAACAGTTGGTATACAGAAACATTATCATCTCAAGTAACCAGATCTCCACTAAGCAAAGTATCAGAAATTCCAATGAATCTCATCTTTAAACAGTTACAGCTGATAAACATGCATTTGACTATGTATGATTTTGATGTTCATAAAGTATACAATTCAGTTACAAGTCATGCCACCAGAAAAATTGATTCCATATATCGCATAATCAATAGCTTCAATGACCATAATTCTCAGCAAAGGAAGCACTCATAAGTCATAACTTAAAAACCTAAATGGGGTTCCATTTACAATGACAAAGGCATCAAAAATTATATGACATTTCAGAATTCTTTAAAGCTATCTTGAACATGTTCTTTGTTTGACCTATTTCTTCAAGTACAAACAGAATCAAATCATCCAAGTAAAACAATCTCATAATTTTATATTAAAGTTTTAACTTCCCAGAGTATCTAAATCTTTTTTTTCCACTCTCAATGAAAATTTTCCTATTTGTTCAGTAGACTAGATATTATAAATGTCCCATCATCCAAAGCTTCAGATCAAAACAATTCCAGCTATATATACTGACTAAAGGTCAAAATAGGTCATTAGCACACCAGTTAATACTTTTTTCTTTATTATCCTAAATTAGCTTAACCACTGTTTTCAACAATAGAAGCAGTTCTGTTAGAAAGTTGGATTGGAGATTGAATTGTCATCCATCAACGACTAACCAGACGAGATTCATAGCCAAAAGCACAACAATACAATGTGAAGCAATTGGCCCACTCTCCACAACGCCCCTTCCTTGTTTCTACAAGCTGCAAATGTGAAAGGGAGAAAGATTCATGAAACATGGACTTGTTGACCCCAAAATTAGAAGATATTAATAAAACAAACTAATGCAGTTTCATACCTTCAGTGGATCATTATAGCGTGGGAACCGAGTAACTCTTGAACAAGAATTGCAACTGCAGTTGTCCATAAAAAATTTTCTTTCAAACAGACAATTATCAGGAACCAGTTATGATTGTGAATACAACAAAGGACACAGCACGGTGCCAACCAAAACTTATCAACCTCCTTAAACCCTTATATATAATGTGTCAAGACCTCATTTAACTAAGACTTCACTGAATAAAGAGGGGATAGGACTAGAGACTGGCAAAATAGCTCAAAGGAATAACAATGTGATAAAACATAGTTATCTTTATTATCAAACACTTGTGCAAGCAGGTGTTACAAGCAAACTGTAACACACAAAACAGATTCAAATCTTTTGGAAATAATATTCATAGGTATAAATTACTCCAGCAACCAAAGCATTGTAAAAAGACAATTGAGTGTGGATTTAAGGACGCTGGCCATCTACGTAACAGGCTTCAAGGAAGGGCTAAATAGAAACATAGATTAAACTAAACAAGAGATGCAAAATTGACCGTTAGAATTAAACATGATAAAAATAATAATAAATCAAAGTGTTCAATACACTGACCGATAAAGTTCAACTCTTGTTGCTCCATACTTAATTTCTAAAGGGAGTGCGTCACCCATTCCTTGACCTATGGTTTCATTACCACAACCATCACAAGGAGGTGCATTAACCCAACTGCGAGAGCAGAAATGAAGGATCAGCGATGTATAGGAATAGAGAACACAATTTCTGTAAATTTGGAATCACAAGAAACTGCCACCTTTGCATGGCAACCAAGTAGACTTTACTACATTACCAACAAGTCTTATTCATAATAGGATGCTATAAAAAAACATTTTGCATTTTATAAAGTCTCAGCAAAAGGCAAAGGAGATAGTTCAACAATCTTAAGAGGAAAGTAGCAGGAAACACCTGAAGGATCTTTTGAACCAGAAAAGCAGCTGAAGGAGGAAAGCATGATCTTGCTCGATTTTTGATGGTTTAAGGTTCCCCTCCTAAAGCATATTTAGGAAAATCACCAGTTATTATGATGTTATTGCAAAATAAAATCTAGAAAGTGATGGTTCTTAATCTCTTACATGGTAAAATGCAAGGTCAATTTTAACCAAAAACCTCATTCTTTGATCCTTAATTAAGATAAAGTCACATCTAAACCTTTTTTATCCCCAAAAAGGAGTAAAAGAAATTACAATCAAATGTATTTTTTTCTTTGAGTGGTCAAATATATCAGCACTGACAGGCAACAATGATCATGCACACTAAAGGGCTCTCAAATATTTCCTAATGGGAAAATGATATGGGACCATTGATCCTTGATATTTTGCTCGATACCAGTATAAATTTTAGGGCAGCAATCCCTAACATTTTCTAGGTTGCATTTGCGTAAGTCCAAAGCCCTCACCTTTGCCAAAGACACCAATGCTTTCTCCTCAAGATTATCTACAGGAACAGTCCTCCGAGCTGCTTCCTGGCGTACAGGATCCTCGTACTACATAAATAGACAAAGTATCAAAGCTATGCTACTAAGTACTAACCCTCTATTCAATTATCAACAATAGAAGGAAAAAAAAGAAACAAAAATATCCCATCTTCACATTCCCATAGTATTCAGAAAAGTAAGTGACCATCTTTTCTTGCGGCTAAAGTATAAATTAATAAGTTCAGTGTTTTTTCTTCTCTGTGTCTGTAATCCTAATATCATTCACAAATATTATATTTCCTACATTACCTGACAAATTCCTTTTTCTTTCCCCTGAAACTCAATGAACTGTCTATAGCGACTAAAGTCTAATGCACCAACAATTATATTTTTCCTACATTTTCTCCGAAACCAAATAAAGTAATAACCATATTAACAGTCTTCATATAAGAAAAAAGAAACAAATGAAATTACCATGAGAACTTGGCTAATATAAGGCCGAATTTTCTCTTCAAAAAGCCCAATATTTTCACCTGCTACACATTGTTGAAGCAAAAGTGCTTCTTCCTCTGCCTAAAATTAATAAAATCAAAACAAAAAGAATTTCACAAAAATAGTAAAACTTTAGAAGAGTTCATAGCGAGCAAGCAAAATGCATTAGTTTTATTCAATGTCCATAATCAAAACCTGTAACATTCGAGCAAATTCCTCATCGGACATCACAGTAGTTCCAGAATCGAAGTTCCCGGCGCCGGCGGAACTACTCGTCGTTTCTTCTTGTTTCTCCGATTTGCTTTCCTCCTCAGCTGCAAGCGATACCAATCGGAGCTTCTCCGAAACGGCGGCCAGATCGGAATCGTTCGACACGACCCGATCATCACCCTCCCCGACGATCTGCACCGTCAAAACCATTCATCAAAAAGAACTTCACTAGAGAGAGAGAGAGAAAGACAGACAAAGAGATTTGTTTGACCTTTTGCTCATCGGGAGGGATTGAAGTGAGAGAGAAGAGCTGAAACCGAAATACCTGAAAATTTCAAAAAAAAAAAAGAAGAGAAAAATTATAGAGAGAAAATGAAAGGAAAAAAAAGGGAAGTTCTCTAACAAGAGAGAGACTTCGAAACCGTCGTCGGTGTCGTAATCGACGGTAAAACTGGAGTCATCGTGGCGAACAAGAAATTTCCGAGCCACCATTTTTCTTTTTGTTTTCTTTGTTTTTCTTTTCACTATATTGTTTTGTTTCGTTTGGATTTTATCTAATTTAACTTATTTATTTTCAAAAAGAATAATTGTTACTTCTGAATTTTCCTTAGAACATTGACCGAAAAAGAAAAGAATTTTCTTTTGAAAAAGAATTTAAATATTTTCAATTTTCCGGGAAAAAATAGAAATGCACCAGCCGGGAATCGAACCCGGGTCTGTACCGTGGCAGGGTACTATTCTACCACTAGACCACTGGTGCGTTGGTGGTCTTCGGGAAATGTGAATAATAAATTAACTTTAGAGAAAATGATTGTTTTCCCTCAATAAAAGCATTTACTTCTTAAATCACATCTTAACTTGTCTCATTTTTTTTCTTTTAGAAGTTAGATTTTTATTTATCCAAGTAAAAGGAGGTAGAAACCAGCTATGATAATACTGCTGCTAGTAGCAAAAACAACTGCTTACATCTTATAAACAACTTGTCGCCTCTGCTATATGCAATATGCAACTCATAAACAGCTTTTTCTCTTGACTACTTTAAGAACAACAAAATCTAACCTCAAGTCCTTGAGTTCCAAGTTTCACTCAAGGAATCTGAATTCTTTGCTGATCCTTAGCCATCCTTTGTTTAGTACAAAGGAGATCTCTAGCCTCAGAAAAGAGGAAATGCAAGTGCTGAGTTTCGAACCTCAAACATTTGAGCCAATGCTAAAGGTCTCCTCTTCTGTTTTTTTCTTTTGGTTCTTGTGTCATTTAATTAAGGCTTCTCTTCTCAGTGTACAGTTCAAGCTAGAATAATCATGCATTTCCAAGAAACAGGCCGTATATTTCCTACTTTTTTCCCTTTCAAAATTTTAATAAGAACAGAATTCACCAATGAATATGCTTACATTGGTATAACAATTTGCATATGCACTTTCATTATATGAATATCATTGGGGAAAAAAATTAGTTAGCCATTTGCTTGCGATGATATTGAAAACTTTATAGGTTCACGATCGCTATTAGATTAGATCATACATTATGGGAAATATTTATCATTGGTGCTTTATGTAATTTTTCATCTTCTTTGTCACAAATTTCCTTCCATTAGATGCAATGGTCTGTAAAATATGGTTGGAGCAAGTTGTAAAAAGAGAAAAGAAGAGATCAACAAGAATGAACAGCATTAAGTAAAGCAACTTTCTTGAAATAGCATCTTAAGGAAGATTGCTGGCAACTTACAAGCACAGACAGAAAAACCATACAAGTAAATGCATTCAACAGCATAGATAGTAGCTTGCATTTATAAGTTATGAATACAAACTTCTAGTCCTTGGACAGAAAGCATCATATGCTACTGCAGACTTTGCATCCATAATTGCTTTAAGTTTAAATCTTGTTCTCCTTTGGAGGTGTATTAGCGAATTTCCATGTCAAATGATATATCTATCCGATGTTCTAGCTCCTGCTACTTGGTGTATGGGAATCACATCGGTAACCTCTTTCAAATCTTCTTCTGTGAGCTTCACTCTTAGAGAATCAATGTTGCTATCAAGGTTTTTTATCTTGGTTGTTCCTACATGATCGCGAAAATACAAGCAAACTTAGTTATATGTATTTGCACAATCATTTCTGCTGTGATGTTGTAGAAGTATCTGAATTGCCTGCTGTCAAAGAGAATCAAAAGGATGTTGAAAACGAAGATGCGACTCACCAGGAATAGATGCAACATCGTCCCCTTGATGAAGAACCCAGGCAAGTGCTAGTTGTACAGGGGTGCATCCATGCTTTTGAGCCAACTTCTCCATTTGCAGATATAAGTTCTTGTTTCTGTCTAAGCTTTCTCCTTGAAACCTAGGGTAATTTGCCTTAAAGAAGTTGGAAATCAGTCAAAACCGCTAGCATCTATGAAAAACAAGCTATAATTACCAAGAAAAAGGCTTCTTTCTGTGCAGGATTGAGTTTCCATACCAGTAAACTACTTGCAGGCACACTTTCCACAACTAATTTGCCACCAAAGAAACCACGACCAAGAGGACTGTATGGAACTAACCCAATCCCAAGTTCCCTGCGTTACAGGAACACATTTTGTTAGGAATTTCTCACGCCTTGGTCTCAAGATGTAAAAGGCACACAACAGGTAATATAGGATAGTTCACCTTCACAACAATAAGAAACAAAGTTCAACAGGTAACCAATACTTTTAATGATTCAATATACTATTTTTCACCATGATTAATATGGTGTTTTGAGGAAACCTGCAAAGCGGGACTATTTCCTCCTCGATATCACGACTCCACAGCGACCGCTCCATTTGAACAGCAGTGATGGGATGAACAGCATGTGCCCTCCTTATAGTTTCAGGGCTAGCTTCTGATAAACCAATGTACTTTATTTTCCCCTCTTCCACCAACTTCTTGAGTTCTCCCATCTAAGACAGAAACAATAAACACAAATAGCTAAACATCAAAGTGCCACAAGTCCACAATAAGCATTTAAGCCATGGAAATGCAGGATGCTTTATCCTGCAGAACTTACAGTGTCCTCTATTGGTGTCTTGGTGTCAACCCTGTGCTGGTAGTAGAGATCAATGTATTCCACATCAAGGCGCTTCAGGCTAGCCTCGACCGAGGTGCGGACATACTCAGGCGTACCATTTACAGTGATATAATCAGCTGCAACATCCATTCTTACAATACCGAATTTTGTGGCTAACTGTACCTTCTCTCGTGGTAGTTGCTTCAATGCCTGAAAGACATTGGTTTTTACAGGTTGATGAATTGCTCTTACAATACAAGTACTCATGTAAATCATATGATATCAATGTGATAACAGGAAGCAAGAAATCAGGAAGTTAATGCAATTGAACTCAGAAGTCTAAAACTCTACAGGCTTTCTGGCAAACAGGTTACCTTTCCGATCAATATTTCATTAGTTCGGGGTCCATAGATGTCTGATGTATCAAAGAAAGTGATTCCTTTGTTGAATGCATGCTTGATGATGGATATGCCAACATCATCAGGAACAGGATCATTGTAGGCTCCAGAAAGTCCCATACAGCTAAACCCCAGCTTGGAAACCTACAAAACAATAGAGTTTAGAACAGAAATGATGAGAATTTGACTGAAAATTGAACTCTGATTGAGTTCAATAATTTGGAGAACTTAAGCCCCTTTATTTTCCGGGATTGTAAATTTCAGTCCATCGTTGACAAAGGTGAGTTAGTTTTCTACTGTTATTTTTGTTGATGTGGTATTGAACTCCTAATTATTATTTTGCTTAATATCTAAATATATTCTCCACGTTTATCAGAAAATAAAATTATACCTTAAAGTTTAATTGCATGAAAATCAGTCTTAAACATTTCAAAACAATAAAATTAAGAACATTTCCGTTAATTCTTTTTAACGTAATTAAGTTTTACTACTGTGCAAGGATAACGGAAATTAAAGAATTTAATGAAAATGTATTTAATTTTGTTATTTTGAAACGTTTAAGACTGATTTCTATGTAATTAAACGTTGAGGGCTTAATTCTATTTTGTGACAAACGTGAAAGACATATTTAAGTATTAAGCCTATTTCTTTACATAACATGATCTGGCTTAGAAACAAACTAATTATTTGCCATTTTGAATCAAATTGAATTTTTTTTAATTTTTTATATTTTTCCTCTTTTGATTTTCCAAATTTTAATGTATTTATTGTTATAATTTTTAAAACTTTATATAACATTGAAGTTTCATGAAATTTAAAGAAATAATATCTTAACATGAAAATACATAATTTAGAAAGAGACTAGTAATTGTTAACCATTTTGCAGAAAAATGAAAATATTTAATTGGACAATAAATAAATAAATTCTTATTTGATACGTTAAAAGTAAAAAAATTTAGGCATAGTTAAAAAATCACATATCTTATTTCTTAATTAGTCAGTTTTATTTCTTAATATACTTTAAGAGGTATATGTCATAGTGTTAAATTTCATTTGTAAAATTTAAAAACTCTAACAACATATCAAATAGTAACTCTAAATAAAAATAGTTCAATAACTGAAATTATTTGGACTCGAATTTAATTCGATGATAATAAAATCACAATTCAAATTTTATCAAATCAAATTATACTACTCGTAAGTACAACTTAATTGAACTTTTGAAAAGAGTTCCAGCCCATATTATAGGGATCCGATTACAAAAGTAGCCCAAAATTCCTTTGGCGGTGGCAAAACCATGGGCCTAGAATCAACAACAGAACCGCCAAAGAAACTAACCGAAAACTAAATGTTCTTTTCACTGATTCATAATTTTGTGGAATTTCCCTTTGGGGTTCAATAGAACACTCAAGTTGTAAAGAGAGAAAAGAAGAGATCAAGAAGAAAGAACAGCATTAAGTAAAGCAACTTCTTAAAGTAGCATCTTAAGGGAGATTGCTGCTAAGCACAGACAGAAAAACCATACAAGTACATGAATTCAACAGCATAGCTAGTAGCCTGCTTATTTAAGTTATGAATACAAAATTCTAGTCCTTGGACCGTAAGCATCATATGCTGCTGCAGACTTTGCATCCATAATTGCTTTAAGTTTAAATCTTGTTCTCCTTTGGAGGTGTATTAGCGAATTTCCATGACAAATGATTATATCCATCCAGTGTTCTAGATCCTGCTACTCGGTCTAGCGGAATCACATTGGTAATCTCTTTCAAATCTTCTTCTGTGAGCTTCACTTTTAGAGAATCAATGTTGCTATCAAGGTTTTTTATCTTGGTTGTTCCTACATGAACGCGAAAATACATGGTAAACTTAGGATGTGTATTTGTGCAATCATTTCAGCAAATCATGTGAGTTCTGCTGTGATATTGTTGAAGTATCTGTGTTGTCGGCTGTCAAAAAGAATTAAAAGGATGTTGAGAATGAAAAAAAGTGACTAACCAGGAATAGGTGCAATATCGTCCCCTTGGTGAAGAACCCAGGCAAGTGCTAGTTGTGCAGGGGTGCATCCATGCTTTTGAGCCAACTTCTCCATTTGCAGATATAAGTTCTTGTTTCTGTCCAAGTTTTCTCCTTGAAACCTCGGGTGATGTGTCTTAAAGAAGTTGGCTCTCAGTCAAAAACGCTAGCATCTATGAAAAATAAGCTACCATTACCAATTAAAAGGCTTGTTTCTATGCAAGATTGAGTTTCCATACCAGAAAACTGTTTGCAGGCAAACTTTCCACAACTGCTTTGCCACCAAAGAAACCGCGACCGAGAGGACTGTATGGAACTATCCCAATCCCAAGTTCCCTGCATCACAGGAACACATTTTGTTAGGAATTTCTCATGCCTTGGTCTCAAGATGTAAAAGGCACAATTTCTAGAACAACAGGTAACATAGGATAGTTCACCTTCACAACAATAAGAAACAAAGTTCAACAAGTAACCTATACTTTTAATGATTCAATATACTATTTTTCACCATGATTAATATGGGGTTTTGAGGAAACCTGCAAAGCGGGACTATTTCCTCCTCGATATCACGACTCCACAGCGACCACTCCATCTGAACAGCAGTGATGGGATGAACAGCATGTGCCCTCCTTATAGTTTCAGGGCTAGCTTCTGATAAACCAATGTACTTTATTTTTCCCTCTTCCACCAACTTCTTGAGTTCTCCCATCTAAGATAGAAACAATAAATACGAATAGCTAAACATCATAGTGCCACAAGTCCACAATGAGCATTTAAGCCATGGAAATGCAGGATGCTTTATCCTGCAGAACTTACAGTATCCTCTATTGGTGTCTTGGTGTCAACCCTGTGCTGGTAGTAGAGATCAATGTATTCCACATCAAGGCGCTTCAGGCTAGCCTCGACTGAGGCACGGACATACTCAGGCGTACCATTTATTGTGATATAATCAGCTGCAACATCCATTCTTACAATACCAAATTTTGTGGCTAACTGTACCTTCTCTCGCGGTAGTTGCTTCAATGCCTGAAAGACATTGGTTTTTACAGGTTGATGAATTGCTCTTACAATACAAGTACTCATGTACATCATATCAATGAGATAACAGGAAGCAAGAAATCAGGAAGTCAATGCAATTGAACCCAGAAGTCCAAAACTCTACTGGCTTTCTGGCAAACAGGTTACCTTTCCGACCAATATTTCATTAGTTCGAGGTCCATAGATGTCTGATGTATCAAAGAAAGTGATTCCTTTGTTGAATGCATGCTTGATGATGGATATGCCAACATCATCAGGAACAGGATCATTGTAGGCTCCAGAAATTCCCATACAGCCAAACCCCAACTTGGAAACCTACATAACAATAGAGTTTAGAACAGAAATGATGAGAATTTGACTGGAAATTGAACTCTGATTGAGTTAAAAATGTTCAGCTGGAGCATGTTTTCAAGAGACTAAAACCTGAATAGACAGTAGCAAGGAAATAAGCAACCAAAAGCTGAGGAACTGTTGTAAAAGTTATCAGAATTGAAAGCTCATAAACATAGCTATGCAATTGGGGTGTAAGCAAGTGTTAATAAACGAACATAAATGACCAAAAAACCGATAATATTCGCACGAACGTTCTTTTACACCTTATATTGCAACTCGTGAACAACACCTCCTACTTACCACTTTCAGAAGAACAAAATTTCTTACCTCAAGCCCTTGAGTTCCCAGTTTCACTCTAGGAACCTGAAAAACACTCTGCTGTTCCTCAGCCATGTATGGGTTCTTTTGTTACTGAATCAATGCTTGCCTGAATTGTACAGCTGAAACAACTGATGTCTGTGTTGTATATATATCCAGAATATGGAATACAGTTGAACGTCTGTATGACGCCATGAGCTTCGTCACCCTGCAATCACACCCATTGCTAAGATGAATTATATATTACGCCATTGGATATGTCATCCAGCAATCATGCCCAGAACTGTTAAGATCAAACGGCAGAGAATTAGTCAAACAAAGCAGATTCGTGGTTTTCATAGAGATAAGTCATTGCTTGCGAATATAAGGCACAATGCAATGCATGGCCGACAAAAGTCAAGTAAAAATCGGTTTTTCCCTATGCTTCATGGGTGCTTAATGAGAAGTTCTAAACGCACTCCACTTTTTGCTCTTTCTACTCCACTAAAATGCAAAAAATAAAACAACTAAATTTACCCAATTTTATGAGCATTCTATCCCTGTCTTCCAGCCCAGCCGTGCGAAACGATCCAGCAGTGCGCAAGAACTCCTTGTCACAGTTACATTTCTTGTCCAGTAAAAAGGGCCTTTGCTCAAGCAGCCATAGAACATGCTCAAGCAGTCCAGAAGCCTAGCCTTCTTTGCTTAGAAAAAAGATCTGCTGCTTTTGAAACCCTCTTAGAATTATAAGAAATTACTCTGCTCTACGCAAGCTCTCTTGAGCTATCAGGTCATTTTTGCACAAATTAACTTGCAGTAATATCCGCTTACAAAGGGAAATAAATTCTCCATCACTTCACACCATGCAGATGACGAGCTACTACAATTACGCTTCAAACGTGGACAACCTGCACGCAGCCTCCCCATGCTTATTGAGCGCAAGTCTTCTTGCGCTGAGAGCCAATTCTCGCGCAAGTTAACTTCCGCGAATATGGAAGTTCTGCGCAAGTTTATTTGCGCAATAATGTGTGTTTTGCGCAAAATTACTTACGCAAATATGGGCTGTCTGCGCAAATCAACTTGCACATACAGCTTTACCTTTATAATAACAATTAATTATTTTTATTTCAATTAATTATTATAATTAATTATTATAATTAATTACTATACTTAATTTTTGGCACCTTATCCAATGGAATTCGACGACCCTGCCATGGCTCCAACGAGCACTGCCGTGAGTTTTAGTGAGGGTTAGAAATGATTTGGTGCAAGCTTGAAGCGGTTCGGTGAAGTGGGTTGACTACGATGATGAGAAGGGAGAAGATCCTGGGTGTTGTTGAATGAAGATGACTTAGTTGCACCGATGGTGATAACGATGATGGTGGTAGGTGTTAATGAACATAATGGCTCAGTAGGAAGTTAACGAAGATGATGGGGTTAAAATGGTCCATTTTTATGGGGTAAATTTAGTTGGTTTTTTTTTAAGGTGGGTGGGGTAGAAAGAGTAAAAAGAGAAGTTTATTTAGAATTTCTCGTGCTTAATCTCTTGCTCCGTACCCAACATGAACTCCAAATTAGTCTTTTCTCTCCAAATTTGTAAGGAGTAATTCCGTACCCCAAAAAATCCTAAACCTACCCCACCCCAAACAACTCAATTAACTAAAATACTATTTTACCTTTTCACTGCCGGCTCCCCCTTCTTGCTTTCTTCTTCCTTCTCCTTCACCTTCCTTCTTGCTTTGCTGTGCTGTGTAAAGGTAATGCCATGGATTTTATTTTGAGACAAGGCACTCGACATCAAGGCCTGTCCCCATGCAATCCACAACTTTTGGGTCCTTGGCTTTGCAGTATTTTCTTAAACGAGTGGAGTTGGCATTGACGACATGGGATAGTTTCAAAGTCTCTGAAATCTGGAAAACAGAGGAGCTTCTATGGGAGGCTGATGAGAATGACCAGGATAAAGAGGAAGAAGAATAAGGAAGAAAACCCATACTATTATTATTAATAGTAGTATACGAGGAGAAAAAAAGGAGGGGAAGAAGGAAATGTCCAGCTGCTGCAGCACCCCATTTCCCCAGTGCCGACAAAAGCAAAGGCTTTCACGCTACGCTTTAATTTGCTGCGCAAGCGAACCTGCGCATTCGTGCGTGTTTTGCGCAAGTGTTGCGCAAACATGCTGCATAAGTGAAACTTGCGCGAACCTGTTACTTTCATGCGAGTTTGCTTGCGCGAGAATTGATATTTTGCGCAAGTTTATTTGTGCGACAGATGAATATTTGTGTAAATTTATTTGTGCAAGTATCGTGACACTGATGTCTTTAGGGATAAAATTATCATTTTATCAATTATTTTTATTGTTTAAAAATGAGGTGGGGTAGAAATAATAATTTGTGGATAGAAATAAAAACTCTCTTGTGAAGGGCGAGCTCGTGAGAAAGAAAAAAATTGCAGAAGAGAAAATACATGAACAGAACAGAAAGGGAGGAGAAGTAGAACGAGAAAAAGACGCAGAAAAGTAAAAAAATTGAAGAAAAGTAACTTTAAAATATAAGTGTTATTATAATAAAAATTATTTTTTAGTGTAAATAAAACCATAAAATAAAAATTGTTTTATACTAAAAATAAATCACAAAAATTGTTTTGTGTAATAAAATTTTAAAACGCGTAATATTTTTTACAACAGTTAAATTTTTAACAACAAACACGTAACTTGTAAGTTTTAAACGCATTTTTGCACATCTTGCGCAAGTTTCACTTGCGCGACCGATTTGCGCAGGTGAAACTTGCGCTAAAGTTCGACATTCACGCAAGTAAACTTGCGCGAATGTGCGACGTTCGAGCAAGTGAAACTTGCGCGTATAGGTCACACAAGTGAGACTTGCGCATCGTGGCAGATGATCTCCTGAGGTAAATTCACCATTTTATCTGTTATTTTTACTGTTCAAAAATGAGTTGGGGTAAGAATAGTAATTTGTGAGGTAGGAATAGAAATTCTCCATTTATAATTAGCCTATGTCATGAATAAACTTACTATTATTATCATAATATTTTTTTTACTTAATACAAATATACCTTCCACGTTTACAAAAAAAAATAGAATTATATCTTTAAAGTTTAATTGCATAGAAATCAGTCTTAAACGTTTCAAAATAATAGAATTAAAAACATTTTCGTTAATTCTTTTTAACGCAGTTAAGTTTTATTACTGTACAACGGTAACAGAAATTAAAGAATTTAACGGAAATATACTTAATTCTGTTATTTTAAAACATTTAAGATTGATTCCTATGTAATTAAACGTTGAGGGCTTAATTTCATTTTGTCACAAACGTGAAAGACATATTTAAATATTAAGCCTATTTCTTTACATAACATGATCTGGCTTAGAAACAAAATAATTATTTGCCACTTTGAATCAAATTGAAAAGTTTTTTTTTTATTTTTTTTATTTTTGTAATCTTTTGATTTTTCAAATTTTAATGTATTTATTGTTATAATTTTTAAAACTTTTTATAACATTGAAGTTTCATGAAATTTAAAGAAATAATATCTTAACATGAAAATACATAATTTAGAAAGAGACTAGTAATTGTTAACCATTTTAAAGCAAAATGAAAATATTTAATTGGAAAATAAATAAATAAAATCGTATTTGATACGTTAATAGTAAAAATTGTTAGGCAAAGTTAAAAAATCACACATCTTAATTTTTTAATTAGTTTATTTTATTTCTTAATATCCTTCAAGAAGTATATGTCACAGTGTTAAATTTTATTTGTAGAATCTAAAAGTTCTAATAGCATATCAAATAATTACTCTGAATAAAAATAGTTCGATAACTCAAATTAATTTGGTGATAATAGAATCAGAATTCAAATTTTACTAAATCAAATTCGTATTACTCGTAAGAACAAGTTAATCGAACTTTTGAGAAGAATTGCAGCCCATATTATAGGGACCTGATTACAAAAGTAGGCTTGAAAATCCTTTGCGGTGGCAAAACCATGGGCCTGGAAACAACAATAGAACCCACCAAAGAAACTAACCGAAAACTAAATCCAACAAGACAAAAGCAGAAGGGATCGAAGTATTTTACTTACTCGAAGTCAAGCAAACTTGATCATTTAGAACTGTTTCTCCAAATTAGCTTAGATTAATTTAATTGTTGCTTAATTAAACTATTTGAAATCTTGCTAGTATAAGTTAGCAAAAGGCCAAAGAATTACTAACAATTTTACATTAGTTAGTGTATGCTCAAAAGAGGTTAAACAGTAAAAAGCGCTCTGCAGAAGAAAAACGCTTAACCATGCAAGCTGATAACGACAACGTCCCAATCTGTTCTGAAGAGGATGATATGAAGAAGAGGAGTGTAAAGAGAACCAAAAACGGGGAATTCAAACAAAGCGATAATGAGATACATGAAAAACGAAATGCTCTTCTATCGTACAGAGACTCTCTAATGGGAAGCAGTGACACATCTGTAATTTCTGTGATCAGTCACCCGACTTTCATGGATGAAGACTCGGATACAAAAGGTGAAGCAATAGATGACATCCCCACTATCCTCCTATCAAAGGAGGAGAAAAATCGCATAAGAAAACCATAGAAGAACGCGATCATAGTTAAAACATTCGGGAAAACAGTTGGCTACAATTACTTATGCCCAAGAGTGAAAGCTCAATGGAAACCAACTGGAAACATGGTTTGCATAGATCTGGGACAAGATTTCTTTTTATTCAGATTCGCAAATTTAGAAGACT
Source organism: Heritiera fomes (assembly GCA_032173925.1). Classification (NCBI taxonomy): domain Eukaryota; kingdom Viridiplantae; phylum Streptophyta; class Magnoliopsida; order Malvales; family Malvaceae; genus Heritiera; species Heritiera fomes. The sequence goes on along the minus strand of JAPDPM010000021.1, from coordinate 9,657,269 downwards.
TCGACAAAGTCATTTACGGAGGTCCTTGGTTTGTGGGAACATATTACCTCACTATGAGGATTTGGTGTAAGACCTGATTCTACACTACTGTAGTGTCTAATTTCATAAATTAATAATGGAAATTAAATAAATAATGAATATTGATTTCCACTTGGATGAAAAGTTCCTTAACATGAGTTGTGAAAGAAGTAATTTCGGTGAAATACTCAATGGGCGAGTACTACATTGGACAGCTCGCCAATGGGCGAGCAAGACGATAATTGCCAATTGATGATGGCATTGGGCGAACAGGTGAGTTCGCCAGCTAGATGTGTAAGGTGTTCGCCCGAATGGGCGAGGACTTGTGATCGCCCAAGAAATGAGTGTGGTGAGTAACATATAGAGGGGTAAATGATAGTCTAGCAGGAGAGTAAGGCAATAAGTACTCGCCAAGTCAATGTGATTGCTAATGGAGGATGACTAGTTGTAACTAACGGCCATACTGACGAATAGGTGAGTTCGCCAATGTGTGGCGTGAATCAGAGCAAGATTGGCGAGTTGAGCAATACCTGGTGATCGCCTAAGGGGGCGAGGACTGGTGATCGCCCATATAACAACAAGTGGGCGAGTAGAGATATAAATTTGATCGCCAAACCTCTCTGTGATAGCCAAGGAAAGGATATTATTTCGTAATGGCCAAATACTAAGTTGGCATCAAGATAAAGTGGCGATCTCAAAGATTGACGAATTGAAGCTGAGGTCTCTTGATGAAGGGGAGAACTAGAATGACACTTGTGGACAAAATGAAAATAGATTCAAACCATTTGGCAGCCAAAATTGACTTTGTAAGTCATACGGTTGAAGACAATTAATGGAGAAGATGTTAAAGTCAGTAAGGAATTAACCTCATTGGTTGAAGAGTGAAACAAAGTCAATAGTAGAGGAAAAAGGCGTGTGAAAGGGAGACTTTCACGCCACCTTGAGCTGTAGTTTTCTTCATGCATTAAAGGAATGACGTGAAATGATGAAAGAAGCAGAGTAAAGGCCAGGTGATGAGTTCTGATTGGATTAGCATGGCTATATAAGAAGAAACATTTGAGGAAAACTGGCTTAGTAAACTTCATCTCCTTCACGAAAATTATGCAACTGCCAGTTTCTGTTCTGATTCCATACATTTCCACCATGCTTGATTTACTAAGTTTCATCCTTACGTTAGCTAAATAAGAAAAAACAGCTTGCAAAACCTTTCCTCCATAGTTGATGAGCTCAAGGAATAAGCAAAGCAAGGCTAACATGAGACAGGCAGAGTTCTGTTCTGGAAGTGCAGTTGATTAAGGTGAGATTTAATGGTTCTTGAGAATTAATGATATATTTCTATGATTTCAAGTTTGAGAAGCATGATTATAGTCTTGCTTTTGATTTATTCTTGATAGATCATAGAAATAGATTAAATTCGTATCTTAAAATAGATGAAGAATAAAATGAAACTGGGTTAAAAATTGTAGAAAGATGATGGGAAAACACTGGAAAAGTGATGAGAATGGCGACTATTGTGATCGTCAATGTTGAAATTTAGTGATCGCCAATGGGCGAGTAAGCAATAGGAACTCGCCAAGTCCAAGAGGGCGAGGTCGCCCAACTTAGTTTAATTCATGGGCGAACTGAGTAATGGGTGAGCTCAAACATCATTGGTGAACTAAATAATGTGAATTGTGGTTGTGGGCGAGGTCGCCACATGTTAAGTCTTTGGCGAGCCCACCTTAGATTAAAAAGCCATGTCGGGCGAACTCATTTAAGAACATATATCGAACTCATGCAGGGCGAGTAGAATTTTGGGCGAACTCCCACATTTAAGCCAAGGTTCTCCTGGCGAATTGAATGTTGGGCGAGCTAGTTGAATATTAAGTCTCGTCAAAGTGTTGGAAATAGTTGAAAAAGAAATATTAATAGAAATTATAAATTATTTTGCAGTCGGGAATTATGGACTCGGTAAAGGCGATCGGAAAGGCGATCGAGAAGTGAGGCTTCGTTGAACCAGGTAAGGGAGTTGTATGTGAAGTCAATGCATGTCCTGTGGAGTAAAAATGTTATGAAACTATTGAGAAATTGTTTTGTTTTATGACATGCATTGGTTTGATAAATTATATGTTGATTTGGGCAAGCTAAAAGCCTACCCTATAAATGGTTGGGTGAACTGGCCCTCATGTTTTTATGTTAGGCAAATTGATAATGGCGGGCGGGTTACCTGGTTTTAAATAGAATCCGGGTAAGCCACCGATGGGCGAAGAACCCTTTTATGATATCTTAGGCGAGTAGCTATGTTTAAGAAGAAATCCGGGCGAGCTAAAGTGGCGAACCCTTTTAATGTTGTTTTGGGGCGGGCGACCCCTGTGTTTTCATGGGCAAGCGAGTTAGATAGATAGCTGACCCCTATTTGCTTGTGGGCGAACTGGTTTGGGTGAGCGAACTAAACCTTTTACTTAGCTTTGGGCGAGAGACACTTGTTTTAATTGAAATCCGGGCGACCTCTGTTTTAAAATAATTCTGGGCGAGCCAAAGAAAATAAAATATGTTTTGATTAAGGTGGGTGAGCTAATCATGGTAGTACCATTTGGTGAGTTGACTAAGGGCAACGCCATAATGGGCGAACTGACCATGAGCGAACCACTATTGACGAGCCAGTTTTACTTGTTTCTTTAAAAATAGATGTTGGCGGGCGAACACAAGTTCACCGAATTGGGCAAGTTGACTGTTGGGCGAGTTGACCAATGGGCGAGTTGACTAATTGGCGAGCTGACCATGGGCGAACTAGCCATGGGCGAGCCAGCTTAACCCGTGCCTTTCTCACACGGAAAATGTTGAGATTTCGGACTATTTTCAAGGTGTTTTGTAAACAGAAAGCCTAAACCTTTTTGGAAATCCAATCATTTTGAGAAAATGATAATATGGATTGAGATAATTCCATAAGGGTTGTCATGAGATATAAAAAGTGTTTTTGAGACTTTAGGCCCTGAGTTCATGCAGTCTGATTCATGTAGTTGCGTGACCCGCCTGGGGCGGTGGCTCGGTCGATGGACCAACAAGTGCACCTCAAGGCGTCACAGGGTTGATGGACACGCCAAGTCATCAGCGGTCTCGAGGTCACTTGGCAAGTGGACCCGAGGACCATCTATAGATTATGGCCATAAACCTAGCTGAGATAGCCGTGAGGAGCGGTGGCTTACGAGTGCACCCCAAAAGCGAACTTGTGTTCCTGGGGGGAACAATGGTAGCATGATTTAATTGTTGCCTAGTCTCAACTTAATGATTTCTATTTACTGAAAGGATTTGTGAAAATCCTATTTGCTGTTTAATCTCAATTATTGTAAACTGTAGAGAAATTGATTTGAATGATGTATTGAGAGTATTGGTTGATATAACCACTGTTTTCCAAATTGACGTGATTTTGAAAAACAAATAAAATATGAAATATGGTTTTGATTTCATAAAACAGCATATGTCTCCTTTACTGAGCGTATGAATCGCTCACCCTTTGTTTTAACTCCACAGATAAAAGACACGGAGTTAAAGAATTAACTCAGATGGGTACAACTACGTTTAAAGCATTGAGGCATGTTATGTTAAACGTGACAGGTATAATCTCTTCTCTTTTACATTCCAGACATATGTATACAGTACTACTTTATTGAAATAAAGACAATAGGGGATGTCAGATGTAAGGAATAATGAAAAAAAATTTCATATTCCGTATTTGATAAATAAATATAATTATTGTAGAATGTTATTGGCGTCGCAGACAGCCCAACCGGTAAAGTTGTATAGAAATTCATGAAAAAATGTGGTAACGGGATGTTACATTTGGGAACTAGATTTTAGACCAGACTCATCGACAGCTTTTTCCACCACAGCAGTGTGGGTGAGACTCCCAAGATTACCAATCGAGTTCTTTGACAAACAAATTCTTCAGAGGATAGGTAATCAAATTGGGTCAATCTTAAAAATAGATACTTGCATAGAGCAGAATACAAGAGGAAGATACGCTAGATTCTGTGTCCAGGTAGACTTAGACAGACCACTTCTGTCCAAGATAAGGATCGGAAAACAAATTCAAGTGATCACATATGAGGGGGTTAATTTATGTTTCAATTGCGGCCTAATTGGTCATCGGAAAGATATATGCCCCACTGGTAAAAAGGATAATGAAGACAAACATCAAAACGAGAATCACAACAAAGAAGATGCTCCCCAAAATGAGCAAACCGAGCAAATAAAGGAGGAGAACTCGGATGCAAATGCAAAAGAAGAAGAAAGTTTTGTCCCATTGATGATTGTATCCAGACGAAAACAAAAGCCAAACAAACCAAAAAACCCGGGTCAAGACGAACCGAGAAGAGAGAAGAATTCGAATAAACTCGAACCAATTGGGAATACCCAATTTACTGTAGACAAAGGAAAGAGCAAGTTGAATTTTCCTCTGAGAGGTTCAGACCAACGGACACATACTCAGAAAAGCCAGAACATAGGGCAGAGGACCAGAGGGAGGTACAACAGCTATAAAACTCAAGCCCCAATGCAGAGCACGCTGCTAACAAAACCATCAATTAGAAGTCAAGGAGATAAGTCAAGTGTCTCATTAGAGTTTAACTGGACCAAGGATCAAGATATATTTAATTTTAATAGTAAATGAAGCAACCAACCGGGGTTCTATTTCCATCCTGGACAAAGCTCAAACACAGGGATCGAAAATCACACAGAACATGGATCCCCTGCAAAAACAATTCCACAGCCCAAGCCTTCTATTCCTCATGGTGAACGACAAGATCATTCGACTCCCAGCGGTAATGGAGATTATCATGGGATGCAATCAAATGCTACGAAGCTGGACAATGGAGGACCTAGTGGAGGCCTGGAACTACCGGAGATTGGCTATCGAAATAGAAGATCCACTGTCCTACCTCCAAGTTGCAACCAAAATGATGAACAAATTCGTACCGAAGAAGGCAGAGAAACTACCCAGCTTCCTCAACATCCTCATATGCCTGATTCATTTGGATACAGTGAAAATTTTGAAACTAAGGGAAGGAATAGAAGAAACCTTCTACCAAACGACACCACCGATAACCAACTCGATAACAATGGTCTTCAGGAAGGAAATCAGTCTGATCCATGGGAACCCAATTCACGACATGATTTTTCTGCCACATAGACACAATATGTCGAGCTTGATATGCCGGATGCAGTCAGGAGAGGTACAAGGGATCTCGGAACTAGCTAATTGGTTCCTCAATAAATCCAAACTTGAAGTATTCCCAATGCGGTGTCTTCTTTGGAATGCAAGAGGGGCAAGAAGTCCCAACTTTCATCGAACGTTCATGGATCTGGCAAAAATCAATAATCCAAGTCTAGCCATCATCACAGAAACAAGGATTTCTGGCGAAAAAGCAGAAAATACATGCAAATCACTAGGATTTGATGGATATTTCAGGGTTGATGCAGAGGGCTTCGCTGGAGGAATTTGGTTATTATGGCAGACCTTCGAGATCAAAGTCAAAATTCTGTCAGCTTCTCCCCAAGTCATACATGCTACTGTAAAGGTATGTGATCAGTCCATTCTAAACTATCATGCTTTACAATCTACAAATCTGCCTGCGTACTGGTTGCTATCCGCTATATATGCTAGACCCCAATTTGAATTAAGAAGAGAATTATGGAAACATCTTACAAATTTTGCTATAGATGTTAATCTCCCATGGCTTATGATGGGGGATTTTAATAAAGTATTGAATGACTCGGAAAAATTGGGAGGAAGACCAATAAATCAATACAAAGCTAGACTCTATAAAGACTGCATGAATGATTGTGGAATGTTTGACCTTGGTTTTGTTGGTCAACAATTCACATGGACAAATAAAAATCACTTTGGATAGATTATAAGTGAAAGACTAGATAGAGCTTGGGCAAATACTGACTAGAAGACTAGTTTCCCAAACTCTACAGTCTATCATTTAACAAAAGTTAAATCTGACCATAACCCTATTTTACTTGATACAAATCCAGCAAAATTTAAATTTAGAACTAGACCTTTTAGGTTTGAAACAATATGGTTCTCACATTTAGATTTTATGGATTTAGTTAAAGACTCTTGGAATGAAATGAACCATAAAATCATTGAAGCCACAGAAAATTTCAAAGACAGAGTATCTGAATAGAACAAAATTACTTTTGGAAATGTCTTTTATAAAAAAAGAAGGATTAAAGCTAGATTAGATGGCATTCAGAGAGCACTTGTTAGTGACCCCAATCCATGGTTAGTTGAACTACAGGAAAAACTAGAAGCAAAATTCCAACAATTACTTAGGTTGGAAGAAGAATTGTGGGCACTGAAGGCTAGGGTAGATTGGATTAAAGATGGAGATTGTAACACACGATTTTACTATATTAGTACTATAAACCATAGAAGAAATAATAAAATTTTAGCCCTTAAAGAATCAGTAGGAAATTGGTATTATAGACCAGAAGAGATAAAATCCATTATTAATAACCACTTCTCCAAATTATATAACTCGGATTTAAATTATTGTTTGAGAGATGAGATGCTTCATAGTAGATTTGGTAATCCACTTCTAGAGAATGAGAAAGAAGTTCTCTTAGCACCTTTACAAATAGCTGAAGTCCATAGAGCAGTGTTTGGAATGAAACCACTCAAAGCCCTAGGACCTGATGGTCTACATCCCATATTTTTCCAAAAATGTTGGGGGATAATAGAAAAATCTGTTTGGCAATTTATTGAAGAAGTATTTAGTAATTATAAAATCCTGGAATCCATAAACTCTTGCTTCATTTGTTTAATACCAAAAAATAAAAGCCCAGAGTGTATCACCCAGTTTAGACCAATCAGCTTATGCAACACCACTTACAAGATCATAACAAAAATCTTGGTCAATAGGTTAAGACCTTTTCTTACTAGATGTATTCACCCTTTTCAAACTAGTTTCATAGCTGGTAGGAAACCACAGGATAATGTCATAATAGCAAAAAAGGTAATTCATTACCTCAAAAACAAAAAAGGAAAGCAAGGAGGTATGATGGTTAAGATAGATTTGGAAAAAGCTTACGATAAGATTGAGTGGAGCTTTATTCATAAGGTTTTGATATTTTTTGAATTCCCACAACCTTGGATTAGACTTATCATGTCATGTATAACCTCCTCCTCTATAACAGTACTCATTAATGGTGAACAAAGTGTTAAGATTCTTCCATCTAAAGGCATTAGACAAGGAGACCCTTTGTCTCCATATATCTTCATTCTTTGTCTTGAATACTTATATGTCAAGATCATGGAAGAAAGTGAAGGAAAAAAATGGGAACCAATCCAATTATCAAGAAATGGCCCCAAACTAACTCACTTGTTTTATGCAGATGACCTTATCTTATTGGGTAAGGCTACAAACAAAACATGCAACTCAATGAAACAAGTCCTTAAAAATTTTTGTGATATCTCAGGACAGTCCATTAATTCAAGCAAATCTATGATCATGTTCTCAAAAAACATGGAGGAGACTATCCCAATGTACTATATGCAAGGTACTTGCATCCCTACTAGTACTTGCAATGAGATCAACTGCATTTGTAGGAATTTCCTTTTGGGGGTCTTCTAATGAGAAGAGGAAAATTCATCTGGTAAACTGGGAAGCTGTCACCAAACCTTTAGAACTTGGAGGACTAGGAATCAAGGATATGAATAGACTTAATGAGGTGAACATGGCCAAACTTGGTTGGACTTTCCTTACAGAACCTGATAACAATTGGGTGAAAGTCCTTAAGGCCAAATATTTTAGGAGTGGGGAATTTAAAAGCAAGTTTTGCTCCCCTATGTGGTCGGGTATGCGAAAAGGATCTGAAGTGATCAACAAAGGACTTAGATGGATTATCAAATATGGGAAACAAACTAACTTCTGGAGGGATGACTGGACGGGCTTAGGTCCACTAGCAGAAATCATTCATGGCCCTTGGCAGGAACAAGATAATGAATTAAAAGTGGCTGAAGCCATAGGAGAGAATGGTATGTGGAATTTTAACTGTCTCAGTGTTGAGATCCCTGTCAAACTAAAAGAAAAAATCATACCAATCCCTTACCAAACTGAAGGAGAGGACACTGACAAAATTTCCTGGAAAAATAATCCTCTAGGGACTTTTACTTTTAACTCTGCTTACAAAATTACAAAAGATTATCCTGATGATCATAAGGATGGTTGGAATCATATATGGAAAATTCCAACCTTGCCAAAGATACAACATTTCTTTTGGCAGCTGAGATTACAAAAGATTCCCACTAGGCAAATCCTCCATGAAAGAGGACTTCAAATTCCCCCTTTTTGTCCTCGGTGCAATACAGAAATTGAAACTCCTCTGCATTGTGTAAGGGACTGTATTCATGTCAAAATGCTATGGCAATGCATACAAATTCCCAATGAGATACACCCTTCTTTTCATGAGGAATTGGATATATGGATCTTGTCAAATTGCAGAAATAAAACCCCTACAAACATTGGTAATGTTCCTTGGAATATTTGTTTTTCATTCATAGTCTGGAACATTTGGAAAAACAGAAATACTTTGGTTTTCAAAAACAACCTGGAATCAAATCACAGTTGGCTTCAAAGGGTTCTAAATAATATTAAAGAATATTGGGCAATTGCTGGCCCCCAAGTTTGCAGTAAAGAACACACTGTTATAAACCTTGGATGGAAACCACCACCTATGGAGTTTATAAAAATGAACTCTAATGGATCAGCAAGGAAAAACCCTGGTATTGCTGGATCTGGAGGTTTGTTCAGAGATCACGATGGCAACTGGAAAGGAGGATATTCCCGCAAGCTTGGTTTTGCCTCTAGCATTGCAGCTGAGCTGTGGGGGATTAGAGATGGTCTTCAACTTGCTTCTAGACTGGGATTTAAAAAATTAATTGTGGAAATGGATTCCATGGTCGCTGCAGGTATGTGATTGAAGGAGTTAATGATGCACATCCTTACTCTACTATTATTGCTAATTGCAGGGCTAGCAGTCTGAAACCGGAAGAAGTCAGAGTTACACACATATTCAGAGAAGCAAATAGCTGTGCAGATCTGCTTGCAAAACAGGGAATAGAACTGAATGAACTTTTTGTCTTTTATGAAGAGCCTCCTAACATGTTAAGGCTCAATTTGTTTAACGACTTTAGGGAAATTGAATTTCCCAGAATATTACGTTTGTAACTCCTTTTATTAATAAAGTTCCGTTTTTTCATAAAAAAAAAAAAGAATTACTAACCAAAAAGAGGCCAAAGAATTCTAATAAAAAAAAAGGGCCAAAGAAATCTTTTTTCCTGTTAATAGAACACAGTGTTGCCTTTGTCAAAGCTCACTTTTTTCTTCAGCCATGGAGAACGAAGAAATCCCAAAAAACGCCAATGAACGTATGATTTCTTGTTCTCTTTTCCTTTTCCATAATTTGGTCTTCTCGGTTTTCATGATTCGTGTTTTCTGCTTGCTTTCCTTTTAATTAATTGATATGAACCTCGCCTCCCTCATTAATTTTCCTGAAAATCTCTTCAGATTGCTCGGGTCCTAATTCAGAGTCGGCGGGTAAATCTGATGCCTGCCAAGGTTGCCCTAATCAAGAAGTTTGTGCCACTGCTCCTAAGGGCCTTGACCCTGGTTTGCTCTTCCCCTTCTTTTCTTTTACCATTTTTAGAAATGTTTGTGTCTGATGCTTTACTCTAAACTTTGTTTTGTTTTAATGTTATTTTTATGACTAGAAGTTTAGGGTTGTTTAGAATTTCTTGAGAAAATTTGAGCACCTTTGTTATTGTATATGGACATGAAGCTTTATTGAGGTATAGATGAGCTAGAAGAACTATTAAAATTGATGTTACAGAATCGGTTTTTTCATGTGTATGTTTGCGGAATTTGTTAGTATACTTAAATAGAGCTCAATTGTTTGCCTCTTTGGAATGAGTAGTGAAAGGTTGGAGACTTCTGGTATACTTTGTCAAATATGGTTAGTTCTTTGTTGGACCAAATTCTGTGTGGCTAAAGCAGATTAATCGTGGCGCGCACTTGAAGCTTAAATTTTTTGTTTCTTAGTAGCATAGTGCTTAACTGGATGATGAAATTATTCTTCAATGATCATGCATTGTCATAGTCATACATTCAAGAATACTGTGCTAGTCTTGCTAAAGCAATGGAAATTGGCATCACTGCCCCTTGTATGGTAAAGAAAGGAATGAAGTTGTGATGTTTTATAAAAATTGCCTTGTATTTGCATCTCTATGCATAGGGTTCTTGTAAATTTTCCAAATGCAATGATTAGGAAATAAAGCAAAGATATATGATCTTTCAATTTGCAAGACTTCTCTTTCCGAGTGTTTGACCATTCTTCTCAACTTTAAAGGTCAAATTGTGCTATTAGTCTTTGTACTTGGATGAAAATGTGGATTTAACCCGTACACACTAATTGGGAGATTTTGAGCCCCTTTATTTTCTGGGATTTTGAATTTCAGTCCATCATTAATAGAGTTAGTTTTCTACTGTTATTTTTGTTGATGTGGTGTTGACCATGTTGACATGAAAAAGGTGAGATGAATTATAATGGGTAGCCAATGACATGGGATTTTTTAGTCACGTGGCCAAAAGGCGAGGTGGTTAGATGGGTAATTTACTAAGGACTGCCCAAAATTGCTATCTTGGCAATTTTTTTCATTTATTTTTTTCTTTCTATAGAAAATCTACTCAAATCCCAAAATTTTTTTTTATCTATGTTGCATACTGAGGTGGATGAAAAGAAAAACAAAAATCTTGAATAGCAAAGGGACTCAATTTTTTCAATATATTGCATAGGACTAAATACACACAATTTGACCCAACTCATATTATCACCCCATGATTGAATCGAGATGAAATGAGGGGAGAGGACGCTAATTCGTGCTTGTATTTTACAAACATTTTTTAGTTTTACTGTACAGAAAGTTGTGAAAATCATACTCAGACAGATTTCGTATGACTTTTTTGTTGCCATTTTCATCATCCAATTTCCATAATAATCTATATCAAGAAGCTTGCACATAATTGCCTAACTTTCATAAATCTGTTACCTAACATATAATGTTTAATGAGTTACGTTCCACAGACTTGGTAGCAATAAAAATATTTACTTCTTAGATAACATCTTAACTTGTCTCATTTTTTTCTTTTAGAAGTAAGTGTCACGCCCTGAACCCAGGACATAACAAACGTTGCACACTTATAAGATATAATTTCACAGACATGCAAGATATTTATCATACTAAAATTGAATCTTTTCAAATATCTAAACTGAAAAGTCTGAGTCTTCACACTTTCATCATTTATTTAATAATCATTCTGTACTTGAGATCAGTATACCACAAACGATCCAAAAAAGACGTTTGCAAAAAAAAATAGCTATTACTTAACAAAAATTCTAGAACAAACTCAATTCCTCAATTTCATATTAGCCTTATAAGTCTTGAGACATGTCATAAAGTTCAAACTTCACTTTCTAACATTCCCGTGGATATTATCAACATTAAATCCTATAAAATGTTAAGAAAAAGAATGAGTACAACTACTTAGTAAGCAACCAATATCCCATCAGCTAGACTAAGCATGTTATAAAAACATTAGGCCAAATATCAATGTAAAAATTCAAAATCAACGTTGGGTAATCTGATATTTAATCACATAATTTATTTAAATTCACACATTTAGATATCAAAACTAAATAGAATTTCACAGATATTGAAACTAAGCAAAAGTTTCATAATTCAAAATTTTCAGATCTCCCGTAAGGCCGTAACATGTCATGGCCACGCTTACCTCTTGTAGCACAGGTCAGAATAAGAACAGAGACCACAATTAACCCCGGTGGTTCGGGTCAGAGATATCAGAAGCAACTACTAGTTGCACAGAACAGAACAGAGAGCCACTATTCTTAACCGGTGGTTCGGTTAGAAACTACTTTCATTTAACATAATACATGTCGACATGGCCAATATTTAACTCTCATTGGCAAGGTCAGAGCACAGCCATACTAGGATACAAAACAAAACAAAATTTCAGATTACCCAATATATAAAGTAGTATTATAAATCTCATAACATATTTCATACGAAAGGAATTTCATTCATCATTAAAAACAAAATTTCATATTCACAAAACACATTATATATGGATACACTACTACGAAGTTCAAAAGCAAAGTAGTTAAATCATGTACTTGTAATTAATCAAGATCATATTCAAAGCCAATTTAAAGAATCATATATAATTAGCATACTTAACCCAAATTTAAAATCTATAGGACAAAAATATTTTTGTACATAGTATACGAAACATATCTCATGTTATGGTTAATTTTAAGGATATAAAAACACCAAAGAGATATCAAGTTGCTTATCTGAACAAGCTAAATCGAAATCAAAACAAAGCCTTAAGATCTCTTGGAATCTATTATTAAAAAATATTTAATATTAAAAACATACGCTATTTGATATAAGCCGATAATTATATTGTAATCACTAAATAATTATAAACCGATAAACTATGAATTCGGCACGAATTATATTATTTAACGAAAGCTAAAAATATCTTTAATTTCTTTAAAATATAGATTTCTTAAATTTTTAATGTCTTGTTTTTTTCCAATCTCAATATATAAATTACACAATATAACCATCAAAATTAAAGAGGAAACTTTGCTCGCCTTGGTCTTTTCTTTCTTCTTCTAACTGTCATTCAAGCCCTTCAACAAAAATCCCCAAATCTCTTTTTTTTTTTTTTGGCAATGCAGCTTTCAAATTTCCATTTCTTTTCGTTCGGCATTATTGGGACTACCTTCATGCCACTCTTTCGATACCCTTTTTCTTTTTTTTCAAACAAGCTAACACAAGATTTTGCTTTTTCCGTTTTCGGCGCCATGGAGCTTTTCTCCAGATCCAATTTTTTGTTTTGAAACCCAAGTTACTACTAAGGCTAACTTCCTCTATGCATGGGTATTGGGCCTTTATTTTTCTTATATTAAATTACTCTTAATGGTTGTGGGCTTTTTAAGGTGGCTTGGATTTTACGGTAAGATCTCTAGTCTCGGAAAAAAGGAAATGCAAGTCCTGAGTTTCGAACCTCAAACATTCGAGCCAATGCTAAAGGTCTCCTCTTCTGTTTTTTTCTTTTGGTTATTGTGTCATTTAATTAAGGATTCTCTTCTCAGTGTACAGTTCTAGGCAGAATAATCATGCATTTCCAAGTAACAGGCAGTATATTTCCTACTTTTTTTCCTTTTCAAAATTTTAGTAAGAACAGAATCCACCAATGAATATGCTTACATTGGTATAACAAATTGCATATGCACTTTTATTACATGAATATTATTGGGAAAAAATTAGTAAGCCATTTGCTTGCGATGATATTGAAAACTTTATAGGTTCACAATCGCTATTGGATTAGATCATACATCATGGGAAATATTTATCATTGGTGCTTTATGTAATTTTTCATCTTGTTTGTCACAAATTTCCTTCCATTAGATGCAATGGTCTGTACAATATGGTTGCAGCAAGTTGTAAAGAGAGAAAAGAAGAGATCAACAAGAATGAACAGCATTAAGTAAAGCAACTTTCTTGAAATAGCATCGCAAGGAAGATTGCTGGCAACTTATAAGCAAAGACAGAAAAACCATACAAGTAAATGCATTCAACATGATTGCTAGTAGCCTGCATATTTAAGTTATGAATACGAACTTCCGGTCTTCGGACCAAAAGCATCATATGCTGCTGCAGACTTTGCAGCCATAATTGCTTTAAGTTTAAATCTTGTTCTCCTTTGGAGGTGTATTAGCGAATTTCCATGTCAAATGATTATATCTATCCGATGTTCTAGGTCCCGCTACTTGGTCTATGGGAATCACATCCGTAATATCTTTCAAATCTTCTTCTGCGAGCTTCACTCTTAAAGAATCAATGTTGCTATCAAGGTTTTTTATCTTGGTTGTTCCTACATGATTGCAAAAATACAAGGTAGACTTAGTTATATGTATTTGTAAAGTCATTTCTGCTGTGATGTTGTAGAAGTATCTGTACTGCCTGCTGTCAAAGAGAATCAAAAGGATGTTGAAAACGCAAGTTGTGACTCACCAGGAATAGGTGCAACATCGTTCCCTAGATGAAGAACCCAGGCAAGTGCTAGTTGTGCACGGGTACATCCATGCTTTTGAGCCAACTTCTCCATTTGCAGATATAAGTTTTTGTTTCTGTCTAAGTTTTCTCCTTGAAACCTCGGGTAATTTGCCTTAAAGAAGTTGGAGATCAGTCAAAAACGCTACCATCTATGAAAAACAAGCTATAATTACCAATTAAAAGGCTTGTTTCTGTGCAGGATTGAGTTTCCATACCAGTAAACTACTTGCAGGCACTCTGTCCACAACTAATTTGCCACCAAAGAAACCGCGACCAAGAGGACTGTATGAAACTAACCCAATCCCAAGTTCCCTGCATTATAGGAACACACTTTGCTAGGAATTTCTCATGTCTTGGTCTCAAGACGTAAATGACACAATTCCTAAGACAACAGGTAGGATAGTTCACCTTCACAACATAAGAAACAAAGTTCAACAGGTAACCTATACTTAATGATTCAATATACTATTTTCCACCAAGATCAGTATGGGGTTTAGAGGAAACCTGCAAAGAGGGACTATTTCCTCCTCACTATCTCGAGTCCACAGCGACCACTCCATTTGTACAGCAGTGATGGGATGAACAGCATGCGCCCTCCTTATAGTTTCAGGGCTAGCTTCAGATAAACCAATGTACTTTATTTTCCCCTCTTCCACCAACTTCTTGAGTTCTCCCATCTAAATAGAAACAATAAATGCAAATAGATAAACATCAGTGCCAGAAATCCACAATGAACATTTAAGCCATGGAAATGGAGGGTGCCTTATACTGCAGAACTTACAGTATCCTCTATAGGTGTCTTGGTGTCAACCCTGTGCTGATAGTAGAGATCAATGTATTCCACATCAAGGCGCTTCAGGCTAGCCTTGACCGAGGCACGGACATACTCAGGCGTACCATTTATTGTGTCACCACCAGCTGCAGCACCCCTTATTACAATACCAAATTTTGTCGCTAACTGTACCTTGTCTCGGGGTAGATGCTTCAATGCCTGAAAGACATTGGTTTTTACAGGTTGATGAATTGCTCTTACAATACAAGTACTCATGAAAATCATATCGATGTGAGACCAGGTTGCATAAAATCAGGAAGCTAATGTAATTGAACTCAGAAGTCTAAAACTCTATGGGCATTCTGGCAAACATGTTACCTTTCCGACCAATATTTCATTAGTTAGGGGTCCATAGATGTCTGATGTATCAAAGAAAGTGATTCCTTTGTTGAATGCATGCTTGATGATGGATATGCCAACATCATCAGGAACAGGATCATTGTAGA
Organism: Heritiera fomes; assembly: GCA_032173925.1. Taxonomy (NCBI): domain Eukaryota; kingdom Viridiplantae; phylum Streptophyta; class Magnoliopsida; order Malvales; family Malvaceae; genus Heritiera; species Heritiera fomes. Next base: position 9,641,785 of record JAPDPM010000021.1, on the reverse strand, counting down.
TTCCAGAAAGTCCCATACAACCAAACCCTAACTTGGAAACCTACAAAACAGTGCAGAGTTTACAACAGAAATGATAGGAAAATGATGTGAATTTAATTCAAAATTGAACCCTGATTGAGTTAAAAATATTAAGTTGGAGCTTGCTCTCAACGGATTATAACTTGAATGGACAGTAGCAAAGAAATAAGCAACCAAAAGCTGAGGAACAGTTGTAAAAGTTATCAGTATTGAAAGCTCATAAACTATCTATGCAACCAGGGGTGTAAGAAATTACTTGTTAAGATTAATAAATGAACATAAATGTATAGAAATCAAACATATTCTCGAACTGTTTGTAGAACATTGTTATGTTTTATTTACACCCTTGTATTGCAACTCATGAACAACACCTCCACCGGACCACTTTCAGAAGAACAAAATTTCTTACCTCAAGCCCTTGAGTTCCCAGTTTCACTCTAGGAACCTGAACAACACTTCGCTGCTCGTCAGCCATGTCTGGGTTCTTCTGTTATTGAATCAATGCTTGTCTGAAGTGTACAGCTGAAATAACTGAAGAGTATAACTGATGGCTGCGTTGTATTTATATCCAGAATCTGGAACAGAGTTGATTATCTGTCAACTTGATGATGCCATTAGATATGTCACCCTGCAATCATCCCTAAGGCTGCTGAGATCAGAGTTGGTTGTCTGCCAACTTGATGACGCCATTGGATATGTCATCCTGCAATCGTAACAAGAACTGTTAAAACGGCAGAGAAAGAGAATAACTCAAAAAAGGCAGATTCGTGGGTTTTTCATAGAGAGAAGTCCTTGCTTGCCAAGAAATGGGCCGTCTTGATTACATTTCCTTTCTTGTGCACATTGCAGTTCCATAAATTTTGGAATTTCTTGAGCAAAGGGAATGCTTGGCCAACTAAATTCTGGTTAAAACTGCCTTTTTCCTATGCTTCATGGATGTTTACAAGTACTTAACTTTTCTCTTTCTGCCATAGCCAGCATGAAGGAACCACATTTTTAGTCTTCTCTCTCCAAATTTGTGAGCCTCATTTATAATTAGCCTATGCCATGAATAAACTTACTATAATTGTCATAATATTTCTTTACATGACATGATCTGACTTAGAACTAACTAATTTCTAACATTTTGAATCAAATTGAAAAGAATATTTTTGTGTTTGTCCCATTTTGATTTTCAAATTTTGATGTATTTTATGTTAGAATTTCAAAAACGTCTTTATAACATTGAAGTTTCATGAAATTTAATGAAATTATATTAGTTTTTTCTTAATAAGAAAAGACTTGGCTTAAAATAACCATTTTGAATCAAAATGAAAATATTTAGCTGGATAATAAATAGATAAATTTGTATCTAATATATTGACCGCAATAATTTTTAACTCTTGCATGTAATGTTAAAAAAATCACATTTTTTTTATAATTTACTTTAAGAAGTATATGTCACTTTGTTATATTTCATTAGTAAAATTTAAAAACTCCAACAATATATCAAATAATTTCTCTATATAAAAAATTGTTCAATAACTCAAACTATTTGATCTTGAACTTGCTTTGACAAAAATCGAATGGCATTTATTTTTTTTCCAAACCATACTCGAGTGGTTTGTAACTGTGAGTGCATGTTAATCGAACTCATCAGAAGAACTCAAGCCCATATTATAGGGACCCAAGTAGAAACAACAACAGCAACAAAACCCGCCAATGAAACTAATGGAAAACTAAATCCAACAAGACAAGCAGAAATGATCAACGTATTTAACTTCCCGAAGTCGAGCTAACTTGATCACTTAGAACTGTTTTTCCAAATTAGTTTAGATTAACTTAATTGTTGCTTTACTAAACTATTTGAAATCATGTTGGTATAAGTTAACAAGCAGCCAAAGAATTATTTTTTCCTGTTAAAAGAGAACAGTGTTGCCTTTGTCAGAGCTCGCTTTTTTCTTCAGCCATGGAGAGTGGAGAAATCCCAGAAAACGCCAATGAACGTATGATCTTCTTGTTCTCTTTTCTTTTTCCTTTGTTGGGTCTTCTTGGCTTTCATGATTTGTGTTTTCTGCTTTGTTTTCCTTTTAATTAATTGATATGAACCTCGCCTCCATCATTAATTTTCCTCAAAATCTCTTCGGATTGCCCGGGTCTTAATTCAGAGTCGGCGGGTAAATCCGACGACTGCCAAGGTTTCCCTAATCAAGAAGTTTGTGCCATTGCTCCTCAGGGCCCTGACCCTGGTTTGCTCTTCCAGTCCTTTTCTTTTACCATTTTTAGAAATGTTTGTCTTTTCTCTGTAGTTTTTCTTTTTCATGTTCTAAAATAGATTCCCAGGTTGATGCTTGACTCTAAACTTTGCTTTGTTTTACTGTTTTTTTTTTTTTTATATGGCTAGAAATTTAGGGTTGTTTAGAATTTCTAGAGAAAATTTAACCTTTGTTATTGTACATGGACATGAAGCTGTATTGAAATATAGATGAGCTAGAAGAACTATTAAAATTGATGTTACAGAATCGATTTTTGGAGTTTTTCATGTGTATGTTTAAATAGAGCTCAATTGTTTGCCTATTTGGAATGAGAAGAGAAAGGTTGGAGACTTCTGATATACTTAGTCAAAAATGGTTTGGTACATGTAAACAGTTGTGAACTAAGAGTTGAGGAATGCAGGCAGCTTGATAAGAAGTAGAACAAGCTACGAGCCTCTAGTTCAAGAATGAAATGAAGATAAGGAAGAAAACAGAGAAAGAAACAGAGAATTAGAGAGTAGGAAACTTGTAAATCTTTATTCATGATGATATCTTGAATTACATCTCTATGGTATTTATAGAACAACAAATGAAATGATGGTTAACAGAATTATCTAACTTCTGCTAACAGAACTAACTACCATCCTAACAGACTACAATTAACTTCCTCTCCTAACTGCCATGGCTTCTATCCAAATCATCAAATAGCTGCACATCAGCTTATATCAGTTCACTTTCATCTTTTACTATTTACCATGTATCATGGTTAGTTCTTTTTTGGATCAAAATTCTGCGTGGCTGAGGCAGATTAATCGTGGCGTGCACTTGAAGCTTAAATTTTTTTGTTTCTTAGTAGCATAGTGCTTAATTGGATGATGATATTAGTCTTCAATGATCATGTATTGATGTTAGTCTATACATGTAAGAATACTGTGCTAGTCTTGCTGAAGAAAATGGAGATCCGCGTGGCTGCCCCATGAATGAACTTGTGATGTTTTATTAAATTTGCCTAGTATTTACATCTCTATGCTTAAGGGCTCTGTAAATTTTCCAAATGCAATGATTAGGAAATAAAGCAAAGATCAATGATCTTTCTATTTGCAAGACTTCTCTTTCCAAGTGCTTCATTCTTCTCAACTTTAAAAGTCGTATTGTGCTATTAGTCTTTGTACTTGGATGAAAATGTGGATTTAACCCCTATACAATAATTTGGAGAGCTTGAGCCCCTTTATTTTCCGGAGAGCTTGAGCCCCTTTATTTTCCGGGATTTTAAATTTCAGTTGATCGTTGACAGAGTTAGTTTTCTACTGTTATTTTTGTTGATGTGGTATTGGCTATGCTGACATGACAAAGGTGAGATAAATTATAATGGGCAGCTAATGACATGGGAATTTTTAGTCACGTCGCCGAAAGTTGAGGTTGGATGGGTAATTTACCAAGAACTGCCATTTTCATCTTCCAATTTCCATAAATATCAAGAAGCTTGCATATAATTGCCTTAACTGTCATAAATCTGTTATCTGACATATAATGTTTAATGAGTTACGTTCTGCAGACTTGGTAGCAATTGCAGAAAGGATAGATACTGTTAACTGTTAAGCATAAGATAGTGGTTTTATCAGGAAAGGGAGGAGTCGGCAAAAGCACTTTCTCTGCCCAGCTCTCATTTGCACTAGTAGATAAGGACTTACAGGTCAGTCTCCTGGACATTGATATATGCGGTCCGAGCATTCCAAAGATGCTTGGTCTAAAAGGTCAAGGCATTCACCAGAGCAACCTTGGCTGGTCTCCTGTCTATGTTGAATCTAATCTTGGGGTCATGTCGATTGGTTTCATGCTACCCAACCCTGATGAAGCTGTCATTTGGAGAGGACCACGTAAAAATGGGCTCATCAAGCAATTCCTTAAGGATGTATATTGGTGAGAACTCGATTTTCTGATTGTTGATGCCCCACCTTGGACCTCTGGTGAGCACATCTCAATTGTCCAATTCCTTCAAGCTACTGGAATGGATGGAGCAATAATTATCACTACCCCACAGCAAATCTGTTTGATCAATGTGCGAAAAGAAGTTAGTTTCTGGAAAAAGGTTGGAGTACCGGTTCTTGGAGTTGTTGAGAACATGAGTGGCTTGTGTCAGCCATTGATGGATTTCAGGTTTTTGAAGACAACGGAGACTGATGAACACACAGACGTCACAGAGAAGATTATAGAGTATATGAAGGAGAAAGCACCAGAAATGCTAGATCTCGTTGCTGTCAGTGAAGTCTTTGATAGCAGTGGTGGTGGTGCAGAAAAGATGTCCTCGGAAAGGTTCTGTTGGATCCACAACTTTGCAAGGCAGCTGAAGACGGCAAATCTTGCTTCGCGCATCAGAAATGCAGGGTGAGTGCCCCTACATTGAAGATTATTATTGAGAAACTAATGACAAATTGTTGGCCTGAAGAAATGTCTGTGAAACAGTAGCTGAGAGTGAATTAATATTCAACTTTATGTGTTGATCTTTGTGGAATAGAATTTTGTTTGCATGTTGTGTAATACTCTTTTCACTGATTCATAATTTTGTGGACTTTCCCTTTGGGGTTCAATAGAACACTCAATTTGTAAAGAGATAAAAGAAGAGTAAGAAGAAAGAACAGCATTAAGTAAAGCAACTTGTTAAAATAGCATCTTAGGGAAGATTGCTCTTAACTTACAAGCACAGACAGAAAAACCATACAAGTACAGACAGAAAAACCATACAAGTACATGCATTCAACAGCATAGCTAGTAGCCTGCTTATTTAAGTTATGAATACAAACTTCTAGTCCTCGGACCAAAAGCATCATATGCTGCTGCGGACTTTGCATCCATAATTGCTTTAAGTTTGAATCTTGTTCTCCTTTGGAGGTGTATTAGCGAATTTCCATGACAAATGATTATATCTATCCAGTGTTCTAGCTCCTGCTACTTGGTCTATGGGAATCACATCGGTAATCTCTTTCAAATCTTCTTCTGTGAGCTTCACTTTTAGAGAATCAATGTTGCTATCAAGGTTTTTTATCTTGGTTGTTCCTACATGAACATGAAAATACATAGTAAACTTAGGATGTGTATTTGTGCAATCATTTCTGCAAAATCATGTGGGTTCTGCTGTGATGTTGTTGAAGTATCTGTGTTGTCTGCTGTCAAAGAGAATTAAAAGGAAGTTGAGAACGCTAAAATGCGACTCACCAGGAATAGGTGCAACATCGTCCCCTTGATGAAGAACCCAGGCAAGTGCTAGTTGTGCAGGGGTGCATCCATGCTTTTGAGCCAACTTCTCTATTTGCAGATACAAGTTCTTGTTTCTGTCCAAGTTTTCTCCTTGAAACCTCGGATGATATGTCTTAAAGAAGTTGGCAATCAGTCAAAAACGCTAGCATCTATGTAAACAAGCTACCATTACCAATTAAAAGGCTTGTTTCTCTGCAGGATTGAGTTTCCATACCAGAAAACTATTTGCAGGCACACTTTCAATAACTGCTCTGCCACCAAAGAAACCGCGACCGAGAGGACTGTATGGAACTATGCCAATCCCAAGTTCCCTGCATTACAGGAACACATTTTGTTAGGAATTTCTCATGCATTGGTCTCAAGATGTAAAAGGCACAATTTCTGACACAACAGGTAATATAGGATAGTTCACCTTCACAACAATAAGAAACAAAGTTCAACAGGTAACCAATACTTTTAATGATTCAACATACTATTTTTCACCGAGATCAGTATGGGGTTTAGAGGAAACCTGCAAAGAGGGACTATTTCCTCCTCGATATCGCGAGTCCACAGTGACCACTCCATTTGTACAGCAGTGATGGCATGAACAGCATGTGCCCTCCTTATAGTTTCAGGGCTAGCTTCTGATAAACCAATGTACTTTATTTTCCCCTCTTCCACCAACTTCTTGAGTTCTCCCATCTAAGTTAGAAACAATAAATACAAATAGCTAAACATGATAGTGCCACAAGTCCACAATGAGCGTTTAAGCCATGGAAATGCAGGATGCTTTATCCTGCAGAGCTTACAGTATCCTCTATTGGTGTCTTGGTGTCAACCCTGTGCTGGTAGTAGAGATCAATGTATTCCACATCAAGGCGCTTCAGGCTAGCCTCGACCGAGGCGCGGACATACTCAGGCGTACCATTTATTGTGACAGAATCAGCTGCAACATCCATTCTTACAATACCGAATTTTGTGGCTAACTGTACCTTCTCTCGCGGTAGTTGCTTCAATGCCTGAAAGACATTGGTTTTTACAGGTTGATGAATTGCTCTTACAATACAAGTACTCATGAACATTATATGAATGTGATAACAGGAAGCAAGAAATCAGGAAATTAATGCAATTGAACTCAGAAGTCTAAAACTTTGCTGGCTTTCTGGCAAACAGGTTACCTTTCCGACCAATATTTCATTAGTTCGGGGTCCATAGATGTCTGATGTATCAAAGAAAGTGATTCCTTTGTTGAATGCATGCTTGATGATGGATATGCCAACATCATCAGGAACAGGATCATTGTAGGCTCCAGAAAGCCCCATACAGCCAAACCCCAACTTGGAAACCTTCAAAACAATAGAGTTTAGAACAGAAATGATGAGAATTTGACTGAAAATTGAACTCTGATTGAGTTTAAAATGTTCAGTTGGAGCACGTTTTCAGGAGATTAAATTGAACAGACAGCAGCAAGGAAATAAGCAACCAAAAGCTGAGGAACAGTTGTAAAAGTTATCAGAATTGAAAGCTCATAAACATAGCCATGCAATTAGGAGTGTAAGCAAGTGTTTATTAAAATTAATAAACGGACATAAATGAACAAAAAACCGATAATATTCCCGCGAACGTTCTTTTACACCTTATATTGCAACTCGTGAACAATACCTCCTACCTACCACTTTCAGAAGAACAAAATTTCTTACCTCAAGCCCTTGAGTTCCCAGTTTCACTCTAGGAACCTGAACAACACTCTGCTGTTCCTCAGCCATGTCTGGGTTCGTTTGTTACTGAATCAATGCTTGCCTGAAGTGTACAGCTGAAATAAATGATGAGTATTACTGATGTCTGTGTTGCATACATATCCAGAATCTAGAATAGAGTTGATTGTCTGTATGACGCCATGAGCTTCGTCACCCTGCAATCACACCCATTGCTAAGATGAGTTATAAATGACGCCATTGGATATGTCACCCAGCAATCATACCGAGAACTGTTAAGATCAAACGGCAGAGAATTAGTCAAACAAAACAGATTCGTGGGGTTTCATAGAGATAAGTCATTGCTTGCCAATACAAGGCACAATGCAATGCATGGCCAACAAAAGTCGAGTAAAAATAGGTTTTTTCCTATGCTTCATGTATGCTTACAAGTCCCTAACTTTCTCTCTCCAAATTTGTAAGCCTCATTTATAATTAGCCTATGCCATGAATAAACTTATTATTATTATCATAATATTTTTTTTGGCTTAATATCCAAATATGTCACCCACATTTATCAAAAAATAAAATTACACCCCTAAAGTTTAATTGCATGAAAATACGTTTTAAACGTTTCAAAATAATAGAATTAAAGACATTTCCGTTAATTCTTTTTAACGTAGTTAAGTTTTATTACTATGCAAGAGTAATAGAAATTAAAGAATTTAAGGGAAATGTACTTTTTTTTTAGAAATTAACTGAAATATACTTAATTATGTTATTTTGAACGTTTACGACTAATTTTTATGTAATTAAACGTTGATGGCTTAATTCTATTTTATGACAAACGTAGAAAGCATATTTAAGTATTAAGCCTATTTCTTTACATAACATGATCTCGCTTAGAAACAAACTAATTATTTGCCATTTTGAATCAAATTGAAAAGTTTTTTTTTTTGTACTCTTTTGATTTTTCAAAATTTAATGTATTTATTGTTATAATTTTTAAAACTTTTTTGTAACATTGAAGTTTCACGAAATTTAAAGAAACAATTCTTAACATGAAAATACATAATTTAGAAAGAGACAAGTAATTGTTAACCATTTTGAAGCAAAATGAAAATATTTAATTGGAAAATAAATAAATAGATTCGTATTTGATACATTAACAGTAAAAATTGTTAGGGATAGTTAAAAAATCACATATCTTTTTTTTAATTAGTTAATTTTATTTCTTAATATACTTTAAGAGGTATATGTCATAGTGTTAAATTTCGTTTGTAGAATCTAAAATTTCTAACAATATATCAAATAATTACTCTAAATAAAAAAAATTCAATAACTCAAATTATTTGAATTCAAATTTAATTCGATGATAATGAAATCAAAATTCAAATTTTACCGAATCAAATTTGAATTAGTAGCAAGTACAGCTTAATCAAAATTCATTAAATCATGGTAGTATGCTTACAAGTGCCTAACTTTCTCTTTCTGTCGTAGCTGGCATGAACTCTTAATTAGTCTTCTCTCTCCAAATTTGTAAGCCTCATTTATAATTGCCTATGCCATGAATAAACTTACTATTATTATCATAATATTTTTTTTGCTTAATATCCAAATGCGTCCTTCATATTTACCAAAAAATAAAATTATATCCTAAAGTTTAATTGCATGAAAATCAGTTTTAAACGTTTCAAAATAATAGAATTAATGATATTTTTGCTAATTCTTTTTAACGTAGTTAAGTTTTATTGCTATGCAATAATAATAGAAATGAAAGAATTTAACAAAAATGTACTTTTTTTTGAGAAATTAACAGAAATGTACTTAATATTGTTATTTTGAACGTTTAAGATTGATTTTTATGTAATTAAACGTTGAGGGCTTAATTCCATTTTGTGACAAACGTAGAAGGCATATTTAAGTATTAAGCCTATTTCTTTACATAACATGATCTCACTTAGAAACAAACTTATTATTTGCCTTTTTGAATCAAAGTGAAAAGTTTTTTTTTAATTTTTTATTTTTGTACTCTTTTGATTTTTCAAATTTTAATATATTTATTGTTATAATTTTTAAAACTTTTTTATAACACTGAAGTTTCATGAAATTTAAAGAAACAATATCTTAACATGAAAATACATAATTTAGAAAGAGACTAGTAATTGTTAACCATATTGAAGCAAAATGAAAATATTTAATTGGGCAATAAATAAATAAATTCGTATCTGATATATTAACAGTAAAATTTGTTAGGCATAGTTAAAAAATCACATATCTTATTCTTTAGTTAGTTAATTTTATTTCTTAACATACTTTAAGAGATATATATCATAGTATTAAATTTCATTTGTAGAATCTAAAAACTCTAACAGCATATCAAATAATTACTCTACCATGGGCCTAGAAACACCAACAGAACCCGCCAAAGAAACTAACCGAAAACTAAATCCAACAAGACAAAAGCAGAAGGGATCGGAGTATTTTCCTTACTTGAAGTCAAGCAAACTTGATCATTTAGAACTGTTTCTCCAAATTTGTTTGGATTAATTTAATTGTTGCTTAATTAAACTATTTGAAATCTTGTTAGTATAAGTTAGCAAAAGGCCAAAGAATTCTTTTTTCCTGTTAAAAGAACACAGTGTTGCCTTTGTCAAAGCTCGCTTTTTTCTTCAGCCATGGAGAATGGAGAAATCCCAGAAAACGCCAATGAACGTACGATTTTCTTGTTCTCTTTTCTCTTTCCTTTGTTGGGTCTTCTTGGTTTTCATTATTTATGTTTTCTGCTTTGTTTTCCTTGTAATTAATTTTCCTGAAAATCTCTTCAGATTGCCCGGGTCCTAATTCAGAGTCGGCGGGTAAATCCGACGACTGCCAAGGTTGCCCTAATCAAGAAGTTTGTGCCACTGCCCCTAAGGGCCCTGACCCTGGTTTACTCTTCCCCTCCTTTTCTTTTACCATTTTTAGAAATGTTTGTGTCTGATGCTTTACTTTAAACTTTGTTTTGTTTTAATGGTATTTTTATGACTAGAAGTTTAGGGTTGTTTAGAATTTCTGGTGAAAATTTGAGCACCTTAGTTATTGTACATGGACATGAAGCTTTATTGAAGTATAGATGAGCTAGAGGAACTATTAAAATTGATGTTACAGAATCGATTTTTTCATGTGTATGTTTGAGGAATTTGTTAGTATGCTTAAATAGAGCTCAATTGTTTGCCTATTTGGAATGAGTAGAGAAAGGTTGGAGACTTCTGGTATACTTAGTTAAATATGGTTAGTTCTTTGTTGGACCAAAATTCTGTGTGGCTAAGGCAGATTAATTGTGGCACGCACTTGAAGCTTAAATTTTTTGTTTCTTAGTAGCATAGTGCTTAATTGGATGATGAAATTATTCTTCAATGATCATGTATTGCCATAGTCATACATGTAAGAATACTGTGCTAGTCTTGCTGAAGAAATGAAGATTGGCATGACTGCCCCGTGTATGGTAAAGGAAGGAATGAAGTTGTGATGTTTTATTAAACTTGCCTAGTATTTGCATCTCTATGCATAGGGTTCTTGTAAATTTTCCAAATTCAATGATTAGGAAATAAAGCAAAGATATATGATCTTTCAATTTGCAAGACTTCTCTTTCCGAGGGTTGACCATTCTTCTCAACTTTAAAGGTCAAATTGTGCTATTAGTCTTTGTACTTGGATGAAAATGTGGATTTAACCCGTATACACTAATTGGGAGATTTTGAGCCCCTTTATTTTCTGGGATTTTGAATTTCAGTCCATCATTAATAGAGTTGGTTTTCTACTGTTATTTTTGTTGATGTGGTATTGACCATGTTGACATGAAAAAGGTGAGATGAATTATAATGGGCAGCCAATGACATGGGATTTTTTAGTCATGTGGCCAAAAGTTGAGGTGGTTGGATGGGTAATTTACCAAGAACTGCCCAAAATTGCTATCTTGGCAATTTTTTTCATTTATTTTTTTTTTCTACAGAAAATCTACTCAAATCCCAAAAATTTTTTATCTATGTTGCATACTGAGGTCAATAAAAAGAAAAACAAAAATCTTGAATAGCAAAGGGACTCAATTTTTTCAATATATTGCATAGGACTAAATACACACAATTTGACCCAACTCATATTATCACCCCATGATTGAATCTAGATGAAATGATGGGAGAGGATGCTAATTCGTGCTTGTATTTTACAGACATTTTTTGGTTTTACTGTACAGAAAGTTGTGAAAATCATACTCAGAAAGATTTCCTATGACTTTTTTGTTGCCATTTTCTTCATCCAATTTCCATAATAATCTATGTTAAGAAGCTTGCGTGTAATTGCCTTAACTTTCATAAATCTGTTACCTGACATTTAATGTTTAATGAGTTACGTTCCACAGACTTGGTAGCAATTGCAGAAAGGATGGCTACTGTTAAGCATAAGATACTGGTTTTATCAGGGAAGGGTGGGGTTGGCAAAAGCACTTTCTCTGCCCAGCTTGCATTCGCGCTAGCAGATAACGACTTCCAGGTCGGTCTCCTGGACATTGATATATGTGGTCCAAGCATTCCAAAGATGCTTGGTTTAGAAGGTCAAGATATTCACCAGAGCAACCTTGGCTGGTCTCCTGTCTATGTTGAATCTAACCTTGGGGTTATGTCGATTGGTTTCATGCTACCTAACCCTGATGAAGCTGTCATATGGAGAGGACCGCGTAAAAATGGGCTCATCAAGCAATTCCTTAAGGATGTGTATTGGGGAGAACTCGATTTTCTGGTTGTTGATGCCCCACCTGGGACCTCTGATGAACACATCTCAATTGTCCAATTCCTTCAGGCTACCGGAATAGATGGAGCAATAATTGTCACTACCCCACAGCAAGTCTCTTTGATCGATGTGCGAAAAGAGGTTAGTTTTTGCAAAAAGGTTGGAGTACCGGTTCTTGGAGTTGTTGAGAACATGAGTGGCTTGTGTCAGCCACTGATGGATTTCAGGTTTTTGAGGACTACAGAGACTGGTGAACACACAGATGTCACAGAGAAGGTCATAGAGTATATGAGGGAGAAAGCACCAGAAATGCTAGATCTTGTTGTCGTCAGTGAAGTCTTTGATAGCAGTGGTGGTGGTGCAGAAAAAATGTGTAAGGAGATGGGAGTACCATTCCTTGGAAAGGTTCCTTTAGATCCACAACTTTGCAAGGCAGCTGATGAAGGCAAATCTTGCTTCACAGATCAGAAATGCGGGGTGAGTGCTCCCGCATTGAAGATTATTATCGATAAACTAATGACAAATTGTTGGCCCGAAGAAATGTCTGTGAAACGGTAGCATAGAGTGAAATAATGTTCATTTTTATGTGTTGATCTTTGTGGAATAGAATTTTGTTTGCATGTTGTGTAATATATATTCTCTTAACTAGTTCATACTTTTCTGGAGTTCCCCTGAGGAGTTCAATAGAACACTCAAGTTGTAAAAGTTCTTTTGTAACTGGAGATGGAGTTCAAAGTGTTTAGATTCGAATTAAGTTTTACAATATATTACAACTTTTTTTTACTTGACCAATAGATTGTTAGCCTTAAGTTCTAAAAGTTAAGTTTACTACCTTATAGTCTGAGCTCTGATGCCCTAGTACTGCAAATAACTGTATCTGCAGGCAGAAATTTGAGTGTTTTACAATTTGGATTAGGTAAAGTGTACTATTCTAAGATATTGCAATGGCATGCACTGAGAAGACTGTCATTGACACTACCAATTAATCCAACGGTCAGTATTAAACACATTTACATCAACCTATAGGGCACCATTGCCACGTGTATAAATATTAGACTCTCTCCTCCTTCCCATGTTTCTTACACAAATAAAGTAAAAAAACGGAATACCTATATTCAGAATCAGTCCACTGAACTGCAGCTGCTGCTGCTTCTCTTTGTTCTAAAATCTAATCTTACATGTATTTTCATAACAGACCAATCAAAACCTGTCATATACTTACCAGAACATGAATATGATGGAGGCTTTGACCAATGAAAGGTTGCCACCTCATCATGCGCATGACCAGTTAAGCCTGGCATGGGTTTTGATTAATTAATCTATAAATTATGTAATCCAATAATGAAACAAACTTCTATAATAAACAGTTAATGGGTTCAGTTGGTGTGATGAATCCCCTACCATATGCATTCCTGTGTGAATCTGCCTATACAACCTAATCAACAGAATAAAGCAGCTCAGAAACAAGCAGAAAGTCCAAATCACAGTAACTTTTACCAAAGTACAAACTAATTTAAAAGCCATATAGTCGGTTGCATCACTTTACAGACTAATCTTAATTTCCAAATGTTACCTAATCCCTGGTATTGTCTTCTTTAATTGCTTTTTGATGGATAACTGGCACCAATCACTCAAAAGCATGAGTTTGCTTGGACTTAAAAATTGAAAAATTACCATCCCATTGTTTTCAAAATGAAAAAGATGTCACTTTTGCAGCACAAACAAATAGCTCACGGGCAGATTACCGAGGAAAGATTACAAATATTAATATTTGAAAGATAATTATTATATATACTGTTGGTGAGAATTTTTTACTTTACAACAGATGTTAGGATTACGACACATTCTATAAATATTAAAAAAATAAAAAATAAATAAAATAAAACATGTGTCATGATTTTAATCTTGTTGTAGAATAAAAAATATCCATCGGCGATGTATGGAATAATTATTCATATTTGAATATCAAACTTTCTAGATATTATCATTATGTTAAATTTAATTGACAAGTGAGTGTACTTGTCATCTTATAAATTTAATTTTCATCCCGTGCTTGAGAGAAAAGTTTGTTGATTGTTCAATTTTTGTCAATGGGTTTCCTTATCTTTCTTTTTTTTTTTAATTATCAGTCCTAATTAACAAATGACGTAAATGCACTAGCTGGCCCATAATTGAAGCCACAATACTAGTGAAATTAGAGAGAGATTTTGATATGCTGAGCTGTTCTTTCTTTCTTTCCTTTTGCTTTATTATGTGAACCTTATGCAAACATCTAAGAAACCACGCAAAGCTGGTCCCCTATTGCACACCTCCTTGTGTTTTATACTCTTTTTGTTTCATCTTTCATGGTTGATGCTTACCTTACACAAGCAGAAATGCAGAGAAGAAAAAAAGAAAGAGAAAGAGAAAGGATGAAAGGTTCATCCAACTAAAGCTATAAAAGCCTCTTGAGAAAATTTTAGAAACTCTCACTAACCTGTCTGCATGTGGTGGCCTGGCCTGGCGTGAACCAATATTCAATTTGTTTCTCCCCTTTGGGACCACTAGGCATCTTTTCCCTTCTAGCCCTTAGCCTCTCTACTTTTCTTATTTCAATGCTTTCCTTCACCAGTTTCTTATTGCTCCAACGATATTCCCCCCACAACACTCCATTTGGTGTAATCATTTTGATATAAGAAAGTTCCATTATAGGAGTAACCTTAATTGCATCAAATTGACAGGAAGAAGTGCACCATTTGTTGGGATTTTTATGTCGGTTGTAGAAGAGATTAAATGTATAATTACAAGTGTAAAGGAAAATATTATTTTTTGAGTTAGTTTTTGAGATAAGAAGAACAAAAAACACCCAACATTGGTATCAAAATCCAGATGACTAACATCTCTTCCTTTATATCGGATAGAGAAACGTTCCACTCAAGATCCAATGTGTGAAGGAAAGATTGTTAAAGTTCTATCATTGGTTGTGAAAAGGATTTAGTGTGTGCTTATAAATATGAGTGAAAGTTTTATCTCTTGAATTAGATTTTAATCTTAAGGTCTAATTACATCCAACGCTTTTAAAACTATTCGAAAAAAAATTTAGATTTGAATCAAACTCAAGAATATTATTTCTTAAAAAAATCACTTTTAATGTGTTTTTGATCAAATTAATAACTTTAATTACTATAGGCTTGAAGTATCCTAGTTGCAGCTTATGTTTACTATGTAAAACATAAGATGACCAGGCCAGTGTAGCCAATCACAAGTAAGACAAAAAAATACTTAGACTGGAAGTAGCAAAAAATTATACCTAGCAAAAAGTAGATACCAAGTCATCAAGAAAATCCCTCCTCTATTTATATCCTCCTCTCATTCCTCTTCTTATCAAAGAGGTCTTCCAAGTAGAGAGAAACAAAGAAAAGAAAAGAAAAGAATAGTTTCAGGCTTTCAGCCAATTCATATCTGCAACAGCAGCAACAAACCATATCTGCAGCAGCAGCAGTGTCTATAGTCTTTATTTATCATGCACCACTGATAGTTGAAGCTGCCAGCATGATCTAGCCCTCCTTCTTTCCCTTTCAGGGAGAGACTAGATCATCTGGCAGCTTCATCTGTCCCTGGTAGCATGAAGAAAACCCTAGTAAAACCCGTAAACCCTAATTCCTGCAACCTTATTGGCTAGGGTTTTTCCTTTTCTCCATGGAAAATCTCTTCACAAAGATGTGCTTAATTTCTTGATTTCTTCTTGTTTTTATGATTTTCTTTCAAAAACCTTATCTGGGTATCTGTATTTCAGCTTTTGCCTTTTCCCATCTTGCTTCATTCATGATATTTTGTTGATAGTGATTTGGTTGTTGTAAATTGTAATAAGTATATAGTACTCTTGTTCTTCTTTCATGTGTCAAGATTTGTTTGAAGGATCTTTATCTTAGGATGTTTGTTAGGGTTTTAAGTGACAGAATTTCTCTTGTCTTGATGCAGTTTTGTTGCTTTTGAGATCCCCTCATCCTCCCCTCTTCTCTTGAAACTTTGTCTAACTTGTATTCCTTAATGTACTGTGTTTTGTGTCAATATCTTGTATGTTCTTACTGCACTGTTTTGCACCCATGTGTTCTGATCTATTCAGAATTATATATTCTTTCTGTTATATATGTATATGGACAAATGTTTTATGTATATAGTTGGAATGTTTGAGTACTCACTTCATATAGATGATAGATCTATGGTTGAGTGAGAAGTACAAGTTCAAATTCTTTTTTCTATGTTTTGATTTTTGTAGAAATGTCTAGATCATCTTTAATTCTTGGATGTTGATACATATTTCTGTTAGTAGTCATGATTTCAATCATGGAAATTGATTGGTCAATAAAATACAATTGATTTAGATTTATGATCAAACCAAATTCTATCCCATATAAGATTAAAGTTTTTTTTTCACTTTTATCATTAATTTAGGGAATGTTAAACATATTTAGGACTGAGTATTATTTATACTGTTTTGGTAGTTAGAATTATGAAAGGATTCAACAATCAAGTTTTAATCTAACGATTGTTACTCCTTTTTAAGAGAAATTAGATTTAAAATTCGATTTCTCATTATACCTCTTATGAACCAAAAAAAAATGAAAGGATTCAAATAATTCAAAACATTGTCTTCGAGAGATACACGTATTCTTATAAAGGATCCTCCTATTGTAGTCCATCAAATTGAGACAAAGAGAAAGGTTGTAACTGTTTCATCTAACATGCCTAATTTCGATTTTTCAATGGATTTACATCTTTCATTAATGGTTATGATGTAGTAAGTAATAGTTTTAGTTCATCTCTATTCAGAAATTCTTATTTAGGCGGTTAATATTACATAGTCATTTCTTTCAGAGATATCTTTAATTTTTTGAAGTATATGCAAAATAGATATCATTTTTGAAAAATTTTAAGGACTTTAGGAAATTAAATTACTACCAAAATTTGTACCCTCTTTATTAAACAAGCAGCCTCTCAACCCCTTCTACAGCCTAGCCTTTGATCTGGCTTCATTAATTTTTCAAGCAAATAGGGCAATTGGCAGCCACCCTGCAGCTAGTACCATGTTTTTAATTAATTCACTAGGGTTGCAAAACATACACTTATGACAATGTTCAATCTCAATTCTCCATAGAAACCAAACTTGCCAAACATTCATGGCTTTTTTATTTGATGAAGAGTTCTTCAAAGAATTTCATGTTTTCAATCTTGAAGTTGAAGGATGGTTCATAAGGGTCAACTTTGTACTGCAAAACTCATGAGCAAGGACTAACTGTCTCTCTTTGTGCTCCTAGAAATAAGCTTTTCTTTTTTTTGGATAAAAGATCAAATTTCTAATGATTTTTAGATCTCCCAAAGTTCTCGAAATGTTGCTGCAGTACAATTTGATTAGACTCAGTCAACTTTCTACGCCACGATTGTCTTGCCACTGCCTAATTTCTATGATTTCTTTACCAACCTCCAAAAAGAAATTGCTAGAACTTATCAAAAAGAAATTGCTAGAATTTTGTCAACTTCTTGAAATAATCTAGAAGTTTAGATTATTTCTCACGTGTGTGTATATATTCAATTAGTTTGATATATGTTATGCAAATGTTTGATTATAAAAATACTCTCTCTATATATATGTGAAAATATGTATACATACTAAGCACAAATTTATTGTCAATAATAAATTTTGGATTGTATATGCATTCATGTGCATATGCATGTAATAAGGCATGAATTTTTGGATAGTTGAAGTTCAAGAAAAATGGCATAATTGTTTTTATTTCATCAGCTTGTTGGACTTGGATGTTTGTCACATTATTTTTCTTTGTTTTGAAACTGGTTTTGGCTAGACTCCATGAAACATTAATTTTGAGGCTCTCCAATGCAAGGAGTGCTCTATGCAACTAGCTAAAACGATTTTCCAAATTCCTCACAAACTCTTCTAGCTAGGGTTTTTAATATTAAGTCCAAAACTATTTTTTTTTTTTGCTTTTTGGAATAGTATTAAAAAGGACATGCAAATGTCACAAGTTCAAATGAAAATAATAGAAGAAAAGCTATGTACATATGACTTTCTCTAAATCTCATAAATCACAATGTGAAAGTCTTATGCACTAATATTTTTTTATTAAAGAGGATATGCAATATTAGAGGATAGAAAAAGCTATCGATTGAGGCTAGAAGAAACAAAAATAAAATTGAAGGCTAAAACAAACCTAGAAATTTGTTTGGAAAGATGAAAAGAAGTGAAAAGATAGAAAAGACAGAAAGAAAAAAAATAAAAACAATAATAATTTGCTAAATCATTATTAATCAATATAGTTATTAATACTTATTATTAAGATTATGTGCTATGGCGTAGGGGCTTGAATTCATATTCAATCAAGATCACAACCAAGAATATCAAAATGTGATCTCCGGATTAAGTTAACCAAAGAGTAATAAAAGTAATTGGCCTTCTTTACCATATGTATAAATAAGTAACTTGCACCAAAAGAATAGGTTTTTTATAGGGTTTTTTTTTCTTGCGACTTTCACTACAATAAATTAGGAATATACAAACGATATTTTAAACATAAACGCCGGACCGTTCGTCATTCAAAATTTTGCTTTCAAAGCATGGGACTTTTCTCTTGAAGTGGAGTGACATGATCGATCATGTCATGCGCATGTTCTTGAATTTGACAATATGTATTCTTGCTATGTCATCGATGATGCAAATGGTTAATTTGATGGTGACAGAATGAGGGAACAATGTCTTAAGGCTGGATATAATCTTGTAGTTTTGTTGGAAGGTTACTGTAGACATCCTATTTTGTCCGGGGTCTTGACTTGTAATTGATTTAGGTGACATAGTATCTTAGAATTAGGCTAGAATTAAATTAAGATTTTTTTTAGATGTAGAATTAACTTAATTAGGAAATTAGAATTAAAATAGGATTTAGGAATAATTAAAAAAAGATAAGAAAATAAAATAAAATTAACCTTTTAAAATAGGATAATTAGATTAGGATTTATTGATTTATTAGGATAATTTATTTTAGAGTTAATGTTAGATTAAAATTAGACTTTTTAGAATTAGAGTTAGATTAGGATTAATATAAGAATTAGATAAATAAAATATTAAAGATAGGAGATAATTATTAGAATAGGTTTAGTTGTATTAGGACTCTAACAAGTTTGTGGCTATAAAAAGGGATTAAACCTCATGATTTGATTCATTCACAATTGAGCATCTCAATTTTCAACTTCTTTCCCCAAAACCGATTCACCTTGCTACAACCACGAACTACTACCCCATCGTCTTGACCACTCCTGAAGCAACCTCTATTTGTCGATGTCATCGCTTATTCTAACCTGTAGCTTGCCCTGTTCTCGTATCACCATCGTTACACCGATTATCCAACTGCAGTTGCTGCCCATGTTTCTTAGCTGTCCTCGTCAAAACGCTAACTTGCTTCACTCACATTTGCCATACCACCGCTTGCCACCGTTACACTGCACATAGCTCCAAGTTGCTTATACGCCACTGCTGTCTTTGATTACTGCACTGTGAAGCTGTAAAGTTGTAAGAAAGAAAGGAAAAAAAGGGGGCAGAAGGAAAATAAAGGAAGAAGACTCGTAGCCCTCTCTAGGTTTTTTTATTTTTTTTATATTAATTAAATTTGAATATAACTACTTTAATAACCTAATGATGTGATCAATTTGCGTGTTAATAGATAATTTGCATATAGTTGAATAGGTATTTGCATGTATAATTTTGATTTAACAATGTTTTATGATTTAGATGAGTATTCTAAAGTTATAAAAGATATATGACCAATAAATATATATAATTAAGATCAAATAAATAAATGTGAATTATACCGAGGATGAAACTCCAAGAAAGTCAATTGAGACTCCTTGGAAATTTCTAGGTGAAAGAATCTTTCTTAAGTTGAGCCAAATTGATGGAATACTTTTGAAAGAATTTTTTTAATTAATTCATATTTATTTATAATAAAAATAAAAGTAAGATAAGATAGATGAATTAGATGTAGATAAATAAAAATGAGCAAATAAAGATAAATAAACAAATAAAGATAAATAAATAAAATAAGATAAGACAAAATATCTAGATAATGGATAGAATAATAAGATAAATAAAAAAGGGTAAATATGAGTTATGCCGATGATGAAATTTCAAGAAAGTCAATTGAGACTCCTTGAAAATTTCTAGATGAGGAGGTTCCTTTTGAGCTGAGCCAAATTGATGGGACGCTTAAAAGTGAATTTTCAATAAAACATAATTCATGTTTATTTCTTAAAAATAAAGTAAATAAGAATATAAAAAAATATAAAAATAAATTAAAAAATCTAAGAAATTTATAAAATGAGTATGGAGTCAATATTAGAAACAAAATTAGGAGAAAGTAGGAATCTCATAAAATATTAAAATCTATCCGACGATGAAATTCAAGAAAGTCAATTGAGACTCCTTGAATATCTTGAGGTGAGGGCAATTTCTAAGGTTGGAGCCAAATTGATGGAAAAATCTTAGAAATTTTCTCAATATATAAGTATATCGAAATTAATATGACCCTAGGCAAAAAGATAACCTAAAGCTAGTTGGTACCATCTTAGGATAGGCGTTGTGGGGGTGCTAATCCTTCCCCACACGTAACCGTACTCTCGAGTCTAAGAATCTTTGAACGTAGACCCTGCCTTATCTTTAGACAAGAATAGGTGACCAATCACACCTTAGGTTTGAATGGTTGGTGGCGACTCCTAAAATTTTAAAGTCTAGCGGTTAGATTCACGGACCTAGACGTTATGACAGTTACTAATTTCTCCATGAAAAATGAAAAGCTATGTATATCAGGAATATAATTTTTCTTGAGCTACATTAAGTTTATCATTTATTAGTTACACATTAAATCTATATTATCAAGAATTTCAAGTTAATTCTCATAGTGCATTGTTATTATTATTAAGACCAAAGACAAAACCTCTTTAAGTAAAAAAAAAAAACCTCTTTATTAATTTCAGTGATATATATATATATATATATATATATATATATATATATATATATATATATATATATATATATATATATATATCTCATGTATGGCACATGCATGATAAAAAAAAAACCCAAAACTTTTGTGAAATATATGTAGTTTTAGTTAAGATTGTTTTAAAGGTAGGTAATAAGGTTGGATGTCAAAGTATTTCATAATGAAATAATATGTTGCAATAACAAAGTCAAGAAAAAGAAAAGATTTCAACCTGTTTTTTGGAAAAAAAAAACTTTCTATTTAAAAGAAATTCAAATTCGTTCTTTGAAACAAGAAAAACTTTTATATTTAAAAAAACGAGATTTGAATCCGTTCTTTAAAAAAAAATCACATTGAATATTGAGCTAAATGTTCTTATATTTTTAGAGAATATTAAGAACAAATAAGCTAATAAAAATGTATGCTACTGTTTTTTGTGCATTAAAGAATGATATATACATGTTACAAATATCTTTATATATATATATATATATATATATATATATATATATATTGTTCGATTTGTCTCTATCAACAACAATATCTTTGTTTGGCCATTCTTATCAAAGAGAAAAAGGATGTCATATTTAAAGCCATTACTTATGTGATACCCAACACAAAGAAACCTATTCAAAAAAATATCTAACCTTTTTTATAAAGCCAAAAGGTGATAGGTATTATGAAGTATTAATTTTTTTTCTTTTTTTCACTTGTCAATGTTTAAATATATATATATATATATATATATAATAAAAAAGATTAATTTTTTATTTGTAAAAAAACTTTGGGATACTAATTCTCAAAATACATTTATGCATTAAAATAATTTCATTGTCTATGTATTAAGGACAAGCTCTACGTTTTTTACTTTTATTTTCATGAGAAAAAAAAAGAAAGAGAAAAGGCTTAATAGCCAAATAAGTCCTCAATCTTTAGCCCAAAATGGAATTCAGCCCTCAACGTTTTATCGCATGAAATTCAGTCCATAAACTTTTATTTCACTAGAAATAAACCCTCAATCTTTTACAATTATGTAATTAAGTCAAAATCTGTTAAATGACACTAACTGCCGTTAGTTTTGCATACGTGGCAGCTGACGTGGATAACTTAGTTAGCTGCCACGTGGCATGTCACGTATACAAAACTAACGACAGTTAGGTCATTTAACAGATTTGATCTATTTTCACTGAAATAAAAGTTTATGGATTGAATTTCATGCGATAAAATATTGAAAGCTGAATTCTATTTTGTACTAAAAGTTGATGACTTATTTGGTTATTAAACCAAGAGAAAAAAATCACAAGTTTCTATGCTTATTTTAGACTAGTTGTAATAAAGGCCAAACTCAATTCCATTTTGAATGGGTGTTTAATTGAAGGATAAGCTCTTCGAAAATTGAATGATAAGTTTTAGGCTATGGCCCACTGGCTTCGTAAAAGACAGTGCAAATCTAAGGAGCCAATTTTCCGGCCCAATAGGCCTGTGCCTACCTTTTGACCTAAATGCCTTACTTTTTTTTCAATCCTTCTTCATTTTTTTTATTATAAATATTTTAACAAATACTAAATATACTTAAGCCAAAAAAATACTTAATGTAATAAAATTGATTTTATCATTAATCAGATCTCACACACATACACGTATATATATAGACTAATGATACATTTTATACATTTTTTTATGTAAATTATGAAGTGTTTTCATACCACATTGGATATAAATTTAATTTGTGATGAATTTAGATCAAATTTAATTAAAATTAGATCAAATCCAAGTATTTAAAAATTAAAAAAAATTAAATTTTAATTTATTAAATTATCTCAATTTAAAAAATATATTTACATAATTCTTAAATATTATTTTCCCAACTTGAGTTATTGTCACGGATATCAACAAAGAAAGTAAGTAGGCTTGTTGCTACAATTATTAAAAAATTATTCAAGATTCTTTCATCGATGAACGTTTTAGAATCAATTTTTTTCATAAATTATAGATTAAAGTTAAAATTTAATTTATTTGCAAATTGATTCTTATATAAATACAATTTTACTAATTGGCCCCAAAATATTTTTTTTGGCTGGCCAAAAATATATTCTATAATTATATCAAAATTACATGATTGAATTTTCTTTTCCTTCATCATAGTCTCTGGTCAACTTTTTCTATTCCTAATTAAGTTATACAAACTCAATAATAATTTTAAATATAAAATTTTATGACTCATTACAATATATGAGGTTATTTGTAGGAAGTCTAAGTTGATCAAGCAGCCAACATCATCCTCATGAATTCATCGTAATTAACTAGACCATCTCCATCCAAATCAGCCTCCCTAATCATCTGCTCTAACTCTTCATCTGTTAGTTTCTCCCCTATGTTGATCATCACTTGCCTAAGCTGCAATTACATTCAAAAACAAGTTAGCATATAAGAATAGGTCTCAAATTAAGATTGATTCTCAACATTAGACATTCGATTTAAAATTAATTGATAATAAGTGAAAAGGATCTACTTGAATATAAATCAATATTTAATAGATGGGGTTCATCATATGGACGATCTAACATGATTTTAGATATTGGTTCATATAGCCTACCCTAATCTATTGGGATAAAGGCTCTGACGATGATGATGATGATTTAATAGATGGGGTTAACACCATGGAAACATGAAAATTTACCGCATGACAAATTTGAAAAAAGTAGCAGGTAGGAATCATGAAACAAAACTTAAACTTTGATATCATACTAGACAAAACAGGTAACCTAAAATCAATTGATAATAAATGGAGGGATTTTACTTGAAATATAAATCAATATTTAACAGATGAGGATAACATCACTTTAACAGACTTCATAACGTGTAAGTAAAGATATGAAAATCTACCACGTGATAAAACTGAAATGGATAATGACAAAAATCACAAAATAAAATTTGAACTCTAATATCATGCTAGACAATCAATTCGAAATTAATTGACAATAGCCGAAATGATCGAATTTGAATAGAATATTAGGAATTCAATATTTAACATATATGCAATAATACTACTTTAACACAAAAAGAATTTATATCCTTGTGTGTCTGTATTCAGGATTATTTAGAAGAATTTGATCAACCTCGTATGGTGATATGTAGCCATCTTGATCCTTGTCAAATACCCTGAAAGCTTCTTGTAGTTCCTCTTCAGCTTCTGCTTCCTATTAAGTAACAAGTGCAACAGCAAATTAACAAATAATCAGCATTTCTTGCTGACCAAACTGGACACAACATATATATATATATATATATATATATATATATATATATATATATATATATTATCAAGCTGCTGGTAACTACCTTCATTTTTCTTGCCATGAGATTCAGAAATTCCCCGAACTCGATTGTTCCATTGCCATCAGTATCAACTTCATTGATCATGTTTTGCAGCTCTTCTTCTGTCGGATTCTGATCCAGTGACTTGATCGCAATAGCTAGTTCTTCCATGGTTATGCAGCCTGTAAATGATTATTCAGACCATAAGTAAACAAACCAACCTAAGTTCTGCTTCCAAACATGCATGGTGGACATAGACAGTTAGAGAAGAACATTACCATCGCCATCTTTGTCGAAGAGACAGAAGGCTTCTTGGAACTCAGCAATCTGTTCTTCAGACAAGACTTCTCCCATGTTTGCTAGTTAATGTTAAAAAATCCAGCAGAAATTAAGAGGAAGAAACAAAGGGAAGATCAGAAAAAAAAAACCATTGAAGATGCTTTGACAGCACTTCCAATCCTAACAGCTAGTATTTATATTGAAACCAAAGGGTTTTGGTAAAAGTTGTCCCTTGTTTAAGTTAGAAAAACAAAGCTTTAATTTTATAGTCAAAACATGCTTCTTTTTTCTTTTTGGCCAAATATAGTCAAAAGATGCTGATGATGAGAAGAGTCAGCGATTTCTGGTAAGTTGTCGTTCGTGTCTTTAATTTCAAGGTCCTTAAAAAGTCTTGGGTGTTGATTTAAATGTTGTTTCTTTTTTTTAGATGATATGAATTAAATGTTGTTTCCACGATAGTGACATGTAAATATTTTTCCTATTAATAAAATTTGACTATAGACTTTAGACATTATATCGTAATTATAGGAATTTTTATTAGAAATATTTATATAGTAATGAGATCAAAATTAAATTACACGGCCTAGAAGATAGATAATATTTAACGTAGTATCTACATCCACAATAGTACGAAACGTTTCAAAACAAACACCCACCTCAAATCCAAAAAAAAAATGCTCTTAGTAGTTAAATTCTAATCCAAAAAAAAAAAAGCTCCATGTAATAGTGTATTTTCAAACTCTTTCCAAGCTCCTACAAACTCATCTCCCATTTAAAATTCATTAGCATTTGATCAATTCTTAATTACTTTGTGTTTGGTAAACAGAAAAAAGGAATGAGAATTATTTTGTTTGGTAAGGGGAAAATAAGAAAAGAGAAAGAAAACGTGTGAATTCGCACATTTTTCTTCCTTCAAAATTCAATCCTTTCAAATGTAGAAAGAAAATACCCATTCAACTTAAATTAATAGTTTTATTTCAACTTTACCCTTAATTTCTTTCTTTCTTTCTACTTTTAACCCTTCATATCAAAAATAATAAAAGATTAATAATTTTCTTTCCTCTTGGTTATTTTTTCTTTTCTTACCTTTTTCCCTTCCATTTCTACTAAACATAATGTCAATTTATTATTAATAAAGGGTAAGAATGTAACTCACATTTGCTTCAATTTATATATAAATTCTATAAAATCCATGAAATGATATTTGTTAAGTGTTATTGAAGAAAATGAATCATAATTTGTCCTAAAAACAAATATACAAAGATTTCAACTCTGAAAATATATCTCGATCAAATTATAGAAATTTTGGGATGTGCTCAATTGGGCAGTGACAAATTAAACCTTCAGCCAAACCCTCTTTGGTACCCAATTGGGCAATTGGCAGATATAGGCTAATTATTTCCCCAGTTCTCCCCATACATGTTAGTTTGCCTATTTTGACTTTGATAAACTTCTTATTTAGCCTTGCCTATGTCAACATTTCAAAATTGTTTTGTAATTTGGAGAAAAAAAAAGGTACACCACATGATAAGCCTGTTCATGAGCCAAATTGAGTCTAAATAGGGAGATTAATGTACTTTTATGTTGGTTTGGGTTTGGCCCGACTTAAACGTAAAGAAGGAGCCATAAGCTGTTCAAACCTGTTCATACGTTACTACGTTTTTTTTCTTTAAGACAAAAAATAAAATGAAAAATGTAGTGAGCATATCATATAATGATTAATGAGTAAACAATATTAGATTAAGGAAATTACATCCATACAGCACATTACACCATATGTTTTTGATTTCAATTTTTAACATTTATAAACTTTACATGTTTGTATCAAAATTTATAATATAAATGTATATATAATATATTTATTAATTATATAATTAACCATTAGGTTTTAACAAAAAAAAAACTATTAGGCTGGACCAAGGCCTTAAATAATGAAGCCAAACCTCGGATCCGATTTTTCATAAGCTTCATTTACTCGCTAAACCACTTTTGGATTTAGACAGATAATTTGACCTTTGGATGGTTTGCTACATAATTCCGGTGATATTAATCCACTTGCTTCATTTAATACTTGCAAAGAAAAATATCCATAAATTAAATAGCGAAGTCGGAGTCTAAAATTATTTACATAAATAAAAATATAAGAGAATAGTATTAATTAGAGATTTGACGATCCGAATTTTAAGAAAATTTTGCATGAAAAGTTTGTTTCTATTGGATTTGAATCGTTAAACACGCGTTTTATTTATTATTTGATGTGCTTTTCAAGACTTTTAAATATATCTTTCATGGAAAAATTAATATATTATAAAAACATATCTTATTCAGCCTGACCTCCTAACGAATGGGTTTAAAAACATTGTGATTTGTGTTTAATATTTCTGGCTTAGTTAATCAGCATCTGTCAGCTTTTTTTGTCTTATTTAAGATCTCAAAATCGAGATTGAATTTAATTTACCTGTTATTGTTATTTGTAATTTATTATTTGTATTTATCAGCTTATCAAATTATTGATTTATAGATTATAATATGTTGAATCGTTGATAATAATCGTAATTTTGAATGAAAATATAATATTAGAAAAATTTTTACTTGTTTTCCCATCAATTTATTCATGCAAGCATGATTATTAAATCGAGTATCGTATTGTATCGTAAGATATGGATAAAAATTTTAATTATAAAATATATATACATGTAATATATATATATTTATATGAGTATTTGATATTTTCAATTTTTCATATGTAGCAAGAACAAATAAAAAATATATATGTCAATGAATGCAAAATTATTTAAATAAATGGTTTGTTATTTTTTTAATATAATCTTTCATTTTTTTATACAATAATAAAATATTAAAATAAGTTAATAAGTTACTCAAAAAAGTTTATATACTCATATTTTAATTTTTAATAAATTTAAATGGGACAAAACTATTCTTTTCATTAAAATTTTTAATTTTTTGGAGGTAAAATTAATATTTTTGTTAAAAATTTAAATTATCTATATATTTTTATAAATTTTTAAAAATTCAATTGGACAATTATTTTCACAAGATCTCAAAATTTTTTTTCACTTGAATCCAAATAAAATAAAATAAAATTGGACTGTTAGTAATTTTATAAGAAAAAAACTTAATTGGATTTAAACTAGATAAAATAAATTGTATCATACCGCATCAAGACTATCGAATATTGTACGATATGTACTGTGTATTGTATGATTCGCTAATGATTCTTAACAAAAAAAATATAACATATAAATTTGTATCGTTTTATATATGTATTGAAACGTATCGTACAATACGTATCGTGTATCGTACGATAACTATGCATGCAAGAAACTTCAACATGCTAATTGAATTGAAGAGGCAGTGGATGCGAAACTGACTGATTCAAGCAGAAGGTTTGAACTTTGTAATAATCGAATGTCAAATAATTACGGATATATTTCTTTTCCTCGACTAATGTGCATTTAATTATCGGATGAAAAATAATTAAGGGTTTATTTCAAGTTTCATTTCAACTTTTTTATGAAATATTTAACTTGTTACGATGCATTCAAGATTTTATATTTGAAGTACTTTTCATATGAACGATAACTTACCTATAACTAAATCAATTTTAAACACTATTGCTCAAAGACAACATACCAAACATCAAATTCATGATCTTCTAAAGTTTGATTTTTTCCATCACCCGTGATAAATTTTTGTCATTTTAATTACTGTCTCATTGTCACGCTGATCAACATGACTCACTCACCAATAAAGTGGACTAAATACAAACAAACAAATACACAAGTATAAGAGAAGGCACTAGAGACGAGACACCCACAAACATACAAACCTAGCATTCTTTTCATCTCCTTGATTTTTTCCACAAACATTGAATGCTCCGAAATCTTAACTCCGACGCTTTATGACTTTATCTTCTTTCTTAGAAGGATCAAGACCTTCACGGCTTACTCGACCAACAAGGGCTGAGGCATAAAAGGAATTCACCAGACATGCAAATAAAAAATTACTACCTAACTTGCCTAATTCTTCAATATTCAATGCTTAAAATAAATGGGGATGAGTTAATAGCAATTGCAGCTCAAACTTATGATTTCTATCCTACCCTCATAAGTGGAGACTTCGGACAAGCTCAAGTGACTATAACACTAAGGGGTTAATTAAATAATTTGCACTGTATAGTAATAGTGTTATTAGTTATATGATTATTTAATGTGATCTTAAGTAAATTGGACTAAGACTAAGGACCATTGGACCAAGCCAATAAGCAACTTCTCTTCTTTCTTTGAAAATGTTCTTATTCCGTACAATCTCACGGGGGTAGGTCGACTTTCTTTAATTCATGACTAGATTAACGAAGCTTCTATTTGTAGTCTGGTTTGATGTTAATTTGCATTTTATTTCAAACACGGCACTGGGACAAAATTTTCTGTTCAGAAACCAATCAATTAACATTGTATACTTTTGAAATTTAGAGGCAATAAAAATTCAAGTCAAACCAAAACACTTTGAATTTGATTACAAAGCAATGATGATCTTATTCTGTTTATTGGTCGAAAAAACCCTTAAACTTTTATATGATTATCATCCAGGCGCTTAACATTATTTTCCATCAATTAAATTCTTAAATTTTAATTTTTATCCAATTGAATCCTTTCATGGTTGGATCTAACATTTTTTGGTCATTTATAAAGATTTTAAAAGATCTTACTGAATCTAGTTTAAAAAAAATTAAAGAGGACATTTAGAAAAATTTTTAGGTTTTTGTATTTCAAAATTTTCGGTCCTAGACAAACATACATGACAGGACTCAATTGGATAGAAATTAAAATTTGATGAGTTAATTAATTGCAAAAAAAAAGGTTAATGACTTGCATGATAATCACATTAAAATTCAATGTCTATTTTGACTTTTAAACCTATATTTTTTTTATCTGCATCAATTGATGAATTTTATTTTATAGATTACAGTATTTATACAAGATTTTTTTCGAAATGTAATAGTCAGATATTTTTAAAGACTTTTTTTTGTGTAGACCATAAGTATTGTCATCCGTTTTAACGGTCTAAGATTAATCTTGTTCGGAGTTTAATCGCAATTAAGGCTTTTCACCCCTCCTCAAAGATGTGTTTAATGGGAGTCGAACCCGAAAGCTCTTTCCACAAACTCAGCCTGCATTGCCAACTGAATCATAACATATTTTTAAAGACTTTCACATATATTTGATGATTTAATTGCCATAAAGGCCAGATTGGCTAAAGTTCTATTTTACCATTCTTTCCGCAAACTATTCCCGTTAGCTTGGACTTGGTTGAGGCCTCTTTGACATTTCTCTTTGTTTTTTGGTCATTCTCATAAAGGTTAGAAAAGATGAGTTTAAAAAGCCGAGAACATTCTTATACAGAGAAATGAATCAGGCTGATCATTGTAATGCTGGTCGAATCAGAAACTGCTAGAGAAACGAATCAGGCCTCTGGATGGTGTAGCAAGAAGTTTGAATGATTGGCCTTGCTGCCATGCCCTGCCAATTGCCATCTCGAGGCCAAGCCGGCAATGCCAAGAAAGAGGAATTAAAAGGGTCACATCAAATCCTATTTAACTTCAAGCAGAAATCACAAAATCTGATTGTCAGAATCTGACATGGAAACAAACTTCAATGTTAGTAAGGCGTGGAAATGGTTGCTGCAAAATCAAAAATGGAGTTATAATATGAAGAGATTTTATTGGAATCAATAAGGCTCTTTTGGCAAAGCAAGCCTGGAGAATGCTCAAAAACCCGAATCTACTTTGGGTTAAGGTGATGAAGGCAATCTACTTTCCTTTCACCACGGTCCTAAATGCAGCCAAAGGAAGGATTTCTTCATGGGGTTGGAGGAGTCTGTGTGAAGGAATTGAAGTGCTGAAGTTGGGAACTCGTTGGAATGTCGGGGATGGATGTAACATCCAAATTTGGGAGGACCAGTGGGTTCCATCCTTGAATTCTTTTCGTATTCGATCCCCTAGACCTAATGGTAACAGGTTTTTCTTAGTGTCTCAGCTGATTGATAATGTTACCAGGTCATGGAGAATGAATCTTGTGAGGGAACTTTTTGCAAAAGAAGAAGCTGATGCTATTGCCTCAATTCCTATTGGTCCCCAGGGTCTTAAGGATTCATTGGTCTGGCATTTTTCAAAAGATGGGGAGTTCACTGTCAAATCTGGATTCCATGCCATTGAGTCTCTTCAAGGTCAGAGTTCGGACCCTTCATCTAGCTCTGGGTCTTGTTTCGACAAAACTTTTTGGAGAAGTGTTTGGCTCCTCCCAACCATACCCAAAGTGAAGAATTTCATTTGGAGAGCATGCAATAATGCTCTTGGGACCTGTGAAAATCTCGCTAGAAGGCTAAAAAGGAGTGCAACTCAGTGCCCTCGTTGTGATCAAGAACCTGAAACAGTCGAACATGTGCTGTTTTTCTGTCCTTTTGCATTAGCAGTCTGGAGGGCATCTTCATTTAGCTTTTGCCCACGGAGAGAAGGTTTTAAAGGGTTCAAATTCTGGTGGAACGAAGCAGTGAGGCCTTTGCCTGAGTTTGGTTCTCCTAACCCAAAAGGATGCATCGCCTACCTGTGTTGGCTGCTGTGGAAATGTAGAAATGATTTTGTGTTTGAAAATAAAACAGGAGATCCTATTGAACTGTGGTTGGAGGCTTGTTTTCTCTCTGAAGAATTTCTTGCAAAGGCTTGCACCAACTCCCCTTCAAGGGACGAGACAGAAAGGAGCTTTACTTGGGAAAGACCTCCAGCCTCCTTTGTGAAAGTAAATTGTGATGCTTCTGTTGACGCGGTTTCAGGTTCTGCTGGTATTGCTGTGGTCATTAGGGATGAAAATGGCGTAATTGTTGATGGAACACATTCCATCTGTAGAGCTGGTGCAGTTGTGGTTGCAGAAGCATTGGCGATCAGATTGGGGTGTTTTCTAGCGATGCGGCGTGGTTGGCAAAATGTTCTTGTTGAATCAGATTGTGCGGAAGTCATTGGGCGACTAAATGGAAGGGTTCCTACTCGGTGTTGGCAGACACTGGCAGTAAAGGAGGATATCCTATACCTTAAGCAGTTCTTCTCTAACATTTCGTTTCTGTATGTTAATAGGAAAGCAAATGGTGTGGCCGATTGGGTTGCAAGGAAAACCAGGATTCGGAAATGTCCCCATAACTGGTTTACTTGTCCACCCAGGGAGCTGCTAAACCTTCTGTAATTCTTTTGTGTAATGAAAGCTTTGTTCTGAACAAAAAAAAAATAACTTTTGTATATAATTTATGTTTATATCGTATAAAATATGAAATTTTTGTATTAAAATTCATATCGACACATTAACATTACAGATATCTTCATCCGTTTTAACTGTCAGAGACTAATCTGCTTGAGGTTTCGTCACAGTTAAGGCTCCTTACCCTCTCAAAAAATGTGTTTAGTAGGAGATCGAACCCGAAAGTTCTTCTTACAAACTTCACCTGTATTGTCAACTGAGTCACAGTCCATGAGTATATCTTGTGTCATTTTTGTGTGTTTTATTTGTATCATTCTTATATGATATCACTGTACTGTGTTTAATATTTCGAATCTAATTTTTATGGCATTTCATGATTGGCTGTTTCCAGATTTATGGAAATTTGGATATTCCCTAATCACTGTCATATTTCAACAGGTACGGAAAGAAATTCAGAGAACAAGCCAACCAGCCT
Organism: Heritiera fomes; assembly: GCA_032173925.1. Taxonomy (NCBI): domain Eukaryota; kingdom Viridiplantae; phylum Streptophyta; class Magnoliopsida; order Malvales; family Malvaceae; genus Heritiera; species Heritiera fomes. The sequence continues at coordinate 9,609,466 of JAPDPM010000021.1, read as the reverse complement.
GCATGGCCGGCCTTGGGGCCGAAAATCAAGCCAGGTAAAAAACCAAAGCATCCAGGCAAAAGCATACAAAAAAGCTACAAACTCACTAAAATTCTTCTCCATTTAGACTTCCAATCAACTTTATACTTAATTTTGCATAGCCAAAATTTATTTCAGGATTCCATGGCGCTACCTTCAAACCTTGTACCCGATGAGGCCAGCCCCGAGTGGCTGAACAAGGGCGACAATGCATGGCAGCTAACAGCAGCAACGCTGGTGGGCCTCCAGACCATCCCAGGCCTTGTGATCCTGTACGGAAGCCTGGTCAAAAAGAAATGGGCCATAAACTCAGCTTTCATGGCCTTCTACGCCTTCGCCATGGTACTTGTCTGCTGGGTTGGCTGGGGTTTCCGCATGTCATTCGGCGACAAGCTCGTGTTCTTCCTGGGAAAACCAGCCGTTGCATTGGACGAGAAGTTCTTGCTGAGGCAGGCGTTTCTGGGGTACTTTCCGACGGCAACAATGGTGTTTTTCCAGTCGGTGTTTGCAGCAATCACACTGGTTTTGATAGCCGGTGCACTCTTGGGGAGAATGAATTTTCGTGCGTGGATATTGTTTGTGCCATTGTGGTTTACGTTTTCGTATACAATTGCAGCTTTTAGTATATGGTGTCCAGATGGCTGGTTGGCAAAGCTTGGTGTTATAGATTTCGCCGGCGGATTTGTTATTCATCTTTCTTCGGGGGTTGCTGGTTTCACTGCAGCATTTTGGGTAAGCACCAATGTGACTGTCTGTGAAAAATTGTATGAAACTTCATTATTGGAAGAGTTTTATCGTTTACCACTCACAATCTGTATAGGATTAATCTCAAATAGTAAAACAAATGAAAATACCTATACTTATACAAAAAAAAAAGTAAATCCAATGAATTATGTTTGTTCATTGAAGTAAAATACGAAAATTTTATGTTAAAATTTATGTTGAGATATCAAATGTAAAATAATTTTTTGTTTTACATAATTTATATACAATTTTAACTAAATTTTAATTCGTATAATTTTTTGATGGTATGTTTTGGTGTTATGACTAGGTTTAAGAAGTTTAAAATTTAGCTTATGATGATATTTGTAGCTAACCAAAGCTATGTGTAATTTCACAATTTGCCTCAAAATTAACCTATTGAATTTGAAGTTGAAATTGTGTTAATTTAAGTACTAAAATTTAGTATATCTAGTGATTTGTGTTTGTCTCTGTTTGTGTTTGTATTAAATTTAGGTCGACACGTTAAAAATAAAATAATTTTTTAGCTTTTACAAATTTTCACATATATCTTTGAATCATTTTCAATTTTTATCAAATTTAAATCCGTATTACTTTCAAATCGTTTTTATCTCGTATTTAGAATTGTCAAGCCTAAATTTTAGATTATGATGATATCTGTAGTTGACGGTTTCTTTCAGGTTGGCCCAAGGGCAGAGAAGGACAGGTATAATTTCCCTCCAAACAACATAATTGTGATGCTTGCAGGAGCAGGATTGGTGTGGATGGCGTGGAGTGGGTTCAATGGCGGAGCCCCATTTGCGGCCAGCACGATTTCAGCTCTGGCAGTCCTTAACACTCACGTTTGCACAGCCACAAGCCTGTTGACATGGCTCCTCCTTGACTGCTGTTTCTTTGGGAAGCCTTCGGTGCTTGGTGCCATACAAGGGATGATCACTGGCCTGGTTTGCATCACTCCAGCTGCAGGTATACAATTTACTTGATCTGTTTATTTTCTCAAGGGGTGTGAAACAATTTAATAATATCAACGTCAACATTGTACATTTGGGTCAAGAGTGTCTAAGTTTTGCATCTCATATCAGAGGTAATTTTAGCAGTGCACTCTCTCACATCAACTTTATGTATTCAAAATTTTACTCTCAAAGTGTTTTTCACAAAAATCAAATTTTGATTGTCAAGAACAATATATGTATATATATGTATATATATATATATATATATATATATATATAAATAGTGCGATGAAATTTACAGAAAAGACAAAATTCAATTACATCGAGAGATGCATTTGGATTACAACTCAAGGTGTAGTCTAGATCAGTTTTCTCCGATGAGAGATTGGAGAAAAAGGGTCTAGTTGAAAAGGTAAAATTACCTTTTTACTTTTTTAAGTAGATTTTGTTTATTTATTATTTGTTTAAATATTATTTATTTATATTAACTTCTAAAAATATTTTTTGAAATAATAAAACATTTTTAAAAATAATTTTTAAATATTTAATAATAAATATATTAATTGATATAAAATGATTTATTAAATTTTAGTTATTGTATTAATTTTATAAATATAAAGTGTATATTATAAATTTTAGTATAATAACTTTAATGATCATTTGCTCTTTTCATGCTACTATTATTGTAATTGTATCCAAACATATATCACCATTTCACTACTCAATTTCACCTATATTCTAAAGCAAAAATCTCACCGTTACTGCTATAAACCTCACCATCTATCCAAATAACCCATTTGGCTCACCGGTTGGAACTAGTGAACCACATTGCGAATTGTTTTTTTTAAGAAAAAACAAAAAATTATCCTTGGTTTTAAGTTTTTTAATATTTTACTAAAAAATATATATTTATTAATTTTTTTTTAATTCCATCGGAAGCAATTGTATTGTCATTCAAACTAAGCCTAACACTATTGTAACAGGAGTAGTCCAGGGCTGGGCAGCTATCCTAATGGGACTAGTCTCAGGAAGTGTTCCATGGTACACCATGATGGTGCTCCACAAGAAGGTTAAGCTGTTGAAGCTTGTTGATGATCCCATGGCCATATTCCACACCCATGCCATCGCCGGCGGCCTAGGAGGCATTCTTACTGGCTTCTTTGCCGTCCCGAAGTTATGTCGTCTTTTCTACGGGGTATCAGATTGGGAAAAATACCTCGGCCTCGCATACGGCCTACAGAACGGGCAAACTTCCGCTGGATTTAAACAAATGGGAATCCAAGTGGCAGCCATGGGATTTGTGATTATCTTAAATGTAGTTATGACTAGCATTATCTGCTTGTTTATCGGTTTGATAGTTCCGCTGAGATTATCAGACGAAGAACTGGAAACCGGCGACGATGCGATCCATGGTGAGCAAGCGTTTGCCTTATGGCACGATAATGGAGAAAGCTTTGTCACTTCTAGACATAATAACAAAGTGTATGATACAGATGAGTTCTCGTATGTAGCTTCTAAATCTATAGGTGAATTTCAAATGGTATGATAGTTTATCAAAAGAATTCAAACAGCAAGATGGATTCATATTGCACGATTTCGACAGATTGCTATTGGAATTTTTTTTTACAAAAAATTTAAAAGTAAAAAAGATTCTCATCTTCAAGATCAGAGCATATCGTCAATTTATTATTAAGATTTATGAATTTATTAAACTTTCACTTACACATTTTTCAGAATTCGCAAATCGTCTACCAATGGAAGACCATAAAATACAAAACTAAATATTTTACACTCAACATTCGAACCATAACCATTTATGTCAACCTAATTGGCAATGTTTTTCTCTTTTTCCCTTGATGTTGGGAGGAGGGAGGGAAGGGGAAGCTGGGAGATAGGCCATTTATTGTTTCGCATTTCAAAATTGGAACAACCCTACCCCATTTCCAAGCAACATGGTCTTTTTTGCAATGTAACAATGAAATCTTGGTCTAAACTTCGGAATCCTACTAAGGCAAAGATATCTGTAATCAGTGGCGTATCTAAGAGTTCAAATTAGAGGGGGTCAAACTAAAAAAAAAAATCTGTAACTTGAAAATTTCTATTTGACATGTAATATATTATTATTTTATCAAAAAATATATGTGAAATATAACATTTTATGTATAATCATAAACCAAATACACAAAAAATTGAAGTACTAAAATAAAAAATATATATAATTATTAAAAATGGAGGAAAGTCGAATACTTTTATTTAAAACTGTGCTTGATGATGTCTCATAAGAAAAAAAATTGTTTGAGTCAAAAGTTTCAACAAAGTTTCTTTCTACGTAAAGAATAAAAATTATCAACAAGAAACTTTTCTTCATTTTGTTTTGAAATATTGTTTTAACAATTTTCATTGTTAAAATTTTTTTCAAAAATGATGCAGTAAAAATTGAAATAGTCCATATTAATAAGATCAATCAATCTTTCAATAAGAAAATACACATAAACTTAATCATTTTTTTACAATCACAATTTGATGTAAAAAAATTAATAATAAAAAACCTAAACTATATTAATTAATTATTTCTTTTAAATTTTAAGTGATATATTGTATAATAGTATTTATTTAAGGTATAAAATAGATAATTAAGTGAAGTTAAAATATTTTTATAAGACTGTAACAATAAAAAAATGCTTAACTAGTTTTTTAACATATATCTAAAGTAAAAAGTTTAAATTAATAACATATATAAAATAATTTAATAAAAACTAAAATCTAATAATTTCTTTCATTATATAAAATTATATTAATACTCCTTGGAAATTTGATAATTAATTTTTTTGACTTAAAATTTAATTTTTTATAATCATATTCATAAAGATTGCCATTTTATTTTCTTAAGAATTATGAGGAGGGAACAATTTTTTTTTAGAGGGGCCACTCCTAAATTAAATCCTATAATATATGCATATTCAAGTCAAATTTAGCAAAATTTTAAGGGGGGCCATGGCCCTCACTTGCTTCAACGTGGCTCTGCCACTGTTTGTAACTTTGGGTTGTCACATGACATGCAACATGTGTAATACAAATAAAATTTAGTATTGTTTAACAGATTTAGATTTAATTGAATTATTTTAAAAAATTTAGAATTTATATAGTAAAATAAAAATTATATATCCATTTTACATAAAAAGTTGAGAGCATATTTGATTGTTATTTGTTAAACCTAACTATCTCAATGGAGTCAAGTAAATATTTTAAATTGATTCTAACATTCTCAAAATCTCAAAAGACTATTAGCAGTATTCTTGAAAATATCTTGAATTGACACTACCTAAAAAAGTTTTATTGTGATCAGCTAAAGTATATTTTAGTAAAAAAATAGTATTTATCGGGATGAATTTTTAACAAAAATTTGAAAAATTTAATTCTAAAACTTATCTTGGTTAAAACAGAAGCATGTGATCACGTTTTAAAATATTTTTTTCTATATTGTTATTGAGACCTAACAATAGAAGTCTTATACATTATCACCCCAGGACTGTTAGAATAGATGCATTCCAACGGGGAATTAACTGTTGTTTGTTTGTTTTTGTTTTATTGAATCCGTTATTCACCAAAAAAAGAAGTTTTATACGTTTGAGTTTTTTTCTAAAAATTTAACATAAATTAACAAATCAAAACTAATAAGAATTTTTTTAGTTACTTCTCACTTTTAACAAATTAATTAAAAAGAGTTTAAACCTAATTTACAATCGAAAATTTTATATTTATCATTTTGATCTAATTGACAACTAGTAAAAGATACATACGATATACAGTAAAAAAATATTGTTCCTCTAAATTATGAATGTAACCAAAAAAACTTAGCCAGATTTTCTGATAATTCTAAAATATAAAACAGGAGGATAAAAGGAAACAAGAAAAAGAAAGAATTTGTTTGATAAAAGAATATTATAAATTGGACATATTTTTTTATAACTAATGCACTAGTTAGCTTGCTGTCTATAATATTCTAGAGATTATGTTTTATTTTTGTTCATTGGCATTATATAACTTTTTAAAAGAAAGTTTCAGTCCCTTTCCTTAGCCTCTGCATTTAAACAATTATAAACAAAATTTAATTACCTTTGTTTTACAATTACAATTAAGAATTTTTTTGTGTAAACAACATGTATCTTTATCTTTTTTAACAATTTAAAACTAATCTTGCTCGGGATTTTGTCACAATTAAGACTGCTCACCTTTTTTCAAAGATGTATTTAATAGAGATCGAATCCGAGTAACTGTAATTTTAATGGGATGAAAATAAAGTAACTCGTTGATAAAAGGATAACAGTTATGGGATCCTTTTAAAGTATAATCCTTGTATACCATTTCTTGGAGTTTTACCAGCTTTCATCCCCGATAAATATTCCAATGCCAGCATCTCAATTGTTTCTATTAAAAATTGACTCATTTTTCTAACCAATTATACTATTAATGAGTCTTCGAATATGTAAATGAACATATTCACAAATAATAAAAAAAATTTAAATAATAAACATACCATAATCAAATAAATTTAAACTGACAAACAATTATAAATTTAAGATAATATTCAGAGAAATAGATAATATCATTATTTTATTATTACTGAATAATAAATAAATTTTTTAAAAAATATATAATTGAATAAATTTTAAATAATTTTTAAAAGAATTTATTCGTAAATATAAATAAATAAAAATTAAATTTGTTTATAAATTATTCATGAGTACTTCATTCATTTTTATGTTTTTTTAAGTCAAGGATGATGCCATTTATCTTGGATTAGTTTGCATTCATTTGACGTAAACTCTCAAACATGCACCAGAAACAATATATTCATCTATCGCCTTACCATTTAAAAAATAAACATTAACGTACAAAACAGATGAATTAAGAAATTTTACTAGCCAGATGACAGTTTTACAAAATATGAGTTGCTATGGCAGTAAAGGAAAAGCATAAATTGAAGTAAACTTGACAATTTTAAACTTGAAAAAGAAATACGGTTTGAATTAAAATTTGATAAAATGTAAATAAATTCGATAAAAAAATTATATTTGACGTGTGGACATGAATTTTGACACAAAACATTTATATTTTACATGACACATATACAAAATACGAATGCGAATCTCAAGTGTAGAAGAGAAATTACTATTTATTGTAAAATTTATACAGTACATATATTTTTAATATTACAAATTGAGAAATGCACCAGCGGCTCTCCATAAATAGGAACTAAACTTTCAGAGTATGCAGAGGGCACAACCCTTCTTCCACATCTTAACAGTACATCACTAAAACTTTTGCTCTCTGGATGATATATTCGCAAGTCATCCCCACAATGGCAAACAAAAAAGGTTCCATCCTTGAGTTCTGCTATTGGAAATGGCAATGATCTCATAGATTCCCGATTAATACAAAAAAGCTTCTCCCAAATTCCATTGCTTTGATTCATTACCCATATATTCAGCCGCAAACTTAGTTCTGGTTCTATTAGGCATAAAGAGCTTCTCAAAGACAATAACCCCATAAAACGCCGCCTATGTACGACTGAGGAGGCTTCAGAGAAACAACTTGGTTGTGATATTGCTTGGAATTTTTCGGTATGGAGATCGAAGGAGACAATCACCTCAGAAGGGTTGGCATGCCTCTCGTCAAGGATCCAGTGAAGTGCTCCATTCACATAGGCAGGTTGTTGTGCTGACCTAATGAAGTAAGCAACTTCACCAATCCCTCTCCATGAAGCTCCAGCACTTGAACTCAATGTAAAAGCCTCACACTCATGAATATGACCTTCCTCTTCTCTCTTAGGTCTAAACAATCGTATAATTTTGCATTCTTTTGTAACTCGATCACGACCAAACCCTACAGAGTGATATGCAGAGAATAATTGTCCTGCAAAGAAGATAACAGCATAAGCTCCTTTTATTTGGGTGCATCTGAAAGGTCTAGAAAGCAAATAAGATAGTACATATCAGTATAATTGGTGTTAATGTGGAAAATTCTACAGTACTCTAAGTTTACGCTTACTTTCATGTATTTACGCTTATTGACACTAATTTTACAAAGTAGGCAAAAAATAGGTTAACCTGACCATCCTTACTGTAGGATTCCCCCAAGTTAATGTAATATTCTATAATAATGTAGTCAAACTTAATCTACAAGATTAGGACTCTGTAATTACTAATTAGAATAATATCTAGGACTAAGTAAGTATAAGTATAATATCTAAGATTACAGGTTGATTCTTTTCTTAATTTGTTAGGATATCTGTATATAAATATGAATAGAAGATTTTTTTGAATATGGTATCTTTTTCAAGCATTACACAAACATTAACAATCAGGTAGATCTCAAATCTCAGAATTCATTGAAAAGATACCAATAATCGTTGTATCAAAGAGATATTAAGGAGACATGCTACATAATAAAAGCATCAAACAGAGCAAAAAAGTAGAGAAACCTAAAGAAGCAGATAGCAATTCAAAAGCTCTAACCAGGCCATAAAGCCCTTAACTCTGCCCATCCCTTGCTTTGCAGTTACTTCAGTAAGGAATATTATAACAACTATAGTTGTTGTCATTGGATTATCAGAGCTAAGTTAGGTGACACAAAACTTTTGCTTATTGAATTGCCCTTTGATGATATTCAACTGCATGTGGGAGGATGAAAATTCAAGCAAATGATAGAACAAGAGCTTTCTAGCTAGGATTTTAAGAAAATTGCAATCTAAGGAAGTGTTCCTTGTTAAAACCAACTCAACCTAAAACATCATCAAATTGTTTATTGATGATTCAGAGTTAGTTTTTAGTCACTAACAAATCTTATCATACACAAATGAATTGAAGTAGAAGCTAGTTAGACCACATGATCACAGATGCTCAAATACTACAGGAAATTTGAGAGCTCTCAAAGGAATTGTTAGGCTGCTTGTCAATTGACTAGACCTAGCAATCTTAAGCAAGATAGGTGATAGGTGATAAGATATACGAAAGTGATACAGGTTAAATTTAATAAAAATTGTATATAAATTTAGCGTAATCTAAAAAAGCTGTTTTTTGACATAACTATTTACATGTTTTAGACGACATGAACATATGATCTAACATAATACAAATTCGAATTACATGCATGAAGTGTTATGTCTGCAGTTGACCTTTGTATAGGTAATAATGGCAAACAGATACACAAAATGTTGTAATTTTTTCCCTTTAGATTGCCTTTGTTTTGAGTAGATCACCAGAATCCTTCCAATTTATCTCTTCCAACTATGTAAATTCTGAATTCAAAGCAGAATCTAATGAAAACCCTTTTTCTCATTCGATTCAAACACAAAAGCAAGGGGGGAAATACGTACCAAAGCGACCATAGTTTGTACGAACAAGGGAGAAGGATCCCTTTCTAAACGGAAGAATCCGAAACTCTCTTGTTCCAGGATTGTAAACAAAGACGTTATTTTGCCCAAAGAAGCAAAGAATTCCATCGCAAGAATTCGCCATGCAGTAATCATCAGGAGGAAGATGAGAGATGTCAAAAGAATTTCGCTGAAAACCTTTCCTGATTTTCACTCCTCCTTCTTTAACCTCAACATCGATGATCGGAACGGATTCCAAAGATATGCCGTCGTCATTTCCGGTATCGGCACATATAAGCTGAGGGTACTCTTTTTTCTGTTGGTTTTCGAGGTGGTCTTCGATGAAATCAGGGCTAGAAATCAGTGATCGCCAATACTTGGATACGGATTTGAATCTTAACAGAGACTTGGCCGGAAGGGTTGATAAGATTGGTAGAAGGAGATCTTCAGGCCAAGTTTCCTCCTTGCTTTCCAGGCGTTTTCCGCCGTGGGCTGCCATCGCTTTTCTGTCTCCCTCGACTTGTTCTTTGGACAACAGAGGCGGCTGTTAAACTAATAGCGTCAGTCATATTTTTTTCTTTTTACCTTTGATCACTATTCAGTCGGACATCAATTATCAATTTGCCAAAGAAAACTAAATTAAATATGATTAATTGCCAATAATTTTTTGATTAAGTAGTAAAAGATGAGTGGTAACTTATTATAAATTTTCGATTTGAATTCAACATTTTTATCTTCATTTCTTTGCAATAAAAAAATCTGATTAATTATTATTCAATATATTATTAGTGCAATTTTTAAACTTTATAAGCATAATTAAAAGAGGAGGGATCAACTTATACCAGTGTAAAACTAATTAGTTTTACACCTTTTTTTAACCATTAGATTGTATAAACTTATGGCTAATTAATCTCAACCATAAGTTTATATCAATCTAATGGTTAAAAAAATGTGTAAAACTAATTAATTTTACACTGATGTAAGTAGATTTTTCCTCTAACTAAAATATTTATTATCTAATATCATTGCAATTTTTAATCTTTAAATCCAATAAAAAGTTATTAATTTTTAAAAATAAAATTAAAAGAGTGATACACGTCCACTTAATATTTTATTTATTTTCTAATACTCCTAATAGATTATGCATCACTGTCTTTTCCCTCTTTGTGTTACTTATCCTTGCTGAAATCTAACCATGTCATTTGGATCTCTTTGGTAACCAAATCATATTTTCCTTGCAGCCAAGGCAAGCTTGCTGGTTCAAAAACTTCAAGAGCCGATGATGAAGATATGGATCCCATATTATATTTTATGGATTGTTATAACAATGCTTACGTTTCAAACTTCATAAGGATTCCAATTAATTTCTTGGACATACTGTTAAAAATAATCCCTTTCTTGGCACGTAAAAATCAATATCCTCACAAGTGCTTCACATCTATGTCTATCATTAAATATATAGATTAATATGCAAGCTTAGACAATCGGGAGCATCTCGAGAATGTCAAAGTATCTTTGGTCAGTATTATATATATTTAACGTTACAACTTGATCAATACAACAGTGGCTGTCCATAAATGGGGACTAAACTTTCCGTGTATGCAGAGGGCACACCCCTTCTTTCACATCTTAGCAGTACTTCACTAAAACTTTTGCTCTCTGGATAATATATTCGCAAGTCAACCCCATAACGGTAGACAAAAAAGGTTCCATCCTTGAATTCTGCTATTGGAAATGGCAATGGACTCAGAGATTCCCAATCAATACAAAACAGCTTCTCCCAAATTCCATTGCTTCGATTCATTACCCATATATTCAGCTGCAAACCTAGTTCTGGTTCTATTAGGCATAAAGAGCTTCTCAAAGACAATAACCTCGAAACACGGCACCTACGTATAACTGAGGAGGCTTCAGAGAAACAACTTGGTTGTGATATTGCTTGGAATTTTTCAGTATGGAGATCGAAGGAGACAATCACCTCAGAAGGGTTGGCATGCCTCCCGTCAAGGATCCAGTGAAGTGCTCCATTGACATAGGCAGGTGTTTGTGGTAACCTAATGAGGTAAGCAACTTCACCAATCCCTCTCCATGAAGCTCCAGCATTTGAACTCAATGTAAAAACCTCACACTCAAGAATATGACCTTCCTCTTCTCTGTTAGGTCTAAGCAATTGTATAATTTTGCATTCTTTTGTAACTTGATCACGACCAAACCCTACAAAGTGATGTACAGAGACTGATTGTCCTGCAAAGAAAATAACAGCAAAAGCTCCTTTTATTTGGGTGCATCTGAAAGGGCTAGAAAGCAAATAAGATAGTACATATCAGTAGAATTGGTGTTAACGTGGAAAATTCTACAGTTTTACGCTCATTTTCATGTATTTACACTTATTGACACTAATTTTACAAAGTAGGCATAAAAAAGGTTAACCTTACCGTCCTTACAGTAGAATTCTCCCAAGCTAATGTAATATTCTATGATAATGTAGTCAAACTTAATCTAAATGATTAGGGCTCTGTAATTACTAATTAGAATAATATCTAGGATTACGTAATAATAAGTATAATATCTAAGACTACTGGTTGATTCTTTTCTTAATTTGAGAGGATATCTTTATATAAATATGAATAGAAGATTTCTTCTAATATGGTATCTTTTTCAAGCATTACACAAACACTAACAATCAGGTAGATCTCAAATCTCAAAATTCTATGAAAAGATACCAATAATTGTTGTATCAAAGAGATATTATGGAAACATGCTACATAATAAAAGCAACAAACAGAACATAACAGTAGAGAAACCTAAAGAAGCAGAGAGCAATTCAAAAGCTCTAACCAGGCCATAAAGGCCATACCTCTGCCCATCCCTTGCTTTGCAGTTACTTCAATAAGGAATAGTAAAACAACTATACATGTTGTCATTGGATTATCACAGCTAAGTTAGGTGACACAAAACTTTTGCTTATTGAATTGCCCTTTGATGATATTCAACTGCATGTGGGAGGATGAAAATTCAAGCAAATGATAGAACAAGAGCTTTCTAGCTAGGATTTTAACAAAATTGCAATCTAAGGAAGTGTTGCTTGTTAAAACCAACTCAACCTAAAACATCATTAAATTGTTTATTGATGATTCAGAGTTAGTTTTTAGTCACTAACAAATCTTATCATGCACAAATGAATTGAAGTAGAAGCTAGTTAGACCACATGATCACAGATGCTCAAATACTACAGGATATTTGAGAGCTCTCAAAGGAATTGTTAGGCTGCTTGTCAATTGACTAGACCTAGCAATCTTAAGCAAGATAGGTGATAGGTGATAAGATATACGAAAGTGATACAAGTTAAAATTTAATAAAAATTGCATATAAATTTAGCGTAATCTAAAAAACTGTTTTTTGACATAACTATTTACATGTTTTACACGACATGAACATATGATCTAACATAATACAAATTCGAATTACATGCATGAAGTGTTATATCTGCAGTTGACCTTTGTATAGGTAATAATCGCAAACAGAAACACAAAATCTTGTAATTTTTTCCCAATAGATTGCCTTTGTTTTGAGTAGATCACCAGAATCCTTCTAATTTATCTCTTCCAACTATGTAAATTCTGTATTCAAAGCAGAATCTAATGAAAACCTTTTTTTTCATTCGATTCAAACACAAAAGCAAGGGGGAAATTACGTACCAAAGCAATCATAGTAGTAAGTAACAAGGGAGTAGGATCTCTTTTCAATCTGAAGAATCCGATACTCTGTTGTTCCAGGATTGTAAACAAAGATGTTATTTTCCCCAAAGAAGCAAAGAATTCCATCGCAAGAATTCGCCATGCGGTTTACATCAGGAGGAAGATGAGAGATATCCAAAGAATTTCGCTGAAAAACTTTCCTGATTTTCACTCCTTCTTTAACCTCAACGTCGACGATCGCAACGGATTCCAAAGCTACGACGCCGTTATATCCTGTATCGGCAACTATAAGCTGAGGGTACTCTTTTTTCTGTTGGTTTTCGAGGTGGTCTTCGATGAAATCAGGGCTAGAAATCAGTGATCGCCAATGCTTGGATACGGATTTGAATCTTAGCAGAGACTTGGCAGGAAGGGTTGATAAGATTGGTAGAAGGAGATGTTCGGGCCAAGTTTCCTGCTTGCTTTTCAGGCGTTTTCCACCGCGGGCTGCCATTGCTTTTCTGTCTCTCTCGAACTGTTCTTTGGACAACAGAGGCGGCTGTTAAACTAATAGCATAAATCATTTATTTTGCTTCCGTTGCGATAATATCAAGGATTTTTTTTGCCGGACATCAATTGTCAATTTGCCGAAGAAAACTAAATTAAATATGATTAATTGTCAATACCACCAGATGCAGGCAAAATTAAGGTTAATGTGGATGCGGCTTTCTCCAATCATCGAGCTACAGTGGGAATGGTTTCCAGAGACATGACAGGCGAAGTGTTGCATTCAGCCTTGACTTCACTATGCCATATTGCGGATCCTTTATCTGCAGAAATAAAAGCAATATGGTTTGGTTTGTTAATTGCTTGGCAGTGTGGTCATACATCCCTGATTCTTGAAAGTGATTGTCTACTCGCAGTACACGAGATTACCAAAGCTGAAGACTCTTTCTGGCATGGAGCTAATCTAATTGCAGCCATTCAGGAGCTGAATACTAAATTTACTACTATTGATATTGTTTATGTTAGTCGATTAGCCAATAAATTTGCTCATGATGTAGCAAAAATGGACTGTCAAATTGGGGAGCGAAAGGAGTGGTCAGGACAGCCACCACCACCTTTCTGTAATCCTGATATTGTTCCTTCTTAATAATAACTAGAATGACCCCTGCTCTTCGATGCGGGAGCTTTCATTATTTTTTTTTATTTTTTGCAAAACGAAGAACTAAGAAAACTAAATTTAGATGAAAAGAAAAAAAAAGTCTGTAAATTAATAATAATAGCCAATTAGAGTAAAGCTAGGAAAATAAAAGGGTAAAAACTTTCTTAGGAGTTTGAATGTTTTTTCACTTAGTTCAAAGTTTAGATAGATAAGGAAAACAGTTCCAATATGAGAGGTGAAATTGCTGGTAGAATTTTGTTGAAGTTGGAGTCATGAACCTTGAATTTGTCATCACTTGCAAATATTCTCGAATCTCGTGAAAATGACTTGATATGACCTCTGTGTGTGTGTATAGCATGTTACAAGTTTTTAATTCTCCTGGGATCAAAATGTTGAGTGGGTGCATTGATAAGTAATGTTTTGTAAATTGCCTGCTAACATGCTAGCTGAAAAGAAATTAAAGAAAAAAATTATTAGATTATCATCATCAATGCAAGGAAAACATAAATAAGGATCAAATTTTTCAGAACTACAAAGTGAAAGAATTTTAATTGGCCATTACTAATATGCACATTATGTTGGTTTTGGTCATGATACATTGAAAAAAATAAATTAGCATTGATGTCACGTTTTGTTTCAAGCTGAACCTCAACATAAAAGGCTTCAGATTCAAATTCATATTCAAAGGATGAATCTTCAATTTTTTGAACCCATTCGAAAAAAAATTCAAGTAAATATAATTAAAAAAACAAAAATAATAAAATTTTAAAAGGACATGCAAGCTCATGTTGTAAAAATTAACCAAATTGGTAGATGAACTCGACAAAACAGTAACAACAAAGAACCAAAAATATAATTCTTGATACTCATTCTCTCAATAAAATTAATCAAACAATTAATAGTCTCAAAAAATTCATATAACACTAAATCATGACCTATGGAGAAGAATCATACTTGGTTCATTAGTTTTTGAGTTTCATCTTTTGCTTCAAAATTGTCCAAAGCATAATTGCCGTCACCTAAATGCAAAATTTTTTTCAATAAGGAAAGATAATTTTAAAAGGATCACCAAGTTGGAATAGAATTTCGAGAAAAGAATCATATTTATCCAAGCATAGATGTCATAGTTTAAGTATCACCATATATCGAAATTTGGCCTGACAATCTCAGACATGACACGAATATACGACACGAACACGATACGAATAAATGACACGGGATTAAAATTAAGTAAAATTAACATATGAATATGGTAAAAGCTAAAAATAACCTTTTGAGTTTTCCATGTCGACATGAATTTTGACACGAAATTTTCGTGTTTTACACGACACGAACACGGTTTTGCATGACACGAAAACGAATTATGAACACGAATTGCCAGGTCTAATCAAAATAGGCTTTTCAAACCAAAATATCTTAAAGGATAAAATCAAAAGTCTTAAGTCTAACTTAAATTTATTGCATTTCTGCACTTCCAATCGTGCTTTTTGTATGTGAATCTATGTCAAAATTATTGGCCTATTTCACCAAAATAATAAAGAATAAATGTACCTTAATCACCTAAACAGAAAAAAGAGAAAAAATAGGCACCGATAAAAAAAAAGTTTTTCCATTATTTAAAGGAGTCAACACGTTAACATTGAAAATCGTTAGCAATTTTAAGATGTACTGTTAAATTAGCAACTATCAAAGTGGACGGTAAAAATGAAAAAGATGATAGATATTCAAGAGACCTATCATTGGAAAAGATCTCATACAACAAAGAACATGTAGAATTCCTAAGTCATACAAGAGGAAATCAAACTACTTTCGATCTCACGAAAAAAAGGTTTCAAAAATGACCAAGTCTAAGTTAAACATAGCACATACCTGTAATGAGGTGATGCTAGGTTCAAGCTATGAAATGGGCTATAGTTTCTTCACCTATAATCTCTCTGCAGATTGTCCTTTAGCCAAGTTTCTAATAGGCAACACAAACATGAGATATTTTTCTATAAAAAAATCGAAACGCATAAAAGATTGTTCATTTTTAGTTTACAAATGGAATCTATGCATATATTTATATATACTTAATCAATTAATTTAACTGGTTGTCATGTTTATGTTTTTAGACAAAATAAAGAAAAAGAAAAAAAAATGCAGCATCATTATAATTAATAAGAGAAAACTTTCTATTTCATGTTATGTGCCTTTAAATTAAAAAATGCCAAGTTGAAATATGGATGCATGATAACCTATAGATCCCCTTGCAATCACTTATCCAGTCGATAGAAGCAATCCTCATGGTCTTGGGAAGGACTCACTTTTCAATTTTGCATTAATTTTGAACCTCTTTCATCTTCCATATCTTAAATAGAATAATATTTATGACAACAATGTCTAAACTTTCAGTATCAGCAGTAACAATAAATGCAAATAAAGAGAGTAAATATGAGTAGTAGAGATAAATTTTCAACTTCCATATTTAATATATATATATATATATATATATATATGTGTATGACAACAATGTTTGTAGTCCATCATGTTAAAACGGTCAATCTGTAAAGCGAAAATTTTGATGTTAGATAATTTCATATCACGATAAAAAATAAAAAGATAATAGTCACAAATAAGGAAAGTAAACATGATTAGTGTAAAATTTCATCATATTCATCAAAAAAACAAATTGTTAACTTAAGAAAAAAATTAACCTTCAAAATATTTTTTAAATGGTGATGCTAAGCTATAAACAACACTCACCGTTTATTCAATTGGTGTAAAAACCTAACCTTCAAAGTATTCTTATGCCCACAACTATATAGATAATCAAATTCTTGACATTTATTCAACTGTATTACTATATAAAATATATTACAAACATAGATACTATAGCAAATAAACAGGCATCACAAAAAAAAAATCATTAATAAAAAATCCAAACATGAAAGATAGAATCACATACAAAACTCAAAACTATGAAACTTGTGGTTGATCATAGATAAATAATAATAATAATTATAATAGTTCGGTGGTGATGAAGACCGATTATTGAATGTCACTTCATTAGATCAACTTTACCACCTATTGGGTACTTCACATAAAAAAAAGTTCATAACTTATAATCATACAAAAAAAAAACCTCACCAACAAATTCAATTAAAAAACTGGGGAAAAAAAGAGAAAAAGTTTTAACATTAAAACGTAAAAGAAAACGAAAAAAAAAAAGGGAAAAGTGATTAACAAAAAAGCTATGGCAGAGCGGAAATCATTGGTGGTGGTGATCATAGAAACAAAGAAAATGAATAGAGAAAAGCAAAGGAAGACATCAACTTGAGTCCCCAGACTGGAACCCATGCATAGGCGATGATTCCAAACCTAAAGCAACACTGAAGCTAGAAGGTCTTTCGTTTAGCGACAACCTCATGGTTCTTACCATTATTAAATGCATTGTACATGGTTGTGATGCATCGATTAACCGAAGCGATTGTACCATTAATTGTAAATCCAAGTGGAGAGTTCATATTTTACCTGCCTGCATGTTGCCCAAGAAAGGTAAACCAACACCCATGAAAGAAAAACACATAAAAAAAAAAGAATAAAAAATGTTGAATAAAAAAGCCAAAAAAAAAAAAACCTAAAATAAGAAAGAGCATCAGATTTCTTGTAAGGATTTCTCTTGACAACAGTGCAGATCTTATAGGCACACATCAAGCAATGTTCATTTTATAGTAGATGTCTGTAAGCAAAAGGTGAGAACTTAGCACCTATTTCATTAATACTTTAAAAGCAAAAAGAAATCAGAGTCTGTAACAGTGAAAATATCATCTAGGCTTTGATGTGATGCTTAATGTGCAAACAATGGCAGCCACTTCAACAGAAGAATTCAACTTCCATGCAATTGGATTTCTATTCAAAATTAGAGAGAAAATCAAAGATTGGATAGTTATAAAAAAAAATGGGCGGAAGAAGACAATCAACATTTTATCTAAATACTCTTTAATAGTGACTGCCTGAAAGCATGAAATCATGCCAGTTTTCATACTTAATATCGACAATAGGTAACATATCATCATTAACTTGCTACAAACTATTATTTAGTTTCAATATTACGACACAACTGTCATGGCAGAAATTTTCACCCGTTTATAAAAAAAAGAAGTCTCAAGATGTATAACTATTAATGGTAAATCCAAGTGGAAAGTTCATATTTTACCTACATGTTGCCCAAGAAAGGCAAACCAACACCCATGAAAGAAAACACACAAAAAAAAACACATTAGAAAAAAAAAACTATGTTGCATAAAAAAAGCCCTAAAATAAGAAAGAGCATCAGATCTCTTGACAGCAATGCAAATCTTGTAAGCACACATCAAGCAACCTATCATAAAAAAAAAATTCATTAATTAATTAAAAAGTCCAAATTCATTACCATTGTTATCATTATTATTTAGTATTTAAACATTTTTTAAGTATTTTCACGTGCTAATATTGAAGAGTGATGAGGAATTTTAAGTTGAGGTTTTGTCCCATATATATTTATATATATATATATATATATATATATATATATACATATATATATACACACATATATATGGTTTGTTGTTACAGTAATCACACAGAATAATTCTGAGTGGAAAATGAGCATGGGGCATACAGATCTTATCATATAAAAAAGTATCCTAAACGAATAATATATCATAAGCAACGTTTGTAAATGCAGCTATAACTTAATTTTTTTGAGAATGGACTAAGATTCTCCATCTGAAATATCTGCCATTTTCTCGATTATAATAAGATGAAAATTCTTAAATGATCAATCTATTAATGGTAATAAACATTTTTTATCTGGGTTTTACTGCAAGAATCAGCTTTTTCAAGTGAATAATGAACTTGCACAAAGAAACCAACCTTAGTAAATGAATAGCATTAATGAAATAGAAAAGAGAAACAAAATCATGACAATCATGAAGAAATAAAAATATTTACCTAGCTTGAGTTGAGGCTCTGGACCGGTCGATGATTTTGGAGGATCTTGAATACAAAAGAAAAGACCTTGATTTGGATAGCTTCACACAACCATTCTTTGCATCATTCCAGATATCACAGCTGTTGACATGTCTTAAAATAAACAAAATAACAAAACCTCAAACGCAATATCAAATTGGTTAAAAAACAAAACCAAATCCTTGTGTTCAAACTTGATTCAAGCAAGATCCTGAAACAATCCAAGCATATTACTCAAAAACTAACAGCTCAACTTCAGATTAAATTAATGAAAGCAAGTCTTGCAAAAAATATACCTACGAATTGAAAGCAAAGGAAAATCCCAATGAACCCAAAAGGCAATATTCCCAAGGTCTACCTGTCAAAGATTCAAAGATTTTAAAATTTTTGAAACATTTTAACGACTAAACGTTAGAGGTATAATTTTCTCATGTAATATGAATAATTTGATAAAACTATAACTGCTAAATACAAAACAAATTAAAATTGTTGACATACATATACCTTTTTAGTATAGATTGATGAACCAAACAAATCCAAACAGTAAGGGAATTACTATTATTAGTCCAACAATTAATTTTGTTACTTCAATTTTTAAGCAAAATTAATTTATTTTCATAATCCTCTATATTAGTTCAACTATTTAACACTTATAATTCCCTTTATACCTTACCTTCTGATAGTGCTTTTTTTTCTTTTTCAATATTTAGTATTTGGATCTGCCTATCTATTTACTGCATGCATTAAAAAGTTTTCAAATATTGTCTCAAATCATAGAAAATAGCTCCTTTTCTTAGCTTTGTTTAAAAACATTTACAATGTGAACTAACTTTAGTTTAGCAGAAACTAAAATAAACTAACATTAATTATATTACATATTAAAATGAGTTTCTCTTCCAAAACAACCATTGTAGCTTCATTCATTTAAAAGTTTTCAAGACCAATGTGATTAAAATTCACAAATTTGTTTCAGGATGTGTCTTAATTTCTTATAAGGTACATTAGGAACTTTATTCAAGTGTATAATTGTGCAACAAATCCAAGGTAATTTTGCAAAGTGTTTAACAATCTGGGCCAGCCTAAGCGTGTCCAGTTTTCAATGAGGAATGCTCAAAAAGATCTAATAGTCTTTCAAGAAAGGCCAATCCTCAAGAAAGAACACAAATGCACAAAATTGACAACTCAAATGCACAAAATGAAGATCTACCCATGAATCTCTACAAAATGAAGATAAACAACGAAAGCCCATCTCCCATAATCAAATCATAATCCCAAAAAATAATTATATTCAACAAAAGAACAACTAATCAATGTATATTCATGAAAACTCTCGAGACAAATCAAATAAACAAAGTATTGAACACAAAAAAATGGATCATACCTGATCGATTAGTTGGATCAAAGAACTAAAACATAGGTTTTATAATGTACCCTCCTCCTCGATCCCGAAGGTTTGAGTTTCATCTAGCTACTTTTATATGGCTTTTTTTTATTTTCTTACAATTTAATTAAAATAAATATGAACAAATTAAACAAACATCTAATCTAAAATTAAATATCAAATCTGGAATGAAAAAAATGTACATAAATAAAAGTATAATTTATAAATGATAAAAACGAATAAAATAAATTAAAAAAACAAATTAATGCAAATAATTTAAGGAAAAAAAATTTACCATTTCAATATTCTTGTCCTCTTGGCATTGCTTCTTCTGGCGAGTACCCTAAAAAAAAATTCCACAAAAACACATAAATTCTTAAAAAAAAGTAAAAAGGTTAGGAGACACATGTGAAATGATGAACTTGATTATAATGCCATACCGTCAAAGGATTTTCTATTTTTGCAACCTCTGCAAGAAGGTGCTCTTCATCAATGAAATGCAATTTTGCAATACCCTTTAGAATGCAAGAACAAATAGATTAATTTTCCACTTCAGCCAACCAAAGACTTTGAATAAACCACTTGGCAAATGAATCTAAACCAAATGAGAGTAAAAGATAAACCTACCTGCCATGAATACCGCTTTCCATTCATGTCAACTCCAAAATCTAATAGAAAGAGCAAGTTCAAATTTCAGATCTTATGGAAGAAATTAAAAAATACATATGATGTCTGTCTGTTTAGCAAAAACGCTTCAAAAGGATCGGAGAAGAAAATAGCGTACTTGAGCTTCTCTCCGAGTTGAATCTTAGCTTCATCAGATTCCTGTCGTTGTAACAATAACAAAAATCAAAGATTTTTTTTTATTATATTTGTAAAAGACGTTGATCGATCTTTGTTGTAACACATCTCTTTAAACTAATTGGTTGGTGGAATTTAAAAAAAAAAGTTGAGAGATCATCAGAAACAGAAACCCAAAAAAAGAAAGATATTTTTGTTTGGTGCTACTTAGCTTTGCCTCCACGTGAGAAAAGAGGAAGAGTTGGAACTTTGCCAGAACAGAGTTTCTCAATGGAAAATGGCCTTCTCTTTCTCTATCTGTAATATGCGTAAAAGTGGGGTTTGAATCTCTCAACTTTGGTTGTTGGAGTGAAAACACCGGAACATACATTTTTTTTTGGTATAAACAACCATTGATGGTGTTGAAATGTTGATGATTTGGAAGCTGAGATTTTTTAGGATGTTTATGGGTGACTGTAAAAGAAATGGGTCGTTTGGTTTTAGGGAAAGGTAGAGAAAGAGAGGACAATGTTGGAGAGTAAGGTGAAACAGGGAAAAAGCACAACAATGTGCAGGTGGAGATCGTATGACCCAAAACTAAAAACTTGAAAAAAAAAAATAGTCACGGAAAGGAAGGGCAAACAGTGAAAAAATGAAGCCAAAATTCGTAGCTTAAAAGGAGGCCACACTAAACTAAAACATCCAAAACTGATATTAAAAGAGGGAAAAAAGTGGCGGCTGATTTCTTGGAAAGATGGAATAAGATTTATTGAGAATTGAAAAGAGTGTGGAAAAGAGGACTGACAACTATAAGAAGGCAAACCCTTTCTGCCAAATTTCAAAGCTCCTTAATAGCAAAAGACAAATAGATAGGCAGAAACAAACGGAGAAGCGACGTGGAAACAAACGGAGCAAGGGACGCGTTCATCAAGGGCTCAAACCAGAGGCTCAAACGGCACCAGCGTTAATTGAGAGAGCGCAACGTGTCCGGCAGAGAAGGAAGCATCGTGGCTTTACGAGAGAGCTTAAAATGCATGCACTTTAATATAATAGATATCATTCATATTCAAAAAAAAAATTGTCAATAATTTTTTAACTAACTAGTAAAAGATGAGTTATAATGTATTATAAATTTTAGATTTGAATTCAAATATTTTTATTTTCATTTGTCTGTAATAAAAAATTTGACTAATTATTATTCAATACGATATCAGTGCAATTTTTAAACTCTATAAGCGTAACTAAAATATTTATTATCTAATATCATTGCAGTTTTTAATCTTCAAATCTAAAAAAAAAAACTAATTTTTAAAAATAAAATTAAAAGAGTGATACACATCCACTTAATATTTTATTTATTTTCTAATATCCACTTAATATTTTATTTATTTTCTAATACTCCTAAAAGATTATGCATCATTGTCTTTTATATATACAGTAGTTTTTACTTATGCGATGCATAAATTAATTTTAATTATTTAAATTTATAAATATATAAAATAATATTATTCAATTTATATGTTGAAACTATATATAAAATTATTGTTTAATATATTACCATCGAAATTTTTAAATTTCATAAATGATGTTAAAATGATGATATAGACCATTGTTTTATTTATTTTTTATTTTTTTAATATTCATAAAAAATATTTATCATCATTTTAGTGTTGCTTGTAGAATCTAAAAACTTTATTAACTAATTGAAAATATAGATGAGAATTTTAAGCCACAACCAACCAACAATCAATCAGATTGATGGGTTTTTGCAAGCAAACACTGCACGTGAAGAGAAATTCACAACGAACTGCTAATGAAATCCCATTTTCTATGAATCTAATCTTCCTTTTTTATTGAATTAAAAAGATATCAGTTCTCAAATGCCTACTAAAAAATACTACTTATATGCATTGATTTTGAAAATGCTAGATTGAGTAGAAGAAGTTTAATGTCCTTCAAGCAAAGTCACGGATTCGAATATTGTGAATGAAAAAAACAGTATTAAAAGAGTTTCATATCGGATCCGATCGTAGCTCGATTCTTAATTAATCGAAATTCAAAATAACTTTCGAATACCTGAAAATCTTAAAAAAAATGCTACACCAAATTAGTACAATAGGCATAGGGCGCAAGTAGGTTCATTGACAATGTAAAGTAGCCATTCCCCTCACGAAACCTCGTATTTGGTTTGCCTTCCAGAAATTTATCAGCTGTACAAAGCGCAGAGTACTATTAAGTAGATTTGTTACTTATTTCTGTTTCCATTTGTTTTTCTTGCATTTTTTTTTTGGGTTACGTTGGACCATTACTGATGTCACCATTGCACCTGTATGACCTGGCCTCTCTCTCTCCTTCACAACATTACACTAATTTAAAGTAAAAAATCAAAAAACAAACAAAATTTGAAGTAAAAAATCTCGGAAATTAATGAAAGGGAAAATAAAAAAAAAAAAGAGAAAAGTCAAATTATTTGTGTGTTTTCAAAAGGACTTTAAATAGAATTTCCGTACAGAATAAAAGAGGGTATTTCATGACAATTAAATAATAAAAATATATTGATTGTATTTTAATTGCAATTAATTTTATAGTATATTTTTATTGCCAATTAAATACATATTTAATTTTTTTTAAGTAAAAATACATATTAAAATTAGAGTTTGTATATGATGCACTGACAGTGTATAGTTTCTATATACTGTCAATGCATCAGAGATTGACACCTCATCAATAGACTCTTATGGGCAAATTAAAAAAAATTATTTATATTTGCA
Organism: Heritiera fomes; assembly: GCA_032173925.1. Taxonomy (NCBI): domain Eukaryota; kingdom Viridiplantae; phylum Streptophyta; class Magnoliopsida; order Malvales; family Malvaceae; genus Heritiera; species Heritiera fomes. Next base: position 9,585,616 of record JAPDPM010000021.1, on the reverse strand, counting down.
TATAAGGGTCTATTGATGAGGTGTCAACTTCTGGTACATTGACATGCGTCATATATAAATCCTTAAAATTAATTGGTATTCAAATTTGAATTTCACATTTATTTTAAAGCATTGAAGTTATTATAATTTTGCCAATAATAAATGTGTAGATTTTATTACAATAAATTAAATCAATTGTAATATAAAATTTTAAGATATATTTGAAATTTATTACATAACTTACTTATCGACAATGTAGCATATTCAGGTAGAAGTCTACATTAGCAATATTTAACATATACTTTGTAATATTATATATATATATGGACATATTTTTTTTATAACTAATGCACGAATTAGCTAGCTGTCTATAATATTCCAGAGATTATATATTATATTTGTTTATTGGGATTATATAATTTTTTTTTGTAGACCACAGGTATCCTCATCCGTTTTAACGGTCTGAGATTAATCCTGTTCGGGGTTTAGTCACAGCTAAGACTCTTCACCCCTCTCCAAAAATGTGTTTAGTGGAAGTCGAACCCGAGAGCTCTTCTCACAAACTTAACCTCTGTTGCCAACTGAGCCACAACCCTTGAGTGGATTATACAACTTTTTAAAAGAAAGTTTCAATCCCTTTCCTTAGCCTCTGCATTTAAACAATAAAAAACAAAATTTAATTACCTTTATCTTACAATTAAAGTTAAGAATTTTTTGTCTAAATCACATATATTTTTATCCGTTTTAATGGTTTAAGACTAATTTTACATGAGATTTTCTCACAGTTAAAATTTCTCATCCCTTTTCAAAAATATATTTAGTGACAGTCGAACTCAAGCAATTATAGTTTTAACGGGATGAAAATAAAATAACTTGTTGATAAAAGGATAACAGTTAGTAGATCCTTTTAAAAAGTGGCTTTCCAGCACCATTTTCTCTTTGATTATAATCCTTCTATACTATTGATTGGAGTCTTAGCAGCTTTCACCCCTGATAAATATCCCAATGCCAGCATCTCAATTGTTTCTATAAAAAATTGACTCATTTTTCTAACCAACTATACTCTTTATGTGTCGTCGAATATGTAAATGGACAATTCACAAATAATAAAAAGAACAATTAAAAAATAATAAACAAACCATAATCAAATAAATTTAAACAGACAAACAATTATAAATTTAAGATAATATTTGAAGAAATGGATAATATCATTATTTTATTATTAATGAATAATAAATAATTTTTAAAAAAATATAATAATTGAATAAATTTTAAATAATTTTTAAAAGAATTTATTCGTAAATATAAATAAATAAAAATTAAATTTGTTTATAAATTATTCATGAACACTTCATTCATTTATGTCTTTTTAAGTCAAGGATGATGCCATTTATCTTGGACTAGTTTGCATTCATTTGACGTAAACTCTCAAACATGCACCAAAAACAATATATTCATCTATCGTCTTACCATTTAAAACATAACCATTAATGTACAAAATATGAGTTGCTATGGCAGTAAAGGAAATGCATAAATTAAACTAAACTTGACAATTTTAAATACAAAAAAAAATGCAAATGTGAAATGAATTAAAATTTGATAAAATGTATATAAATTTGACAAAAAAAATTTAAAAATTGTATTTGACTTGTTGACATGAATTTTAACACAAAACATTTGTATTTTACATGACACGTACAAAATACAGATATGGATACGAATCTCAAGTGTAGAAGAGAAACTACTATTAATTGTAAAATTTATACAGTATATATATATATATATATATTTAATATTACAACTTGATCAATACACCAGTGGCTCTCCATAAATAGGAACCAAACTTTCAGAATATGCAGAGGGCACAACCCTTCTTCCACAACTTAACAGTACTTCACTAAAACTTTTGCTCTCTGGATAATATATTCGCAAGTCATCCCCACAATAGCAAACAAAAAAGGTTCCATCATTCAGTTCCGCTATTGGAAATGGCAATGGACACATAGATTCCCAATCAATACAAAACAGCTTCTCCCAATTTCCATTGCTTTGATTCATTACCCATATATTCAGCTGCAAACTTAGTTCTGGTTCTATTAGAAATAAAGAGCTTCTCAAAGACAATAACCCCATAAAACGCCGCCTATGTATAACTGCGGAGGCTTCAGAGAAACAACTTGGTTGTGATATTGCTTGGAATTTTTCGGTATGGAGATCAAAGGAGACAATCACCTCAGAAGGGTTGGCATGCCTATCGTCAAGGATCCAGTGAAGTGCTCCATTCACATAGGCAGGTTGTTGTGCTGACCTAATGAAGTAAGCAACTTCACCAATCCCTCTCCATGAAGCTCCAGCATTTGAACTCAATGTAAAAACCTCACACTCATGAATATGACCTTCCTCTTCTCTCTTAGGTCTAAACAATCGTATAATTTTGCATTCTTTTGTAACTCGATCACGACCAAACCCTACAGAGTGATATGCAGGGAATAATTGTCCTGCAAAGAAGATAACAGCATAAGCTCCTTTTATTTGGGTGCATCTGAAAGGTCTAGAAAGCAAATAAGATAGTACATATCAGTATAATTGGTGTTAATGTGGAAAATTCTACAGTACTCTAAGTTTACGCTTACTTTCATGTATTTACGCTTATTGCACTAATTTTACAAAGTAGGCATAAAATAGGTTAACCTGACCGTCTTTACTGTAGAATTCTCCCAGGTTAATGTAATATTCTATAATAATGTAGTCAAACTTAATCTATGAGATTAGGACTCTGTAATTACTAATTAGAATAATATCTAAGATTACGTAATTATAAGTATAATATCTATGATTACGAGTTGATTCTTTTCTTAATTTGTTAGGATATCAGTATATAAATATGAATAGAAGATTTCTTCTAATATGGTATCTTTTTCAAGCATTACACAAACACTAACAATCAGGTAGATCTCAAATCTCAAAATTCATTGAAAAGATACCAATAATCGTTGTATCAAAGAGATATTAAGGAGACATGCTACACAATAAAAGCAACAAACAGAACAAAAAAGTAGAGAAACCTAAAGAAGCAGATAGCAATTCAAAAGCTCCAACCAGGCCGTAAAGCCCTTAACTCTGCCCATCCCTTGCTTTGCAGTTACTTCAATAAGGAATATTAAAACAACTATACATGTTGTCATTGGATTATCACAGCTAAGTTAGGTGACACAAAACTTTTGCTTATTGAATAGATTTGATGATATTCAACTGCATGTGGGAGGATGAAAATTCAAGCAAATGATAGAACAAGAGCTTTCTAGCTAGGATTTTAAGAAAATTGCAATCCAAGGAAGTGTTCCTTGTTAAAATCAACTCAACATAAAACATCATCAAATTGTTTATTGATGATTCAGAATTAATTTTTAGTCACTAACAAGTCTTATCATCCACAAATGAATTGAAGTAGAAGCTAGTTAGACCACATGATCACAGATGCTCAAAAACTATAGGACATTTGAGGGCTCTCAAAGGAATTGTTAGGCTGCTTGTCCATTGACGAGACCTAGCAATCTTAAGCAAGATAGCTGATAGGTGATAAGATATACGAAAGTGATACAGGTTAAAATTTAATAAAAATTGCATATAAATTTAGCATAATCTAAAAAACTCTTTTTTGACATAACTATTTACATGTTTTACACGACATGAACATATGATCTAACATAATACAAATTCGAATTACATGCATGAAGTGTTATGTCTGCAATTGAACTTTGTACAGGTAATAATGGCAAACAGAAACACAAAATCTTGTAATTTTTCCCTTTAGATTGCCTTTGTTTTTAGTAGATCACCAGAATCCTTCTAATTTATCTCTTCCAACTATCTAAATTCTTTATTCAAAGCAGAATCTAATTAAAACCCTTTTTTTCATTTGATTCAAACACAAACGCAAGGGGGAAAATACGTACCAAAGCAATCATGGTAGGAAATACCAAAGGAGGAGGATCTCTTTCCAGTCTGAAGAATCCGAAACTCTCTTGTTCCAGGATTGTAAACAAAGACGTTATTTTCCCCAGAGAAGCAAAGAATTCCATCGCAAGAATTCGCCATGTAGTAAACATCAGGAGGAAGATGATAGATGTTCCAAGGACTTCGCTGAAAACCTTTCCTGGTTTTCGCTCCTTTTTCTTTAACCTCAACGTCGATGATCTCGACGGATTCCAAAGCTATGTCGGTTGTAGCTCCTGTAGCGGCAAATATAAGTTGAGGGTACTCTTTTTTCTGTTGGTTTTCGAGGTGTTCTTCGATGAAATCAGGGCTCGAAATCAGTGATTGCCAATGCTTGGATACGCATTTGAATCTTAACAGAGACTTGGCAGGAAGGGTTGTTAGGATTGGTAGAAGGAGATCTTCAGGCCAATTTTCCTTCTTGCTTTCCAGGCGTTTTCCGCCGTGGGCTGCCATTGCTTCTCCGTCTCCCTCGAATTGTCCTTTGGTCAACAGAGGCGGGCGGCGGTTAAACTAATAGCATAAATCATATTTTGTTGCGATAATATCAAGTTTTTTTTTTTTTTTACCTTTGATCACTATTCAGTATAACATCAATTATCAATTAGCCAAAGAAAACTAAATTAAATACGATTAATTAGAATCTATTGACTGAATAGTAAAAAACGAGTTATAATATATTATAAATTTTGAATTCAAATTCAAGTGTTTTTATTTTTAATTATTTAATGTTTCTTTGATAATAAAAAAAATCTGATTAATTATTATTCAATATATTATTAGTGTAATTTTTAAATTCTATAAGCATAATTAAAATATTTATTATCTAATATCATCATTGCAGTTTTTAATCATTAAACCCAAAAAAAAAATTTTTAATTTTTAAAAATAAGATTAAAAGAGTGATACACATCCACTTAATATTTTATTTATTTTCTAATACTCCTAAAAGATTATGCGTCGTTGTCTTATATATATATATATATATATATAACATTAACTTAATTATATTTGATATTGCATAATAATCCATATAGTTTAATTAGTTTATATATATATATATGTATTATGAAATGACATAAATAAAAGATTTCCTATACTAAGATTTGAAGTTTAGGTTTGTTGAATGTCACCACTTAAAAATAATTGTATAAATATAATTCTAACGATTATCAGCATAAAAAATATTTTAAGGAATCTAATCAATCTATTATCAATATGACAATTGTAACTATAGAGTATCCCATAAATCAATGGCTTAATATTCAAATATGTCCTTTATGTTTTGTAACAAAATGGAATTAAGTTCTAAACGTTTCAAAATAACAGAATTAAAAACATTTTCGTTAAATTTTTTAATTTCAGTTACTCTTGCACAATAATAAAACTTAACGGCATTAGAGAGAGTTAACGGAAATGTCTTTAATTCTATTATTTAAAAACGTTTAAGACTGATTTTCATACAATTAAATATTGAGAACTTAATTTCATTTTGTGACAAATATAAATGATATATATGAGTATAAAGCCTAAATCAATCTTTCAACCATGTTTAGTAACAAGGAGAATATGGATGCCAAGGCCAGGCTGACAAGTGTAGTCAAAATATTAGTTTTTAGTAAAATTATTTTAATATCAAATAATACTTTTATTATTAAATATTTAAAAATCATATTATATATGTTTTAATGTTATTTAACTAAGTTGTGTACAAAAATCACCTAGTTTCCCGTGAATGCTATGGCCAAACTAAATTGAACAACACAAAGAATTTGTTCCATATCATGTGAAAGTAACCCTTTGTCATGGTATCTTATATAATAAGGAGCCATTAACTTTAGTAGCAAGGGAAGGGAGAAAAAAGATTAAAATCTGGTGGAAAGAAAGCTGTTAGACTTGCTCAAAAACTAAGCAACACAAATGTGACAAAAGGAAATGGACAAAAATATGGCAAAAAAGGACCTTTAAGCATGAATTGGGTTTTTTTTTATATCAATTCTTTTGATTCCATTTCCTTTAAGTATGTATTGAACTAACTAATATTCTATTCTTCTTTTATTTTCACATTAACTTAGCTCATAAGGAAAAAAATTAACATCATTATGTCTTATATTAAAATTTTAATCTTTTTTTTTTGATGTAAATGTTCAAAATTAATTTAAGCCTAGTTTAATATGTTGTTGTAATTGAAAATTTTTGAGTTAAAAAAAGTGTGTTTAAAAATGTATGAGAAAAATACAATTTCAAATTTTTAAGTGTTTGGTATTAGTATAAAAAAAATCGTGTTGAATTCAAATATCTAAATATATATATTTTTTAGTTTGCAAACTAGACTTTTAAATAGAAAAATCATATTTTTTTTGGTTGACATTGATGTTGTGTTCAAAGCAATTTTTTAACATAAAAATCACTTTCAACTTCAATATTAAACTAGATCTTAACATTAAAGAATTTCAACATTTATGGAAATAGTATGAAATATGCAAAAAAAAATAAAAAGTACTAAGAAATCAAAAATAAAAAAATCTTACATATTGCAAAATAAAAATGAAAATGTAAATAAAAATATCAACTTGTAATATATAAAGCTTTAGTCTACTCCCCATGACTAGTTGACTATCTTGTGTGTTCAGAGTTGTAAGTTTATTTTCAAAGTTATATTTTCATATGATAAAAGAGAAATAAAGTCCAATAAATTAAAACTATTGAGGAAGAGCTTTGCCGGGTTTGAGTTCTGTCAGACTCGAATCCGAATTAATCATATGCTAAAATAGTGTGGAGATATCGAATGGTTTCAAAAAAAAAGAAAGAAATAAAGTCCAATAAATTAATATTTCAAAAAGAAAGTCCAATAAATTAAATATATTATATAAATGGCAAAATTATGTTTTTGTTTTATTTTATTTTGTTTTCAATTTCTGAAAACAGAAAACATGTTTGTTTAATACTGTTATGTTTTGAAAACAAATATTTAAATTGATTCAGATATAATAATTCAATTCACAAAATAAAATTTAGAAAATTAAATAAAAAATAATATATTTATTAAATAATAATCTGTAGATAATGTTAAATAATATTATTTTATATTTTTTAGTACTAATATTAAATATTTTCATTTAATCATATAAAAATTTAATATAATTTAAATAATATTATAATTAAATATAATATTAAATAAAATAATATTATTTAATTTAATTGTAATAATCATAAATTATATTTAATAATAATTTTTTATTTAATTGTAATAATAATATTACATTATTAAATAAAATATCAAACTAATTAATTTATAATGAATTATACAGTTATTAAAATGTATTATATTGAATATAAATAATATTATTTAATGTTAAGTATTTACTTATTTAATAATATTAAATTATTTAATAGTAGTAGTGATATATTTTAAATTTAAGATAGAATATAATATTAAATAATAATATTGTTTAGTAAATAAAAATTAATTATATTAGATAATAATATTAATTATTAACATATCAAAATTATAATAAATGATATTATTTAAAATATATAATATATTCAATAAATTATTATAAAAATTTAAATTAAATAATATTATAATATTATAGTTCAATGTAATTTATATTTAATTGCTTTTTACGTTTTCAACTTTTTTATATTAAAATAAATATATTAATTTTAAAATATTAATTAATATTTTATATTAAAATTTAATATTATTTTATTTAAAAAATTATTTAATTTTATTTATATTTTTATTGTAAAAAATATTAATATTATATTAATATATAAATTCTGTTTACTTACTTATGAACAGTAACAGAAATGAAAACATGTTTCCAAAAACAATGAAAACAAAAAATTTTTGTTTCCAACAATTTTGAAAATTTTTGTTTTCGTTTTCTTTTTTTTGAAAACGAAAACATGTTGCCAAACATGTTTTCAATTTCTGTTTCCAAAAAAACAAAAACAAAAACAGAAAACAGGAAACAAAAACGATACCAAACAGACCCTTAGCAATCCAAATCTCAAACCAAAATCCCAAACTCAAACTATAAAATCCAAAAAAAAAAACAGTCTAAACGTAAACATAATCAGAATATCTCTCACCATTGTCTGAAACTGAAACTGTCAACTCTCTCTTTCTCTTGCAATGTCTTTAACGGTTCTCGACGGAACCCATCTACGATCACTCAATCTCTCTTCACATGAACTTAGCGGCGCCGTCACGGGAGCTCAACTCCTCGAAATCGCTGACTTCAAAGCCTCCGACTCTCTCTTTGGCCTCTCATTACCTCAAAACATCAAAGCCTCCGCTCTTTCTCGTGTTATCGCCGGCGACGATGACGACGACGTTACTTTCTGGCAAAAGGAGCTCGCCAGAGAAAAATCGTCCAAGGTTTTCTCTGACTACATCTCTGCCATTGCTGATGAGCTGAAAGGTAAAGGAAGAATAAGTCAGCTTTGATTAGTTGATGGTTAAGATTATCAAAAGAAGTTAAACTTTTTAGCAAATTTAAATTTTTCGTTGATTTTATGATCTAGGTTTTCTTTTCTTTTGGGTTATTTTGACTTTATGCAAGTCTTTTTTCTCTTGGCTTTTTTTGTATTATTATCAAAAAGCTAAACTTTTGGCATTTTTTAATTACATGAGGAAGATTTTCTTTTTTTTTTTTAATTTTGCCTTGGGTTATTTTGATTTTAAATTATTATTTTTTGTTGATATATGGTTTAGATGATCCAATAGTGGTGTCAATATTGGATGGGAAAACTTTGAAGCTGTATTTGGAGGATGAAGATGATTATGCTATGTTAGCAGAGAATTTGTTTACTGATTTGGATGTAGAAGACAGAGGAAAGGTTTGCAAGAGTGAGATAAGGAATGCACTCGTTCACATGGGAGTTGAAATGGGAATTCCTCCTTTTTCAGGTTTCTCCCTCCATTTCCATATCTTTTGCTATGTAGTTATAATGTTTTGTGGTTATTGTCTTTTGAACTTTGATCGAATGCAATCGAAAATTGAATGTAATTGGTGAAAGTCTGTTATGATCAAACATCTCATATTGTAACCGGTAACCATTTGTTCTTATAAGGGATAGATTGAGAGAATATGGTCTTTAATCTCTTCCTTGCATTGCTGGTCACCTTCCATTTGAAAAGGTGTGTTTGACACCATAGTTACATGGGAAATGAACTTGTTATTCAATTTGAAGTGCTCATGCAGCATAAACTCACGCATCGTATTAATGTATATAACTTGGTTTAGGCATACAATTTTTCTCCAGCATCATCGTTATGACTAAAAGTTAAGACATGAAAGCTTCTTGTTGTCCTTCTTTCTCATTGCTTTGTGAGTATTACTGCTTCTGTATTTAGGCAAAATGAATTTTATATAACACACCTCCCTGCTCTGTGCTGACACTTCTAGTATTGGAATCTATTTTATGTCTTTACCATTAAAGAAACACCAGGACATCAAGAGAATAAGCATGTTGGAATATTAATTCATGGGAAAGTGTCTGAGCGAAGTATCCAGAATTAATTCATTCAATAATCTTAAGCTTTAGTTAGATTCAGTCGTTTCCTTTATAATGTTGAAGTTCACTATTTTCCATTTTTATTAGAGTTTCAAATAAAGATCACAGTCTGTTGTCCTTTACATCCATTACAGATCACATTGTGCCAAACTACCCTAGGGAGTGTCTATGGAAATTCTTAATGATTCTCGCATGAATACATTATGATATTTCCCTCTACTTTTGTAGCATTGATTAGTGTCGGTGAAACACTATAAAAAGCCATCATCCGAACTAGAATTATTGCATGTTGTTACATAAATCAGTGGCAAGCATGTTTCCATTCTGGAGCTGCTGAATGAATCATGATATCTGGCAGTAAATCAGAGGTGCTTTTAGTCACTTAGCTTGTCCACTGAGTCCAACAATCAAGTATCTACAGAAACTCCCTTAAAATTTCTTGCATGGATACAGTATGGAGTTTCCTTTTAATTTTGCTGCATTTATTAGTCTTGGTGAAACACTATAAAAACCATCATCCTAACTGGAATGAATGATGAATGATTGCATAGTGGTGTGTAAATCAGTGGCAAGAATGCACCCATTCTTTGGTGGTTTCAATGCTGAAACTATAATTCAAGGAGACTAAAACTTAAGGTTGTGTTTGGATGAGGAATTTCAACGAAGGAATTCATTTCAATCAAGATATTTAAAAGTCCAAAATGCAAATTTCTTGTTTGATAAAAATTTTTGAAGAATTTGAAAATTTAGGAGGAATTTAAAAAGAGAATTTGAAATGCTCAAATTCCCTTTTGAAAATCCACTTAAAGAGGTAGTTTTTCAAAATTCCTTGTTCTCTTTCCTACTTTATTAGATATGACCCACTATTAAATATAGCGTTAAAAACAAAAAACATATTGTTTTATTTAAATTTAATATATGTCTTTATTTTTTATATTATTAACAATATCTATATATTTTTACAAATCTAATGATACCCATATTGCATATTTTATTTGATATTTTTCTTTTTGCAATATATAATATCATTATTTTCCTATTATAATTATTTTTTATTTAATCAAATTTTAGTATCCAAAATTTCTTTCTTAAATTTTTTTTATCCAAACAAGTCAATTATAAATGTTAATATTTTAAAATGATAAATTTTAAAATGCCTTCATTTTAAAATGCTTCAAAATTTTAAAATTTCTCATCCAAACGTACTATAACATGTTATATTAAATGCTGAAGCAAGAATAGATTCTGATTAGCATTATAAATACACACTTCTTAATCCAGTGCATAAAGATATTTTATTGATCATCAATGTCAAGTATTCTAATCTTTGTGCTCACTTCCGACAAAATTTGATAAAGAATAAACACTGTTTGAACAGAATTTCCTCTGCTAAATGACATCTTGAAAAAGCATGGGGCTGAAGGGGAAGAAGAATTGGGCCAAGCTCAATTTGCTGAATTACTTCAGCCAATTCTGCAGGAAACAGCCGATGAATTGACGAAAAAACATGTTGTCATCATTCAGAACATCAAGGTTGTCAATGGCTCCAAGCTAAGAAAGGTAAATCATGGATTTGTCTTTTCGTTCTTCTATTGTTAGTAGTATGTCGAGCATTCACTTTTTGAATTTCTACATGTAATTGCTACTTAACATTTTTAACCATTTCCGGTGGAAAAAGAAAAGAGATATTTTGGATCCATGGCTTCACCATTATCTCTGGCGACAAAACTCCTTTCTTAAAGACTATGATATAATTTTGGAAATCTTGGAATGTTAATAATTACACTTTCATATAGCAGACCCCATGTTGTACAAGATTTGTGACTTCATTGTTGTTGAGAATTATCAAGTTTTCAGACACGGATCATTTCTGATGGCTTTCTGTTTAAACATTGCAGCTCTTGGCAGATGAGAAGCAGCTCAATGATGTCATACAGAGGGTTTTGCAGGAAAAGAAGAGCGGAAATGATGAGCTGGGGAAGACACAGCTAATCAGGAGTTTCCTTGAGAAACATGGAAAAGATTTTGGATTGCCATTGGCAGAATCCAATGAAGCTGTGATTCTTCTCTATGATGCAGTATTTTCTGAAGTAGAGAGTGCCGAGAGTGCTGCAGGAGTGGAGGATGAATTTAGGGAATCTGTGAAAGACATCCTCGAGAAGTTTGCAGAGCAGCTTGAAGCCAATCCCATCTATTGTGACCTTGACGATTAAGGGAGTCGCTGCACTATGCATCAAGCTCTTCGGTTGCCAGAGCCTATTCATATTTACACAGTACTCGTTTCTCTCCGCAGGGTTCTTATGTTAATATTTATCTACCTATGAGACATCGTATACATGGTGATTGGGTCGCATCTTTGATATCACATGGTAATGTTATGAAGTTTGCTACCGCCCAAATCCCCTCATTTCCAAACCACATCACAGCAGTACATAATGATCTTATGGCCATGCATACTGGCTATTGTTACTGATTCGATAACTAGAGATACTTGTGCATTTTTTCGCCTGCTTGTGTAGGAGAACGACTTGGATTGGCATATTGCAGTCTCTAGGGATGCAAATATCTGTTATTAAGATGAAATTTTATGTAGCAGAATTATATGCGGCAAAAATTTATGAGTTATGGCACCAGGAATGAAGGGTGTTGCTGTAAAGATGCTGGTAATTTTAAATAGTTCATGCAATCACCTTCAAAAAAGATGGTAGGTTAAGAACAAAATTGACCAAAAAAGAAAAAACAATCATACATAACAAGATTTACATAGTTTGGTGACTTGTTTATGTCCATGGTCAGAATAGGTTTTTCTTATTAATTTTTGGGAACAAATTTACTTTACCATTTATAGTATAGTGAAACTAGGGCAGCTTGAACTTTACTAGGTTTACATGCTAGATCTTTGGAATAAAGACCTTTAGGGGACTTTGCTCTTTTATTTTTTGGTTGAAATTTTTCGATATCTGAAGGTTATTTTGGATTACAACTAATTCAATGTCGAGCTACAGGTAGACCTCGAGCAAAGAGCTCTTTCAGCGTTATTTTTTTCATTTACAAAACTTTGCTTAAAGGCGACCGAGTTTCTTCTACTCGGGTCAATAGACGTTGGTGGGGACTCCGCCTCTTGACTCCCGCCCACTAACTGTTCAACAATATCGTCTATTAACTTTGTGCAAGTATTATCATATGAGCTGAGCGGTAAAACTTATCAATCTCCACAAATTTCAAACAGACAGCCTAGAATTTAAATTCCAGCAATTGCAACTTCTCTATTCTCGTGATTTGATCTTTTCGGTCGGTGGAGGAAAAATAGGAGAAACTTGTGCAAAGCAACCGGCAAAGTAGTACAGCTGCTGATAAGTGGTGTTGAGTTGCTAAGACAGCAAAGGAAAAGCAGAGATTGGAATGATTTACACCACTACTTATCAACAACCAAAAGGACTATTACACGAATCACCACATGCTGCTCTGCTTAAATTGCTTTTGCCTCCACAAATGGTGGGGCTCAAGCCTGTTGGCAACTGCTGAATGTTCCGTCATTTTCTGCCTTTCAATGAAAAGCACTTGTCCAGAACAGGTTTTCAGATATACCACCAAAACAAGATGGCATCATGGCCTCCCTACTTTTAGTTGTGAACTTAGCTCTTTCAATTTAGCCACGTCAGGTATTGTCCTCAGCCATTTTTGAACCACGTATTCGGATTACTTCACAGCTTTCAGCTCTCACCATCTACACTTGAGACATTAAATCATGACACTGAATTTCAGGTTAGATTGGTCATTTAGATATGGATATTATTTTTGTATTATATTAAATTATATAAAATACAAAAATTAACGTGTCAGTTTATATCGATTCGATAAATATTAAATTATTTTATGTATTATTTTCATTCATATAAAAATTTTATCAAAACTTTAATTTTCGTTGAGATTAAATGGCAGTTAACAGAGAAAGAGGAAACTTATGGTTGTTTACAATATTATGAGGGAATATCCCTCACGTGATAAGATGTTTTGGTCTCCTTGAAAATGTGGAGGATGTTGAACAGGATTAATATGTTCTACGTATTTTGAATCCATAGCAGGAAAACATGCAGGACATTACCGTGATTAATCAATTTATTTATTTTTGAGTCAAGTTCGAGTTCAAACTCTTTAAGTAATAAATCAAACTAACTTTAAAAATCTTAATACTCAACTCGAACAACTCAAGAGTTTTATCTAACTTTTGTAATATATATTTTTCTATTTTATTATTAATTTATCATTTTATCTTTATAGTATATGAACCGCTCAAGTATTTTATCTAATCGAACTCGAATTTCAAAAGCTAAACTCATTCAAACTTGAACTAAGCTTTTCAAACTTTGAATTTTAGAATCAAATAGAGTTCAAATTTCAAAAACTAAACTCATTCAAACTCAAGTTGAGTTTCAAACCTTGAATTTTAAAGTCACTCAAACTCGAACGTGATACTAAATTATATGGCTTAATTACACTTACAAGGACCACCGGTGAAGCCAAGGTGGCCTACAATCCACCAGTTTTCAGTACAACTATGTTTGACCCCCTTGATCTGCATAGAACAACTTGCACTACCATAAGACTAAGCACTGAAGTCATATAAACCATGAAAAATAGCTAAAGGAACAATGGTTTTCTAATGTTGCCTGGTTGACTGCTTCATAGTCACAGCAAGTTCTTATAAACCAATGAAGCACAAAGTTCTTCCAAAGTCATTATGAATCAATGCTCAAACCAAGAAACGAATTTCATTATTTAAAGTCTATTAAGCCTAGCATATCATCTTCAACAGCATGCTACCATGGAAAGCTACTCTGGAAACAGTGGGAGATTAAATCTTTCCCTTATGCCTTAAATGATAGTACACAAACTAAATACCAAAAATAAATAGCCAACCTGACATTGGTTGATGCATTCCTATTCCATGCCATTAGCATGGCTATCACATAATAAAACTTGGCTTTAAAGCAACTACACAAGTTTCGCTGCTTCATTCTTTGCCATCGGCAGCACGAAGTGAGCCCAACTGAACCGGTGCTTGAGTTCCCACCACCTTAGATAACCCGTAAATAGAAAGGTCGATGCCTTGAGCCTTCTCTTTCTCGATTTGTTGCTTGATCCAGAAGTATGTAATTCTCAGCCCATCCTACAAAACAGTAAATGTACATATTCCATTTAGTATCTTTACCGGCAAAGAAACCACAACATTTGCCAAACTCAGAGATCATAAGGATCTCTAAACTAGGAAGATCATTTGCAATAACATAATTCGGTTACCTTCAACCTCATTGTAGGAGCCCAACCAAGTTTTTCTTTGATCAATGTATTGTCAGAATTACGACCACGGACACCCTCTGGACCAGGAATATGATGGATTGGAAGCTTTTTATCCTCAAAACTAAGAACAATCTCCGCCATCTCATTCATGCTAACCATCTCATCACTTCCAATGTTCACAGGCTCACGGAAATCGGACTTGGTCAATCTGAAGGCATTAATTTAAAATTGGTTGATCACTAAGAGTATTTTTCACATTCAAAAACACAATAGTGCTTTTTAAACTGAACTCAACCAGCTAATTAATGGCAAAACACATAACCAAAAGTTTTGGTCTAAAACATAAAAACAGTAAACATATAAATCCTCATCACCAAATTCCATCATTACTTCCCGAAAGATGGCTAAAAACATGTTATACAAATGAGACAGCATATATTGGTTCAAAAGAGAGAAAGCATCCCTTTCTCATTTATATTATAAGCCAAATCCATGCAGATCAACCTTATTAAAACCAAAACCCTTTGGTTTTTCCCTCTTAATTTGTTTCCTAAAATGAGTTTTGGCTGGAGGAGCTATGAGAAATGCCAAATTTACCTAAGGACACCTTCTACACATTCATCAATGAAGGTGAAAGATCGGGTCTGAAGACCATCTCCCCACATCTCAAACTTGTCAGTGGAAGTAATAGCCTTTCTGCAAAAGGCAGCTGGAGCCTTCTCCCTTCCACCTGTAGATGGATACACAGAAGCGAAAAAATTAGCATGTTCCAAAAGCGACAAAATACATAAGCACTCACGAAATGTAAGAGTTTACCTTTCCACGTTCCAAAAGGTCCATAAATGTTGTGGAACCTTCCAATGCGACACTCAATTCCAAAATCTTTAGTGTAGTGCTTGCATAATTCCTCTGTTGCAAGCTTCTCCAAGCCGTAAGCATCTTGAGGCTAAAACAAAGGTTAAAAATATGAAAATCAGTAAATATATCACATCGACTTATCAAGCATGACAGTATTTAATAGTAGTTAATGACTAACAAACCTCAGCAGGCCAGGCATCAGATTCTTTCAAGCTAACATTAGTGTCCAACTGCTTAAATTCAGGGTAGATACAAGCACTGGATGCATAGAAAAACCTAAACAAACCAAGATATCAAGTGTTTAAACCAACAGTAAACATAAACTGGAAGCGCATCGAATAAAAGGCAAACATATAATTCACCAATAGAACAACAAACCTCTTAACTCCACTGATCCTAGCAGCCTCAAGCATGTTGAAACTGATCATAGTGTTGTTGTACATAATGACAGAGTGGTTGGACTGAATGAAACCCATTCCGCCCATATCGGCGGCAAGGTTAAAAACATGATCCACTCCGTTGGTAACCTTCAAGCAATTGTCCATGACTCGAAGATCAACGAGATGGAATTCATGACAAAACATGTCTTCTGTCATGTGCTCATTCTTCTTCCAGTCAGAAGCAATTATGTAATGGCCTTCAGTCTTCAGACGTCGGGCAATGTGGGATGCAATGAAGCCACCTGCCCCAGTTATGGAAATTCGAAGTTTCTCGAATGGCCAGTAAGGCTCCCTCTCGAGGGCATCATAGGTGTAAGCACCATAGTTGGTCCCATCAGCACTTCCCATTCTGCATATGCTCAATCATGAAATCCATTAGTTACAATGTATGCTTGAATTTTGAGCAAAAAGCAGGATGCACATGAAAAACCAAATTAATGCTGCAAAATGCCCATCTGAGTATGACAAAATAAAACCAAAAATAAAATAAGAAGTAGCATGCTACAACAACTCTACAATCTTAAGAGAGTAAAATGATCTCCACTTTTAGGGGAAAATCAAGCAAAAATAAGTATATAAACAAAATCATTTAAAAGATATGTATGAGAAATTCAAGCTTTAATATTTCTATGTATTCCTTTAGCTGGTAAAGCCAGATTGGATGAAGTATTTTACACTGTAGCCATATATTTTTTAAAAAATAATAAAAAATAAAAGACCTGGTTTAGAATAAACAAGCAGAAAACAGATCACCGCAATCCTCCAAAGTTAAAAAAGAGCACAGCTTGACAAGCAGATCTCTCCTTCTTTTAGAACCTGACAAGAAAATCTTAAAGCAATAAAAATCACTGCTAAAATCAGCTGATTTATCCCAACTTTTACACAAGGGGAAAAAAACAAACACAAATGTTAAAACCCAAAGTTTTGTTAAATTAATAGCACCCTAAAGGAAAATCCTTAGCCTCAATGCATGGGAATAGAGAATCCATAAATGTTAGGCAGGGGGTAAATAAACATGAAATTTAAAACAAACCCAGAAAAAGTTCAACCATAAACAATGAAAAGAAGCAGTTGAAAACAGAAAAACAAAAGAAATGGAGAAAAACCTCAGAAACAGACCACTGAAACAGGGTATGGAAGAGAAACCAAGGCAAAACCAGTAGAGATATTTACCTGAAAAGAGTCAAAAAGTTGGGAACTTTGAAGAGAAATGAAGCAAATTTGGGATAGCCAGATAGGAAATGAAGAGGTATGGATTGTGAAGCCTGCGACGCTCTTCTTTTCTATATATAGAGACTAGAGAGGGACACGGCTCATACCAGGCGGGGAGCAGAGTACTTAAAAGCGCAAAGCCACTAATTCTATTTATTATTTATTATTCTTTATTTTATTTTTATTTTTTAACATCTTTTAGAAAGATTTTGAGAGAGAAAAAATTATGTATAAGAGAGTGTTTGTCGTTTCCGTGGCTGTAAATGTAAACGAATGTCAGTGAAACAAACACGAATTAACTAACGCTATTGTGTTAGTGTTTTTTTTTTTTTAATATTATCTGTGTTTTTCGTTCATGTTGGTTAAATTTATTTATGAATATTAATAGAAATGTTTATAGATATGTATTCATAAATATTAAAAAAAATCTATAAACAAGTATTTGTAAATATTAAATGAACATAATCATGTATACTTAATCAAAAAATTATACAAATAATATATATATATATGATAACCAATTAAAAAATCCTACATAAATATACAATTTTAATAATTACATATTAAAATGACCTAAGTAAATATGTAATTTAAAATTTTATTATGAATAATTATTCTATACATTGTCAGTGAAATATTTTTATTCTATAAGTGGTGTTAGGATCGTACACATATCATATTTTATTTATTTTTTTAATATTTTTATAGAACACGTGTCATAATCTTAACATTATTTGTGAAATAAAAATATTCCGCTGACAGTGTATGAAATAATTTTCCTTTTATTATTGTCAAAATAGTAAATAAATATTGAATGAGACATTAAACAAATGAGTTTTAAACAAATTTTAAAAGAATTTGTTAAAATTTGTTAACAAACATAAACGAATAAACCACAACTCTATTCATGATGGTTTGTAAAAGTTAATAAACAAACAAATACAAAACATATTAACGAACTGTTTGTCAATTTTTCTGTTCATTTGCACCCCTAATTATTGATACCAAACAATGGTATTAGATTTGAAAAATTTTTATACAAGTGTTCTTGTTAAATTGTTTTCGCATTATAAAAACCAATATTTGGCTTAATAATTATTACTCATTCTCAGGAGATATTAGATTTAAGATTCAAATCTTTCTTTCTCATTGTACCTCTTATGAATAAAAAAAAATGTTTTCGTATTATGTAAAGCATAAAAATTTCGTATTAAATTTTTTATTTACATGCAATACAAGTACAAAGTATTTTTTTAGCTTTAAGTAATTTTATATATAATTTTTATTAAATTTTATATTATATCACTATTTTTTATTTCGTTTTCATATGGTATTATTATGTCTTATCTAAAATTGTCTAGGGTCGAAGTTATTATTTTCCCCTCTTACTTAGTATTAACGTTATTAAATTTAATCAAGTTTTACGTTGAATTTTAGTTAATTATTGTATGTTTTGATTTGTTGGTCATTATTTGATAATGTTTGCCTTGTATTGTTATTTGAATAAAATTTTTTAGCTTTTCTAAGATTAACAAAAAAAGCGAACTTAATAATATTATATAATGTTTTGGGGAATCTTTTAAGAGAAATGTGAATATAAATCTATTTTTTTTATAATATTTCGATAACCATATGGTTATGTGAATCGTCTATAGAGGAGAATTTTTAATTTTTAATGACTAATATTTTATCTCTCATAATCTCAAATATCAAAATACAAATATAAAAGTTTATGTCTTACAAATGAAATTAAAATTTATCACTTATTTTATTAAATTTTATATAAATTTATTTAGTTTAATGTACCTTAAAGATATGTATTTTGGTCCATACCATAAAGATATGTATGATAATCCTCTAATCAGTATGTAAAACAGATAAATTTTATAAAAATAAAATAAAATAAATACAATTCGGAGTCAATTCAAAGGTATTCTTTATTTCTTAATGAAACGACACTTAATAATATAAAATAAACTTTGCGTTATACAATAAAAGAGTTGAATTATATTTTATTCTTTCCCTGTAATATATTCTCTTGTAACATTATAACAATAAGAAGAAAAAAATTATATTGGACAATTTATATATATGCATATAAATTTCATTCTCGTATTATGTCAAATCATACCATGTTTTTTTTTATCTTTTTATCGGATTGTATTGTTTTGTCTAAAATTGTGAAGTAAAAAAAAAATTAAAGTTAATTTTTTCCATTGAGATTTTTTTACAAATATTGGGTTCATTCTCTTTTTGGATAAATTTTTATTTTTTGGCAAGAACATCTTTCTTTGTATTTTAGTCTAAATTTAAAAAATAATAAATAAATTTTATGATATCTTCCAACCTTTTTAATATTAATAATAAAAAAAGAGATAATCTAGAAAAATATTTTACAATTTTGGGCCCTATTGATATTTGTATCGTTACCTTAGATTGTGAAATTTGGACTGATTAATCCATAAGAAATTATGGGCAACTTTGTGGGCCCTTGCAGATGAGGCAAATTCCTAGAAAGGGGCTTCGAGGTGAAAGCTTTGTTTGGTTTGAGACCACGGAAATTACTAGGAAAGTGCTTTTTCTTCTTTACTTTTGTTTTCTTGTTTTCTTTAACCATAAATGCTTAAAAAAAAAGTCCATAAGATAAAATGACATTGGACCATATTAGTTCAAATGACATGCATATTAAATCGATCAATGAAAGATGTAAATTGAAGATGAGAATCGGAGAGTTAAATAATAGATTTAGAATTTAATAAAAAATTCAAACTTCATTTGGGTGTTTCATGACACATAATTTTTTTTGAATTACAACTTTTAACTTGGTTTTTTGTTGCATTGGATACCATAATGCAAGAGTTGGTGGCATTTGATTTCGAAAGCTATTGTTTAGATTTGACAATTCGTGTCTCCGTATTATGACACGACACGAATTATCGAAATACGAACACGACACGAATTATAAAACGTGTTTGAATAATAAACACGACACTTTTTTTACGTGTAACACGACACAACTGACACGTGATAATTAGTCGTGTCACACGATTAACACGACACAACACGACATGATTTAGATGAAATAACACGAAATTGACACGACACGAATAACACGATTAAAAATAAAATACAATAAAATGAAAAAATATATATTTATATTTTTTACATATATATTAATTAACATTCAAATATTAATAACAAATATAACAAAATAATAATATTTTCAATCCATACAATCCATAATATATATTGAAAATTGCAAAAACATACAAATAAAACATAAATAGTTAACATTAAGTCAACAAGCATAAATAATTCAACAAAACATTCAAACATTAAGTCATTAATCATGCAAGAAATAACAATTCAAGAAGTTAACATAACTTAAAATGATTTAGTAACTTGTCGAATCATTAATAAGTATATTAATATTATTCATACTATAATAATTTGTATGTTAATATTATGTTATTTTATTTTCTATAATGTTATAATTGATACAAAATAAATTAATAAACTATAAAATCTCTTAGTATACTAAATAATGTAATTCTGTAAAGTGTAAACTCTTAATTTCTTATCAATATTATGTGATACAGTGTCCGTGACATAAAATAATTAATTAATTATACAATCTTTAATTAGTATAATAAAATATTTATATTTTATACATTATAATAAAAAATATCATATATATTTATACATTATAGTATTGTATTTAAGTTCTTAACTTATGTTATTAATACTTTATTTTCAAAATTTATAAAATTTTATTATCTTAACCATAATTAATTAATTTAATTTCATAATTAAATTTATTAGTTTATTTTATTACAATATTTATTAAAGCATTAGTTTGTTTTAATAAATTAATTTTCATAACACATTATACTAATATATTACAATTGTTCATTTGATAAAACACTTGTGTATTTTACTTTTGGCCAATGTTCAATTCCCACAAAAAACATATATGATTATCGTGTTTTACACGTGTATTCGTGTAACACGATTTTCTTTAAACGTGTTTTCGTGTCGTGTACGGGTTAATCATGTATTCGTGTAGCACAATTTTTTTAAACGTGTTTTCGTGTCTTACACGTGTTTAGCCGTATCAAACACGGCTAAACACGAAAATTATCATGTCTAAATTCGTGTCGACACGGATAAACACGAAACACGAATTTTTCAAACACATACGATTTTTTCGTATCGTTTTTGTGTCATGTTCCTCGTGTTGTATCTAGATTTGTCAAGTCTATCATTTTTACCATACAACATTATCGCATGGGTACATGTATTTGTACTATAGCAAAGTGCTTTTATGGACAGACATGCCACAGTCTTATGAAAGTTTGGCTAGAATTTGGAGACACCGGTAAAGGATGAAACTTGTCAATCAAAGGAAAGCCACCCATTCCACCAAAAAAAGAACGAAAGCCACCCTTTTTGCATCGAAAATGCAAGAAATCGATGTAAGTTTGATATAATAAAAAAAGAAATTAATAGATAGTCCTACTTAATTTAACTATTGTTATTTACCTTTAAAAAATAATTAGGTGTGAAGTTCAATTTTTTTTGTCATTCTATGTTTAAGGTCAAGATAAATCATCAATTTATTTTGAAGTTTACAAATTCATTTATTTTTATTTGTGAATTTGTCGAACTTATACATTATCTATCAACAAAAAATTGTGGGAATTGAAACACTCTACTTTATGTATAAATTCAAACTTTAATTACTTATGTCAATTTTTATTAACAAAGCTCAAATTTACCTTCTCTAATTTTACCTTCTATATGAAAAAAAAAAATCTAAACAATTCAATACTGACTCGTTTTATGCATCCTTTACATGAACTACAATTTCATCTTCAAAATGCTATCATACAAGATGAGAATTATAAAATTACTGTTCTTAGAAGTGCATTAGCACCAAGATGGTTTTGTTTTTTCCTCTAATTTTTATATGACAATGATGTATATGAAGATCATGCATGAATTAATGCCCACAACCCAAGAAAGATGATTGGTTTTGTACTTTTTTTTGTAAAGAACTTGGAAATTAATAACCAATCATGTGATCAAAATAATTGAACCAACAATAACCCTTGATAAATATTATTCAACTTGATTTCCACATGCGTATATTTTTCCATCTCTATGATTTGCCCATTCACCACACATTTCACTTCCACATCAAATCATCCAAAGCATATCTCCTAATTCCTTTTCTCTTCCATTTTTTTATGACTACTTTCCTCCACTTTCACATGATTTTTTAGAAAAAAATGTGGATTTTGGCTTCCACTTTATCACTACATGACAGAAAAATTTCAAACATAATAATTAAGGTAATAGCTACACCTACAGGCTTACATTTTATCTTGTATAAATTCAATCATTCTTATCCTACCAAAAAAATATTTTAAGAAAAAAATCATGTAAGCAAATATAATCATTTTTATTTAAAATTACGAGTAACAAATTGTAAATTTTGAACTAAATTTTAAATCTTAAACTTTAAATCATATATCTTAAACCCTAACCTTAAATCCTAAACCAAAGTAATTGTAATTTTTAGAAAAACAATTATATGTCATAAATAGAATAAAATTAATATTTATTGATATGAAATGATAGAATCCCTTCTCATTTTTTGAAAATAAAAAAAGTAAACAAACAGAAAATTAGTATATTGATTCAAAAACTTCAAAACAAATTTATGTAACAAAAATAATTTAGAGACTAAGGACTAGTTTGGATGGACGGTGCAATTGGCTCCGGTGAAATTGAAATGAGAGAAATGATCACCGTAAGTATAAATTTTATTAATAAAATATTTAAAAGAAGGGATAAAAAAATAATTTTACAAGTTTTTCTTTTGTCTTTTTGTGATTTTTTGTTTTGTTTCATGTGAAAGATTCCATCACACCGCACCGCACCGGAACCAATCGGTGTGCCAAACTAACCCTAAATTATGATAGAATCAAACCTGACAACCATTTGGGCTTTAGATTGTCACCAAAGCCCAAAAGTTGATTGTTGGGGCATTGATTTAAGGCCCAAAAGTCATTCAAGTTTGGTTTTAAGCTCAAGAATCCAAGAAAGATGTTTGCCCAGGAGAATAAGGGGGAAAAAAGAAAAGAAAATATAAAATTCTCTGTCCTTCTTGTCGATCCGAAGCTCTGAAAAAGGTTCGATTTTTAATTATTCATTTTTTAATTTTATTTAATAATCGTTTTTATTAACAGATTTATTTGGAAAAGATTTAGTAGTGAATAAATCTCGTTTGGATACTGAGAAATTTGAGCAGTAGGAAATGAAAAAACAGAAAGAAATAAATTAATTTCTTTGGCCTTAGTTGTAGTATTAAGTATTAATCGCAGCCAAATTTTAGGTTTTTTATTTTTTTTATTTTTAATATTCCGCTGCTTTTTTTTTCCTCAAGAATGGCGGGAAGACCTCAAATTCCAACAATCAACTCAGCTCTAATTGCTATGATCGCTGATGAGGTGAACGGAAATTCATTTAATTTTTAAAATTTTTTGGCATAATTTTGATATTTTGATTTTACTATTTTATTTTCATATGGTGTAGGATACCGTAACTGGGTTTTTGATGGCTGGAGTTGGAAATGTGGATTTGAGGAGAAAAACCAACTATCTAATCGTCGATTCCAGTATGTGTTTTCTTTTTCTGCTTTTTCTTGTTTTTAGTTTATTTGTTTACTGTTTTTCTTGAATTTCCTAAGCGTTTTTCTGATTCCCTGCAATGCTTATGATTACTCTATTAGCTGACCAAAGCTAGATAGGATTTAGTTCTTTGTACTTCACTGTTGAACATTTGCTATTAGATCATTGATCATAAGACAAGAAATATCCTACTACATTAGTATTTTATATAAAATTGAATTAACTGAACAGCTGCCATGTTTTCTGGTTTGAAGTTTACGTTCTGTTTGCTATAATTCACTCATGCTACTCTTTTTCGAAACTTGCAAAGGAGTGGTTCTGAGCTTTGTATGCATTCTTGATATAATGGAGCACTCTTAAGGTTGCTCTTGGGATGATGATGAGTGCCCATTAGTCATTGTGGCCCCAAGTTGTTATCATTTTGGCATATCAGCTTTTCAGATTGTGAGAAATGCTTTAGGTTCACATTAGCTATTGCCTTTCATGGAATTGCATTGTCAAGCCAGAGGTTGCTTAGATTGGAGGCTTGTTTAAACATTAAAGTATTTTGGAGGTTATGGTTTCCAAAGGAAGAATGTTAGATGGTGGATGCGACTGTGGTGCTTAATTAGGCAACGAATTAATGTTTTTCCGACTGTTGTTGAATTCAGTTCAAGACTTCAATATATGATTTCTGCTTGCCATGATTCTTTTAGCTAATAATAATTTGATGTTTCTGCTCAGAAACAACAGTGAAAGCAATTGAAGATGCATTCAAAGAGTTTACCACAAAGGAGGATATTGCAATTATTTTGATCAGTCAATATGTAAGTTATTGCATGTACATTTTGGTTTTTAATATTATTAAAGTGAATTATCGCTTTGGGTGACCACGACGGTGGGATACATAATATATAAACCAATTGTCACTATTTCTTTAAGGTTGTGTTTGGTAACTTGGATTTAAAAGAAGGGATTGGATTTCAAAATTATTGTAAATTGTGTGATAAAGCACATGTAAATATAACCTTCATGATTATTTTTCAAATTCATGGATTTGTTGGATGGCTATTTAGTAGTGAATTTGAAATTCATCTTTTTTATATCTTTCAAGGTTTCAAATATATAGCTTTGTTGAATCTTTAACAAATTTTTGCATAGTATGTGCATTTCATTTTTACAATTTATACAACAAATGAAATCCAAATCCTTTCTTCCAAACTCTTCTTTCCAAACATGGCAACACCAGTTGCAAAAGGAATTACAGCAGTTTAAAATCCTTCTTGCATTATCCCTTGATCCTAATTTTCACATCATGCTTCTTAGAATCATTAACAGGCTTAGACAACTATGACTGTGGTAAGTCAGGCAATTGATGTTTCCTGCTTAGCTGTAGACAAATGGTAATTGGGAAGGAAAGTTTGACAGTAGCCTGTTAAGCAGAGTGTTGTTTTATGTACAAGTAGTGTATCATTCTAGCATGTATTACAATTTTTGGGTTTACTCCAAAGCTGTTATCATTTCAGAATTCTAACTATTCTTCTGCCTCTTATCAGGTAGCAAACATGATAAGGTTCTTAGTTGATAGCTACAATAAGCCTGTTCCAGCAATTTTGGAAATCCCTTCTAAAGATCATCCTTATGATCCTGCTCATGATTCCGTTCTCTCTCGTGTGAAGTATCTCTTTTCTGCTGAATCGGTTGCATCTGGAAGGCGTTAACTATGTCCTACTGCGGTATCATACGCCAAACTATGGTATATCATCAATGTAGTTCCCTGTGGTTGATTTTTTATGGTTGTTGCAGTTCTAATAACCTCTTCATAGAGTTTCCTTATCTCTTATATATGCTGTGTATTATTGAGTTCCAAAATCTCAGAGGAGGGTTTCAACTCTTCAAAGAACAACATAAATAAATTTCTGAGTAGAAACTGATTATTTCATCATATTCCAGTTGAAACCCGTTTTTGGTTCTAGTTGTAGCCCATGTTGTAGGTTTATAGCAGATCTGGAAATTCTAGCTATGACATAGAGACACTACAAAAATAAAAGACACGAAAGTGATATGAGTTAAAATTCGGTAAAATTTGTATATGAATATATTAAAGTTAAAAATAATGTTGTGATGGGTGCGTTGAAATGAAATTTTCGTATGTTACATTATAGGAACATAATTTTACATTATACAAACGTGAATGGTTAGGTGGAGTTGATATTTTATTTTATGGGCTTTCTAAGCCCGGGTCTCAGACACAGTGAGACAAGAATAGGAATTATTATTGCTTGCTTTGTATAAGTATAATTTACACAAAAAGGCATTCACTTACAATTCCTTGAACAATTCTTTTCATTATGAACCCTTTTTTCATTGTTTTAAATCCTCTTTTCTTCTTATGGTGATGTTAAAGAGATTGTTATGGCTTAATTAGTTGAATTTTAGTAGATTTTCTTATCATGATTAATTTTCGAAACTGGGAAATATTGAAAGAATGTATAGTTTAGGGAGTGATTGAAATTAAAATAATGTAATATTTTTTCAGTTATGACCGAAGAAAGCTTAAACCGAAATACACTGTCAAATAATTTTTAAAAAAAAAAGAATTAAACTGAATTAAAGATGTCATACTCATACGTCTTATTTTTTAATTTTAATATATTTTAAGAGATATGTACCATTTTAATAATCTTGTCATTTGATTGATGAGAAATAAGATAATTTCTCTTAAAATAAAAACTTTCCTTGCAAAAAGATAAAGCTTACCCAATCAAGAAAAAAATTATATATAAATCATATATTTTTTTAAATCCATTTTTTATTTATTTTTGGACAAAAATATTTTTAAGATAGAAGATTTATTGACCTAATGAAATTTACTTAATTACTCCCAAATGCGAATGGTATGTTTTCAAAAATAGAATAATTTTTTTTGTCCTTTCTTTTTTCTGCTTTTATTTTTTCTAAAAATGTCCCCAAAGTAGATTTGAATAAATAACCGCAGGCTTAGTCATTATATCCAAGATTTTATGTGTATTTACAAAAAAATCTAATTAAATAGAAAGAAAGAAAAATGTAAAATGAAAGTTTTTGTGTTTTTTAAAGATAAATCGTCGCCGAGTGACAGCCAACTGTGGAATTTCAATGGTCGGTTTATTGAAATTTGTGTTAGGGTTGCGTAGGTTGAAATGTTTGAAAAAATTTAATAGAAGATTAATTATTTTTTTATTGGAATAGAAGATTAATTTTATTTTGTAATGATTGTTTAGAAAAATATTAAAACTTTACTCCATTTTTTTCTCTTTTTATCAACTAATGAAAAACACCCACACACCCACTAAAATATCTTTATAGGCCCAACGTGTCAGCACCCAAAGTATAACGTGTTAAAAAAGTAATAATACTAAGAAAAAAAAACTTGTAACCAACCAAAAAAAAAACTTAAACAAAAGTACTTTAGATATGTTTTAGCTTAATCAAAAATTTTGAGCTCGAATTTTAAGTATATAATTACGTTAAAATTTTTGACGAAAAACTTTACCGTCTTTTGAGTTTTGTTCAGTTCGAATTCGAATTAATTTTATATCAAAATAATATAAAAATATCGAGTGATTTCGATAAAATTTTTTTTATATATTTATATTATAAAATGATTTAATTAAAAAAAAGTATTTTTAGAGGCAGCTTGGGTTTTAGGGCTTTTGTGGATGCCATGGGGCCCAGAAGCTTGTGGGCCCCATTGGAAAATTATCCGCAGAAGGAGCCGCCGCACCAGGAGGAAGCTTTGCCATCCAATGAGGTGCTTTAGAAGCACTCCTCCCTTCCTATCCAATGGGAATTTTACACTTTCTTGGTGAGATTCTTTCACGTGGTTCCAAGGAAAAACAATGTATATCTCTCCGATAACAAAAATTAAAAAATAAAAATTATTTCAATAAAAAAAATTATTTCTCATAGAATTTTGAACTTTGGGTTAAAAAAATTATTACATATATTTTTTATTTTTAGAATTGATGTAGTGATTATTATCTCCTTTTAAGAATGTTTAAGTTCAATATTCGATTATCTATTTTTTTTTATGTCTCCTTCTATGAATCAAATATACTTGAAAAAATGTATCAATATTCTAATCCTCTCTTGTTACAACTTTGTACATATTTATATAAGATATTTATCACAAATTAGTGCCTAATTTTTTCTTTTATAAATATACAAAAGATATTTTAATTAGTTAATTATCCTATATATTGATTGTAGATTTTTCTTATAAGGAAAAACAAAAGAGCAACAATCAGTATCCGACATATTGATTTTTGATTTTTTTCAAATTAATAAATATCCCGTATATCTACCCAAGGGTTGTGGCTCAGTTGGCAACGCAGGCTGAGTTTGTGGGAAGAGCTCTCGGGTTCGACTCCCACTAAACACATCTTTGAGGAGGGGTAAAGAACCTTAAATGTGACTAAACTCTGAACAGAATTAGTCTTAAACCGTTAAAACGGATGAGAAAACCTGTAGTTTACACCAAAAAAAAATATCCCGTATGTCTATATACTAAGTTAATAATTCATAATAAACATGCATCACATGTAAGATTTGTGTATAGAATTTTGTGATATAGGAAGTGATAACAATCCAAAAAAACAGAAAATTTTTATCATCAATTTGCAAAAGGCAAAAAAGACATAATACCCAAATAAACTTTTAAATTTTATTCAAAAATGCACATAAAACCTTAGACATTTTATTGCATGAAATTAAGAGTATAAGAGCATGAACTTTTATGTCTTTGTGATTACACCCATTAGATCTTGAAAATGAGTGAATGATGTCAAAGTAACAAAATTTTTAAGATAACATTTCCTCAAATATTTATTATTTAACTTATTCAAATAAATCTAAGTAAGTACTTTTTTTTACAACTTAAATTATTAAAATTTAACAAAAAATGATTATTTTATACCGTCAAAATTTTAACTATAATAAAGTAAAAATTTATAACCTTAATTTCATATCATAAAAAAATCATAAACTTATTTTTATTTCTAAATAAAGTTGGAAGACTTAATTTCATATCCATAAATAAAAGTTATCCAATTAATGGTTGCATCAAACTAATTCTACCAACAAAGCACCTAACTTTTTTTCTCCTTATCCATTCACAAAATTTCAATGGGCGCCACTTCAATAAATAAATAAATAAATAATTGAGAAATATCCTAAATCCCCATCCTGATGACTCGCATCTGAATCAGCAATTGAATAAATCAACGAAAAACGACCAAACGACCAAACAAACACGATGGATAGAGTTTTCTCCGTCGAAGAAATCTCCGACCATTTCTGGTCGTCATGCTCCGCCACCGCCACTGCCGATGACGATAACAAACTCTGTTCTAGAATGAACCGGAGTTCTTCTGAGTGGGCTTTTCAGCAGTTTCTTAGAGAAGAAGCTGACAAGAAAGGTGACGAGGAAGAAGAAGAAGAAGAGGAGGAGAAGGAGGCTAAAGAGGAGCTGAAAACGAAGAAGAAGAATGGGATGACGTCGTCTTTTAACGGGTGTTTAGAGAATAATGATAATAATGTTCCTATGGATACGGAGGAATACCGGGCTTTCCTTAAGAACAAGCTTAACTTGGCTTGTGCTGCTGTTGCCATGTCAAGGGTAGGTCTTTTGTGTGTGTTTGTTTGTGTGTGTGTGTTTGGATAATGAGAAAAGATGGGGTGCATAAAGGGTAAGGAAGAAAAAGTTTAGATCTATAATGTTTTATCCTTTTGAAATAGATGTTTACCTTTCTCTGGATTTTGTTTGGTTGCTGAGAAATGTTGAAGGGAGGTGAGGATGTGTGGATTTTGACTTGTTTTTAATTACATTTTCATTTGCGCTTTCTGGGTTATGAAAAAGGTGGATTTTATATATATATATATATATATATATATATATCATTTAAAAAACCTACATAGGTTCTAAAAGCTCAAACTTTGTTCTTTGGTGTCTTGGGCCAGTCTAGCTTTGGTAATTTCCTTAGAAAATCAAGGTTTTCTTTCGATTGATGTTTGGCTTTTTGGATAATAGGAAGGTTAACATGATTTGCTATTTAATTGAGCTAAGTTGGTGATTTGTATTGTTGGTTTCTTGGTATCAGAATCAGACTATCTGTAAATCATGAAAAAGTTTATTTATTTAGTTATTTTTGATTGGCTAGTGGTCTGGTGGATATGCTTTCTCCCTTGAGTTTGGAATTGTGAATAAATTTAATTGGGATTTTTATAATGATTTTTGGGGTATTTTATTGTGCAAGAAAAGTGTCTTTTTCCTTAAAAGAGTGTTACAGGACAAAGAAAGAGCTGGAGATTGGTTAGGCATGGCCTGTACAAAGCAAGGAACCAAAAAGCCTAGAAAGGATTGTGCCTGACCAATAACCATTCTTCTAAAAATAGCAAACAATGAATAAAAGTCCAAAGTTGTACCAAGCAATCATGTCTGAGTCTTGTCAAACAGAAAGGAATGAAAGGACCATTCTTAGACTGAAAGATTTGATCTTCTAGGGGCTTTTGGTGGAAATATATTTCAGGAAAATTTTCTTAGGAAATTGAAATTCCTAGATCATATTATTGGCCTCTAATTGTCTCACTATTCTAATTGGAAGGGTTTTAAGAATACCGAAATGTAATATATGCATAGTATGATACTTGTTGCTTCTGTAACTAGATGGAAACTGTATTAGGTTTTAAACCAATTCGTGAAATTTGGTTGACTTCTTCTTGTCTCTTATAAGTTTTTATTTGATGCATTGAAAGCTGATGCATGCATGACATGGTTATTCACATGTCACTCTTTCCCACAGCTGATAGTCAACCAAGCTCTTAATTCTAGTTTTTAATCTTTTATGCTTTTGTTCTTGTAATGTAAAAGAATCTTTCATATTGCTTTGTCCGAGTTAAAAGGTTCTGTGAATTTCTTTCGCTTTTAAAATGTGTATCATGTTATATACATGTCAAACAGGTATCTTTTCTAAAACCCCAAGACTCTGCTGCTAGAGATGACAGTGGATCGCATGCCTTTGATACTTCACAATTGGGATCCAACGCTACTTGTAAAGGTTTTAAATCATCAATGAAGTTTCTTATGTGCAGCTGTTCTTTCTGCCTCTCTCTGCAGTATTCATAGTTGCAGTGTGCATTTGATTATTATGAGTACTGCAATTTTAAGCATTATATTCCTGTTTTACTGGACATATAGGAGCTGTTGAGGAGGATGGTGAGGCACTGGTTCCTCCATTGCCCAATAGGCAGAAGAAATCTGGAGCTCAGGCGAGGCCAAGCACAAGTGGATCATCAAGAGAACAGTCAGAAGAGGATGAAGTTGAAGAAGAAAATGAAACAATGGAGAACATGTATCCAGCTGATGCGAAACGTGTAAGGAGGTAATCGATTGCTTCTTCTTTTATATTGCTTATATTACTAGGTCATGCATGTTTAAATCAGTATGATTAATACTCACATCAAATGCTATTAATAATTGCATATTTTATGATGCATTTAGCATTCAAAACAATTCCATTTAACTTCTTCAAAACATATGCTCTGTTCATTAATGCGGCAAATTCATGCTTCACATAATTTGTTGAGTTGGTGGTTCAGGATGCTTTCTAATAGAGAGTCAGCTAGGCGCTCTAGAAGAAGAAAGCAGGCTCATTTGACAGAACTTGAGACAGAGGTGTGGAGTTTTTCCCCGCACCTTATTTTGTGTGTCCTTTTCCTCTTTTTCTTCCCATTCCTCCTTGAGTTATAGATATCATAATCCATTATTTAATGTAGGTTTCTCAACTAAGAGTTGAAAATTCAAGCTTAGTGAAGCGTCTCACTGACATTAGCCAAAAGTACAATGAAGCAGCCGTTGACAACAGAATTTTAAAAGCTGATGTTGAAACATTGAGAGCTAAGGTAATTGATTCATTGATATGTTGGTCTTAAAGTTGAGTGTCTTGCTGGATATTTTCAGACTGTTGTAGGGTGCCTGTTTATATCTTACAAGGCTCCCAGCCGGTTGAAATTTTGGCTCAACTGCTGGGAGTTATCTGTGGTTGATATGATAAGTGCACGCATTGTTTTTGCAACCAAAATTTTTAGAGATCTTTGTATGCAAGATATAATAGAAATCAGTACTTAATACCATGCTCATTGGTGAATTCTTTTTCTAGGTAAAAATGGCTGAAGAGGCAGTCAAAAGAATCACTGGTTTGAACCATGTGTTCCCTTCCTCACCTGAGATATCGACAACGGGCATGTTGTCATTTGATGGAAGTCCCTCTGATACATCAATAGATGCTGCTGTTCCTGTGCAAGATGGCCCAAAGCATCCCTTTTATCAGGCTGCTGCAAACAATTCAATATCCACTCATAACCTGAGAATCAACAATGCACTCACAGATATTTCTTCAGTTGAAAACATACAACCAAATTGTGGAGAATCGGCAGTAACAGGAAACAAAATAGGATGAACAGCTTCTTTGCAGTGAGTGGCTAGCTTGGAGCATCTGCAAAAGCAGATCCATGGAACTGTAAGCCCTGTCGACCTCTGTCCAACAGGGAGCAATAGTAGCAAGGCGCTGAAGAATGTCTTAGCATGACCAAATTGTACTTTATTTCTGGCTGGTGAAAACAATGTTATTCTTTACGTTCATCATGTATTAATTGCAACTGCTAGAATTAACATTTCAATTGATAATGTGATATCTGCCGGGAAGATTGGCCAATAAATACAGTGGTCGATTTTACCATGGCCATTTCTATAGCATGTAACTCTTTCAGTGTATCTTGTTTGCCGTTCTTTTTATTCCATCCCTGTGATCTGCTAGGAAGCTTTTTTAGTACACTTGTTGTATGGTAAATATAACTAGCAACTGTGACCATGTAAACAAATTGTTAGTGGGAATTTTAGCACAAACATCTCTAAGAAATGAATAGAATACGAATTACCAATAATCCTGATGTTTGTTACAAGGAAGAGGCATAAAAAGAAAGAGAAAGAATATGCTAAATTGTTTATTAAATTTTGACTAACATTCTGCAAAATCTTGACAATCTATTAAGTCTATTTCACACACTGTTCTGCTGATGAAGGGGGAATATTTCTATCTTCCTTGCCTGTGTTAGATTCTAGCACCTTTTCAGATTACTTGTTATTCTCTTTCTATGGCTCTCTATCTGCACAAAGATCAGCTAGAGATTCATTGTTGTAAATGCATAAATACTGAATTCATTCACTGGTTAGTCTCTCCAGTCTCCACTATAATTTGATCTTCATTCTTTCATTGTCTTCCCTTCCCATATAAAATAATCGAGTCTCGCTTCCACGACTACAACCTCCCAAGGTGATTGCTGATGGTTTGTATGGAACTACCTCCAGGTTTGGTTTCTACCGTCTTTAACTTCATTTTCTTTCTCACCATCTCCACTTGCTGCCACCTTCCAGCCGAAGCATAAACGTTGGATAAAGCTACATAATCCTCACTAGTAACAGGCATATGTACAGAATTCTTTGGTGGCTCTAGCCGGAGCAGAATCTTCCCCACCTTCTGAGCCATTGCAACATCTCCATGAACATTGCATGCACTCAATAAACTCCTCCACAGTATGGCATCAGGTTTTATTGGCATCTCTATGATGAAATCATAGGCTTCTTTTAGATGTCCTGCCCTGCCTAGAAGATCAACAATGCAGCCGTAATGTTGTATCTGAGGCTTAAGACCAAACCTGGTACTCATATTGTGAAATAAGTGAAGCCCCTCTTCAACAAGCCCTGCATGACAACAAGAAGAAAACAAGCTAGTAAAAGTCACTGGATTAGGTTTAATACCAGAATCATCCATTGCATCCAAAAGCTCCAATGCTTCTTTCCCTCTCCCATGAACAGCTAACCCAGTTCCCATGGCAGTCCATGTCAAAACATTTTTCACGCTCATTAGCTTAAAAGTACACAAAGCACTATCGATGTTCCCGCATTTTGCATACATGTCAACAAGACCAGTTCCAATAAAAACATCATTTTCAGGCTCAAAAATTGTCTTCTCTATGAAACCATGAACACAGACTCCACTGTAAAGCTCTCCCAGTTGAGAACAAGCTGAAAGAACACAAACCATGGTAGTATCAGTATGATTCACCCCAGAAACATCATTTAACATATCTCTGAACAGCATCAAAGCTTCCCTACAACATTCCTTAGCTCTCCCCTTTTGTGAACAATAGCCTTTAATCATGGCATTCCAGGTAACACTATTTCTCTCAGTCATTTCATCAAACACTCTTCTTGCTGACAAAATATCCTTATTATTTGCATAATAATGAATCAATGTAGTCTTTACCAAAAGGTTTGACAAAAAACCAAATTTCAAAGCTTTTACATGAATTTGTCTCCCTAACCATAATGTTGATAATGACTGCAACCTAGCACAAGCTCCAAGCGCAAAAACAAAAGTGAAATCATCAAAAACTAATTGTCCCTTTGAAACCCACTTGGCAAAAGTATAGATTGAGTCCTTGGGTTGGGTGCATCTTAAAAAAGTGTTGAAAAGGAACAAACTTTGGGACTCAAAGTGTTTGAATATCAAACGGGCATACTGGGTATTCAGTGGAGAGGGTGAAAAGCAGTAGTTTTCAGTTAGTTTGGCAAGAAAGGAGGGTTCTTTGAGGGCATTGGTGATTAACTGGGCATGGAGCTGTTTAATGTGGTGTGAGGCTAGTGGCTTTTTGAGGTTTAAGAGATGCAGGCAGCTGAATCTTGGGAGTGAATGCATGTGTCCATAGAAGTAAATTGTTGGGTGTAAGTTGTTTAAGAGGATTTGGAGGCAGAGTATAGAGAATAAAAGTTGCATTCATTGATCATATTATGCAAAAAGGAGAGCTTGTTTGCCATGGATGTAAACTACTACTAATAAATACTAGTATGAACACATTTTTCGTATTCTTCTCATCGATTGTAGTCAACTTTGCACATACATTTCCAAAAACACTTCAAAATGTTTTCTTTTTCCTCTTTTCATCTTCATTTTTGATTTATTTATGTCTAGCATGCCAAATATATCAGAGATTGCATATTACAGTAAACTTCAAAATTCGTGTGTATATTTTATATTTATATTATATTAAATTGTATTTGTATCAACATAAAATATATAAATTATCATATTAAAAATTTATATTTATATGTCAAATATAAAATATTTTTTAATATTAATTTATATAAAATTTTTATCAGAATTTAATCTATATCACATTTATAAACTTTTTTCTTTTTTTGTGTTATTATTGTATTATGTCCTATTTTAGATTACAGATTTAATTATAAGATTCGTTAATAAAAGTATCTTTTTTTTGTTTGTTGTTAATAAAAGTATATTTTAAATTAAGTACCATAATCATTAAAATATGAAGTTTCTTTATAAACTGAACACATTTTTTTCATGAAAAAATTGCTACTGTCTCTATTCTCTAATTATTAGTTACCACCAGTCACATGTACACCCTAAATATCTATGTCTACATTAAAGCAAAACTCAGAAAAAGACAATCCAAGTCCCCAACCTTACCCTTCATGTTATCTGTTCATCTCGTTCCCTGCTGACTAAAACCTCACGTATAAAACTTCGAAACAGATCGAAAACCCTTTAACTCAAAGATCTTGATAGACTTAAAATACCATGGAGATGACTTCTATAACCCTTTCTCTTTCAAGACCCCTACCATCTTCATTTTCTTTTTCTTCTTCTCAGTCCAATTTTATTACCAGCAGTAACACCATTTCTTTGTTGAACAAAACAAAATTTCAAAGCAAATCTGTTTCCTTTGTTGGTCAACCAAGAAGGAGAACGAGGGGACTTGTTTGCAATTCTTTGTTTGGTCTTGGTGTGCCTGAACTTGTTGTTATTGCTGGGGTGGCTGCTCTTGTATTTGGACCAAAGAAGTTGCCTGAAGTTGGGAAGAGTATTGGGAAAACTGTCAAGAGTTTTCAACAGGTTTGTTGATTTTCTTATCTGGGTTTTGCTTGATATGCCAAAAACTGAAGGGAAATGGTCCAGTGTTTGAACCCGTTTGTTCAAAAATGTTTCTTTTGTTATTTGGATTGTTGTAAGATGGAGCCTTTGGCATTGTCAATGAGAAATCTGAGAAGAAAAATGAAAAAGAAAGAATTTTTAACTTTGTCGTGCTGTTTAATTAGTTGGTCAAGTAAAAATTAAACAATTAGATGTCTTTGTTATGCTGGTGTAAGTGAGGTTCAAATTTGAAAAGATAATTAAGCTAAGAGAGGATAAATTTACTTGTAGTTTTCTTTTCTGAATGGTTGAATTTGGTTTTCAAATGTCTGATTATATCTTAAATGGCCCATGTTTTAAGAGTTACTAATGTATTAGATTGTCTTGATGCATTTCATTCTTAGTTATTTGGCATTTATTGAATGGTTGCTGAAGGTAGCTCTACAGGCTTTGCATGGCTGGAATCTAGAAGGGAGAAGCAGATTACTCAAAATACGTTACTAACTGAAAGTTAGTATATAGCTTGGTTACTTCAAACCTTTAGGCCAGTAGTGTTAATTCTTGATATTAAATTTAGATTCCTGGCAAAGAAATTCATTAATTGTTATCAGCTTGAATGCATGGGGAACTACTGATTTTGTATACTAACAGTTTTCTAGAAAATTTCTTAGTATTTCTTTTCCTAACATGTTTGATAGATGAATGAATGTCATGGTATTCCCTTTGAGTGGGTCGTTCATAGTTCGTGCTCTATCTTTGGGGAATTTTATCCAAATAACTAGTATGGTATAGTAGATGTAGATATGAGTTAAAGTGCACTGCACTTGTTATAGGAAACAGAATTTCTGAGTTAGTTTTACCAATTTTCATAGATAATTAGATTAGTTTCTTATCATTGAACCCTAGGATTCACAACAGTCAACTTTGAGTGGTTGCTAGTTTAGTACTTATCACTTTTCAGTACTGGGTAACCTCCCCTCTACGTGCATCCCCTCTCTTCTACCAGAAGTGTTGCACGTGAGTTGCTACCAAAAGTCCTTACCCTAGTAGGTTTTCAAACTCACAGTAGCCGTATAGCAAGATGAAACCAACAATGACACTGGAAAAGCAAGTTTGTTTTGCTAAACTAAACAGCAATACCAATGAAACAAAAATAGAATAATGCTGTGCCTTTATTTTTTGTGTTTTCAAAGCTGTAGGAAAACCAAATGGAAAATAAAATCTCAATATCATCTAATAAGACTACTTGCCACTAAGTTGACCATATATCAGCCTAAAACCTAACTCTTCCATATAACCACCTTGAGTAACATGCAAAGATGTAGGAATCAAATCTAATCTTGGGCAAGAGCAGGTTGAGCTCGGAGCTATCGGACATCTGGAGCTGCTGTAACTTATTGTCAACGACTCAAAGTCATCTGGAACTCTTGTTTTCTTAAAGGGTTTTGATTGATGGTAAAACCACTCTTGGGGTACCAAAACAATACTTCTTATTTTTTAGAGAACAAAATGTAAAATTAGGATAATTTCAACAGGGATACAAGATCTCCATGGCATGTGATTTATTTTGTTGGAAGCTTCTCTATGAATTAATATTGAAGTTAAATGTGGCATGGTAACAAGGGAGGTGCTTTCCACTTTAAGTTGGCTAAATGCTAACAGTAAACATTTCCTTGGTCGGTAGACAACCGAAATGATATCCCTGCTAAGATATGATCTAACTTCTCTTGAAATGACTGTTTTTTAAGTTCTAGAGAAAAATACATCCAGCAATCTTAATTCAAACAGACATTGTCTAGTTTTCCCAGAAGGATTATAGTCACTGGCTCCTGTTAGTGAACTTTTTATTCTTTTTTTTTTTGATTTTTTTAAAAGTAAATAAAAAAAGGGGGAGGGCAGAAGAAACTGCACTGCGAACTTTTTATTCTTTTGATAGAATTATTTGGGGTGTCATTCTCAAACTTCATTATAGCTGTCCTTTTTGCATTCCAATTGCTAAAGAATATAAAGATGAGTTTGGTCAAATTAATCTGAGAAGCACCTCTCTGTTATCATCTTAATTTGCTTCATACCTTTTCTTTGCTACCAAATTCCAATTGCTAAAGGGTATCATTTGTTTGGTCAAGTTAAGGTGATAATAAAACCTCTTTGTATTGCCTGCTTTGCTTCTAAATTTTAGGTTCAGCAGGCAAAATATGAAGACATATGCAACTAGATGACTAGAAATTAGAATTAGGTATGGCTTGCTTGGCATTCTTCCAATTTAGGGAGGTTCTTTTTCATTTTCTCAGTGAAAAGTAAAACGGAATGCCATTTCTTTGTCAAGTAAATGATGCGAGCTAGAGTTGGCGATATTGGGGCGTAATGATATCCTGAGAAGAGGAATGCTAGAGACAATCACTTTTAACACTTTCATTTTTATTGGGTCATGTCACTTTCGAGTTTTACGTGAAGGCACAGGTTACTTGAAAAGTATTTTTTAGCATCTACATACTTTAGCTTTTTACTTTCCATTTGGGTAATCCATTTTCATGTAAAGATAGGAAGTGTTGTGGCCCAATAAAATGAGAGTAGCATTTTCCTCCTGAGAATCCTATAAGTTTGAACTGAATGTCAAGGACATTCTAGTATAACTCATGTTAAACGTTGCGGTTCATGGAAAACATTTTGGTGGTTCATGCTCTGTGTTGTGGTGTCTCCTTGTAAGTAACTTGAGTTAATCATTCATAGAGAGTTCAAGGTGTAGCCCCTTCCAGAGCATGTTTTTTGTTGTGTTCACAATTATTTTGCAGCAGGTACAGAACATGTTGCTCTTTGAGGCTTAGGCTTATACTTTTGGAACCACAAGAGGAAGGTAGGAGAGAGTAAAAATAGAGATGGCAAGACAAGGAGTTGAGAAGCCGAAAGGCAAGGAAAGGATGACTTCTCTATAGATAACTTGTTGAACATGGCTATAGGACATTATTTTACTTGTCAATAAATTCAGTTTCCAATTAGTTTGTGCAAAGCTGCCTATACAGTTATCAAAAGGTTTTCTCTTATATGTTGCCAAGATGTTTCCAAGTAATATTTCTAAAATAGACATAGCCTTGCTGACACTCTACATGCTCGATGAGATTAAATTTGATAGTCTATATACTTTGCAGGCTGCAAAGGAGTTCGAGTCTGAGCTTAAAAAGGATCCTGAGGCTCTAACGGAGCAATCTGAGGAGAACCCTACAGCAGTTAGTGAAGAGAAGAAACCAGACGTCGAGGTCTCCAGCTCTAAAGAGAGTGTATGAGTTTGTAAAACCGTCACTTGGTATAATTTCTCAATTCGTACCTCTTGTATCAATGAGCTTTGAACAAATAATTTTGAACGTAGATCGGTTTCTATAGCGATTATGTATCAAATTTTAAGACAATTGTTAGATTTATTTTTTCCGGTGCATGTTTGAGAAATTGAGGTCCTAGCATCCATTGCTTGAGCTACAATGTTCAAGTGCTCCAAGTTTTCGTTCTGCATGAGAGCTTGAACATGGATGGTTTGAGTTGTAATGCTTTGTTGTTGCACAATGCAGAAAAGGGTAAAAGACATAAAAATCTCTAAATATCTGATATTCGATACGATATGAAGGTGGCCTGAAGAAGTATGGCTTGTCGAGTGGGCTTAGTGATTTAGATACGATGTTGTGACAAAATATGTAAACCAATATGAAAACAATATAAAAGTTATACGAATTAAAATTTTATAATTATAATTTTAAACAAAAAATAAAGATACAATACGTAAACAATATGAATAGGAACACGAAATTTTTAAGTCTTACAAAAATATATTGTTTGAGTTGTTTATGTATATTGTGTTCGAGAGCATAGTTGTTGTTGTTGTTATTATTAAAGGGGTAATCGAATTGAGTTAAAACAATTCAGTAATTGGCTCGAGCTCGATTAAATTAGGGATTTGAAGCTCGATCTAATAAAATAAAAATATTCGAGTTGTTCAAATTCGATTTTGTAGGTTCAAATTCGATTCAATATACTTGATTTGTCAATTTTCAATTATATATTATGAGCGTAAAATAGTAAATTAATAATATAATATTAAAAATATTTATTAAAAAATTTGATTAGACTCACGAACCACTCGAATTGAATATTAAAATATTCGAACTTGATTCAAGTCATTATACAAATAGCTTGAATTTAAATTTAATTAAAAAATTAAACAAATTCAACTTGATTAATTTTCAAATTGAGCTCGAATAATTTATGAATAAGATGTTCCATCCTTGATTATTATTGATTAACTAGATTTAAATCCATGCGATGCACGGTGATTATTTTAATTTTTAATAATGTTTTAAAGAATAGAATTATAAAAAAAATTATTTTGAAATACATGTTGAATAATGTATTAAAAACTTGATGCATATATAGAATGCACAAATCAAAAAATAATTTAAAATCAATAACAATTAAAAAAATAAAGAAAAATAAATATCACAATTCTTAAATATTTAATAAATGAATTAAATAACTACAATTTTAATGAAAACAATCCTTACTATATTAATCATTAATAGATTATTGGTTAATATTGCATATTTGAAATTGATTTATTTTTAAAATTTGAATTTAGATGACTCTAAATTAATCTTATAAAATTAATCAATGTTGAAAATTCTATTTTTAGGTTTTTTTAAAAAATGATTTATAATAGTGTCAAACGTAAAAAGTAAGTAAAGTAAAAATGTTAATAGAAATAAAACTAAAAATAATTTACTATTTAAGTTTATTAAAATTCAAATCAATTCAAAATAATTAAATATAATATTTAAGATTATACACGTTTCAAGAGAATAGATAATCAGTATGGATTTTTTTTTCAAATAAAATGATTGAACAAATAATTCTGAAAAAAGAATAAATGCAAATCGAAAAAAATGTGGAAGCTTAATTCAATTCTAAAATATATAAACTTAAATATCCAGTCTTAATGTTTTTGATAAAAAATTTAAAATTTTAAGATAATTCTAATCAAAATATATGAATTTTTTTAATTTAAAAATAACATACTAAGTGATAAAAAATTTAAAGTCTGAGATAAATTTTATTTGATTTAAATTAAGATAATAAAGTGAAAATCTATTTTTTAAAAATTTCAAATATTTTAAAATTAAATAATTAATTGAATAGGATTATTATATAAAAATTAAAATCAATTTATTATTTTAAGTATAAAAAAGTTAAGGTATCTTCTTATGATATTTTATTTTCAGCCAGGAATTTTGGCTTTTATTTTTTTATATAAGATATAAGATTATTATAAAAAATTGAATCGTATTGAAATTAAAAGAGTAACATTGATCGATAATTAAGTGATTTTTGTGGACATTTTATACTATAAAGATGAAAAAAATTCATTTTACCACACATATAACATGTTTATATAAAATACGTTTGTCTTTTTCTTTAAAAAAATATATCTATATAAAAAATTTATACTAAATTAATTATTTTTATAAATAATGTATATAACAACAGTACATGTATATTGATAAAAGATGAGTAAAAAAATTTATAAATAATATGAGATTTTTCTTTAATTTTTAAAATATGTAAAAATATATATTTATCTTTTAAAAATTAAAATGGATAATTGATTTAAAAATATATTTACTTTTTTTTTTTGCGTCGAAAAAGATACTTAATTTGTTTTGCAATTTTAATGTATATATATAGATTCTATATATAAAAAAAATTGAAAAAATATTTTTTTTATTTTAAGATATTACACATATCAACTTTTTAAATTATTCATGTAAAATGTTTTATTTGTAGTTAAATATTTTAGCTTATATATATATATATATATATATATATATATATATATATATATATATATATATCTATACCTATATACATTTTTGTCTCCAAACCCTTCACATGTCAAGCTTTAGCTTTTCTTCTTTTTTTTTTTTTCAGTTTTTCCCCTTTTTGGTTTTTCAACCTTTTTTATTTGTTTTTTTTCATAAATTTAAAGAACAAAAAAAATCATTTATATGTGAATTTTATTTTTAATAGAGAAAAAAATAAACAACATAAAAAATTGATCTTTAAATTTTATATATTTATTTTCATAAAAAAATTATTGGTTCAAATAATAAATTTTTATATATTTATTTTAATATTTATCAACAATGATAATAAATTTTAAAAATATAAAATCAATCTCCAAAAATATTGTTTAACTAACACATAACAATTAACAAATACTCAATAATTAAATAATTCTTCAAATGCATATACAATACATTTTTTTAACGATAGATTACATTTACAAATGCATTTATAGTATATATTTTGTAGATCATTAATTTCTATATATTTAATGTTGATAATTAATAAAATAAAAATATTTTAATATTAAATATATGTTAAAACATTTTAAAAATTAATTAAGTTAATAATTTTTAATATTATTTAAATTATATAAAAATTACCTTTTTTTGCTCCACGTCCAGCTTCACATTGGTTCTGTCATTCACTCATTTTCTTTCACATTTCTAACTCATACCATTCAATGTTTTATCTCCCATACGAGCCATGTGTCGTGTCTCAATTGATTTAGCATTTTATTTATGTTTTTTAATATTTTTTATTATGCCCTCTAATTTATTTTTAGGTTTTCATTTTTTAGTTAAGTTTTTTAATTTTATTTATTTTTGAATTTTTTTTGTTATGCCTTTTAATCTATTTTTAAATCTTCAATTTTTTTCTCCAGCAATAATATGATTCGGCACATAAATTAAAAAAATTCAAAATAAAAATATGATAGAGGGTTTAACAAATGATGCATTCTAAATATAAAAAATTAATAAAAAATGAAATAAAAAAATTCATTTATCTTTGAGTTGATTTTTAATTAAGGAAAAAAAATCAAACAACACAAAAACTAATTGATTTAGATATTTTTAATTAAAAAAGTTTAGATCTAATTTCTCTAAATCTATTTTTTAAAATTATATCTCCACTAGCATATGTAAACTTACTAAACACAAAAAATATACTAGCTATATGAAATCAATCTCAAATCACAATAATAGGTTCTTCTCTTGCCTCATAATAAATTTTTTAAAACATTTTTTATATTTATTAATAATGATAATAATTTTAAAAATATAAAAAAATATTCAAATATATTATTTAACCGACACATGGCAAATATTTAAAAATAAATAATACTTCAAATACATATAAATTATATATTTTCCAAATTTTACTTTCGAATAAAAATTATTATATGAAACAGTTTTTTTCTCTAACTTTTCTAGGAAAAATACTTTTACTTTACATATTGTACTTTGGAGTAAATATAAATAATTTAATTAGTTATTCTTAAAATAAAAATATTTACAGATGAGTTTAAAACCTTACACATAATTAATAATATGAACAAAACATTCTTACCTAATTTTTTTCTACTTTTTTTTAAATTGTCTGAACCATTATGTCGTATATAAAAATATATATATATTAATGCTTTAGTTTATATTGTTGTTGTATTATTATCTTAATTTGTTTGTTTCTAACACAAATTATCTGTTTGTCATACTATTTAACTTAAGTATTGTGTATTTTTTTAATCCAAGCTAATCTAAATTTTTCAAAAAATTATTTTTGGATATATTTTGATATATAAACTTTATCATTAGTAAACAAGTTTCTTTTATAAATCTTTCCTTAGTAAACATGTTTCTTTTTTGTACTAAACATTATGAAGGAAATAAATATTTCTTATGTCCAATAACTCTTATTTAATAATCAACTTAATTAACTTTAAAAATTGTAAAATAAAAATAGAT
Source organism: Heritiera fomes (assembly GCA_032173925.1). Taxonomy (NCBI): domain Eukaryota; kingdom Viridiplantae; phylum Streptophyta; class Magnoliopsida; order Malvales; family Malvaceae; genus Heritiera; species Heritiera fomes. Next base: position 9,541,751 of record JAPDPM010000021.1, on the reverse strand, counting down.
CCGTAATATCGCGTGAGCTTATATCTAGTATATATATAAATAAATATATATATATATATATATATTTATATTAGATGATCTGCACTTCAGCCTTAGCCCACTTTCCTTGTATTTTCCTTTAGTAGGGGCAATCTGAGCCCACTCAAATTGACTTTCTCTTCTCTTCCTGCAAATCAAGGCCATTGGCCGAAAGTCATTCTTTCTTCTAGAGTAGGCCCCAACCTCAGCACAGGCTTTTTAATTTTCTTACTTAGGTTGCTAATCACATGTTAAAATATGCATTAAACATACTTTTAACTTTTGAAATATGAGCTTACCAAGAACAAGAACAGTAATTCCCCCATTTAGGATTAGGGTTGGGTTAAACATTTATTACACAGAAATTTTGAGCATTATTGGTCAATTAATCACAATGACACATACCCTAATGGCCCACTAAGTGGATCTTCAAGAGGATATTATTATTGAAATTGAATGCCATTTATAAAAATTTCAACCATAGAATCATAGGAGTCACAGCTTTAAAAAGGGACATTGCAAAAATGATAAAAATTTATATGAAATTATTATTTTACATCAATATATATTTTTTCATTCAAATAATAGCCTACCATTTCAATATCAATTAATAGGTGAGTGAGGGGATAAAAATAAAATTAATTAATGGATCAAAATCTTTCTTCTAATATTTAATGTAAGGATAAACACACGCTTTAAAAGGTACTTGTACTTATTTGGATTCTAATGTGTGTCACACTGTCACTTAGCATAAATTACATAGACAATGAAATTAAAAAAAAACATAATGCTCCAAATTCTCCCATTTTCTTTTTTTATAATTTTTTTATGGTGAAAAAAATTCTCTTTAAACCATTGCTTAATAAAATTTATTAAGAATTATTATCCAATATTTTGTCGATAAAGTTTTTAGATTTTACAAACGATATTAAAATGAAGATATATATTCTACTAAAAATATTAAAAACTAAAAAATAAATAAAATAAGAGTATGTTTCACCATTTTATCTACACTTGTAGAATCTAAAAATTTTATTATAGCTAATTGGATGATAATCATTTTACATGTGTAGTTATAAGCTAAATTTATATCTCAGCTTTGTTTAAAGAAGAAGATAATAATCCTAAAATTAAGTGTGAATTATAGTTCAATCTTGATTATTTGTACTACACAACACAAAAATGGAGTTAATCATCACCTCATTTGATTTCTTTCCATCCTTTGATTGTTAGCTCCCACGCTCTTCTATGGGAGTTGGCCCTGGTACCCAAACTCTTCTTTTTTATTCTTTTCGTGTTCATTTTAAAGAAGAAAACTTTCCCATTTCTCTCTATTTAAAACCATAGCTGATAGCTCACAACCCAAACCAAAGCTCTCTCTCAAAAGCCGAAGCAAAACTACAAAGAAACAGTAGAGAGACAGCAGACCAACACCGCGTAAAAGGCCATAACTTGAAAATTCTTCTTGGAATCCACAATTCTCTTTCCGGGTTATCGGGCTGCGGATCTGCCACCCATTTCAGCAACACCTTTCTTGGTTATCCCGTTAAAACCCCATAACTTTCTATAAACCAACCAAGAAAGAAGTAAAGAGAAAAAAGAGAAAGAACCCAGTTTTTAATCTCTTTCCACTGTCTAAAACATTGACGAACACTTCTATATATATAGTAAAGCTCAAGCACAAAGTCTATCTATATATATATATGTATATATATATATATATATATATAACAGAAGTAGCTGAGGGAAGCAGTGTCTTTGCTTAAACATGGCAGGTAATCAGCAGGAAGCTGGGTTAGGAGATGATTTCTTTGAGCAAATCCTGGCAGTGCCGCCAGGCTATGGTGGTGGTGAAGTAGGCGCTGCCACCTTGCCTATGGTGTTACAATTAGGTTCAAGAGGTGGTGGTGCTGCTGCTGCTGTTGGCAGTGGTGGCGGTGGTGGAGGGTTTAGAGGGATGGCAATGATGCCTGTAGGGTTGAATTTGGAACATGGATTCTTAAGACAGGAAGATGGAGTTGCAGTTGGCAGCAACAACAACATCAACAACAATAACACTTCTTGTTCAGCAGCTTCTGCTGTTTCTGGAATCAGTGTATGACATTCAATCAATTTCCCTTTCCATCTATTACATCCTTTTTGTTTGTTTTTTTACTTTCTTTATTTTCCCTTCTCTTTTCAAACTTGGGTATAGAAAATAGGCTACTTGATGAATAATTTTCAGGATTGGCAGTTCTGGGTTGTCCTTCAACCATTTTTCAATTCCCTAATATCTTCTTCACTTGCATGAAGAAGAATGGATACAAAAATATCTCTTCAATAAAGGCTATGGCTTATGCAATTACATGATATAGCAATAATGGCAGGATCTAAGCAGAATTTTCTTTTTCAAGATTTGTAAATGATGGTGGAATATTAGTTATATGGGATTCTGAATTTCAGCTGCTTTTCATAATTCATGCTGGAAATTGAAAGCTGCTTTTCTTTTTCCAACTGGGAATTTCTCCGAACTTGGTATCACTGCAGAAGAGGGTAATTCGGTCATAATGTGTCTTTTGTACCTTTGCTTGTGGTAGGAGAGAGACTCTATGCATATGACAAATTTGTTTCCACCCTTTGGACAAATGCAAACTCAGCAAATCCGTCCTTCACCGCCTCCAACTCAGCCTCCTCTCCAGCTCCACCAGGTAAACTTAAATTTTTGGACAAAAACACCCTTGATAGGTTAAATTAACATGATATTTCATGTATTTATGTCATATCAGTTTGGTGTTAAATAGTATAAAATAAAAAAAATTATCATATCAAATCAATTTTTTAACTTCTATAAAATTCATAAACAATTTTTACTAAAACTGCAATTTATTTCATTTTTGTGTATTTTTGTATTATATTAACGTGTTGCATTTAAAATTAAATTTTATCATGTGTTTCATAGGATTCGGCTGAGACTGTTGTAAAGTTTATTCCATTATGTTTTGGCATATACCAAAAAAATATTAAAATTGGAGATTGAAGTACCTTTTTGTTATCTTTTTCTTTTGAGTGTGTACAGTAAAATTTGCCCTTTTTGTACGGTTTCGCATGATTAAGGTAAGGGTATGTTTGATATTTTGAGAAAAATCTAGGGGTTTAATCATTATTAGTGTTGTGTATAATTTTCACTATACTATATTCGTGCTTTGCACGCTCTCTGAGGGAGGGTGGAGTGAAAGGGAAGTAATTTTTGACAGAACGAGATGGTGTGCAATTTGTATTGGATACAAAGGGGGGACTTGACACTTGAGTGGTCCCTTTCTGCTTTCGTAGTGATGATCTTTGTCTGTCAGGAAATAGATTTTCCACACGCTTTGAGTGTTTGATAAGAAGCGCGTGTATGACAAGCTCATAAGGAAGTTTACTTGGGGTTTCCTGCTGGCTGTTACTTGAAGAAATGGTTCATGCCATAAGTGTTGACTTACGTGGATGACCGCAGTGTTTGATTAAGCCATTTTTATATCTTTGTGTTGCTTTTGGTTTGCAGGTCTTTGGCATGATTTTTGGGCGCAGAATTTCTTAGTTTGTTGATTTCCTAAGTTATTTGAGTGTTTGTCATTCGCTTGGAAAGTTTAAAAGTAGAAGTTGTGATTATTTTAGTGTGACATTACCAACTCATGCAAATACTTGTTGGATTTGTTTGACTTCGAGCTAAACTCGGTGATTAAGTTCATAAGAAGATATAGAATTACCCTTGATTTGATTTGCGTTGCTTTGACTTGATCAGCTTTAGCAAGCTGGATGCTGAAATTTAATCCAATGAATCTGTAACGAAAGTTCCTGGAAGTAGTTTAATCATGCATTGATTTGGGGTGCCGTGTTTCTGATATCGAAAACTATTAGTTCATATCTGCTCTCTGTGCTTATTCTTAACCTTACCTGAATCCAGCTTTCGTCTTAGGCTTAGAAGATACGATATAATGAAAATAGGTCAGTGAGCCATTTAACAAAATGATTAGAAGTTACCTAATGTGTTATGCATACTGAGAGTTGCGATTCTTACGATATTTAGCCTTTTTCTTTCCTTGAACTTATCTGTGCTAATTCTCAAGATGCTATCAACTGGTGATCATATCATTGAAGCTCATTGCCTGTTTAACTAAAGGACTGAGTAATTCTGTATACTCTGGATATGTCCTTTGATACGTTAGGAAGCTGATCTTTTTCCCTTTTTTACATAACCATGACATTCATCGAAAATCTATTACATCCTGATGCAGCCATTTCATAGCCAGCCAACATCAGGTCTGGTTGCTGCTGCACCACAGCCACCTGCCGTCCGTCCAAGGGTGCGAGCTAGAAGAGGACAGGCAACAGATCCCCACAGTATTGCAGAGCGGGTAAGCTCGATTTCTATTTCATAAAACTTGGAATGATGTAACATGGGGCTTCTGTTATGTCAGAATTTCTTTTACAAGCTGCTGCTTAGTTCCTCTTGATTGAAGATACTTAGAATGGTCTTTTTTTGACATGGTTTTTCTTTTCTTAGTGCAAAATGAGTTATGGTGACCTGTTCTTTTTATTTATTTAGTCCTTATCTTTCATTCTTTTCATACATTTTCCCTCTTTACTTACAAGTCCTTGACAACCTTCTGTGGGTGCAGTTACGTAGAGAAAGAATTGCAGAAAGAATGAAAGCTTTGCAGGAACTGGTTCCTAGCTGCAACAAGGTTTGCATTGACTTCGCATAGTTCATATATGTTTTATGTGTACTTGTTTGCTGCTCCAATTTCTTTCTTCTTCCTGGTATATGAAGAGTAAAATAAACCGTATTGTTTCTGTCCTGAATGCTGTTTTTCTGCATTAGAGTGGAATGTTTTTATTGCTTTTGCTTATTGACCAAGCCAAAGGTTAGAGCTTCTAGCTGCTTAGGTATTTTGAAGTGTTCTAGTTTCTTAACACTTCCCCCATGCCCTGAGTTTTGTCACATTTCCATGAATTGTACATTGCAAGAGATCATGAAAAATTTTCTATTTTTTTAAAGAAATTCATGGAGTTAATACTATAGTACAGGTATGAATGATAGAGAATCTGTTTGTGACATCTGATTTCCATATATATATATATACACACGCTGATGCATTATTAAATCTTCTGCAGACGGATAGGGCAGCCATGCTCGACGAAATTGTAGATTATGTGAAGTTTCTGAGGCTTCAAGTCAAGGTATTAAAATTTAAAATCTCGATTTGAATCTTGATGCAACCAAAAATTTATTGTATTTCAAGTGTTTGTTGTTAAATAGTCTTTCTCCATATGTTAAGAAAGGAATCGTTTTATAGATACTTCAATCGTAAATATCTTCTCGGATTTCATTTTAAATAAGTCCACTTTCTTCATGTACTCTCAGAGCACACTGAATTCATCATTGCTGCTTTTGCAATCACATTTGAACCACTGGTTCTGATAATGTTTTCCAAAAGCCCTTATCTCGGGTAGGACCCTTGTGCTGAATCCTAGACATCTATGAAGACCTTAAGGCATTTCTTTATGAATGTAGTAGTTATAATGTCAGACTGAATTGACTCTTGTCTGGTGTTGGACTCTCAAGATTTCAAATAAGTCCTTATCAAATAGTAACAAGCGTGAACTGCATTACTGTTCTTGGAACAGTAAAGAATGTGAATTAGATCACTGTTACTTCTATTGTCAAACAGCAAATTTCTGTTATCAATTATTTTCGCCACCTGTCATCAATAACGTCTATTATTTGAACAGGTTTTGAGCATGAGCAGACTCGGTGCAGCAGGTGCTGTGGCTCAGCTCGTAGCCGATGTGCCTCTATCATCTGTTGAGGTAGCGCATGAAAACAGATCTCTCGATCACTTTGTAATTTATTTTTTAGTACCATACGGAGTTGTATGCTAGGATTGCGTACCTGTACATTTTATAGGTCGTTTTCGACGAATCTAGAAACTTAGACCGACTGGTTGGCCGTCTTTTTCAATCTGCCGTGTTTTCCAAGTTATATTTTCATTGATTTTACTTTTTTCTGTGAATAGGGAGATGCTGTAGAAGGTGGAATCCAGCCTGCTTGGGATAAATGGTCGAATGATGGCACCGAGCAGCAAGTAGCTAAGCTGATGGAAGAAGACATTGGAGCTGCAATGCAGTTTCTTCAGTCCAAGGCACTCTGCATCATGCCTGTATCGCTAGCCTCCGCGATCTTCCAAACACACCAACCAGATGCACCAACGATAGTCAAACCCGAATCAAACACCCCTTCATAGACCAAAACAATATCATGAGATTGCACGTGCCCGGAAACAACTCGTAGCGTGCATTTGGGGTCCCAAACCCTGTAATAGTCCTGTACTCACCGCAATGGCTATTTTCATCCTTCCGTCCAATCTCTAACTCTCATCAGCAACATCAATCAAGTCAGTGCAACTTTTCCATCCACCTTTTATCCAATTTTGTTCCCAAAAAGCAAAGAAAAGAAGAAGAGAAAGGAAAAGAGTGATTTTCTCTGCTTACCTAGAAAACATGGAAAGACATATTGATGTTACTCCATGGCATAGTCAAAGGAAAACAACTTTCAAAGGTTCATTGATGTTTTTCTCTTCTAACATCCATAGTTGGGTGAGTGGAGGATGACCAAAATCTACTGGTGCTGTGAACTTGCTTTCTTTCTTTCTTTCTTGGATAGTGGGAAGTGGGCCCATTGAAAAGTGTTGGATAAGCATGTGTATGATGTAGTTGAAGAAAACTTAAATGCAAGTTGAAATTTATAATTGAAGTTCCTGGTTTCATAAAGAAGGTTAGTAAGAACATGTATTGCTACCATTGTTTATAAGGTTTGTTTGTTTCCACAAAAATGAACTGATCTGCTCAGGATCATACCTTTTTGAATTTTGCAGAATGATCATAGAATGGATGAGTTATTGGAGAGAGAAAGAGGCAGAGAAGATGTATTTTTATACGTATACTAAAAAGAAGGGAATCTTGATGTAATAATTAAGGTTGCTTCTTTTTTTTTTTTGGAGTTCACGAGTTCAAACACATATAACTTCTCTGTTAATATAAAAAAAAAGTTGTGTGCACATGATCTATTTCGGACCTTATAATATTGAAGTTTTGTGCCTTGAATTACTTTTTTTAACTAAAAAGTGGTAAAAGGTAGTGACCCTTTTCCCTTATCTAGAACTGGAATAATACAAAAAAGAATTTAGTTGGATAAACATATGATATGATTTCTATAAATAAGGCCAACTGCATAATTAATGGGTATTTTACCTTTTGAAAGGAAGAAAAGAGGTCAAGAACACCATCAATAGGGTTCTTCTAATAGCAAGTGTTATGTTTTGGTTTTGGGACACCTTCAAACCATGTATGACTGAAGGAGAAATTAAATCTAATAACCCACAATTCATCTCCGAGATGTTAAACACAAAATATTTTTTTAACTTTATTAAATAATTTTTATTAAATTCATATATAATTTTTATCATATCATTACTGCTCTGTATCAATCTAAAATTGACAGATTTATTTTTCAATACACAATTAACAGTAAGAAACATTCTCATTATATATTGATTTGTATTGCCAAGATACACTACTAGACTAGACTCTTCTCTGTTTTTGGAGGAAGAAACTAAAATTTTCATTAAAAGCTTGCTAGTTCTGCAAAATATTAACATTAATAAAATTTACAGTGAAATGCTAATCAAATCAGTAGAGATAACTAAGACAAACTTTATAGTTAGTTACATGATACTACCAAAAAGTCTCTGCTACCATCTCTCAATCCTTGAAGGCACAGATGAGAGCCCTTTGTACATGATCTGCCACTGTTCTTAACCTTCCTTGAGTGGCATCTCCGGCTGAACACCCACTAACCTCCACTGTCCGAGCCACCCTCTGCCTGCATTTCTCCCAGTCATCAGGTCGTAACCAGCATGCGCGTCCTCCATGGCTTCCTTCCATGCCAAGAAAGGATACATTTGGATTTTCACCAAACGAGTATCTTAATCTCACCGAGACACAGTAGGGCAGCCAAGCAGCACCACCAGCAGCGTTTATATGAGGTATATGAGCAGGATCAAGTACAACGGTTAGAGCAAAATCAACAGAGTTATGAGGTCGATCATAGTGGATATTGCTTTTAGTTGTAGATGAACTTTCAGAACTATCATCAACATTTACCCCACTATGGTTTTCAAGACATAGCTCGATTCGTGGTTTCTGTGCAGGCGCTATATCTCCACCTTGTGTCTGGGCTAATCCTTTTTTCCATGCTATTAGTTTCAGGAATTCTCTTAGAACAGAGATGGGTAACGTGAGTAGAGTAATGAATGACGCAACACGCGAGGCGTCATAGGGTTCTGATGCAACACGGCGACTGAAGTAGTCACATATCTCGCTTATTTCGGATTGAGTTAATTCCTCTTGAGCGTTAGCATTGTTTTGTTGCTGTTGTTGCTGCTGCTGATGATGGAAGCGCTTCACACTAAGAACCTGTAGAAGAAGTTGAACTCTGTGGACGCTTACGGCAAACACATAGCCTCTGCAGAAAGACATGCAATCAGAAGATGACTACATAAACAACATAGGGTTCCTCCATATATCATACAAAATACAGAAAAACAGCCTAGAAAGAAAGAAGGGTTCCAACAGAAATCAAACAATCAACAACCCTGCGCTATTCTCCCCCCATGTTTCATTTTCTCATTATTCAACCAAGGCGCTGAGCCCAACAAATCCTAATCAATTCAGTACTTTCACATCTTCATTTTCATCCTAAATTGTGTGTCTAGTCATGTTTGCTGAAGTATAACTTTTAGAAGCATAAAAAACTAATAATCATGGGGAAGGAAAACAATGTGGTCGGCCAGGAAGTAGAATTTGATACTGCAATTTCAAGGAACAAACACTATCATCCGAAAGCTGTTACCCCCTTCCCATAGGAATGTCAGCACACAACATAGCCCAAGATTGACTGACCACAATGTCTTCTGCATTCCTCTCTATAGTACTGAATTGATTGTCTATAAGAAGTTAAAATATAAAGCCAGCCAATTCATCAAGATGAGGAGAAAACAAAAACTAAATATAGAAGTTTCGGGCATGTAGAGAACATATTAAACTGTAAATTTAGAACTTTTACTGTCTTACCCCACAAAGAAGCGCAAGGCAGGCTGTTCCTGGTCCAAGTTCAAAAGTGCACCTTCATTCTCCTTCAAGATTGATCCCAGGATCTCTTTCAAGAGATCTGGTAACTGGGCAAATAACCACAGAACTCCAAGGTACTTAAGAATACCCCTCAGAACCTTCTTAAGGGCAATAAGAGGAACCCATCCACCTCCATATCCTCCATCATCACCAAGACCAATAATGGCTGTATTGAGTTCCCCCCTTACATGTGCAGAAACACCGCCAGGTGAGCGACGCATTGGAAATCCTGAGCTTACAACAGCCAAATTTGATGATCCTGGAAGGGCATTTCCCACCCTGTTTAAACCAACTACCTGGTTTGCTGCCCTAGACATTGCTGCAGAAGTGGGGAGGTTAACTCTATTTCCATTTGCTGAAAGCTGTGGACCTGAATTTGAGTTTGGGTTGTTTGAATTTGCCAGGCCAACTGTTTGTTGACCACCAGTGAAACCAGAATCTAATCCATTTAATTCTTGGGCAACATGCTCCATAATGAAAGGCCTGAACTGTGGACAGGGTAAGGAACCTCCAACAGAAGATCCCCCCCTGGGTGGTGTTGCAGGTGGTGTTGCTGGTTGCAGCCAAACCTGATCTCCAGCAAAGCATCGCATGTCAACTGCAAAACGCTTGCGATAAATTATGCGTATCCAATATGGACCACGTAATACAACAGACACATCAATGGGTAACAATGAGCTGGGGACAATGCCAGGGCCACCTCTCCCTGCAGCAGCTAACATCGCTGCCCCATGGAGGCCGTGATTCCCCAGAGAGCTTGCAGAAGCAGAAGCAGGTGCAGCAGGATTTCCAGCTGGAGCAGAAGCAGCCTGATTAACATTTGTAGTTGAACTGCTTGGCAGAAGCCCCTGCAATGGTATGTATCCTGACAGTTTTGGCATAGAAGAAATAGCTGCAGATGCCCCAGGAACTCCTGGAGCAGGACTAGCTCGAGCAGGCCGAGTTGCAGCAGCAAGAGCATGCAAAGGTCCTGCAGTGAGCCGAATGCAGTCCAATAAGGATGCAGCTTCACCTCCATCTATGAAATCTTCCAAAAACTGTACAAAGAAGCCAGAATATTAGTGCATTTATGATACATATAGGGAACTTGGGACTAAGTAGATTAGATTCGAACCAAAGACAAATTCTTGTTCGATCCAGAGAATTCAAACTATCTATGTCATATCCCAAAGTTGAAAAAAAATACCATCTGTGTTTAAGATTTAAGAACTTTTCTTGGTCCTTATGTGAGATAGCTTATTACTTATTTAATTGAGTCAAATCTCATAAGTGACCACACACTGACACAGTATATTTCAAGGGGAATTGTTATTGAAACCGACTTAGACACATTCATCTAGGTTACTGGTTTACTGATCAAATGAGGGAACTCCTTATGCTCATAAATGATCATCCTTTACCTCAGTACAGTTCAACAAAATGATCAGCAACTGTAAGCTAAAAACCATTTGTCCAAAAGCTAGTAAAGGAAAAAGGTACAAAAGTTTTCAACCAAGCATCAAAGTCAGCCACCACGGCTCCAGTAACCTTTCATTCAGTGTAATTCTGACAACCTCAGGAAAGAAATGACACCATCTGAAAAACTCAAGAAAAAAAGGCACCATCTCAAGCCCACCTAACATTCTTAGTCAAGTTCTAACGGGGTAAAGGGAAAAAAACAAACCTTGGTATGAGGCCAAAGTTGGTCAGGGGACACATGCATTGTGCAACCTTCTTTACCTGATTCCCACTCCACAACAAAGCGAGCTAAGACACCTGATGATCCAAAGCAAAACCACAAACTCAATAATCCTACTGCCTCAATTCTAAAAGACCGCCTCATCTGTTCCGAGAACTTATCAGCAGCATCAACAGCACCTTTGCCTCCAATTGGGGTTTTAACATCAGAGTTTGCACTGCCTTCTTCAGGTTTGTCATCAGCTCTAACCCCAAGCAATTTCCGCATCCCAAGGGCAAACATTCTAGCATTAGACAGCCTTCGTATATCTGCCACCAACTTCTTAATACTATCTGCCTCAACAGATTGATAACTCAGAACAACACCGTCTGGATCATAGCGAATATGAGAATCCACATCAGATGTATTGGCTATGCGCACGCCAGAGCCCCAAGATGTATTATTACTTCCCTTCTGAAGTTCCCACAAATCTCTGAAGTGTTTGTCATTTATTTTCACATCCCAGCACATGCTTCCAGGCCTCCCGAGTCGCAAGCATATATGTTGCCATGAATCACCTTGGGAAGATGGAAGTCGGAACCATATATTTGAGGATGCATTTCTTAGACCCACTTCTTCAACATATGGAATTTCCAGTTCCTCCATCTGGCCAGTGAGTCTGGCATGTTTAATACATAGTGAAGAATGCCTGACCACGTGAAGAAGAGCAGAAACATAGATGCTAGAAGGTGCATTTCCTTTATTTGCTTCAGCTATAAGATTACCATAACTGTATGCTTCAGTTTTAGGGATCATTTCTGAAGATACAAGCACCTGTGACAAAGGCTGCTGAGTGTAAGCCACATCAGCGGTTTTCCTTCTCTTAGAAAATCCTGCATTGGCATCTATGCCTTGGAGAGAAGGAATCAAACTCAACATATCTGAAACTGTACGTTTTCGTGGATTTTTTTCATGTTTGGAAACATCATGAGAAGTACCATGACAAATTGTAGTTTCTGCTGCTTGGGCTGCAAAAGTGCATTTTGCTAGTCAAATATTCCTAATCATAAGACAATTTGAACAGACATCCAGGAAATAAAGAACTCAGAGAAGGTATCTTACATACGGGTGGTGAAGCCAAAGGGCTTGGTGCAGCAAACCTAACAGTTCCAGTTAGATTTGCAGAAGATGAGCCCCTAAGTCCATGAGGCTTTGTACTTTGTGCAGAGGCTCGAGGAAGAGTAGTTCTGGGTGGAGATAATAGTCGTGATGACCTACTTGCTGTCATTGCATCTTTTGAAGTATCATTTAGCAATCTCAACTGATCTTCATCCAATGCCCCAATCTCAGCTGAATGAGGAGATCTAAGAGAAGCTAGATCCTGCTCAGATTTTGAAGCTGATAGCTTCTTCGCGGCCGTGTTTCTTCCAGTGCCAGAAGGTAACGAACCAAAAGAAGTAGACTGAAGTGAGCCCTTCAGTGGATACAATGAACCACTATAATGAGTAGCTGGACTCGATATTTTTGCAACATTATTAAACTGTGAAACCTGCAAGCCCACTTCCCACTTTGGAGAGGGTGTTCTGGCTTTTACACCATGAAGATTCATTGGGACAGAAGTAATATGAGAAGCAGGAGATGAACTGAATGAAGAAAAATTCTGAGAAGGAAAAGAAGTTGCAGATGTCCCCTTTTCAGTTTCAAAAACTTCATCAACAATAGATGAAAAGCTTGATGAGGGACCCCCAGCAATCTGCATAGAACCATCGAGGTGAAATTCAGAAAGAAGGGCATGTTCAGATGTCTGATCCAGGCTTCGAAAATTAGGCAAAAATGAAAGCAATTTCCCCCAGTCAAGTATGCTCAAATTTGTTTCATCTTCAAGCATCTGCATCTGGCTAATGTCAATTTTCTTGATGCGCAACACATTATTTAAGTCATTAAACGAATGGCCCTTCCCTGATAGATCTGGCTGAGTCTCTAGCAGTTTAAACAGAGGCTTGAAATCCTTATCAAGTTCCATCAAGAGAAAATAAGAACTCTCACAGTCCGGAAACCCCATTACCAATACAGAAGAACCATTCACAAGGTTCTTGGGCACTTTCACTGCAGCAAAACCATGTTCATAGACCTACAAGAATCAAACATCCAGATTCATTTATTAATGGCAAATAAAAATAAAAAAAGGAAACATTAAAGCAGTTATATAGCACTTAGTAACAATAAAAAAAGGTTGGAGTTGGTTACTTCAAGGCCTAAGAATCTGCCAATAGCAGCAAATAGATGTAATATACTTTTGCTTCGCAAACTTGTAAAAACTTCAGCTGCTGTCATAGTTCCTTGATTTAAAGCTTCTTCACAATCTAACAATGCTGAAGCTGCAAGAATATTCTGGGATGACTGGAGAAGAAATCGGCCACTTCTGCAGTTGAAAACAATCTTTCAGAAATCCTAAACTAGGCAAAGAAATTTTCATTAACACAAATACATACAAAGGGTAAAGATGACACTTTAAAAATCTTGAAATAGAAAAGATTAATAAGGTGAAGAAGCATTGACACAGTCACCAAATACAATTGAAAGTGCCTCATTAGTATTTTGAGGGAGAAAGAGAAAGGTGTAAAGAGCATCCTCAAAAGTCAGGTAAGAGTAACATGGAAGTGGAAAAAGCTAGTTACCAAAATTTCTTGCTAGGTTTGGTCCCAGAAAAGCCAACTCTTGCAACGCTTCATATAATATTATTTCTCCTCATTCTAAAATATTCTGAAAATCATGCACATATCTCTGAACATAATTTAAAAAAAAAAAACCTTCCTGCTATACCAAGCAAGTAAGAAAATTCCCTCTCCAATTTTCTAATTGAGGAATAATGTTGTCATTCAGTTTCTGATAAGAGATAAGATACTATTCAATCTTAGAATAGGCCCAACTCATGAAAACCAGTACATTTAAGTAATGAATGAAATCCCAGCAGTGAAAGATGGCATAGTTAAGGATCCATTATCCTGCAAAAATGAAGAACCAAGTTGACTGGTTCTCGTGCTAGTTAAAGCCAGAGCTGACACTCATCAAATTTCCCAGACATACTGCAGGCTGAATTGGTAGATAAGCATCCTCTCATCAAAGGCAGAACATAAAGTTTCAAATGCAGCAACAATCTTAAAATATGCTTACATGAACCATAGTTCCCCACTAACAACAGGTTCCTTCTAGGAATTTAAACAAATCCTTCCATAGTTAAACTGGAATGCATGCAGCTTTTTGACATGGAACTAATCACCTGGATATTAAATTGCTTATGAACACAAGGAATTTCTTTCTCAATGCTACATTATACATCAACTACATCATAGAACTGGACATTATGCGCAATGATCTTTTCTGTTTTCCCTTCATATTAATGGGTTCCTAACGTTTGAGTGTAGATAATTAAGGGCAAGTACACAAGTGGTAGAAGAGAGCAAAGTGGAAAAAGTGGAAAAATAAACATAAAGGAAATGATTCATTGTTTGAAGGGGTAAAAATAGAACCTTATGTTTATTCCAAGGGTAAAAAATGATGAACCATAAGCACGAATGCGTAATATTTCCTGCCCCTCATGTTCCTTATGGTCAAGCTTAGCATCCTTCTGCAGCAACGAAATAGGAGAAAAGCATATTTACCTCAAAGTATAATCACTGATAGCCATATCACAAACTAATAGTGATGAAAGAAGGGTTACAAAATACTGAAACAACAAGACTATAGTTTTTGCCCATATATATATATATATATATATATATTTATATACACACACACACACACACACACACACATATATATATATTCTATCTCCTGTTATAGGAATGTGTTCGTAGAGAAACAAAGAGGACAAAATCTTTTAAAAAGGCCAATTTGCAAGCAGCTTCATAAGGAAATCCATTACTTTCTCGTACAAGTGACAGTTAATTTAAAAACAGAAAGAGATAAGAACTTCTTCATGACTACTTGTGTACATGCTTAGAATCATTTATCCTTTTGAAAATTAACCAAGTCTAAAAGGTTGAATTTTTTTCCCCATTGAAGCTAGGATTGAGATATAAAAGTCCTGCTAAATTGATAGACATATTGTAAACAGAGAAAAAAAAAAGACACTTTGTTCTTAGGTTCTATCCCATTCACGGATGACAAGATCCTTTACTAAAACATTCCAGAGTAAGTTGCCAGAAAATAAACCCATAATATAAGAGAAAGGGTGACCTTTTTATGCTGACAATCAGGTTCGTCAGCCTGAGAGTGGAGAACAACATCACTAGCGGCTCGGCAAATTTGCACATTTTTTACCAGTTCTTTCTGAATTTCCAGCAGACGAGTATATATATTGCATGATATAGCTCTTAACAGCAGCTTTTCAACATCAATGCAACTTTGGTCAAGGGAAAACTCTGCCTCCTTGCCAGTTAATGGGTCTATAACAAATGTGCTATGTTGACACTTAATCTGAAGGTCTGGTCCAGGTTCAATTTTCATATATGGGCAAGATCCTGAGTCTGAAGTACCCGAGTTTTTATCAAGATCTAGCCAGTACACAAGTTTTACTCCTGGAGTTCGTAGACTAGCTGAATCAGATTCATTATCTTGATTTGGCAGAGTGGAACCACCACTTCCTCCATCATATATCAGTTCAAAGCGAATTGCATCTTTCCATCTTCCTTGCCGAAGCGCCTGTACTTGCCTTATCACAGTATCCATAACAAGTGCAATGCAGAGCTCATGCAGAACTGAGTATAAGGTAATGAATGGATTCTCTGCTGCAGACATTCTGCGTTCTAAGTCATCTCCAAGAGCATGCCTTCTCATCTCCTCTAATTTCACAAGGCCACTTCTCTCACCAACAAGTAATTGTAAATGCAAAATCCTCCACATTGAAAGATGTCCTCGATATCCAAGAGTAACTAACACTTTAAATTCTCCATCCACACGAATCAGAGCGGTACCATTAGAAACTTTCACTTCAGAAATTTCCTTGGGCAGTGAAACTTCAAGTAATTTAGAGCGTACAAGAGTGTCCAGCTTTTTCAAAGCTGGTTTCTGCTGATTTTCAGTCAATGAGCTTTGCATACCCACATCTTCTATGCATTTTGGTAAACGCTCGTATGATCCTGTGAGTAGAACTTCAACAGCAGATGGAACATCATAGACAGGGGCACGAGCTTGCTGTAGCCCCTCATGCATGAAGAATAGTGAATCTGCAGCCTGGGTGAAACACGTATCATGACTTGATAAAGTAGATGCCAATTGCTGGCAATACTGTATCAATGGAACCTGTTCATCAGAAGATAAGGCTAAATGTGAGCATATATAGCTAACATGTCAATTGATTCCCATGCTGAAAGGACTATGGAAATTGTAGAAGAAATAGAGATTCATATTTACTTTCACCGCACAATTTAGTAGTAGCACATCATGACAGGTTAACTCCATATCTGAGTCAGATAATTCTTGCCCTTTAATTGCCCAACCAACATAATTAAAATGACATAAAACATTAATCAATACAACAAAAGCCTTAGAATGTTAAGGAACAATCTTTGTATGATATTCAACTTCCACTGAGTCTAGACTCATATCTAGACATCTTACCAGTGAGATTTAATGACTAGACTGAGTTCAAATGCTATAATGGCATGACTTAATACGTTGGCAACTTGACATAGAACATGGAAATCATAAAAGGCTTTGCAAGCTCATAACAAAGTTAATGGAAATAAAAAAGGGGGCAAAGCCCAGGAATCACCAGACCAACTCTTACACATTTATCCTCACAAGTACACATTGCTAATTTTCTGAATAACAAACGGACAATATGACAACAATAACCGACTCTTGTTTAAACATTCACTGCATTTACTTTTCTAAAGTATTGGTATTTCTTCCTCTTTTTCCACACCACTCACAATACCAAGCTGGAATTCCATGACAAAACCTCAATTCTACGTTTCACGAGAATCGAATACACTAAAATTGGATAAATTTTACCCCCTTTACACTTAAAATTCCAAAAGAATAAATAAAATCTTTAATTCCAATTTCACTAGCTACTAAAAACAAATCTGTTACAGTTTAACTGAGTCACTTATTTGAAACTCAAAACCTACCCAAAAAAGCTGAAATCTTTTAATAAAAAAACCATAACTTCTCCCAACCAACAAAAAATTAAGTCTAAGCACTCAGCCAGTCGACTCACCTGCTGACACCACTTAGCCAGAACATTAAGTCTAAGCATCCGTTGCTGGGTCTTGACTATATACTTAAGGATATTAATCTTCTTCTCCGTATCCGATTGGTCGCTTGATTTCGACTTCTCCACAAGTTCTTTCAATGAAATGAACGATTCCTCGGCGGCTCGACTCACTAAACTAGAGAACTCCACCGTTTGCTGCCCTAGCTCAGCCATTGAAAACAAAACGAAAATCCCACAAAAATTTTAAAATTTGATGTTAATTAGGGATTCCAGGGCTCAAAACTGGATCTGGGTTTCATTCAAAATGCATGAAAGTTGGGGCTTTTAAAGGTTCCTCTCAATCTCTCTCTCTTCTTTCGCGTCTCTCATGTGTGAGAGAAAACTTTCTTCTTTAGGTTCTCTGCTTCGGGAGAGAAAGAGAGAGTCCAAAAAATTTGTTCCCAGCGGCGAATGAAGACATGATTTTATAGAAATAACAGGAAAAAAAAAGTGCCACGTCAGCTTAAAAATGATTTTTCTCCATGGATAGAATTTTTTTGGTTTCAATAATACTTACTCAATTCCCTATTAAAAAAATGTGTAAATGAAAATTAAATTAATTTTGTCAAATTTTTAAATATGGACATACTTAATTTGACTTTATTAAATCACCTTAGATCAAGTTTTTCATCACTATAAATTCTTTCTTAATCATTATCTATATTAGACAAATATTAAAAAATTTTCTTGAATTATTTTAATATTTAAGTAAATTTTGTATTTATAATATTCAAATAAATCACTATATTCAATTTATATATAAATAAAGTCTTAATTAAATTAAAAGATTAATTTATGTTAAAAATTTAGGAATAAATTGAGAATAATTATTACATACATTGCTGATGAAGTTTTTTTATTACACAGGTGGAGTTAGGGTTATAACACATGTTTTATTTTATTTATTTATTTATTAAATATTTTTATAATACATGTGTCATGATTTTAACATCACTTGTGTAATAAAAAACTTCATCGACAGTATATGGATTAATTATTCATAAATTAAATATTAAAAACTAGTTTGTTATTCATGCATGGATTTTTTTTTATGGATTAGTTTTTTTATTTGATTTATATTTAAATAATGTTTTATT
The DNA here is from genome assembly GCA_032173925.1 of Heritiera fomes. Classification (NCBI taxonomy): domain Eukaryota; kingdom Viridiplantae; phylum Streptophyta; class Magnoliopsida; order Malvales; family Malvaceae; genus Heritiera; species Heritiera fomes. The sequence goes on along the minus strand of JAPDPM010000021.1, from coordinate 9,523,507 downwards.
TAAAATAAATTATTAATTTAGGTTAAAAAATTAGGTGTAAATTAAATATTGAAAATTCATTTAAGTATAAATTAAAAACTAACCTATTATTCGTTTATAGATTATCTTTTTTTTTTTACAAAATGGATTAGCCTTTTTGGGTCTAAAACGTTTATGAATAAAGAATAATACAAAATAATATTTGAATCTTAATTACTTATGTCAATTTTCATTGATTAGATTAATTTTACATATTTAAATGTGTGTGAATATATAAACTAATTTTATTTTAATTTATAAGTCTAAGTATATATTAACTACTTATAATAAATATATAAAATCATAATAAAATTAATTTTTTATTTAAAAAAAGATAAAATTAAAACATAATACTAATTGATGGATTTAGCCAAGAGTACATGTTTCAACACACATTGCCAATCCCATGACGTTTTAACTATCTCTCGGATGTACGCAATGATGCATCAATTGGATGGGTTTTTGTACCAGCTGAGCTAATTAAATCTATAGTAGCCACCATAGCATCTAGTTCACATAAAATCTTCTTGTATCCTTCATGCCATAATACAAACATTATTGCATGTAATTCTGCTGCAATATAAGTACACAAGCGAGCCCGACAACCTACTAACCAATTGCCTAAATTCACACCCCTTATGGATGCCTAACAAAAATTAAGAATTAGTTTGAACGAATGATGAAATTGATTTCGTTGAAATTAAAAATTATAAAATGATCATTAAAAATTTATATTTTAAAATAAGATAATTAAAAATTTTGAATTTACGACCAAAAGGTAACTTAATCTCTTCTCATTTTTGGTCATAAGCTTGAAAAAAAAGCCACCGGTCACACCGTGCTGGTGTTAATTGATCTCCCAAACTTAGCCTAAGAGAGCTAGTGTGATGAAAAATTGAGCAAAAGACAAAATGGTAGACTGGTAAAATTGTTCTTTTTATTTGTGATTTAAAATTTTTTTATTATTTTATTGAAAAATATATGTTAATTTTTTTTACAATTTTAACAAAATTAACCATATCATTCATTCAAACTAATCTTGAATAAACCACCTGCTACTATCAGCCAGTCAATTTTATTAAAGTCATATAATTTTTGAGCCTGTATTAAAGTCATATAATTATTTATTAAAATTTATGGATTTTTTATATTTTTTAAAGTTATTCATTAGAGGCCCAAGGTTGACTCTTATATTTATCTCTATGGAGAAAATATAAAAGGAAACATATTCCTGAGGCAGGCACTTGAGTTGGGCTGAAATGGGCAAGACCAGTTTCAAGGTATAGGCTAATAGTAAGGCATACATAATTAAAAAAATGGGGCTTATTGCAGCCTCCCAAGAGATTAAAATTGCTATATATTTGCCCTTTATTTTTTGTTTTTCTAGCTATATTTTGTGAAAGTATAATTTCCATGGAAAACTTGCTAATAGAAAGTTACTAGAAACCAAGTCTGCCAAGCATGTTGGTTACATCTTCTTAATTCAGATATGGTTGGAAATGCATAAATTGGCAATCTTTCAAGGTTGGGTCTTGGGTGCCTTTAGTTCTTTTCCAGGAATGCATTGTCTTCAATTTTTGAGGCCCATCAGAGAAGCCCACAGGACCACTCTTCAACATCAACATCTTTTCCTTCTTTGGTTTAATTCCAAGATAAATTTAATAATTTGTGTGTATAATATATATATATATATATATATATATATATATTATGTTGGTATTTTGTCATGTAGTATTTGTTTTATGTTAAATTGTGTTTGTATAGTATAGAATATAAAATTGTCATATTAAAATTCGTGTCAATGTGTCAAATATCATTTTTTTTAATTTTTGCCAAATTGATATTCGATTTTTATTAATTTTAATCGGTACACATGTGTTTTTTTGTATAATTTTTTTTATAAATTATTTTATTATGTTTAAAATTATTAGATCTATTTCAAAAGCAAACCTAGAGGGGTCCACGCATGTTTAACAATAGAAACATGCATAAACAATAAAAAAAAATCAGAAGTAAAAGAATTTATGATAGGAATTAGAGAAGAAGGAAAAATATGATTATATCCCCGAAGCTAAGGACACGTGATGAGAAAAATGGTAGTAAATTGTCATAGCTTGAATTTTAACAAAGATAAGGTGTTATGTATACGTACTCTAAAAGAAAAAATTATATCAAACGAATCTAGCCTTTTTCATTCGAATCATATTACAAACATCTTTTCTAAGTGGCAGACAATAAACCATAATTTTTTTGACTTTCGTCAATCCAATTTCTTTCATTCAAATCATACTAAGTTCATCTTTTATATTTGGCAGACAATAAACCATAATTAATTTGACTTTGTTAAAGCTATTGTTTCATACTTTTCGTGTGATATATCTTAGAACTATTGAAATTTGAGACATGTTTAGTCTCTTTCTCCTATCATAACTTTTCTCTTTTTGAAAACCTCTTCCATGGTTATATTACATGAACTTTGAACTCCAAAATTTCCAACTCTTCTCTCTTTCAAAGATTGATAAATGATATGGATAAAGAGTTAAAGACCAAAGTGAAAGATTACAAAGGGGGATTTGATTTGTATCCTTTAATCAATAAGAAAATTTCCCTTGTTACATACATGGGAAAAAAAAAGAAGGAAGACCTTGTATCAAGAACAGGTATTTTCCTTTGTACAAATTCCATAAGGAGAATCATAAAAAAAAAAAAATCCATAAGGAGAAAACATGACAAACTATACATGAAAATATTTTTTTTTTGTATGATCCTCAGACAAAATCCTATATTAAACTTCTTTGTTGCCAAATCAACAAAAAAGAAAAATTTTTGGCTCATAATTTCTTCTTGGATAGCCTAAGCAATGGATTTCTTCCTCCATTATCATTATTTGAAAGTATGGGCTATTTTCATACAGCACAACCCAAGCCTCTTGCTTCTGATCCTTTCATGATCCTCAGCCTTTTGCAGGAATTGGTGAACATTCTGTATTAAGAAACAAAAATCTCTGTAAGCATTTATTCTTTTTGACTCAGAAAAGAAAATTAGAGTACTGCAGATCTGCAATAGAGTAAAGAACTTACTCCCATGGCACATCTCCAACCAGCATCCAATCGCCATCTTTATCTTCGTAAGTGGGCACAAATTCTGATCCATTGTATCCTTCCCTCTCTGAATATTCACCTAATAATCATACATAAATAAAACTTTATAACTAAATATTACATTCATTTAACAGAATACTTCTGAAAAACTGAATAAAATGATGGTTTACTTACCAACTTTGAACTTGAACATGTCTTCCATGGCCTTGAGTAATTCTGGGTAGCCCTTGTAAACCTTCAAATCTATCTTTCTAAGATAAGGAGCTCCATCCATGCTAACTTTAACATAGATTCCTGCAGTTTCAGCCTCAGTTTTCTTTGCTTGGAGGCAGTTTTTTCTGTACGATCGGATTGGTGGCCACCCTACAACCTGTGCCCTGCAATATTACATGCCCACCAGCCTTATCAGTAACCAATGATCAATAAATTGAAACCAGAAAACATGACTTAATTCTTCCATTTCTGATTGAAAAAGATTGCTTACTTGGTATGTGGAACAACAGTTTCCTGGTCGCATTTTCTTGCAGTTGTTGCCTTCTGATCATTCGACACAGATTCTTCATTCATATCAGGCAAGGCTCTTTTGTTACTCCTAAGAGCCAGAGATGCTTGCTCCACTGACAGCTCGGACGTGCCCGGCAGGCCTAATCGGAGCTCGGTAGCCTCAAGGTTAAGATCTTTCTGAAATGCCATAGCTTAACTCCTCTATGTTCTTCAATATAACTCTTGCTTGCAATATCAAATGATTTGATTTCAACTTGATAGCTTCTTCAACTCAATATATATGGATATTTTGCTATGAAATTAGAGTTGAAGGAACATATGCATATCTTGAGGCCTTGGGAAAATTCAATGGTACTTTATAGATGGGAAAATGTGGTGACAAAGGTTGTCTAGAAAATTAAAATTAATAATAATAATAATAATGACGCATGTATTACATGCTACGCATTAATATAAAAAATAGTTGCAGCTTTTTATATTTTTTGAATAATGACTAAATAAATTAAGAACATTATTAGATGACATTTACAAATTGCAATCAAGAGATTAACTAGAAAATTATGTTTTTTTTTTAGGCACAATGATGGGGAAAGTGGAACTCAAGAGCCCTAAAGAGAGAGTGATGAAAGAGGAAGCTTCTTAGGGAATGGTATCTTTTAAGTACATGAATTTGGACATGGGGCAGCTACTCACATGAACAGCACATTTGAGGCAGTTGTCTTAAAATTATGGGGACAAGGTTGGGACAAAGCTTGCGTGTTGAAGTCTGTGAGACCAGAGAAAATCAAACGGTTTCTGGTGAATTGATCAGTTCCGAGGGAAGAAATCTTGAGCGTTGGCTATAATAATTGGTGGGTAGATTCCATGGGTTGGGTCCACATTGGTTGTTGTTGATGGGCAAGAGACAATAAGACATGGTCTGATTTAGGGCTTTAATTTGATCCATACTTAAGGGTAATCTTACAGTGTGCATGGTCACCCTGGTAAAACCATCATTGCCTCGCAGCAAGGGCACTCCCATGATTAAAGATGTTAAATCGGTTAATTTGATTACAAATGAAAGATTAATATTTTTATCGATGATGGAGTTCAAAAACTGACATAATATTTCAACAACACATAAACAAATAATTAAACTTATTTTTATAATTTTTAAAGTTCATTGTTAGTGTATGATATAATAATTTTTAACTTTTTTTATGACGAGAAATTGTAAATCCTTTTCAAATGTCATACCAAAGGTAATTCCATTCAAAATTCAACTTTAGAAGTAAAAGGACCCTAGCACTTTCATTTCAAGTAACATCCATGGACCCCATTCTATCATTTTCTTGATTAAAAAAGAGATGAAAAGAAGTATGGCTCTCCATGGGGTGAAAGGGTGGAAACATTTAAGTTGCTAGTCTCCAAATAATGATGATATGACATGATTTATATGTTATAACTAACGATTAAGAATTTTGTTTGTGTTGAAGAAATTGACAAACAGCATAGACCCTTGCTATAATCAAGAAAATTATAGATATATGCTTTTGATAAAGTCAGTAACTAATGAATTCAATAATTTCTATTAACTCATTTGGGTTTAACAAATAATTCGACTTTGCTGGATAAGAAAGATAGAAAGAATTAAGGATGAAAATTTGTTAATTTAATGGTTAAGTTTTATAATTTATTTCCTATTTTATAGTTTAACTATTAGATTAACAATTTTTTTGGTAATTTAAAGAATAATGTTTGAGTATAAAAGAGTTAAAATTGGTACATTTTTTGTGTATAAATCTCATATGTTATCATTAAATTGTATCTTTTTGACACCTTATTAATTAGTAAATTTAATCTCATTTACTTCTAAAATTTTTCGTTTTAAAATTAACTAATTAATGAAGTATCATAATATGCTTTAACCCGTGTATGAAATTCATACATTGACAATACATCAAATATAAATTCAAGTATAAAATTAGTTTTATTTTTAAAGTAAAAATCTAGGTGAATGGAAATTCATTAAAAGGAGGGCGGGAAACATCTTAGTTTCTATCAATATTTTATTTTGTACAAGAAAGCTACGTTAACAGGATAAGATCAAGTGTTGAAATTTAAACTCCAATCCTACTCTAAATCACCCCAATTATGAATCAATCAAAATAAATTTCAGATTTCATTCTTCTTGTCAAGGGAGGCTAGAAGAAACACTAGACAAACATAAAAAATCTAATTGATTTTTGTTTATATATCAATGATCTATGAAAGTGGAACAAATAAGAAGGGAATGAAAGTAGACTAGGCTATATAGATCCATGCACGCATGCAACTCTCTCTCTTTATATATATTGATAATTATTTCATATACTGTTGGATGAGTTTTTTTACTTTACAAACGGTGTTAAGATATAACACATGTCTTATTTTATTTATTTTTAAATATTTTTATAAAACATGTGTCATGATTCTAACACCATTTGTAGAGTAAAAAATTTTACCAATAGTGTACGTAATAATTCTCCTTTATATATATTTGTTCAAACTCTATATTTTTGAATCGTGATAACAATGTATACATTATTGACAACTGATCATCAGATCTCTATCGTTCGATACAATGTTAACAATGTTCAATCTGAATCATTCACATAATACACACACGTTGCTTTCATGCATGCACACGAGTGTGTCAATGCACGGAAATACTTGGAAAATGGTCAGTAACTGTCGACATTAGCAAGGTTTTTTTCCTTCTATACAACTTAATTTGAGCTTTTGAAAGCTGAAGAAAAGGTTTTGCTAAAGCTTATCCTTTTAGAAGGACCATAGGCATGAAGGGTCCATGATTCTTTTTGATTTATGACATTACATTACGAGCTTCCTCTCTGGCTGCTGGCGTCTCTCATCCAGTTAATGCCAGCCAATCAAGAACCCCACTCTTTCTCCCTAAGCCCGGTAATTTTAAACAAGAAAATAATACAAATGCAAGATTCGAAAATGACAAAAAAAGATGTATAAATATGACAAAAGTTATTAAAAAAATTGTATTTAATGTGTTGATATAAAATTTTCATGGTTTAATATGACATGAACATGATTTTATATAAAAAAAACACGAATTATATAGATAAAATTACCATGTCCACTTCCAATCCCATCTTTCATTGTTCCTAGACCAAATCGGGTCCCATGAAAACCTCCCCCAGCTAATTTTCATTATCTTTGCTTAATTGCCTTGTCTATTTTTTAATTAGTATTCTCTTTGCAACGTCTTTATTTTTTCGTTTGCTCCCCAACAAGTAAACATAACAATTAATTATGCTTCTATTTATAATCAAATTCCTCATAAATTAAGCTTGAAGCATCTTCTTAATGAATTTTACATTTCCATCTCAATTCCAAATATATAATGGCCCCTAGATTCATTCGTGTATTTTTCCAACTTAATTAATTAAACTACTTATAAGATAATCATTGTCATTGAGAAGAATATTAAACTAAAATTAATTAGTATAATTAATTTAACCTAAGGTTGATTATTCAATCTCTTTTGTTATGTTACTTGCGTATCCATATTAACATTAACATTCTATGTACTGATCACCTAATTATCTAATTACCGTCAACCCTAAATTTTAAACCTTAAATTGTAAATTGTAAATTTATAATAGACATCTTAACCATAATGGAAGGAATGAAAGGAAATTATCCATGATTCATTGTACCTAAAACTTTCAATCCCTTTCTCAATAAAAATCTTGTTGGGGTGGGAGGGCGACAATTAACTCATGAGCTTCACACGGCCACGTTTAGACCTTAATTGCCAAGATGTGCGTCGGGTTTGATGATAGGAAAACGTGATAATGTTCTTGGAAAGTGATTCGAGATATGTTTTAATCATGAATCTAATATTTGATTATCTAATAATTATTATTGGCATATATATAATAGAAAGAATTAGAATTGTTTTTTTATATATATTTTCTGGAAAAAAAAGGAAAAAAATAAAATTTTTCGTTTTTCCCTTCTATCAAAACCTTCTAAAAAATATAAATAATATATTACCACTAATAAAAACCTTGATTATAATTTCAATATATTGATAATAAAAAGATCACACGGTAATTTTTAGGTCTGAATTCGAGTTATGTTATGTTTGTACATATGTTAATAATTATTTGATAGTGATTGTACGTTTAACATAAACATGTAATTAATCTCATAAAATAAGTAATATTCATACAATTGATCCCAAAATTGATATTTGAAGCATGAATTAATCAAAGCACACATCTGAGTATGATACCATGATGAATACTACTCAAACAGTTTGAGTTGAAAGCTTGTTTTCTTTTCCATTTTTAAAAGCTTCTGGCTTTCTTAAAGTCTCCATAATTGAATTATAGACTTAAGAAATATTAATTTAAGTCTATAGGTAATTGAAATTTGTTTGGTTATACATTTCCTTATCCTCACGTCCCCACTGCAATTATATACCTGACTCGAATTTCATAGCTTGTGGAGGTGAAGTCGCCATCCTCTCCTTCCTATCACAAATCCCAGCTTGGAAAAGACCAAGTGTTCTTGTTGAAATTCTTGGTTAGAAGGACAAACAAAGGTAAGATGGAATCATGCATGTGATTGACAAACATCTAAAAAAGTTATGTAAAAGCTAATCTGCAAAACAAATTTATGGGTTTTGGGCCAATAGCCAAGCCTAGTGTTACAATCAAATTAAACATTTGATATAAGTTTTTTTTTAAATAATGATTCGAGTTTGATTTAGTGATTGTCATTTTTTAAAAGTATTGAAATTAAAGTTTTGAATCAGTTTTCTCTCATTTCTCAACTATTTTTTGAATATACACAAAAAATAAATTACAATCTAATTTACTAGTACATTTCCCGATTAATAATCATCCAGTTTTTCTTTCAAAAAGCCACAACTTGGGATTATAAAAATATAAGTGATGGGATTTGAATCCTAAACCCACTAAAAACTATCTCTTAAATAGTCTCGTATGAACTAATTGGATTAAGTTTAAAATTCATCAATATGTCTAGTTAGTAGTAACTGAATTGTGGTCTTGTACAACTTCTTAACCATCAATAATGAGCACATCTAAATGATTAAAACAAGAAGTGCATTAATTCAACGCTATGAATTCATAAAAGTTGTGCTAGAGAGATAATGCATGATACTTTCTTGTTTTGCTCCTTCAACCCGTGGTTCTATAATGTATTTTAAGCTCTAAAGTCAAGGCTCTATCCTCTTCACTCTTGAAAGCAAAAGTTGAAAAAAAAAAAAAAGAATTAAGCTCTTATATTTATGGAGTGGTTACAAATATTGACTTTTCAATTTTATCATCCCAACAAGAGAATGTCTATGTAGAAAAATTGTAATTAGCATCTCATCACCACATAAATCTCATAATCAAAACAATAATTTCTTAAAGAAATGTTAAACCATCTAACGGTTCAATTACTCATCAAAAATAAATTTCAATAAAATGGTTGATTAAGTAAAATTTTTTTCATAAACTATTTGTAAGTGGATTACTAGAAAGAATAAATGTTATTTCCATGTTACTTTTATATTATGTTACTATATCGTGATATCTAATGATATTTCTTTTTGAAGAGGACAATACATGAAACTAAAAAATCAAGTGTTATTTTCGTATTATTTTTATATCATATTACTGGATCATGAAAATTTTTTCCAAAGAGGACAATAGTGGAAAGAGAAGAAGAGTTTTGGTAGCCCACGGAAAGATAAAGAATCTATGTGCAATGTTCAACAGTAGTTTGATGGTAAGAAAGAAAAAAAATAGTAAAATTGGCCACACGTGTGGTGTCTAGAGATGTTGACAGTGTTTTGGCCTACGTGGCTGGCTCCAAACCAGATAGGAATGCACACGTGTGGGGTCTAGGAAATAGTGACGACGGGCTTTGCGGGCCAGGCAGCCCACACGAGGGGACAATTCTGAGTGTAGATTGGCTGGCAATGGGCCTCTTTTTTCCTTGTTTTGTTTTGGAGCTCAACGCCAGTCCTTTTCATCCATTGCTTTCTGTGTTTTGTCAGCATTTTTGGGTAATTAAATTCCAATCTAATCTTGCTTCCTGTTGGCCATGGCATTTGCATCATCATTCCCCTTAATAAAAAGAATTGTTTTCTTTATGTTTAAAACATTTTCTTTATGGAAAAAAGGAATAATTTACAAAAGTGTCAATCAAGTATTTAACCTAAAATAGATTGATATTTGACAATAAATTAATGGGTTTAATTTAAATATAAAATCATAAAAAATTAAAATTTAATAAAGGTAGAATAATAAAGTTTTAACATATTCCTATCATGTAAAGACAAATACAAAAAAAATTATTACTTGACAAATTCAAAAAACTAATAAAAATATTATAAAACATGCAAGAATTACAAAAAAAAATTGAACTGACAATAGATGAAAAGGTCGAATCACAAGGACAAAAATAAACGTGAGATAACAATAAAAACATTATGTAACAAAAGGAACATATAATTAGCATTTTGTTGCTAGGGATTTATTAATTATTTAATACTAATAGGCAATTTTTATTTATAAGGAGGTATAAATAGAAAGAGAAATCGAATTTTAAACATAATTTTTTTTAAAAAAAGATAACAATAATTCGATCAAACTTGATTTTTCAATACTAAAGGGTATGAATGAATTTATTTTTCATGACACATATAATTCAACCCTCGTGAGCAAAAAATGTCTCTTCTTGAAGGGTTTGCATTAGTGAAGCCGTGCGATCAAATTGAAAGTCAAAAAGTGCATTCTTCACATGAATTATTTAATATAAAGAAAAGGACATTATAGTCAAATAAATGGTTTGACCAAAGACAAATGTTTAGGTCTGTTTCAAGTTAAAAGAGAAAAGATAATTTAGGGTGGTCCAAAGACTACAAATTTCAAAGGACAAGTAATATAGAAGATGAGACGAACAATAAAAAGAGAGAAATATATTATACAATAAATTACTTATGGAGGCAATAAGATAAAATTTTAGTAATATATAAAAAAATTATGGGTAGTAAGATAAGTTTGCATATGATAAAGAAAGTACATAAATTGTAATTTATTATTCCAAAGTTGGCAATGTAAGTAAGCTTAGGAGTATTTTATCTTTTTTCCTTCTTACCAATAAGGATTAATCCAGTTAATAAAAAGAATAAATCTTTCTAAGTAAATTCATGTTTGATTTTATGATAAACATTTGGAAAGTGCAATCTTGAGCTAACTATGTCAAATCAACGAGAGATAATTTATTTTTAAAATTCATAAAAAAAAAGTCCAAATAAATTTTTGAAATATCCTGGAGAATATTATAAAAAAAACAAAAAATAAATATCTTTCTTCCTTATCTCTGTTTTCAGTTCATGTTATAATTTTTTATCATAATAAACAATTAAACTATAAAGAATTCAAGATGCAAAATTAGTGAATTGATCAATTTACATCATATTATTTCTTTCATGATAAATGTTTTAGCATTATTCTCATTGATGAAGAAAAACGTGTTAACAATAGTATGCATACATTCATACATACATAGCATACATACATAAACATATGGTTGTCATATTTGGATGAAACAATGCACATGGTTGGGAGGAGAAGATGCTAATTAAGGTGAAGAAATACTGAAATGGCTGTCTAAACTGTTAACAGCAGGAAAACGAAGTTGGGGAACTGGGACCCACATGAACATCATCTCAGCCAATCAAATGAATGAATATCAGCACATGCCACATGGGTTCTTTTTTTTAATTATTTTTTTCTGACTTTTCCCAAACGCGGTGCAATGTTTTGTGGGCTCCCCACTGTCCACCTGTCTGCTGTTGATTCCTCGAAAGTTCACAGCCTTAAGAAAAAGTCAAAGTCAGGCTAAAAAGATAGCATTTGTTTCTTCAAAATCCTTTCCAAATAAATCAATTCCTTTTGCTTAATTACTCTCACAATAATTATAGTCGTGGTTAATTAACAATTGATTATTCTTTTTTAAGAATTTGTTAAGAAAACCATGCCTTAAATGATTAATGTTTGAGTTAGTTTTATGTTCAAATTACTAATAATAACGTTTATGAATTTTTTTTTGTAGCATGCAATGTGGCATTGTCACAATATTTGACACGCCATGTGATATTATCAACATTGCATTATAATTAAAATTAAAAATTAAAAATAATATACTTTTGTCATTTAACTTTTTCAAGATTTCTATTTTAGTCATCCAATTTTAAAATTTTCATAATTTGATTACTAACGATGAATGTGAATTTTTGCCTCTAACTCCTCATTGCCAACATAACTCACCAGGTTTGTGAATTTTAATATAATAAATTATTTATTATTTTAATTATTTATATTTTTAATATTTTATTGCATAAAATTCAAACTATACATTTTCATTATAATTAAAATTTTGACTTTATAATATTTAAATTTTAGATTTGGCTAATGTAGATTTTCAAAATACTTGAATGTATTTTGATGTACTGGATGACAAATAACTGAAGTAATGCTATTTCAATAATTTTAAATATTAGATTTATTAATTCAAATTTTTATTAAAATTTAAAGGGTATAATTACAATAAAATAAATGTTCATGGTTTCTAAAATTGGATGACAAAAAAAATTATTTCATAAAATGTTAGTGGTCAAATCATAATTTATATAATTAAATAATTAAAAAATCACTTAAAGACTACTAAACCGTTAATCTATGCTTTCTATGACAATAAGCCTATTTAATACTTCTTATCCTTATTCAAAGATCAATATCTAAAATCTAACTTAGTTTTTTTCTTTTGTCTTATCTAAAGGAGGTGCAAATAAATTTCTTGAAGTAATTAATTATTTTATTGGATGGATTATATATGTTTATTAAATTCCTTTACTTCTGTCATTTTTGTGTCAATGTAGTGGCACCCAAATGGGCCATGATGTTTGAACTTTTAATGGTTACCACACGAAGTGGAGAGAGTGTGGATAAGTATGTAAAGGATGAAAATTTTTTATGGTAACTTTGGAGTAGCACTACTTAATTCCTTTACATCCTCAACAAACAATTATATAGCTTGTGTTATATTGTTATTGAACATAGTAATCATAAAAATATGGAAACATCTAATTTTTTCAAAAGAAACAATAATTAAGTACAATAATTAGTATTAAGTTAGCTTTTTGTGAGAAATATTCCAAAAATAAAATTTTGAATGTATATGGATAATATGAGAAATTAGGTCTTTAAAATCGTTTAGATAGAGATTAATAATAAACAAAATATGGGGATATCAAATTCAAAATTTAATTCAGTTGGTTTATGCAATCTTTTTAAAAAGTGACTTTTAGTAGATTTAGAGTTTGAACATCCATGTAGACTAGCAATTCATATATAAATATCATATTTGTATGGTATTAAATCATTTTTATATCGTGTAAAATATAAATTTTTTTTTATCAAAACTTGTATTAACATGCTAAAAACTGTTTTTTTAATTTTGTCAAATTTTATTTCATGTCATTTTCACATTTTTTTCATGTTGTTTTCATATAATACCCTTGTGTTGTGTCTAAAATTCTCCAATTTAATTATTTGCATCTCTTTCTCTTATCTCCAAACTATAGCCTTCTATGTACAAAAATTTTTTGGAGACATCTTTATTGAATTATATGTAAAAAAAAAAAAGATTATTATTTAGTTTACTCACTTCCAATCATGCTCTAATAAGGGTAAATAAGCTAGGAAATTAAATGAATCAATAATAACTCCAAAAATATTAAGATATACATCAAACAAAAACTCTTTTTTTCATTTGGTATCATTAATACGTGGAGCCTAGAAAACGAAGGGTAGGCAAACAAGGCCGACTTTGTATGTCCACTTACCTCCTCACCACAATCATTCTAACTATTACATCATCCATGACATCACCTTCCCCGACAGGCCTCCGATGGCCCAAGTAACACTTCCTTCCACGTGGCATCATCATCGCCGTCGAAATCCCATAACATAACATTCCAAAACCATATTGTGTCTTTCCACCCAACATTTTTTAGCCTCCTTTCTTTCACGTTCACTTTCTCTAGCAAAGCAAACACACTACCAAGAGAGAAACAAAGAAAAAAAGAGAAATACAAAGAGAGATATTTTGAGATTAAAGGTGGATCGTTTTGAAGTTTTTCAAGTCAAATTTTGTGTTTAATTATCATAACGACTAGCATGATGAGCGCGGAGTGTGAAAAGTACACCACGATTAATTTCGAAGCGACGGAGCTACGTTTAGGGTTGCCTGGAGGCAATGGAAACGAAGGTGAAACGATGAAAAATAATGGAAAACGAGGGTTTTCGGAGACGGTTGATTTGAAGCTTAATCTTTCAACAACAAAGGAGGCACCTATGGCGGATGAGGCTGAGAAGATGAAGGAGAAGAACACTGTTACTCCTCGCTCCAATGACCCTGCAAAGCCTCCTGCAAAGTAAGCTGCCAATGTTTTCTCTTGCTTTTTGGTGATTCTATTTTTCTTGGTTATTTTGTTTCTCAATCTTTGTTTTGTAATTTTTTTTTCATTTCCCGTTTTAGAAAACTAACAAATTACATAGTAGTAATGAAACTTCATTGGATGAAGAATTGAAATGAAGAAATCATGAGCATGCATGCATGAATTTTAATTAATTTCTTGTTTTCTGGGGTTTTCTTTCTTATTTTAAGATGATTTTAATTAATTTTCTTCCATTGTCGAACATTGGTCTTTAAGAAGATAAGTCTTGATTGAATCTTGGCCTTGTGAAGTGAAAAAACAGTTTAATCAGGATATGTTCGATGACTTTGGCTGTTTGTCGGGAAAAAGTGGGAAAAAAACAAAACATGTGGAATCTTTCTGCTTTTCCCAACAACCAAGCAATAATTCAAAGGTTTAACAGGAAAGTGGCTAAGGATATGTCCACAGCTAACCTACCAAACTTTGGTAAAATGTCAAATCTCAAATGTCAACAGTAATGCTGTATCACATTAACATTTTCAATAGTGAATAATAATTTGAATGCGCATATGATTTCAGAGCACAAGTGGTGGGATGGCCACCAGTGAGGTCCTACCGGAAGAACATCATGGCCGTCCAGAAGAACACCTCCGACGATGGCGAGAAGGCCGGAAGCAGCACCAACACCAGCACTGCCACTGCGGCAGCGTTCGTTAAGGTCAGCATGGATGGTGCACCATATTTACGCAAGGTGGACTTGAAATTGTACAAGAGCTACCAAGAACTGTCTGATGCCCTAGGCAAAATGTTCAGCTCCTTCACCATTGGTAATTGTGGGTCACATGGAATAATGAAAGATTTCATGAATGAGAGCAAATTGATAGACCTCTTGAATGGTTCTGAATATGTTCCTACTTATGAAGACAAAGATGGAGATTGGATGCTTGTTGGAGATGTGCCATGGGAGTAAGTTTTCATCTTCAAATTCAACATTTATTTGTAATTAATTATAATTGGCATGTTAATTTTATGTTTAAAATTCACTAATTAATTCTTAATTTGCTAAATTTATAGGATGTTTGTGGATTCATGCAAACGCTTGCGAATCATGAAAGGATCCGAGGCAATTGGACTTGGTTAGTAATTAAAAATTTTTACTGTTAATGTATAAAAATATGAATTTTACCGTCTGATTATTGTTTTTTCATGGAGTTGCAGCTCCAAGAGCAGTAGAGAAGTGCAAAAACAGAAGCTGAAACTAGTTTTACAAACAACAATATCACAATATCAGCTGGAATCAAGTTGGAATCAAGCGTTACTAAAATCAAAAACCGACTGGCAAACGGCTCGTGAGACGATCGAGCAGGGAGTTGAATGCGTTCATCATCAGCATGAAGAAAAACAACAAAAAAATGAGGATTATATTCGGAGATATGTTAGGGGAAAAGAAATCAACCAATAATAGAAAATCAAAATGTTTATATAAGACTTTGCTTTCTTCTATCATGTAACTTCCTTTGTTTTTTGTTTTTTTGAATGGCTTGTCTAATAATGTCATAAAAATGTTGAGTGTTTTTTTGTGTAATGTATGAAAAGATTCTCTGCATTATGTGTATTATTTTATTTTATTTTGATAAATTTTATAATGTTTTTGTAATTGGTTGAGGAGACAAATAAACAAGATCCATGAACAAGGTGATATGGTGGAGGAAGGCCATGTGCAAATTGCCGAGGAACATTAATTAAGAATCAATTATTACTATTTTTTAATTAATTTTCATCGCTGGTTTGGGATATTTTTATTGCAAGTTGTAGACAAGTGTGGTCCATAAAATTATTTTTTTTATTCTTTTTCTCAATAAAAATAATCATTTTCCTTTTGAGAAAATGAGAAGTAAGCTTGTATCAAGCAGCCATTGTTGTCAGCCAACCAAGAGAATATGGTTCAAATCTATAAAGAAAGTAATTGATAAATTCATTAATAGTTCTACTTTTTTTTGGTTTTATAAATGTAATCCTTATTTTAGAAACTCATTAATTAAAATGTTAATGTAAAAATTTAAATTCTAACCATCGAATTAATAACAAAACAATATAAAAAAAGATAATAATAAATACGACGTGGAAGATTTTCAAGATAATACGTAATCATTTTTGTCAATAATTGTTTGGTCTAATAGTGAAGTATTAGATATTTACTTTTAATAATCAATCAAATTCAATTTTTTTACAAATTCAAATATAAAAATAACGAGAATTTTTTATATATAGATCCATTTTTATCATTAATTCAAAAAATGCCATTTCATTGAAGATTGATATATATGCTTTATCAGAAATTATTTGAAAATAAAATTTAGATTAAAGGTTATGTAGATGGATTTAAATAAGAGTCTGGTTTTTTGATACATTGAAATTACCAATACTTCACTTTTTTGAAGTTATGTACATGGATGTAAATAAGAGTCTGAGTTTTGATACGTTGAAATTACCGATACTTCACTTTTTTGTTGGATTTTTTTTAATATACTTTAAAGGATATGTGTTACCTAATTAATTCCATCAATAAATTTTAACAAAAAAATTATTGATACTACACGGAATAATTTCTCGTAAAATAATATCATTATGCTTGATGTAGAATAAGAACTCATTAACATTAAACTAGTAAGAAAAGGGACCACAAAAAAGAGAACCATTCCTATTAATAGTCAAAACATGCTGTTGTTGGGAACTGAATTTGACTGGCATTTGGTGTCTAATGACTTTGAGGCACCCCAAAGCAAGTGCTATATATTTATTCTTTGGCAGGCTTAAAATAAACATTGCTACCAACCGGTCTGATTCAACTGATTAAAAATGAGTTATAATATGATATGAAATTTGAATTCGAATTCAAATAATTTTAATTTCGACTCTAATTATCAAAAATATTAAAAAAATTGTTAAACTAACCAACAAAACTATGTCTTTAATTAACTAAAATTGAGCTTGCTTTAGGCTTTGTTTGGTATGGTGGAAAGAAAAGGGTGAGGAAAGAAAATTAATTAATCAAATGGTTAAGCTACAAAGTAGAAAAGTTGTTATAAAACATAACATTTGATTAATTAATTTTCTTTCTTCACCCCTTTCTTTTCATCCTATCAAGCAAAGCCTAAATGTAGGATTTGGTTGGAAAAAGCATCTTTCTCTAAGATCTTCCCCAACTTGAAACTAGGGATTTGTGAGATTTCCTTTTGTCTTTCCATTCTCCAAAGATTCCTTTTTATTTTCGGGCAAGTGAAATGAACACATCTCTGTCTTGATGCTCAGCATAAATGTGGGGATTGTAAAATTTGCCTCTTTTAACTATTTTCAAAGATTCTTCACAATGTTTAATTAACTTCTCTTCTTCTTTAAGTAAACATAAAACACCTTATTCTCTGTTTAACTAGGCCGTCCTTTGATCTTTTCAGATTATAAACATAAAAAATAGTTGTAACCATAGTTGCCCTGGATCTAATCTCAAATTTGCTACTTAACTATGTTCTACTTCAATCGTTGTTGTAATAATTAGGAAATGAAGTAATGGAGGAAAATGAAAACCCCATATTAGGAAATGAAGGCTTAAGTTTGCTTGCAACGATCAAAGAGCTCATAAAATGTCTAATCACTTCGAGTTTAAAGGTCAGATGGTTGGGTGTGAAAGTAAGAGAATTAGGTTAGTTTTATCATGTAAAAAAAAAAAAATCCAAACATTTGATTTAGTTGATATATAATTTTCTTAGAGTTTATATTTGATTTATTGTTTGTCTATAAACTTCATATATTGTAATTGAATCATATATAACATTTCATTAATTAATAAATTTAATAATATATATTTTTAAGAATATTTCATTTCAAATTTATGAATTCATGAGGTAACATGATATGATTCATTATCGAAGTAAGATTTGAGTTCTTGATTTGTTGAATAAAAATAATTTGGATGCAAAAGATCAAAATCATTTGTTGTCTACTTGAATGCAAGTTTATATTTTGCTGCAATTATGCTTTTATTAGTTATATTACAATTTGAGGTTTAATCAAAATGGTTATTCACAATATCATGATTACATGGAACATTAATCAAAATTGTTATCATGATTACAAGAAACATTCTTCTCCTAAAATTAATGAAATTGGAATCTCTCCACGTTAGCATGAGAGGTGTTGCATAATATTGTGATTCTGGGCTCATCTCCTATATCCATGCTCAAAAATTTGGTCTAACAAAATATGGTTAGAAACTTTTATAAAAAACCGAAAATCATTGGGTGGAAAATTAACTTTTAGCCCAAAACTGTTTAGTTGGATCAACTATATGTGGGTTTAACTTTTCAAAATAAAGCCTTAAATAACTTTTTTTTTACATGACGAATGTCTCTAAGGAATTCAAGTGCTCATTTTCAAAGGTTGCCAAGTCTGACAAGTGTTTAAAAGTAAGGGAACTTGTTCGGGCTCTTAGTTTTTCTCTCATTGTTGAATAAAATTAGCTGTTCAAGGAAATCAAAAGCAGATAGTTGGCGCATTCATCAAAATTCTGTTGTATAAACCTAATTTATTCTCTTTTTTTTTTTTTTGCTCAGCCAAAAGATGGAAGATTTTATTGAAATCAGAAAAGGGCTGCCGAAGGCAAAGCCAATACAAAGGAGAGGGCCTCCAGAGAGGCAGAGAGCAATATCAGAATAGGGAAAAGAGACTGACTCAGCTAGAACCATGCAACAAACAATTCTCTCCTGCTGACATATTCGTTGATAAATGTGGCAATGGAGTCTTAATTTACCCATTAAAAAAAAGTGGCGGGCGGTGGAGGCTTAGACTCGGACTAAAATCAACATTGTGGATTGTGGTGACGATACCTTGTCTATTCCCTTTTTACTGCAGGATGAAATCACACAGAAATAACACAAATAAAAAATATGAATGTGACATTAATTAAAATTTAGTAAAAGTTAAAAAATATATTTAATGAATTGATATAAATTTTGACATGAAAATTTTTATGTTTTAAATAATATAAACACAAATTATATACACGAATTATTAAATTTACTTATTACTTATAAAAACGTCACGAATTATCTGGAAGAACAAGTACTTAATTAATAAAGTATTAGTGGAAGAAAATGTTTGCTGTTTGCTAGATCGTATAGAAAAGTGGGATTCAGCAGCCTGCGAGTTCAGGAAATCAACATTTTTTCTGCCGCTAATGGAGGAAGAATATTAGAAATTATGAAGAGTCAAATTTCACTAGGGCGGCAAACGATAATCTTCCAGACCAGTCTCAGTTTCGACTTTGCGAGAAACACTACGTTTTCTTCGCATCACAACAAGTAGACAAAAATGAATACATAAAACTATCACGCAAGCGAAACTTCGACTAAATTTCACTATCATTAATTGAGTTGATATTTTCAGTTGCTTGCTCAGCATTGCATATTTTCTTTTAAAGTAAATCAAGTTTCCAAAGAACTTAGTAATAAAATTTGAATATTGGTTTAAATGATCATGTTTTTATCTTTAAAATATGATAATTCACCAAATTTGAAATAAATTAAGTTTTGAAAGCGTTTAGTAGTAAATTTCTAACATTGAATCAAATGATTATGTTATTATTTATGGGTGTGAAAACTCTGCAAGTTTGAGATTCAAAACTCAATGTTTGCTTTCTTTCTTCCTCAAAGCTAGAAGCTTTTGTTGTGAAAAAAGTGTAATACTCTTGATTATCTGAAAACTGTATTTTGATTTTGGTTATCTTAGATACATATTTCAAATCGATATGAGATCAAAATGAAATTAAATTACATGCATACACAAGAGATAAAATTTAATGTATTTCAATCCAAGTCCAAGTGTTTACATCTACCGCTAAGGGAAAAAATACACTTTAAATGTAAAGATTATAAAGAGTATAAAACACTCAAAACAAAAATTAAACTCGAAGCCCGAGACAAACTTAGATTTGGTGTATTGTTCAACTCATTTTCAAATCCTACAAATCCATCTCCGGCAAATCATATAGTGATTATATCTCTCTGTCACTTATTAAATATTTATTATTTATTAACATACTTAACAATATATTTATTACAAAAAATATACTCATTATTACAAAATTTGAGTCAATATCTATCATGTTTCATATGAAAATTCTCTATTAACGGATAGGAAAAGGAAAAATCAAAATGGACTTGGAATTATCAAGTTTCAGTCCTGACACGAAAAGGGTAATCTTGTAAACATATCATGAAAATTTTCCCTATAAATTCAGGCAACCTGTAATCATTTTTAGGCAACAAAAAACAGAAACAGAAGAGAAAAACATGGAGAAATTGAGCCTTTGCATCGTGTTGTTAGCTTGTGTGGTGGCTTCCGCCACTGCCCAAAGTGCTTCCAATGTGAGAGCCACTTACCATTTATACAATCCTCAGAATATTAACTGGGATTTGACCGCTGCAAGTGCTTTCTGCGCCACATGGGATGCCAATAAACCTTTGGAATGGCGTCGCAGACATGGATGGACCGCCTTCTGTGGTCCAGTTGGTCCTCGAGGGCAAGCTGCTTGCGGCAGATGCTTAAGGGTAAGCAATTCTGAACTGATTTTCTCAGCTTGAAGATCATTTTGATTTGATTGGAAATGAATTGTTCAAAGAAAATTGGGGTAGTCATTTCATTAAATTTATGTATTAGAAGGTTGATTTTGTTTTTTTTGGTTGTTCAGGTGACCAACACCGCCACCGGAACTCAGGCCACGGTGAGAATCGTTGATCAGTGCAGCAATGGAGGTCTGGATTTGGACGTCAATGTGTTCCGACAGCTTGACACTAATGGAATTGGCAATCAACAAGGCCACCTCATTGTGAACTATAACTTTGTGGATTGTGGTGATTAAACCACTTGCCTGTTCGGCAAATGATTTTCCACCGACTGATGAATAAATTTTTGTAAGGAAAATCAGTACTAAATAAATCGATACCGGAATAAAACATTAAAACTACATACTTGCTGCTTGTATGTTGCAAGCAAGATGTAAGAACATGTGCATTTGGGCTTTGATTATGAAAATTTGTCTGAATTAATGATATTATGATTCGTGGAATCCTGACAGCAGTGCTGATCACGGATTAATAACATTGTCAATTCTGCAAACTGACCATGGAAATTTACCATTTCATAATTCACTTTGTCCAGCGGAGGCCACATAATATCCTCATTTACTATCGTTTTTAAGAGCTAAATGGAAGCTATAAGCACCACAGTAGATGCTTGTTCATGGAGAAAAGTGAATGAAAATTAGCTTGCTTGTGACCAATCGCTGCATGAATGGTCTTAAATGATAATCAATTTCGCATTTGAAAAACCTTGTGGACGACTCCCGACAGCATTAATGTGATTCATTATTGGATAATTGACATTGTCAAATATTATAGATGGATGTATAAATTGACCAATGCCTAAGCCATCTCTATTCGGTTGAGAGATTAAGGAAAATAATTTCTTGTGAATTCGTTAGATTCTATCTAAATAATAAAATGTATGAAATGAAAAATAATAAATATTCACCGCTTTATATCCTACATTAGATGAAGCCTACAACAGTTTTTAGTACTTGTTTTAATGAATTTTGATCTCACAAATTCAGTTTCGTGACTGTTAACGTAAAGTAGAAAAGGAATGCCAAGAATAAAATCAAGAGGGGAGTTAATGTTGGCTACTTTCTAAAAGACATCCTTGGTAAAAAAAACCTTCAAGTTTTAACTAATGGGGCTCGATGCCTTAGATGGAAATAAGAGCAAAGTATCCTTTATTTTCAATTACATAGGACATTCAAATAGGGGTCTCACCTTGTAAGTCTGTTTATTTAAGCATAAATTTAATCTTATTAAGCGTAAAATATGTTAGAAGTATAATAAACACATGAGAATGAGCGTGAAATGAGAATAATAAACGTAAACACATAATAATTTTGCTATAAAATATGTTTATATATGTTTATTCTTACATATTTATGATATTTCTAACATGTTTTACGCTTAATGACACTAAATCTAAATTTATGTTTAATAATGATTGCTTATGTTGACATTATAAAAAAGTCAAAAATTTTGATCTCTCTATAAAATTCTCTAGTTTTCTTTGTTAACTCTTTCCAATTCATAAGCGCAAGTTAATAATATCCACAATTTTTACTATAATTGCTGAAAAACTAACAAGAAGACTTGAAGGAAGGAAGGAGATAATGATACGGTTTAGAGTACCTTGTTTAGGGAAACTGATTTAAAACTATTCATACTAAAGAATAAAAATTTTAAAATATTTCTAGAGAAAAACTCGAAAAGTGAGATTGTGCAACCTGCTAGTTCAGGAAACCAACATTTTTTCTGCCGCTGATGGGGGAAGAATAAACATGTCATTGTGAAAATTTTAGAAATGAAGAGTAAAATTTCAGTAGGGCGGCCAAACGATTTCAAATCTCAATCCTCCCTGGCTAGTCTCAGTTTCTACTTTGCGTATTAGACTACTATTCTTCGCAATGACAGCAATGACGACAAAAATGAATACGTAAAACTATCACGTAAATGAAACTTCGACTAAATTTTACTATTATTGGTTGAGTTGATTTTTCAAGTTTCATGTTCATCCTTGCATTATTTTTTGAAGTAAATCAAGTTTTTCAAAGAATTTGAAAATAAAATATTGATTCAAATGGTCATGTTCATATTTTTAAAGTGTGAAAAATCAGCAGCTACAACCTAAATTAAGTTTTGAAAAAATTTGACATTAAAATATTGGCACAAATGATCGTGCCTTCACTTAAGATATAGGCGTTTTGCAAACTATAGGTCTAAGATTTGAAACTTTGCTCGTCAAAGCTCAAAGCCAGAGGCTTCCGTTTTCTCAGAACCGTATTTTAATTTTTCATCTCTCCAGAAGTCTTCTGGTTCTGCATTTCGTTATCTAGAAACTGATTTGCTCTTCGATCTGGGACGGTGGGTCATGATTTTTTTCTCTCTCATTTGAAAATAAAAATAAAAATAAAAATGGACTTGGAATTGTCTGGCTCCAGTCCTGACACGACAAGGGTAATCTTGTAAACATATCAGGAAATATTTCTCTATAAATTCAGGCAACCGTGAATCATTTTAGGCAACAAAAAACAGAAACAGAAGAGAAAAACATGGAGAAACTGAGCCTATGCATTGTGTTGTTAGCTTGTGTGGTAGCTTCTGCCGCTGCCCAAAGTGCTTCCAATGTGAGAGCCACTTACCATTTATACAATCCTCAGAATATTAACTGGGATTTGACTGCTGCAAGCGCTTTCTGCGCCACATGGGATGCCAATAAGCCGTTGGAATGGCGTCGCAGACATGGATGGACCGCCTTCTGTGGCCCAGTTGGTCCTCAAGGGCAAGCTGCCTGCGGCAGGTGCTTAAGGGTAAGCAATTCTGAACTGATTTTCTCAGCTTGAACATCATTTTTGATCGACTGGAAATGAATTGCTCGAAGAAAATTGGAGAATTCATTTCACTAAATTTTCCGATGAGAAGATTAATTTTGTTTTTATTGGTTGTTCAGGTGACCAACACCGCCACTGGAGCTCAGGCCACAGTGAGAATCGTTGATCAGTGCAGCAATGGAGGTTTGGATTTGGACATCAATGTGTTCAGACAGATTGACACTAACGGGAATGGCTATGCACAAGGGCACCTCACTGTGAACTATGACTTTGTGGATTGTGGTGATTAAACCATTTGCCCGTTCTGCAAATGATTTTCCACTGGCTTATGAATAAATTTCTGTAAGAAAAATCAGTACTAAGTAAACTTATACTGGAATAAAATTACGTATTTGCTGTTGTAGCAACACACGGATTTGGGCTCTGATTATGAAAATTTGTCTGAATTAATGAGATTATGATTGAATACTCACAGCAATGCTGATCATGAATTAATAACATTGTCAAATTCGGCAAACTGACCATGGGAAATCATAGTTCACTTCGTCCAATGGAGGCCACATAAAAACTTCACTTACTATCATTTTTAAGATTTTGGGAAATTAGCATTGCTTGTAGCATCCATGTCTTAAACAGCAAGATAGTGGGAAAATAATTTCTCATGAATTCGTCAGGTTCGATCTAAATAAATAGTCTAATCTGATTCAGAAAAAGAATGTAGTGAAAGAAATCTAAGAATCTCTTGTCAATCAACCCAAAAAGATAGAAAAGTTCTTCTTTTCCTACATGAGATTTCAATTCTTCCGCATTTCCTTTGAAGGGAAGCCTTTTACTGTTTCTCTTAATTTGATCCGTGTGCCTTGCACTTGCCTAATCATAATTTCTTCTTGCATGATTATGGGGATCGATCTTTCTATCCAATAAATTTTAATCAATCATACATAAATTTAAACACAGTATAGCGTTAATCCATAATACATAAATTTGATCAGAGTGTACGGTTTTGCACAATGCCAATAATACGAAAAAAATACAAAAATAATGTTAGTTAAAATTTTGATGAAATTTGTAAATAGATTTAGTAAAAATTAAGAAAATATTTTGTGTTAGGCATTCTGACATAGTAATTTTATGTTTTACATTATTTAATACAATATGAATATGAAATATAAACCCAAATTATACGATTCACTTGAAATCCATAACTTATATTTTCACACATGAAAATGATATCCCGTTCTACAAGGATTTGGAGTTGGAAGTATCGTTTAATGGACTTGATAATTTTAGACAAGATATAAAAATAATATGAATAAAAGATACGAAAATTACATAAACTAAAATTAAATAAAAATTATATATAAATGTGATAAAAATTAAAATAAATTCTTTTATTTTTTAACATCGACATAAATTTTGACATAATTTTTATATATTACACAATATAAATATAAATTATAAACACAATTTGTTAAGTCTATCTTTTAGATACGAGGGCACTAACAATAGTCGGCCAGACTTTATGAATGAATTATAATAACCCAATATGTCAGCAGCGTATTTTGACCGTCTCCTATCGACACGTACAGTACATGTACGAGGACAAGATATTTCAGCGCTCATTTGGACTATTCTATCCGCATGTTTATCTCCTTTATGAGTGTAGTACGCAAATTAAGGTAACCTTAATTAAAATCTTGCATCAAAAAATGCCTGTGGAAACTTCAGAATATTGAAGAAAAGACTTGGAAGCAAAAATCCAGAATTAAATGGATTCAAGAAGGTGATCTAAACACCAAAATTTTCCACTGTATGGCTAACAGCAGGTGGAGAAATAACTTTTTAGGCCACATCTCCTTCAAATGCAAAACCCTCTGTTCCTCAAAAGACATTCGCAAAGTTGTTGAGAGTCATTTTAAAGATCTCTACAGTGATGACTTGGGCTCACTTTTTTATTTTATCTCTGACGACATCTGCAAACTATCCCCTGATCAAGTGAATTTTCTTGAAGCTCCTTTCCAAGAGGAGGAAATTTGGAATGCTATCAAACTTTGTGATGGGGACAAAGCCCCGGGACCGGATGGCTTCAATTTCAACTTCATCAAAAAGAATTGGCCCCTCCTCAAAAATGACGTCATTGAATTTCTACAAGATTTTCACAGCACCAATAAATTTCCTAAAGGAGTTAACTGTAGCTTAATAGCCCTCATAGCCAAAAAACATTGTACTGAAACCTTAGGCGATTTCCGCCCCATTTCCCTTATTGGGAGTGTTTACAAATTTCTCTCAAAGCTTCTTGCTAACAGATTGAAATGGGTGATGGGATCCCTTATTTACTCTTAACAATCAGCCTTTGTTGAGGGACGACAAATAATGGAAAGCAACCTCATTGCCAATGAGGTTATTGACTGCATGAGAAAATCGGATAAAGGTGGCACTTTTCTTAGATTGGATTTTGAAAAAGCTTTTGATAAAGCTAATTGGAATTTTCTATTTGGCATCATGGAGCTCATGGGATTTGGAAAGAAATGGATTTCGTGGATTAGATGCTGCATCACCTCGGCTACGGTTTTTATTCTCATTAATGGTTCTCCCTCAACACCCATTGCCATGCAAAGGGGTTTGCGTCAAGGTGACCCCCTATCCCCCTTCCTCTTTATCTTAATTGCAGAAGCTTTGAGTCTGATGTTGAGGAAAGCCACAGTTCTCGGCCTTTTTTCTGGCATTAGAGTGGGTAATAATAACTTATAGGTATCACATTTGCAATTGCGGATGACACCATCATTTTCTGTGAGGCTAATTTGAATCAACTACGATCTATCAAGAGAATTCTCCGGTGTTTCCATCTTGCTTCTGGTTTAAAAGTCAATTTCTCTAAAAGTGGATCAAGAAATTATTATTCAATGGGTTGAAAAAATGGCTTGCAAACAGGGTACTCTTCCTTGCAAATATCTTGGCCTCCCCTTAGGTTCGAATCCGAGACTCAAAGCTACATGGCAACCGATCATTGATTCTTTTAGAAACAAACTAAAGATTTGGAAGAGCAAAATGTTATCCATGAGTGGCAGGATTGCTTTAATTAAGTCTACACTTTCAAATCTGCCCATATATTACATGTCACTCTTTAAAATGCCTAAAGTAGTGATAGCTGAACTGGAGAAGCTTCAAAGACAATTTTTTTGGGGGGATATTGAATCGGGTAGAAAATTAAGATTGCTTAATTGGTCTTCAATTTGCAGAAATAAGAATCAAGGTGGATTGGGTGTTATTGATTTGAATATTTGCAATCAAGCACTGCTGCTTAAATGGCCTTGGAGATTTGGTTGTGACCCTTCTGCTCTTTGGAGGAATGTCATCTGTGAGAAATATAACATTCATTCATCCAAGCTGTGGCCTACTCCTTGCGCAAATAATTCCATCTCACTTGTGTGGAGAGACATACAAAAAAAATTGGAGTGAGAGTGATCATTCTAACTTTATCAAATCTAGTTTCTTTTTTTGTGCAGGTAATGGAGAAAGAATTCGAATGTGGATTGACATTTGGATCCCTAATGTTTTGCTAAAGAATAAATTTGCAAGAATATACGCCATGGTTGTCAACAAAGACGGTTTTATAAAAGATTTCGAATTCTGGAATGGACCCCAATTTGTGTGGAATATACAATCAAGGAGAAATCTTCTTGATCGGGAAATCCTTCAATGGAAAAAGTTAATGGACCTGCTAGACTCAATTAATCTTTCTCAATCAGAATCGGATAAGCTTGTTTGGTGCCACACAACTAATGGTAAATTCAGCTCCAACTCTTTCAGACGCACCTTGGACAAGTCTTCTTATGCTAGTAAGCTGATCAAAAGCTACATTTGGAAAGGCCATGCATCTCCGAGAGTTGAATTGTTCTGTTAGGAAGCTCTCAAAGGCATTCTCCTCACTATTGACTTTCTCCATTCGAGAGGTTGCTTAATAAATAAAGATAACAAATGTGCCTTCTGCAATGATACCGAATCTGCTGACCATCTTCTGCTACTTTGCCCATTCTCTTGGAAAGTTGGTGCTTATGCTGTGACTGGTGGGGAATCTATTTGGTGATCCCATCTTCCATCAAAGAGCTTTTCCTTCTCTAGTTTGACCTCAACTTGCAAAAAAACAAAAAATTAGTTTGGGACTCTTTGTTCTATGCTATCATGTGGTCCATTTGGTTCTCTCGCAATGATAAAATCTTCAACAACAAATCACTTTCACCATTGGAAGTTTCTTATATTGTGCGAACAAGACTCTGTTTGTGGATCAAAGCCTGTTAGCCTCAACTCGACATGCTTTTTCTTCACAACAACCTTCAGGATATTTCCATTGATAGGAAAAGCCACTAAGAAAAAACACTTCATGGTCTCCACCGCAACATGGTTTTTGGAAACTCAACGTTGATGGTTCCTCCAAAGGCAAACCTGGACCAGCAGGTATAAGCGGCATTCTCCGCAACTCAGATGGGATCATCCTCATGCTTTTCTCCAAACACATCAGTGTGGCTGACTCCAATTTGGCTGAACTCCATGCAGTTGTTGAAGCTCTCTCAATTATTGTCAAAGCAAATCTTGCTCACAGATCTCATATAATTGTTGAGAGCGATTCTAAGGTGGTTATCTCTTGGATTAACAACTATCTAGATAATCCTTGGAGGTATTGCAATCTCATCAACAAATTGCGCAATTTTCTTTCTTGCTTTAGTTCCATATCTTTTGTTAATGTGATGAGGGAAGTGTGAGATCCTCAATTTCCATGTATTCCTCCATGTATGTAAAGTATTCTAAGCTAATATGATTAAATGAACATAAAGTTTAATGTGTGAATAATGTATGCATGATGTGTAGAAGAAACAATGAAGTTGAATGTCAATAAGTCAAATAAATTATGTTGATATCAGGAAAATAATTGAAGCATGAAAGAAAATAAAATCAGAATTTTGATTGGATTTAAATAGATGAGTCATATGGAAGAGGAAGTAAATTCAATGGTCAAATGAGTTAAAGAGGTAAAGCATGGCTGAGATGAATTAATGGGATAAGGCATGCATTAAATGAAAATTAGCATAGTCACCATCTTCATCTCATCACCAACGTTAGCCACTCTTCCAACCCTCTCCCTCTCGTGCCATCTCCAATCTTCCAAGTTTCCATTCCAAGCTACCTTGCTAAACCACCTCATCCTTCCACTAATTCATTAAGTTCATTAGACGAAAATCGATCCTCGTCACTAGACTAAGAGATATCCAGAGTTTGGTGGATTGATTCCAAGTATTGGAAGAGATCTCAAAGTTTGAGATTTTGGTCTCTAGTAAAGGTAAGAGAAGAAGATGATTCTTGCAATTTCGTTCTTGGTTTGGAGTTGTTTTAAGTTAGTATAACATGTGTATGTGGTTTAATTTAAGGTTTGATATGATATGATGATTTCAGCTTTGAAGGAGTGAAAGCTAGGGTTAACGCGCCAAGTGATTTCGCGTTTCAGAGGAAATCGAGGTAAGGAATTTATGTAATGGACGTAAGGCGGCTATGTCCGCATGTTTTACGATGATTTTATGTGATTTTGGAAGAAACATCAGCTGGTTTTGTATAGGAGAAGATACATTTTCGGACTTGTCTCCTAGTACCAATTAGGCTAGGGGCAGCCGACTGCCATAAAGGGAAGTCGACTGCCTAGAGACAACCAAAACGTTGTTTTCTGAAAATCGATGCAAACCAGTCGACTGCTATGTAAGCCAGTCGACTGCTATTTTCCCAGAAGCATTCTGTTTCAAACCAGTCGACTGCTATATGGGCCAGTCGACTGCTATTTACCAAATTGCATTCTGTTTCAAAAACAGTCGACTGCTATATGGACCAGTCGACTGCTATTTCTTAAGAAGCATTCTGTTTGAAAACCAGTCGACTGCTATATGGACCAGTCGACTGTCCCCATGTATTTTTCGAAAAGAAAAAAATTTCGAGAAATAAAGTTATGAAGCAGTAGTTGACTGCCCTATAAGACCAGTCGACTGCCATATATGAAAAGATGTTTTCAAAGCTTATTTGATTTAAACACAAAGGTGTTTTCTGAAAAGAATATTATAAATGTTTTGAGGCTATGGACTGCGTAATGATTATGCATTTCTGATGGCTGAGAGACTCTGATCAAGTCCTCAGTAATATGTATGTTAAATGAGGAACCCTAGTCCGGTCCTCAGGACCATTAGTGACACCTGACTAGTGTTCACTATGGTATTATTAAGGCAGGAGAGAACCCCTGACCTCTACATGGTATACCAATGTACTAATGCATGATTAGAGTCATATGAGTCATATGAATGGGAATGAACGGTTCATATGACGACTCAATCGCTTAAACATTGTACATAGTCTCCATCTATTTCAAAGTACAAGATGTATGTATGAAGAAGTATATGATATATGTTTTAAAGTATGATGTTTTAAAGAAAGTATGCTTGCCATGTCATTTTAAATGAATATGCATGGTTGCAAACAATGCATGAAAGAAGTTTATGATGCATGCTTTATAATGCTTTACATGACATTATAGAGCCAAGTAGGAAGAAAATGCATATAGAGGCATAGTACGCTCTTTTACATACTTTTCTTACTGAGCGTAAACTCACCCTTTTACAACTATTTTCCTACAGACTACTTGAAGTGAACCACGCTCCGACTAGAGGAGCTTGTGCTTGAAGAATCGAAGTGTACCTTCTCGATACGCTTCCCAGTTAGCATAGAAGGTATACTTATATGTTCATATGTAAAGTTAAATTGTAATTCAGCTACAGTACAGTACATGTAGAATTTATGTATATAAGATGTCGGGGATGTAAGTTAAGATGATGTATGAGATCCTGTGGAAATGGAATGATATTTATATATATTTTTTTTGCTCAGCCAAGTAAGGTGGTATTTATTAATATAATGCAGCCAAAAAACTGCAGTAGAAACAGAGTTACAAACGGAACAAAGCTAACGCCAAACTCAGAAAGAAAAAACACCAAAAAGAGCAATAGACAAAACCATCTGGTTTTCAACAATCTCATCTTAATTAGAAAAAAATCTCCACATCCAGCCAAACCTGATGGACCATGTGCAGAGCCATCCACGTTTAATTTCAATTTACCAGAAGCAGGATAGTTCCAGACTTGGGTTGTCAACTGATCTGCAAAATGAGGCTTAAAGAGGATCAGTTCACCATTGAGCAACTTCTAAAGATAAGTCATAAACATTAGCCCACAACCAATGCAACGATCTCATCATTATCAGAAAAATAATCTCCTCTCTGTCCCATTGTTTCTTGTTGAACACAGAATCGTTTCTTGCTGACCAGATAAACCAAAATGTGGCTCCACAAGCAACAAGCCATCACCTCTTCGAAACACCTGAAAAGTATAAATCTTCACAGTGGTGAATAAAGTCAAAAAGGATGAATGGAGGAACCCAAGTCACTTTCCACTAGTAGAAAACCAAATTCCAGACGAGCCAAGAAATATCTATGTTTCTGGTAGCCTTCCACAGTAATTCTTGATTAGCCTCCATTTTTTGTTTAATTCCATCCTCTGCAAGATCTCTCAATACACCAACTTTATTTAATTCATCAATCTTTGCTTTTAGTCTCTCAATTATCTCATCTATGTAGTCAAAATTACTCTATCCATTACTTCAAGAAAATCTTCAATCAATTCAACTTAACTTCCAACCAAAACCTTGGATTCCCTTGAATTGAAATCGAATTCCACTTCCTACAGGCTTCATTACCAAACCCCAATAGTGGTCTTGCCCAAAAGTTTTCATTGAAAAAATTTTTTAAAATAGTTCACCAACTCAGATTTGACAAGCTTTGGATCAGTGCACTAGATCCATTAATGCTTAACCCCCAATGTGATTCCGACTTGCACAAAACTTTGCTTTACAATGAAGAAATCGGGCATTCTTATCACCTTCCTTAATCCAAGCAATTCTAGACTTGTGCCTCCACAGGGACTCTATTTCTATTGGCTTCTCACAAATCACGCAAGACCTCTTTTCTTATGTTTATGGAAATTGAATAAAATTTCATAAGCTATTAAATGATTAGCTTAAGATTAAGGGAAGAACGACACTGGATAAACTAAATCTAAATAAAGAAGGAAAAAAGATAAGTGATAAGATGAAGTGACGGGGATGTCACAGGAAGTGAATCACTTCGCTGACACTGTAGCTAAATTAGGAGTTTTTCGTTCAACTGACTTTGAGGCTTGGCTATAATGATTGTTTCAACTTTCTATTAGTTCAATAAATTTTACTCTTCAAAAAAAAAACCTTAGTTAAAATCCAAGTTCCATTGCATGGTTACTCGGATTTTGTTTATTTGTTTTTTAGTCGAATTCAAGCTCAAGTTATTAAAATAATCAATTGAATTGAATTTTAATATTTTAATATTATACTCAAATGACTTGTAAATTTAATCAAGTTTTATAATATATATTTTTTATATTTCATTATTAACTTATCATTTTATTCTCATAATGTTAAAAAAAGATAAATAAAATAAAAAAGATAAATAAAATATATTGTATTGAACTTGAGTCTATTTATTTAAGTTTAAACAATTTAAATATTTTATCGAATCAAGTTTGAATTTCAAAAATTAAGTTCTATTGAATTCAAGTTGAATTGGTCTCCAACTTTTTATTAGATCGTCTTGATTCGATTACACTTTTAATCTCCATATATTGAGGAAGAATTATAATACTAAGTATATATGTCATAATTTTTCGTGTAAAATTAATGATGTAATCTCCATGAGAATATAACTTAACCACAATATTTTAGCATTTTAATTGAAAAAAATCACAAAATATTTTGTAAAAAAAAAAACAGAAATCATTTCCAAAAACCATGTATCTACCGATGAAATGTTAAGTTCTTAATTAAAATAAAATTCAATCCTGACAACTTTAGTCATAATAATTAAAAAAAAGTGCAGAAGGTTTGGATGAAATTTATTCTTCTAAATTTTTGTTGAAGATACTGTCAATTACATTTATTAATTGAATATTTGATAAATTTTTTTCTTTTTATGTAAAAAATTATACAACATTTTGATTTTACTTAGAGACCATTTTATAAAGTTTTGTATGTTATTACTATAGTTATTAACTCGAGATATGTATCGTGAATCGAAATTTTATTTTTAAAAATCTAATATCGAGTATTGTATCGTACTGTAAGATACGAAAAATAATTTTAAAATTATTTATAAATTATATATACACATGTAAGATAAATAAAAAATAAAATTTATTATACATATTGATAATAATATATTTATTATATTATTTATGTTTTAATTACTACATTTATTTCTATTTTTTGTGTAAAATTAATTATTTAATGTGTGTTGTGAATTAATTTATAAAAACTGGCTTTGAGATTAATTTTAAAAGATATGATATGAATTTATTAAAATTTAAAGGATATATTGTTTGCAAAATAAAAAGAAAAGGAAATATAACATTAATTGAGAAGAGTAAGCAATTATAAAGATTATTTGGAAGAAAAATTTTATTAAGACTTTTACTTAAATTACAAAGTTTCTGTTCCTATATAAGCGCAAGGTTGAAGAACCAAAGATATAAGGAGTGGAGTCCCGCAGCCGCTAAAGGTGAAACAAAGCTGGGGCCGAGAGCTTTTGCTAAAACAGAGGAGGTAGCAGGAACGTTACCTGCTTTGGATTTGGCTGCTACACGTGCTTGTGTTGAGGACAGAATTGAAGCTACTGTGAAACCGTGAATTGCTCAATGCAAGACAAAACTGAGAGTCGCTGAGTGTGTAAAAGGGGTTGGAAAGGAGAGTAGAACAAAAGCTTTTCAAAAAGAATTGTTGTGTGAAAGCCATGTGCCTAATTGTTGTCCAAAATTCCATGAAAGCTTGATTAAATTGGGCAGCCATCTTTTTGCTTTATATTCTCTATTATTGAATCCTAATTTTTGAATGAGTTATTGTTTAATTAGAGCATGAATTTTATTAATTTGATAATGTGTTTTGCTAAATTAAACATGAACTAATTTATTTACTAGGAATTTGATTAAACCTACTTGCATATTTTATGTCTTTATGATTAATTGATTAACTCTTAAATTCTAGTTTCATTTATTGTGATTAATTCAATTTTTTGATTTGTGTTATTGTTTGACCATCTCTAATATACATCAGTTGATTGTTTGAGACATAATAAGGGTACACATCATATGCTAAGCCATGTATAGGTCTTTTAAATGGCTGAATAAATATTTGAGGCATACATTAAACTATATATTCTTCTATTCTTAATAGGTTTTTAGTCATTGATTATGCTACACATAGATAATTTAATGATTAAAAATACTTTATTATAGCTGCCGTCAAACAGAGTAATCATATATTAGGAAGAATGAATCCTAGAATTGAATTGATATTTTTTTGATTAAAGACATAAAATTGCAATGTTTTGGTGAAAGAAATTAAATTCCTAGGCTTTTCTCTAGTGGGTAATTTGTAAGTTTTAATTAGGTTAGTTTGATTAGTTAGTTTCTTTATTAGATAATTAGATATTTTCTTTTATTTGACTTTCATAATTTTTCTTAGGATATAAGTTGTAAAATTTAAATTGAATAAATTTGGCAAATCTCTTTGGGATCGACTTTTGTACTTGCACACTATACTATCCGGATTCGTGCACTTGCGAGATTATTATTTTTTGTTCATCACATATTAATAGAATTAAGTAAGCATATGATAAAAATATGAAGTTGATTGTTTTCAAACTTTTAACATATTCATTAATAGTATATATTTTTAAATAATATTTTTATTTTTAATTTTCTAACTAAAAGTTTTTTTTTCAATATTTCAAGATTAAATTACATAGAGAATATGTTTTTAAGTATTTTTTAGGTTAAAAAAATATTAAAATTGCATTTTTAGCTAATTGGGTTAGATGAAATTTTTATTGGACTTTATCTAATTTCATTATAAAGTGTATCGATGTATCGTATGATACGCATCGATTCGTTTGTATATTAATAGATACACTACCGATTTATGACAAAACCGATTCTTTGTATCGATATATATTAAGTTTATAGTGAATCGAATTGTATTGTATGATACTTATCGTATATCTATGATTTTGATAACTATAGTTATTACTGTTAATTTTCCTAGAGAATCTTCAAAGGATTTTTTTTTTAAAGCAAGGTATCAAACATCTGTTAGTAGTAGT
Organism: Heritiera fomes; assembly: GCA_032173925.1. NCBI lineage: Eukaryota > Viridiplantae > Streptophyta > Magnoliopsida > Malvales > Malvaceae > Heritiera > Heritiera fomes. The sequence goes on along the minus strand of JAPDPM010000021.1, from coordinate 9,488,615 downwards.
ACCAACACCAATACTAATACTAATACCTAGATATATAACGAATCAAGCTAATAGTAAACTATAATAATAAACTATTTGAGTTCAACTTGATAATTATTTGAATTTGACTTTTTTTAATTTTAAACAATTTAATTTGATCTATCTGCCTTGCATTTGCATAATCATAATTTCTTCTTGCATGATTATGGGGATCGATCTTTTGATCAATCAAATAAATTTTAATCCATCATACATAAATTTGAACACAGTATACTATTTATCCATCATACATAAATTTGATTAGAGTATACGGTTTTGCACAACTCCAATAATACGAAAAAAATGCAAAAATAATATTAGTTAAAATTTTGATGAAATTTGTAAATGAATTTAGTAAAAATTAAGAAAACATTTTTTGCTAGGCGTACTGACACAGTAATTTTATGTTTTACATTATTTAATACAATATGAATATGAAATATGTATCTGAATTTTAAGATTCATGTGAAATCCGTTACTTATATTTTTTTTTTGTTTTTTGGGAATCCGTTACTTATATTTTCACACATGAAAATGGTAACCCGTTGAACAAGGATTTAGAATTGGAAGTATTGTTTAGTAGACTTGATAATTTTTGATAAGACATGAAAATAATACAAATAAAAAACATAAAAATAATATGAACTAAAATTAAATAAAATTATATATGAATGAGATAAAAGTAAAAAATAAAATTTTTTATTTTTTTATAAATATAAATTTTAACATAATTTTTATATTCTACGTAATATAAATATAAATTATAAATACGAATTATTAAATCTGTCTTATAGATACAAGGGCACTAACAATCGTCGGCCAGACTTTATGACCATAAAGGCAAAAAGCTGTTGTATGATAACCCAATATGTCAGCAGCCAAGTTTGATTCTTTTCTGTCTAGACGTACATGTACGAGGACAAGATATTTCAGCGCTCATTTGGACAATTCTATCCCCATGTTTATCTCCTTTATGAGTGTAGTAAGCAACTTAAGGTAACCTTCAATTAAAATTCAAATTCCATTCCATGGTTACCCCAATTCTGTTTATTTGTTTTTTAGACGATTTCAAGTTCAAGTCATTAGAATAATCAATTGAATTGAATTTAAATATTTTAATATTTCACTCAAATGACTTGCAAATTTAATCAAGTTTTATAATATATATTTTTATATTTTATTATTAACTTATCATTTTATCCTCGAGATGTTAAAAAATAAATAAAACATATCGGATTCAATTCAAGTTTATTGATTCAAGTTTAAATGATTTAAATTTTATCGAATCGAATTTGAATTTCAAAAATTAAGTTTTATCGAATTTAAGTTTAGTTGACTTCGAATTTTATATTGAATCATCTTGATTTGATTACACTCTTAATCTCCATAAATTAAGGAAGAATTATACTACTAAGTATATATGTCATAATATTTTCGTGTAAAGTTAATGATGTAATCTCTATGAGAATATAACTTAACCACAAAATTTTAGCATTTTAATTGAAAAAAATCACAAAATATTTTGAAAAAAAAAACAGAAATCATTACCAAAAACCGTGTATCTACTGATGAAATGTTAAATTCTTAATTAAAATAAAATTCAATCCTGACAACTTCAGTCACAATAATTAAAAAAAAATGCAGAAGGTTTGGATGAAATTTATCCTTCTAAATTTGTGTTGAAAATACTATCAATTACATTTATTAATTGAATATTTGATAATTTTTTTTATTTTTTTGTAAAAACTTATGCAACATTTTGATTTTACTTAGAGACCATTTTAGTAAAATTTTGTATGTTATTACTGTCAATTTTCCTTGAGAATCTTCGGAGGATTTTTTTTTTAAAGCAAGGTATCAAACATCCACTAATACTAACACTAATACTAATACTAATACTAATACCTTGATATATAACGAATCAGGATAATAGTAAACTACTCTAGTTCAGCTTGATAATTATTCTAGTAAACTTGAATAATTCACAAACCTAATCAAGCTTTTTTTAGTATTATTTTTATATTTTATTATTAATTTACTAGTTTACTCTCATAATTATTAAAAAGTGACAATCAAACATATTGAATTAATTGAACTCGAACCTATCAAATCGAATTCAAATGAATCAAATATTTTGTTAAATCCAACTCGAAATTCAAAAATTTAACTCAATCAAGTTCAAGTTTCAAATTTTAAATTTTCAAATCGAATTGAACTCGAATTTGGTATTAAATTGTATCAACTCAACTCTATTACACCCTGACTAATACCTATTGGGTTGTTCATGTTTTACTTGTAGATAATCATACGTGGATCATTCTTTTCTTTGGTTTCTTATCCGAAGATTCAACTGAAACATTGAAAAGGAGGCCAAAAGTGGATGAAAGATTGAAACAACATATCTGAATCTTAAACTAAATCTCAATTTACATTTGATGCACAGCACAGGCACAGCTACTAGTTTTCACAAAACAGAATCGAGTTCAGTTTTAGTATCAAATGTAATTGTATCTGACTCAACTCATTCAGCTTCAAGTTCAGCACCAAATTGTTCCAATCGTGCAGCATCTGCGTCCAAATCCCGCACCAAAGCATGATTAACCACTCCATCATCACTTGCATGGATTTGTCTCGCACCAAACCTAAATCAAACACAATTACATCCAAGAAACACGAACAATAGAGAAACAATGAGAATACTTAAAATAACATCACGACCCTAGTATTGGACATACATCTTTTTAATGAATTACATTTGATGTAACATGTTCAAGCCCCGGTGCTCGATTAAAATCAAAAGCATTTAAATGCCATTACTATTCTAGAGTATCACGCAACAAAGTCCAGGAAAATGTTTGATTTCATTTGATACTTACATAATAATAGTCAACCAAGGTTACATGTCTTTTAAATGGCGTATCTCTTTTTCTATCTACAAAGTTTAACCAATTCACTAAAAGCTAATTGCAAAATAAATATTCAGCAGTAGACAACCAGTTCCGTAAACTCCAGTCACCGAAAATTACTTGTGGGGGTTGCTTTTTAGGTAAAACATCTACCAAAGAAAGCAACTAACAGAAAGTATCAACTATAGTATTTAATATGATTGCAAGTACATGAATTTGAAATTTCACTGGTGACTTCATGCACTAAAATTTTTATTTAACTACTTAAAATTGAATGGTCATGCCCTTCTTTTGGTTTTTTTAATGGGTTAGTCACTTCAAAACCTTTTTTTTCCTCTTTTGGTTCTTCGGTGGAATTGTCATGCCATAAGTGGGTTTTTTTTTTTTTAATAAAAAGGCAAATTCTCCAAGATAAAAATTACCATCGTCCGTTCATCAACTCTACGCACTTTTGAGCATCCTTCCTATCCTTGTATTTTACCAAAACAACACCTTGGGGATGGTTCTCACAAACCTGCAGGACAAAATAAACCAAAACATGTAAAAGGGAGAACATGTAATTTATATATGGAACAATCACTCTGCATGCTTGAGCCAATCATGTACATGAAACTAGGTAGTGCAGCTTACATATTTGATCACTGAAACAGGAAAAGGGGAATAGATAGATAAAGAGGAGAGAAAGACGGACAGCCAGACAGATATAGAACAAGTAGACCATGACTTCTTAATTACTAAGAGGAACAGCAGTTATATAATGAGGCAACTTAGTGCTCCATAGGCATGCACAAGTATTCATCATTTTCTACAAACACAGACCTTGTACAGTAAAGCAAAACCTACAGATCTAGACATTGTTAAATTCAAAAATGAAAATGTTATGGCGAAGGAGATAATTTTTTTTTTCATTTTAAGGGGCATGGGAGCTTAAGTTACGACATCTCATACGATGATACTATTCAGTCTCCACAGTTTTCTGATAAACATTCCCAAAAGAAGTAAGAATGGTTTGCCAGTCTGTGATGGTTTGCCACAGCTATCCTCAGTTGCTGATATGTTTCATGTTTGTAATCATTATTGTGATGGCTGATGATTGATGATGGTTGATGGCTGATGATGGTTAGTAATGGTTGATGATGGTCCGACCAATTTCAGGGGTGCTTCGATTTCCAAGCAAAGAACAATCTGATTAGTATATTCGATGCCTACTAGATGTTCGTAGAAAAGCCCCTTAAGAATTTGTATTTTGCCTCTTTGCTTTTGGTTTGCCATTTACCTTCGGGTTGTAAGAAGCAAATTTCCTGTGTAAGTGTGTATTCAATATGGACTTTGTTAACAGTCCATATTTCAATATAAATAAATAACTTTTACTTTTCAAAAAAAAAGAATGGTTTGCCAGGTTATTTAGTTGTTAACACCAGTGTTGTCAAGGTACACACCAAGACAGAAAAAAATTACTCGGATGAGCTCATGGTAAAAGGTTATATTACATTGACGACCAAGCTTTGCACATTCCTCTTTAACATCATCCTCCAGTTCTGAAAGTAAATTTTCATCTGCCTGCAGAGAAAAGGGGAAAGTGAACTGACATTACTCATCCTATTGATGATAGCCACATTCGAAGAAGACTGATGGTAATCTTAGAATTAAAAAAGTAACTGGAAAAATGCAATCATATGCACATTTGGCAATAAGCATACCCTAATTTCAGCGGGAGTGAACATGTTACGAAGGACAACAGTTGCTGGAATCAGGGGTGGAGTTAGAAAATTTGTTTAGTGGGAGTTTCGTTTAATGTATTTAATTATAATTGTTAAAAAGTTTTTGTGACGTCCCCGTCACTTCATCTTTTTCCTTCTTTATTTAGATTTAGTTTATCCAGTGTCGTTCTTCCCTTAATCTTAAGCTAATCATTTAATAGCTCATGAAATTTTATTCAATTTCCATAAACATAAAAATGATATATATAAATATCATTCCATTTCTACAGGATCTCATTCATCATCTTAACTTATATATAAATTTCTACTTGTACTGTACTGTAGCTGAATTACAATTTAACTTTACATATGAACATATAGGTATACCTTCTATGCTAACTGGGAAGCGTATCGAGAAGGTACACTTCGATTCTTCAAAAACAAGCTCCTCTAGTCGGAGCGGGATTCACTTTAGGTAATCTGTAGGAAAAATGGTCTTAAAAGGGTGAGTTTACGCTCAGTAAGAAAATATGTAAAAGAGCGTGCTATGCCTCTATATGCATTTTTCCTACTTGGCTCTATAATGTCATGTAAAGCATTATAAAGCATGCATCATAAACCTCTTTCATGCATTGTTTGCAACCATGCATATTCATTTCAAATGACATGGCAATCATACTTTGTATGCTTCTTTTTAAATATCGCATACATATAAAATATGCATCATACTTTTTTCTTTAAAACATCTTACGTCATATCATACTTTAAAACATACATTATATACTTCTTCATACATATATCTTGTACTTTGAAATGGATGGAGACTATGTACAATGTTTAAGCGATTGAGTCGTCATATGAACCGTTCATTCCCATTCATATGACTCATATGACTCTAATCATGCATTAGTACATTGGTATACCATGTAGAGGTCAGGGATTCTCTCCTGCCTTAATAATATCATAGTGAGCACTAGTCAGGTGTCACTTATGGTCTTGAGGACCGGACTAGGGTTCCTCACTTAACATACATATTACTGAGGACTTGATCAGAGTCTCTCAGCCATCAGAAATGCATAATCATTACGCAGTCCATAGCCTCAAAACATTTATAATATACTTTTCAGAAAACACATTTGTGTTTAAATCAATTAAGCTTTGAAAACATCTTTTCATACATGGCAGTCGACCGGTCTTATAAGGCAGTCGACTGCTGCTTCATAACTGCATTTCTCGAAATTAATTTTCATTTCGGAAAATACATGGGGGCAGTCGACTGGTCCATATAGCAGTCGACTGGTTTTCAAACAGAATGCTTCTTAAGAAATAGCAGTTGACTGGTCATATAGGGCAGTCGACTGTTTTTGAAACAGAATTAAATTTGGCAAATAGCAGTCGACTGTCTCATATAGCAGTCGACTATTTTTGAAACAGAATGCTTCTGGGAAAATAGCAGTCGACTGGCTTACATAGCAGTCGACTGGTTTGCATCGGTTTTCGAAAAACGACGTTTTGGTTGTCTCTAGGCAGTCGGCTGCTACTTAAGGCAGTCGGCTGCTCCTAACCTAATTGGTACTAGGAGACAAGTCCGAAAATGCATCTTTTCCTGCACAAAACCATCTGATGTTTCTTTCCAAATCACATACACACATCATAAAACATGCGGACATAGCCGCCTTACGTCCGTTACATAATTTCCTTACCTTGATTTCCTCGGAAACGCAAGATCACTTGGCGCGTTAACCCTAGCTTTCACTCCTTCAAAGCTGAAATCATCATATCATATCAAACCTTAAATTAAACCACATACACATGTTATACTAACTTAAAACAACTCCAAACCAAGAACGAAATTACAAGAATCATCTTCTTCTCTTACCTTTACTAGAGACCAAAATTTCAATTGTTGAGATCTCCTCCAATACTTGGATTCAGTCCTCCAAACTTTGGATATCACTTAGTCTAGTGACGAGGATTATTTTTCGTTCTACGAACTTAATGAATTAGTGGAAGGATGAGGGGGTTTAGCAAGGAGCTTGGAATGGAAACTTGGAAGATTGGAGATGGCATGAGAGGGAGAGCTGGGAAGAAGAGTGGCTGACGTTGGTGATAGTTGATAGGGATGATGAGTCATGCTTCATGCATTAAATGTCTCTTTATCCCATTGATCATCTCAGCCAAGCTTTATCCCTTGACTCAAGACCATTTGACCATCAATTAATTCCTCTTCTCCTTTCTTCCACAACTACATGCCCAATTAAATTTCTGATTTTGTTTCTTTTCTCATGTTCCATTTATTTTCCTGATATCAACATATTGTATTTGATTCATTGACTATCAACTTTCTTATTTCTTCTAAACATCATGCATACATCATTCACACATTAAACTTCATATTCATTTAATCATATTAGCTTAGAATACTTTACATACATGGAGGAATTACATGGAAATTGGGGATCTCACAGTTTTCAATTGTTTTTGACATAATTTTATATTTTAAAAATAATGCACAATAGTTTCATTATTAATATTTTGGAACATATATTTTTCAAGGTATACAATGAATCTATCATTCAATCATTCAATTACATAAATGAGTGTTCAATGTATTCATCGTGAAAAACACATTATTTATTGTGATAATGACAATCGATAAAAACAATGCTAATGTCAATAACAAATAAATTAATGAATACATTTTTTTTTCTCAATTTCAAACATTCTTATAATAAATCAATTCATCAAACAAAAAACAAATAAAATTTTATAAAATATAAAATATTATTTATATAAATTTATATTTAAATTATTTTTTTTATTTGGACAAGTGGGGGCTTGAGCCCCCACTAGTCCCCAAGGGGCTCCGCCCCTGGCTGGATTGTCACCTTTGCATCATTACGACCACCTGCATCATATACAAACAATTAGCATTGAGGATGCAAGCAGGGATTTAAATTGTTATCGTGGTCGCGTTTTTTATCGCGTTGCGTTTATTGCAGTTGCGGACATAACGAAGACCATTGCGATCATTGTGATTGTGAATTTTTTTAAATTTCGCACAACATTTATACAAAATGTAATAATTATAATTATAAAAAATCTTATTTTATAATTTTTAAAATAATTTATGATATTTTAAGTCAGTTATTTATTTGAAAAAAATGTTACTTATAATTTTTTGGAATTATAGTGAAGCATTCATATACAGAAAATCATTTATGGGAATTGAAAAATAACAAATGATGAGACTCAAGATAAATAATTATGCATTAATAAAAATCAATGTATTAATTATTTCTCATTTAAATTATTAAAGAATTTTTCATCCAAATTTTATCAAATCTTTTTTCATCTAAATTAATTATATCATTTATATTATCAAATGTCAATATTATCTTTATCTTTTGAGTTATAATTATATTTAATACTATGTATTTAATTACAATAGAAATTCAACTAAAAAATTACATTTATAATTTAATTTCAGATTTAATTTAATATTATTTTATACACATTTAATAAAAACAAAACCCAAAAATCTCAATTCCTAAACATCCAAGCGACCATCCTTATCTCAACCGGTCATCACAATCACTTTCTCACCCTCACTTATATACGTCACTCTTGCTTTCTTTTTCTCCTTCGTCGACTCTACTCTCTCCAGACAGCAACCTAGCTTCTGCTTGACAGACAGTTTCTTCTCAGTCTTTCTCTACTCTGCTTCTACAGAGTAAGACCACAAAACAGAGCTCTCAATAGTCGCTCAGCCCCTCGCTAACCAGCAGCCAAAAAGTCCACAACCATGACAGAATCCCCTTCCCTAATTCGACAGATCCCCTTCCTTGATCCAATTCTACTTGAAACCATGGATGCAAGTGGTGCATAAGTGAAAGCTGACAAGTGAATCTGCTTGAAAAATAAAAAAAAAAAATTCTTGGACCAATGCTGAAAAGCCATTCAATCTAAATCATTCAATCTCATAATGTGTGCTTATTTCTTTACCAACATAGCTGACTCATACTAGCAAAATGGTATTGACTAGATTGCATTGGTCTGTTTTTAATCATATTCGATTCAACAGGAAAATGACAAAATAAAATGTTTTTAAAATGAAGAAACTTTCAAATTAGGTATGTCACAAAAATGTTCAAGTTCTAACCATTGGGTGAAAGAAATATATGACAATTCGAAATCAAGAAATTAATAACACAAAACAAGGGAATTAGCCATGAAAGGAATAGATAATTTGATCAGCATTCTAAATTTCTTCCATCTGCAGACAAGATGGTATCAACAATATTACCATATTAATTCAGCACAAATTGTTTTCGTAAAATAAAAATTAACTTTTAGCCCAAAACGTTTTTATTGGATCAACTATATGTGGTTTAACTTTTCAAAATAAAGCCTTAAATAACTTTTTTTTAAGCATTAAAAATATACTTTTTTTTTTTTACAGGACGAATGTCTCTAGAGAATTCAAGTGCTGATATTCAAAGATTGCCAAGTCTAGCCACGAGAAAGAGACCTGTGACAAGTGCTTAAAAGTAAGGGAACTTGTTCGGGCTCTTAGTTTTTCTCTCATTGTTGAATAAAATTAGCTGTTCAAGGAAATTAAAAGCAGATGGTTGGCGCATTCATCAAAATTCTGTTGTATAAACCTAATTTATTATCATATTCGTTGATAAATGTGGCAATGGAGGCTTAATTTACCAAAAAAAAAAGTGGCAATGGAGGCTTAGACTCGGACTAAAATCAACATTGTGGATTGTTGTGACAATACCTTTGTCTATTCCCTTTTTACTGCAGGATGACATAACATAAAAATAACACAAATAAAAAATATGAATGCAACATGAGTTAAAATTTAGTAAAAGTTCAAAAAATATATATAATGAATTGATACAAATTTTGACACGAAAATTTTTGTGTTTTAAATTATACAAACACGAATTATATACACGAATTATTAGATTTACTTATTACTTATCAAAACGTCACGAGTTATCTGGAAGAACAAGTACTTAATAAAGTATTAGTGGAAGAAAATGTTTGCTGTTTGCTAGATCGTATAGAAAAGTGGGATTCAGCAGCCTGCGAGTTCAGGAAATCAACATTTTTTCTGCCGCTAATGGAGGAAGAATATTAGAAATTATGAAGAGTCAAATTTCACTAGGGCGGCAAACGATAATCTTCTAGACCAGTCTCAGTTTCGACTTTGCGTGAAACACTGCGTTTTCTTCGCGTCACAACAAGAAGACAAAAATGAATACATACAACTATCACGCAAGCGAAACTTCGACTAAATTTCACTATCATTAATTGAGTTGATCTTTTCAGTTGCTTGCTCAGCATTGCATTATCTTTTAAAGTAAATCAAGTTTCCAAAGAATTTAGTAATAAAATTTGAATATTGATTTAAATGATCATGTTTTTATCTTTAAAGTATGATAATTCAGTAAATTTGAAATAAATTAAGTTTTGAAAGCATTTAGTAGTAAATTTCGAGCATTGAATCAAATGATTATGTTATTATTTATGGGTGTGAAAACTCTACAAGTTTGAGATTCAAAACTCAATGTTTGCTTTCTTTCTTCCTCAAAGCTAGAAGCCTTTGTTTTGCAGAAAGTGTAATACTCTTGATTATCTCAGAACTGTATTTTGATTTTGGTTATCTCAGATACGTATTTCAAACCGATATGAGATCAACATGAAATTTAAATTACATGTATACACAAGAGATAAAATTTAATGTATTTCAGTCCAAGTGCTTATATCTACCGACAAAGGAAAAAATACACTTTAAATGTAAAGATTATAAAGAGTATAAAACACTCAAAACAAAAATTAAACTCGAAGCCCGAGACAAACTTAGGTTTGGTGTATTCTTCAACTTATTTTCAAATCCTACAAATCCATCACCTGCTAATCATACAGTGATTATATCTCTTTGTCACTTATTAAATATTTATTATTTATTAATATACTTGACAATATATTTATTATAAAAAATATACTCATTATTAGAAATTTTGAGTCAATATCTAACATATTTCATGTGAAAATTCTCTATTAACGGATAGGAAAAGGAAAAATCAAAATGGACTTGGAATTATCAAGTTTCAGTCCTGACACGAAAAGGGTAATCTTGTAAACATATCATGAAAATTTTCCCTATAAATTCAGGCAGCCTGTAATCATTTTTAGGCAACAAAAAACAGAAACAGAAGAGAAAAACATGGAGAAATTGAGCCTTTGCATCGTGTTGTTAGCTTGTGTGGTGGCTTCTGCCGCTGCCCAAAGTGCTTCCAATGTGAGAGCCACTTACCATTTATACAATCCTCAGAATATTAACTGGGATTTGACCGCTGCAAGTGCTTTCTGCGCCACATGGGATGCCAATAAACCTTTGGAATGGCGTCGCAGACATGGATGGACCGCCTTCTGTGGTCCAGTTGGTCCTCGAGGGCAAGCTGCTTGCGGCAGGTGCTTAAGGGTAAGCAATTCTGAACTGATTTTCTCAGCTTGAAGATCATTTTGATTCGATTGGAAATGAATTGTTCAAAGAAAATTGGGGTAGTCATTTCATTAAATTTATGTATTAGAAGGTTGATTTTGTTTTTCTTGGTTGTTCAGGTGACCAACACCGCCACCGGCACTCAGGCCACGGTGAGAATCGTTGATCAGTGCAGCAATGGAGGACTGGATTTGGACGTCAATGTGTTCCGACAGCTTGACACTAATGGAATTGGCAATCAACAAGGCCACCTCATTGTGAACTATAACTTTGTGGATTGTGGTGATTAAACCACTTGCCTGTTCGGCAAATGATTTTCCACTGACTGATGAATAAATTTTTATAAGGAAAATCAGTACTAAATAAATCGATACCGGAATAAAACATTAAAACTACGTACTTGGTGCTTGTATGTTGCAAGATGTAAGAACATGTGAATTTGGGCTTTGATTATGAAAATTTGTCTGAATTAATGATATTATGATTCGTGGAATCCTGACAGCAGTGCTGATCATGGATTAATAACATTGTCAATTCTGCAAACTGACCATGGAAATTTACCATTTCATAATTCACTTCGTCCAGCGGAGGCCACAAAATATCCTCATTTACTATCGTTTTTAAGAGCTAAATGGAAGCAATAAGCACCACAGTAGATGCTTGTTCATGGAGGAAAGTGTATGAAAATTAGATTGCTTGTGACCAATTGCTGCATGAATGGTCTTAAATGATAATCAATTTCGCATTTGAAAAACCTTGTGGACGTACGACTCCTGACAGCATTAATGTGAGCCATTATTGGATAATTGACATTGTCAAATATTATAGATGGATGTATAAATTGACCAATGCCTAAGCTATCTCTATTCGGTTGAGAGATTGAGAAAAATAATTTCTTATGAATTCGTTAGATTCTATCTAAATAATAAAAATGTATGAAATGAACAATAATAAATTTTCACCGCTTTATATCCTACATTAGATGAAGCCTACAACAGTTTTTAGTACTTGTCTTAATGAATTTTGATCTCACAAATTCAATTTCGTGACTGTTAACGTAAAGTAGAAAAGGAATGCCAAGAATAAAATTGTAAGATCCGATTCTACACTACTGTAGACTCTAATTTCATAAAATTGAAAATGGAAATTAAATAAATAATGAATATTGATTTCACTTAAGTGAAAAGCTTCTTAATTTGAGATATGAAAAGGAAGCAATTGCTGTGAAATACTCGACGGGCGAGTACCATGATGAAACGGCTTGCCAATGGGCGAGCAAGGTAATGGTGTGATCGCCAATGGTTATGGTGAGGGCGAATGCTAAGTTCGCCAAGTTAATTGGTAGAATTGATCGCCCAATGAGTGAGAGGGCGAGTAGGATTCAATGGCCTCATTGGCGAATAGGTGAGTTCGCCGGCGAGGACTGCAATCGCCCAAAGAATGTATTTGGCGAGTAATGTGGTCGCCCATATAGAAGCACAAATGATAGCCTAGCAAAGGAAATCATTACGTAAATTCCAGTTATTAAGTTGGCGAACTGAAATCGAGTTGGTGAGGTGAAGGTCTCCAGAATGAGGAGGCGAACTGAAATCAGTATGGACAAAATGAAAATAGATTCAAACCATTTTGCAACCAAAATTGACTTTGTAAGTCATACGGTTGAAGACAATAAATTGAGAAAGAATAAAGTCAATAAAGGAAGTAACCTCATTGGGTGAGGAATAAGACAAAAGGTGTAATAAGTCAAGAAAAGAGGCTGTGGACTTCACGCCATTGGCTTCTCGATTTAGACAATTAATGGCAAGTGAAGTAAGTCAAAATGTGCAGAGAATAGCTTCTCATAGCCGTTCCTTTTGCTGCAGTTTTTCTTCTGGTTTAAATGAATGAAAGACGTGAAATAAATGAAAGAAAGTGGGATAAGGCCAAGTGAGGGGCTCTGATTGGATAGCATGACTATATAAGGAGAAACAATTGAGGAAGACCGGCTTAGCAAACTTTATCTTCCTCCCAGAAACTATGCAACTGCAAGTTTATGTTATTCCTTCCAATCCTGCCATGCTTGATTTATTGAGCTTTACTCTTCAGTTGGCTAAACAAATAAACCTTCCTCCATCGTTGATGAACAAAAAGGATAAACAAAGTAAGGCCAACATGAGACAGAAAGTGATCTGTTCTGGAAGTGCAGTTGATTGAGGTGAGATTTAATGGTTTCTTGAGATTGAATGATATATTTCTATGATTTCAAGTATAAGAAGCATGATTTTAGTGTCACTTTTGATTTATTCTTGTTGGATCATAGAAATAGAATAAATTCATATCTTGAAGTAGATGAAGAATAAAATAAAACTGGGTTGAAATTGTAGTAGAATGATGGGAAAATATTGGAAAAGGGATGAGAATGGCGACTATAGTGATTGCCCATGTGAAAAGTTAGTAATCGCCAATAAGGCGAGTAGGAAAAAAATGAACTCGCCAAAGTTGTTGTTCAAGTGGGCAAGGTCACCCAGCGCTAGTCTAATTAATGGGTGAGCTCACTACTGAATAGAAAACAGAGTTGGGCGAGCTCAAATAGAAGTTCATTGGGCGAGTTGACTTATGGGCGAACTCCTACATTTAAGCCAGCAAAGGCTTGGCGAGTTGAATGTTGGCGAGCTCCCAAATATATGAATGGCGAGTAATGGTGGGCGAGCTCCCACGTGTAAGCCAACTGATGAATGGCGAGCTCGAATTGACGAGCTAGTAAAATGATTGTGGGCGAGCTGGTTGATTTTCTTAAATCTCGCCCAATGAATGGAAAATTATATGAAGAAAATATTAATGGAAATTATATATTATTTGCAGCCAGGAATTGGGAATGACTATTGGCAAGCAGGAAGCAAAGCGAAGCAAGGCTTCGTAATATCAGGTAAGGGAGATGTGTGTGAAGTGAATGCATGTCCTGTGGAGTAATTTTATAGAAATTATTTAAGAAATATTTTGGTTTATGACATGCATTAGTTTGATAATTGTTTTGATTCGGGCGAGCTAAAAGCCGACCCCTATATTGTTTTCTGGACAAATTAGTTAAAGGCGGGCGAGCCCTTTTGTTCTTGTTTTGGGACGAGTAACCACTGTTTTAATAAAATGCGGGCGAGCCAACTTGGGCGAACCCTATTATATTTTCTTCTATGCAAGTGATCCTGTTTTAATAGAAATTCGGGCGAGCCACCGATGGGCGAACCCTTTTATAATGTTTAGGGGCGGGCGACCCCTTTGTTAAGAAAGTTTTGTAGGGGCGGGCGACCCCTTTGTATACAAAGTTATGGAAGAGCCATTAAGGGTGAGTCGGTTGTGTTTGTTATTTTTAAAAGCAAGGATTGGCGGGCGAATACTTGTCCACCCCACTTTTGAGTGACCATGAGCGAGCCATGCTGGGCGAGCTGACCATGGCGAACAGATTTCGATGGTATTTTCTTGACGAGAATGAGCCATTTTAATATCTCGAAAATAGAAAATATAAACTCTTTTGGGCGAATTGACTAATGGGCGAGCCACTAAGGGCAAGCCAGTTTTGCTTTCTGATTTTAAAGGTAAAGTTGGGCGGGCGAACAGAAGTTCTCTGCACTAGGCGAGCTGCCATGGGCGAGCCATATTGGGCGAGTTGACCATTGGCGAGCAGGTTTTAAACGTTGAGATTTTGAAATGTTTTCAAGGTGTTTTGTAAACAGAAAGCCTAAACCTTTTTAGGAATTAAATCATTTGAGTAAATGATAATGAGGGTGAGATAATCCCTTAAAGGTTTTCATGAGATATAAAAGTGATTTTTGAGACTTTAGGCCCTGAGTTCATGCATTGTTATTCATGTAGTTGCGTGACCCACCTGGGGCAGTGGCTCGAGTCAATGGACCAACGGGTGCACCTCAGGGCGTCACAGGGCTGATAGACCCGCCAAGTCATCAGCGGTCTCGAGGTCACTTGGCAAGTGGACCCAAGGACCACCTATAGATTATGGCCATAGATCTAGTTGAGATAGTCGTGAGGGGCGATGGCCTACGGGTGCACCCCAAAAGCGGATTATCTGTGTTCCGGGGGGGGGGGGGAGGGAACGATGAGAGCATGATTGGTTTGATACCTAGTCTCAACTTACTGATTTCTGTTTACTGAGGGGATTTGTGAAATCCTATTTACTGTTTACTGCATTTTAAAGTAAACTGGTTATTATGTGATTTTGGGATGGTGTATTGAGAGTCGGTTTACTATATCCACTGTTTTCCTACTAGGGGTGTGATCTTAGGAAAAACAAATAAATTGTGGCATATAGTTTTGCTTTAATTAAAGCAGCATACGTTTCCTTTACTGAGCGCAGTTCGCTCACCCCTTTGTTTTAACTCCACAGATAAAAGATACGGAGTTGAGAGAATTAGCTCCCAAATGGGTATAGTTATGTATAGAGCGCTGAGGCACATTCTTTTACATTTCAGACATAAGTATACAGTACTACTTTAATGAAATAAAGAGAATAGGGGATGTCGGATGTAAGGAATAATGAAAAGAATTTCATATTTCGTATATGTTAAATAAATGATTATCACTACTGTTGAGTGTGAATGGCATCACAGATAGCCCAACCGAAAAAGTTGTATAGAAATACGTGAAAAATGTGATAACGGGATGTTACAAAAATCAAGGGGTGAAATACAAAAAACCTCCTTATAAATTACAAAAGGACACAAACCATCTTCTTGTTTAAAAATATCATTTTACCCCCCTTTGATTTACCTTAACCTCTCGAGCTGGGCGATCGCCCACACTCACAACCTAATTTGGCGGTCGCCCACATCGTGAGGTTTCAGCTTTGGCAATCGCCCACCTCATGGTTTTATTCCCCACTTGGACGCGCCATTTCACGTTCGAACCTAGGACCTCTTCAAGTATCTGGGTTCTACATACGCGTTACCATTTGGGCCCGTTTCAATAAGTCATCGGCGAGCATCACCTAGGTGCACTCCCGCCTCCCAGGTTTACCCTGACACGTGAAGCAGGCGGATGTGTCCTTTTGTTTAATGATAAAAGGGTAAGATGATATTTTTAAACAAAAGGGGGGTTTGTGTCCTTTGCAATTTATACAGGGGTTTTTTGTATTTCACCCTAAAATCAAGAGGGGGAGTTAATGTTGGCTACTTTCTAAAAGACATCCTTCGTAAAAAAAAACCTTCAAGTTTTAACTAATGG
This sequence comes from Heritiera fomes, assembly GCA_032173925.1. NCBI lineage: Eukaryota > Viridiplantae > Streptophyta > Magnoliopsida > Malvales > Malvaceae > Heritiera > Heritiera fomes. The sequence goes on along the minus strand of JAPDPM010000021.1, from coordinate 9,472,260 downwards.
AGGCTCGATGCCTCATATGGAAATAAAAGCAAAGTATCCTTTATTTTCAATACATAGGACATTCAAATAGGTCTCACCTTGTAAGTCTATTTATTTAAACATAAATTTAATCTCATTAAACATAAAATATGTTAGAAATATAATAAACACATGAAAATGAGCATAAAATAAGAATAATAAACGTAAATATATGATAATTTTGCTACAAAATGTGTTTATATACGTTTATTCTCACATGTTTATGATATTTCTAACATAATTTATGCTTAATGATACTAAATTTATGTTTAATAATGTTTGTTTATGTTGACATTATAAAAATGTCAAGATTTTGGATCTTTCTATAATATTCTTTGGTTTTCTTTGTTAACTCCTTACAATTCCTAAGGGCGAGTTAATGTTATGTTGCCTTGAATTCAACATTAAGTCGGTTTTGATTACCGACTTTAACGCTTGCCAACCAAGAAACGTGAAGAACCTAGCCATCAAGCAAGCACATCAGTTTTCTTTTGTTTGACTGACTTTGGACTCTTTGGAGTCCTATATATATAAAACTTTCTGAACCTATTATACTCTCTTTCTCTTTGTCTAGGTACGGTAGAATTGCTCCAATATTTTGTACTGCTGTTACAATTTAAGTGTGAAATCTATAAGTTTTGGGTGTACTTGGGTTCAGGGTTTGAGTGTTATTCTCCTACCCATTTTGTATGTCTTTAGTTTATTAGTGGATTTGATCTCCCCCTCTCCCGTGGACGTAGGCTTACGCCAAGCCACGTAAATTTGTGTGCCTCTTATCTCTTCCTTATTTGCTTACTTTGTTGTTGCATCTTATTTTTTCCAAATAAATAATCTGCTTCCGCACTAACAAATTGGCATTAGAGCCAGTTTAATATTTATTTGGGATTAGTTATGGCGACAACAAAGTTTGATACTGAGAAATATGACCGCGATATTAGTTTTGCCTTATTGCAAGTCAAGATGCGGGCAATTCTGACACAAAATGGGCTGTAGAAAGCTTTGTTAGGCAAGGAGAAATTACCAGCCACTATGACTGAAGATGAGAAGCAGGAGTTAGATGAAAAAGCCTTAGCTGCCATTCAGTTATGTTTGTCGAATGAGGTTTTACGTGAAGTTGTCACTGAGACGACTGCAGCAGATTTGTGGAATAAGCTAGAGTCATTGTACATGGCGAAAAACCTCACAACCAAATTGGTCACCAAGCATTGTTTGCACATGCTCTCAATGGTAGAAGGTACTTCTTTGAAATCTCATATCGGTGAATTTAGTTCAATTTTGATGGATTTGGAAAACATGGATATTAAGTATGAAGAAGAAGACCAAGCTCTTATGTTGCTTCATTCCTTGCCTCCATCTTATAAGCATATTAGAGATACTTTAATTTTCAGTAAGTCTACTTTGACTATGGAGGATGTTAAATCAGCTTTGTTTTCTAAAGAGCTTTTAGACAAAGAGCTAGCTTTTAATAATGATAGTCCAGCAGAAGGCTTAATGGTTAGAGGAAGGTCCACTAATAGAGACTTTACTAGCAGTAGTGGACATAAATCTAGATCAAAATCTAGACACAAGAATCTGACTTGCAATTATTGTAAGAAAAAGGGGCACATTAAGGCTGAGTGTTTCAAATTGAAAAACAAGCAGCAAAGCAAAGAAAATGATCAAAAGAAGCCTGCTGAAGCAAATATAGTGGAAGATGAGGTTGTTTGTGATGTTCTCTCTATGACTGAAGATCAATCCAGTTTCAAGGAAAGATGGTATTTAGACACAAGTGCCTCATATCATGTTTGTGTTAATAGAGAATGGTTCTCCACTTATGATCCTACTAGTGATGGAGTTGTGTTGATGGCAAATGATCATCCTTGTGAGGTTCTGGGGATTGGTACAGTCAAATTTAAATTGCATGATGGTGTAAATGTTTAACATGTTCCAGACATGAAGAAAAATCTTATCTCTTTGAGCACATTAGACATGGGTGGTCACAAATTTGTTGGAGAAAATGGCTTCTTGAAGATTGTGAAGGGTGCTCTTACTTTGATGAAGGGTCAGCGGATTGGTAGATTATATGTGCTCCAAGGATCCACTGTTGTAGGTATAGTTGCTATCTCTTCTTCCTTGACAGATTCTGATAATACTAATCTATGGCATATGAGGCTGGGACATATGAGTGAAAGAGGCTTGGAAGTTTTGAGCAAGAAGGGCCTTCTTTGTAGTCAGAGTACATCTAAATTGGAGTTTTGCGAACATTGTGTCTTTAGCAAACAGAATCGAGTCAGTTTCAAAACAGCAGTCCATAGAACTAAAGGTACTTTGGATTATATTCGTTCAGATCTTTGGGGACCTACTCATGATCCATCGAAGGTGGTGCTCGGTACATGCTGACCTTCATTGATGATTACTCCAAAAAGGTATGGGTTTATTTTTTGACGCAAAAGAATGATGTATTTACCACTTTTAGGCAATGGAAGGCTTTGGTAGAGAACCAGACAGGTAAAAAGATCAAGTGGCTTCGTACGGATAATGGATTGGAGTTTTGTGATGGTGAATTCAACAAATTTTGCAAATATGAGGGTATTGTCAGACATCTCATAGTTAGAAGAACCCCACAGTAGAATGGTGTTGCTAAGAGCATGAACAGAACTCTATTAGAGAAGGTTCGTTGCATGTTATTCAATTCTGGTCTATCTAAAGATTTTTGGGCAGAAGCCGCTTCTACAGCTTGTTTCTTGGTGAATCGTTCTCTATCTACAGCTATTGACTTAAAGACTCCAGAAAAGGTATGGTCTTGTAACCCTACTGATTATTCCAATTTGAGGATATTTGGTTGTCTTGCTTATATTCATGTTAATGATGGAAAGTTGGAGGCTAGATCCAAGAAGGGTATATTCATTAGTTACCCATCTGGTGTTAAGGGGTATAAAGTGTGGCTTCCTGATCACAAGCCACCAAAATCTGTAATTAGCAGGGATGTCATATTTGATGAATCCAAGATACTTAATCTGGGAAAGGAATCTTTTGATTCACCTAACTCAAATTCAAAGAATTCAACTGCAAAGGTGGAGTTTGAGGTGGAGAGTGTACCTCCACATGATGATCAACATTCAGTTCAGTCATCTACACCTGTTCAAACACAGACATTACCACAGGAGGAACAACAGAGGCCAAGAAGACAAAGGGTAATACTTAGGAGATTGCTTGATACAGATTATGTTCCTCTTGCATTGGCAGTAGCACAAGAAACAAACAATGTTGGGGAACCTTCCACTTATTCAGAGGCTATCTCTTGTGATAAATTAGGCAAATGGTTAGTTGCTATGCAAGAAGAAGTGGAGTCTCTCCACAAGAACAACATTTAGGAATTAGTCAAACTGCCTAAAGACAAGAAGATTGTGGGTTGCAAATGGGTCTTTAAGAGGAAAGAGGGCATTCCAGGTGTTGAAGATGCTAGATTCAAGGCACGGTTGGCTGCAAAGGAGTCAGGTTCGTGGAATTGATTTCAATGATATTTTCTCACCTATTGTTAAACATAGCTCTATTCGTGTCTTGCTTGCATTAGTTGCCATATATGATTTAGAATTAGAACAACTGGATGTCAAGACTGCCTTCTTGCATGGTGAGCTTGAGGAGAAAATTTAAATGCAACAACCTGAGGGTTTTGAAGTTGAAGGTAAAGAAGACCATGTTTGCTTATTAAAGAAATCATTGTATGGCTTGAAACAATCTCCTCGACAGTGGTATAAGCGGTTTGATTCTTTTATGCTCCAACATGGCTATTCTAGGAGCCAATTTGATAGTTGTGTTTATTTTAAAAGGCTTGGTGATGGCTCATCTGTTTATTTATTGCTTTATGTTGATGATATGGTCATTGCTGCCAAGAGTATGTCTGAGATCAACAAGTTGAAAGAAGAATTGAGTGGTGAATTTGAGATGAAGAATTTAGGAGCAGCTAAGAAAATTTTGGGTATGGAGATTCAAAGAAACAGAACTGCAGGAAAGTTGTATTTAACTCAGAAGAGTTTTATTGAAAAAGTCTTGGAGCGTTTTGGCATGAAAAATGCTAAACCTGTAAGTACTCCACTTGGTGCTCATTTTAGATTATCTGCTGCTTTATCACCACAGTCCGAAAAAGATGTTGAATACATGTCACATGTTCCTTACTCTAGTGCCGTTGGTAGTATCATGTATGCTATGGTTTGCACACGTCCTGACATTTCACATGCAGTCAGTGTTGTTAGTAGCTGCATGTCAAATCCTGGTAAATAACATTGGCAGGCAATAGAGTGGATTTTGAGATACTTACGAGGCACTACTGACTATTGTTTAGAATTTGGGAGGAGTAAGAATAATGTGGTTGGCTATGTTGATTCAGACTATGCAGGAGATCTTGATCGAAGAAGATCCATTACAGGTTATGTCTTCACTCTTGGCAATACTGCTATCAATTGGAAAGCTACTTTACAGTCTACAGTTGCATTGTCCACTACAGAAGCAGAATACATGGCAGTAGCTGAGCCTATAAAGGAAGCTATTTGGCTGAGAGGTTTATTTGGTGAGCTCATATTAAATCAACAGGTGACTGTCGTCCATTATGATAGTCAAAGTGCTATTCACTTAACAAAAGATCAAATGTTTCATGAGAGGACGAAGCACATTGATGTGAAGTACCATTTTGTTCGTGATATAATTTCTCAAGGGAATATTTTGGTAAAGAAAATTGGAACTGCAGACAATCCAGCTGATATGATGACTAAACCTCTTACAGTGAGCAAGTTCAAGCACTGCTTGGACTTGGTTGGTGTTTACCATATTTGAGATGCCCTAAAGGGCTCAATGGAGAAGGTGGAGTATCAATCTACTGATTTTCTGTAACAAAACTGAAAGAATTCAAGTCAAGGTGGAGATTTGTTATGTTGCCTTGAATTCAAGATTAAGTAGGTTTTGATTACCGACTTTAACGCTTGCCAACCAAGAAACGTGAAGAACCTGGCCATCAAGCAAGCACATCAATTTTCTTTTGTTTGACTGACTTTGGACTCTTTGGAGTCCTATATATATAAAACTTTCTGAACCTATTATACTCTCTTTCTCTTTGTCTAGGTACGGTAGAATTGCTCCAATATTTTGTATTGCCGTTACAATTTAAGTGTGAAATCTATAAGTTTTGGGCGTACTTGGGTTCAGGGTTTGCGTGTTATTCTCCTACCCATTATGTATTTCTTCAGTTTATTGGTGGATTTGATCTCCCTCTCACCCGTGGACGTAGGGTTATGCCTAACCACGTAAATTTGTGTGCCTCTTATCTCTTCCTTATTTGCTTATTTTGTTGTTGCATCTTATTTATTCCAAATAAATAATCTGCTTCCGCACTAACAGTTAATAATATTCACAATTTTTACTATAATTGCTGAAAAACTAAGAAAAAGACTCGAAGAAAGGAAAGAGAAAATGATATGGTTTAGAGTACCTTGTTAAGGGAAACTAATTTAAAACTATTCGTACTAAAGAATGAAAATTTTAAAATATTTCGAGAAAAAAACTTGAAAAGTAAGATTGTGCAGCCTGCTAGTTCAGGAAACCAACATTTTTCTGCCGCTGATGGGAAGAACAAACATGTCATTGTGAAAATTTTAGAAACGAAGAGTCAAATTTCAGTAAGGCGGCCAAATGATCTCAAGTCTAAATCCTCCATGACTAGACTCAGTCTCTACTTTGCGTGGAAGACTACTATTCGTCGCATGACAGCAATAACGACAAAAATGAATACGTAAAGTGATCACGTAAATGAAACTTCGACTTAATTTCACTATCATTAGTTGAGTTGATTTTTCAAGTTTCATGTTCATCCCTGCATCATCTTTTGAAGTAAACAAGTTTTTTAAAGAATTTGAAAATAGAATATTGATTCAAATGGTCATGTTTACATTTTTAAAGTGTGAAAGTTTGGCAGCTACAACATAAATTAAGTTTTGAAAGAATTTGACATGGAAGTATTGGCTCAAAGATCATACATTCACTTAATATATAGGCGTCCTGCAAATTATAGGTCTAAGATTCGAAACTTAGCTCGTCAAAGCTCAAAACTAGAGGCTTCCATTATCTCAGAACTGTATTTTGATTTTTCACCTCTCAAGAAATCTTCTGGTTCTGCATTTCGTTATCTAGAATCTGATTTGCTCTTCGATCAGGGACGGTGGGTCATGATTTTTTCTGTTTCATATGAAAAAACAAAAAAAAATCAAAATGGACTTGGAATTGTCTGGCTTCAGTCCTGACACGACAAGGGTAATCTTGTAAACATATCAGGAAATATTTCCCTATAAATTCAGGCAGCCTGGAATCATTTTAAGGCAACAAAAAACAGAAACAGAAGAGAAAAACATGGAGAAGTTGAGCTTATGCATTGTGTTGTTAGCTTGTGTGGTGGCTTCTGCCGCTGCCCAAAGTGCCTCCAATGTGAGAGCCACTTACCGTTAATACAATCCACAGAACATTAACTGGGATTTGACTGCTGCAAGTGCTTTGTGCGCCACATGGGATGCCAATAAGCCTTTGGAATGGCGTAGCAGACATGGATGGACCGCCTTCTGTGGTCCAGTTGGTCCTCAAGGGCAAGCTGCTTGCGGCAGATGCTTAAGGGTAAGCAATTCTGAACTGATTTTCTCAGCTTAAGCATCATTTTGATTGATTGGAAATGAATTGTTCAAAGAAAAATGGGGAATTCATTTCATTAAATTTTTGTATTAGGAGATTAGTTTTGTTTTTATTGGTTGTTCAGGTGACCAACACCAGCACCGGAACTCAGGCCACGGTTAGAATCGTTGATCGGTGCAGCAATGGAGGTCCGGATTTGGACATCAATGTGTTCAGACAGCTTGACACTAGTGGGAATGACCATGCACACGGGCACCTCATCGTGAACTATGACTTTGTGGAATGTGGTAATTTGACACTTAGCTATGTTCAACTTCAATTATTATTGTAATAATTAGTTGCTTTCCTATTGAAGTAAAGGAGGAAAAAGAAAATCCCATATAAATTAGGAAATGAAGGCTTAAGTTTGCTTGCAATGATCGATGAGCTCATAAAATGTCTAATCAAGTTTCAAGGTGAGATGGTTGGGTGTGAAAGTAAGAGAATTTGGCTAGTTTTATCATGTTAAAAAGAAAAATCCGAACATTTGATTTAGTAGTTGATATATAATCTTTTTTAGAGTTTATATTTGATTTATTATTTGTGTATAAACCTCACATACTGTACTTGAATCATATAATAACATTTCATTAAAAAATGAATTTAATAATGTTTAATTTTAAGAATATTTTATTTCAAAATTTATGAATTAATAAGGTAACATAATATGATTAATTATCGACAAGTAAGATTTGAGTTATTTATTTGTTGAATAGGAATAAGTTGGATGCAAAAGATCAAATTCATTTGTTGTCTACTTGAATGCAAGTTTATATTTTTGCTGAATTATGCTTTTATTTGTTATATTACAATTTGAGGTTCTATCAAAGTGGTTATTCACAATATCATGATTACCAAGAACATCCTTCTCCAAACAATTAAAGTTTGATCTAGTGGTTATTATTTTTTATTAGGAGAGATTAGGTTTAAAGTTCAATTCTCCGCTCTCCTTTGTTCCTCCTATAAACCAAAAAAAAAAGGAACATTCTTGATTCTTCTCCTAAAATTAATGAAATTGGAATCTCTCCACGTTAGCATGAGTGGTGTTGCATAATGTTGTGTTTTTCGGCTCATCTCCTGTAATCCATGCTTAAAATTTTGTTCGGTTGGAAACTTCTATAAAGAACCAATAATCATTGGGTAGACAATTAACTTTTGGCCCAAAACTGTTCAATAGGATCGACTTTTGTGGGTTTAACTTCTCAGAATAAAGCCTTAATAATTTTTTTAAGGATAAAAAGCTATTTTTTTATGCGACGAATGTCTCTAGAGAATTCAAGTGCCGATATTCAAAAATTGCCAAATCTAGCCACAAGAAAGAGACCTGTGGCAAGTTCTTAAAGGTAAGGGAACTTGTTCGGGCTCTTAGTTTTTCTCTCATTGTTGAATAAAATTAGCTGTTCAAGGAAATTAAAATCAGATAGTTGGTGCATTCATCAAAATTCTGTTGTATAAACCTAATTTATTCTCATATTCGTTGATAAATGTGGCAATGGAGGCTTAGATTTGGACTAAAATCAACATTTGTGGATTGTGATGACAATACCTTTGTCTATTTCCATTTTACTGCGGGAATTAGGAGGAGATAATATAAAAACGACACAAATAAAAAACATGAATGTGATATGAATTAAAATTTGATAAAAATTAAAAAAATTATATTTAATAAATTAATACAAATTTTGACACGTAATTTTTGTATTTTAAATTATTCAAATACAAATTATATATATATATAAATTGTTAAACCTACTTTTTACTATTCAAATTCTAACGAACTATATGAAAGAATAAGTATTTAATAAAGTCTTAGCGGAAGAAAATGTTTGCTGTTTGCTAGATCGTGTAGAAAAGTGGGATTGAGCAGCCCGCGAGTTCAGGAATTCATCATTTTTTCTGCCTCTAATGGAGGAAGAATATTAGAAATTATGAAGAGTCAAATTTCATTAGGGCGGTAAACGGTAATCTTCTAGACCAGTCTCAGTTCAGTTTCAACTTTACGTAAAACACTACTATTCTTTTTGGTGTAAATTATAAGTATTCTCATCCGTTTTAATGATTTGAGATTAATTTTGTTCAGTACTTCATCACAATTAAGGCTCTTCATCTTTTTCTAAATGTGTGTTTAGTGAGAGTCGAACCCAATAAATTTTCCACAAATTCAACTCGCGTTATCAATTAAGCCACAACCTATGTATTAAAACACTACTATTCTTTGCACTACAACAATAAGACAAAAATGAATACATAAAACTATCACGCAAATGAAACTTCGACCGCAGACACCATATTTTGCCTAGACTTAGTGAGTTATTGGGTATATTGAACTTATTAAATTATTGGACTTGTTAAATTTTTTTTGAATCTAATGGATTGAATAAATTTATTTAGTTTTAGAATCTGAATTAAGTTCACAGTCCAAATTAATTCAAAGGCTAATTATTTAAATTCAGATTTTTGTTTTAATTTATTATTTAATTTATTTTAATATTATTTAAATAAAAGACAAAAAAAGAAGTAATAATGAAAATCCAAAAAATAATAAAAATAATTTCAAAATAAAGATATTTAGATTTAGTTAGAATTTTTTAAATGATGAAGATAAAGATAAAAAAAAAGCGAAAGAAAAAGAAATCAAATTCATTATCAGGCTGTTCTAGTCTGATTTTAAATTTAAGAATCTCATCGGCTCATCGCAACGTAGCGGAGCCTTACAAAACACAGCAGAAAGCGATTAGAGAGAGGGGAATTGCTATGTTCAGTCCTGGCACGGCAAGGGTAATCTTGTAAACATATCAGGAAGAATTTCTCTATAAATTCAGGCAACTTGGAATCATTTTAAGGCGACAAAAATCAGAAACAGAAGAGAAAAACATGGAGAAGTTGAGCTTATGCATTGTGTTGTTAGCTTCTGTGGTGGCTTCTGCCGCTGCCCAAAGCGCTTCCAATGTGAGAGCCACTTACCATTTATACAATCCCCAGAATATTAACTGGGATTTGACTGCTGCAAGCGCTTTCTGCGCCACATGGGACTTGGGATGCCTGGCGTCGCAGACAAGGATGGACCGCCTTCTGTGGTCCAGTTGGTCCTCAAGGGCAAGCTGCTTGCGGCAGGTGCTTAAGGGTAAGCAATTCTGAACTGATTTTCGCAGCTTGAACATCATTTTTGATAGAGTGGAAATGAATTGCTCAAAGAAAATTGGAGAATTTATTTCGCTGAATTTCCGATGAGAAGATTAATTTTGTTTTTATTGGTTGTTCAGGTGACCAATACCGGCACCGGAGCTTAGGCCACAGTGAGAATCGTTGATCAGTGTAGCAATGGTGGTTTGGATTTGGACATCAATGTGTTCAGACAGCTTGACACTAGTGGGAATGACCATGCACAAGGGTTCCTCTTTGTGAATTATGACTTTGTAAATTGTGGTGATTAAAGCATTTGCCTGTTCTGCAAATGATTTTCCACTGGCTGATGAATAAATTTCTGTAAGAAAAATCAGTACTAAAAAAACTGATACTGGAATAAAACTACGCATTTGCTGTCGTAGCAACACAAGGATTTGGGCTCTGATTATGAAAATTTGTCTGAATTATGGAGATTATGATTGAATCCTTAACAGCAATGCTGACAATGAATTATTAACAGTGTCAAATTCGGCAAACTGACTATGGAAAATCATAGTTCACTTCGTCCAATGGAGGCCACATAAAAACTTCACTTACTATCATTTTTAAGAGCTAATTGTCTCCCATGAAAGCTATGAACACCACACCAGATGCCATGATCATGGAGGAGAGTGTATGCAAATTAGCATTGCTTGTAGCATCCATGTCTTAAACCATAAGATTGTGGGAAAATGATTTCTCATGAATTCGTTAGGTTCAATCTAAATAAATTTGTTTAAATTGAATTCGTTACGTTTAATCTAAATAAATGTGTCTAATCTGATTCAGAAAAAGAATGTAGTGAAAGAAATCTAAGAATCTCTTATCAATTCCTACATTAGATTTCAATTCTTCTGCATTTCCTTTGAAGGGAGACCTTTTACTGTTTCTCTTAATTTGATCCGTGCTCCTTGCACTTGCATAATCATAATTTCTTTTTGCATGATTATGGGGATCGATCTTTCAATCAATCGAATAAATTTTCATCCATCATACATAAATTTGAACACAGTATACTATTTATCCATCATACACAGATTTGATCAGAGTATACAGTTTTGCACAACTCCAATGATACGAAACAAATACAAAGATAATATTAGTTAAAATTTTGATGAAATTTGTAAATAGATTTAGTAAAATTAAGAAAATAATTTGTGTTAGGTGTATTGACACAGTAATTTTATTATTTAATGTAATATGAACATAAAATATATACCTGAATTATAAGATTCACGTTAAATCCATAACATATATTTTCACACATGAAAATGGTAACCTACCCGTCCAACATGGATTTGGAATTAGAAGAATGGTTTAGTAAACTTGATAATTTTAGATAAAACATAAAAATAATGCGAATAAAAGATACAAAAGTAACATACTAAAATTAAATAAAATTATATATGAATATAATAAAAATTAAAAATAAAAATTTATATTTTTACATCGATATAAATTTTAACACAATTTTTATATTTTACACAATATAAATATAAATTATAAATACAAATTATCAAATCTAATCCATCTTTTAGGTCCAAGGGCACTAACAATTGTCGGCCAGACTTTAGGACCATAAAAGCAAAACACTGTTGTATGATGACCCAATATGATGAGAAACTACATGTATACTTTTTTTCTGGGTGTTTTTTGATAGTTGCTGAGCTGGCTGCTGAGTTGGCTACTGTAGATGGGTTCTTTTGTGATGGAGAGGAAACGTTGCAAACCAGTAGAACGGGGTGTGCCGGGAGGCGGCGGAGAGGAAGACTGGAGCAGACCCTGAAAAATGAGTGCAGCGGCAGGTGGCGGTAGAAGGCTGAGCAAGGCTGAGAACAAGGCTTTGTAGAGAAAACAGTGCAGAGAGGATTTAGGAGAGTTTATGGATTAGCTTATTTGCCCAAAAAGTCCCTTCAATGATAACAAGAACCCCTATATATAGGAGTAGAGAATGAGAGTTAATACTTTGGTATTAATAACGTAATAATGAGAATTGACAGTTACAAAGCATTAATGCTTTGTCTAGTGGGAGTTACGTTTTTGGGAGAAGGTGTACTGAAAGAAATAGGGAAGAGCACTCATGCTTCAGAGAAAGGTTAAGAGAAGAACTCTTAACTATCTCCATATCTGATCCACCAAGCCAAACTCTCCAGGACATCCCAATAGTGAAGTTAACTCAAGAACCCTGCCCTATTCCGGAGTTATCTTCACTTTTTCTTGAAAGTGCTGTTCTATAAATGAGTTATTCTGATAACAAGTTGTTCTGTAAAGAGTTGTTCCGAGCAGAGTTGTTTTGGGAAGAGCTATTCTGTGAATGAATTCTTCTAGAAGTAATGAGCTCTTCTGATAAGATGTTGTTTTTGTGTAGAAGCTCTTCTAAAGAAGTTATTCTTGTGAAGTATTTATTTTAAGAAGAGGTTATCTTTCACTATAGTATGAAATAAATATTAGTTTCCAAAATTAAGTATCTACATTTTGCCCCCTGCATGGGAATTCTTAGTATAAGAAATTCTCATGCATTAGTACTACCGGTTTTGGTGTTGGTGATGAGTTCAGTTACTAAAAAAAAATATTTTTTATTAAAACTTATTGTCCTGTATTGAAATTGTTTAAGTTAGACTTATTATTGCCCCCTATATGAATTTTTAATGATGAATGAAATTTTCTTAGCAGAATAATAAATGAAATTTTCTTAGCCAAATAATTGTTTGGCAAAATAATTTTTTGTTTTGCTGTACAGTTGCCTGATGGAATAGTTGCTTACGTTGTGTTGCCTCCTGCATAGAAATTTCTGTAGAAAAGAAATATTCTATGCATAGATTGAGAACAAATGAGAATAATTTAGAAGGAGTGTTTCTTTAGAATTTTGGAAATAAGTAAGGAAAGCATTTTTCTAAAATTTTTTTTTTGGTACAAGTGAGAATAGCATTTCTATAAAATTTTGAGAATGAGTAGTGTTTCTTGAATTTTTTTTTTTTGGGAATAAGTAGGAAGTGTTTTCCTAAAATTTTGGGAACAAGTGAGTAGAGGAATAGCTAGAGGCTTTTCCTGAAAATTTTGGGAACAGATAGGAACGTTTCCCTAAAATTTTGGGAAAAGATAGGGAGCTTTTTCTTAAAATTTTGAAAATATGTAAAAGATTTTCTCTAAAACTTTGGGAATAGCTATTAGCTTTTCCCTAAAATTTTGGAAACATGTAAGAAGCTTTTCCTTAAAATTTTGAGAATAGGTAAAAGTTTTTCTCTAAAATTTTGGAAACAGCTAGAAGCTTTTCCCTAAAATTTTGAGAACAGGTTGTAGAGTGCTTCCCTAAAATTTTGGGAATAGGTAAGAGTGTTTCTCTAAAATTTTGGAACAGCTAAAAGCTTTTCCCTAAAATTTTGGGAACAGGCAAGAGCATTTCTCTAAAATTTTGAAACAACTAAAAGCTTTTCCTAAAATTTGGAGAACATGTAAGAAGCTTTTCCTTAAAATTTTGAGAATAGGTAAAAGTTTTTCTCTAAAATTTTGGGAACAGCTAGAGGTTTTTCCCTAAAATTTTGGGAACAGGTTGTAGATTGTTTTCCTAAAATTTTGGGAACAGATAAGAAGCTTTTCTTTAAAATTTTGGGAACAGCTAAAAGCTTTTTCCTAAAATTTTGGGAACAGGTTGTAGATTGTTTTCCTAAAATTTTAGGAACAGGTAAGAAGTATTTCCCTAAAATTTTGGGAACAACTAAAAGCTTTTCCTTAAAATGTTGAGAATAGGTGAATAAAGTGTTTCTCTAAAATTTTGAGAATAGGTAAGAGCATTTCTGTAAAATTTTGGAACAACTAAAAGCTTTTCCCTAAAATTTTGGGAACAGGTAAAGCATTTCCCGAAAACTTTTGGGAACAAGTAGAAGCTTTTCTTTTTCTTTTTTTTTTTTTTAAATTTTGGAAACAGGTGAAAAACTTTTCCTCAAAATTTTGGGAACAGGTAAAAGCTTTTCCCTAAAATTTTGGGAACAGGTAAAGCATTTCCCTAAAATTTTGAGAATAGATGAGAGTGTTTCCCTAAAATTTTGAGAATAGGTGAGAGTGTTTTCCTAAAATTTTGGGAACAAGTGTAAGCTTTTCTCTAAAATTTTAGGAACAGTTAGAAGCTTTTCCTTAAAATTTTTGGAATAGCTAGAAGCTTTTCTCTAAAATTTTGAGAATAGGTAAATAGCTTTTCTTTAAAATTTTGGGAAAAAGTTATTTCTTAAAATTGTGAAACAAGTTACAAGATGTATTTCTCTAAAAATTTGAAAAAAGAAAGAAAAAGAAATCCATAAGAAAAGAAAAAACGTGAATTGCAATTTAAAAAAATCATAAGTTAGAGTTTGTTTATTTTATTTTTTAATATATACGTAGATCCATTAGACAAAGAATAACTACTTCAATTAGGAAATCCATTAGGAACATTAGGAAATCCATTACTCACATGAAAAAATATGTGTAAATATAAATTTATTTAAATTTACTTTTAAAAGATTGTGTAAGTAGAGAAAAAATAATTATTTATAATTAAAGAAGATTTGATTATGGATATTTGTCATTAAAATCTTGATACTTTAAATATTAGAAATATGAAAATTTATAAATATTTATAATTAAAGAAGATTTGATTCTGAATATTTGTTATTAGAATCTTGATACTCTAAGTCTTATAAATAAGAAAGTTTCTCTTGAAAATTTTCTCACATAAAAAATTAAAGAGCAATAGTTTCTTTTCATTCTTTTGGTTTAGTTGAAGAAGTGTTCTTTAGTTTTTTTTTGTCTAATTTATTATATATATTTTATCATTTAATAAAAAGTTTTTTTTGTTTTATAATTCACTCTTTAAAAAATGCAACAGGTGTTGCACAGCCACAAAGAGAAAAAAAATTCATGCAGGAACAGTGTTACTTCTCTATGCGTTACTGTTTCTGCATACAAGAACTGTTACTGTGCGCAGTACTGTTCCTGAGCAAGCACTGTTCATATGCGATTTTACTGTGCACGATACTGTTCATGCGTGATTTTACTGTGCACGACACTGTTCATGCGTGATTTTACTGTGCACAAACACTGTACTTACGCCAATAAAAATGAAAAAGAAATATTAATTTTATTTATTTATTTTAAGATGGAAAAATAGTAAATTAACTTTTTTTAAAAAAAAGATTATCTTATTATATATATTTTTTATGTGTGTGTGTATATATATATCTTCATGAATATTTATACTTATCTGAGTTGTATTGTTGATTTTTGGTAGATATTCTCTAATGACAAAGATTCAATACGGCCAACCTTCTCTTGCTGCTCGAGCTCCTGTAAAGAAAAGAAAAAATAGTACTTCTGAAGATTCTAATATTGAAGCTCCTATTGATAAAAAAATGCGTCTTCGCATTGGAAAAGGTCGTGCGCTTCCTTCTGTTCCTGAAGATTGGTCAGATCAAATTATTAGGGAAGGAGGAGAAGATCGTTTCTGGAGAGATGTTCGTGGTAGACGAATTGCTTCTTATCCTGATCCTCCAGTTGGCCATTCTTGGCTAAGTATTAGTCCTAAAGCATCAACTTTCAGAACTCATATTCCAGGTGAGTCTATTCTGAAATTTAAGTTTGAACGAGGAGAATTCCCATTGTCTTTAACTAAGCTTGGTTCTAATTCTCAACCTGTTCAAGGTTGGGAAGATTGGGTGAATAAGGTAATGAAGAATCCTACTCATGTAAAGGTTCTATCTTCAGCGGGAGTACTTGATGCTATACTGGTTTCCTCGAAACTTCGTATTCGTAGAGAAGGAAGAATGGATGTGTGGCGTGCTATTTTAGCACGGTGGAGTACTTTTTCTCATACTATGATTACTGCTTGGGGAGAATTCACTTTTACTCTTGAGGATGTGCGTGTTCTTCTTGAACTTCATTGTCTTGGGAGACATAATGTTTGTTCTATCAAATTGTCTGAAGAAGAAGAGAAGACTCGTAGTTTCTTTTGTGATTTGCTCAAACATCAAAAAGAGAAATCTAAGGCTGCCCGTTTCTCTAATTGGATTGGATTGTTTTTTCATAAATTCAAACCTACAAAAGGTGAAAGTAGTTCTCTTGATCTTCCAGATTCTGAGCATGAGTTAGAAGCACTACTGATAATATAGTTAGCCAGGCATGTTTTCCCAAGATGTCCAGATGATGGTATTAGTCCAGCTCTCATTCCAATAGCTATTAAAATTGCTAAAGGTATGAGCTTTTCTCTAGCTTATTTCTATTTGGGTTCTCTTTATAGAAGATTGGATTTGTATTCTTCCAAGACTGAAGAATCAGCTGGTCGGTATAGAATTCTTACGTACATTGATGTTTCTTTCATTCAAATGTGTTTATGGGAGAGGTTTAGTACTTGTGGTCCTATACCTAATCAAAGTCCTCAATCTGTGACTTCTTCTGGACCTCTTTCTAAGAATAATTATAGAGCTTGGGCTTGGCATAATCAGAGTGCAAGGAGATGTGTTCTTGAGGTGTTGGATATGATGAAGGAATTCACTTGGCGTCCTTACTTGCGTAAGAAGAATGGGTATGGTAATCCAGATTCCTATTATGGTGTTCAGAATCAATCTCGTTCTTCTTCATTAAGTAAGGAAGAGATTGAGTTTTACTTGTGGACTAATCCTGTCATCTTACCCTCTATGATAGAAAGTACTTATGCAGGCTTGGATAGAGATTCTCGTTCTGTTGAAGTATACTCAATGTGTAGAGTTGCTCGTCAATTTGGATATGATCAAATGATTCCATGTGCCCCTTTTAGTCGTTTGGATGAAGACTTCTCTTCTTGTGTTTCTGATTTTGTTTTTGATGAGGTTCAGAAGAAGCGTAAGGAGATCAAACTTTGGGTTGTACCAGCTTCTGATAGGTGCAACTATTATACTTCAGGATTGCTAGCTTATTGGGGTCAGTGTATCTCTGATTGGAAAGCTTTTTGTATATCTCTTTCTGATCTTAGAAAACGCCTTACTCTTGTTGATGTTACTCAAAGTGACATATCATTGCGTTTGATCCCTTCAAGTATAAGAAGAAAAGGAAAAGAATGTGTTGATCAGATAGATGAGGACTCTACTGATATCGTTGCTTCACGTACTAGACATGGAAAAGTAAGTTGTTCTTGTTCTCTTTTTTTTTCTTGTTCTTCCTTATTATCTCTTTTGATGTCATCTTCTCATCTTTTTTTTTTAGGGTAAATCAATTCGAAAAGAGCAATTTGTTAATGATGATGAGACATCTTGTGCTGATGACGATGAATCTAGTGACAAGCACTCTATGAATTTTGATGAGTCTAATGATGATGCCTTTTCTAGAGCTATGATGTTCAACCAGAGAATTCTACTTCTCTATTTGACATAAGTGTTGATGATTTCTTTAATGGAATTGAGGAAGATATTCAGAGTGATGAAGTTGTTATCTTGGAAGATGTTGTTCCAAATGTTCAAAATGTTCCCAATACTGATCCTGTTCCAAGTGTTGAACTTGTTCAGACTGACATAGTTATTCTTGTTCCAAATGTTGAACCTATTCCAAGTGTTGACCTGTTAAAACTGACACAACTATTCTTGTTCCAAATGTTGAACCTGTTCCAAGTACTCAACTAGTTCCAAGTGCTCAACCTGTTAAAACTGACACAACTATTCTTGTTCCAAATGTTGAACCTGTTCCAAGTACTCTACTAGTTCCAAGTGCTCAACCTGTTCAGACTGACATTGTTGTTGCTACAGTTACTCTTGAGGTTGTTTCTTCCCCCCCAGTGTCAGAGAATAGGAAAGCTACTAGTACCCTTGATACTTTTGAAACATATTCTAAAAAATGTAATAGCTAGAGTTGATTTTCATGGTTTCTCTATTCAGTCTCAATATGTGAAGCATTTGGAGATCATCTATCAGAAAGAGGGTGAATTTTGGGATTTTTGTATCTTCCAAAGTGAAGATTTTATTTCTTACGCATTGGATGGGTTAGGAAAAGCGTTGTTGATTGATGATATTTCGATGTCTTCTATTTCTTCAAAGAAATTACAGTTGATGTCACGACTTATGGATGATGCAGTAAAGGCTGGTTTTAGGCTTGATTGTATTGACATTTGCATTTCCAAAGCCAAAGTCTTCCTTTCTATTGGTGTGGAAAAGAATAAAGTAGAAGAAGAGTTAAAAGAAATAGAAGTGAAGATTACCTCACTGAAGAATCATCAAGTTGAGTTGCAGCAGAAGTTAAATTTTTTTCAAAGTTCAGTAGTAGTAATTCTTCTTTTTGGAGTTATGTAGTTAATTAGATATTTCTTTTTTTTTTTGAATTGTCATTGACATGGCTTTACAGGCTGAAATGAATGTACGCCATTACATCTACTTTGAAGTTTGAACTTTAAGAATTTCTTTGCTCAGAGTAGTGCTTTTTTTTTCTTTTATTTAAGGAGGTTCTGCCATTCTAACTTGTTCTACTAGTTTTGCCTAGCAACAAGCTACATGTGCTACAGCCTCTTGCTGTGTGTTGCTTATGAGATTAATCCTACAAGCTACCAGGATTATTCCTGCAAGCTCCTATTAAGAAGTATTTTTTTAAGAAGAAGAAGAAGACTACTACGTATGCTTATGAATAGATACTTATCTGGATAATGTTTTCGATTTCTTGTAGGTATTCTTCACACATTATGGCAAAAGTCAATTATGACCATTCTTCTTGTGTTGCCTGTACTCCTGCAATAAGAGAAAAGATTCTTTTGTAGTAAATTAGCAGAAGTGACGTGAGGAGTCATAGTGTTTAACTTTTCTTAAGTGAAGTGGTGTAAGATCACAAAGTTCAGCTCATCTAATGGAAGAATTTTGCATATGAAATTAATGGAAGTGATGCAAGATCACAACGATCGAATTCTCTTTAGAGAATAGTTTGTATGTATATATGCGACCAAGGAGAACCTTTCTCAACTTTACATCAAGGAGAGATTATCTCTCAACTTAATATTAAGGAGATTGATTCAATCCTTTTAGATAAGCATTAAAGCTGCGGTCAATATATGATTTGCAAGTCTCTCAGCCAAAATATGAGCGATAAAGCTGCGGCTGGATTATAAGTAGTAAAGCATAGCCAAGATATGAGCGATAAAGCTGCGGCTATAAGTATAAGCGATAGAGTTGTGGCCAAATAATAAGCGATAGAGCTGCGGCCAATGAGTAAATCTCAATTTCATATTGGGGAGAAGAGTTCTCAACCCAAAAAGAAAGTGATCAAACTCCAATATATATTAAGGAGATAATATATCTTAACTTAAAATCAACGAAAGTAGATTCAACACAATACTTTAGATTGGACTTTTCTTCTGTTGTTGGTAGTTGTGAAACATAAGGTGGATTTACATTTCTCTAATCCATTCTTGGAAAAGTGCTTTTACTCTATCCAATGGAACTAAGAATGGTGGAAAGTCAGCATCATCATCTTGTCTTCTTCTTAGATTATCTCTTCCAAGATGCATGTTAGGATGAGAAGATCCTCTTTTTTTTCTTTCTTTGAATTGCATTCACTATAGGAGCATTCCTTTGAGTAAAATGATTATCTTCTCCTTGCTTAAGAACTATATTATTAGTTCTTCTTGCAGCTTCAAGTAAAGTAGCAAAGGTTGGAAGAGGTAGATTTTCTAGGTAAACTCTACACTTATCAAGCATTTTTTGGATACATACTTTCACCAATTCTTTCTCATCAAGTGAGTCTTGAATGTCTAACATTCTTTCTCTAAGACGTTGGATATACTCCATGAGATCTTCACGTGAATTTTGATGCTCTCTTCCAAAGTCAATGAGAGTTACCTTCTTTTAAGTAGAAGAGAACTTTTCTCCAAACATCTTATACATCTAGCTTTAAGATTCTACAGAGCCAGGAATAAGATTAACATACTAGCTGTACACTTTTTAGTTGGAGACTTGGCAAATTCCTTTAACTTCAAATCCTCATCCAGTTTAGCTACACCAAGAGTTTCTATAAATTTCATGACATTCTCATGAGAATCTCTAGTCTTGCCATCGAATTGCTTAAACTTAGGACTAGCGTAGTCCTTGGAATATGGCGGAGCCACACTAGCAGGGTAAGGCAACTTGAGATCAAATTCAGAAAAACTTAAACTCTTGTTCTTCTCTTCCAGCAACCTTTGAAGCTCTTCTTTTGTCACAAAGTCTTGAGTTGTGGATGAAGGAAGAGTCACAGTGGAGGTTACAACAGTAGTGGTGTTATTTGCACCAATGTTTTCAACACCTCCGCGACCAGGTGCATCAGTTGGGTTTCCCCTATTGCCGGTAGAAGTGTTCTCATTCCCGGCAGTAATAGGAGTGATCGGTTGAACCTGAGAAGTTGTGGCGTTGGAAGATGTGAGTTGGGAGATAGTGTCTTCCAACTTTTGCATTCTTTCTTGAGAAGCTTGGATCATCTTTATCAACTCTTGAATGTAGACAGGGGCCTGAGCATCCTGATTTTCAGTAGAGCTCTCCATGTTTTCCGACAAAGTTAAAGTTGAAGATGTTCTACTCAATGCAATCGCTCCTCCCCAGTGGAGTCGCCAAAATGTAGATGGGTTCTTTTGTGATGGAGAGGAAACGTTGCAAACCAGTAGAACGGGGTGTGCCGGGAGGCGGCGGAGAGGAAGACTGGAGCAGACCCTGAAAAATGAGTGCAGCGGCAGGTGGCGGTAGAAGGCTGAGCAAGGCTGAGAACAAGGCTTTGTAGAGAAAACAGTGCAGAGAGGATTTAGGAGAGTTTATGGATTAGCTTATTTGCCCAAAAAGTCCCTTCAATGATAACAAGAACCCCTATATATAGGAGTAGAGAATGAGAGTTAATACTTTGGTATTAATAACGTAATAATGAGAATTGACAGTTACAAAGCATTAATGCTTTGTCTAGTGGGAGTTACGTTTTTGGGAGAAGGTGTACTGAAAGAAATAGGGAAGAGCACTCATGCTTCAGAGAAAGGTTAAGAGAAGAACTCTTAACTATCTCCATATCTGATCCACCAAGCCAAACTCTCCAGGACATCCCAATAGTGAAGTTAACTCAAGAACCCTGCCCTATTCCGGAGTTATCTTCACTTTTTCTTGAAAGTGCTGTTCTATAAATGAGTTATTCTGATAACAAGTTGTTCTGTAAAGAGTTGTTCCGAGCAGAGTTGTTTTGGGAAGAGCTATTCTGTGAATGAATTCTTCTAGAAGTAATGAGCTCTTCTGATAAGAGGTTGTTTTTGTGTAGAAGCTCTTCTAAAGAAGTTATTCTTGTGAAGTATTTATTTTAAGAAGAGGTTATCTTTCACTATAGTATGAAATAAATATTAGTTTCCAAAATTAAGTATCTACAGCTACTGAGCTGTAGAGGTTTTTTTTTGTCATTTTCGGTCTTAGTTAGTTACTCTCTCTGTTTATAAACACTAATCTATGTAGCTATTTTACAAGGCAGGAAAATAAAATTTTCAATTCCTCCAAAATCTTTCATGGCATCAGAGCATTTCTTTCTTTTTTCCGCTGCGATTTTCTTCTCGAGGTCTTTCCTATTTTAATCTTTGTTACTACTTCCTCGTTTTTTTTGCTTCAATGGTGAAAATAGAAGAATCCAGTCCATTTTTCATTCATGCGAATGAAAGCCCTGCTTTAGTCCTTGTTTCTACCATTCTCAATGGGTCAAATTATCACCCTTCGTCGCGCGCGATGCAGATGGCTTTGCTCTCTAAGAACAAGCTACAATTCATCGATGGCTCAATTTCAGCTCCGACGAAGACAGATCCGTTGTTTGCAGCTTGGGAAAGGTGTAATACCATGGTGCTTTCATGGATTTTTCATTCGGTTACACCTTCAATTGCTCAAAGTGTTCTATGGATCGATAATGCAAAGGATGTTTGGGATGATTTGTGTGATGGCTATTTTTAGTGCGATGCACTCCGAATCTCTGAGCTACAGGAGGAAATATACAGTTTTCACCAAGGTTCATTGTCTGTGACTGATTACTTCACCAAATTGAAGGTACTTTGGGATGAATTACTTACTTATAGACCAGTGCCTTCTGTTTGTAAATGTGGCGTTGAGAATATTGCTGTCAAGTATCAATCTAATGATTATGTTATTAGATTTCTTAAAGGATTGAATGATAGTTTTGCTAATGTGAGAACTCAGATTCTCTTAATGGATCCTTTGCCTTCTATCAACAAGGCCTTTTCCTTAGTAATTCAGCAAGAGAGGCAGCTTCATGCACAAATTGCTTCCTAACAACTTGAGCCAAATGTTCTTGCTGTAAAAGGATCCATTGGAGTTAGTTCTAATTCTGGATCATTTTAAGGAGGTTTTAAGCGTTCTGTAGCTAACGCCAAGAGACCAATTTGTTCTTATTGTGGCATTTTAGGGCACACGGTTGAAAAATGTTTTAAAAAAACATGGATATCCACCTGGATATAAATCAAGGGGAAGATCTGGTGCAGTTATTTGTGTTGAAGCATCGAAATGGACTGGATCTACTTCTGTGATTGATCAGTCCTTGGGACATGTTCCAGCTAATTGTGTTGAGGAGCCAAAGTTGATTGGATCTGGCTCTGCCAGTGCACAATATATGAATCAGGCTAATATTTTGAAGAATCTTACTGACAGTCAGTACCAGAAGTTGCTTACTTTGCTCCAATCGACTAATATAGCTTCATCACCTTCAGTGCATGTTAATGCAGTTACTGATTATACTCCAAAGTCAGGTATATTAGCTACAACCTATAATTGTTTTTTAGCTTCAAACCATTTCATTCTTGATACAGGAGCTTCAGATCACATTGCCTGTTCATTGAATTTGTTTGATACCTATAAACCACTTACCACAGCCTTTGTTAAATTGCCTAATGGTAAGCATGCATTAGCTTCACATATTGAAACTATTAGACTCTCACCACATTTCCTTTTGACAGATGTATTACTAGTGCCTAGTTTTTCTTTCAACCTCATTTCAGTAAGTAAACTTACTAAGACAACTAATTGCATGCTTACTTTTTACCCTGATGTTTGTGTTATTCAGGATGTGCAGACTTTGAAGAGGATTGGGTCAGCTAAGCAAGTCCTTGGTCTTTATGTTTTTAATCGAGTCAACTGTCATACACATGATACTCACCATGGTCATTCTTGTTCTGTTTCTAATTCTAGTAACGTTTCTGCCAATATATGGCATTTTCGATTAGGACATCTTTCAAATAAAAGGCTTCAAGTGTTACACTCTATTGATTCTTCTATATCAGTGACAGATAGTTCACCATGTGATGTGTGTCATTTTGCAAAACAAAAACGGATTCCTTTTCCTCTTAGTACTACAAAATCTGCTGCATGCTTTGACCTTATTCATATTGATATATGAGGCCCTTATCCAACTCCTACTTTATATGGTGATTACTATTTCCTTACTGTTGTGGATGATTACAGTAGGCATACTTGGGTGCACTTAATGAAACTTAAGTCACAAACTAAAGTATTGGTCCAGAATTTTTGTAGGTTGATAGAGACTCAATTTTCTGCTAAGGTTAAAGTCATTAGGACAAATAATGGTCAGGAATTTAACATGCCTGATTTTTATTCCACTCACGGAATACTTCATCAAACCTCCTGTACTCAGACCCCTCAACAGAATAGTATAGTCGAAAGAAAGCATCAACACATATTAAATGTAGCTCGGGCCTTGAAATTCCAAGCTTTCTTGACAGATATATTTTGGGGAGATTGTATTTCGCATGCTGTTTACCTTATTAATAGACTTCCAACACCAGTCTTACAAAATAAGTCTCCTTTTGAAATGTTGTTTCACAAATTACCTTGTTTTTCTAATTTGAGAGTTTTTGGTTCTCTTTGCTATGCTTCTACATTAGCCCATGGTAAAGCTAAATTTGAACCTAGAGCACAAAAATGTATATTCTTAGGTTATTCAGCTGGTAAGAAAGGATATAAACTGTATAATATGGCCTCTGCAGCAGTTTTTGTGTCAAGAGATGTGATCTTTTATGAAACAGTCTTTCCTTTTTCACAAACACAGGATTTTTCTCAATCTGTTTCCACTTATTTTTTTGCTTCCCAATCTGTGTTACCAGTTGTTACTTCTCCTCCTGATTTAGTTTCTACATCTGTTCATGCTCCTGCACCCTCACAATCTTCTATTACTGATTATAGTGTTTCTGACTCTGCTATTCATGAATCTTCATCTTCTTCTACTGATACAGTTTGTAGACACCTCATTTTGTCCGAGGTCTTTTAATGTTGTTGGGCCTATTGGGTTTGATAATTAGAAGATGAATCTAATTTTTGTATTACTATCTTGTTTATTGTTAAAAAAATAAAACTGAAAAGAAAATAAAAAAATAGAAAAAATAACAAAAAAATAAAGTGATCAAAGAAGGGAAACTTGGAAAAAAATCAGAATTTTAAAACTAAGGCAAAGTCAAAAATTTGAAAATTTTAGAAAGAAAATCAAAATTAATGAGTGAATCAAGTGAGAATCAATGAAAATACAAGTAAAACTCAAATTGGTGCATGGATGGAAAGGAAATAAAGTTGGTTTAATACTCGTATCAAGAAAAGGAAGGAAAATCAAATAAAAAAAGGGGAAAAAGCACTCCTTATTTTCGGGTTCAAGAGAGAGCCTACGAGGTTTAAAAGGGGGAGGCTGGTTGACAAAAAAGGGGGGGCTAGCCGCCAGGGGGAGGCAAAAAAGATACGAGAAAAAGAAAAACCCTAAAAAATTTTCTACAGATCTTAGTCACCAGCCGACCTTCCACAAACCACTAGAACCTTCCCTGGTTGTCCTCACCGTAACCCTACTGCCTCGACACTTCCCATCATCAGCATCTCCAAAGATTGCTGCTGCCTTCCCTTCCTTTAGCCGTGTGACGTCCCCGCCACTTCATCTTATCACTTAACTTTTTCTTATTATCTTATCTGGCATTAGTTGATTTAGTTCGTCCAGTGTCATTCTTCCCTTACTCTTAAGCTAATTATCTGATAGCTCATAAAATTTTATTCAATATCCATAAGCATAAAAATGATATATATAAATATCATTCCATTTCCACAGGATCTCATGCGTCATCTTAACTTACATCCCCGACATCTTATAAACATAATTGCTACTTGTACTGTACTGTAGCTGAATTACAATTAACTATACATAAACATATAAGTATACCTTCTATGCTAACCGGGAAGCGTATCAAGAAGGTACACTGTGATCTTTCAAAATCAGGCTCCTCTAATCGGAGCGAGGCTCACTTCATGTAATCTGTAGGAAAAATGGTCGTAAAAGGGTGAGTTTATGCTCAGTAAGAAAAATATGTAAAAGAGCGTACTATGCCTCTATATGCATTTTTCCTACTTGGCTCTATAATGTCACGTAAAATCATTATAAAGCATATTCATGTACTTTCATCAAATATAGAAAGTTCATAATAGCATATGCTTATAAATCAAGTAAATCATGTGCTTCTTTAAAGTAGCATATGCAAACACCCATCGTATACTTCTTTTAAATCATCATGGAAAACATACGTCATAGAATTCATTCAAAACATACTTCAAGTACTTCTTTCAAATATCATTTACATACATACATACTTCTCTTAAAACATCTTATACTTTCTTGAAATCATACATCATATACTTCTTTTAAAACTTCTTATACAAGTAAGCCAAATATTTTCAATTTCTTTATTCTTAGAAATCGCATATACATATAAGTTTTGATAACATAAAAACTATTTGTACTTTTATGGAGTTATGCACTACATCATCATCATCATTGGCGTACCCCGTAGGGCCAGGAATCCTCCCTTAGCCGAACATGTAATATAGACAAAATTGGCCAACTGTCGGGGGCTACAGTAACACTAGTCAGGTGTCTTTCTGTAGCAACTGAGGCCTGACTTATGGTTCCTCAGCCAAACATACGTCATTTCGGGACTTGATCAGAGCCCCTACTATAAACATAAAAGTGCATAATCTCAAAACATATGCCATATAGCTTTTTGCCATGACATTTTATACCTTCTTAAAATAGGTTTGAAAACCTCTTTTCAAAACAGGGCAATCGACTAGCCTCATAGGGCAGTCGGCTGCTGCTTCATACTTTCGTTTATCGAAATTCTCTTTATTTAAAATTTCGATATTTTTCATTTTGAAAACACATGAGGGCAGTCGATTGATCCATATAGCAGTCGACTGGTACATATAGCAGTTGACTGTTTTTGAAACAGAATGCATTTTAGCAAATAGCAGTCGACTGTCCCATATAGCAGTCGACTGGTTTGAAACAAAATGCTTTTGGGTAAATAGCAGTCGACTGGCTTACATAGCAGTCGACTGGTTTGAACTAGTTTTCGAAAAACGGCGTTTTGGTTGTCTCTAGGCAGTCGACTTTCCTTTAAGGCAGTCGGCTGCTCCTAGCCTAATTGGTACTAGGAGACAAGTCCGAAAATGTCATTTTTCCTGCACAAAACAACTAGTACATCTCTCCAAACCACATCAAAACATCATAAAACATGAGGACATAGCCGCCTTACGTCCGTTACATAAATTCCTTACCTCGATTACTTCGAGAACATGAAATCACTTGGTTCACCAACCCTAACCTTTTTCTTCTTCAAATCTGAAATCATCATATCAAAGCAAACCTTTAAGAATTTGCCATAAACGTGTTATACCAATTCAGTACAACACCATACCATGAACATAATTGAACAAATCATCTTCTTTTCTTACCTTTTGCTAGTGACCAAAATCTCAAACTTTGAGATCTCCTCCAATACTTGGATTCAATCCATTAAACTTCAGACATAACTTCATCTAGTGACTATAATCGTCTTTCGTCTAATAAGCTTAACGATTTGGTTACTAAACAAGAGTGTTTGTCAAGGGGAGTAGGAATGGAAGCTTATGGAAACTTGGAGAAATGGAGAGAACGAGAGGGAGAGGGCTGGAAAGAGGGCTACTGCCGTGGGGGATGGCTGGAGGTGATGACTCATGCAGCCTCATTTAATGCATGCAAATCCTCTTTATCCCAATCATCTCATCTCAGCCATGTTTCCTTTTGACCATGCTTTTTGACCCTTCTTTGACCATTAATTCTCTTCTTCCCTTTTCATATCAGCCACATCTCATTACACCAATTAAAATCTGATATAAATTTTATCATCATTAAATTAAATCATTTCATCTTAACCTTTGACCATCATTATTTGACCATTCCCTTAATTGGTCCCCCTTCCTTCCATATAACACTTGTCTTTACTTACACTCAATTTCTGATATTTAATTGTACAAAATCTTACATTTATTTTGCCATACTATAAGCATTCTCATAATATCAGAATTTACTTCTTTGATCATTTGACCTTCCATTTCATTACTTCTTCCATGTTTCATACATCCTCCATACTTCATAATTCTCATATTTACTTATTTCATTCAGACTGAATTACTTTATAATCATGGAGGAATTACATGAAGTTGGGGGATTTCACAAGCCGACCCCATCATTCACAGCAAGCATCACTGTACCTTGCACGCTGCAGCCATACCACACCGCATTGTTTCCCTGCATGTTTGCATTGTGACCAAGCCTCTACGTTTGTTGCTGGTCACCGCGCCACTGTTGCCGCCTCTTGACCTGCACCTTGATCGTCCTTGCATCTTGCCATCACACCGTCGTTGCACCAGACTTGCATCTCCTCCTTGTTGTGCCGTTGCAACACATCCCGAGCCATCTTCTCCACTGCACTTTCGACATCCCTGTGTCACTCTCCGTTAGCCATCATCCTCGCTACAGCCCGCGGCCACCACGCCTTTCCTGCTCTACCCGCGCTCAGATTTGCTGCAGTACCTTCTCTGTTCCACTCCAAGTCCAGCTGGTGCACTCTCTTCGTCTTGCTTGACTGCTGCTTTGCTACACAACCGACCTTGCTCCTCCACTTTGACGACCAAGAAGATTTTATGTCCAGCCACCCCACAAGCTGCCTACACCGCTTGTAGCTTCCTGCATTACACCCCTGTGCCTATCCTTCTCGCAACATCGCTTCATCCTCGCGTTGCCACCATCACCACCAGATTCAACACCATTTTAATTTCAGTCCCCGCTGCCTGTCGCCCATTGCTGCTACCGCTCTGCTGTGCGCCAAGCCTCGCTATACCACCATCTTGCTACTGCTTGAAGCCTGTTGCCTAACCCTACACTGCTGCTTTGTGTGAAAGAGAAAGAAAGCAAAGAATAAAAAGGAAACGTGAAGCAAATAGTGAAGATACAGAAGAGCTATCAGCCACGAAAATTTCCTTGCAATTCAACAAGTGAAAAAAAAAAGAAATAGAGAAGAGGCAGTTCGTTGGTGCAGCTAACCCATGTAATTGCCGCAAAATAGAACAGAACCGTGGCTGCAGTAGTGCAAATAGAGCTGGGCAAAACCTTGAACCGAGGCAGTGGTTGGAGTGTGTGGCTTTGCTCTTTGTTGCTGGTTGCGTGAGGGCGATTGAACAGTTGAAGAAGAGAAGCTGACGAAACCGTGGGCCGCTGTTGTGGGAGCTGACCGAATTTTTGCTGGAAGCTAGAAAGAAAGTGAAAAGAGTTGCTGTGGACCAAACATAAGTGAAGCAAGGTTGACGTTGCTGCAAAATAAAGCTTGGTTTTTGTAAGGTATATTATACTATTCATATCTCTTACTTTTTTTATTTTATTTAAGTTATGAAAATACAAATGCATCTTTATTACTTTAATGATGCCTGACATCTTTACAATGTACACGTCCTTATTACTAGAATGTTAGTAAATTTAGTTAGTTATAGTTGTTAGGGTATATTAAAAATAAAAATATGTATAGTAAAAATTAATTATGATATTAAAAATTAAAACAAACTAAATTATCCGACGATGGAACTCTTAAAGGCGCTGCGCTCAAGTAGTACTTTTAGAGATCTTGAGGGAAAAAATTCTATCCAAGACCTCACCAGCTTAATGGAGGGTCTAAATAGGATTTTTGATAACAAATAATTCATATTCATTTTTTAAAAAATAAAATAAAATAAAATAAGTTTATTATAAAATAACAAAAAAAATAATTAGTTACAAAATTAGAAAAGATGTTAATGACTAATAATAATATAATAAAAATAGTAATAGCAAATAAGGAAGGAAATAAATAAAATAACTAGAGCTAGATATTAAAATAATAATAAAAATGAATATGATTTGCTTCGATGATGAAATATTAAGAGGATGACGCTTAAGTAATTTTCTTAAAGATTTATAGATGAGAAAGTTCTATTCAAGGCCTCACCAGCTTAATGGAAGGTCTAATAGGGTCTTCAATAAAAAGTAATTTATATTCATTTTTTTAAAAAAAAATTCAAGTATGAATAATTAGTATATTAGAACAAGAATAATTAGTTATAAAAATTAGAAACGATATTAATGATCCATGATAATACAATAGAAATAATAATAAGAAATGGGATAAATAAAATTAGATATGAAATTATAATGAAGGTGAATATGAATTACTCCAATGATGAAATATCCAGAGAATTACGCATAAGTGATTTTCTTGAAATTTTCAAGGTGGGAAAATTATTTTCAAGGTCTCACCAGCTTAATGGATGGCCTAGAGATAGTTTTTCAATAATAAGTGATTTTTATTCATTTTTTTAAATTACAAAATAGGTGATTTTTATCTAAAATTATTATTAAATTAAAATTAAAGTAATTAATTAAGAAGATAAAAAACTTCAATAATTCATGTTAACTATAATAATAAATAACAATAATAAATAGTAATGAAATAATAAAATGATAAATAGGAGTTATTGAGAATGAATATTGATTGTTCCTATGATGAGATTCCAAGTAGATTTACGCTTAAGTAATGATTTGGAAATCTTTAGGTAAGAAAATTTCTTTTGAGTCTCACCAGCTTAATGGAAGATCTAAAAGGAATTTTTGATAAAAATAATTCATATTCATTTTTTCGCATAAAAATAAACAGATAAAATTAAGAATTAATAAATAGTAGAATGGTAAGAATAAATTGGGTAGAAGGAGTCAAAGTTAAGAATTTCTCATAAAATATTAAAATGAATCCGACGACGGAG
Organism: Heritiera fomes; assembly: GCA_032173925.1. NCBI lineage: Eukaryota > Viridiplantae > Streptophyta > Magnoliopsida > Malvales > Malvaceae > Heritiera > Heritiera fomes. The sequence goes on along the minus strand of JAPDPM010000021.1, from coordinate 9,442,261 downwards.
CCTCTTCAAGCAAGTCGCATAGTACTACTTGAATACTCCTAAGATGAGAAAGATTTTTGAGTTATCCCACCAGCTTAATGGAGGATACTTAGAAATATTTTTCAATATTAATCATATCGAGATTAAAGATCAACATAAGCAAATTTAGCAAATGACCTAAAACTAAGTGGTACCATTTTAGGATGGGCGTTGTGGGGTGCTAATCCTTCCCTACATGTAACCGTACTCCCGAACCCTAGTATCTTTGAATGTAGACTAAGCCTTATCCTTAGTATGAATAGGTGACCAATCACACCTAAGTAGAATGGTTGGTGGTGACTCCATATCTTTGTGTCTAGCTATTAGGTTTTTTCCTAAAACTTAATACATTATGACACAGTTGATTCAATCTATCCTAGTCATTCCACTTCTTCATCCACCTTTCCAAATAGAAGACCTACCCGAATTAGACATGCTCCTACATATTTACAGGATTATCATTGTGCATTAGCTGCATCCAATTCATCCTTATCTGTTCATCCTATTAATACAACTTCTCACATTTACCATCCTCTTTCTCACGTTCTTTCTTATGAACATTGTTCTTCTTCTCATAAGATCTTTTGTCTCAATATTACTAGTATACTTGAACCTAAGAGTTATAATCAGGCTGCTCAGCATGCTTGTTGGAGACAAGCTATGCAAGTTGAGTTGGATGCTTTGGAAGCAAATCACACTTGGACTGTTGTTGATTTACCTCCTTCCAAGGAAACAATTGGATGCAAATGGGTGTATAAGATTAAAAACAAAGCAGATGGTAGCATTGAGAGATACAAGGCTCGACTTGTTGCTAAAGGATATACTCAGCAACATGGACTGGATTATATTGACACATTTTCTCCCGTAGCTAAGATGACTACTATAAGAACCTTGCTTGCTGTAGCAGCTGTCAAAGGTTGGCATCTTCACCAATTGGATATTAACAATGCCTTCCTCCATGGGGATTTAAATGAGGAGGTTTATATGTATCCCCCTCCTGGGTACACTTAAGCAAAATCAGGTCAGGTTTGCAAACTTTTAAAGTCCCTTTATGGACTCAAACAAGCTAGCCGACAGTGGTATTCAAAACTCACTACTGCTCTGCTCTCTAAGGGTTTTCATCAAGCTACATCAGATCCTAGCTTGTTTCTTAAAGGCTCGTGTTCCTCTTTTCTTGTCTTGGTGGTTTATGTTGATGATATAGTGTTGGCCAGCAATGCTACTGATCTTATTCAAGAGGTCAAAGACTTCTTAGATTGTACCTTCAAGATCAAAGACCTTGGTGTCTTGAAATATTTCTTAAGACTTGAAGTAGCCAGGTCCTCTACTGGTATTCATCTGTCCCAACGTAAATATACCTTGGAGTTATTACAGGACATTGGTTTTATTCATTGTAAACCAGCTTCTACACCCATGGTTGCCTTATTAAAGCTTGATCGAGATACTGGTGTTCCCTTGCCTGATGCATTGCAGTATAGGCAATTAATTGGGAAGCTTCTATATTTGACCACAACCAGGCCAGACTTGTCTTTTGCTGTTCAGCACTTTTCTCAATTCATGGATAGGCCTACTGATCTTCATCTCCAGGCTTTGCATAGAGTGCTTTGATATCTCAAATCTAAGCCAGGCCAAGGTCTTTTCTTTTCTTCTCAATCTGATCTTGTGCTTAAAGGCTTTAGTGATTCTGATTAGGCTTCTTGTCCAACTACTAGAAGATCAATAACTGGTTATTGTGTTTATCTTGGTCAATCTCTTGTTTCTTGGCGATCTAAAAAGCAGTCTATTATTTCTCGTTCATCATCAGAGGCAGAGTATCGAGCTCTAGCTACTCTTACTTGTGAAATTCAGTGGCTGCTATTTTTGCTTGCTGATCTACAGATTTTTCATCCTGATGCTGCTTCAGTGTACTGTGACAATCACTCAGCCATTGCCATTGCAGAAAACCCTGTGTTTCACGAACGAACTAAACATATCGAACTTGATTGTCACCTTGTTCACGAGAAGGTGCAAGCTGGAGTGCTTCGATTGTTTCCTGTTCCTTCTTCTTCGCAACTTGCTGATCTGTTTACTAAAGCTCATTCACCTGCTGTTTTTCATCCTTTACTTGCAAGATTTCATCTCCACAATCTTTACACTCCAGCTTGAGGGGGGCTGATGAGAAACTACATGTATACTGTTTTTCCAAGTGTTTTTTGATAGTTGCTGAGCTGGCTGCTGAGTTGGTTACTGAGCTGTAGAGTTTTTTTTTTTGTCATTTTCTGTCTTAGTTAGTTACCCTCTCTGTATATAAACACTAATCTGTGTAGCTATTTTACAAGGCGGGAAAATAAAATTTTCAATTCCTCCAAAATCTTTCACAATATATCGGCCGCCTATTTGGACTCTCTTCTATCCACACGTACATGTTGTACGAGGACAAAGATATTTCACCGCTCATTTGGACAATTCTATCCACATGTTTATCTCCTTTAGAAGTGTAGTAAGCAAATTAAGGTAACCTTTAATTAAAATTCAAGTTCCATTCCATGGTTACTCCAATTCTGTTTATTTGTTTTTAAGACGATTTCAAGTTCAAATCATTAGAATAATCAATTGAATTGAATTTAAATATTTTAATATTTCACTCAAATGACTTGTAAATTTAATCAAGTTTTATAATATATATTTTTATATTTTATTATTAACTTATCATTTAATCCGCATGATGTTTAAAAAAAGATAAGTAAAACATATCAGATTGAACTCGAACTTGTTGATTTAAGTTTAAACGATTTAAATATTTTATAAAATCGAATTTGAATTTTAAAAATTAAATTCTATCAAACTTAAGTTTAGTTGGTTTCAAACTTTATAGTGGATCATTTTGATTCGATTACACTTTTAATCTCCATATATTAAGAAAGAATTATACTACTAAGTATATATGTCATAATTTTTTCGTGTAAAATTAATGATGTAATCTCTGTGAGAATATAACTTAACCACAAAATTTTAGCATTTTAATTGAAAAAAATCACAAAATATTTTGAAAAAAAAAACCGATATCATTACCAAAAACGGTGTATCTACTGATTAAATGTTAAATTCTTAATTAAAATAAAATTCAATCCTGATAACTTCAGTCATGGTAATTAAAAAGAAATGCAGAAGGTTTGGATGAAATTTATCCTTCTAAATTTCTGTTGAAAATACAATCAATTACAATTATTAATTGAATATTTGATAATTTTTTTCTTTTTATGTAAAAAATAATAAAACATTTTGATTTTACTGAGAGACCATTTTAATAAAATTTTGTATGTTATAACTGTCTATTTTCCTGGAGAATCTTCGGAGGATATTTGATCCCTGTGCCTTTTACTTTGAAGGGAAACCTTTTACCGTTTCTCATAATTTGATCCATGTGCCTTGCACTTGCATAATCATAATTTCTTCTTGCATGATTATGGGGATCGATCTTTCAATCAATCGAACAAATTTTAATCCATCATACATAATTTTGAACACAAGATACTATTTATCCATTATACATAAATTTGATCAAAGTATACCGTTTTGCACAACTTCAATTATACGGAAAATATACAAAAACAATATTAATTAAAATTTTGATGAAATTTGTAAACAGATTTAGAAAAAAATTAAGAAAATATTTTGTTTTAGGTGTATTGACACAAATTTTATGTTTTATATTATTTAATACAATATGAATATAATATATACCCGAATTATAAGAGTCATGTGAAATCCATAACTTATATTTTTACACAGGAAAATGGTAACCCATTCAACAAGAAATTGGAATCGGAAGTATTGTTTAGTAAATTTGATAATTTTAATCAAGACATGAAAATAATACGAATAAAAGATATAATGGTGATATAATTCAATTTAAATAAAAATTATATATAAAATGTGATAAAAACAAAAAATATAATTTTTTATTTTTCATATTGATATAAATTATGATATAATTTTTATATTTTATATGATATAAATATAAATTATAAATACGAATTATTAAACCTATAGTTTAGATACAAGGGCACTAACAATAGTCGACCAGACTTTATGACCATAAAGACAAAAGGCTGTTGTTGATAACCCAACATGTCAGCAGCCTATTTTGACTCTCTTCTATCCACAGTCCACACGTACATGTACGATGAGAAGATATTTCACCGGTCATTTGGACTGTTCTATCCCCATGTCCTTCTCCTTTATAGGTGTAGTAAGCAAATTAAGGTAAACTAAATTAAAACTCAAGTTCCATTCTATGGTTACTCGAATTTTGTTCATTTGTCTTTTTAGTCAAATTCAAGTTGGAGTTATTAGAATAATCAATTGAATTGAATTTAAATATTTCAATATTCCACTCAAATAACTTGCAAATTTAATCAAGTTTTACAATATATATTTTTATATTTTATACTTAACTTATCATTTTATCTTTATAATGTTAAAAAAGATAAATAAAATATATCGAATTGAATCGAGTCTATTATTTAAGTTTAAATGATTTAAGTATTTTATCTAATTAATTTTGAATTTCAAAAATTAAGTTCTATCGAACTCAAACTTATTAATTTCGAATTTTATATTGGATCGTCTTAATTTGATTACACTCTTAATCTCCATATATTGAGGAAGAATAATAATACTAAGTATATGTCATAATTTTTTCGTGTAAAATTAATGATGTAATCTCTATGAGAATATAACTTAACCACAAAATTTTAGCATTTTAATTGAAAAAAATCACCAAATATTTTGTAAAAAAACCGAAATCATTACCTGTCGTAACGTCTAGGTCCGTGAACCTAACCGCTAGACTTTAAAATTCTAGGAGTCGCCACCAACCATTCGAACTTAAGGTGTGATTGGTCACCTATTCTTGTCTAAAGATAAGGCTTGGTCTACGTTCAAAGATTCTTAGACTCGGGAGTACGGTTACGTGTGGGGAAGGATTAGCACCCCCAAACGCCCATCCTAAAATGGTACCACTTAGTCTTAGGTTATCTTCTAAATTTGCTTGGGTAATCTCTAATTTCGATATGCTTACTATTGAAAGATATTTCTAAGTATCCTCCATTAAGCTGGTGGGATAACTTAAAAATCCTTCTCACCTCAAGAGTATTCAAGTAGTACTATACGACTTGCTTGAAGAGGCTCCGTCGTCGGATGAATTTTAGTATTTTATGGAAATTTCCTAACTTGACTCCTCTACCCAAATTATCTTATTTTATTTTTATTATTTATTATTTTCTATTATTTTCTTGACTAATATCTTTATCCATTATTTATTGTTATATTTATCTATGAATATAAATTATCCTTATTTTTTAGAAAATGAATATAAATCATTTTATCAAAAGTTCCTTTAAAATCCTCCATTAAGCTGGTAGAATTTAAAAGAAATTCTCTTACCTAAAGATTTCTAAAGTATTACTTAAGCGTAACACTCTTTGGAATCTTATCATCGGAATGATCGATACTCACTTTCATGAATTATTATTATCTGACTCGTATTATTATCATATTTTTATTTTTCATATTTTTTTATTATTATTTACTATATTTATTATATTTTTTTAGAAAATGCACATGAATTATTTTTTATTGAAAATTCCCTTTAGCTCCTTCCATTAAGCTGGTCAGACCATGAAGGAAATCCTCTTGCCTAGAAATTCCAAAGTATTACTTAAGCGTAACCCTCTTTAGGATCTCATCATCGGAATAAATCATGTCCACCTTGAATATTCGTCAATTACTAAATCTTATCACTATTTTATTATTTTATTTTTAACTTTGTATTTTTATTTAAATTTATTTATTTTTATTTTTTATAACCTAAATAATTGTTTTCCTGTAATTTCCTAAAAAGTCCTATTAAATTTCTAAAGTCTTATTCCACATACAAAATTCATCTCCTAGTTACTCATACAAACCAAATTAAATATTACAAGTTAAAAATCTTAATAACACGCAAAAAAAAAAAAAAGTTTGACAAACAGGTAATAACTCAAACTAATAATCATGCAAATCAAACATACCATACAAATTAATGTTAATTTAAGTTCATTCTTTAACCGAATTATTGAATCAAAACATTACCACATAAATTATTAAATTAAATTAATTACCAATTGTTAAGTTAATTATTAAATTATTGAACCAAATTGTTACGTCTTTGAATTATTTCCATGCAATCGGTTATAGACATTAAATCATTATTATGCATTTGAACCAACACTATTCTTTCAATCATTCTATGAACCTATCGAATTAAATATTTGTTGATTAATTTGGTCAAAATATTAGTTAATTAATAACATGAAAAAGTACCTGAAAGTGGCTGACTTCTTATTTTTTCTTCTCTATTTTGTTTTGTAGCAATAACCGACTATGAAGGATTAAAGGCAGAGGCGGTGGAGATGCGAATGCAAGGGCTGAGCAAGGCGTAATAAAAGGGGATGAAGCAATCGGTGCAGCAGCAAGCAGTAGTGACGGAGCGGCAACTGAGTACAGATGTGGGAGGCTGCTTGGGGCTGACGTAGCAGGCTTAATGGCAGAAGGTTGTGTTTTTCGGTTTGAACAAATTATTGAAGTGCAAAGGTGGCCGGTTGTGATTTTTCCCAGAAGTGTTTTTTTTTTGGTGATCCCCCTACAGTCAAGAGTGCTCCCCTTTTTATAATAAAAAATTTATTTGAATCCTAATACAACTCTACCTATTTTATCAATTATCTCCCATTTTTTAACATTTTATCTATTTCTTATATTAATCCTAATATAACTCTATCAAATTTAATATTAATCCATATAATTATCCTAAAAATCTAATTATCCTAATTATCTAATCCTAAAATTAATTTTATTTTTATTTCTTTTTATCTTTTCTCTCTCTTTTCTTTTTTTTTTTAATTCCTAAATCCTATTTTAATTTTAATTTCCTAATTAATGTTAATTCTAAATCTAAAAATTCTAATTCAATTCTAGCCTAATTCTAAATTGTTAAATTAAAATATAAATGTCACCCAACCCAATTAATTATTTATACAAATTAAGACCCCGGACAAAATAGGGTGTCTACATTACCAACAACCGTGTATCTACCGATGAAATGTTGAATTCTTAATTAAAATAAAATTCAATCCTGACAACTTCAATCATAATAATTAAAAAAAATGCAGAAGGTTTGGATGAAATTTATCCTTCTAAATTTGTGTTGAAAATACTATCAATTACTTTTATTAATTGAATATTTGATAATATTTTTCTTTTTATGTAAAAAATTATACAATATTTTGATTTTACTTAGAGACCATTTTATTAAAAATTTGTATGTTATTACTGTCAATTTTCCTGGAGAATCTTCGGAATATATATATAAATATATATATATATATATATATATATATTTATAGGTATCAAACATCCACTAATACCAACACCAATACCAATACTAATACCTAAATATATAACAATCAAAGCAACAATGAACTATTTAGGTAACAATCAAAGCAACAATGAACTATTCGAGTTCGACTTGATAATTATTCGAATTTTTTTTGTCAAACAAATTAAATTAAATTCAAATATCTTAATATCCAATTTAAATAATTTGCAAACTTAATCAAATTTTTTTTTAGCATTATTTTTATATTTTATTATTAATTTACTATTTTACTTTCATGATATATTATTAAAAATTAACAAATTGAACTTATTAAATTAAACTCAAACCAATCAAGTCAAATTCAAACAAATCAAATATTTTTTTAAATCAAACTCAAACTTCAAAATTTTAACTAAATCAAGTTCAAGCCAAATTTTAAACTTCAAATTTTCAAATCAAATCAAACTCGAATTTGATACTGAATCATATCTACTCAACTCTATTATACCCTGACTAATACCTACTGGGTTGTTCATGTTTTACTTGTAGATAATCATACGTGGATCATTCTTTTCTTTGGTTTCTTATCCGAATATTCAACTGAAACATTGAAAAAGAGGCCAAAAGTGGATGAAAGATTGAAACAACGTATCTCAAACTGAAACTAAATCTGAATCTACATTTGATGTACAGCACAGGCACAGCTACTAGTTTTCACAAAACAGAATCGAGTTCAGTTTTAGTATCAAATGTAATCGTATATGACTCAACTCATTCAGCTTCTAGTTCAGTACCAAATTGTTCCAATCGTGCAGCATCTGCGTCCAAATCCCGCACCAAAGCATGATTAACCACTCCATCATCTTCACTTGCATGGATTTGTCTCCCACCAAACCTAAATCAAACACAATTACATCCAAGAAACATGAACAATACAGAAACAATGAGAATACTTAAAATAACATCCCAACCCTAGTATTGGGCATTCATCTTTTTGATGAATTACATTTGATGTTACATGTTCAAGTCCCGGTTCACGATAAAAATCAAAAGCATTTAAATGCCATTACTATTCTAGAGTATCACACAACAAAATCCAGGAAAATGTTCGATTTCATTTGATACTTACATAATAATAGTCAACCAAGGTTACTTGTCTTTTAAATGGTGTGTCTGTTTTTCTATCTACAAAGTTAAACCAATTCACCTAAAGCTGATTGCAAAATAAATATTCAGCAGTATACAACCAGCTCCGTAAAACCAGTCACCGAAAATTACCTGTGGGTTGCTTTTTAGGTAAAACATCTACCCAAGAAAGCAACTAACAGAAAGTATCAACTATAGTATTTAATATGATTGCAAGTACATGAATTTGAAATTTCACTGGTGACTTCATGCACTAAAATTTCTATTTAACTACTTAAAATTGAATCGTCATGCCCTTCTTTTGGTTTTTTTAATGGGTTAGTCACTTCAAAACCTTTTTTTTCCTCTTTTGGTTCTTCGATGGAATTGTCATGCCATAAGTGGGTTCTTTTTTTTTAAATAAAAAAGGCAAATTCTCCAAGATAAAAATTACCATCGTCCGTTCATCAACTCTATGCACTTTTGAGCATCCTTCCTATCCTTGTATTTTACCAAAACAACACCTTGGGGATGGTTCTCACAAACCTGCAGGACAAAATAAACCAAAACATGTAAAAGGGAGAACATGTAATTTATATATGGAACAATCACTCTGCATGGTTGAGCCAATCATATACATGAAACTAGGTAGTGCAGCTTACATATTTGATCACTGAAACAGGAAAAGGGGAATAGATAGATAGAGAGGAGAGAAAGACGGACAGCCAGAGAGATATAGAACAAGAAGACCATGACTTATTAATTACTGAGAGGAACAGCAGTTATATAATGAGGCAACTTAGTGCTCCATAGGCATGCACAAGTATTCATCATTTTCTACAAACACAGACCTTGTACAGTAAAGCAAAACCTACAGATCTAGACATTGTTAAATTCAAAAATGAAAATGTTATGGCGAAGGAGATAATTTTTTTTTTTCATTTTAATGGGCGTAGGAGCTTAAGTTACGACATCTCATACGGTGATACTATTCTGTCTCCACAGTTTTCTGATAAACATTCCTAAAAGAAGTAAGAATGATTTGCAGGTTATTTAGTCGTTAACACCAGTGTTGTCAAGGTACACACCAAGACAGAAAAAATTACTCAGATGAGCTCATGATAAAAGGTTATATTACCTTGACTAAGTCCAATGGACCAAGCTTTGCACATTCCTCTTTAACATCATCCTCCAGTTCTGAACGTAAATTTTCATCTGCCTGCAGAAATAAGGGGAAAGTGAACTGACATTGCTCATCCTATTGATGATAGCCACATTCGAAGAAGATTAGATAGTTATCTTAGAATTAAATTAGTGACTGGAAATATGCAATCATATGCAGATTTGGCAATAAGCATACCCTCATTTCAGCAGGGGTGAACATGTTACGAAGGACAACAGTTGCTGGAATTGTCACCTTTGCATCATCACGACCACCTGCATCATATACAAACAATTAGCATTGAGGATGCAAGTAGTGCACAAGAGAAAGCTGACAAGTGAAACTACTTGAAAAATTAAAAAAAAAATCTTGGACCAACGCTGAAAAGCCACTCAATCTAAATCATTCAATCTCATAATGTTTGGTTATTTCTATACCACCATAGCTGACTTATACTAGCAAAATGGTATTGACTAAATTGCATTGGTCTGTTTTTAATAATATTTGATTCAACAAGAAAATGACAAAATAAAATGTTTTTAAAATAAAGAGACTTTCAAATAAGACATGTCACAAAAAAAGTTCAAGTTCTAACCATTGGGTGAAAGAAATATATGAAAATTGGCAATTAAGAAATTAATAACACAAAACAAGGGAATGAGCCATGAAAGGAATAGATAATTTGATCAGCATTCTAAATTTCTTCCATCTGCAGACAAGATGGTATCAACAATATTACCGTATTAAATCTGCACAAATTGTTCTCGTAAAATAAAAATAAAAAAATAGAAGAAAGAAAATGAAAGTAGGAAGAACAACTTCACAATCATCACTTAAATACAGCATTATAAATATGCAAGATGAGAACTCACCCCAGCTGAGCATCCTGTCCTCAACTCTCTTCAGTTTCTTTTTCTTCCTGTTGTCAACTTGTTTGGCTATAAATTTATCCCCTGCAATATTGCAATATAAGCCTACCAGTAAAGCAAGAGTGTATAAAAGATAAAAATAGTTCACCACTTGACTCTGCATAGAAATGTATTCAATTGCCCCAATGATAAGAAAAAAGAAAAAACTACAAACTAATTCAAAAGAACAACATTTCAAAGTTAAGATTAAAAGCGCCAATCATTCTACCTTTCTGCTCAAATTTGGCTTCGCTGACTGACATAGGGATCTTGCCACCAGGACGTAAAGGTGTCCCATCCAAAATTTGAACAGCCAAAGCAACAGAAGGCTCCTGGCACAGTACAAGAAAAACATGCAAGTCAGCAAAATTTTAAAAATGTTACACATCAAAAGCAGAATGTGAAGAAAGGAAACTACCTTTAGATATGTAACGAGTGCATCCCCCTTTTTCCTTCCCGTCTCCTTGTCAACATAAATCTTCACACGAGGTCTTTTTGTTTCGGGGTCCTACAGATTGTCACACTTACTTATGAGGTCTGCAACTAGAAATACTATTTATGCATGAAAACAGCCTCTTCTATTATTATTAGGTTGATTTTGATTAAGCCCCAGCAGGTTAGCTATCCACTGCTGTAGTATACAAGCAGGAGAAAAAATAATAGTTACAATTATCATGCACTGGTTAGAGATTTCTTCAACACGATGTATCCCAATTCAGTAACCAGGGCATAGTCCCAACCCAGACACCCAGCAATAGAAAATTACCGGTTAAAATGTGAATGACAAATGTCACAAACTTGTGATTTTCATTAAACCTTTTGTGATGGGAAATATAACATTCAAATATCTCGTCACAGTACTAATGCAACAACACAACAAGATCTCACATGCAAATGCATTATTGCATAAGTCCCCATTCAAGCTAAGTAAACAGAAACATCTACTAAGCATTTGAATAAATCTATCAATCTTTCTTATCTATAATCAATATGCAGCACATAGAAGTCAAAACTCCATAAAGAAGGATATAATGCATGGATGCGCAATGTTTATTTATTGCTGCCCTTCTTTTTGTTGCAAAGAGAATACGTTTATGCATGCAGAAGAAAACTTCAGCTGTTTAAAATGCATGAACAGAGTTCAATAAGCTATAAACATTTAGTACTGGTATTTAACTCCTTGATTATCCCACACTTACAGCTCCACCAACTAATCTTTAGACACTTTTTTTTTTCAATAATTTTCATATTTTTTCTTCATATATTATGTTGCTAAGAATTTCAAGTATCATTTAGTACAATGAAGTAACATGCAGTAGCATTTTGAACATTCTGTAGATCAATTCAATCAACAAGCAGCCAATACATGTCACATTACCCCTTAAAGTCAGGATGCAGTGCAATGTTTGGATACACTGTTTATTTTTTGCAGTCCTCTATCTAAAGTTGTATTTATTTTTTGGGGGCAAAGAGGATTTATGTATTAAAACGCAAAAAAAGGACTTCGGTCACTAATTATTCATAGACAGAGTCAAATAAAATAAAATATGCATGATAGGTGTTTTACCTCTTTGATTATTCCGCACTTGGAAAACACCTCAACCAACTGCCACATGCTTCCAAAATTAGAGACTAGCTAAGCAAAACGAAGAAAAGAAAGAGGAAGAAAAGATATTAAGGTTCCAAAGTGAAGATTACTTCTTCTGCAGTTACATCATCAGGCAATCCAGTAACATAGACATGTGTATTGACTTTCAGTTGAAACCAAGAATCAGGAGGTTTATTAGCTTCCTGCAAAAGAATTTTAAATAATAAGGAACATAACAAACTCAGCATCATATGAACAAACTGAACTATTTCAGTCCAAATTAACAAAACACAAACTGACTGTCCATAAAAATAACTGCCTAAAACATATCATTCTTTTCTTTGCAGTAATATGCTACGTGGGCATTTCTTAATCTTGGGAAAGGACACAAAATATTGCATCAAAAGGACATTACGATTACAATAAGGATGCCAAAAATTGAGGATCACGAATGCAACGCTACACGAAAACAGCAAGTAAAATAAAAAATGTAAATGGGAATAGAATAATGCCTTTCTTCAAAGAATTATAACAAACAAAACTCCAAGGAAAGAAAGGATACCTTCTTATCAACCTTTTCTTCCGACAGTTTTCTCTTGGCATTAGAACCTGCTTCCACTTGCTCACCACTACCATTAACATCTTCTCTGACAGAGGCATCAGCAGCACCAGCAGCATCAGCGGCATCAGTAGCACTTATAGTTAGAAAAACTTCATCTTCTTTCAAGAATGTCATCTCTTCTACACCATAGCTACCATTTTTACTTGATGTGTCATCCTGTTATTCATTATCAGTAATATAATTAAAAAAATAATAAATGTCATTTAAAACTGAATTTTTTTGAGATAGAGATAAGAGGTGGTATAAAGATGGAATTTCCAAGTGCAACAACAATACCATAGGTCAACTAAAAGATCCAAGTTTAACCATATTTACATATCAACCTATGATATGATTAAGGCACCGACCTGAGGAACCCATGCTCGCAGACTTCTATCCCACTGGTACCTAGTTCCATCATCATCAGTGAATTCTTCTTCACCTTCTGGTGGTGTTTGAGGCCTATCCGGATCATCCAAACCGAAGCCATCACCAGTTCTGCTAGAAACAGATCCAGTTTTCAATCGTTCTGCCTCTGCCTCTGCCTCTCTAATTTCTCTCTGCCATTTCTCAAATTCATCACTATCATCATCATCATTGAAAGGCACTGCACAATCATTACAGGGTAAGAGGACCTCTTCAGATAGTGAAAAGTTTATCATAAAGATTAAAAACAATACGTCAACCTGCATTTGAATTATCAGCCTCCTTCATATTGTTCAAACAAGCATCACCATCAGTTGAGGATGCTGTAAAAGGCAAACATCACAAAGTGTGAACCACATCCTCAAGATAAATACTCTATTTAGTTATAAAATAAATTACATAAATATACCTTATGATTTATGCTGAAATAAAAGTGCCTCTTCAGAGTTTAAAACGTGACACCTAACCACCTGGTGTTTGTTTCTGTTAGCATTAAACTCAACATAGTTAACTACATTCACTCTTTATTTGCCATTTGCCATGTGGGTTTTTTTATTTTTTGTTAATTTCATCTCTTCTTTCTCGTTTTCAGAAAATATTCTTTTTTTGTTCTGTCCGTCTAAAACATATGCAACTCTTTTTCTTTTACATGTTTTAGGAATCTGTAAGTATGGTGAAGCCATTTATTCTCCTCCTTCCTTCCTTGTTTAGCCTCCAATAATTGCACTCTTTCTATTTTTTTTCCTTTTGTGATTCTTTATTGGCTTCACAATTTTTACACGCATCATGAATATTTGTTTGCAGCCTACCCCAATCTATTGGGATAAAGGCTCTGATGATGATGATGATGATGATCATGAATATTTGTTTGCCAATCAATATTCACTTCCTTTTATGTTTTTAACTTTATGGTGTTTGAGTTTTGGGGTTTGCTAAAGAAAACATAACGAGTCTTGGATTTGATCTGTATATTAAGCGTTGATTTTGATTTTTCTTTCAGAGGAGATGAGTTTGGAGGCTTTTATTTAATTGGATTTCACGGATTTTCTAGATTGAAGCTTTAGAAATTTGACTTAGTACATTTCATTTTTTCTAGTAACCTAAGAAGAAATTGAGTTGAAAATTAGAGATTTACTTTCAAGTCAGCTTTCAAAGAAAGCAAGAAAAGTGGGTTAATTTGGAGGGTATAATCGAAACTTGTAGGAGCCCTCAATCCCAAGTCAATCATTTGTTTAGATTTTTGTTTTCTTTTATTATAAAAAACCTTGAATCATGGAAGAGAAAGAGAAATTGTTCTGGAAATGTACATTTTGGAAATTAGAAAATATAAATAAAATAAAATAAGCAAGTTGGTAACATGATAGAAGATGTGAAGAGCTTGATAAAATTGTTGACAAATATGCTAACATAGAAATCCACAAGGCAGTTAAATGTCAAATTTTAAAGCTCAAAAGGCAAATTTATTTTGACCTTAACCAGAAGATAGTTTTTATAGTTTACTCAATTTAAAAAGAGAAACTAGAATTTAATTTCACCTGTAGCAGAATAGTAACTGGCCTGATGAGAAATTTCTGAAACAAACTCAGGAATAGAGGACAATGGTTGCCACTGACTTCTCCCTTCAGACCATGCGAGTGTACTCTCAGAGAGGTATCCATTTAAGAAATGCTCTGTGCAGGCGAAGTAAATAAGCAAAGCAGATAGTTCAATAGCTCATTAGACCAATTGAACATGTTACAGACGGAATAATTGTCCTGAAACCGTGCTACTGATTACTGGAACTGAAATTCAAGGAGAGAAATTCACAGGTAAATTTGCAGCAATCTAAACCAAACAACTTCATAAAACTCACAAATCTCTACAAACGAAACAAAATAGTGACCCTTGTTCTGATTTCTTTCTCCAATACAACCTATAATACATCGCACCGAATTCAAGACAATTATTCCATAGTTTTAATGCTCACAATGACTTGAAAACATGCTATATGCACAAAACTCACCGCGTAACTCAGAAATTGCATAAGGGCCAACATTTTGTTGATCTTCACCAAGTATGTACCAGCCTACTTCAGCAACTGCGTCCAAACTCTTTTCGGTGCCTGATACGCCAAATCTCATCAGAATATCATGACAATAAAAGGGTATTTGCTAATATTATTGCTGCAAACCCTAGCTGGTTTGAAGCTCTTTTGATTATCCATTTCAGCCATTTATTATACCATTCTTAATGTTATTGCTAATTAACTTTTCTTCTAACATCAGCAGAAGAAAACCTAATTAATTTTTGTGTGTATGCGTGTAAGAGAAATCATCCCATGTTTTAAAGCAAAATCAAACGCACAAAAACGAACTAACCAGATTGTCGATGATTGTCTGAGCCAACCGAAGACGACATGGTTGCGAGTATATTGGCTGCAACAGTGTAACGAGGAACAAAACGTATGAAAATGAAAGCGAAATAAGAGGAAATATGAAGAAGAATATGGAAAGCGGATTCTTCTGTCAAGACAGAGCAATGAGAAAGAAACAGCAAAGAGATAAGAACTCTGGAAGTGGAAATTTGGGATTTGGGTATGATGACGACGCCGTTGGAGCTGAAAGTGAGGGAGTCGAGTATTGGGTTTGGGTTTGAGTTTGGGTCATGGGTTCGGGTAATAGGAAATTTATTTGTATAAAAAGAATTGAATACTATACTAAAGGTTTAATTAAGATATAACCGATAATTTAATATTAAGTTGAAGTTTAGTTTGATTCAAGGCTTGAAGTTTGATTCAAATTCAATCAAATTTAATTTTTAAAGCTTGAGTTTTACTCGATAAAATACTTGAATCACTTGAACTCAATTTGATAAGTTCAAATTTGATTCAACAGGCTTGATTTATCATTTTTCAATCATATATTATGAGAATAAAATAATAAATTAATAATAAAATATTAAAATATATGTTAAAAATATTGATTAAGGTGCGAGCCACTTGAGTTGAGAATCAAATGACTTGAACTCAATTCGACTCGTTACTTGAGTAGTTTAAACTTGAGTTTAGTTCGAAAATAAACGAGTAAAACTAAAGTAGTCCTTAAATCGAACTAGAATAGTTTAGTTTGTTTTTAATTAAAGGCATTATATTTGATACATTGGCAATTCTAATACACTATTAGTACATCAAATATAAACTTTTAATCAAATCTCATAATTTATACATGCATACATATATATAATTGAGCTTTTGTTATTTTAAATCATGTTTTAGTCTTGTAAATTAAAAAAATTATTGTATCAAAATTTTAATCGACACAACAAACATTGATTTTTTTAGTTTTTATCAAATTTTAATCTATAATAATTTTATATTGTTTTTTAATCATACCATTGTATGGTGTTTAAAATTATTAAAGTTGATACTTGATTAAGATCTATTTGATTGTGAGCAGGTAACAACCAGAGACAGAAGAGCTCAAGCAACAACGAGAATTGTAGATTAGTGCAGCACTGGAGGCCTAGATTTAGATGCAGGCGTGCTCCGGTAGATCGACATTGATGGAAGAGGTATCGAACAAGGCCACCCTGATTAGCAATTATATGAGATTGAAACAGTGAAAACCATGGGGGATGTAGCTCAAATGGTAGAGCGCTCGCTTTGCATGCGAGAGGTACAGGATTCGATCCCCTGCATCTCCATATTTTACATTTTATTGGGCCAAAAATGATTAAAATATTTTCCTTCGCTAATTATTAAAATTTCCACAATTTTAAAACATTTTTCTTTTTCCCAACAATTTTATGATTACGAGCCGTATTCATTGTCATAGTGCTAATTTTGACCAATACTGTAGGTATAGGCAGCCTTTTGACCAAAAAAAAAAACTCACAGCCCTCCGTCGGTGTCCCTTTGTCTCTCTCGACTCTCACTCACTCACTCAAACTCTCTCTCGACAGTCGACTCCAGCAGTCACCAATCGACAATCACCCCTCTCCTCAGTCCTCAGTGCTTTCAGTCTACTCTCAAGTTGAGCACACCCATCAATCGGCCATCGCCCGACAGTAGCGTCACTCGACAGGACTTGATGCAAGTTTGGGAATAACAACTAAGATGGTATTTCAGGCCGTTGGTTGATTAACTTCTTCATATTGTTTTTATGTTTCTGATGAGGTGAGATTGAGTTTTTTATTTCTCTCTTTGCTCTGATTGGTACCTATGTTTTGTAATGTGTAATATACTTGGGAGGTTTGATCAATGGGAAGTCGGTAAAGATTTGTAATTTGCAGTTTGCTGATATGGTTTAGTGTAAGCTGTCTGTCTTGCATTTACCTGATATCTTTCAGATGTGATCTGGTTTGTGGTTGAATCTTGAAACTAACCAACCGGTCAATACTGGTTTGTACCTGTAGTGTATGCTATTTGAGTATCAATACTTACTAAATATTGATGTCTGTTTGTGTAGTATGTTTTGTTCTGGGCATAATTACTAAGTATTAATGAATGTAACATCAAATAATGGAGTAGATGAGTTCAGGCAATACTCTACTTGTTCATAGCCATAGCTAAAACCATTATTGAATAAGTTACAAAATTGTTGTAACTATGAATTTTAATAACAAAATCAGTAATTGTGTTGTTTGTATGCGTATTATGTAGAAAAAATTTTGAATATTGAAATTTGAAGTGATAAAAAATAATTATAATAAAAAGCAATTGTGTTAGCTTTTTGGGTATAGAAAAGGAAAACACTAAGGAAAAAACTCGTGGTATCTAATCCGATTTAGCGCGGATCAGATATATCCGAGTATTAGAAGGTATCAGATATAGATACAGATTGGTTTGTCAATATCCGAATAGGTTCGGATCGGATTAAAAAAAAACCAAAAATCCGATCCGAACCGATCCAATATCACTCCTACTTTGAGGGTTGTTTATTGAAAAGATTCCGATGGGTGTTAGGCTCTTTCATTGTGTTCTTTCTCTGCCTCTTGGTCACTTGCCATTGTTCAATTATGAATGACAATGAATACCCTATAAATAGGTATCTGGCACTTTTCAACTCGATTAAGTAATATTAAGATATTATACAATTGGTTTCGGATAATAAAATTATTACTCGTCATGGGTTCGAGTAATCATATTAGAATATTCGCTACCCAAACTTGATTATAAATAATAACTTTTTAATATCATATTTATATTTTTATATATAAATTATTTATTAGTAATGTTATATTTAATTAAATTAATTCATTAAACATTATAATTATGATTTTTACCTTTAATTTATTTTTATAAATTAAATTAAATTTATTAATTTAATTTTTTAAATAATTTATTCTAAAATTGATTTTATATTTAAATTTGAAAGTAAAAATTTTGATTTAATAAACAGGTATTTAATGGGTTTGGGTAATTAAACAGATAGTTTCTATGTTATAGAGTTAGGATTTGAGTAACACAAATCAAAATAATCGGATAATACTCGACCATTATATTCCTATGCTCAATGTGCCTCAAATGTAAGAGCCTCTTACCATACTAACAAATACAACCCTCAGCAAATTGGCTAGGACCTTAATGCATGCTACACCTGCTTATTGCTCCACTCAGTAAGCAAACAAGCCCTTAGCATGATGCCAAAAATATACATAAACTTTGTAGAAACCCATATTCAACTGATAAGGATTGTTTTTGTGGTTGTTCACATGACCAAGCAACTTAGCTTAGTGGCAAGGAAGATGTCTTAAGATTTCGAGTCTCGCCAAGTGTGAGTTTGAGTTAAGTTAGTTATTTACTAGTTTATCTAGTTTGAGTAATGTGATTTTCATAATTACATGTTCATAGAATGTAATATGTTGATTGTGATTGTAACTTCTAATGAGAATGTACTACTCAAAAAAATAGGCATAATTAGAAAGTCTTTCACTTTTCTTTCAAATTAACAGTACTTAATTTTTGTTTGCTGAGAATAATGAAAAGAAGTAAATTTGAAAATTTTGTTAATTTAATAGTTAATTTTATAAATATTTTATTCATTTGTAACTTAACTATTGAATTAATAAATTTTTCATCTCATTTCTTTTTTCTTTCCTTCCGAGCAAAGACTTTAATTGGTTTGCTTTGGCTCAATGGCCAAAAAAAATTAATGAAGAAAGAAATTTGATCTCATTTCTTTTTTCTTTCCTTTCAAGCGAAGATTGTAATTGGTCTGCTTTGGCTCAATGGCCAAAAATAATTAATGAAGAAAGAAAATTTGATCTGAGACGCACTAAAACAAACATATATACACAGTTTAGGAGCCCAAGCTTTCCTTCCTTTTTAACCTTTTCTCTCCATTTCATTTCAATACTTCACACCATGACTAGCCCCTTTCATTCATTCAAAAGGACAATCCAGACTCCTCAACCTTTTTAAGACTAAACACATAGACAAAACACAATGCCCGAATCAAACCAAATACTTGAAAAGGATCCATCCCAGAAGGTTGTTGCTTGAACCAAAAGGCGGTCTTGTTCGTGGACAGTCTCTCATCCACCAATGCCATGGTTGGTGTCACTGTCATGGTCATGGCTGTTGCTGCGATCAGTGATGTAACCATGCAGGGGGGATTTGCGCTCAGGCCGTTTACAGATGGCTTGTACTCCAGGCTGCACCTAACCCTACCATTTGTTGCAATCACAGGCAATCCTAAACAAGCAAGAACATGCAAGAATATTGTCAAAAACCCAATTTTAAAGACTTCATTTGTTGGTTTTCTGATCCTTGATGTCATCTGATATGAACAAATAGAATCTTGGGTTTGTTATATAAAAATACCAATGGGCTATGGTAAACATGAAAAACTGGAATCTTACCAAGAGCTGACGATGATTGAACTTTGCTTGATCGCTTTAAATTTGCCTATTATGGTGGCCATTTCTTTGAATTCAGGTGGTTCAAAGATGACACCAAAACTAGTTTAGGAGGAAGAAAGGGTAGATCTATACTATGGTAACAGGATTTGCTAATGATAGCTGAAAATAGTCTTAATAGTATATGTTGTAAGCAAGGGCTAGGTGCTCAGGGCATCACACAAAGTGGGTGGATAGAAGCCAGGAATTTTATATCCTTAATCCTTGGCAAACTAATTGCTTCCCCTGCAAGTGTCCCTCAAAATCTACTTAAAAGGTGTTAGGAGTAGACCTAATAATCTTAGACACAATATGATAAATGGTGATCAATGCTAAAACGATAAGAATAAAAGACACGGAGTTTACAAAAGTTAAAATTTGATAAAAATTATATATGAATATAACAAAAATTAAAAAAAAAATTGTGTTGTGTATTGACACGAATTTTAACATAATTTTTTATTTTACAAGAACAAAAACACAAATTATATATACCAGAGCTAGAGAGGTCTTATTCATTAGTAAACTGAATTTCTTTGCTTATTTTCAGATATTTCAATCACATATTGCCTGCTCTGTTCGGAGACTATGATATTGTCTTTGGTAGGACAAAATTCATGGGTTCCAAAATTATTGTCACACAGCCCATAACCATAGTGCCTTCTTAAAAGCTCAAACCAATTCAATAAAGAAGCCTAAAATATATCTTGACCCATAGTTAATTGTAAAAGAATAGCCCAACTTTGAATTTTCCAAAAAAAAGAAAAAAACTGATTATCATTTGAAAACTTATTTCATCAATCATCGACGGTAAAAATTATCATGGGTTTTTTTTTTCTATTATAAATTAATAATATTTATTTATATTCCTAAAATGTATTGTATGTGTGCTAGCGGTATGTATATTTGCGTGAATGAAAAAAAAATTTAAATACATTTTTATTTTTTATTTTTACACCACAAGATTACTTTAAAAATATATTAAACATACCCTTTAAAATTATAAAATCTTCTGATAAAACTCGTCTTTTCATCATTGCTCTCTAACTCTTTTTTTCATCTTTTTTATCTTAACTTCTTAACCCTAAATCTGAAATTCTAAAATCAATTCATCTTCAACTTCATATTAGGAATTATTTCTGAGTAATTGATTAAAAGTAAAATTAGCTAGGAATATCTAGTACTTGAATGCTTTAGCCATTGGAAACGTATACAAAACATGCATTAGGAGAAAACAACTAAGCATTTTTGAATAACTAAAAACATCTGCAAAGATACATTATCTAGTAATATTACACCAACGAAACAGTATCATAATTTCTACTATCACACTCTTAATTTCGCATTTTTATTTTACAAAAAAAAAACAATAAATATATTAAAGTTTACATAAATTTTCAAAATATTTGTGAATTAAAACCCGGAGCCATAATCCATGCCAAAATCGTATAAAATTTCTTTATTATCATTAAATAGAATAAAACCTTATCCTCGGTTAGTATCAATATTTTGTTCAATTGATGCTCCTCTTCAATTTAACAGTTCAAATTTTAGGTAGTATTTTATTTTATTTTATTTTATATTTTAGTTATTTTTTGAATTGTTTACCCTATTTTCTGTTTATTTTAATTTGTTGATGTGTTTGATTCTATTTGTCTTCTTAACATCATTTTATTCATCTTTTTTCATAATTTATTTTTTAACAAAACAAGCATGATATTAAAATAAATTAAAACTTTTCACTCTTTAAGTATTTGTTAAAATTATGTTTTTATTAATTTTAAGTATCACTTGTAATTTTTTATTTAAAAAATTTATTTTTTATTATTAATATCTATTTAAATAAAAAAATTTAGAGCATACTAAAAGCATATAGTATTTTGAAGAATGCTTGAATCTTGATTAGTAGGAGCAAAGAAATTTTACACTAGTCTATCGTCTCATTATAGAGGCGGCATCCTATTTATATCACAAGTCTTTTAAAACATGTGGTTATCCTAAAGCCAAGTGTGTGGATTTTGGTAAGTTTTTAGACTCATCTCGAAAGCTAAACACAATTTTTTTTGTAAGAAGAGAACAATAAAAAATAACTAGATAAAGTAATTCTAATAATTTTAAATATGGTACGATTATATAATATAAAAATAACATGATTAAAAAATATAATAATGATACATGATAAAATTAAATAAAAATTGTATATAAATATATAAAAATTAAAAATAAAATTTTATAATTTTTATATCGATACGAATTTTGATATAAAATTTTCATATTTAACATTACATAAATATAAGTTACAAGAAACAAAACTAAATTATAAATACAAATTATCACGTTTAGATAAAACTTATGCATGTTGGCATTACATCCAATAGTTTTGGGCATCTTGTGGCCCATCCTATCATACAAAAGTTGTAACGTAATACTTCTGTTGGGATATTCAAAATAAACAAAAGATGCAATGATGGAAGTCCTCATCTTTGCAAGCATGTCAGCGCACAAATAAATATTACTAAATATATGAAAGATCATGGCACCCAAGAGCATATAGATCATCTAGCAGGGGATGATCTAACTTAATCAGAGATTTTAAGTTTGAGTCTTGGATATATAATTATGTTAAAACTCTTGAAAAAGAGTTTTGTTGCTTTTTGGGTCTTGTCTGGCTTGAATCTAAATTAATCGTATACCAAAATGGCGTGGAGATACAGGATGGTCTCAACAAAAAAAAAAGAAAGATCTTGGCATTTCACACCGCAGAACCATGCAATCGAAAACAAGAAAACTAATAAGTATGAGACATGAGGTTATCAATTATCACATACTTTAAGATTAGGAATGTAAACAAGATGGGTACATATTAAATTTAAGGTACGTAAATTTGAATCTGATTATATTTTCTCATATTTGAATCTGATTAACTATCCAAATATTTTTATTTTTACTATCTAAACTCAACTTATATAATATAAGAATTACTCGTTTAATTACCTGAATCTATTAAATACTCATTTGTTAAATTAAAGTTTAACTTTCAAAATTAAATTTAAAATTAATTTTAATGCAAATTATTAAACAAAATTAAATTAATAAATTTAATTAACTCATAAAAATAATGTTAAAATCATAATTAAAAATACTTAATGAATTAATTTAATTAAGTATTATATTAATAATAAAAATTTTATAAATAAAAAAAATAATATTTAAAAATTATTATATGTAATTGAGTTCAGATAGTAGCGTACCTAAAATCACTATCCAAACTCTACCCATATCCTTGACTGGTGGTAAAATTACTATGTATGTGAGCTGTAGAACTTGTTTTGCTGAATTAGATGAAAATCGACTATTAAAACTGAAAATGTGAGCTGTAGAACTTGTTTTGCTGAATTAGATGGAAATTGACTGTTAAAGTTGACCATTAAGAACTGAAAGGAATAGCATTAGCTTCTTTGGTTGCATATGGTTTGGTAAAAAGAAAGAGACTTTTTGTAAATTAGGAGTACTACAAATTCTGTTTAGTTAATTTGGCAAGAAAACCATAATGAGTTATGTGATGTATACTGCAACTGCTATTCTGGTTTCTCTTCTCAGCATTGTCTCAAGTGTCTAAAACTGGTTGTGTATATCCTGCAGAAGAATCTTTAATTTGATCGTAAGTCAAATTTTCTGTTGCATGTGACCAAACTGCTATTGTTATCATCAGTTCCCAGTACAGAAACCGTTCGTATTCCGGTTCTACCTTAAATTTTCTGATTTTATCCCCATTGAAATGAGGGTATGATTTTGTAGGATCAAACGTGATAATTTTTTCCCCGGGAAACCAATGATAACCTGAGGATGCGAGTAACTAGTTGATCTTAACCGATGAGGAAGTAGCTCGGTCCAAATAGGAGAAGCCTCTGCTCATGTGCCCAAGAAGGAAGTGGAGACCAGGATAGAAGAGATGAAGTGACCAGCAAGAACTTGGAAAAGCTCGAGGAGGAGAAAGAATCAGGTACTGGCACAAATGGCTGAGTAGAAGAAGATTTTGTATGGGAAGTTCAAGGACTCCATCAATCTTGAAGGGGATTAACAGCCTAAGATGGTTCTGTTTCCTGTAGTTTGATTACTACTTGTTTATGTTTGATATTACTTTCCTTTGTTGCCATCCACCATGTTTTTCTTAGAGCTTTTCTTATCTTTTATTTCGAATTTAGGATGTCCTCCTGAATATAGACAGATCAATGAATGAATGAATATGAGCTGATTCCTTCAGTCATTTTTAAAACTGTTGTTCTATTATCTTCTTTGCCCTTGAAAGATGTTATCCTGACACAAATATTCAATATAACTATGCATTGGAGGATTTTGATGTAATTCCTTAAAATGGAGGAATGTTGTGTCTTGTCAAAGAACTAAACCAGGCATGCCTTTCAACAGGAAAGCATGTAGGGTAAATAAATATGAGCATTTCAAGTTTCCAATTGAAATCTATTGGAGCATGCAGCCATAGCTATAATGTATAATGCGCTAGCAGAAAGAAAACTGTGAATAATGCGAATTCATGTGTGTATACATATTTTCAAATAGATAATACTATTCTGTGCATCACATGGATCACAAGCAAGTTGAAATGTGTTAGAGCATAACTAAAATATATAATATGCCAGTAGAGAAGAAAACTGAGTTTCATACAAGCAAATACTACTGGCTATAATGACCATTTATTGCCTTGAAATAGAATTCAGGTTACATATGCAATCATTTATCTGGTATTAGGATTCTGAAGACAAATGATAAACTGGCTGCTTAAAGAGATGCAAACTCGTCTCTAAACCAGTTATTGGTAAAATTGGAAATTTTAGCAGCCACAGGCCAGCAAATCTAGTACACCATTCGACATTAAGCTAGATGAGGTAATGCTTGGATCAAATCCTTTGGCAACCTCTATCTGTTGCAACATACCGAATGCAAATTGTAAACAGCCAATGCTTATGCTGAAACAAGCTACTAATCATCTTCGATCTCCCGCTCGAACACTGCAAATAAGTAAACGACAGTGTCATACTGTGGCTTCATGACATGTCATCACCATACCATACATATCTCAGCCGAAAAATTTAACTTACCAATCATGTTCATTGGCTGAAGCAGAAAACCCGACCTCACCATAATACAAGAATATACACCACCAGGCTACAAGTCCGGACACTTTTGAGCTTCAACCAATGAGAAGGAAATACAAAACAACCTGTGATACCCACTACTAATGCAAGCCCCAAAAATACAACTTTCTTCCGATAAAAGTGACAACTCTTAATGAAGAATGACCAAGGGGATCATTTTGTGAATGATACATATAATGCCTCAAATACTAAACACCAAAAGGATCGTACCAAAGCCTCCAATCCTACCTCCACAATCTTTAACTTAGAACAATAGGAACAAAAAACCCCATTATCACCATGGCACCAGCTCAAATCAAAGCCCCCAAAACAACCAAATTTCACAACATTTTCAAACTATAAAGACCATGATATCAGCTATAACTCAATTTGAAGCAACAGGAATGATTTCATGAATGAAACAAGGCCTCAAATATTATCTTCCTCAAAGCTTAAACCAATAGCTCCTTAGCTACAAGCAAAATCCTAACCACTAAAATGATCATTTAGCAAAACTGAAACATCCAATTCCCCCAATTCAATTTCTACAATCTCAAAGCACTAAAACCCCATGAAACCACAAAACCACTTCAAATCAACCCCCAAAACACAACTTTCCCAACAATTCAACCCCAAAAAATACAATCAAATCCTATTATATCCAGGAGTAGGCCTCAAAGGCTGACTTCCAACAACAGAAGGCAACCCATTTTCCTCCTCTTCTTCCACACGAGAACCCAAATCTTCCGTTCCTCTAAAGGCACCATGAACAACAACAACAACCACCCCAATAATCAACCCCACTAAAACATTAACACCCACGTGTGTCAAAACCAATAGAAGCACAGTCGCAAAACTCAAAACCCCCAACACAACATTATCATCCACCGTTTTGTTGAACACAACAACTGGGTTGTCATTAAAAAGGTAAATAAACCACCAGAAAATGAAAGTTATCAAAAAAACTATCATTGAAGTCGGGTGCCAAAGAAGAGTTAAGAAGACGATTGTTAGCACTATGAATACATAGTTTACGCGGAAGTAGGAGCGGTTCACCTTTATTCGGGATTTGGCATCGCCGTAGGAGACAGGGAGGGAGAAGGAGGACAGCGAGAAGAATTCTGGCCAAGGGCGGCGCGTATGCTTGGCGCGTGTGGAAGTGGAGGTTCGGCCGGAGGTGATGGTGCCGTAAGTTGTGGTTATGGGTGGCATTTTTTGAATGGTATTTTTGTTCTAAGGAAGAAAGATTGAATCTTGAAAGATTTCGGAAAAGGAGAAATAGTGAAAGAGAGAAAAAGATTCGAACTTTTTTGGGGGGGTTTTTTAATGTTTTTTTTTTTTTTGCCCTTCAGTGTGAGAAAAATTTTAAAAAGAAGACTAGTACAATCTGTAAGGAACAAAATTGGGGGCCTGATTTTTTTTTTTGTTTTAATTTTTAAAATTTGATTTATTTATTGGTTAAAAATAAAAAAGATCTTGTTTTATGGAAAGATTGTACACTTGTTTTCTTTCCTTTATTTTATTTTCCCTAATTTCTGACCATCACTTATATCCTTTTGCTGAAGAAGGGGAACTTGTACAACTTGGCTTAATTAACAGTGTTTTTATACATAATCCTTAAGAAAAACATATAAAATTTACATATCAACTATGATACAATATGAAGAAAAAAAATTACTAAAAATTAATGTTTGACATACCCAAACAAATTAGTATTTGATTTATCGATACAAATTATGACACTTCCAAAAATTCAAAGAAAAAAAGCTTTCAACAAGTGAGAAAAAAATAAAAGAAAAGTTCAAATCATTGATATAAGCTACTTAGTTTATAAATTTATCATTAAATATTTTGTTGAGCAATTTAAGGGGCTAATTCATGGGATAATCATTCATGAAATCTTGCAGGCGTACAAGGTCTACAACCTCTCATGAAACCCGAATGGATGAAAGAAGCATGCAATTCTCATGCAGAATACTAACAGAGATTTGCTCTTGAACATGCTACTTTGAACATTCTCATGATCATAACTTTCTGCTGTGTTGTTTCACCAATAATACAATCTGATAAACATCGCCTTAATACATTATCTTCACCTGAAAAAGGTCCGAAGAGTGCATTCTCACTGCTGGAGTTCCGGCGAAGTAGAACTACGATTTTTCCCGATCTGTACCATGAAACTTCCTCCCTGCTTCAATAGCTTCCCTGCAAAATTTGCTAATTAATCAAAGCAGGATAGAAGAAACAAAACCAGAATGCTTTAGTGGCCTATGTATTAGATACAGCAAGAATATAACAGCCCTTATCCAGATAATTTAGATGGTCGATGGCATTTGACATTCATCTTCTTAATAGTGGGATATATCAGTATACTCATGAATCAAAAGAAAACAAAATCGTAATGTTACAATGTTGTAACTCTCATCTATAGCACTTGTGTACTCAGAATGAAATTCCTTTTTTATCCCCTATAGGTCCTTCGCATTCTGCCTATATCTCATTGAAATGCACCAAAGTTTCAAGTTAGCGAAAAAGGATGACCGAAACAAAGAAGATAAAGAGTGAGATAGCTAACCTAAAAGCAATTACGAGCTCTTCATTTTCAGGGTCAAGCTTCACACCCTCGTAAAAGGCATTGGCTGCTTCATCATATTTCTGCAATAAAGGAGCAGCTAAAAATGGTCAGATAACAAAAATGATAAAACCAGTATGAAAGATGACTAGGGTAAAAGATTGTAACATGCCTGCGACAAATGCAAAGCAGCACCTTCACGATAGCAAGCTTTCAGCCAGTCTGGTCTTAGTGACCTGCAAGCCTTTGCATCAGTTAAAGCATGCTCAGCTTATCCACGACGGATCTAACCAAGGCTTCCATCTGAACGAAATGTAGAATCTGTCGGATCTAAATCAATCGCCTGTAAATGCGTTGGCAAATGAGATTAAATCACATGATTAAGTGTGTTAATAAATCAGTTACACATTTCTTAGGCACAGACATTCGATTCACCAAATACCAGAAAACAAATTTGCCTTCCCATGGTGTTAAAGGTTTAGCAATCAAGTCTGGGGTGTTAGTTTTTCAGGTCATTCCATCAGTTGATAGGAAAACTAACAGAAAAAAGAGCTAAAAAGCAGTTCAAATATCTGAAAATAGATTTCTAGTCTAGGAAAATCTTAGAATACGTGGAATAGTGTTAATGCAATTGCGCATATTGAGATCAATCTTACTTGTGTATATGAAAAACAGCCATATGAAAATCTTTCCTTTTGAAAGCCTCATCTCCTCTTGATTTGGCTTTTGCAGCTTTCTTCTTTGCTTCTGGTACCACCTAGATAAATTGTCTCAGATGTATGAGGAGCAGTATATATAATTCTTTTATTACTTTAAACTGTCAGATATTATATCAAGTCCAGATTCCAACCACGAAAATTACAGGCACCAGCTAACCACAAAGAAAATCACCGGAATTACATCATTTAAAGCCCATTGCTCAAAAGGATGAAAGTAACCTCACAAACAAAATCTAAAAATAAATACAGTAGAAGGGACACCTCAGGTAGATCTTTTGTTGAGAATGTCGAGTCCCCCGTTGCCTTAGCTTACTTCAAAATTTCATTTCCTCCTACAAAATTCACCTCGGAAATAAATATAGATAACTAGTACATGTTGCATTTGCAGTCCAAGCAAAACAAAGATGCCAAGCAAAGGAGTCCAAGCTCACACTCTGCTTAAATTTTGATTTGTAGTAGAATTGAAAAGTATCTCAAAGCAACAGTAGTCAGGTTTTTTCCATTCGTAAGGGGCTTTGCTTCCCTCTCATAAGATATGTAATCTATCTCTTAGCACAGGTAGATGTATTAGGTAAAAAGCATTCTTATGTTGAACATACAAAGATGCAATCATTAATAATTTGATAAGCTTTCCATGAGAGACTTGAGAAAGGGAAGGAAAAAGAAAGAGTACAAGCACTTCAAACAATGTAAAACAAAATACGGGGATACGAAAATCATCAAAATTCTAGCTGATATGATCTTTGTGAATGTCCAGTACTAAAAAAGCAAATACCAAATGAAAATAGGAGTAATAAAGAACTAAATTTGGCAATTACTACCAGTTGTGTTAGCTTCAAACTGCATTTGTTCAAGAATCCCATCCACAGTCCACTCCGGAATGGCATCAATTCGGGATGTCAAAGGAAAAAGGATCTCAACAGCCCCACTTAGGCCTCTGGCCGCTGCAACCTGTATGGGTTTCTGGCCATCCTGCAATGTGATGAAGAAAGAAAAATACGGAGGATGAAGTCAACTAATAAATCTATAAAACCACCAATTTGTTAGTTAATGCATCAATGACCTTACGTCATCAACTACATTAGGATCTGCTCCAGCTTTCAATAAGCTGTTGATTAATTCTGGGCTTCCATTATCAGCTGCAATATGCAATGGAGTAGCTCCACCAGCTGTAACATTCACATTAGCACCTGCCTGCATATGAGAAAATACAAAACTCAGTGACAACAATGAAATGTTAACATGAGATGGCATAACAATTATACTATCTATTAGCAATTCATCTCCTTAGGGAGAGGGGAGGTCAGCTAAGATCAGAAATATAAAAAAAAGGAAACTTTGGAACTGTTTACAAAGTTTACAAACTTCTTAAAAAAAGTCACTTGTCGAGCAAAGCAACTGAAAATATAACAAAAGATTTAGCTATTTCTCTTCTAAAATTTTCACATTGTAAGAATTTTATATAAGCGAAAACAAAGTTCAACATAATAGAGAACTAAGAAGATACAAAACCTGAATCAACAAGTCCAAGCATTCAAGTGAACCTGCTGCTACAGCTGACAACAATGGAGTGATATTATCCTCAGTTTCAGCATTATGCTGCAAAAAGTAACATCACAAGCAGTAAACGGCAAACTCAATTCAAAGAAACTATTCAAGACAGAAGTCCCTAAGAAAAACACAAATATTCTCTAGTCCCTTGAATTATTGTATTTCTGTATTAAAGTATTATGACATGAAAACAAAACATACATTAGCATGATGCTCTAACAAAAACTTTTACAGCATCATGTTGACCATGACCTGCAGCCCAAACTAAAGGGGTAACATCAACATCTTTGACCAGTATATACTTCAGCAACTCAATATTCACTGCAAGCAAGTAGTAAATTGGACGTAAGAATTCACAACGACTGGGCCATGAAGAATAGCAACTTAAACAATAGCCTTTAGTAAAATGTGATTCTGTGAGCCATGGAGCATGGTAACATCATACTGAACTAATATTAGTGCACCGCCACATCAGAATTGAAGAAACAATAGAAATTACCCCCATCCTTGGAAAAGAAAGAAACGAGCTAAAGAGAACACACCTATTCTGGCTGAATGATGCAAAGCTGTTGCACCTAAGTCACTGGGTATAGCAGGATTGGCACCATGCTCTAGAAAGTATTTTGCGGTGATGGTATGACCTTGCCTGGAAGCATGAAGAAGAGGAGTCTCACCTGCATTTTAAGTAATTCAAGAAGGTAAGTAAAGCGTCTTTAGCACACAAAGAACAGAGTTCTGAGAAAATTTTGGCTATGGAAAATGAAAATGCATACCATTTTCATCTTTTGTATCAACATCAAGATTCAATTCTTCCAACAAGTATTTGCACACCTCAGTCTTTCCCTCCCTTGATGCAAAATGAATTGCCCCTCGTTTGTTTGCGTCCTTAATATCTGCCAAAGTTTTTGCCATTCCCTTCCCCTCATCAAGTTGAGCAGCAATCTCTACACGAAAAAAGTATCAAAATGTAAAAAAAAAAAAAAACATTTCAAATTAACATTTAACTATTGGAATAACAAAATAAAGACAAAATTGAATTGCCGTACTCTTGAGAAGATCAAGATTTGCCGTACAAGCTGCATTCAAAAAGTTTTGAACTTTCAGCCTCACTGCAATCAAAATATCAACAAGTTTTCAAATTTAAATCTTAATGCTATTGAATTCTTGTATTCAGTGTACTAAAAACAACAGAGCAATTTTCTACAGCTAAACTACATATAACCCAAAAAAATTCATAAACTTCCATCTGTATTGCATACCGGCTGAAATACAGAATCCCCATTAAAGTATTCACCTTTCTGGCTCCAAAGGAATCAAGTTCTACCCTAAATGAATCTAAACGTTAAAGATGAAAAACCCAATGAACAACTAGGCAAAACTACATGCATAAAAATATAAATAGCTGAAGAAAGTGGGAACCTGCGAGGGCAGCGGAAGCATCAGGACCATGGTTACTGTTGCCTTAGTAAAACCATAAACAAAATTCTTTCTTCTTGGTGGGTTTGCTACGAAGGTTTAAAAAAATTACTAATTTGACTTCAGATATTGGTATTTTGTTCTTATTACATGTGCTAAAAAAAAGTTACTAGGATTTTATAATAAGATTATATATGATGTACTGATAGAATATAATTTTTATACACTGTCAATACATTAGAAGTTGACACCTAATCAATAAATTCTTATGGACAAATTAAAAAAAATTATTTATATTTATATATAAAAACCTATTGATAAGGTATCAACTTTTGGTGCATTAATAGTATATAAAAATTATATACTTTCAATACATCATATATAAATCATTTTACAACAAAAATTAACTAAGTTGTGAAAATTTTTCCCTTTTTTTTTCTTTTTCGAAACCTCCGATATGGCAGTCGAGCTTTACCAATATATTCTCTTTTTTCCCTTTTAGCCTTAGTTTTCTTTTTCACAATTTAATACAGAACATTATATTTCTTCTTATGAATATAAGACATTTTTCATTTAAAAAAAAACTTTTTAACTTCAAAATTTTTATATTTGTACAAAAAAAATAAACCTTATTGCTTCTTAAAAGTTTAGGTTATGAATTCAATCTTGTTGTACATGTTTGTAGGTATGAACAAGCAAATACAAACTTAGAAAAATAAACCCAAAATTCTTGGGGGGAAGAAAAGGAAGAAAAGAATCCGAAATTTGTATAGCCCCAACACCTTGGATGGGGGCATGGGATTACAAGCACTGATTATAGAATTTGGTTTAAGAAATCCTTGATAAAACAATGTATTGTTTACCTTTAGAAACAACTGAAAAGCATGCTATCGCTCCAATTGCATTAGTGATCTAAAAACCTGGTCATGTAATCATTGTAGTAAAGCACTTGTTCTAAATCATTGAATGGAAGCAAAGAAAAATACATTCCCTCAGTCCAAATTTCCAGGCCAACAATGCCTGGTGGTGGTGTTGTTTGCATCAGATTTTGTGACACAAAATTTGGTTACAAATCTCGGTTTGTTCAAAAGAAACTTCAGACAAAACCCAAACATTGGAAGAATCAGAGACAAACCTCTCTAACCAAACTTTTCCTCAAGACCAAATGTCAATCTCTCATATGACTGGCCTTAAGAAAGGACCTAAACAATCAAGCCAACCTCACTCTTCTTTTCTGGCTCTAGATTTCCCACGCTTCAATATGACTGCATCACTGAACATGCCACAGCTTGCGCCCAATGCCTTAGCTTAGTCTTCACCTGCTGAGGATTATCCCCTGGAAAATGGAAATAGCAGCATTATCAATATTGCAACATACCAACTACCCCGATTTTGTTGTCAATTTTTACCCTTATTTTGTGCTATTATTTTGCGCTGGTGATCATGATGGAATTGAGGTTGTTTGAACTCAAATCTAAATTTTATATCACGTTATAAATCTTCTTTAATCGTTCAGTTAAGACGTTGGCATGTATATTTATTTTTTTCTTTATTGTTTAAGTGTTTCTGGGATTGAAACATTACCTGGGCTGCAAATTTTCCACTCTGGCTCACTTCGAGGACTTCCAAAAGAAGATGACCTGCATGTGAAGGATGAATCTCGACTTTGAGGGGTTGAAACTGGACTAGGAGAAAGCTGACGGTTTACAGCAAAATAAAGGTCTAAAGCAGGCAATGTACTGCAGAGTTGTTGACCTTCTTCTTCTTTGAATCCGAATCCAAGTTCTATGCACCCTTTGAGTTCATTCAGGTCTTCATCAGTCAAGCCATTGGTTTCAACAATCCCATTCTTTCCTCTCTCCTGGCAAAGAATCTGGCGCCGCCTTCTCTCCCAGGCAATGTCCCGGGAAGTCTCGCACATCGACAACTGCTTGGATAAGCATCTCTTGTTTTTCATCAATGGCGATGGCACCAATGGCATTCGCTGCAAGTCTTCTGTTTCTGAGTCACATAACGATGCTGATGATACCGATGATAAAGATGATGAAGATGTGAGGGCCTTGGTTCTTGCTTCTCCGTCCTTCACCATTCTTTTTACACACATTTAAGATAGGTTTGTTTCTTATTACCTCTGCTGGCCGCGGCAGCACGGGAAGCCGACGCGGCCAAGCAATGGTAAAAGGTGAGAGATGGGGTGGCGATGAAGCTCTAATGGAACTAGCTATGTAATGCAAATTCCGGGTTTTTTTTATTATTTGATGAAACAACACCAACCCAAGCTGGAGATGAATGGGAAGGCTTTAATGGAGAAGGGGTTGACATCCATTTGGTGGATTTGGCTTGCAATTCCACCATCCATTTGTAACTGTCAGCTGCAACCCTAACAATGTTATTTTTGGAGAGTTGGCAATGCCAATTTTGGAGGGGAAGAAAAGAGAGTTTTGCTATATCTGTTAGGTAGAGGGATGGCTCAGCTACATTCTTGTAGTTTTAGATTGTATATGGTAAAATAATTGTTTTATACAGATCATACAAGCTTTTACAGATGATTAAAAAAGCACGAAATTATTTGATCTAGAGACAATGACACTAATCTTCCTTATCCTTGCAACATCATTATGTAAATTCTATTTCCTTGAAACAAGGAAGGCAGAAAGTTTGTGGAAACTATAGAGTTCAGCCCACATGACACTTAAGCAAAGTTAGTATGTCGGTTTTGTGAGCAAAGACCCAGTATATAGGTTTAGTAAAACTCAGTTATTTTAAGTTATCCTAATTTCATTTATATTATAAATATGTAATTTTTTTTTGTAAAACATTTTAGAAAATTAATAAGAAAAACCTAGTATGATCGTGGACATAAATAAATTGTCAAATCACAAAAATCTTGTTTTGTGTGTATGTGATTGTTCCTTCTTTCTTGTTTATTTGTTACATTCATCCTTAACAGTTGTTTGTTGTCATGTGTGATTGAGTAATGTGGTTAACAACTTCTATTAACACCTAAGGGTTGTGACTCAGTTGGCAACGCAGGCTGAGTTTGTGGGAAGAGCTCTTG
Organism: Heritiera fomes; assembly: GCA_032173925.1. NCBI lineage: Eukaryota > Viridiplantae > Streptophyta > Magnoliopsida > Malvales > Malvaceae > Heritiera > Heritiera fomes. The sequence goes on along the minus strand of JAPDPM010000021.1, from coordinate 9,407,692 downwards.
AGTTCGACTCCCACTAAACATATCTTTGGGGAGGGGTGAAGAGCCTTAACTGTGACTAAACCCCGAACAGGATTAATCTCAGACCGTTAAAACGGATGAAAATACATGTGATTTACACAAAAAAAAAAACAACTTCTATTAACATAAAGAACAAACCTTTTTTAAGTACATTTACTTACCACATGGTGAAATCAAATGACATAAAGTATCAGCAAATCAAGAATATGATGTCTGCCACATTTTGATATAAGACAATTCAAACGTATCATCTGCAACTTTTATAGCCAATTCTAATTTCAGTCTATGCTATTTATGTTTTAACAGTATTATACTTTTTACAAAAACAAACATAATAGAAATAATTAATCAGAAACTCCATAAACAATTTGATCATCTATAATTTTGTCTGCTAAAGGAATGAAAACAATTTTCCTAATGGCTTACAAGGTCAGATGGGAACATGCATATTTTCATTTAGGGATGTAAATTAATAAAAAGTTTGACGAACAATTCATAAATATGTTTGGTTTTTATTAATCTTAATAAACGATAATTAAAGTGTAATCTATTAGTTTATATATGCGAATAAATTCGTTTAAGGTTTATTTAAATTGTTCTTTTAATGAATTATTTAATATTCGTTTGTTATTTGATAATAATAAAATTTTAAATTACATATTTATTCCTATGTAATTTTAATACATAATTAATATATTTATGTAAGATTTTTAAATTTGACATCATATATCTTAAGGTGACATCATATATCTTAAGGTGAATACAATTTGTTTATATAATTTTTTTTAGTTTAGTACAAACTTGTTCGTTTAATATTATTCATAAACATGTATTCGTGAACATATTTGTTATTGTTCGTGAACATATTTAACAAACAACAACCGAATATGAACACTATTAAAAAAATAAACAAACGAGAGCAAACATAATAATATTTATTCATATTGGATTTGCTTAAACACTTTTTTTTAATATAATTACTTTATGATATAGTATTCATGTAAGCGAGCTAAGTTTATTTTGTCAATTTAGTGACAGTCTAAACAATCTATAGCAAATAACAACGGTCTAGAAAATTTTGTACCTAAGCTTAATTTAGCATTTGGTTTAACATTTTTATAGGGAATTCAAACAATTTAGAACCAATGAATACATACAAGCACCTTTTTCACTCTCCTTCGTGAATTTCCAACTACCTTTCTCAACAATCATCCTGTTTGGACAAGCAACCAAAAATAGAAAGCAAAACAAAAAACGAAAATTAAAAGAATGAAACCATAATGATACAAAAGATCATAAAAAATTCTTCTCTCACCGGTTTGCTTCCTTTAATCCAGGCAAGCCCTGCCAATGTTTGAGATTCCATGGGATAACAGAGATGGCTTAGGCTAATCCCATCAACCGCAAAAGAAGAAAACAAAGTAGCCAGTTTAGGCGTACAGGAGAACTTATCTTTGTTCTTCTTTCTTGCTTTGTTTTCCTGTACGCCATTGAATGCTCTCAGTGCTTCTTGGCATTTCCCAACCATGACAAACAGAAACCAATTTGTGTTTTCTCTTGTTTGGTTTTCTCTCATTTTCAATCTTGTATCAAGCCAGCCTTTGGCCTTGGACTGTGGCTCCAATGGCGGAAAAGATGAAGATGGGAGGGTTTGGCAGCCAGATGCCAAGTATCTTCTTTCCTCCAATAGTTCTGTTCAACTAAAAGCTGGATTTCAAGACCCTTCAATGCTTTCAACAGTTCCATACATGAATGCCAGAATTTTCACATCCCCGGCAACCTACAGATTCCCTATAAAATCGAAAGAGCATTACCTTGTCAGGTTTCATTTTTATCCTTCAGCTTACCCCAACTTCGTCATCACAAATTCCTATTTCTCAGTGGTTGCTGGAGGGGTCACCTTGATGAACAATTTCAGTGCTGCAATTACTTGTCAGGCTCTTACACAGGCTTATCTTGTTAATGAGTACTTCTTGGCACCTTCAGATTCTGAGGTTTTGGATATTACCTTTACACCGTCTCCTAACTACACCAACTCTTTTGCTTTTGTAAACGGGATTGAATTGATTGGCATGCCAAACTTATTTGGCATGGCAACAATGGTGGGATATGATTCTTCAAGTGTGGATGTTTCCACCGAAAATTTGCAGATGGTGTTTAGACTGAATGTTGGCGGGCAATCCATTACTCCTGGCAAGGATTCCGGTGGCCTTTTAAGGAGTTGGTACAATGATGCTCCATACCTTTATGGTGCTCTGATGGGTGCCAATCATGAGGCAGACAAGAATCTTACGATTGATTACAAAGATTTGCCAAAAGCTTCAGCTCCAGAAGATGTTTACAAGACAGCAAGGGCAATGGGACCAGATTCTGAAACGAATCTAAAGTTCAACCTGACATGGGTGTTTCAGGTTGATGCTAATTTCACTTACATTGTAAGATTACATTTTTGTGAGCTCGAAGTTGACAAGATAAACGAGAGAGTTTTCAATGTTTACATCAACAATCAATCTGCACAAGCTGATCCCAACCCGGTTGACATATTTGCATGGACAAATGCAAAGGGAGTTCCCATATACAAAGATTATGCAATAGTTGTCTCTGATGGGACAGGTGATGAATTCATTCAGATAGACATGACTCCATCAACCTTGTCAAAGCCTGTTGTCTTTGATTCTCAACTCAATGGATTAGAGATATTCAAGTTAAATGATGGGAACAAGAATTTGGCAGGAAGAAATCCGCAGCCATCAGATATGCTTCTTCAAGCTGAGAGTGAGCCTAAGAAGTCCTTCAATTCCAAGAGTAGTATAATTGGAGGAGCTACAGGAGGCGCTGCTGCAGCTTTTGTGGTGGTTGCACTGTTACTTGTTGTCTACACAAAGAAGAAGCGAGTCCAGGGGGTTGACTCACATACCTCTAGCTGGCTACCAATTTATGGGAACTCCCATACAACTGGAAGCAATGGCAAGAGCAATGGCAGCCATCTTTCAACGCTGGCTCAAGGTCTTTCTCGCCATTTCTCCATATCAGAAATCAGACAGGCCACAAAGAATTTTGATGAATCTAATGTCATTGGTGTCGGAGGCTTTGGCAAGGTGTATAAAGGGGTTATTGATGGAGGCACCAAAGTGGCCATTAAGCGATCCAATCCTTCATCAGAGCAAGGAATCAATGAGTTCCAAACTGAAATTGAGATGCTTTCAAAGCTGAGACACAAGCATTTGGTTTCTTTGATTGGTTTCTGTGAGGATGGCGGTGAAATGTGCTTGGTTTATGACTACATGGCTCGTGGAACATTCCGGGAGCACCTTTACAACAACAACAACAACAAATCTAAGCTGTCATGGAAACAAAGGTTGGAAATCTGCATTGGAGCTGCCAGGGGACTTCACTACCTCCACACAGGAGCTAAGTACACCATCATTCACAGGGATGTGAAGACAACAAACATTCTCTTGGACGAAAATTGGGTTGCCAAAGTTTCAGATTTCGGGCTCTCAAAAACTGGCCCTGACATGAATCAAGGCCATGTGAGCACAGTGGTAAAAGGAAGCTTTGGTTACTTGGACCCTGAATACTTCCGAATGCAACATTTGACTGAAAAATCCGATGTTTACTCCTTTGGTGTTGTCCTCTTCGAAGCATTATGTTCTAGACCAGCTCTCAATCCTAGCCTTCCGAAGGAACAAGTTAGTCTTGGAGATTGGGCCCGCTATTGTAAGAAGAAAGGAGTTCTTGAAGACATAGTTGATCCTCAGTTGATAGGAAAAATAAACCCAGAATGTCTAAAGAAGTTTGCAGAGACAGCAGAGAAGTGTCTATCTGATCATGGATTTGAGCGTCCTAGCATGGGTGATGTGTTGTGGAATCTCGAGTTTGCTCTCCAACTGCAAGAAACAGCAGATGGCTCGAAGCTCGGCTCAAGTTCAAGCGATCAAGGCAGTGTCCATTCAACAGATTCTAGCATAAGAAGCCAAAGACAAGGATTAAATTTAGGCAACCGCAGCCTTGGCAGTGAGCATGAATTGAGCGAGGAAGATAATCAAGAGAGTGCCATCTTCTCTCAACTTGTGAATCCACAAGGGCGGTAAAGGAAAATCATCCCGGAAACTGGTAAGGCCAGTGACCTGACAGTGATCAAGAAGGGAAGCCATGGAACTCAAGCATCACAGAAATTAATAACAACCCCTTTTTTTTTTGTTTACTTGAAGAGGGTGACGTTTATATTGTTTGTATTCTTTGTTATTTTCTATTAGCATTGCATAATATAAGACAGGCTATATAAATCAAAATTTCCCCCTTGCCTGGTAATATTATATTTAACTTGTGTTTTTCAGTATGAATTTACCATTTACAAACTTGTAGTACTACTATTTTCTCGGAATCTTCAATCTCATTTTCAGCACCAACCGAATTGCAAAAAAAATAAAAAATGGGACAATTTCTTAATTTCGCTTGTAAATTTAAAATTTTCCAGTATCAGTGTACGAAATCAATCTTTGTGTTATCAAAAAATCCGAAAATCTATTGTATAATTGTTCACAAATGACATTAAATCAGGTTGCTGGTGTGGAGTCTGGACTTGCTTAAAGACATTACTGCAATATTCTCCTCTAGGATATGGAAACCCAAAACTTTAAACAAATTAGTGTCTGGTCCGATTCTGAAAACTATGGGTGTTAAGAATGCCCCAAGTAAATGTTTAAACCTAGTTTTTTATTATAGAACAAAAAGATTAACCACTTATTTTAATTTTTTTTTAAATCTGATCATTATTTTAATTTAATTTTTTAAAATCTGAACATTCATATATATATTTTATGTTTGTATTACGTCTAATTCATTTCATGTGAAATATAAAAATTATTATGTTTCATGTGAAATATAAAAAATTATTATGTCGACTCGCTAAATACAAAATAATTTTTTATTTTTGCTAAATTTTAATCCGAATGATCACTTTCAAATTTTTTTCATGTCATTTTTGTATTGTATTATATTTAAAATTATCAGATCTTATTTTTTCTAACAATTATTTTGTTAGAATTAGAAAAAAATTCATGTCAACATATACTTGTCCTGGTAATGCATAACAAGCATATTCAATAGTAAAATTTTGTTTTCCTTTGAAATTAAGGACTTAATTTAATAAAGAGATCATGATTAGAGTTCCATTATACACACCAAGACATTTATAAAATATAATTATTAATCTTATCGAATTCAAATCTTGTATTAATCAAAGAAAATTTGTTTTGCATGTTCATATTATTCTCTTTTTGACAATTAATAACCAAGACAATCATGAAATGATCAAAGTCAAAGTTGCGTGCCGGGTGCTAATTAAACTGATTGCGATTGCTCAATATCTAGAAACTGAATATTCCAATTAGTGTTATCTAATCTAATTAACCCTGGTTAGTTGTTTAACTTAGGCATATTAATAAAAGTAAATATTAATCCTCCATCTCCATCAAAATATTCTCCAGCTTGGCTTCAGTTTGGAAGTTTCACTTGGGAAATAGGAGGTCACTCATTGGCATAGCATCATTTTGATTCGAATTACATCGTAGTCAATTTAGGTTAATCACATTCGTATAATTCTAAATTTTAATTTTTAAAGTTCGAATAATTTTTAAATTAAAGTTGTTTTAAATTCAGACTTGGATAGAGGTAAATTTGATAGTTGAATTTTATATCATTTCATATTCCATTTACATAGTAGTCAATTCGAATTATATCACATTTGTATAATTTCAAATTTTAATTTTTCGAAGTTCAAATCAAATTGTTTCAAATTCAAGCTTAGATAAAAGTAAATTTGATAGTTGAATTAGACATTTTTAGTTTTAAATTGATTTATTAAGATTTTTGGTTGGATCAATTTTGATTTGAATTATAATTTTGAATTAGTTAAAATTCAGATTATTTCAAATTTTAAATTTAAGTATGTTTGAGTTCAGAGATTTTTTTAATGATTTTTTTTTTTTTACATTTCAGGTTCATTCTGTCATCTAAATTGGAAACAGTAGCGTTAATTTTAGAAATGAACATTTAACTTAAAATTAATTGAAAATATTAATATGGTATCAGATTAGGTGTTGTCCCATTTATTATTCTTCCGTCATATATTTATTATGCTTACCTTAATGTGAAATTTTATTTTGCATCATAGACTGTCTTACCTTAATGTGAAATTTTATTTTGCATCATAGACTGTTATACCTAGATGTGATTTGGACATATAAATATAAAACAACTTTTTCATTTATTGACAATTAGTTTTAAATTAAACGTCTTTTTTTTTAAAAATTAAGATATAATGATCCTTGTATAACCCGAAAAATCAATTAATCTTAATATTAAATATATGTATATATGTATGCAAATAAAAATAAAAAGTTTTTATCCCCATGGAAAACATAGGAAATAATGAATGCATTAGAGGTCAGAGGAAGCTTTATAGGTGGTGAAACTAATTAAATTTTGCAACTTAAAGATTCCAAACCATAAATCAATATATGTATAAAAATAAGAAATCAAGAAAAAAAAATGTACATGTTTTTTTGGTAATGCTAATGTATAGAGGTAAACCTAGAGAACACCTCATACTGAATTATTGGTGCACCTGTCAACAAATTTAGCACTTTCTTTATTGTATGAAATAAAAAAAAGGGATTTTTAGATGACTTTCAACAGGAAAATGTTTGAAAAATGATGAACTCAAAAAAAAAAAAAACAATGTTTGAAATGTGAAATGACTTAATGTGTTATTAAAAGGAATAATTATTTCATATATGTTGGTGAAATTTTTTTAATTTTACAAATAGATTAAGATGATAATATGTATTCTTCAAAAATATTAAGAAAATAAAAAATAAATAAAATAAAACATGTGTTATCATCCTAATTTGTTGTGGAGTCAAAAAAACTTCATGAGTGCATTTTTTGACTCTACAAGCGAATTAAGATGATAACACGTATTTTTTAAAAATATTAAAAAATAAAAAATAAATGAAATAAAATATGAATCATCTTTGTAATCCACGTGTGAAGTTAAAAAATTTCACCAATAGTGTATAGAATAAAAGCTTAAAACTCAAATAGATCTTCATATTGTAATTATTGTATAAAATAAGTTTATAAAATTTTATCTTATTGTAATTATATTTATTAAATTTTAAAAAATAAATAAATAATTTTCAGTTGAGAGAATTTAAAATAGTATTGCCTCAAGAGTTTATATTTGATACACTATTAGTGTGTAAATCTCTTACACTATTATCGAATCATATCATGACACTTCATTAATCAGTAATTTAATTATATTTATATTTAAGGATTTTTCATTTTAAAATTTATGAATTAATGAAATGGCATGATATGATTCACGGATGGTATATAAGATTTATATATTGACAGTGCATTAAATACATATAATTCATTCCTCAAACATTTTTCATTTGACTCATCCAAATAAATTTAACTTGGCATTTTTAAAAACTAAATCAATCAATTAAAAAAATTAACAAAGAATTAAATATTTTATATCATTAAGATTTAATTACACTAAAATAATAAAATTTATAATCCTAATTTTATGTAATAAAATATCAAAAAAATTATTTTTATTTTTGTGTAAAATTCGAAAGCTTATTTGAAAATTAATTCCTAAGAAAATAAAATACCGAAGTGTTTTTCAAAATGTTTGTAGTTAAAATTGTGTTGTCTCAAGATTTTAATATGGGAATTGATGAAACTTCTTGAATTTTTTTTTATAAATATAAAACGAATTAAAAAGGTGTGTTTATCATTATCTTCTTTGTTTTTGCTTAGTGGGGATATCATTAGAGGCTGCGTAGGGTTCCAAATAAGTGAAACTTAATTGGAGAAATATGATGCAAATGTACTGTAATATTTGACAATAGATCAACATCTTGAAGAATTGATGGGGTCACCCAATGGGGTAGATATCTGTCATGTCCATTTTTCTTCCTTTTTTTTTTTATGCTATAATATTCAAGATGTTAGGATAAAAAAATTCCCCTCCTTTATATAATGGTTGCTAGTGGGTTCAATTCTAGCAATTATGTGTGCTTGGCTCAAAAGGAGAATTTAAAATCATATTTGACAGGAGAAAGAGAAAAATGACAGAAAAGGAAAATTAGATTTTTTTTAGTAATTTGATATTTAAAGAAAAAAAAGGACAAATGTTCTAAAATATAGATTACATAATCAATTTTTTTCTTCTTTTTTTTCTCAATTTTATAAATGATTGCAACTTTTTATTTTTTTATATGTGAAAATTCTGAATTTGAACCTAAAATAATTTCTACTCATATTTTACACTATATAAAAATGTGAAAATCTTTAAGTTTTCCTTTTTTTTTCTACAACATGAAGAAAAAGATGATTTTAATTTTGTTTTCTTCTTTATCTCATCCTCCTTATAAATATTTAAATTTGAGGCAATAGTCACTCAACCATGTATGTGTTTTTGGCTATTGTCATGTTTGAATTTATACATGTTGCATGGGTATGTATTATTAAAAGAATCTTAGACAATGTTAGAACTAAAGCATGCATTTAAAAAAATAAAGGAAAAATACCATTATCCTATGAAACAAAGAATAAACAAATATAAGATCAATGTGCTTGATCCACACCTATAAAACACAATCCATATTTATACATTAATTATATATAATGCTAATCTTAACTATCCTCTAGATCATTGTGATAATAATCCTGAGTTTGCACATTTTCAAGGGTGTGGCATTTTGAAAGTGAACTTTTCAACATTAAAAAAAAAATCTTTAATGATATAATGCACATGGTATTAAAAAAAAGGAGGGATTTTTTTTTACTTGAATTATCTTAAGAATATAAGGAAATTAAGTTTAAATACGGTTATTTGTTACACTATATTTGATCATAAAAAAAAGAACGAAGAAAAAAGGATGATAATATAATTTAAAAAAAATTATTTTATATATCGTTTGTCAAGTTTTTATATTTTATAAATAAAATTAACAGAGGAATATTTTCTTATCAGGATATGTAAAAAAATAAAAAATATAAAACATGTGATAGATTTTTAGACTTATTTGTAGAATTAAAAAATTTCATTATTAATATATCAAAACCGAACTCATATAAAAATTGTATTTTTTTTTGACATGGCAACTTGCATAAAAATCTCAATTAATTTTTTTTAACCCTAACAAAACTCAAATACTAGAATTTAAAAGTAATGATTCTTGACCCGCTCTTTTTTTTTCTTTTGATTTATATGGAAGTATTTTTCACCTCAAATATTTTATTTTAAAATTTTTTTTGGGTGAAAATTGTGGCTGTGGATTTTGAGTGATAGCTTGCATAATGCAGACCTCACATCTCAATCATGCAATCTAGAATGTTTGAAAAAAGAAAAAAAAATTAAAAAAACGATTTAATAGTCAAATAAACCTTTAATCTTTAGTTCAAAATGAAATTCAGCCTTTAACGTTTTATTGCATGAAATTCAATACATAAACTTTTATTTCAATGAAAATAAACCCTCAACCTTTTACAATTATACGATTAAGTCAAAATCTGTTAAATGACACTAACTGTCGTTAGTTTTGCATACGTGGTAGCTGACGTGGATAGTTTAGTTAGCTGCCACGTGGCATGCGTTAGTTCATTTAACAGATTTAGTTTATTTTCACTGAAATAAAAGTTTATGAACTGAATTTCATGCAATAAAACATTGAAGATTGAATTTTATTTTAAGTTAAAAATTAAATATTTATTTGACTATTAAGTAAAAAAGAACCTACTAAAACCTAGGAAACTTATGAGTAAAAAAAATTATAATAGTAGTAAAGAATCAATGACTATGCATAGAGTCACTATCCTAAAACTGACAATGAAAACTCCTATGAAAGTTGGTGGGCATAGGGTTTGTTAATTTCCCCTTAAAATAGTGATGATTGGACAACTCACAATCATTATCAACTTATGAAAACTATTGAGCCTTTGTTCCACCATTGACTTTTAGAGTATTTATATTTGGACAATGCTTTTATTTACTTTTTATTTTGATATTTTCTAATTAAATTTTAGTGAGGCAAATAGAAAAATAAAATAGTTAAATTGCATGTAGCCATTGGATTTTCAATTTATATGCGCCCCAAGGAGACTGGCTTAAGGGATTTTTGTATGAATATTTTAAAGAGAATTTGTTCCCTTAGGACCACGAGAAGTTATGAATAGGAAAGATTATTGTAAAATTGAGATGATGGTGTATAACATTGAACATCTTTTTTAAATCATTGGGAAAAGTGTGTCAGTTACATAAAAATAGATTGTCCAAATGTAAATTAACTTAGAACTTATATTATCATATATGTTACATGTTTTTATCGGCGGGGAAGATTTTGTCTTAACATGTGATTTTTGAAACTCTAGACAAATGGCAATTTCAAACACGCTAATTTGCAATTGTTTTTAATAAACAATTTGTAAATATGTTTGACTTGTTTATGTTCATTCATTAATTTTAGCAAATAATGGTGCGTTTGTTCGTTTATCTTCGCGAACAAATTCATTTAATGTTTATATAAAATTCGTTAGTTTAATGAACAATTCAGTGTTAGCCTGTTGTTCGATGATAATAAATTTTCAAATTACATTTTTACTCATAGATCATTTTAATGTGTAATTATTAAAATTACATATTTGTTTAAGATTTCTAATTTGGCATCATATATATTAGAGTGAATTCATTTTTGTTTTGCATATATTTTTTGTAATGCTCACAAACACATGTTGGTAAATATGTTCATTAATGTTCATAAACGAATTTAACGAACACGAACAATATTAAAAATAAACGAACAAATGCGAATATAGTAATATTCGTTCATATTTGGTTCGCTTGCAACCCTAATGTTGAGTGTTTTAATGGAATTTGTCTCTATTTTCACCAAAAAGAGAACAAGAATTCCTAATGTTTTTTCAACTTTGTAGTATTGCCATATTCTTATGTACATGAAAAGTTTGATTTTATACACTAACAATGGATTTTTTATTTCATAATTAAGATTAAAAAATTTTCATTTATCTTTTATTTTTATTTTTTTGTTATATTTTGATTGATATGTGTCATCTTATTAATTTTATTAATAAAATTTAAGGACTCCAGTAATGTGATAATTTTTCATATTAAATTATGACAAATTTAGAAGAACCAAAAACTTAACTCCAAAAATTAGTTATATAGTATATTTTCAAATAAATAAAAAATGGCAGAGAATCTCTGTCAGTCAACAAGTCTTCATAGTGGATCCCACGTAAGGCATTAATAGCAACAAAAGCCTGCCAAGTCAACATTCTTAGGAGACGCGGCCAAATCTCTGCCGTCCATGGTCCTTTTCACAGTTGCATGCCTCTTCACCCCAGAATGGACTCATGGACCCCACTTTTAATGGGTAGTTTCCTTTTCTTTTTCTTTTTTACTTTTAAGTTTTACAATTAAATTTAGTAATTAAAGAGTATATAATTATTTTTGATAAATAATTTGTGACTTTTCTTGTCTTTTTAACATTATTATTTTGAGCAAAATTCTTATGAGGTATCGCATTTATTATTTCTATTTTGTTTTATATTTTAAATCAAGATTTATAAAGGCAGTAAATTTCGTTCCACCTCTCGCTTGATTGATCTTTTACTTACTAACACATTGAGTCCCATGAAATGACATATCTCATCAATTCACAAAGATTGAAAGGAAAGAGTTCGAAATAGAGGTAAGTAACTTCAGTATGTAGACGTTAAAAAATATTTTTTTAATAACTTATTAGATCATATTATTTTTTATTTTATATGAAAACCGGTTATTCATGTGAAGAATTGAAAAACTGAAATATGTATATATTAAAAAATACTTTTTAAATAATTTATAATAATAAGTAACAAGTTTTGACATTAAACTAAGCAACAACGTGATCTAATAAGATGAAAATGGTTGAAATGTAATTATAAAAATAATTGCTTATATTATTCTTTTTTTTTTATCACACATTAACTTCAAGATCTAAAAACTGTCCCGAAAGTCAAATTCCATTTCTTATTGATTTTATTTTAATAGACTCTATCCAGAAACAACTTATATCACAAAAAAAAACCTAACATTTCATTTATGGTTATAAAGCAATCACAAAATCATGTGTCATTTAAATAATAAAAATAAGTAAAATTTTAAATATATTTAAGTAAAAAAGTTTCAAATTATATATAATTTAAAAACTTCATTGGTCGTACAATTAATCATAACTTAATTTTGCCTTGAAACTGCTTTTTGATAAAAAAAGAAAAGAAATTATAAATATGCCTAGATTTTTTTTAGACCTCATTTTCTTAGTATGATTACTGTTTAATGCTGAAAAAATTAGTGTAAAGAAAAAATATGAGTGCATTTAGATCCTTCTAAAATAATATGAAATAAAAAAATATTTTGAATTTTGATAGAAATTAAAATTAAAAAAGGGAAAAAGAAAAAATGGTCTTTACTGGGACCCCAATGAGGATCTCTGACAGAGACATCAGTTCTTTTACTTTCTTTCTGATTTGCCTCTGAAATGAACAGAAGACACTGTTTTTTTTCTCTCTCTCTCTCTAATGTTTTTTAATTTTTAGTTAAAGAAAAAAGAGAGGCTTTGTTTTCTTTTGGGTGATCTTATTGAGTCCCAGAGACAAAAGCAAAAATCTACTTTCACACCTTCCGATTAACGGGTTAAAATCAAAATCCAGGATTTTCTCTCTTTGTTTCTCATTCTCTCCGTATTCGAATTTTAAGAAAGGTTATTGTTTTGGGACTTCTTTTAAAGTTGTTGTTTGTTCACTTTAACTTTCGTTTCATTTCATACCCTGTTCTTTTATTTTCTTTTTGCCATTGGAAATGGCCAATTTTTCTTGTGTTGTCTTGAATTTCAATCTTCTCCACTTTTGTTTCAAAAGTTCTAAATTTTGAATAGTACCCATGATTTTAAAAGCCTTTGTCTTGCACTCTTGGTTCAAGTTTTGGTGTTTTAATCATTTTTGGTGTTCAAGTTTTGGTGTTCTAATAAAGGCCTGCTTTGTCATTGAAATGTTCTGTTAATCTGGTTTTTTAAGTGTTTTTGGAATTTGGGTTTGGTTTTTTTGAGGTTTGAGTGAGCATGGAGGAGGTTGAACTAGCTAACAAGGCAGCTATTGAGAGCTGTCATAAAGTTCTTAGTCTCTTGTCTTTACCAAAGGATCAAGTTCAGTATAGCAACTTGGCGATGGAAACTGGGGAAGCTGTGTTTAAGTTCAAAAAAGTTGTGTCTCTCCTCAGCAATGACTTGAGTCATGCAAGAATAAGAAAGTTGAAGAAGTTCAGGTCCACTTTGCCTCAAAAAATCTTCCATGAAAATCCCAATTGCAGAACAATTTTGTCACCAAAACCCCTTCAAGCATACCCTTCTAATCTGTTTGACAAATCACCCTTGGAAGCTGATGCTAGAGATAAAAATCCCTTGCAGCTGCCACAAAAGCTGTTCTTTGATCAGAACCCTTCACTTGAAATGAATTCATCAGTTAAGCCTTCCTTCCAAACTGCCCAAGTAAAGCCATCACGAGACTTCCATTTTGTTCATCAGCAGCAGCAACAGATGCAAAGGCTTCAATTCCAGCAACATCAAATGAAATATCATGCTGACATGGTGTTTTCCAAGAGTAATGGTGGCATAAACCTTAAATTTGATGGATCTAGTTGTACACCAACCATGTCATCAGCCAGATCATTTGGCTCGTCTTTGAGCATGGATGGTAATGTTGCTAACTTGGATGGGAATTCCTTCCATTTAATTGGCATGCCACACCACTTTGATCAGTCAAGAAGGAGGTGTTCAGGTAGGGGAGAAGATGGCAGTATGAAATGTGGTACTACTGGTAAATGCCATTGCTCGAAGAGAAGGTTAGATTCAATCTCTACTTCATGTTTTAATGTTGTGTTATTGTTAACTCCAAATTACTCATAATTTCTGTTTGTTGTTTATAGGAAACTGAGGATTACGAGGTCCATTAAAGTGCCTGCCATTAGTAACAAAGTTGCAGATATTCCTCCTGATGATTATTCATGGAGAAAATATGGCCAAAAGCCGATTAAGGGTTCTCCACACCCTAGGTAACTCCTCAGAGATCTGGCTATTAGTGTCTATGTCTATTTTACCGCATAAAACCTTCTTACAGTGTAAAATACGAAAATTTTGTGTTAAAATTTGTCTTGACATGAAAAACACAAAATTTGTTTTATAGTTTTTACCTAGTTCATATATAATTTTCATAAAATTTTAGTCCGTGTTATTTTCATGTCATTTTTTCGTATCGTTTTTATGTCATGTCATCCTGCCCTATTTAGGATTGCTAGGTCTTAGATGCTAATGTGTTCTATTGTTGGCTGTTGAAGTCGTTGGCAAGTTGCAAATGTGTTCCGTTGCTTCTGTCATGCTAAGACAAGGTTTTCGCGGCAAAAGTACCAGAAAATGGTTTGTTCATTATCAATCCTCTGTAAAACTTAGCACACCACTGTAAAATAACTTAGGCAAGAATCAATGATCTTATCTTAACAACTTAAGCATGATCACTTGCAGAAAGTCATGATTCTCTTCTGTTGATATCAAACTTTTGCTTCTATCCTTCGCTGTTTGCACAACCTAATGTTCTTAATATTGCAAGTTCAGTGCTAGAATCATTATGCTGTTCTGGATCAGTTGCTGAAACCATTCCATTGACAGAGAAGCTTGTATGATGCAGGGGATACTATAAGTGTAGCAGTGTGAGAGGTTGCCCCGCAAGGAAGCATGTCGAGAGATGCCTGGAAGACCCTTCAATGCTGATTGTCACGTACGAAAGCGAGCATAACCATTCAAGGTTAATCTCAACACAGTATGCACATACTTGAAAACATCATGGCTACCAATTTGTTGCTCTTTGACTTCAAAAACCCAGCCTCTAATCGTTAAAATCCCCACACCCCACCCCCCCCCCCCCCCCCCCCCCCCCCCAAAAAAAAAAAAAGGGAAAATAAAACAGTTAGTTTGTAGATGTGAATATCTATTGTACATGATATGGGGTTTCAGACTAAGATTACAGATGGAGGAGCATTTCTGCATTGTTTAGCTTGAACCACAGAATTAGATCAAAAAGGCTCTTATATAGAATAGGAATTGTGAAGTTTTTAACTTTGAATTTGTGTAACCTATGTTTCTTCTTCTTGTTTTCGATTTGCATGCTTGATTGTATGTATGCTGGATATTCCACAGAAGGAAAACTGCAATATTAACTACAATTATATAACTTGAGCAGTGCCAAAAAAACTATGCTGCTGTGAACTGATTTTGTAATATTTTTGAGTTATATGTATTAATGTTCTTCTGAAAGTGAACTTGGGGATCATTCATTTTAGCATCATTGATCTAATCGCCATTGAGGTTTTATATCTTTATAGTTTATTCAGTGCTTCTTTATTTTTCGTATTTGACCTTCAGAAGCTCCCAACAAAGACTAGTTGTTTATTCGATATGAGACTCAGCACACACTTCTCGCCACAGCTCTCCCCACTAGATTTGTTAATATTCATCTTGTATCAAATCACACTGTAAAACACGAAATTTATTGTGTCAAAATCTGTGATGACATGTCAAAAAAAATGTTTTTTAGTTTTTATCAAATTGTGTCAAAAAATATATTTTAGTTTGTCAAAATATTTTTATTAAATTTTAACTTATATTATATTTTTATAATTTTTTTATCATATTGTTATATCTAGTTATGCAAAAATGTAGCCAATCTCAAGTTCAAAGAAATGAAGAGGTTGAAGAGGGTTGACGGCATGTTAGGACAACCACTCAGTTATAATTCATCCAATTAAATGAAATGAACTAATATAAGAACTTTGTTAAGATGTCTTTTACACATTGATGCGCTACATCAAAGCTTGAATGTAGTAAAAAATTGACAACTTAGCGTGAATTAATATATTAATCCATGTAACGTATTTCAACTTATTGAGATAAAGATGTTATGATTTGTACCAAAAAAAAAAGATAAAGATTTTATGATGATAACATTACGAGTCTCACATCGAGTCCACAAACTATTGTGAAGGGTATTTAAGCCTAAGAGGCTTTCTCACCTAATAAGTAGATCTTTTGAGTTAGGCTCTTTAAGTACCTAACATTGATGCTTTCATTAAGAATCCGCATAGCGGAGAGAGCAAACTAGAAAAGGGTTATCTAATGTCGAGAAGAGTCTGAAGTCGAGCCATTTAGAGTGGGCAACCATGGGTGGGTGTTTAAGCTTGAGGAACTCTCCAACCTAACAGGTAGATCTTTTGAATTAGAGTCTCCCAGATAATGATAATTGTTATATAGCGTTTACCATTGCTACGTCCACACCATCAATGCGGGGTTGAGTGCCATAATGCCCAGGCTCACATGAGTTGCCTAATACCACTTGTCATGTAAGATGTACTTGGGCATCAACCAAAAGGCTACTCATTGGGATTGAGGTTCAAGCCTCAGTTGAAATCAAGAACCTCACTGGTTGCGCGTTGGTATTGGGCTATTGGCCCCATATTTTCTCCTCCATACTGGGCCTATCAAGATCAAAGATAATCAAGCTCCAAAACATTGCTTCTCTCTCTTAAAAAACAGAGTCAAAGATCACCACCAACATATGTTGGTTCAATTGAAAGGTGAGCGTGCTCGTTTTTTATTGTCTCGAGCCTGAATCAATTAAGAATTGACTTAATGAAAGAATGTACTGAACGAACCCAAGAATCCTTACAGTTTAACCAAAAAAAAAAATCAAAGATCATCTTTCTTGTGTCTAAACATTGCTTTGACTCTTGACTTTTGACTTCTCACTCTGTTTGAGACAAAGAATGAATCTTTTTCTCTCAATAGTTTCATTTATATACCTTGCGTTCTTAAGAGATTAATTGAAGAAAAGTCTCACTATTTTGTTCGTACTACAGGGAAAAAAATATAAAATCTTACAATTTTCCTTTATTTTGAGGTTATCATGAATCTCTCTCTCACACAAACACATATTTTTGTAATTGGAGGTAGACGAAAAAATTGTTTGGGTTAAAATTTAAGCCTACAACATATTATAACTCTTCTTTACCATGAGGTATTCGAATCTTGAATTTTAATCTTTATTTCTTTTGGAAAAAAGCTCGACTTTGGTTTTGTTGAGAAGAGCTGAGAGGATTGCGCTTGAATTTTTTTCAATCATGTATAAATACTGCTATATTATGTTAATTAATCTTTA
This sequence comes from Heritiera fomes, assembly GCA_032173925.1. Taxonomy (NCBI): domain Eukaryota; kingdom Viridiplantae; phylum Streptophyta; class Magnoliopsida; order Malvales; family Malvaceae; genus Heritiera; species Heritiera fomes. Next base: position 9,390,328 of record JAPDPM010000021.1, on the reverse strand, counting down.
CTATGTGGATTAACTGTAATTTAGCATAATTTTAATTTCTAAGTTCTTAGAATAGAATCATTTTTACAATTATTTAATTAAAGAGAAAATATACTTTGATTGAAAAAATAGCAATTATTGGCAAACACTTCTGTAACCATTTAAATTTTATCAATAATGAACATCTTTTTTCATTTGATTGAAGAGTCGCATTTGCACATGGACTACTAAAATATCTAGCATGGTAATAGCGAAATATAGGGTGGAGATCTCGTGATTGTCACTATCTTCCCAACTTTGTTGTTAAATCATGGACGGGGTCATGGAGGAAATTTTCTTTGATACTTACTCAACCATCCTTCCTAGGAAGAAAATTTAAACATGTATAGTTTGATTATGTTAGCATGAAGAAAAGAGAGTTTATATCCAATGTTAGGCATACTCTTAGACATCTCAAACTTGATCTCTTTATCCAAAATAATCTAAATTTAAAAGTTATCTTATTGATTGATACTAAGAGAATTCAATGACATTTTGTACTAAAATGTGTATGAAAATTGACTATAAAGAATTGCTATTTGCTTTATTCTATTGGTTCTTGTGGAGAAAAAAAAATACCCTTAACTATAAAGAGAGTTGTCCTACATATCTCTCAAAGTGAAAGCACTCATTTCCTATTATAAGTTTATCTTATATAAGATCATCTCCTTTATAAGCATGACAGTTTACCAAATTACTATGAATTAAAAGAATTTGTTATTACGAACAACTGGTTGGCGTGGGTGGCAAGCGGCCCTCGTCTCTTAAGCAAGGCCATGGTTCGAATCCTGACTTGTGTATGGAGTGCCAGTGTTGGGAGGGGGACAAGTCTAATCACGCTCTGCTTCTCCCGACTCCGGAATAGTCACCGAAGGTGGAAACCGGGGGGTTTCGACCAAAAAAGAATTTGTTATTAGTACGTTTTTTATATATTGACAATGAAAATTTTTAATTTTACAAGTAGAATTAAGAAAGAATTTATATATGATACGCAGATAATGTATAGTTTTTATACACTATCAGTTAACCATGAGATGACACTTCATATAGAAGTCCTTAAAATAAATATTAATAAAGTTTTTAAATTTATTTTTAAGGGTCTATACACTTTTAGACTTGACTCATTAATAAAGTGTCATCTTATGATTAACTGACAATGTATAGAATCTATACACTATCTATGCATCATATATAAACTCATTAAGAAATTATCATATGTTCTACTTTTTATTAATTTTTTAATAAACTTGAAATATATGTGTCATTCTATTAATTTTGTGACTAAAATTTAAAAAAGACGTTGGCAGAGTGTTGAAAAAATAGAAATACGCTCATTATTGTAAGATTTCTATATGTAGCATGTCGAAAGCATTTAGATGTAATGTGCAATTCATCTTCATTGAAAATTTTACCATGTCGATTAATGCATCAAACCATGGTGTTTTCTGCTCATGCAAGTTCCTTAGGATAGGAGTTAGCTTGGTACTTACTAACCAATAATTAGAGTTGATAATTTGTGCCTGTGACTAGTAACACAAAAATTTTGTATTAAAATTTGTGTTAACGCACTAAATACAAAGCATCTTTTAGTTTTTGTCATGTATAATTTTTATTAAATTTTAACTCATGTTACTTTTATTTTTTTTTGTTTTATTTTTGTATTATGTCACCGTATTATGTCTAGAATTAATTACTTGATTTATTGATAACCAAACTTTGCTGCTATACATAGAAGTCATATATATACAAATATGCAAGCTATGAGAAGGAGAAACATGAATTCTAGCCTTTGTTTCAGGCCAATTGTCCAATAGTCTCCTTTGAAGAATTGTGGCAGTTCCTATATATAAATCTCTAAAATAGAAATTACATCACATGAGTAATAAGTAGAGATAGTGAAGAAACTAATACTTACAAGGTGTTAATGTTGTGTTTGACGAGAATTTAGCTTTTGCTGATAGTAAATAGTGAACAAAGAAATAAATTACTTACCAACATTGGTTGGGATTGAGTGGTAAGGGACTCATTCTCCCTTAAACATGATTCGGGTTCGAGTCATGCGTATGGAGTAAACTGTGCTAGGAGGGGCGCCTCACTTCCATGTGGCCTGACAGTTTCCCGACTTCGGAGTAGTCGCATAAAGCGGATATCGGAGGGTCAAAGACCAAAAAGAAATAAATTACTTGTTCTGAAAAGGAAGTATTCATATTTTAGAAAGAAAGCTAAGAGAAAATCTATTAAATCTTAATTATCTTCATATATGAGTCGTCAAGTTAAATTCTCTATAACATCCCAACACTAAAATACATTAAAGAACCCTCCATATTTTGAGGTTATTTCTATCTCTCTACCTTGAAATAAAATTTGGTGAAAGGTCTTTTGAAAACAAATTTTTAGTGGAAGAGCTTTCAATGAAAAATTTACTGATAAAAGTGTTGATAGATGAAGGTGTTGTGTTGTTTTATGAAGAAACATCCATTGAAGTAATCTTGTCACTTATATATTCTGATTTAGCTTTACTGTATTATGATTCTTAATACAAATTTAAAAGATAAAACATTGAGTAATAAAACTTCCATGATTGTTCATACAACCTCACGACCACTTTGACATGAACACATGATCAAAGACAAGAAATGCTTACTTTTGTAGTGTGCTAGGCAATTAGTTGTCTTTCTTGGTTCATGGAAAATCCAACTTTTTGCTTAATCCTTGATATATATTCTGAAATTTTTGATGGTTTTCACTAGAGATTCAAAGATGGTAAGTTGCCCAAAGAAAAAAAAACATATTCAAACAAAGTGTGTGTTTTTCTTAATGGATGGGATGATGTGCTTCATTAGTTCCATCACAGCGTTATTGTTGTTTCAATTTAACACTCATAATGTGGTACACTGAAATAATATTTTGAAAATTTTGAAATATTAAAATTTTGTTTACATCTTATTGAAATCACAAATATAAATCATTCATTCTAAATGATAATACTTATATAATTTTAGTATCATAAAGTGTCACATTTGCATGTATGTTCAACTTATGTCATGTTTCAATCAAAATCTTAAATATAATTTTTTATCGGATTTTTGTAATTCTTGAACCGAATGACCCCACTACAACCTTACAATCACATATAGTTCAAAAATCTGAATTCATTAAGCAATATTCTCTAAAAATATACTAAAATCTCATCAAACTTAAGTAAAATTTTAATACAGACCACTACAGATTGAAACTAAAAATTCTTTCAGTTTTCTTAATTAAAATTTCTAATTAAAATCTCATTAGAAACTTTAGATCCTCACCTAGAAATCGAATCAAATATCATGAAAATCCATCAAGTAAAACTCAAATTACCCACGTTTCAAATCAACTCAAAAACACAACACCAAACTCTCATTTCAACCTCACGCCCCCTTCCCATTCATCCTTTACGATCCGCACCTTATCCAAGTTCCCAATCTCAACCGTCAATAACATTCCGATCCAACCGCCAAAATTTAAAATTTTTGTAACCAAATCGATCCGCGTCGTTTCCTTTTCCACCAATCAGCTTTCGCCATTTACCCTATAAAATCTCCCTCCCTTGAGCTGCCATCGAACATAAACACGAAACAGGGATTTCGAGAAATTTCAAATCTTGCCTAACTCGTGAACTCGCTGACTTGACTCATGGCAGCTGGTGCTCTTTCCGCTATAGCTTCCGTCAAGAAGAAGATAACCGCTGGCGCTAAGAAGCCGAAATCAGCTTTTTCACATCCTCCATTTTTTGAGGTGAGTTTCATTTTGTAGAAACTAAAGGTTACTTTTTCTTAAGAATTTCAACTGGTTTTTGATTCGATTTTGTTTCTGTTTATATTTTGCAGATGATTTCGGATGCGATTGTTACGTTGAAAGAGAGGACAGGATCGAGCCAATATGCGATTGCGAAATTCATCGAAGAAAAGCATAAGCAATTGCCCCCGAATTTCCGAAAGCTCTTGCTTGTTCAGGTCAAGAAGTTTGTTGCTTCTGGAAAGCTCGTCAAGGTCAAAGCCTCTTTCAAGCTCCCTGCGGCCTCTGCCGTAACTAAGAAGCCCGCCGCTGTGAAGCCTAAAACTGCTTCCTCTGCTGCTGCGAAACCGAAGCGGAAAATAGCTAAAGCCCCGGCGAAACCGAAAGCGAAAACAAAAGTTGCGACGCCTGTGAAGCCAAAGGCTAAAATTGCAGTGAAACCAAAGGCTACTCCGAAGGCTAAAGCTAAACCGGCGGCCAAACCAACTAAGGTGGCAAAGACGGCCAAGAAGAGTTCGCCAGGGATGAAGAAAGTAAAGGCTCCAGAAAAGAAGGCGGTGGTGGCGAAGAAGTCGAAACGTGTGAAATCGCCTGCTAAGAAAGCCGCGCCGAAGAAGGCTAAGAAGTGAAGAGAAATGAATGGTTGTTGGTTGTTCTTTTTGCAGAAGGATAGATGCTGTAAATTTGATGGTGAAATAGGGGTAGTTGGAGGATTTTAGATTTAATATATGTAATTTTATTAATTGTAAAACAGGTTTGTAATTTCGGGTTTTTTTTATATATTTTAAATTCTTAATTAGGTTGTAATTTGAGCTTTGCTTTGGTAGTTAAGGGAAAAATTAGCTGTTGGTCTAATTTTCTTATTCTAATTGTTAAAAAAAAATCCCAAATTGAATAATCAAAACATTGAATCAAATTACTTTTTTCTGATGATTGGGGTAATTAATTTTACATGAAAAATTTGTAGAATTTTTTGTTGGATTTATATAAGCTTAGACTCTTTTATCTCAATTGTTAGCATTTTGGGGGTAATTCTTTTAAATTTCATATTTCTTACAAGAATTAATTATGAATTTAATATTAATTGTTAAATTATATTTTTTATATTTGATATGAAATGGATAAATTTAAACTATATATTTTTAAGAGGATAATTATTTAATATATTATTAGTTTTTAAATTAAAATTTAAGATGGTAATATATCTTTTAAAAACGTTTAAAAAATAATTGAAAATAATTAAGATGTAGAGAGGTTTTTCAAGAAGAAAATTCAAGTTGTAATTTAGATTATACTGAGTAAAACCCCTCTAATTTTAGCAAAATTATTATGTAGTTTAAAGATTAAATTTTGAGAGAATTAAGATTATCTAAGAGTAAGATATCTATTATCTTGCAATAGATTTAGTATGATGCATTAGTTTGGGTTAAATTTTGTATTGATTTACAGATTTTTCATTATGATTATTATATATGGTTAAAGAGATTATCAAATTTAGCTTTTAACTCACCATATGAAATAAAAATAAAAATAAAAAAATTTTAGTGGAGATAAGGAATCCTCAATAAATATTGTTCAAACTTGGGATGGCAATATATACTTTAGAAATAAGTATTTGATACTATTCAACTCGTTTAAATAAGGTTATAGTATATAAATGGGTACGAGTAAAGTTTGAATAATGAAATTATTATTTGTCACGAGGTTCGGTTACTCGAATTTGAGTATAAATAATAATTAATTAATATAATATTTATATTTTTATATATAAATTATTTATTATTAATATTTATTTAATTAAATTAATTTATTAAATATTATAATTATGATTTTAAATTTTAATTTATTTTTATGAGTTAAATTAAATTTATTAATTTAATTTTGTTAATTAAGTTATTCTAAAATTGATTTTAAATTTAAATTTAAAAATCAAATTTTGACTTAATAAATGGGTAGTTAACAAGTTCGGGTAATTAACAGATATTCTTTATTTTATAGGATTTAGGATTTAGGTAACACAAATCAAAATAATTAAATAGTTAATCGGGTTCGGGTATTATAAAAATTAATCGAGTTCGAGTATCTCAAATTTAGTGAGTACCAGATCCGCTTAGGGCTGAGAAAAAAACTGATAAAATCGAAAAACTGACTTGAATCGGAGATTTCGGTTCGGATTTGGATTGTGACATCATTGAACCGAATAAAAATCTGTTCGGATCATATTCGGATACGGATAATATCCGAATACTTTGTTATTTAGTATTTTGTAATTTTTACTATTTAAGTTAAAAGCTCAAGTTTAATGTTTAATTAAAAATCCTATGGAAAAATTGAAATAAAGTTCAAAAGTGCTAAATGCCCCAAAAAAATTTAAATAAAATTTAAAATTACATTAACAAAAAAACCAAATGAAATATTCGAATACTTTGTTATTTAATATTTTGTGATTTTTACTATTTAATTTAAAAGCTCAAGTTTTATATTTAATTATAAATCCTAAGGAAAAATTGAAATAAAGTCCAAAAGTGCTTAAATGCCCTAGAAAAATTGAAATAAAATTTAAAATTACATAAACAAAAAAATCGAATGACCAATTCGATCTGTATAAATTCGGATTGGATATTTTTTCTATTCGGATCAGATATGGATCACAAAATAAAAAATCGCTTGGTTCGGATCGGATCAGGTTTTTGCAAAAATCCGATCCAACCCGTTATCAATGTGAGAACCGTATTTTCAAGTACTATTGTACACATAGAGATACTCACCACTGTTCAATCCCTTGTATTTTACAGGTACGAGCCGATACAGGCTCTATAGTGCCCGATGGAATTTAGACCAGACAGATAATATTCAAAGAGCCCAATAAGCTTAAGATAAAATTTTCAAACCTAAAATCCCCCATTTAAATTATTTTTTAGAGGTATGAAAAGAAATTGAAAAATGACAGATTAGTCCATAGCTCAGTGGTATTTTCGTAAATTGTGCCTAAACTAAAAAGAATTTGGACTAAGGGAAAATAGCATGACATTCTACATGAAAAATAAGTCATAAGCTATGACAACAGATGGATTGAATCAGTGGTAGAATTAGAAATTTATGTGATTTACTCGATATGGGTAATTTCGTAATTTCACCTTATGGGTAGGTCAAACCCGAATCAAACCACCATGATTCATCAAAATACATCCAATAAGAATTTTTGGAAATGAAATCTGAATTTTTAGGGTGCAATTACACGATTATAAAAATTACGAAAGCTTAAAGACATTTTTATCAAAAAATCTCATAACTAAAGGTAAAATGGTCATTTTATCATGTGGAAGCTTCTAAATTTGGTCTTCTTCAACCCCCATTCACGCCATGGAAGAGAAGAAAAAGAGAAAAGAAAAGGAAACTTCCATAAGTCAAAAACTACACACCTTTTCAACAAAATTCCTTCTACAAACATCTTCTACTCATCTTCCTCTCTTCATCTATACCAATAGTCCTTTGAATAAGTGACAAAAGCAAGAGGAAAAGCAGCCCAAGGAATTCGGCCAAGGTGATGATCCCATATACTTTTCCATTTTTTTTAATTTAAATGTTAGAAAATAGTAGATCTAAGCTTCCTAAGCATGAAAGTAGTGTTTATTTTGATTGAATCTCATTAAATCTCTCCCTGTACTGTTTGGCCATTGATAGAAGGTTAAGAATCTATGCTATTTGATGCATGAAAATGATGATAAATGAAAGGAAATTAAGGTTTAAATATGAAATAATGGTTAAATGGAAGAAAAACCATTAAAATGGCAAGAAGCCATTTTCAACCATAGCTAGATGAAAGGGAATTGTGGCTGCAATTGATGAATTTAGGGTGCCATTAGAAATTATAAGAAAACTGTTGGTGAAGTGGATTTAAATTTGGAGTTGATTTGATGAAGTTAGGTTTTAGTATCAGTATAAATTATACCGGTTAATTATTTTCTATTGATAATATAGTAGAATTTAGTAAAGTAAAATTTATTGGAAATTGAATTATGGTAAATAATAGTGTTTGGTGTAATCTCTTGCAGCTCGGGAGTATTGATTCGTGTGTGGTGCTATCAAGAAGTTTGATTTAATCGGACAGGTAAGGAATGTATGTGTGAACCTAGGGATACTGTGAATGCATAATTGGTTCACATAATTTTTATAAAGTGATTTGAAAATGAATTGCTTTGGAATTGGTGAAATTGTGGATATTGGCTCGATACAAACTGTGTGTTTGGTGCAGGAAGGCTAAGTTAAAAATAACTGTTATTCTACCGGAAATTATAAGAACTTTAAGAAATAAATTCTAATATTTTTCAATGATGAAAATAAATAAAATTACAAGTGATTTCCATGTGAATTATTAAAAGTGCATTATATGATTAATTACCAAAAAACAATATTTAAATATTCCTGTTATGAAATTTTAATTATGTGAAAGTACCAGCACGTGCTTAGTATAGTTCTATAAATAAATAGAACATTTTCATGAAAGAATACTGAAGTATGAATATTTTACGAATTTTATTCATAAATTGAATATATATTTACAGTATATTTATTTATGGACTAATTGAAGATACTATCAGCAGAAGTGATTTCATAAGTGATGTTTCTACTGTGTGTTCACTGTTTTGAGACTGTTAGGCCCCGTATCATGCTCACATGTCATGTGTTACTGTTGCTATACTATGCTAATAGATACTAATTATATTATCAACGTCCTAGTGGTCACCTGATCAGTGCACATTGTGGACCCCTTAGACTATGATCATAGATCTCACGTGATTTATTTCTCCCTTTTTGGGACATTATTATTGCATGATATACCTTGGGTGTTGCTTAGTCTCCTCTAAACCGATTACTTATTACTATATTATTTTCACTGAACTGGTTGCTAGTACTGATTTGTTTACTGATAGTGAGCTTTATAAATACTGTTTACGGAACGGTTTATTATATGGTGTTTTATAAAAAGGTGAAGTGAATATTATTGTTATTGAAAGGAAATATTTATTGATTTATTCAATTACTTTGCTATATAATTTTAATAGCATTGTATGTGGTTTTGATATTAAATTCAACTAACTACTCCTTATAGTCGCTTCTAGGAGCCGGGACAAGACAGGTATTCTAAAATACCTTCCTTACTCCATCCTGTTTCCTAGCCGACTATAGTATCCATTCTGATTTTTACTTTAGTACGCTATTAGGATTTAAACGTTTTAGCATATAGATTTCAGAGTATCAGTGTTTACATACAATTCTCTTACTGAGCATATGAGCTCACCCCTTTATTTTTCCACTCTACAGATTACCTACAGTAAGACCGTTCCTCGAATTTTCGGCTACGCTATCGATTCCTGAGGTAGCTTGAGTGGATTCTGGAGGTACATTTAGTTCTGTTTATATTTTCAAACTTGAATTTGGTACAGTACTACGATTGTATAGCTTTGTACGAGGGATGTAGAACACATGTAAATATTTGTAATAATATTTTGTTGTAAATATTTATCTCAGCTGTTAATTTGAATTTTCAATAAATAGTGATTACTGTTAAATCAAGTGTGATAAAGACATCGCAGACATCCCAACCGTCACTGTGTGTGTAAATGTGGAAAATACTTTATACTACAGGATGTCACAATTAGCCCTAGATCTGCTTACATTCCCCTTCAAACTTCTTAGCAATTTCACTAGGGGCAATTTCAAAATATTATTGCCCTTGGTGTATGGTGAATTAGATAATGCTAGCAACCAAGACTTGGCCTAATAGTTATTACCCTCTTTAGGAGAATTTAGGTCTAAGGTTCGATTTCTCATTCTTCCCTTGTAGCTCATATGAAAAAAAAAAAGAACTAGTTAATGCTGTTGATATTCATGAAAAGCCCACTAAGTCTAGTTCTTAAATCAATAATTGGATCTTAATTTCTAAATGTATATCTAAAGTTTTAACAAAAGAGTATAGGCTGCTAGCTTTTATCATTTAACCTACGTTAAATTAGTAACTTATCTTTTTAATATTGAGTATTTTTAAATAATAGGCTTTGTGAGGTCTTAAAGGCTTTATTATTTGGTTTTGGTTTTACAGAATTCAGATAAGTGACTTGAATCCCTTCAATATATATATTCCTAAAAAATTCAGTCATAAAAGATTTCATATTATGTGTGCTTTATATATGGTATTTTGTCCTTGTTTTGTTAAATCTAGTTATGCATATATGTATATTGCTTCGGTTATGGAAATTGTTATCTTAATAACTATAGTTTTTTCATGAAAATTAGTTCTACAAGAAATATATATACACACACAAAGATGATTTTTCAAAAGATTTGTGCAAATAAGAAAATGATATTATTGTTTATTGCGAGTAATCTAAAATTATTTAAATTAAATGGTCTTCCGATGCGCTATGATATTGATGATCCTACCAATGGGGTTATATATTCAACATGTCAACATGCATTGTTATTGGATACCACTGATTAAGAATAGTGGTTTTGTTATTATTGTTTTGAGTAACCATTCAATGCTCCTGTTAGGTATGAACCGAGTCACCGGTTAAGAAAGTAGTTCTATGCTTGTTGCTCTATGCAACAATTGATAACTTCTGTAATTGACAACATGTGCTAAGGGGTTAACTGTGATCATAACTTGTTAAGGGAGACGAATTATATAACAAATATTTAAAATGTCTCCATAGTTTTGCCATATTGTTATATGAGTTTGGAACAAGTTATTTGTAAATACATAATTACCCAAAAAAATATTCTTATATGAGAATTTATTTGGTTGTGGTGTAAATGTTTTTGGCTGTGCTTAACTCAATTGAGGGGATGGCAGTGCTTAAGTGATTGTGCTTTTTTTTTTTTCATATGTTAGTTATGCATGCAGGAATGCCGGGGAGATGTTTTCAGAGTTTAAAGCATGTTTCAACACTAATAGAGTTATTTCCAAAGTGAAAAATTGATGTACTTTAATTATTTATTTAAGGCTTTTAAGAAATATTTAGAATTTCGTAATTTTTTAAAATAATTTATTATGGTATACTGTTTTCTAATATAGGATGTATTTTTATTAATTGAATAATTTGAGCATATTTTTTTTTGGTTATAAAAAGTTTAAAAGCAAAAAAGGTTACTCCATCTCCAATGTCAAAGCAAGTCACCAACCCATTTTGGAATTTACGAATTTTTCGGACTGACAGATGAAAGACAATGAAATTCAAACCTTGATACTTTGCATAAAAACTTGAACCTTAACCACTTACCCACTTACGTCAACTTTCATTGACAATAATTTAAGCATTTAAACTCTTCGATTTGAGATATTTTAATATGACAATTAATTTTAATATGATGAAAGCCTCGTGTTTCTATAAAATTATATATTACAAGTATATGACACTTGTTATGTCTCAGATTCGAGGCATAAAACTATCCAGAAAAACAAAAATTGTTAAAGTCGAGGATTAGGTTTCTTTCAAATTGGGCTAAGCAAAGGAGTTTAGGTCCAATGTCTAAATTACATACTCTTCTTAATGGTACCCTTGATTCGCGCTATCGAATGTATGCTGCCCAAATCTGGTGATGAGAAGAGGAACATTACTATTAGTAATTCACTTGGGTGCACAAGAAGAAAATGCAGACGCTACGCATTAGGGCAAGAGCAAATCATACTTAATAATGTTGAAGAAACCATTCATGGTTCAACATTCAGTTCAAGTGGCAAGTTGACATGCATGCCGGCATTTCGTTATCCTGAGCAAACTCGTCCCGACAAGCTCCACCACTTTGCAAGTGGTCTGTCATCTACATCGTGAAATGCAATATGCTTATTCATGGATAATCGAGGTGCTTCGGCATATTGAATCGAACCAAGCCTGTCAATTAGTCTGAACTGGATAGCTTAGGATTCATGAGCCAAACTGAGCACGTCAGGTGCGTGCGTGCACACACACACACACACACGAAACAGGCCTGATAATCAGTCTGAATAGAACAGCAAGACTAGGAAGCTCTTTTCGCTTTACAATCACCAAATAAAAGTATCAAATAAGCAAAGAAGAATCACAGTGGCACTTACATGCTTGGCAAGAGCCAGCCCTTCCATGAGGATCAAAAATACGTGGAACACCAGGTGTGTTGGCCGGAACAGCTGCACCCCTGCATGTCCACAGAACGAGAAATGAATTCTAACAACTGCAAAACAATCTCTGATTCAAGCATAACACAATAAATACTTCAAGCATGTAGCCCTTCTTTATTGGATAATTCATGATTGAGGAACTGCTGATGAATAGACACAATGTTTGTAGCTCCTAAGGATAGGACAATCCAATAAACTCAGAATCAACATTAACAACTGGTGATTTCGGAATTCATGCTGGTCATAATGATTGTAATGGAAAACAATAATTTATCAACAAGTTTAGAGAAAATAGTATGTTAACATAGCTGGACTCTAGTGTAAAGAGGGCTCTGAAGTGATTCTTTTGGCTGTCCAACTGCCGCTTCAACGCCCTCAAGCATGCTTGTTTTTAGTTTCTCCACTGTTGCAGTAGGTATATTTTCCTAATAATGCAATTTGAAAGCTCATATATATATATTTAACAAAAGCCCCAAACTGCATAAAACTTCATGCTAGAACTGCAAAATTGATATAGAAGTAATATTACAACATAGAATAGATAGCAAGTCAATTCTAAAAGCTTTACAAAAACTATTCACACAAATCTTAAGTTGTTAGTGGCTTGTTTTGACGATTTATGATCAGCTAAAATGGATATCTATGCAATCTTTACTTGTTTCCAATGGCCACAGCTAAACATGGAATTCAGGACATAGCTCTGTATTGATTCAACTATTAGTTCAAGCAGTTGTGTGGACTTAGCTGCAAACGTCAACAAAGCATCGCAACTTTTCTTTGGCTTAAAACTATCCTGAGGAACCTTCTTTTGTTTGTGTACCAATCAAAGGTAACTCCGATGAAGCAAGCAAGCAATTTGCACATTTTCCGGTCAATTGCACAGAGAAGTTATTGCTCAAATTAATCAATTGGTCATTTTGATTCGGAATCCTAAGAATCCCTCAGAAAATGCTACACAAGATTTAAAATAATCAGAAATCACAGAACATCTGCTAAATAATATAGAAAAATTAAAAAAATCATCGAATTGCAGGTTATTTTAAAATAATCATACAAATTATGAAGCCAAAAATGTTATGACAAATAGACAAAGAATCATATCCTTCATCCGTCTTACCTTCAAATCAGTTACAAAGCTGGAAACTTATAGTGTCCTACCCTAAATAGTTGGCATATTTTGTTTTCAAGCCAGCCTTTTTTAAGCCTATAAAAACAGCTTGTCCCTAACCTCAGAGCATACATTGAATGCCTCCAAGCTAGTAATTTCAAATATTGAAAAATACCATAATAGTAAAAATGACATTCACACTTCATCCGGTACATGAATAGAATAAAATCCTAACTCCACTATGATAAAATAAAAATGCAATAGTACCAAGAAAAATTGAATTGAAAGACAAATATAATTGCAAAGAAAAACCAAGACAGGAGAAACAAGGAAGTATGAGTGCACAAAATTACCATTATGAGCCATAATAATCGCATCAAACTGCCGATGAGGTTTTCCAGTCTCACTCAAGTGCCATGTCCCATTAAATGACTCAAGTTTACTTACCCAGCAAGGTCTCACTACATTGACCATCGATGTCTGCACCACTCTAGACAACTATTATTTAATTGTTACAAAAACTTTAACCTTTCCTTTCAACTACCTATATAGCTGTATAAAAAACTGAAAAGACGCAAGAAAGAATATCAAGTAATCACCTCGGAAGTTAATGAGTCTGCATAAGGGGGCATCCCCTTGACATCTATAAACCATGGTGGTAGTGATGAAGGAAGAGGAACAACTGACCACCCAATTCAAGCAGTACAACTAAACCTTGCCATTGTCAGACCAAACCTTTCTCCAACCAATAATCAACTAGCTCAGCATACACTGAGAATCACTCAGGGTAATGAACCGAGCAGCATGATCAAACATAGATTGTTGAGGATCAATGACTCTGGTTCCCATTCTTCCTCTCAAGCCAAGTATTCCTTTTTATGGAAAAAAAATAGAAAGAAACCACATTAATTGCAATCGTCGGCACTGCATTATAGGATTTTAATGCAACTTATTGTACCTCGATAATTTCTAACACTTATCTCTTCCCTAACTAAAAGTCTAAAACTATCGAGAACTACTAATAAAGAATAGTAATATTGAAAATTACATGCCAGGGGTGGAACTATATAAATTTGGAATAAATGGTAAATCCAACACATATAATTGATCATAACTAAGCCTGCCAAGCCTCAATTTAATTTCAATTAACACTCTGCAGTTTCTCTTATCTGAAGAACAATATTTAAGTGATCAATACTTGATAATAAAAAAATTTCAAAGATTTATCTAGCACCAAAACAATCTTGAATAGAGAAGTTAATAAAAAAAATGAAATTACAGCTATTCAAAGAGTTTTCCTAATGAATACAAAAACATTTATAGACAAACATTCATTACAAAGATAATTAGACAACTCCAGACTCATTGACATAAACTCTAGAAATACAAAAAGAAAATCATTGCTTTCCATTCACCAAAGCATCTTTTTTATTCAAAGAAATCACATATTCGCATACATTGTTTAAAAAACAACAATCAAAGAGATCGTTTTCTTTTTTTTTTAAAATTATATGTCCAATGACCAAAACTAGTAAGCTACCTTAAAAATAACAACCCACATAAAAAACAAACAGAAACTAAACCAAAGAATCATAAAAGGTAACCAAAAGAACCAACTGTGTCGAAAACAGAGAACTTAACACCTCTTTTCTCCAAGCTCAAAAGACAAACAAGACCAGCCATTCCTCCAACAATAATCCCAACGTGAGGGTCAGCTGAAACACCTGCAGTGAACTTGGCCTGCCTTGAGTGAACGTTTTCATAAGAAGTGACCTCCTAGAGGACCCATATGGTGTTCTTTTCCTCTTTCAGGAAGTAAGTCTTTGTGGGTTTTTGGAGGGTTTCTTTGGTTCTTGTGAACTGCAAGTTATGGTTAAAGGTATTGGGGTTTAAAGGGTTTTGAGAGGGAAGACAAAAGGTGAAGTAAAAATGGAGAGACTTGAAAGGGCTACAGATTTTTTTTCTTTTGGGAGGGAAGGACAACTGGCAGCACTCAGTTTAATAGTGTCTTGTCCTATTTTAATAGTTGGAAGTAACTCATAGATTTCCATATCATTTTTTTCCTCCAATTTTTTATTACAACATATTACCCACGAATTATATGAAATGTATAGTACTGACGCCTTTCTTACATTTGGAAATAAAATTATTTTGATATTAATAATCATACAATGGAATGCAAAAAGAAGGAAATAATTTGATTTCTTTAATATCTATTTTGATATTAAAATGCTCATTCTTACATGATGGATCCAAGAAGAAACAAGTCCAGTTAACTCAAGCTTGTTTTTAACCTTCTATGGACAAAGAGATTTCTACAATGCATCATTAATAAATTTCGTGTCCAATTTGGCCGACAAAAATACAGATGGAACATGGAAGACCACAAAGTTTCAGAAGTATCCTTGCTTGACAAAACCCTGATTTTCCCTTGCACCTGCTAAATGCTTTAGTTCACGTTCAAAGGCATACTTTCGTGCCCTTGATATTTTAAAGAGATTGTTATGGTTAACAAACCTATTATGAAAATTGCAGAAGAAAAAATATAGAGAATTACAGTCCATCTCAAAGAAAAATATCAGATGAAAACAAGGCCTTTGGTCCAAATTAGAATCAATAACTCTTTTGTATATAACAAGGTGTGTAACAATTTAACTTACAAAACATATACAATTCACATCAATGCAAACCACAGAAGAAAAAAAAACAAGTCATCGCGACTGAAAAGAATCAGGCTAATTCCTTTCAGGACACCGATATGGCACTACTGAGATTCAAGACCATTTCCCTGCTTAAGAGTTAGTGAAAACCAGATGTTCATGACTGAACAGAGATGTTAGCATTACTCTGCTCGGTGATTTTAGTACGGGCAGCTTTAGTTGGCTCTTTTACTTGTTTGGCTCGGTCTTTCACCTTGCCAGCTCCATTACTGCTGTGATTCTTACTTTTGACCTCATTTGCAGTAGAGGACCGTTCCCTGTGGGTACCTAAGCTGTGGCGGTAAGTCCGGCAGCAAGTTTTTGCCTTTTCATCCAGAGATGAGTGGACTGCATCACCGCAGCTCTTTCTACGAGTAAGATTTGGTGACTTTGGCCGAGTCAGTGGCAGCTGAAATGAAATAAAAGCAAGAATGAGATGTTTCATTACCAACCAAAGCTGCATGAAACATATACAGCTTTTACTCAAAGGGGTACATGTCAATATGTATTTTATCTTTGAGTATTTCTGTATAGAAAGTTGATATGTCTCAGTAGAAGGCCTTCTTCAATTGGTAATGGTGTATCCTGGTTTAAGCCTGACTCATTGACAACCTAAATGAATTAGGCAGTTACCCTTTTCTGTCCATTCTATGTTTTTCTTTTTCTTTTTTTCCTGTCAATTAATGCTGACAAGGAAACATTTGCCAGGCTTACTACTCCAAGGACTCATAGAGAAACAAGGAGAAAAGATTCGACAGAGTACCTTCTTCAATTCGACCTTTGGTGGAGGTCCTTCATAGTAGAAACTAGGTATTGGATTTGCTTTGACGACCATGTTCTTTCTAAGCTGCTTAAGGGCTGCTTCTTGCTCTTCCTGAGAGAAAGCAAAGAGTGCCCATTTTGTTAATTATCCAACTGTATATAAATGTCAAAGATATGACTGTCCAAGCAGACTGACTGTAGCACAAATATTACAGATGAGATATTTTAAAAGCAGTGTACCTTGGTCCTGGCCTCACACTGGCTTCTCTCTGCCTCCAGAGCTTGGTGTTTTTCCTCTAACTTCTGGTAAAACTGGATGGAAAAAATATTATAATTATGATAACTTGAAAACGAAATGGGGGAAAAAATCAATGAATGAAAAGTATGTAAACAGATTTCAAATATCAACTGTTCGGACTAAGAATATACCTCCTTTCGTTTCTCAGCACGTTCAGCACTTTTAAAAGTTGGAGCAGTTCCAATAGTTAACCTCGATCTAGAATAACGAACAGATGCAACAGTACTAGACACAGCTAAGGAAAATTCAACTAAAAAAAAAAAAGCCAATTGCATCACCAAAAACCCTTCTCCTATAACAAATAAGAGGGAGAAATATGGGTAGAGTTTGGATGGGGAAGTCCCTCGACAGTATTAACAATAACATTTAAAAAAAAACTGCTAACGACAATCTCATAGCTTCATATCTTAACTTCTTAAATGCAAATAGAGGATACGAGGAAGTGACAGACCAATTATCTTCTTCATCAGGATGCTTCCTGTCAAAAGGTTGGAAGGGCTTCCTTGACATCTGAGGAGTCAGAGGAGAGCTTGGCTGAAAGAAATGGCAAAATCTCAAAGTTCAACACCATGCACATACCAACAATTAACTAACATCGATGATCTTAAACCAAAAAATTTGAATAGTTTCAACAGATGAATAAAAACCAGCGGCGTATTGGCGCATGCATTAAAAGCAAAGCGAGAAAAATATCAGTCATCCTACATCCACAATGTCACTTCAACACGCATGTCAAAAGACTGTAAATTACAGATAATAATAGGAAAGAAATTCCACATTATTGCTAAATTTCCTTTAAGAAAATATCATATTGCCATATTTCCAAATCTCATACCACAGATAAAAATGTGAATGGACCTATTTAAAGTGCATATCATTTTCTTACCGGCCACCATCTAATATTGTATATTGCTCATCTGAGTTGTCTTAACAAAATTAAATCTCAGATAAATTGGATCAGCTTCAAGTTGACTAAAGGTCCATACTGTTTTCACAGGATCAGAATATTTCATCCTTGCTATGAATTTTAGTTACCTCTGGATTCTTTGTAGCAGGAGGAGAGGGTGTAGAGTTAACACTTGCTGTGCCATTTGCACCGGCTTTTGAGGTAATGTGCTGCACATAAGTATTTCCAGCATCATTGAATTTAGATGCAGTGGTGCTTAACTTCTTATTGTCAGGGGACCTCTGATCTCCAGCCTTTTCATTTTTCTCATCGGGGATGTTAGCACCAAAATTTGTGCTTTTAACACCCAGCACATCTTGATTCTCAAGAACATTCTCAACAACTGAGTTCTCTGTGGTGCATTCCTTGACCTCATAGTTCTTTGATTCACTGCCTTCTGAAACTTTTGGAATACCATTTGAATTCACCACAGCATTTGATTTTACGACACCTTTTGGCTTATTGTCCATATGCACATCTGTGAGTTCTCTCCCCATCAAACTGCATTAGAAATAAGTTGAGCATCAGAATGCTATGAAAATGGAAATCCTTTAGCTCAGAAAAGCCGAACTCAGGAAAAAGAGAACAAAAGAAAAGAAAGGAAAAGAGATAATTCATTTCCATATTGTGCCAATATCCATTAGATGTTTCATGTACTTAAATTCAAACAAAGTAACCACTTCTGAACACATTAAGCTTAACAAGATACATGACATTGGAAAACAACGGCAGCAGGCAATACCAAGATTCCAAAACAAGAATTGCACTGAGAATGACAAGTACTACACGATTATAAGAGATTTTAAAGAAGTTTCCTTGTGCTTTTATAATTATAACCCATGGACTTCAAACCCATTTATCAAATAAAACATATTTTTCATGTAGATCCGTGTGATCTGCCATTCGAATGCCACATCTGAGCTAAAACATGCAATCCTAGCTGAGATTTAACAGTATTTACTTTACATTTTCTTTGTTAATTTTGTCTCCTATTGATGTGGAAGCTTTTCAACAGCCAGAACTTGCACATCTAGTGATAAAAATCTTTTATTTCCAGAGAATCCGCTTTTCTTTTCCAAAACTTGCAATACTTTCACTTTGTTTCAAACCTGGGATACAAAAAGGTGAGCAGGGTATTCTCCAAAGGTGAAGTTGGAAGAGGATTTATGGAATAATTTGGAAGTTCACATGAAATGAAACCTTCAAACAAATTAAGGAATTTAAGACTCTATTTTAGTAGGCAAACTTGTCTCCTTCACATATAATTGTAACAAGTATAACACAAAAAGGAAAATATATCTAAAAATGAAAATCTCTTCTTTTGAATGAAAAAAGGAAAATGAAGATGTATGAAGCCAAAAGCAGGAAAAAGGAAAAGTGCATAATCTTTCAGGTTAGCTTATGAATCAAAATAATATAAGGAAACAAAAGACTGAAGTTAATTCAAAGACAGGAAAAACAGAGAAGATAAGTGAAACAAAAAAAAATTTGTTTATTTAATTTAGTAACCACAAATCAAAGCCAAAATTAAAAAGAAATGAATCATGCATAAGCAAAAACAGAAGAAAGCCAGAAAAACTAACAAATCCAAAACTTTTAGAACAAAATAGGAAAACTCAGAAATCAAAAACAAAGAGAAAGAAGAAAACTTTAGCAAGACCCCCATTTCTTGGCAAACATTCACATAAAAGAAAAACATAACAAAGAAAAAGCAAAAGACTATACTTTTAACTTGAGAGAGCTAAAAAATTCCACAAATCAAAGACTTTTAGACCAAAATGAGAAAACCCAGAATTGAAAAACCCCAGATGGATAAAGAGAAAATGAGAAATTTACCAAACATTCACGGAAAAATAACACAAAACGCCCCCAAAAACAGAAAACAGCAAGAGAATGAAGCAAAATACCTTGAAAAAGACAGCAAGAAGAAAAATCAGTTAAACAGATCAAACCACATTGCTTATGTTAAAACCAAAACCCCAAACAAAAAAAAAAACCCAAAACAAAAAAAGATAAGAACTTTCATTTATATTCTCTTACAGTTTTGTTCTAGCTTGATCTGACAAGATCTTCAGCCCCTTTTCTTCTCCTCCTCTCCTCTCTCTTCTTCTTCTTCTTTTCTTTCCTTACAGTTTCTCTCTCTCAATTCTATTTTAGAGTGTCTTAATAACAGAAGAAATGTTTTCTGTGATTTTCCTTCTATATAGCTCTCTCTCAGGCTTTGAAAGCTGTGTTTTTTTTTTCTTTATTTCTTTGTAATGTTGAGTTGTTGTTGGTTACTTATAGGGGACAGTTTTTTCAGTTTTTGACTTTAACGCCATCTTTTTGTTCTTTCACGGCGTTACATTATCCTAACAATTTTTTATCTTCTATTCCTTTTTTTCTCTTACTTATTATCAGTTATTTCCTTTTCTTCTTTATCCACTCATTCCTTAAATTTCTCTATAAATTGATAAATTAATATAAAAATTATAGAAAAACGTAACAACTTATAATTTTATTTGTAAAATCTATAAATTTTAAGCTTACGTGTATTAAATAATAACCCTTTGTTGGATTTTTTCTATTCAAGGTGAAAAATAAAAAAGAGATATGTTTTTTTAATATTATATTTAAAATTAAAAAATTAATATATATAATTAAACTTTCATGTAGGATAAGATTTTAATTAAGCTCTTATAAAATTTAAAAAACTTTTTTAATGTATAGCGTTGTTAAATTAATGAATAATAATCAAATAATTCCTCAATCTTTTTTATAAAATAAATATAAGTTTTTAACATTTTATTACATGCAAATTGATTCATAAAATTTTATTTTATTGTAAATAAACCATCAACATTTTTAAGTTCAAATATGTTAAACAACACTAATTATCATTGGGCATCTTACATGATAGTTGAGGTGAATAATTTTGTGAATTGTCATGTGATATGCCACGTGTACAATACAAACATAAGTTAGTGTTATTTAACAGATTTAAATTTAATTGTTTAATTTTGAAATGTTAGAGTTAATTTATAGTAAAATAAACATTTATGAACTGATTTGCATACAATAAAAACATTGAGGGCTAATATTCATTTTATGAAAAAATTAAGAGTATTCTTAGTTATTAAGTCTTAAATTAATAACGATCTAAGGCTCCGATCGAGCTCAAATTATGTGTATTAGTCTGAGCCAGTCATAGGATGAAAGACATGCATCATACTTTGCATTGCATGTGATACAAATTGCATGTAAAATGACTGAGATGAAAATCTTAATATTTTAATTTCAACCTCTCAAACACATACTTCTTCTCTTTCATTTTTTTTTTTACAAATTTTAATTTAAGCATCGAAATCTTAATTCAGGACATTTAACTTAAACATGGAAATACAATTTAAAATTTTAATTTTGATGCCCTGATTATCTTCTCTTCTCTGACAAATCAAATAAATTCATCAACCAAACTTTCAATGGTCATACTTCACCAACAAAAATAATAATAATAATAAATCATTTGTATTATTTATAGTACTCTTTAATTCCAAACTAGTTATTAGTTAACGAATATGACTACTACAACAATTCTCTAGGAAAACTGGACAATACAAAAGATAGTAGTACATTATAATATAAATAAACAAATAAACAATCACGATGAACATATGTTGTTAGATAGTGATACATTTTTTTTATTAAACATGATGACATCAATAATGTATGTCTTATTGTGCCAATTTTTAATTCTTCATCAATACTTGAATGTGTAATATTGTAGCTCAACTACCTAATAATACTGAGAATTTTTTTATATGCTCCCATAAAATAACAAAGCCTTTTTTGTTATCAAGGGATATCATGAGATTTGTACTTTTATTTATTTTGATCGAGAAATGGTCCAATTTCTTTTTTTTTTAAATAAAAAAGTTAGATTTTGAATTGTATGTACAGTCAATGACACTAACACTGTACTTATATATGCTACAATATTTGTGCAACAACAATTAATTTATGCAACAATAATTTCGGCAAAAACATTTATTCCGTTGAATTAATGTGCTTAGCATTTTAATATCTTTAATAAAATCTTTTTTCGACTAAAAAAATTCTTGTTGAAAGAGACGTCACTTTCAAGTTTCACTCATCAAAAAAAGAAAAATAAGCAAAAGTAAGATTTAATTTTTAAAATAAAATAAAAATGATTAAAAAAATAAGAATTTGCATATACCAAGAGAATATTATCAACAATAAAAATGTACTTTTATAATAAAAATGCAAAAAATGATTTTTTATGAAAAGAAAAAAAATGGATTAACAACAACCTAATTTCTTTATTAATTTAATCAAGAATTTACCATGATAATCATACTTTATCACTAAAAACATACTCATATTTACTATTCTTTTTTTGGTGTAAGCACAGATAACCTTAAGTTAATTGCTCCAGGTAAAAGTGAAAAATATAATAATATTTTTTATTATCATTTTATATACATTGGCATTGAATCTTTTAAATTTTCACAAATAACATTAAATAATTGTCATAAAATATTTTAATAATGACATAATTTATTAATTTTTATAATATTTTTAATAAAAAGCATAACAAAATTTTAACCCTGCTTAGAAAATTTTAAAAATTTGTAGTTCTTTTATATGATTATTTCCCAAAGTTTTTCCTCATACTTTTTCAAGGTGTTTAATTTAAATTATATAATTTTAACGGCGTTATTTAACAGGTCAAATTTATATATGCAATAAAAATAGAACCGACGTGTGGTTAACGACTTAACGTTGGTTGGGACAGTAATTGAAAACATCTAAAGTCTACAGTGAACCTCATCTTCTTCTGAGGCTGTTTGTCGAAGACTCCTAAAAAGGTACAATTTCTTTATCTGACGATATTGCCCTCCACTACCCTATTTTTTGCACTTTTAAGGGGGTTTTTTTTTTTTAAATGAAATTCTTTTTGGGTTTTATGTTGTTTATGTCAGTTCAAGGCTTAAAAACTTTAAATTGGACATAAATTAGTAGGTATAGAAACTTAACTAATTAACTTAACCGTTATTTTTATTTACTTACATAGAATTTTTTGATTTTTCAAATGAAGTTAAAATACTTATGCACATCTTTTTTTTAATATATCATAAAAAAATATATTTCATTTTGTATGTAAGCTTTAAAAATTCAGTTATGATCTCTTAATTTAATAATGAAAATGAAATATGGTAGGAATCTTGTTTGAATATGTTAAGAAATTGGGACCCATATTTGATTCCATTTAATGGATTTTTTTCTTTAAATATTGAAGATTGTTTTGGTGGTACCCATGATGCAAATTTTCACCTAAAACAGTTCTTCCATGCCAGATTTTAAGATTTTTTTTTTTGTCTTGAAACAATATACTTTGACAGTAAAAGGTGGCGTTTGGAAGGTGGGAAAAAGTTGTAAAGGGGTAGATTTTGAATTCAAGATGAGAAAAGTGGGAAGGAATTATGGACGATGTTGTGCTGGTGAACGAGGGAAGGTGGACAGTGATTATTATAGTTTCATGTACATCCATAAACCAACCATTTCATACAAAATATTGTCCTTTGAAACAATATACAATTTTAGGAAAAAAATTATTCAGATTTGTTATATTTTTCTTTCTCATTAAGTATGTTTATTTCTCATTTAGTATGTTTATTTAAGTTTTATTTTTTAATTTCATGTGCAAAACTAATAGGAATTTTTATAGTAAGATCAAAAATTGTAAATACACATGATTAAGTGTAAATGTAATGTTATTTGACGTAAAATATGTTAGAAATATTATAAACATATGGGAATAAATGTAAAATTAGAATTAAAAGACATAAGTATATAATAATTTTATTATAATATGTATTTATGTTTATTGTCATATAGTTAGGATACTTTTATCAATTTTTACGATTAATAATATTAAGTTGACATTTAATCATGTGTTTTTACATTGGTCTTACAATAAAGTAAAAAAATTTAACCTTAGTGTATATTTTCCGAAAACAAATAGTTTTAATTATGAGACATGTTAAAGTGTTCAATAAATGGACTAATTAACGCACATGAAAAAATAAATGTTTAGAATTTATTATTTTCCAAAGTTTGTAATTGCATACCTACTTTTCATAATTGTTGATCAACTTTTTTTTTTGTGTCTGCTGAAATGAATTAAGCACAAACTTTAATTGGAGTTGGGAATAAAATTTATTGATATGAATAAATGGTTAACCAATATTATATTTTCCTTAAATTAAGAGCAAGGTTCAATGATGTCTTAGAAAAAGTAAAGAGTGCCGATTGAATTTGGTCTCAACTCTCAACCTTGGAAGAATTTATTATGGCAGTGAAATGTGCATGAATTCATCCGTACCAGGTAAATTTTTGTACTTCCTGTGAATCACAAATAAATTATCACAACCATTGCAATACATAAATGTTCATTTTTACACTGATAATAATTTTTTTATTTCATGTACGGAATTAAAAGATTATCATGTTTCATTTTTTTAATATACTTTATGAATATGTATTATCGTACTATAATCTATTAGTTAAATCTAAAAATTTCGCGATGTATGAGGTAGTAAATATAATTTTAATTAATAACAATATCTGTGTATGTATTTATGAGCGTAAAGGTATAAATAAATCATTTTTTAACAAGATAGAAACTAATAGTTGACTCTCCCTTCTTTATAGGATATTCATTCGGTTAATTGAGTTAATTTTAAATCGAATTAAGCGAAATATATATTTTCACTTTTGTTAATCGAACTGAATTTTGAATTTTCAAATTAACCGAACCGAAATATAATTTTGTTAATTCGGTTAATTAACCGAATTAATCAAATTTTATACAAAATTTTCATATGCTTATTTTCCAGAATTTAATTTTCATATACTAAAAGTGAAAATTTTCATATGTTGAAAGTGAAAATGAAAAGAAAAGTGTAAGCATAAGGGTTTTTAATTAGGAATTAATATTTTAGGCTAAAAGTACAAAATGCACAATATAAGTATATATATATATTATAATATCTATAATTCAATTAATTTGGTTTTCGAACCGAATTAACTGATAACTGAATTTTTTTAAAATTTACTTTTGTTAATCGATCGAATTAAATTCGATGACTGACTGATTAACCGAATTAAATTCGATCAGTCGGTTAACAAAATTTTTTTCAAATTGTGAACACCCCTACTTCTTTAAGGTGGAATTTTAAAGTCAAAATTTCCATTTCTAAAGTGATCCATTAAAAAAAAACTGTATTTTAAAGCTTTATTAGTGCAAACAAAATGACACCCAATTGAATTTGAATTAACTACTTTATTAAAATTAAAATATCATATAGCTAGCTATAATCCAAGAACTACAAGATCATATCCTTTGTAGTTAAAGCTTTCTAAAAATTAAAAAGGTGTAGATTTTGCATGGTAGACTTGTCATGGAATGGAATGAATGAGATTTTAGAATTTTTAAATTAATCATTTGACCTCAATTTCCAATTTAAAAAATCTTTATCAAAAGTTATGTTTTTTTGTCCGACTTTGTATTAGTAGATTAATTACAAATGGCAACTACTAATAAAATTTTAATAGTAATATTTATTTTTGTTAGAAGTTTGTTTTTAATATATTGACATTGAATTTTTTTTATTTTTGCAAATGAAATAATGATTATCACATATTCCACTTTTTAATTATTTTTTAATATTTCTTATATGATGTGTATTACTCCACTCATACCATCAATAAAATTTAAAAACTCTATGGATAATATGTAAAATAATTTCTCTTTTATTAAATAAACAGTCAATCAGTTTGTCTAATGCTTTAAGATTGACTTTATTAAAATTAATGGTAAATGAAGTGAAATTGGATTAATTTTTCTTCTATTAACTCCATTCCATCCCCAAAAAGAAATATATATATATATATATATATATATATATATATATATGTATAAAAGCATTGAAAGATGAGATAGATATCTTTAATTCTCATTGAAAGAAGCCTGTAAAATTCAATGCTATTTAATTCTTATTGTTGGGGCTCAAACCCAGTGATGTAAAAATAGACCACACATCATTTATGTTTCTAACGTTTTGCTCATGAGTCCTTTTTTTTATTTTTTATTTTTTTAATTATTTGGATAAATCCTTCTTGGTGTTAATGAGTGCACCTATGGTATTTATTAAGTTTTTTATTTCAAGAACATCTTAACTTTTAGCATTAATTTTCTTACCGAAATAAAATTATGCATAAATTTAGAATAACCATCAAACCATGTATTCTATATTTGCAATCAATGTCTACCTTTTTAATGTGAAATTATATATTATTCCCTTAACCATAAATTTTAGTGCACTAAGTCATTGGTTCGTTTATAACTAATTATGGAAATGTAACTCTTACTAGAATATTACTAGAATAAGTTTATTTATCACTTGTTTGAATTATTATCCAGTACGTAGTTAGTAGTTAGTCTGTATACGAAATTTTTAGATTTTATAAGCAAGATAAAAATTTTGACACAAACTTTTTAAAAATATTAAAAAAATAAAAAATAAATAAAGTGAAATATATATATATATATATATATCACAATCTTAATTCTTCTATAGAGTTTAAAAAGCTCTACTAACAGTATATTAAATAATCAACTTACTTTTTTTTTAATGTTTTTGTTAAAGACAAAAGAGTAGGTATTCATGAATTGATTTTGCATAGATTTGGTTATACACTGGGGTTCACAAGTTTAAAGAAAGGCCGAAGTCTAAATCCTTGAATTTTTTTTTTTCTATGTTGTGAACTTGTTTGGAAGATTCTCTTGAGCTGCGTGCTCACTTGAAACTTGATTTTGGAATGTAGAAAGAATTTGACTTTTGAAATTCTCACTTTTCAAGGTTTCATCAAAAGTAAAAAAAAATTCAAGCAGTTTCTTTTGGACGATTTGCCTCCCTCCACTTTCTTTTGAATTTGGATCTTCTTAATTATAATGGGATACAACCATAAAATTACTGCTAAATTTGTAATTAATTAACTCTATATCCATATGAAGCCTTGGCTTAGTAGCAAAGAGGAAAATCTGAGATTTTGAGGTTTTAAGTTCGAATCCTACAAAGTGTGAGCTTGAATTAATCTAGTTATTTATTAGTTTGTTTAGTTTGTTATAGATATTTTAGTTTACCTAGATTGAGTAATTTGATTTTCATAGTTATCTATCCATGGAATGTAATATACTGATTATGATTGTAACTTCTAATGAAAATATACTATTCAAAAAAACTTTATATCCATTCATTGGCCTTTACAAATGCATTGTTGGTGTCAAGATATTTCTTTTAATACAACAAAGATGGCAATCTGAGAACAGAAAAAAAAAGATAATAATTGTTAGAATTTGAATTTTAAATTTGTTGAAGGTTAAAATATTGCATAAACCTAAACTAAACCTTGAATTCATTGCAACTAGGATACTGATTAAATAAGAGTTATCCTCAATGAGAATCATAAAAGTACGTTGTTGTAACCTAGGACCTAATTAATTACTTGCGGAGGTTATGACTTAGGATTAGCATTTAGCAACTCCTTGTTTGGGTATGCAATGCTTAGGAAGGTAACCATCCTATATAATATTTTACAAGGGAACATTGAAAACAAAAAGTGTAGCTCACTTTGTATAATGATCATATATAGAGAGAGAAAGTGAGAAGAATTCATATTTTTATTCCACATATTTAATTATAAATTAAAATTAATAAATTTGACTAAATAAATTCATCAATGTGTTAAATAATAATTCATACATACGTCATTTTTAAAATTTGTGTTCGGTAGATCACCGATGCCAAATTCTCTTTTGACTTTAATATTTTCATTCCTCAATGGGGCGGCAATGCTCGTGTAAAGTGATTTAAGCATATAAAATTGAAACTTGTGGGCACCTTTCCGAAGAGTATGTGATCCCATATCCCCATCATTGTCACGACAATGAAGGGGGGGACCAAAATCTAGTTTTACAACGTTGGTTTCAATCTTCCCATGTGAAAAAAGGGCCAATGGGTTAAAAATATATTGCATATATATATATATATACATAGTTAATTCAAGTCTAAATAGATTTGATAAATTTATACACGACAAAATGGTACAATATGAAAACATAAAAAAAACACCATGGACTAAATTTTGTTAAGAATTAAATGTAAATTTAAAAAATTAAAAAAAATTATATTTGATATATCAATACAAATTTTATCATGTATTTTATATTGACACAAGTCAAACTTGAATTACCAAGAGTAACTTCTATGTCTAAACATGGAAGGAGGAGCAACTGGCGGCAAAATTTTATGAAAGTGAAGAAAAATGGAGCTTTTTTGGGCAGACATGGAGGGACCCACTTGCCCATTTCTTTTTTCTTTGTGCCCTTTGGTGAAGGAAGGGAAAGTGGGGTTCATGTAGATGTGTAGGCAATTGTATGGACCAAATTGAAACCAAGATTTAGGGTTTATATTTGACTTGTGAATTTTGTTTATTTGTATGATGGGATGAGGATCCAATTGAAAGCCAAAATGGCATTTTTTCTTACCTATAAAAAGGGGTAGGCAAATGAAGTTGGATTAATAATAAGGTGGGTTCCATCAAAAGAAAAAGAAAAAAAAGAAAGGGGATAAAATTAGGTGATACTTGATTTTCTTAGGTCAAGTTAGTTAAACTTTCTACCGATTATTGTCATTTACTTGTACCAAAAAATTAAATAAATAAAAGAGAACAAAAATTTTATAAATTTATATATATACATATATGAAACAAAAAATGAATGTATTTGAGGATTTCATTATGGATTTATATATGATACACTGACCGTATATAGTTTCTATACACTGTCAATGCACCAAGAGTTGACACCTCATTAATAAACTATTATATGTAAATATAAATAAATTTTTTAAATTTGCCCATAAAGGCCTATTGATGAGGTGTCAATCTCTGATGCACTGACAGTGTATAAAAACTATACACTGTTAGTGCTTTATATACAAACTCTTTCATTATTACATATAAGTTTTGCAATCATCAAAAGATCTGAGGAAAATTCTATGTTTATGAGCTTGTTAGAGATGAGACTTTTTTTTTCATGAAAATATATAGAAAATTTTCAGAACCATAAAACCACACTTAGATTAAGATTTCGATCTCTTTCGTTACGTTTAGAGTTCAATTAATTTATTCTAATTTGCTAAAAAAATAAATTGAACTCTCTAATGAATTGAAAGGATTTCATCAATAAAACTTTATCGGTAAAATAGACATTATTAAGAATTTATATGTCTTGGAAAAAGAAAATATTTCAATTTAATAATAAAAAATTCTATTGTAAGAAAAAAAAATTTTCTATGCACGAAATCTAACACGCAAAATAATAATAATAATAATAATACTTTAGAAAAGAATAATACCTATATTCTAATATTTAGAGGAGTCCATGTAATTATGAAAATTTTGAAAATATTAACATATAGCATTCTTTTACATTTTATAAAAAACAATCGTATTTTGAATAAGATATAAGAGAATACAAATATTGATATTTGAATTTTAGATTCAATTAATAAAAAATATTTTTTATTTGATTCATTTAAAAACTTATGAATTTATTTAATAAAATTAATTATTTTATTTTTTATTTATTAATAAAATATATAAAAATACTATTAAATAATTGTTAATTTTACAAGCCTTTTTTTTTTATTAAAGTTATCAAATGCTATTTTTAATTTTTCCTAACAATACTATTCGAATCATACTTTTTATAAAACTCCAATCGAACCAACCATATGAATCTTGATTTTAAGAAGCAAAATCGTGTACGAAAGTATAACATGTTTAGATCATTTATGCATCTTTGAAGAACCAAATTAGGCTTTTCCATAGAAAAGCAAAAAGGCTTGGCGGAAATTTGGCGCCAGGCGGCCACCCATTGGCCTTATTTATTTATATAATTTTGTGAGAACTTAATTCACTATTTAATTCTTATATTCCTTAATCTTTTAGATAACTTTCTTCGAAATGTACAAAAAAGAAAAAATTTCTTGTTTTCAAGTCATGGTATTTAGTATTTTTATTCGAGCCTCCAATAGATGATTACTTCCCATCAATTTAAAAACTCTTTAATAATATATTATATATAATATGTATTAAGTCATGGTTAGATAAATTTTGGTATTCATATTGGGATAATTATTACATACACTGACAGTGGAATTTTTTTACTCCACAAGCAGCGTTAAGATCGTGACACATGTCCTGTTTTATTTATTTTAATATTTTTATCAGACATATGTCATGATCTTAACGCTGCTTGTGGAGTAAAAAAATTTCACTGTCAGTGTATGTAATAATTTTCCTTCATATTGTCTTGTAAAATAAATAATTTGTGAAGATTAAAGCTTGATATAACTTTCTTGTTCTGGCTTGGCCTTCTCTAGGCTACAATAATAAAAATGTATTATAGTTATATAAAAAAATCATTTAACCAAACAAATAAATCGATATAAAACTAGAACCAACCTCACATATAATAAGACTTAATTCAAGAACTCTTACTTATCACTAAGTCAAAAATTTATTGGCTTGAAATGTTAGCTTAGTAATTTAGCGCGATAATCATGGCAATTTAACATGTCTCATCATCAGGTTACAAAATAATTAAGGAACTAGTTAAACTTAAAACTGAAGCATAATTATACCATATGGGACACAAATCAAAGCACCCATAGCTCTTTTCTAAGTTGTGACACATAATTAATTATAATTAGCAGCATGATAATCTAATTCCACAATTAAGGAATATCTTAGTCCAAGTTGTCTTATCTTGACTAAACTTATAAATCTACAACCTCCAATTAGATGAGGGCCAATAATATTAAAGTTTAATTAAGGGATTAGCTGTAAAATTAGGCCTAATTTAAAGGAATGTGGGCAGTCATTAGCAGTGACATTGCTTAAAATAAAATTTTCTTTTGCTAATGACATTCTTGCTTATTTTTAGTAAAAAAAAAATCGGTATTTGCGTAGTCTAATCTTAGTCACCATCTTAATATTAATTGGACCAAATTAATAAATAGTTCATAAATAGGGAAGATGCCTGTTATTTTTGGTGATAATGATTTTAATTAATTAAAATAGGTAAACTTAGTATCAATCATAATCGAGTAGATCACATCAAGGTTTTGTGAAGTTTAATACATTTAGCCTCTTATAGGAAAATATGTGATTTCTTAGCTAATTTTGATTTGATGAAATAGAAAAGACAACAATTACACTTGGCTAGGAAGCTTCATCAAAATTTGTCCTAATTATATGATATATATCGATCCGAATGAAAGGTCACTAGGTACAAAATGTTGTTCTATCCATTTCACCAAAAATTGACACAAATCAATAAGAGATTCTATTTTTACTCATAACAAGTAGAAAAGTTCGAAAAATATAGATGTATATCAGTATATGACACTAGGATAGATTTTTTATGGAAAATTTAAAAGGCAAAATAGCCAAATAATCCCTCGACCTTAAGCCCAAAATGGAATTAAGCTCTCAACGTTTTATTTCGTGGAAATCAGTCCATAAACTTTTATTTCAGTGGAAATAAACCCTCAACCTTCTAAAATTATGCAATTAAGTCCAAATCTATTAAATGACACTAACTGTCGTTAGTATTGCACACGTGACATGCCACGTGGCAGCCAAGTAAGCTATCCACGTTAGCATTCACTAACGGCAGTTAGTGTCATTTAACAGATTTAGACTTGATTGCATAATTTTAGAAGGTTGAGGGTTTATTTCCACTGAAATAAAAGTTTATGGACTGATTTTCACGAAATAAAACGTTGAGGGCTTAATTCCATTTTGGACTCAAGGTCGAGGGCTTATTTAGCTATTATTCCAATTTAAAATGATAAATCATTCGACTTTCAAATTAAGATATAATATTTTGTATTTAACTATAAAGAATTAGACACTTAAGATTAGCACTAATGAACGGCCAATAATAAAATTTGAATATGAAATTTATTTTATGTGGGCTCATATATAACAATTTATCAAACACAAAAATTAAGAAGATAATACAAGGATATTGGTATACTTCCAATTGATTTTGAGAGGTTGCTAAATAATACTTGAAATTCTTAATTGTAATGGACTCACCATGCAAATGAAATTTGAGGAAAATGACATTGATCCCAATTGGAACTAATAATACAATGAGCTGCCATGAAAAAACATCTTACCTAATAATATAAATGATAATCATTTTCATTTCTCAATTCTATAAGATGCACATTAATGCATACACAAGAATTTATGTCATATTTCATAAAAATCGTGTTTGATGGTAACGAAAATTAAGAGATTTGAAATCAATTAATATCGAGATCGAATAAATTTGAGGTCTGGGTTCAATGGTTTTCAACTATAAGAATTTTAGTTTTACATGTAGGGCAAGCATGCAAATAATTTCATAAACCCATGCAATATGTAATGATAGCATGATCATGGCCAATAATAAGTAAGCAAGAAGAGCCAAATTTACTCATACAACAACAGGTAAATCTTGGAGCAGAAGCACAGCATGACAGATTCTTGCAGCTTTGTGGCCCAGGATATGTGAATTTGATGCACCAAGAAGAATTCAGGCTGACGAAAACCAAGCTGGAAAACCTGGATTTAATTTCAGACCAGATATCTGGTTTGGCAGTCTTGGTTAAGGTTTCAAATCATCATGAGAATGTTTGAATGATTAATATCAGAATTGTACTAGTATTTATTGCAAAGATAGGGAAAGTTTAGTTGAGTACTCAAGTTCCAAATATAATGACTTGTTGGTTTGAACAGAAGATATAACAGTTCTCAGTAGTAACAAGATTATCTCAGTTAGTTGATAAAAAAACAGGTAATATCATGAAAGTTATCTAAAATACTCCTGGTTTAGCAATAATTAGCAATCCTAAACTAATTTCAGATTTTATCTTCCAGGTTTCCTCGAATTTATAATCAATGTAAAAGGAATTTTATTTTTTTACAAACAAAAGAAGTCGTAGTATGAGGATAAGGGAAGGAAAAACAAATTAATATTAGAATTCCAACTTTAAATTTATTTGAAATCACTTTTTAAAGAGATTACATAAACTAATGGAAATTTCTATAGTAAGATCAAAATTTTTTATTTATAGTAAAGTTAATTTAAACACACATGATTAAGAGTAAATTTAGTGTCATTACGCTTAAAATATATTAAAAGTATTGTAAACACATGAGAATTAACGTAAAATTAGAATCAATAAAGATAAGCACATGATAATTTTGTTACAATATGTGTTTATGTTTATTCTCATGTGTTTACTATACTTCTAATATATTTTATGTCTAATGTGCTAAATTTGTGCTTAATCATGTGTGTTTATATTAACCTTATAATAAGATAAAACATTTTGATCTTACTATTTTTCATAAACTAACCCAACTAAACTTCAAAGTCACTTGAAGAGAATATGCAACCCAATTGGATTTAAGAGATAACCTTAATTCTTTTGGATGGACTAAATTAGAGATAGCAATTCTCTTGGCGGTGTGGAAAAACAAAAAACCTTGAATTAGGACATCACTTTTTGTCCCCAGCATATGTTCTTTTTCCTCCTAGAAGAAACTTTTATTTTCTTCTTTCCCATGGTGGCTCATCTCATAGGAAAATGACTTCAGAAGATACGGCTTGTCCCATTTCTTTTGCTGTGGCCTTCATGCTGTCAAACCACAGATGTATTATATTCTTAGGCAATGTCAGTGTCAAAATCACCGACAATTTTTTTGCCATGCATTTGTAATCTTCTGTGCGGGAGAAAATCCAATCTGTGAAAAAAAAAGAAAGAAAGAAAGAAAGAAAGAAAGAAAGAAAGAGAGAAAGAGAAAGAGAAAGAGAAAGCCAATTTCAAGTTAACTTGAACACTTCCCATCGATTTGTTGGTGGACTTCAACTGATTTGTATGAAGTTTACTGGATCACTTCCTTCGATTTTTTAGTGAACATCAACTGAGTTATATGAAATAAACAATGGACATATATTAGTCAAATTATTTGAATTTAATTGATGATTACTATTCCTATTTGATACTTTGATTTCAATTTAAATTTGAACTTCAACTCTTTTTATAATAAATTGAGCTGAATTCAAATATCTTTATAATGGATCCTTGATCGTGAGATTAATTAATATTTCTAAATATTTAGTTAATATGTAATTATTAATTTATCATTTTATTTGTAACCAAAAAATTTATCATTTTATAATAATAATAATAGCCTACCTAACTGAGTTCTGACAATGTGAGTATTTTATTGAGTCGAGTTAAAGTTTTAAAAATTAATTCAATCAAACTAAAATTAAAAATCAAATTTTCGAATCAAGTTGAACTCGAATTTGACACTAAATCATCTTAATTTAGTTTGATTACACTTGCTTATAATTTAGATTCACATATTTGGTTTTAATGCTTTCTTTACTACTTAGCTAAAAAAAATTTCTTTACCAATTATTTTGTATGCTTAAAAAATGTTTCATTTCACTATTGCAATTATATTTGGACTTTTTTTTCCCCTTTTCTTTTGCTAATCTACCAATATTAAGTTAGATCAATTGATAAGAGATTTGCTTGAAATCTAATAGTTTTCCAAAGTTTAATCTTGCAAGGCAAAACTCCATCTGTTGAAACAATCTGCCTTATGTTCTTGAAAAAAATAGAGAGAGTAACAATTTGGAGGACAAAGCATGGAATGAAGTTAAACTTGAACTGCCATAATTGCTTATTACATCAAAAGCTACAAACTACAAACATTATAGAGCAAAAACCATGACTCATGAGTTTCACACCTTGCTTAGATCAGAGCTTCAATTCATCCCTTGCCAATGGAAAATATAATTTTTCTAAAACCAAATTAACAGTGATTGATTGTTGGAGATTGGAGAAACCGAAAATTTTCATAATACTAAAATATCACTTTGTATGTCGACGGATAAGTAGATTAGTTTAAATGCTTAGAAAATGTTTATATAGCAATTAATAAAGTTAAATTCATAAAAAAATATTTTCGAATAATAATTCATAAATAGGTTTAAATTTTCGATTACTAAATATATATAAATCCCTTTATTAGAGATCCATTGGTAGCACATGACCCATAAATGAAACCCAAGTTAAGGGCTTTAAGCCCATTGTTTAGAATTGGAGATTACAGGGCATAACAGTAATTTTACTCAAAAGAAACGTTTTTTCCATTTATCAAAACCCGTCGTTTTTATCTCTTACCGCGTCTACGAACCAATAAAATCTCACCACGCGTTCATTTCTTATTGGACCATTTGCTCCCATATATAACCACCACTCATAACGGTATTTTCTGCTCCGACTTTCCCGCTAGAGTCTAGACACAAGGACAAGAAAGGAAGGAAATGAGAGAAAGCAAAAGAGAGTGAAAACACAAAGAAAGGAGAAAAGAAAAGCAAAGAATCTGAGAAGCATTATACAGATAGAGAAAGGAAGAGAGAAAGATAGAAATGGCTGTGGAGGCCGTGGCTGCAGCAGGAGAAGGAGAGGCACAGAAGAAGAACAGAATCCAAGTGTCAAACACCAAAAAACCTTTGTTTTTCTACGTTAATCTTGCCAAAGTATGGGTTTTTTGATCTGGCTTTTTGTTTTTATTTGATATGTTTGATGAAAAATGATGTTTTGAATGATCTTGGTTTTGCTTCCTTTGTTTTCTGGATATGGGTCTTCTTTGATGTGTCATTTGATCAATGAATTGATGTTACCGAATCTTTTTTTTCCTTAATTTACTTTCCATAGCATTATTTTTATCCTGTTAAATCTTTGCTATACATCTATCATCTATGGTTATAGATCTAATGTAACTTCTCATTACTGTTGGACTAAATCATGATTGCAAGGTGGTAGAACACAGGTTTTATGCTTTCTAGATGACATAACAATCATAGGATTTCGTCACAAGTCAAATAAATTTTCTTGATTTGCAGATCTCAACCTACATGAATGATCACATTCAAGCTTATGCCAACTGTTTTAATTTGTTTTCTTTTGATGCAGAGATACATTCGGCAGCATGATGAGGTTGAGCTTTCTGCCTTGGGCATGGGTACATTTCTTTGAAGCCTTCTGTCATATTTTTGTTGCTGTGAACTGTGAACTATGAACCCTATTATCTGTCATAATGCTTCCTAAAAGTTGTCTCAAACTTTTAATTGCAGCAATCACCACGGTTGTGACAATTGCTGAGATCTTGAAGAACAATGGACTGGCTATTGAGAAGAGTAAGAATCTCCATCTCTTAATCTTAAAAAGCTTTCCATCCTTGATGAGTGTGAATAACTAGATACCGATTTATGGAACAAAACAGAACTTTTGACATCTATAGTTGGCATGAAGGACGAGAACCGAGGGCGTGTTGTCCAAAAGGCCAAGGTGGGTTTAGATTCTTACCATCTATATAACTTGCCACTAGATCTGGACGTGGTAACTGAATATATAACTTCCTTCTGATCTCAGTTTTTGTCTTAATTCTACTTTTTCTTGCTTTTTCAGATTGAAATTGTATTGGAGAAGTCTGAAAAGTTCGACTTGCTGATGAATGCTGCTGCCAATGTGTCACCAGAAACTGCTTACAAAGACAAGGAATGACAGTGGAGTGAAGCAATATTGATGTTCATTGTTGTAGTCCTAGTTCACGTTCTCTCTTGTGTGTCACCTTGGTAGTTAGAGGCAGGCATTCATTGAAACATGAATCCCTTGTGGAGTAATACTGGATATGGTAGAGACAGCTTTATAGAATGATATAATGATGGGCAGTTTCAGCCGTGGGCTTCTCCCTACTCTCAATGGGAGTGTGGAGTTGTCATCTCTGTTATTACATTGTTTCTTCTTGAACTTGTTTTCTATGTTACTGCACATGAATGGATGATTGAATGGTCAATTAGGAAGCAACTGTAGTAAGCAGTAACCACTTACGCTAGATATTGTCAAGCTTCTTGCATAGATCATCTGCCACAACAGTGTAGTAATGATAGAAATGATGTTGTTGAGTAATCTATGATGCAGCCTTCTTTGGCTTATATCAAGGTAAACTGACCACATGCTTAGAGTGCAGAAAACATTATTCATGATTTAATACACAGTAATTTCTGTAGTCCTGATCAGATTCTTCCGTCTGGATGATCTGTTAGGCTTTGTGTATTCAAAATCTGTTCCAAACTAGAACCTCAACGAGTAAAGCAATTCTTGAGAAGTATTTGACAAATTGCGAATTCCAAGAACTAAGTAATTAGGAAGAGATGCATCCAATGTGTTGAATGATATTAGTTTGTTTAAAATATGATAAATTAATAATTTAACCTATATGCATTTTGTTATTTCGTTTAATTTGGTTAATTAACTAAATTAATCGAACTAATAAATTTCAGTTTACGAAACAAAAAATAAATTAATTCAGTTAATTGAACCAACCAAACAAAAAATAAACAAAAAATAAACTCCACACTCCCATTTGTTTTTCAGGCAAAACAAGTTTGTTTTGGAGTTTGGAGTAAATTGCCATAAGGTTGCAACTTGTCACTTTATTTCATGATAATGGATTAATGCACATTCAAACCCCAAAGTGAAAGATTTGTCTTTTTGATGCGTTGTAGGGTGTAAGAATCATGAGTTTCATTATGTTGAAGACCTGCATTTAGACCGGAGAGAGAGAGAGAGAGAGAGAGAGCAAAGCAATTCTTTCATGCTTCAACCTTTCAAGAGACTAGAATTTCTTGGCAATAGTTAGATGGCCTTTGTTATTGATATCAAAATTGTAGCCTTTTGTTAACATGAACTCCGGCCATTTTTCTTGCATTGCAATAGCTGATTTAATTAAAAGAAAGAGACAAAAAATATAAAATAGAAAGGCAGCAACTTTACCTATTGATTTCATTTGGCTTCATACATAAATATGCCATTCACATTTTACCATAAAATATAATTAAACTCTCAATATTTACTTATATGAAAATCAGTCCATTAAGTTTTATTTTAAGCAATTAAGTACATTTCTGTTAAGCCTCTCTAAGGTCATTAAGTTTTAATTGTTGTGCAAGGGTAATGACAGTTAAAGATTTTGACGAAAATGAACTTAATTCTATTATTTTGAAACACCTAGGTTTTAATTACTTAAAATAAAATTTAATAAACTAATTTTCATGCAATTAAATATTGAGTGCTTAATCCATTTTATGATAAATATTGAGGGCATATGTAAATATTAAGTTATTTTTTTTCAACTTAGACGAGATGATTTTAAACGTGTACAAAGTCAAAACAATACGAAAAAAATAAAAAAAATGATATAATAAAGTTCTGACCAAAAAAATACTTTTGATAGAAGCTAAAATTTTGTTTTGTATTTGATATGAGGACAGAAATTATAACACAATAATTCTCATGTTTTGTATGTGTTTTTTTTTTTTGGTTACACATGTTTTGTATGTGTTTGATATAAAATAAACGTAACAAAAGTACACAGATGATGTCTGTCTAAGAAAATACAATTGCTAAAAGAAACCCATTTGGCACAAGACAAGGAAAAACAAGCCCACAAAATTTATGACCAAAGAAAAGAGGCCCAATGCAAGCATGAACCGAAGCCCTAATTAAAGGGCTGTTTTTGTCATTAAATATTTTATCGGGGCTAAAAATGCAAAATGAGCTTTCTCCAAGGCCCCCAACATAAAAAAGCCCGCCCCAATTCCCGCAATCAAGATAATTTTACAAATTTTGCTTAGTAAAAGAAAAAAAAAAACAAATTTTGTGGTCTCGACTCTCTCCTCCCAAAACCCTATAAAATATTAAAATTGAACCAATTTCGTACCCTAATTTCTTCCTCGTTCCCTTGTCTTCTCCCTTCATCTCATGTAAGTCTCCAAATTCAATCAATATATATGCTTTTAGGGTTTTAAATTTATTATTTACAAGATTTTGTTTTTCTCTCTCATTTGAGTTTTTTAAGGGTACTCATTAATGGGTTCTTTTTGTTTTGTAATTATATGCTGTTTTTTGTAGTTGAATTTACTTTCTGTGTCAAGTTAGGGCTTTTTGTTAGTTTTTCGTTTTCTTTTGTGATTTGAGTTTTTAAAGGATTTCCCACGAGTGGGTTCTTGTTGTTTTGTGGTTCAATGCATTTTGTTTTAGAGTTGATATACTTAATGTTGCTGGGTTGAAGTTAGGAATTTTTTTTTGTAAAACCAATATAGTTGGTTTATAAATTGTATGTTTGAGTGTTTCGGGCTTGGAGCACAATTATTTACTATTACCAATGTGCTATTATCGACATTTATTTGAAGTATACCACCAGATTGGAACAAATGTTTTGCATTCTACTATTTTTCATGTGTTCATATATATATTTTTTCCTTTTTTGCAGCAAAACGCTTATGGCTGAATTTGACCAAAGCTTTGTTGTACATGAAGTTGAACATGATGGGGACCAGGTGCAAGTACCTGAAAACTTGGAGCAGAATCCGAACCTGGAGCACGACTTGAATTTGGAGCAGAATCCCAACTTGGAGGACAATGCGGAGGAGAACTTGGTGGAGCAGAACTTGCAGCAGGAGTCACAACATGAACAGATAAAAGAACATGAAGACGAGGCAATGCATGGAGGCGGTGAAAAGAAGTGGCCTGGATGGCCCGGAGAGAGTGTGTTCCGGATGTTGGTTCCTGCACAGAAGGTTGGTAGTATAATTGGACGTAAAGGGGAGTTCATAAAAAAAATAGTTGAGGAGACAAGAGCTCGTATCAAGATACTTGATGGTCCTCCAGGGACGACAGAGAGAGCTGTAAGTTTGTGCATTCTTTTCTCTTCTCATCTTAGACTAGATTATATTTAATTCTGATTCTGGGAATACTATTAGGGCAGAGCCTATTATACTCGTTGACACTTACCATTTGTGTCTAATTTTACTTGTGTTATAAGTGATAGGATATTTTCCTTAACTTCTATATATTGAATGATTTTGCAGCATAAAGTGGCATTCCTTAACTGCAAACTTAAGCAGACAGTCATTATAGGAGATTTCTTTACCTAATATTTCTATTCTGCATATCTGATGATTCTTGTTGGAAACTGTCTGCTCTCTTTTTATTTGTTTGACATTTGATGTGTATTTTTTTTTTGTGCTTGTAGTTTTACAATGATGTGGAATTAATTTTCACTATAGTAAAGAATAAAGCTTTCTCTTTGGTTTTTTCTGGATTCATAGTTTTAGGGACTGCTTACATATATAATATTTTGGTGTATCTAATCTGCCACGAACCATGAAAATAATAAAAAATGGAAATATCAAATATACATCACCAATGCAAAGTTAAGCTTTAAAATGATTATTTCTAATTAAAACCAATTCTGGAAAGAATGTCTATAAGAAAACATTAAAGGGATAGGAAGAAGAAACAAAGTACTAAATTAATGGATGTAAGATTCAAAATACTTCACACTGCAGTAATTTGAATAAATATAATTCTTTGTTACTTAATAATTGTTCATCACCTCTTAAAGTTACAACACATTGGCAGTTAGTTACATGCCAAGGAATGATAGCGTTTTAAAGATTTGAGTAATTGAAGAAGACTTTAAGGAAAGTCATAAGAAGCAATCCATTAAATATAAATACGGTTCCCCTTTTTGCAATAACAAAAATGAGTCTGTGCAGGTTCTGTTTGCAAATTTTAAGGCAACGAGTCAATCATCAATAAGACGCCAGTTTTGAGGAACCAAAGTCCCAGATTGCAGGGATCAGCATTGAGCATTTCAAATTGCTGAAAGTTTGGTCTGAATTAACTGACACATCTTGTACGAACAACATACCAAGAAGCTCTGCTTTCTCTCTGGTAACTTCAGATCCTGGATTATTGGTGCCTTGCCACAGATTCTACAAAAAATCTTCAAGGACCCTGTGGAAACAGCTCTAAGATCCCTGTAAATCAAGCTAATATTAAACTCTTTTTTGTAACCATCATACATATGCCTCCAGTAATTATGGTCTAAATTTACCCAAAGTCATGTAAAAACTGTCTCAATCACATGGATATTGTATATTGTTGTATGATATGGTTCCTAATAAAATTCAAAATCTATGATCCAATTAACTTGCAAATTTTAACAGGTAAAAATAACTTGGTTGATAAGTCTGTTCCTTAATGCAGACAAGGCTATTACTTTGCACAGATACATGGTAATTATATAGGAAAAAAGTAACTTAACTAAGATAAAGTAATTTTTCGTCTAAATTAAAAGAGTTAAACATTTTGTTATAAATTATATTGAATCTGATCCAATATTGCATTTTTACCTTTTAGATACGGTATGCTCCATATTTATACCCATTTCCCCCTCCTTATTCTCTATTGAGGTGTAATAAAATTGGGATTTGTATAAGTTTCTTGTCTTTTCTTCCCAATTTTATTTGGGCATATGGACTATGATCATAACACGTTAGCTGCTGTGTCTTGTGAATAGGTGATGGTATCCGCAAAGGAGGAGCCTGATTCTTCTCTTCCAGCTGCTATGGATGGGCTTTTGAGGGTTCATAAACGCATTGTTGATGGTTTGGAGGGTGATTCATCTAATGCAACTACGGCTGTGGGAACCAAAGTTTCAACAAGGTTGCTAGTCCCAGCCTCACAAGCTGGAAGTTTGATAGGAAAACAGGGAACAACTGTCAAATCCATTCAAGAATCTTCTAATTGTATTGTTAGAGTTCTTGGAGCAGGTTCGCTTTTCAGAATTTTGTTTTTCATATTTTTTTTCCTTTTTCTTTATGGTGGAAAATTTGCCATTTTTTCATGTTGTAATAGTTATCTTAGTGCTAGTGTTGCTGAAAGAGTAAAATTTGAATGACCAATCTGCATAATCTATTTTCTGGTGTTTATCTTAGTAGTGTTTAATATTCTTCTTTTATTTGAATGTGTGTTTCATGAAGTTGCGGCTTGTGGGTGAATAATGTTAGTGGTTCTCTCAAATCAAATTATAATATTGAGGATATGACCTAATTTGGAGAATATGTGTTTTGGTGCCAATGCTGATTTTGAAGTTGTTTAGGTGTGGCATTGTTTGTTTGATAATCTCAGCTACGATTTTGTTCAAAGGGTTACATTTGTAATTTCTTATGCTCTTGTTT
The DNA here is from genome assembly GCA_032173925.1 of Heritiera fomes. Classification (NCBI taxonomy): domain Eukaryota; kingdom Viridiplantae; phylum Streptophyta; class Magnoliopsida; order Malvales; family Malvaceae; genus Heritiera; species Heritiera fomes. The sequence continues at coordinate 9,348,264 of JAPDPM010000021.1, read as the reverse complement.
GGTTGCTTTACCATGACATGTTGACATTTCTTTTCTTCTTTCTCTTTGTTAAATAAAATGAAATGGTGCAGAAGATCTTCCAGTCTTTTCTCTTCAAGATGATAGGGTGGTTGAAGTTGTAGGAGAAGCAGCTGGTGTGCACAAAGCAGTGGAGCTAATTGCATCTCATCTCAGGAAGTTTTTAGTGGACCGTAGTATAATTCCATTATTTGAATCGCATGTGAGTCTTCTATTTTCTGTTGACCTACTAATTAATTGTGTCTCTGTTAGTGTATAGAATGTATTAACAAAATTCTGTTACATGTTTCTACCAGATGCAAATGTCTAATCATCAGATGGACCACATGCCACGTCATCAATCCTGGGGTCCACCTCAAGGTGTCCCTCCAAATGCTGGTGGAGGTGCTGGTTTTGGACACAATCCCCAGTACATGCCGCCTCCACGGCAACATGACGATTACTACCCACCTGCTGATATGCATCTTCCCATGGAGAAACAGCCACATCAGGGTATTTCTGCCTATGGAAGAGAAGCCTCAATGGGTGCCCATGCATCATCAAATCCCCAGACTGCACCATCAATGATCACACAGGTAAGTTATACTCCTACATAACTTCTGGCCCCATTTTCCCCTCCTAATTTTCCATATCACTTGAGAAAAAGGTGCTGTGGAGCTTGATTCTGAGCTACTTTTTATGTGATTCCTTTTCTTGGTTTGGGTTTTTTAAGTCTCATGGTTGGGGCTTGCTGAATTGTAGTATTAGAGTTCCACGTAGAGTAAGTTGTCCTGCCTCCTTCTGAAAGGAGGTGGATGGGGATGTTTTGGCACATCTCTTGTGCTCTTACATTGTATAGATCCATGCATTCATCTTCATCCATCGATGTACCTATTTGTCTTTAATTCTTTGTCAGCTGTTGGTCAATTTTTGGTTCTGAGTTCAGAGATTGTTGGACTGTGATTTAAATTTCAGGCTCCTAGGAGCACGGTCTTTCCTGTCCTGTAAAGTGTTACGTTGATGAATGGTCTTGGCCTGCTCAAACAAACTAGATCCCTGTATGAGAGTAAAGTTTTCAAACTAGATCCCTGTATGAGAGTAAAGTTTTCTTTGTGTTTTCTTCACAGGTCACTCAGCAAATGCAAGTTCCGCTATCTTATGCAGATGCTGTTATTGGGACAGCTGGTGCAAACATTAGCTATATTCGACGTGCTAGTGGGGCAACTGTCACAATACAAGAAACTAGGGGTGTTCCTGGTGAAATGACAGTAGAAATAAGTGGAACTGCTTCACAAGTTCAAACTGCTCAGCAATTGATACAGGCAATGTTCTTTTCCCTGGCTTCTGAACCTTTTTGATCTTTCCTTTTCTATTTGCTAGATATTTAAATCAGTTTCAATGTGTTTTCTCATGGCTTAATGCTTCTGGTTTCCTTGTAATACTGTTTCCCCTTGCCAGGAGATTTGGTCAGTGTCTTTGTTGTTAAACTTAAAGCTGCTAATTAGTTACCGTGGGTCCTAACTAGCATGTCTTTTCTTGTCCTGGCAACCAAGCAAGCATTCATAACACAGATGTTAAACTATGCTAATGCTGATGTTTGCCGTGTTTTGCAGTAGGATAAAGGAAATCATGTACGGTTCTGATGCATGATCGTAGAGGGGTGCATAAGATAGAGTTCAAAGATGATTTTGAATGTAAAAAAAACAAATAGTGCCCTTGTAATGTTTATTTTGAAACCTTAGTTCCATATAGCTTGAATAATTCTGTAATAGAGCTAATATTCATCATGCTAAAATTTTCACTGGACCCTCTTCTAATTTTGATTTGGCTTCATGAGCTCTCTCTCTCTTACTACATGCGATGGTCCTGTATCTAATGGTCAGATTATTGTTCTCTTGTGGTACTACGTGTATGCCATTTATCGAGTAGACTACGATAGCTCCTGCTTATTTTTATCAATTGTTTTTTGTACTCTGTTTGCTGTTGGGTTAAATACTGATGTTACTTATATTGCCTTGCAGAATTTTCTGGCTGAGGCTGCTGCTGCAGCTGCAGCTCCCGGTCAGGCACAAACAGGTGGGGGTGCAGACCAAGCTTATCATCCTTACGCGACTCATGGTTCGGTTTATGCATCACCGCCATCCAATCCAGGACATGCAGGAGGCTATGGCTCTGCTTATGGTTCAAACTACGGGTACTAATCAGGATTGTTTGATTTCGATGTTGCTTTGAGATCATAAACTCATGGAAATTTTAGATGGTACCCAATTGGTTTAATTATGGACTGCTGTAGTTTTGAACTGTGCATGATGTCATGAGTAAGAACAAGCTAAACATGTTAGAATTGCCGTGTGAATTAGGCTTAGGGTTGAGACAGTACAATATTTTTGAAATTTCTTTATTCTATTCGCTCTCCAGTTTGTTTGGACTTCATTTAGGCACTGATTTCCCCGCATGGCTGCCTGTGGCATTGCTTTGAAGCTTGAGGCACCAAGTCACCAATTTTGATACCATGGCGGACTAGACAGGGTTAGGTTGTAACGACAGTATAATCTAAGGAGTGGTTTCAAATTATAATAAATCATTAAAGCTCACATCAAGCATAAATCAAGGAGAATTGGATGTTTTTTCCTCGTGCTCAATTTTAGAGCGTATTGATTCATCAAAAAAAATTCTAGACAATGAACCTAGGGGGAATAATTAGCTTTAACTAAATTTGGATTTTTGATGTCAGAAAAACCAAGTACATATATTTATATTTTAATTATGAGATATTATTATACATATTGTTTCGAGATTAGAAGGGTGAAGCACATCCTTTGGGTATATTAAAAAAATAGTAAATCAATTAACAAAGTGAGATGTGATAATTTCTTAAAATCACTTTCTTGTGCAATTAAAAAAATTTGATTGCTAATGAATAAAAATGTAATTTTCAATTCAATCATTCATATGTGGCACACCCCAGCTATTTAATATTCAGTGAAATGATTCTTGATAACACTTTTCTTTTGTCATATATGAACTATTCTTTCTTTATTTGATTCTCCTTTCTTTTCTTAGTCTCTATGAATTCACACAAAAAAGAAAAAAAAGGATGTTTTAGAAGATAAGGTGGCATTTTAAGAAAAGAACTCTTCTCCGTTAGTTTCTCTTCTAAATCCAATAATAGTGTAGTCTAGGATAATTAAAGGTATTCTCCTCATTGCCTTGTAACACTCCTTTTTTTTTTTTTTAATTAGAATAAAAAGATTGCTGAATTTTTGATTATTTTAACTTTATTTTATTCTCCAATATCGTTTTAACTTTATTTTATTCTTTAATTCTTTCAATGAAAATTACGTTCGTAATTTTTAAATTATGATACAATCTAATAATTTTGGGTTTATTTGCACTAAGATCACAATTAATCGATTTCATTGTAGGCTTATTATATCTTCATGAAAAATTGAAAATAATATAAAATTTAAAAATATATAAAAAATGATAAAACAAGTTAACACCTAAATTAAAAAAACTGAGTATCGTTTTTACTTAATTATATTATTTATCCAACAATAAAAAATATTAGAAATAGCATATTTTGTATTTATTTTGATCTATTTTACAAACAACGGGAATAATATAAAAAAATTAGCATAATTATATCATCTTATTTTAATAAGTTTTTTAAGCACGAATATCGGACAAAGGATTAACACTATTAGCGTGTAAATTTTCAGCCTTGAATCAACTTTTCTATGTATATATTTGCAGTGTTTATCACGAAGAAGAGGGGCAACTTAGAGGTCATCGAAGAACTGAGGAAGAATGACGAGAATATCAGCTAGTCGAAGCGAGCTCCGACCAGCAGATCATATCTGTACTGAGGGTACCGGAGTCCTACACTATCACCATGATATACATAGAAGCTAGAAGAAAGGGTCCTAGTCTTTAATTTAATTCTCTACTATATTCTCTTTCTTAACGATTTTCCTTTGAGTCCAGGCATATATGTGGGCAAAGCCAATGTCTCCAACCGCTACAATAATGAAGAAGAACAAGAAATAGAAGATGCAGTACGGAGATATTTGATTTTGAAAATTAATATTTTATCTTTTAAGTTTTATACTATAATGAAAGAAAGTTAGAAGAGGTAATACTAATTAGGTGGTTTCAAAGACAAACTTCTTTTTAACTCTTTCACATATTAACATATTTTTAGAAGAACTCTTTCACAAGAACAACTTTTTCTCAGAATAATTTTTTTGAAACAAGTCTTCACAGAACAGCTCTTTCTTAGAACAGTTTTTTCTTAGAACAACTCTTCATAGAACAGCTCATTCCCAAAACAACTTTTTCTTAAAATAGATCTTCCAAGAATAGCTTCTTTATAGGACAATTCTTTTACATAATAACACTTTCACTGAAAAGAAAAAGCAGTAATAACTCCGTAATAGAACAAAAGGTTGGTTTTTTTTTATTTTAATTTTACTATTAAGATGACCTGGAGAGTTTGGTTTGATGGATTTAATATTAAGATAGTTAAGAGTTCTTCTTTTAATCTTTCTATGAAGTATGAATGCTTTTTCCTATTTCTTTGAGAACATAGTATACTTCTCCCAAAGTTGAACTCCCACCAGACAAAGCATAAATATTTTTGTAATTGCTAATTCTTCCCATTATACCTATTACAGATTATGATTTGTAATTCCTATTTTTGATATTTATATATAATTCACAATATTCTTGCAAAAGGGATTTTTGAGCAAAGTTATTTAGTCCAAAAACTTTCCCGAATCCTCTCCATACTATTTTTTCTACTCACCCTTATTTAGTCTTCTGCTTTCTTTACTCAGTCTTACTATCTGCCGCCTCTTGATACATCTTGTTCTACTTGTTTGCAATATTTCTTCTTCTCCGGCAAAGAACTCATTTACACGATCATTCATTTCTTTAGACTTGATAAGAAAAAGTTCCGCTTCTTCTAGTTCTTATTACAGAACTTATCAATGCTAAGGATGTTTTTAGCGGCCTCAAGTTTACGGAGTTGTTATGAGCTGCCTTGACTGCTTCCTTGATGGTAGATCATTCTACCGCTACAGCTATAGGAGTACTACGACTTCCTATCCACCGGACAAGGTTATTCGGACAACATTTTCTTACCTCGAAAAAAAATGGACTTCGGTGGATACAAATTTTTTTTTTTTTAAACAATTGCGAGCATTTCGCAAACTACTGCAAAACGGGTAATCGGTTCAGCGGTCAGGTAGTAACTTGTGTAATAACGGGCGTTTCAATTACAGGTGCAACAATTTGCTCAACTTGCTTGGTGTTATGATTTTTAGTTTATTCAAAAGGTTCAAATAAAAACTGAGCGAAAGGGCCCAATTGCTGGTTTTTTATTTTTATTTTGTCACAAAAATTTTTGATAATTAGAATAAGGATATGGATGATTGGATTTGAATTTAAATTTTATAATATGTCACAGTTTTTTTCAATCACTCCGATAAGAAATTGTTGTTGTTTTGGAAATGTTGCTTGAGGCTTAATTTAATTAATATTCAGCAAAGTGATTCTTGAATATATATATTTTTTCATTAGTGGGAATTTTAGAAAAAAACAACTCTTCTCCACTTGTTTCTCTTCCAAAACCAATAATAGTGCAGATAATAGTGCAGATGCAGTCCAGGACAAAGGGATTCTTCATATTAGGTTGTAGCACTTTTGTTTTTTAAATCAGATTAAAAATATCGATTATTGTAACTTTGTCTTATTCTCCAATATCATTTAAGTTTAGTTTATTCTTCAATTCTTTCGATGAGAATTACACTCATAGTTATCAAATTAAGATAGAATCATATAATCTTAGATTTGTTTGTAGTAAGATCACAATTTATCAATTTTAATGTAATTAATATCTCATGAAAATTGAATAATAAAAAAGGTAAAAAAAAATTAACATATAAAAAATATTATAAATCACGTATTTTGTAATTATTTTTGTCTGTTTTACAAATAATAAGAATAATATAAAAATTTTACCATAATTATATCATCTTATTTTAAAAATTCTTTTACACACGAATATTGGAGAAACGATCATTACCAATACTATTAGCGTCTAGACTCCCCGTCTTAATAGTCAGGCACGAATCCACCTTTCCAACTGCTTAATAGCCAAATAAGCCTTCAACCTTTAGATCAAAATGGAATTCAGCTCTCAACGTTTTATCACGTGACATTCAATTCATAAACTTTTATTTCAGTGGAAATAAATCCTCAACCTTTTAAAATTATGCAATTAAGTCCAAATTTGTTAAATGACATTAACTGACTAACATGAAAGCTGACGTGGATAGCTTAGTTGGCTGCCACGTGACATGTCACGTGTGCAATACTAACGGCAGTTAGTGTCATTTAACAGATTTGGACTTAATTGCATAATTTTAGAAGGTTGAGGGTTTATTTCCACCGAAATAAAAGTTTATGGACTGAATGACACTCGATAAAACATTGAAGGCTGAATTCCATTTTGGGCTAAAGGTTGAGGGCTTATTTGACTATTAAGCCCAGGGATGGCAATGGGTACCCTATAAACGGGTACCCAGTGCTACCCACCCCGTTTAAGTAGGGTTAGGGTGATGTATAATCGGGTTCGAGTAGGATTCGGGTAGTGAAATTACTACCCGTCACGGGTTAGGGTAGGGTTCGGGTAGTTACCTTAGGGTACTTGCTACCCGAACCCGATTATAAATAATAATTAATCAATATAATATTTATATTTTTAATATATAAATTATTTATTATTAATGTTTTATTTAATTAAATTAAATCATTATATATTATAATTATGATTTTTAACTTTAATTCATTTTTATGAATTAAATTAAATTTATTAATATAATGTTTTAATTAAGTTATTCCAAAATTGATTTTAAATTTAAATTTAAAAGTCAAACTTTGACTTAATAAACGGGTAGTTAAACGGGTATTTTATATTTTATAGGGTTAGGGTTCGGGTAACATAAATAAAAATAATCGGGTAGTTAATAGGGTTCGGGTATTATTAAAGTTAATCGGGTTCGGGTTCGGGTATCCCAAATTTAGCGGGTACCCGACCCGTTTACATCCCTAATTAAGCCCCTTTCCAACCATATATTTGTGTCTTTATCACCAAGTAGACAGACAACTTAAACCTAGAGATCATTGAAGTGACGAAGAATGTTGCCGGGAAGAACGAGAAGAGTTTATCCACAAGAACTTCTCCAACCGGGTCTTCACATCTCTACCTATTGGGGATTGCCTTGAATCCATATCGAAAGTATATGAGAAGTTATAAGGGCTCTTATCTTATAAATAATGTGTCAGGCTTGGTTTGTAAGGTATCCCAAAGAATTGTAGACACTGATAGAATAGCTAGGGTTTAGGCTATTAAAAGGGTGTAATTGGGTTTTGGAATCTTTGTTAGGAGTTTGCAACTTTTCTCTCTAAAAATTGCATGGTTAGGCTTTGTAAGGAGTTTGTAATTTTTCTCTTTTAAAAATTGTACAGTTGTAATTATTTAATTGGTTAGGTGATTATAGGCCAAATTGGTTGGGCCAAACCATATTAAAAATTATTGCGTTTGTTTTTTGCTTTCTTCCGTTTTTGTGGGTGTTTGGTTTGAGGATATTTTTCCCACACTACCGATTGTAATGGAGGCCTATACACACACCATGGTATATACATATATACATACATCTATATGTATATGTAGAAAGTATTTTGTTTTTTTGGTGCAATCACATGTAACCTCGTTTTTTGTTACTGTTTGAGATTAATTTTGTTCGGATCGGGAGTTGTGAACGGTAAAGTCTTCCCAACAATGACGATTTCAGGATTCGAATAAGTATTTTTTTGTTGTAGCTAATTAATGGTTTTAAAGAGGAGTATCCATGGTTAGAACAGAGCAGACAAGACTTAGAATTTTGGGAAACTATAAATTCAATTCTGTACTAACCCTTACCAATACGTCTTCACGTAGGTTTTTCCTTCAATTGCAGGCATATATGTGGGCAAAGCCAAGGTGGCCAACCCCAACAACAATGAAGAACAACGAGAAATAGAGGATGCGGTCATTCATTTCTTTGGACCTAACAAAGAAAGAGCACATAAACCCCAATGCAAGAGATGTTTTTACGTGCCTCAAAATGAGGGAGTTGTCATAAGTTACGTTGATTGCTTCCTTGTTGGTAACTCAGTACTCTACAGCAACGGGCTGCATGTCAGTGAACCTGATAAGATTATTCAGACTGCATTTGCTTTCCTCGAGAAAAAAAATGTCTTTTCGTGAATACAACTTTATGTTTAACAACTGCGAGCATTTCGCAAGCTACTACGAAACGGGTCATGCCCACAGCAGGCAGGTGGAAGCCGTGGTAGAAGTGGCGGCTAAGTGCGTGGTGTTATGATTTTTAGTTTATCCAAAGGTTCAAATTAATAAGTGAGCCAAAGTGGAGGACCCAATGCTGCTGTTGTGGAAACGCTTTACTTAAGGGCTAAGGCTTAATTTGCAATGTAAACAAATAATTGGTCACTTGGCTGAGGCTGAGGCTGACGTAGGGTGGGTGGAGATGTTGGTAGAACCTGTTCTACTTGTTGACACTAACTTTCTTTGTCTATTTGTAGTGTCGTCGTGTTGTAACTTGTAACTGTCAGGAAATTCACAATAAGAATATGGCAATAAAGATTTTGAAGTGTGAAGTTATATTTTTTCCAGTGTAATATTACGTTATAAATATAGCTATTACTTAAGTGTAACCCCCTCTGGAATATTATCATCGGAATGATTTATATTCACTTTCATGATTTATCATTATCTAACTCTTATTATTATTTTATTTTTATCTATCATTATTATTTACTTATTTATTTGTTATATTTTAAAAAAAATGCACATGAATTATTTTTTTTATTGAAAATTTCATTTAGCTCCTTCCATTAAGCTGATCAGACCATGAAAGAAATCCTCTCACCTAGAGATTCTACAGCATGCATTGGAATCTCATCATCGGAATAAATTATATCCACCTTCGTGATTATACTAATATTTTACTAAATTTCCTATTCTATTATTTTAATTTTATATTTTGTTATATTTATTTTTATTTGTTTTTATTTTGATAAGCTAAATAAATTTTTTAGTCTTAATTTTATATTCATATTTAATCTTAATTCTAAAATAAACAAATAAATAATACGTCAACAAATATATAAAATATCAACATGCCAAACCAAATTATTTCATATTAACTATCTAAACTAATTGTCCAAGTCAATTTTTCAGATTAATTATGCTAATATCATATTCTAACTCCAATTAAATTACCTAAAATATCTTATACAAATTTCTAATTAAATAAATTATATGAATTAAACAAAAATAATGTGAACTTAAAAATATTAAATTATAATTAAAATAGGCATTAAAGACACTAAAATAATAAAAGGAAACTTAGCCTGATCACACGTATACAAATGCCATTTAATGGCCAAGACTTTCTTACCTTTTTAGCTTCTCTTCCACGTAAAACGGTACAGCCGCTTTCTTTCTTCCTTTATTTTTCTTCTAAAACCGAGTTCACAGCAACAACTAGAGAGGGGCAGCAACTTGTAGCGGCTTGAGACAGGAGCGGCAGCAATGGAGGCGATGTAATGGTTACAGCGCAGCAGCAAGTTAGCAAGAAACGGGACTGGACAGACTTGTATGATGAGCCGGCAATTAGCAGAACAAAGGCAGTAGGCGAGGGGTGGCAAAGTCAGACAGCAAGCAGCAGCAATGTACAGCTTGATGATGGCAGAATAATGAAAAAGAGATGGAGCAGAACCGAACTTCCTTAGGGGCATGGAGATGCAGCAGTTTGCATTGGCAACAGGCTGGTGCGAAACTGATGGCAGTAACTCGAACAGGGGTGATGAAGCAAAGTAGAGAACGATGCAGAAAGATGATAACGTTGGCGACTCGGTTTGGACAATGCAAGGAAAGGTGTCGAAGATGGTTCGGTGATGAGTTGCAGCGGCATGAACCGTGGGCAAGGTGAAGGGAAGCTCGGCTTTGGTGATGAACAAGGGCAGAAGGTGGCTTTTGAAGATGGTGATTTCTGTGTTTTTTTTTACCGCCCCCACATTATGAGGTTTAACCCTTGTTTTATAGTCATAAACTTGTTAAAATCCTAATACAACTAAACTTATTCTATCAATTATCTCAAATTTTATTATTTTATCTATTTAATTCCTAGACTAATTTTAATCTAACTCTAATTCCAAAAAGTCTAACTTTAATCTAAGAATAACTCTAACCTAAAAATTATTTTAATTAAATTAATCCTAAGCTAATCCTAATTTTAAATTTATTCTATTTAATGTTAATGTAAATCTAAAAAATCCTAATTTAATTCTAACCTAATTCTAAATAATCCTAATATTATATTAAATAATTATCCTAACATAAATTGTTAAATTAAATTAAAATACAATATCACTTAACCCAATTAATCCTAATATTTTTTTACAACTTACCCCAAACAAAATAGGATGTCTATATCTACGAATTCATACAAAAAGGAAAAAAAAAGTCTTAGAACAAAAGTGGGAATTTATGAAAAAAAGAACTCTTCTCAGCTTGCTTCTCTTCCAAATCCAATAATGTACAGTTTAGGATAAAGGGATTCCTTGTATTAGCTTGTAGCGCTTTTATTTTTTCTTTTTAAAAATCAGATTAGAAAGATTGGTGAATTTTTTATTATTTTAACTTTATTATTTTATTCTCCAATATCGTTTAGCTTTATTTTATTCTCCAATTTCTTCCATGAGAGCTACGTTCATAATTTTTAAATTACATTGCAATCAAATAATATTGAATTTGTTTACAATAAGATAATAGTTTATCGATTTTATTACAGGATCATGATGTCTTAGGAAAATTTAAAAAAATAATAAAATTAAAAAAGTTACAAAAACGATAAAACAAGTTAACACACAAACTAAAAAACTTAAATATAATTTTACTTATATTATTTATATATTATTTATCTAACTAATAAAAAATATCATAAATTACATATTTTGTATTTATTTTAATCTATTTTACAAATAACAAGAACAATATAAAAATATTTAGCATAATTATATCATATTATTTTAATAAGTTTCCTAAGCACGAATATTGGACAAAGGATCATTACTATTAGCGTGAAGACTGCCAATCTTAATTGTCAGCCTTGAATCAACCTTTTCCATGTATATATTTGCAGTGTTTATCACCAAGTAGACAGACAACTTAGAGATCATCGAAGAACTGAGGAAGAATGACGAAAGTTAGTCGAGATGAGCTCCAACGAGCTGATCACATCGGTGCTGACGGTGTCGCAATCGTATACTATCACCATGGTGCGCGCGCGTGTATATATATATATATATATATATATATATATATATATATATATATATATATATATGAGGAGAGATCCACTTACACATGTGTAAAACAAATTTAGTTTTACACACTTTCATATCTTTTTATATGATTTATAATTTTTTAATCCGACCGTTGAATTTTATGTTCTATTCACATAGATCATGCATGCCAAATTTCAAATTAATCGAATACGTCTAACTATATATTTTGTAAAATAAAATTTCAACCGTTGATATATATTGAAAAAAAATACTATTTTCGATTAAAATGATAAAAATAGCAGATTAATTAAAAAATTTACATGCATAATAAATATGTGTAGGTTGTTAAATCCAACGATTGGTTTACAAAAATATTAATCCTATATGAAGATATGAAAGTGTGTAAAATAAATTTGTTTTACACATGTGTAAGTGGATCTCTCCTCTATATATATATATATACATATATATATATATATATATACACATACATATACATATATATATGTATTAGTCTTAGGATCAAAGTGTTCTCGGTCAATTTACGCACACTTCAAAATTAAATCTTTTTTGAGCGATCTTAAAGGCATACTTTTGACCTTGGTTTAGTGTATTTAAGGAAATTAATTTCCTTGAATGCTAATTTCAAGACTTGAACTCTGAACATATATGATCTTAAAGGCATACTTTTCACCTTGGTTTAGTGTATTTAAGGAAATTAATTTCCTTAAATACTAATTTCAAGACTTGAACTCTGAACATATATGAGTGTGTACGTGCATGTCTGCGGGAGTAGAAGCTGGAATAAAGCGTCTTGTCTTTAGTTTAATTCTATACATATTACTTTCTCTTTCCACTATTTCTTAACTGTTTTCCTTTGAGTTCAGGCATATATGTGGGCAAAGCCAAGGTCTCCAACCGCTACAATAAGGAAGAACAACGAGAAATAGACGATGCAGTCATTCATTTCATTCCATCTAAAACGAAAACGTCTGCTTTTTCTAGTTCTATTTGTTGGCATATTCCTTGATCATAGGTTGACAAAATCTGGCTATTGCCATATATAACCTATGATAATCAATGCCAAATAAATGGTCCATTATTTCATTGATTCTCTGACCATAAAAGGATGTTTTGTGATGGTTTGAATGATCTGTTTTTGGGTTGGTCAGTTTTGAGAGGCTCCGAGTTCACAAACAGAGAGCAAGAATCCGGTCCCCAAGCATCACTTGCTCTATCATACACCATCTAGTGAGCATTCGAGTGCTTGGAAGGCCTGTGATCGACACAGAGGAGATTGTCAGATTCGGAAATCGCTTCAACAGCAGAGTTATAGAGTGCAATGGCTGGAGGTTAGATCCTGTCGCTTCCGCTTTTATTTGTTTAACATGTTTCATATTGTGTAGAAGCATGTATAATCTATATGATGTACTTACATTTGGCATCAGAGCCGTATTAATCTCTGTCTTGCGTTAAGAAGTATACTCTGTATCTTGTTGATTTGCCAAATTGTCTACCTCTGCTTTGTAAGTTTTGGTTATAATGGATTCCTGGAAAATTTGGAATTGTGTTTTAAGACATTTTCAGCCAAAACCAATTTCGAGAAAACTGTTTTTTCGTTTCCCCTGATTGATTTGGGATCAAGAACCACTCAAATCGAAGCAGGGAAGGTTGTTTTTCAAACGGGTGGCAAATCGGGTTGAAAACCAGGCATTCGGACGAAGAAGATGGTGTTTTCCGCAATGAAGGAAGCAGCCACGATGTCGATCGCCATTCGCCATAAGTGAAAAGGCGACTGTGTTCGCCATCAAGTCTGCTTTCCTTGATCGCCGTTCGCTATAAAGGAAAGGCGGGATACGTTCGCCATTAAGTTTTGCTTCTCTCGAATTACTATTCGCCATAAAGAAAGGTGCACACTGTTCGCCATAAGGGGAAGACTTGTGTCTGTTCGCCATTCAACTAAGGGCGAATGGTGAGTACTTAGTTCGCCATTTCAGTTAGGCGAAAAATGGGCTCACCGTTCGCCATTCAACTAATAGCGAATGGGACACGCTCGTCATTCGGCTAGGGCGAAACGGCAAGTACTCAGTTCGCCATTCAGATAGGGCGAAATGGGCTCGCCGTTCGTCATTTGTCAAGAGTCGAAATGGCGGGCACTCAGTTCGCCATTAAGTTAAGGCGGACCTACTTCCTCGATTGCGTTGCGATTAAAAAGGGCGGGCACAGTTCGCCATAAGGAGCTGGCGAGCACTATTCACCGTAAAGTAATGGGCGATCATGATGGCACTCAGCTCGCCATTAAAGCTAAGGCAATAGAGGGCACACAGTTCGCCACTTCAGCTAAAAGCGGAATGACGGGCACTCAGCTCGCCATTCGTTAAGGCGAAATGGTGGACACGCTATTCGCCATTTGGTTAACGCGAAATGGCGAGCACGTTCGTTTGCCTTAAGACTAGATCGCCGTTCGCCATACAGACCGCTTGGAATTTAAAAAAAAGAAGAAGGGCATTTTGGCATAATTTTAATATTTAAATTTTTTGTGTGCTTATTATGATTATATATAATTTTGTTATTTACATACTATGATTGATTTAAGCACATGTAATAGAGTTTATTCATATTATTAGGAATTAAATGGCCTTGTGTTGATTGCAATTTTAAAATATGAATAAACTTAAAATTTGATAATGTGTCTATGTGATCCATAATTTGTTTGATTAGGGCTTAGCCACAGCAACCTTAATTAAATAAAATTATATTTGTCAGAATCACATAATGGTATTAGACATAAATTGTGATTAGTTATAAGGTTATGGTAAATTTTATCCCACAGGAATTTTTATCTTAATTTTATAACTAATGAGGATAAAATATCAAATTAGTTTCTTAATTTACCCACAGGAATTAGGAAATGATATAATTTGATAGTTTTATCATTATGATATGAATCTATTAGAATTAGAACTTTAGCCCACAGGCAAGTTTTATGTCTAAGATTCATTAATAAAATATGTTTACATTGGTAGATATAATTAAGTTTGCCTCAAAAAAATTCTAGATACATAAGCATGTTTATTTTCTATATGCAGTGTTTCCTCAAGCTAGTATTAACCTAGAAGTTCCCGAGCTGGATGGAGAGAACTACAAGGTTTGGAAGGAGAGAGTTCTCCTCCAATTAGGGTGCATGGATATAGACTATGCTATAACGAAAGACGAGCTCGTATTGACTGAGACCAGCACTCCTGCTCAAGTAGCTTTACATGAACGCTGGGAGCGATCCAACCGCCTTAGTGTCATGTATATTAAGACAAAGATATCTGCTGGGATACGTGGTTCAGTCGAATAGCATACCAACGTTAGGACCTTACTGAAGGCCATAGATGATCAGTTTGTCACTTCAGAGAAAGCGTTGGCTAGCACCCTAATAATGAAGTTCTCATCGATGAGGCTCACCAATGTCAAAGGAGTGCGTGAGCACATAATGACCATGAGAGATATAGCAGCCCAACTCAAGAAGCTAGAGGTGGAGATGTCTGAGTCTTTTCTTATGCATTATATATTGAACACTCTACCAAAGCAGTACGGACCATTCAAGATATCCTACAACACACATAAGGATAAGTGGACCATCAATGAATTGATGACCATGTGTGTTCAAGAGGAGGGAAGGCTGCTTATGGAATCGGGTGAAAGTGTATTTTTTGCAAGCCAAGGAAAGACCAAAGATCGAGCCAAGAACAAGGGAAAAGGGAAAATCCCTGCCCAAGCTGACATTAAGAAAGAGTCCAAGTGTTTCTTCTGTAAAAAGAAGGGACACATGAAGAAGGACTGTGCCAAGCTTCGACAGTGGCTCGTTAAGAAAGGTAATCCACTCTCATACGTTTGTTTTGAATCAAATATGGTTGAGGTTAATCATAACACATGCTGGATTGATTCTGGATCTACAATTCACATTTCGACTTCCTTACAGGGTATGACAAACCTAAGGAAGCCAGTGGGAAATGAGGAGAGCATCTATTCAGGAAACAAGATGCTCTCGCGTGTTGAAGGTGTTGGAACATGCACTTTAGTTCTTAGGAGTGGTTTTGTTTTGCAATTGGAAAAGACCTTTTATATTCCTAGTTTCTGGAGAAATTTAATCTCTGTTTCTAGGCTGGTACCTTATGGATATTCCTTTCAATTTTCAAATAAATCAGTATTGATATATTTTAAGTCTGATATTGTTGGGAATGGTACCTTATGTGATGGTCTTTTCTCTATTGATTTGCAAAATGACACTGCTCATAATGCCTTGCATGTTCAAACTGGCACCAAGAGATGTGTTATGAATGAGGACTCCTCCACGTTATGGCATCGGAGATTAGGTCATATCTCCATAAATAGAATTAAGAGATTGGTAAATGATGGAATACTTAGTACTCTCGATTTTACTGATTTCGACACTTGTGTGGATTGCATTAAGGGTAAGCAAACCAACAAGTCTAAGCAAGGTGCCAATAGGAGTTCAACCATATTAGAGATCATACATTCTGACATATGTTATCCAGACATTGATGTATATGGTTAGAAATACTTCATCATCTTTATTGATGATTACTCGAGGTTTATGTATCTCTACATGCTTCATAACAAGAACGAAGCATTAGATGCCTTTAAAATCTTTAAGGCTGAAGTAGAGAAACAATGTGGAAAACCCATAAAGATAGTAAGAACTGATAGAGGTTGGGAATATTACGGTAGATACACTGAAGATGGACAAGCACCTGGACCATTTGCGAGGTTCCTTCAAGAAAATGGGATTGTTGCCCAATATACCATGCCTGGTTCACCGGATCAGAATGGTGTTGTAGAAAGAAGGAACCGAACTTTGATGGAAATGGTATGTAGTATGCTTAGCAACTCGAAGTTGCCTAAGTCTTTGTGGATTGAAGCTCTTAAAACGGTAGCGTATATATTGAATCGGGTTTCGACCAAGGCTGTTCCAAAGACGCCTTTTGAATTATTCAAAGGTTGGAAACTGAGTTTGCGTCATATGCGCGTTTGGGGATGTCCTTCTGAGACAAGAGTTTACAACCCAAAGGAAAAGAAACTGGATCCTAGGACCATAAGTGGGTATTTCATTGGATATGCCAAACGGTCCAAAGGCTTCAGATTCTATTGTCCATCTCATAGCACTAGAATTGTGGAATCAAGGAACGCCAAGTTTCTTGAAAATGACTTAGTTAGTAGGAGCGATCAATCTCAAGAACTAGTTTCTATGAGAGATCAACCCTCTAACTCGAGTTAAGGATTGGTTATCATGAACAATGTCCCTTTAGTGCAGCTGGACATTGAACAACCAATCATTGAAGATCCACAAGTAGTTGATAACTTACCAGTAGACGAGGCTCCTCTGGATACACCAGAATTGAATGAGCAACCAGTTGCACAACATGATCTTTCGGAGAATGTTGAACCAACATTAAGAAGGTTTACTAGGGAAAGGAAATCAGCTATTCCTAGTGATTACATTGTGTATCTACAAGAGTATGATTTCAATATTGGGCCCGTTAATGATCCAGAGACGTTTTCACAAGCCATGAACAGCAAAGAATCAAAACTTTGGTTCAATGCTATGAAGGATGAGATGGATTCGATGGCATCTAATGGAGTATGGGATCTTGTCGAGTTGCCTAATGGGGCCAAGGCTATAGGTTATAAATGGGTCTTTAAGACCAAGACTGACTTATTAGGCAACATTGAGCGTTATAAGGCAAGACTTGTAGCCAAAGGATTCACTCAAAAGGAGGGAATCGATTACAAGGAGACCTTCTCTCCTGTATCTAAGAAAGATTCTCTCCGCATCATAATGGCGCTTGTTGCACATTTTGACTTAGAGTTGCAACAAATGGATGTGAAAACGACATTTCTCAATGGTGATCTAGACGAAGAGGTTTACATGAAACAACCTGAAGGTTTTTCCTCTAGTAATGGTGAGCATTTGGTCTGTAAGCTGAAGAAATCCATATATGGGTTGAAACAAGCTTCCCGCCAATGGTATCTAAAATTCCATGAAGTCATCTCTTCATTTGGTTTCGTTGAGAACATCATGGATCAATGTATATACCAGAAGGTCAGTAGGAGCAAGATTTGTTTCCTTGTGCTATTGTGGATGATATTCTGCTTGCAACCAATGATAAAGGGATGCTACGTGAAGTGAAACAATTTCTTTCTGAGAACTTTGATATGAAGGATATGGGCGATGCATTTTATGTCATTGGCATTAAGATCCATAGAGATAGACATAGAGGTATATTAGGTCTGTCACAAGAAGCCTATATTAATAAAGTCTTGGAAAGATTCAGAATGAAAGATTGTTCACCAAGCCCAGCTCCCATTGTGAAGGGTGATAGGTTCCATTTGAACCGGTGCCCAAAAAATGATCTTGAGCGGGAACAGATGAAGAACATTCCATATGCCTCAACTGTTGGAAGCATTATGTATGCACAGGTTTGTACCAGGCCTGATATTGCTTTTGCTGTGGGAGTGTTGGGTAGATACCAAAGTGACCCGGTGATGGACCACTGGAGAGCTGCGAAGAAGGTGCTTAGATATTTTCAAGGCACTAAAGATTACATGCTTATGTATAGACGGACTGATGAGTTGGAAGTGATTAGCTACTCAGACTCAGACTTTGCTGGCTGTGTTGATACCCGGAAATCAACATCCGGTTACATCTTCATGCTTGCCAGTGGAGCTGTTTCATGGAAGAGTGCTAAGCAGACACTGACTGCCACTTCTACTATGGAGGCCGAGTTCGTTTCCTGTTTTGAGGCTACCTCACATGGTGTATGGCTTAAGAGTTTCATTGGCGGGCTTAGAGTTGTTGACTCCATATCTAAGCCATTGAGGATATATTGTGACAATTCAGCTGCGGTATTCATGGCTAAGAACAATAAGAGTGGAAGTCGAAGTAAACACATTGACATTAAGTACTTGGCCATTAGAGAACGTGTTAGAGATAAAAGAGTGGTCATTGAACACGTTAGCACTGAATTGATGTTAGCTGATCCTTTGACTAAGGGCATGCCACCGTTTAAATTTAAGGATCATGTAGAGAGAATGGGACTTGGTCCCACATTTTGATTGTAATTGAAACTCTTATTAATAATATGATGTTTCTCATTTTGATTTGTATACACTAAAGTTTTATTTGAGAAATATCCTGGTTGTTTGGACCGAGAATAAACATAAGGTTTATTCATTAAGTAAAAATGGGTTGATTTAGAAACATTTTACAAGTAATACATGGAAGATAATACTCACCATTAGAGGAACTATTGCCATGATATGTGATTTGTTTCTTCTGTGAGTGAAATATATGGACCAAGTGGGAGAATGTTGGCATATTCCTTGATCATAGGTTGACAAAATATGGCTATTTCCATATATAACCTATGATAATCAATGCCAAAAATGGTCCATTATTTCACTGATTCTCTGACCATAAAAGGATGTTCTATGATGGTTTGAATCATCTGTTTTTAAGTTGGTCAGTTTTGAGAGGCTCTGAGTTCACAAACAGAGAGCAAGAATCCGGTCCCCAAGCATCACTTGCTCTATCATACACCATCTAGTGAGCATTCGAGTGCTTGGAAGGCCTATGATCGACACAGAGGAGATTGTCAGATTCGAAAATCGCTTCAACAGCAGAGTTACAGAGTGCAATGGCTGGAGGTTAGATCTTGTCGCTTCCGCTTTTATTTGTTTAACATGTTTCATATTGTGTAGAAGCATGTATAATCTATATGATGTTCTTACACTATTCGCAGAACTGGATCAACTGATCAATGCCAGAGATGTTTTCATCAGCGTCACTTTCATGGAGTTGTCATAACCTGCCTTGATTGCTTCCTTGGAGGCGGCTCACTCCACCGCTTCAGCGACACCATTTGTACTATCCCTTTCACCTGATGAGGTTATTCGAAAAGCATTTTTTTACCTCGAGGAAGGGGACTTCGGTTCATACGATGCTGTTTCTAACAACTGCGAGCATTTCGCACGTTACTGCATAACGGGTATCCATTACAACAATAAGGTATTATTCACAGCTGCAGTTTGCTCGGTTTCATGATTTTTAGTTTATGCGATGGTAAAGAAAAAAGTGAGCAAAAGGGCCCAATTGCTGCTATTTTGGAAATGCTTTACTTAAGGCATAATTTGCGATGTAAAAAAATAATTGGTCACTTGGCTTGGCTAGGCTGGGGTTGGGTGGGATGGGGATTTTAGTAGAGATCAAAGGTTTGGAATTTATTGCTCTATTTTTATCTTGTAAGTTGTACCAAAAGTACTTTATATATAATTATATATGACGCCTTGTTTTGTTTATTTGGGTTGGCAATTGAAATCTTGTAATAATTGATAACTGAATAAATAAATATATATATATATTAATAGTTGGTAAATGAATAAACATATATATAAAATAATATAGTGGGAATAAAATAATATTGCAAGAGGATGGCTTCTTAAAGAAGCCTCACGAAATCCCATCCCACTAACTTTGATCTCTGTTCATTAACCATTTCAGCTTCATTCACTATCATCGATCATCATCATCACCGTTTAGCATCATCTCCATCCTAGCTAGTTCCATCTCGCCTCTTGCTACCATTTTCTGATATACGAAAACCTCACAACCATTACCATTTTCGTGAGTTTGATTGCAAAGTAGACAAGTGGAAAAGTGACAGCAAGGTTTAAAGAAAGGAAAGAGAGGAAAGCCGAGAGAGAGGGAGTGAACAGGTGCAGCAAAAACAAAGAATGAAGTAGCTGCAGTTTCATTTTTGATCGAAAGGGAAGAGAGGAGTTGTAAGAAGGCTCGGTGAGGCTGTTTCAAAACAGAGCAGGGCTGCAAGGTGTTTCCTCTCCTCTTACACAAACGTAGCAGCTCCAAGCTTGTTGTTTTTCGACCTCATAGCAGTAAAAAAAAAAGGGACTGCATATTTCGGCACCAACAAGACAGCAAGGCTGTCTTGGTCAGAAGAGGTGAACAAAAGAAAAACGTGGGCCATCTTACTTTGGGATTTTCTAATCAAGTGGGCTTGACTAAAGCAAATGATGGGCTGACTATGAGGTAAGGAAGCTAATGTTGAGATTTGTTTAAGCTTAAATTAGGGTATTTATTTAGGAAAAGAATTGTGATTTAAATTTGATTGAACCATGACAGATTTCTCCTCATTTTGGACTGCTTCAATTTACTTGGAAGCTGAACAAAGAAACAAAGGAAGGAATAAGAGCAAGTATATTTAAGGTCATTGGATATTATTTACTCAAGAGTATAAGAGAAGCAAAAAGGTATTAGAATAGTGGTGAAATATATATATTTATATATATATATATATATAAATATATACATAAAGTAAGAAGTTCAAATGAGGATTTAATGAGGGAAAAGCATGTTAATGATTATGAAGCTTAATATATATATATATGTATATGTGTGTGTGTATATATATATATATATATATATAGATATATATATGAAGAAGTTCAAATGAGAATTCCATGAGGAAACAATATGCTAACAATTATAAAACTAAACATACACATACATGGTCTTTGATGTAGGATTTTGCGGAGAAAGGAAATTTGAGAAGGCAAAGGACTAGTTGCCAACCAAGAGAGGATAAGCAAGGTAAGGCACTTAAGGGAAACTTTAAGAAATATATACTTTCTTAGGTGACTCAAAAGAAAACGTAAACTTATTTAAGATAAATTAATAATATAAAAGTTATTCATTTTATGCTTTAATGTAGGAGGAGAAAATACAAGGTAGGGGACACTAACTAACTAAATTAAAAACTAAGGAAAGAGGCAATCAAGAAGAACAAGGGTGCCATAGCGATACTTGTGCTACACCTTTAGGTAAGAGATATATATAGGAACGTAGGGATACTGAAATCAATTTAAAATCAACTGCATTGTGGTTATATATAAACTGTATTTTCTTGCAAGAGGTTTTAAGAAAATATAAGCCGTTATGCTGCCAGAATTTTTATGAAAATAATGGTTTATAATTTAAGCTTGATTTAAGTAATCATTTGGAAATGACCATTTATCTGGTATATTTATTTTGAAAACGGCTATATTTTATGACCTTGATTTATTTATAATAATTTCAGCCGAGATGTTTATCTCAAGGAAATTTATCAACCTATATTATTGTGTTGAAGAAATGATGAGTATGTATCATTATATGTTTTGAAAGAAAGATATATGACTTTTGTTATGAACTTTCCTAAAGCTCAAAAATATTATTTCGGATTCTGAAAAAGATATGTATAAAATGTTTTGAGACATGACTAGATAAGTCATTGCAGTACTTTCTGACTACTGTGTGACCTTGATCCAGTCCTCAGTAGATATCCGTTCTGGCTATTGTGTGACCTTGATCCAGTCCACAATAGATATTTTTTTTACACTGTGTGACCTTGATCCAGTCCATAACAGGCCCAGTTAACACCTGATCAGTGCTCACTGCGGACCCCCCTTAGACTATGGCCATAAGTCTTTCTGAACTGCACTTTCTCTCATGGGAATATCTGAACTGTGTGATAATTTATTAGTCATCAAATGTCTCAAGCTTAGTATGTATATGATTTTCCGTGCTTATCTTTGTATATGATTTCCGAACATATGATTTTAGATTCTGAAACAAATGAGAATTTGATTTGACGATCCGTGTTATAACGGAATGTGATAAGCACGCGTAATTCGAATGATATTCAGAATACAGATGTTTATGTTTCAGATTTAAATGAACTGTTTTCTGATGCATTACATATGCATGATTTGATTTTCTGATTAGTATGAAATATGGTATTTGAGCTTTAGTAAATACTTTGGAAAATTGCATATAGAAATTTGGTATCAGTTTTCTATATATATTTCTTATTGGGCTTTCCAAAAAGCTCACCCCCCTTCTCCACCTTCCAGATTACTTGCAGTAGGAGTATATACACGAGGAGCTAGCTCGTCCTTCGAGGTTTTTGGTTCCACCTTGGAGGTAAATTGTGTACAGTTATTTGGTTATATTCAGACTTGCATTATCGGTATTTTTGGAATATGGGGATGTAGCTAAGAGAATTACGTGATGTATCTATGTTTTGTGCTAATACATGCATCTTGGGTAGTATTATAATTTTTGCTAAGTTGTGAATGCATGATTACTAAAGAATGTTTGAACTGGGACCAGTTATCGAAAGATTTTATCTAGCTAACTTGAATTTTGTCTAAGAGTAGGAATTAAGGCATTATGTGTGACGTCCTCGTCACTATGCAAATACCACTAACTTTTCTTCAAATAACAAGTAAATAGACTAGTTTATCCGATGCCAATCTTCCTTACTCCTAGGCTTTAGGCATTATTATCAGAGGACAATATCGAATTTCACATGCATAAATTTTTTTTTTTAAAACATGTGCCACATACATCAGGATCTCAAATATTCATACAACCTAATTCTCCAAATATACACAACTATAGTATCGTACTGTACATTAGCTGAAGTAACGGCCCTAAATATACCTTCAAGGGATAGGTAGGCAGCGTGCCCCGAAGGTATCTCAAAATCCCAAAAATGAGCTCCTCTATCCGGAGCGGAATTACTTCACGTAATCTGTATAAAAAATGGTCGTAAAGGAGTGAGTTTACGCTCAGTAAGAAACTTATGTAAAAGAGCGTACTATATCACTATATGCAGTTTTCCTGCTTGACTCTATAATGTCATGTAAAAACCATTATAAAGCATATGCCATATATATATTTCGCAAATATCAAATACAAGTAAATCAAATACTTTCAAATATTTTCACGGATCTCAAATCACGTGAAATCAAATATGCAATTACAATTAATATCAATTACTGTCAAATAGATGGGAGACAATCAATTCCTAATAGGATTCATGCACCAAGTAATTCTCATAATGGATACAGCAAATATATCCCGTATGAGATAATCCATAATGGATACAGCAAATATATCCTATAAGGGATAATCCATGAGAAATCTCATTAGGATACAGCAAATATATCCCGTAAGGGATAATCCTAAGAGATATCAAATAAATGACGTACCCACGTATGGGCCAGGGATCTTCCCCAAGCCGAATCAAGTAAGAGACTCATGGCCATTATCTATAGCCCACAGTGCTCACTAGTCAGGTGCCTTACTGCGGGTCTGAGGGCTGGACTAGAGCTCTTCAGTCAAGTACAAGTAACAAATAATGTGCATGCTCCTTCAAGAGATTCATAGTCTCTAAAACTTTATTCGTATAACCTTTATCAAATACAAATACCCTTTCTTTAAATAGGTTTTCAAAACCTTCATTTCAAATCGGCAGTCGACTGGTCCCAAATAGTAGTCGACTGGTTTTAAAACAGAATGTTTCCCGAGAAAAGGCAGTTGACTGGCTCCTTGGGCAGTCGGCTGGTTTTGAAACAGAATGCTCTTTAGCAAATAGCAGTCGACTATCCCATATAGCAGTCGTCTGTTTTTGAAATAGAATGCTTTTGAAAGAAAAGCAGTCGACCGGCATCCTTAGCAGTCGGCTGGTTTGAAACAGAATGTTTTCTGGAAAAATGGCAGTCGACTGGTTTGTCTCGATTTTCGAAAATCTCCTCTTTGGTTGTCTCTAGGCAGTCGGCTGCTACTTAAGGCAGTCGGCTGCTCCTAGCCTAATTGGTACTAGGAGTAGGATCCAAAATGTCCCTTTTTCCTGCACTTAAACCAGCTTTTGTTTCTCTCCAAAATAGCTAAAAATACATCAAAACATGCGGACATAGTCACCCTACGTCCGTTACATAAATTCCTTACCTCAATTAGCAATTAATCCACAAGTTGGTTGCACTAACACTTGTCCTTTTTCTTTACTTCTTCAAGCTGTAAACATCATAACAATTAAACTCAATAAACACACCCTATACAACTCCAAACCATCCATAAAATCAACTAAAACCTTCTAACTCTCTTACCTTTGCTATTCAACAACTTTCAAGATTTCTAGATCTCCTTACTCACTTAGATTCAGTCTTTCATATTAAAGGCTTAACTTAAGCTATCGACAAGGATCGTTTTTCGTTTAAGGAACTTAATGAATCGATGGCATGGGATGGGGGTTTGTTAAGGTGAGAAAGTTGAACACTTAAAGAGGAAAAATGGAAGGAACGAGAGGGAGAAGGGAGAGGGTGCTACTGACCTTGGTTGATAAGGACGATGATGATGAGTCATGCAATGGCATTAAATGCCCATTAATCCCTTCATCATCTCAGCCCTAACCCTTTAATGCTTTGACCTCTTTATTTGACCAATTGACCATCTTGATTGGCCTCATTTCCTTTATTTAAATCCTCTTCTTCTCTTTATTATCTCAGCCACATATCAAATTTAATTGCATTAAATTTTCTGATATTTATTCTTTTCTTATACTCTAATATTCCCACAATATCAGGATTTATTTCTTAACTATTTGACCATCAATTCCTTTAATTCCACTTATGTCCTATGTGTTTCATTTATATATATATATATATATATCAGAAATTCACATTTATTCCATTAATCCAAGTTGGAAAACTGTACAAGTATGTGAAAATTTTAGAAATTTGGGGATTTCACATTCTCCCCACCTTAGAGAATTTGGTCCTCCAAATTCAATTAAGGTTATATCTCAAATAATTCCGGATACTTCTCTTTCATTAAGCTCTCTAGCTCCCATGTAGCTTCTTCCGTCGTATGGTATTGCCAAAGAACTTTAACCAGTGGAATCGTCTTTGATCTTAACACCTTATCCTTCCTATCCAAAATCCGAACCGGTTTTTCCACATAACTCATGTCTTCCCGAATCTCCAAAGGTTCATATTCAATAACATTAGATGGATCCGGATTATATTTTCGAAGCATCGACACATGAAAGACATTGTGTACTCCCGATAACTCCGGAGGTAATGCTAACCTATAGGCAACATTGCCAACACGATCTAGGATCTCAAATGGTCCGATGTAGCGAGGACTCAGCTTACCTCGTCGGCCAAATCTCATGATCCCTTTGGATGGAGAAACTTTCAAAAACACATAGTCTCCAACCAAAAACTCAAGTGGCCTTCGTCGAGCATCCGCATAACTCTTTTGTCGACTCTGAGCTGTCTTAAGCCTTTGACAAATCATCTTAACATCCTTAGAGGCTTGCTCAACTAAGTCTGGAGTTAATAACCTTCGCTTACCCACTTCCTCCCACCCAATCGAAGATCGACACCTTCTACCATATTGGGCCTCATACGGTGCCATCCCGATGCTTGCATGATAGCTATTGTTATAAGCAAACTCAGCCAATGGAAGATGGTCGTCCCATGAGCCTTTAAAATCCAGAGCACAAGCTCTCAACATATCCTCGAGCGTCTGAATAGTGCACTCGAACTGCCCATCAGTCTGCGGATGAAAAGCTGTACTAAAATTCAGTTGAGATCCCATGGCTTCCTGAAAATGCTCCCAAAAGTGAGAGGTAAACCTGGAATCTCTATCTGATGTGATGCTCACTGGAACACCGTATAGTCTGACGACTTCTCTCACATATAAGTCTGCCAAAGTGCTAAGTGTATATGTAGACTTCATAGGTAGGAAGTGAGCTGACTTGGTTAATCGATCTACAATCACCCAAACACCATCATGGTTCCTCTTGGTCCTGGGCAATCCCATAATGAAATTCATTGTAATGTGTTCCCATTTCCACATAGGTATAGGCAGAGGATGTAACAATCCTGCCGGTCTTTGGTGCTCTACCTTAACCTGCTAGCACGTGAGACATTTGGTTACAAACTCAGCTATGTCTCTCTTCATGCCCGTCCACCAATACACCTTGCGAAGATTGCGATACATCTTCGTGCTTCCCGGGTGTAATGTGTACTTAGTGGAATGTGCTTCTGTCAAGATTAACCTCTTCAACTCATTATCCTTAGGAACACATAAACGGTTATTAAACCTCAAAATCCCATCACTACCAATATTAAACTCCAAGAGCATACCTGATTGGATCCATCCATAGCCCCAATGCACTGGACATCCTCTCTTTGAGCAATCCGGATTTTATCCATCAACTCTGGCTCAATTCTCAAACTAGCCATCATCCCATTTTGCTCAAGAGGTGTAACACTTAAGCTGAGGCTTGCAAACTGCTCAAGCAACTCATACTCTCGAATCATCATATAAGCCACTATACTTACATGTTGACGGCTCAGAGCATCCGCCACCACATTAGCTTTCCCTGGGTGGTACATGATCTCACAATCATAATCCTTCAAAAGCTCAAGCCATCTTCTGTGCCTCAT
Source organism: Heritiera fomes (assembly GCA_032173925.1). Classification (NCBI taxonomy): domain Eukaryota; kingdom Viridiplantae; phylum Streptophyta; class Magnoliopsida; order Malvales; family Malvaceae; genus Heritiera; species Heritiera fomes. The sequence goes on along the minus strand of JAPDPM010000021.1, from coordinate 9,321,483 downwards.
GTTCAACTCCTTTTGGGAGAACAAGTATTTCAGACTTTTATGATCCGTAAAAATCTGAAATTTCTCACCATATAAGTAATGCCTCTAAATTTTCAGAGCAAATACTACTGCAGCTAACTCCAAGTCATAAGTTGGATAGTTCTTCTCATGGTCCTTTAGCTGTCGCGAACCATAGGCAACTACCTTACCATGCTGCATTAGTACACATCCCAAGCCTTGCCTCGAGGCATCATTATACACCGAAAATCCTCCTGAACCACTAGGAATGGTGAGGATTGGTGCAGTCGTCAGCCTATGCTTCAATTCTTGGAAGCTTTGCTCACATGCGTCGTTCCATTCAAACTTTACTTCCTTGCGCATCAAGCGCGTCAACGGAGCAGCTAAACTCGAGAAACCCTTCACAAATCTTCTATAGTAGCCAGCTAAACCTAAGAAACTCCTTATCTCCGTTACTGTCTTCGGTCTCTCCCATTGAACCACTGCTTCAATCTTCGATGGATCGACTGAGACTCCATCTTTACTGATTATGTGACCCAAAAAGGAGATATAATCTAGCCAAAAATCACACTTACTTAGCTTGGCATACAATCCTCGCTCTCTAAAGGTTTCCAAAACTATCCTCAAGTGCTGCTCATGCTCTTCCCGAGACCTCTAGTACACCAAGATGTCATCGATGAAGACAATGACAAACTGGTCCAAGTATTGCTTGAACACATCATTCATCAAATTCATGAAGGCTGCGGGTGCATTTGTTAGGCCAAACGGCATCACTAGAAACTCATAGTGACCATACCGTGTCCTGAATGCCGTCTTAGGGATATCTTCATTCTGGATCTTCAACTGATGATATCCCGACCTCAAGTCTATCTTGGAAAAGACTTGTGCACCCTTAAGCTGGTTAAAGAGGTCATCAATCCTGGGAAGAGGGTACTTGTTCTTGATTGTCACCTTATTCAACCATCGGTAGTCGATGCATAGCCTCATACTACCATCCTTCTTCCGGACAAAAAGCACAGGAGCACCCCAAGGGGATACGCTGGGTCGTATGAATCCCTTGTCTAGTAACTCCTGAAGTTGCTTCTTCAGTTCTTCCAATTCCACCAACGCCATCCGATAGGGAGATCTCGAAATGGGCTTTGTCCCTGGCACCAAATCGATCGTAAACTCCACTTCCTTATCCGGAGGAAGTCCTGGAAGATGATCCGGAAACACCTCAGAAAATTCCTTAACTACCGAAATTTCATCAAGTTCAGGACATTTCTAATCTACGTCCTCCACATAGGCTATAAACCCTTCACATCACAAATATGTTCTATTACTTCAATTTCAAATAATTAAACCAACAAACATATTTTGTATTAATTATTTGTAAAATGTACAACATAGCTAACGGGAGAGGAGAAGATCACACTCTTAGCATGGCAATCTAGCATCACACGATTCTTAGCTAACCAATCCATTCCAAAAATAACACCAAACCCATACATATTCAGTAGGATTAGGTCAGTTATTGATTCTCTTTCTCCTACCCGTAGCTTATAATTTCTATACACTATGTCCGTCATTTGAGATTCCCTAAACGGGGTACTTATTTGTAGTAATTGTCTTAGGAATTCAGGCTCAATAGCGAACTTCATAGCAACCATAGGAGAAATAAAAGAGTGTGTAGAGCCTGGATCAAATAAAGCAAGGACATGTGTATCATTAAGGTAAATCTCACCTTTGAATCATCTTTGATGAAGCATCAGCGGACTCCTTATCAATGGCAAATACCCATCCCTGAGTCACGGGCGCCTTTCCTTTCTCTGCCGCTGTAGCCTTACGCTGGGGTTGGGTGGTCTTAGGTTGTGGTTGAGGGGTCTTTTCTGACTCTTCAGGCACCCTCTGATTTATCTTAGGACAATCCTTAATTCTATGTCCCTGTTCACCACACCAATAGCACGCTCTACTCGCAAACCTGCAAGGCTGTGCTCCATGGAATTTCCCGCAATGCTCACACCTCGGCATCGTACTCCTTGGTGAGCGAGCGGTACTACCAGCTGGATGTCGGGATCTCTCATCACTTATCTTGATCCCGGTGGATCTAGGAGTTCCTGTATCGTAGTCATCATGACTTCCCATTTTAACATAATTCCATATAACCATCAAATGAAGACAATTTATTTTCTTATAATGGACTTGCTTACCTATCGAGGCTCTGTCATAAGGCCTACTTCTTCTCAATGGATATCTATCACTCGAGGCTCTCTCATCTGACTTCCGCTTCATAGGTTCTTTACCCTTATTCCTAGCTCGAAAGTCGGCCTGATGAAACTCATAGTCCTACTCACACAATTGAGCCTTACGGACTGCCTCTCCGTATGTAGTGATATCCAAGGGATATAACTTAGACCTAATGGAAGGTCTCAATCCCTCCATGAATTTGTAGGTCTTATGATCCTCTCTTCTCAGTACTTCCGGATCAAATCTGCTCAGTGTAATGAACTTAGACTCGTATTGGCTAACTGTCATATTCCCCTGAGTTAAGTTCAAAAATTCAACCTGTAACCTCCTCTGAGTAGTACGTAGGACATATTGTTCATTAAAAGCTTTCACAAATCTATCCCACGTTACCTCTGGATGTCTAGCCTCTAAGACTGTTTGAGTGGCCTGCCACCATGGCTCTGCCTCATCCACTAATAAATACGCAGCCAATCCTACTTTTTCTTTCTTCGTACAAGCCAAGTACCCAAATGCCTTGGTGACCGCTTTCATCCAATTTTTCGTGGCCAACGGGTCACTGTACCCTTTGAACTTAGGTGGATCCAGCTTCTTAAACTCTTTTATCAAAGTTACGCTACAGTAAGTTGTGGGATCCCGCCTCTCATTAGTTGGGATTGGTGGGCGTTGTACTGTAGGTGTAGGAGGTACAGTAGGTGGAGCTGTTGGTACACTCGTGGCCATATTAGGGAAGTTCGACATAAACTGCGTGAACATCGTGGCCATGTTTTCCATATGTTTCTCCATTTTAGCTAGCCTCGTGTTCGGGCTATGCGGTGGAGATGGAGGAGAAGACTGTGTTGGGGGCGGTTCATCACGACCCCGTCCTCGTCCTCGTCTAGTACCCCTCCTTCGAGTACTCATTCTGTTAGGATCATGATCCAATAACATCATTTAGTATAATCTTAAACCGTTATACTACCCAAAATCAAGTAGACTAGTACAGTACATTGGAGAAATACTCTAATTCTAGCTTATTGACATCGACAAACTTCAGTCGAATTAGCTCTGATACCAATCTGTGACGTCCTCGTCACTATCCAAATATCACTAACTTTTCTTCAAATAACAAGTAAATATACTAGTTTATCCGATGCCAATCTTCCTTACTCCTATGCTTTAGGCATTATTATCAGAGGACAATATCGAATTTCACATGCATAAATTTTTTTTATAAACATGTGCCACATACATCAAGATCTCAAATATTCATACAACCTAATTCTCCAAATATACACAAACTGTAGTATCGTACTGTACATTAGCCGAAGTAACGGCCAACTAAATATACCTTCAAGGGATAGGTAGGAAGCGTGCCCCAAAGGTATCTCAAAATCCCAAAAATGAGCTCCTCTATCCGGAGCAGAATTACTTCAAGTAATCTGTATGAAAAATGGTCGTAAAGGAGTGAGTTTACGCTCAGTAAGAAACTTATGTAAAAGAGCGTACTATATCACTATATGCAGTTTTCCTGCTTGGCTCTATAATGTCATGTAAAAACCATTATAAAGCATATGCCATATATTTATCTTTCGAAAATATCAAATACAAGTAAATCAAATACTTTCAAATATTTTCACGGATCTCAAATCACGTGAAATCAAATATGCAATTACAATTAATATCAATTACTGTCAAATAGATGGGAGACAATCAATTCCTAATAGGATTCATGCACCAAGTAATTCTCATAATGGATACAGCAAATATATCCTGTATGGGATAATCCATAATGGATACAGCAAATATATCCCGTAAGGGATAATCCATGAGAAATCTCATTAGGATACAACAAATATATCCTGTAAGGGATAATCTTGAGAGATATCAAATAAATGGCGTACCCACCTATGGGCCAGGGATCCTCCCCAAAGCCGAATCAAGTAAGAGACTCATGGCCATTGTCTATAGCCCACAGTGCTCACTAGTCAGGTGCCTTACTGCGGGTCTGAGGGCTGGACTAGAGCTCCTCAATCAAGTACAAGTAACAAATAATGTGCATGCTCCTTCAAGAGATTCATAGTCTCCAAAACTTTATTCATATAACCTTTATCAAATACAAATATCCTTTCTTTAAATAGGTTTTCAAAACCTTCATTTCAAATCGGTAGTCGACTGGTCCCAAATAGCAGTCGACTGGTTTTGAAACAGAATGTTTCCCGAGAAAAGGCAGTTGACTGGCCCCTTGGGCAGTCGGCTGGTTTTGAAACAGAATGCTCTTTAGCAAATAGCAGTCGACTATCCCATATAGCAATCGACTGTTTTTGAAACAGAATGCTTCTGAAAGAAAAGCAGTCGACTAGCATCCTTAGCAGTCGGCTGGTTTGAAATAGAATGTTTTCTGGAAAAATGCAGTCGACTGGCTTACATAGCAGTCGACTGGTTTGTCTCGGTTTTTGGAAATCTTCGCTTTGGTTGTCTCTAGGCAGTCGGCTGCTACTTAAGGTAGTCGGCTGCTCCTAGCCTAATTGGTACTAGAAGTAAGATCCAAAATGTCCCTTTTTCCTGCACTTAAACCAGCTTTTGTTTCTCTCCAAAACAGCTAAAAATACATCAAAACATGCGGACATAGTACCCTACGTCCGTTACATAAATTCCTTACCTCGATTAGCAATTAATCCACAAGTTGGTTGCACCAACACTTGTCCTTTTTCTTTACTTCTTCAAGCTGTAAACATCATAACAATTAAACTCAATAAACACACCCTATACAACTCCAAACCATCCATAAAATCAACTAAAACCTTCTAACTCTCTTACCTTTGCTATTCACCAACTTTTAAGATTTCTAGATCTCCTTACTCACTTGGATTCAGTCTTTCATATTAAAGGCTCAACTTAAGCTATCGACAAGGATCGTTTTTCGTTTAAGGAACTTAACGAATCAATGGCATGGGATGGGGGTTTGTCAAGGTGAGAAAGTTGAACACTTGAAGAGGAAAAATGGAAGGAATGAGAGGGAGAAGGGAGAGGGTGCTGCCGACATTGGCTGATAAGGATGATGATGATGAGTCATGCAATGGCATTAAATGCCCATTAATCCCTTCATCATCTTAGCCCTAACCCTTTAATGCTTTGACCTCTTTATTTGACCAATTGACCATCTTGATTGGCCTCTTTTCCTTCATTTAAATCCTCTTCTTCTCTTTATTATCTCATTCACATACCAAATTTAATTGCATTAAATTTTTTGATATTTATTCTTTTCTTATACTCTAATATTCCCACAATATCAGGATTTATTTCTTAACTATTTGACCATCAATTCCTTTAATTCCACTTATGTCCCATGTGTTTCATTTATGTATATCAGAAATTCACATTTATTCCATTAATCCAAGTTGGAAAACTGTACAAGTATGGGAAAATTACAGAAATTTGGGGATTTCACATTATGTACAGCCCAACAATGTAAGTAGGAAAAAGAAAAATTTAGTTCATAATTCTGGCATAAGGGTCGTTACAAATCTTGAGAGGTTGGCTAACTAGTTTCAGCAGTTATAGAGTCGAGATCCCAAATGTGGCAATGTGCTAACAGAATGAAACTATTACTTTGTAAATCTTTTTCAGAATTCTCTCTAGTCTATTGTATATCTAATTAAGAAGAGACAGACAATCCCTCAATTTTGCTATATCATTGTAAATTGTGAATTTGATTAGAATGGGGTAAATTATTGTATTGAATTTTGTGATTTTTTTTTTGTATTTTTATATTTGAAATTATTTGATATTTAATTTTATGTATTAGATTTATGAAAAAAAATTTTGAGATAGAAACATGAACTTGTGAGTTCAATCAACTCTTCTTTAATACGAGGATCCTCATGAGAAATATCAAGGTCAAGATAGCTTCGGATCAAAGTTGATCCCTCCCCCTCTCCTATAACCAAAAAAAAAAAAGTTGATCCCTCTCCTCTAAGGGTGAAAAAGTCTTATACGTTATTGGGTTTGAAAGATGTCATGTATTCCGCACTGAAATCGGAAAGAGATGAAGATTATCTTGAACTTAACTCAAAGATTTTCTTCCTTTTAATAAGCATTTTTTGGATTAAAAATGTGGATCTAAACATGAATTTTTAATAGTAAAGACAAAAATAAATATTTTTATTTTTCTTAATGTGTGAAATTTTAAAACCTAACTTGCTAAACACAAAACTAGGAGTCGCATCAACTATTTTATCTAAGATGCAATTGGTCACTTGTTTCTATCTAAGGATAATCTATCAATTTACGTTCCAAAATCTTAGAGTTTGAAAATGCAGTTATGTGTAGGAAAAGATTAACATTGCACAATACCCATTTCAAAATGATACCACATATTCTTAAATGTTTTAAGTTTGCCTTTGAGTTTTAGTAGGTTTCGATATGATTAATATTGAAAAACTTTTCTAAATCATCTACATAATTTTGGCTGAATTCCTAGAAACTATTCGCTACCTTAAGAGTATTCAAGTAATCACATTTAAACCACTCGAAGAGGCTCAGTTAATTATAAGTAATCCCAGTGTTAATTCTAATTTAATACCATGGTGGACTCAGACATGGGTCAGGTTGTAACGACAACATAATCTAAGGAGAGGTTCCAAATTTAACAAATCATCAAAGCTCACATCAAGTATAACCTAAGGAGAAATGGATTTTTTTTTTTACTGATGCTCAATTTTAGAGCGTATTGATTCATTAAAAAAAAATTCTAAACAATGAACCTAAGAGGAATATTTAGCTCTTAACTAAAGCCAAATTCGGATTATTCAAGTAAAAAAAACCAAATACATATATTTAAATTTTAATTATGAGACATTATCTCACAAACCATTAATAATATTTTTTAAACTCCACTGATCATATTATATGGATGAAAAACATCCGTTGAGTATATTATAACCTAAAAATAAAAACTAATTAAAAAAAGTGATATATGTAACGGTTTTTTAATTTCCATTGTAAGTTAAAAACTTATACTGTCAATCTATAAAAATAAAAATATAATTTTTAATTATTTAGCATATGCAACCATTCATATGACGTCATATTTAACGTGTCACACCTCCACCTAATTATATTCAGTCCAGTGATTCTTGAAAATATTTTTTATCAGATATAAACATTTATTCTTGCTTTATTTGATTTTACTTTTTTTTAGTCTCTATGAATTCACACAAAATGGAAAAAGAATAAAAGCTTTAGAAGAAAAGTGGTAACTTATGAAAGAATGCTTCGCCTTCTTCACTTGTTTTTCTTCCAAATCCAATAATAGTGCACTTAAGGACAAAAGGATTCTTCATATTAGCTTGTAGCACCTTTTTTTTCTTTTAAAATACCATTAGAAATATCAATTATTTTAACTTTATTTTATTTTTGAATATTGTTTAATTTTATTTTATTCTCCAATTCTTTCAACTAGAATTACTTCATAATTTTTTTTTTTGAAAAGTAAAGGAAGATTTTATTAGAGGAAAAGGATTACAACCAAGCAACTAAATCGGACTGTCTATGGACTCCAGATTTAGCTAGATAATCAGCAAAGGAGTTTGCTTCTCTGAAAACATGAACAAAGGAAACCTCTCCTAAATCAGAGCAAAGATTCAAGAATTTGTTTATCAGATTGTGGTATCTCCAAGGACTCATCTTGATATTGTTAAGCCATGAAATCACCATCTTGGAATCACTTTCAATGATGATGCGAGGAAGAGGTGAAATTCCAGAGTTCACCAAGATTGACAGAACTTCTATGACAGCCATTAGCTCAGCCAAGTTTGAATCAGCTACTCCAATGTTCTTTGAGAAGATAAGGATCACGTGACTATGGCAATTGTGAATGACCCCACCAACTCCCGCTGGACCAGGTTTTCCAATAGCTGAGCCATCCACATTAGCTTTCCAGGTTCCAAGCGGGGGAGGAAACCAGAAAATGTTACTTCTAATGGCTTTGCGTCGAGGTGGGATTGTGATTTCTTGAAGGTTAGTGTCCAAATTAAGCTCAGGAAACTTAGCTTTTAACCATCTACCAGCTCTTAAGGCAACAAGTTGGAGTATTTGATCCGTAGAATTACTTCATAATTATCAAATTATGACGTAGCCAAATAATTTTGCATTTGTTTGCCATAAGATCACAATTTATCTATTTTGTTGTAAGATCATAATATCTTGAGAAAAGTTGAAATACTATAAAATTTTAAAAAATATATAAAAAATGATAAAACAAGTTAACTCATAAACTAAAAACAAAAAATAAATATAATTTTGCTTATATCATGGAGCTGACTAATAAGAAAAATTATAAACTACATGATTTGTCTTTACTTTTATCTATTTTACAAATAACAACAATAATATCAAAATTTTAGCATAGTTATATATCATTTTATTTTAATAATTTCTTTACTCAGGAACATTGGACAAATTATGGATTATTACTATCAGGCATGAATCAATCTTTCCATCGATATATGTGCAGTGTTTATCAAGACTTAGACAAGTTAAAATTAATTAAAGATCATAGAAGAAGTGAGAAAGAATGATGAGAATGACGAGGAGAAGATCAATTAGTAGAGGTGTATATATACAATTTATTCAACTAAACATGTTTTTTCTTGCGTTATGATTTTTTGAAATTAAAAAGTGATTTTTAGTTTATTCAAAGGTTCAAATTAAAAAGTGAGCCAAAGGGGAGGGCACCAATTGCTGCTTTTTTGAAATGCTTTACTTAAGGCTTAATTTGCAATGCAAAAGAATAATTGGTCACTTGTTGACACTCACTTTCTGTGTCTATGTGTACTGTCATCGTGTTGTAACTTGTAAGTTCTATGGATGTTTTCATCACCTTCTATTCTGCAGGACCAAAGTGGCTTTCGTTAACTACAAGCTTAAGCACACAGTTTTTGCAGAAGACTTCTATACCTGCTTTTTTCTGGTATAAATTATTTTAACTTTATTTTATTCTTCAATATAGTTTAATTTTATTTTATTCTCCAATTCTTTCAATGAGAATTATCCTCATAAATATCAAATTATGAAGCAATCAGATAATTTTGGGTTTGTTTATAGTAAGATCATAATTTATTGATATTATTATAGGATCATAATATCCTAAATTTGAAATAATATAAAATTTGAGAAAAATATAAAAAAATAGTAAAATAAGTTAACATGTAAAGAAAAACAAAAAATAAAGATAATTTTAGTTATATTATTCATCTACATTAAACTTAGAATTTCGAGAAACTAGTAATTTAATATTTCTTCAGGCACGTTTTTGCTTCACGTAAGTATTTCCGTCCATACCACCTTATTAATAACAACTGTGTGGAATTCGTAAGCTACTGCAAAACTGGTCAATCTCCGAGGAGGAATCAGTGCTTGGTGTTATGATATTTATTTTATTCGAAGGTTCAAATTAAGAAGTGAGCGAAAAAGACAAATTGCTGCTATTTTTCGGAAATGTTTTACTTGAGGCTTAATTTGCAATGTGAAGAAATAAATTGTTCCTCTGAGTACCAAAACCAAAAAAAAAAAGAGAATGTTAATGCCTTTTTATTTCAATTAATTAATCATTATTCTTTTTATTATGGTTGGTGTTGATGTGATTATTCACCTTTGCAAGTCTATAACAAATGAGGAACATTATGAAATTCTTTTTATTATGGAAGGTAATTGTGTTTTTTTCACTTTGCCTATCAGGTGCTAACATGGACTGCTGTAGTTTTGCACTCAGCTTGATGTCATGAGTTTGAATGAACTAAACATGTTAGATTTGTCGTGTGCATTAGGCTAACCATAGGGTTGAGCCAGTACAATCTTTTTTGAAATTTCTTTAATTCAATGTCCATCTTTAATTATCTCGGACTTTTAAATTTAATTGTTTTTATAATTATTTTATGATGTATATGATAATACTACGATTTTGGTTTGACTTCATATAGACACTGATTTGCCAGCATGGCTGCCTATGGTCCGCCATTGGTTAATTTGGAGCTTGAGGAACCAAGGTTGATTGATCCCATGGAGAATAAACCACATATGAAATCCATTCTCGAGTGCTTAAAATTGTTGATTTGGCAAAATAAAACATATTCGGAGTCCTTCCCAATGCCAGGTTAACTATATACAAATTCAAAATGACAATCCAGTTGTTTCTTTTGATGCAGGGATTAATAATAATATTATTAGCAGTGGTTATTCAACGAAGGAAATGCTCAAATTCTACTCTTAAGTAGATTTCAGTGTTGTTTATAAATAGATTTGACAATTTATATATATATATATATATATTTGATGTAATGTTAAATTGTGTTTGTGTAAAACATGTAATTTACTATATCAAAATTCATGTCGACACATCAAACACCATCATATTAATTAAGAATTAAATTTGCACCAGTAATAACCTGTCTTGAGTGCTTCCTCAAAGCTCAGTCACTCTCTGTCTATGAGCATGATGTCCCCTACTTGAAGATCCCTTCAAGTGGAATGAAACTCTCAATGTTCACACCTGCAGAATCAAACAGGGGGTCAGGATGTAACGACAGCATAATCTAAGGAGTGGTTCCAAATTATAACAAATCATCAAAGCTTAGATTAAGCATAAACTAAGGAGAATTGGATTTTTTTTCCTAGTGCTCAGTTTTATAGCGTATTGATTCATTAAAAAAAAATCTAAACAGTGAATCTAGGAGGAATAATTAGCTGTTAACTAAAACCAAATTTGGATTATTGAAGTAAGAAAAACTAAATACATATATTTATATTTTAATTAGGAAAAATTATCTCACACCCTTAATAAAATTTTTAAACTTCAATGATCATAATATACGGATGAAACACATCCATTGAGTATAAAAATATAATTTTTAATTAGCATATTAAAATATTCAAATTTGTCACACCCCCAACTATTTAGTATTCAGTGAAATGATTCTTGAAAACATTTTTCTGTTGTCATGCATAAACTTTTATTCTTTCTCTATTTGATTCTCTTTTCTTTTCTCAGTCTCCATGAATTCACACAAAAACGAATAAAAAAAAGCTTTAGAACAAAAGTGGGAATTTTTTTAGAAGGAACTCTTCTCCGCTTGTCTCTCTTCCAAATCCAATAATAGTGTAGGGATTCCTCGTACAAGCTTGTAGCACTATCGTTTTTTCTTTTTAAAAATCAGATTCGAAAGACTGATGAATCTTTTATTATTTTTTAAAATGATTCTGGAAAACATTTTTCTTTTGTCATGTATAAACTTTTATTCTTTTCATTTTTCTTTTGTCATGTATAAACTTTTATTCTTTCTTTATTTGATTCTCCATTCTTTTTTTAGGCTCCATGAATTCACACAAAAACGAATAAAAAAAAAAGCTTTACAACAAAAGTGGGAATTGAAAAAAAGGGAACTCTTCTCCGCTTGTTTCTCTTCCAAATCCAAACAAAAAAAGTAATTTTGTTTTTGCTCAGCCAATCAAAATGATATTTTATTAGTAAGAAAAATATTACAGCTGAATAATCCCAAACCTAACATTGGGTCACAGAAAACATCAAAACAGAAAAGACATTAAGAAGACTCGAAGGAAAAAATCCCTTCATTACTTACAATTTACAACTAATCCCAAAATGCACAAAAGAAATCCTCTCTTGATAACCCCCATTTTTCCTAAGGAGACAGCAAAGGAATTGGATTCTCTAAAACAATGAACACAAACTACAGAATAAATCCTACCCCAATGTCTATCAATCTCATTGAACAGCTTCCACTCCTTCAAAGGCCTTATATCACGATTTTTCACCCATGATACTGCTACTTTTGAATCCGATTCATTCACTAGATCACAACCATCCAAAGCTCTAATCCAAAATAAAAGATCTCATTTTAATCGTAAAAATGAATTCCTCAACATCCCATGACTTATTATTAAAGACTGATTCATTCCTAGCAATTTAGAGACTCCAAAGAACAGCCTCACACACTACAATCTAATTTTTCTTTACAATACCACTTTAAACTGAGCTTCCCTATGTCTATTGGTTGCAAATTTACATGGCTTACATGGTGTAAGGTCTTTGACTGTGAAATCCCTAATTTCATGTAATTTCTTTATGGTTGTAAAGTGTTCCAGTTGAAAGGAATTAAATAAATATGAAGTTTTGATGTATTAATGATGTATGAAACATATGAAGAAATAAAGGAATTGAAAGTCAATTAATCAAAGAATTTATTTTGATATAAGGAAAATATTTAGAGTATGAGAAAAGAATCAAAATCAGATTTTGATTGGTAATTAAATACATGTATCATATGAAGAAAGGAGAAAAGAATTAAATGGTCAATTAAGTGAATGGTCAAAGGGTCAAGGAAGCATGGCTGAGATGATTAATGGATTTACATGTATTTAATGCATATGGCATGAGTCATCATCTTCATCTCCCATCACCATTCGGTAGCCCCTTTCCAGCTCTCTCTCACGTTTCCTCCATTTTTCCTTAAGTTTCCTCCATAGCTACCTTGACAAACTACCTTGTTCCTCCATCGATCCCTTTAGCTAGTTGAACGAAAATCGATCCTTGTCACTATTCTAAGCTATATCCGAAGTTTGGTAGATTGAATCCAAGTATTGGAGGAGATCTCAAATTCTGAAAAATTTGGCTATTGACAAAGGTAAGAGAAGAAGATGATTCTTTCAATTATGTTTATGGTATGGAGTTGTACTGAGTTGGTATAACATGTTTATGACAATTTCTTAGAAGTTTGAATTGTGATGATGATTTCAGATTTGAAGAAGTGAAGGAAAGGATTTGGAGTCACCAAGTGATTTCGTGTTTTCGAAGTAATCGAGGTAAGGAATTTATGTAACGGACGTAGGATGGCTATGTCCACATGTTTATAATGTGTTTTTAAGTGTTTTGGAGAGAAGTACAAGCTGGATTTTATGCAGGAAATGTCATTTTCGGGTTGTACTCCTAGTGCCAATTAGGCTAGGAGCAGCCGACTGCCTTAAATAGCAGCCGACTTGTAACAGTCCATAGTACAGTAAACCACGTATTTTTTTACACATATCCATGGTTGGGCTGCCTGTAATGCCATTGACATTCAACAGTGACAGTAATAAATGATAAACATTTATTTACTTAACAAATACGAAATATGAAATTTTTCAATATTCCTTACATCTTACATCCCCTGATTTTCATTTTCAATAAAATAGTACTGTATACAAGTGTCTGAATATAAAAGAGAAATGATTGTACCTTAATATACATATAAATTGCTCAACGCGCTATATGTAGTTATGTCCCGCTGAGGGATAATTCGCTAACTCCTTGCCTTTTTATCTGTGGAGTTAAAATGAAGGGGTGAGCAAACCACATGCTCAGTAAAGGAGATGTATGTTGCTTTAATAAAGCAAAAACTATATACGACAAAGTATTTATTTTTCCTAAAATCATACCAGGTAGGAAAACAATGGATATAGTAAATAGTCTTCTCAATACACCATTCAAATCACTGGCTAAACAGTTTGCAATATAATGTAGTAAACAGTAAACATGATTCAGTAAATCCTTCCCGTAAACAGAAATCAGTAAGTTGAGACTAGGCATCACCCTATAGATAAATCATGCTATCATCGTTCCCCCAGGAGCACAAGTCGCCCGTTTTGGGGTGCACTCGTAGGCCATCGCCCCTCACGACTTTCTCGGAGTATACCCTTAGGCCAAAACTCCAACTCACATTGTCCGCTTTGGGGTGCACCCATAGGCCATCGCCCCTCACGGCTTCCTTGGTGTATGCCCTTAGGCCAAAACTCCAATTTACATCCCCACTGGGACACAGCTAGCTCTATGGCACAAGTCAGCCATGTGAATAGTAACGCATGAAATTCGGGGCCTAAAGTCTCAAAAATCAATTTATATCTCATAAAGAACCTTTAAGGAATATTTCACATATTTCATCATTTCTTTAAAATGAACGTTTTCCAAAAAGGTATTATATTTTCTGTTTACAAAACACAGTAAAACAGCTAGTAAATTTCACCATTTTTCGTGTGAGAAAGATACAAGTTAAACCGGCTCGCCCCTTACCAGCTCGCCCATCACGGCTCACCCAACGAAGGGGATTGAGTTCGCATGTTTTCGTTCGCCCATGTGGCGAACATAAAATACAAGTTAAACCGGTTCGCCCATGGTCAGCTCGCCCATTACGGCTTGCCTATGGTCAGCTCGCCCATAACGGTGAACTAATGTTCGCCTGCCAACATTCGCATTTGAGCTTGACTAGTGCTTGCCTGCTATATTGGATTACACGACAGAGTTGACTAGGGAATTGCCCATAAAACTATTCGCCCAAATGCTGAAATATAACTCAATGGTTCGGGGTCGCCATAAGATTATTAGGGATTGCCCATAACCATTAATCTTTCAAAACCAAGGGGTCGCCCACTTTTGGTTCGCCTGAAATATCACAAAGGGGTCGCCTATCTTTGGCTCGCCCGGATTTTATTAAAACGGGGGTCGCCTATCTTTGGCTCACCCGCCCTTTATCAGCTCACCCAGAAAACAACATTGGGGTCGGCTTATTAGCTCGCCCAAATCATGGTATGTGAAAACAGTTTATCAAACTAATGCATGTCTCAAACCAAAACATTTTCTCAATATTTTTATAATATTTTACTCCACAGGACATGCATTTTACTTCACATACTACTCCCTTACCTGGTCTTACGAAGCCTTGCTTCTCGATTGCCTTCCCGATCGCTTTTACCAAGTCCTTAATTCCCGGCTGCAAAATAATTTATTAATACTATTAATATTTTCTTTTCGAATATTTCCAGCACTTTGGCGAGACTTGAGACTAATCTACTAGCTCGCCCGACAGAGCTCGCATTCATTAATTGGCTTAGACGTGGGAGCTCGCCCATAAATCAGCTCGCCATGCATATGCATGAGAGCTCGCCTTATACGACCTTTCACTTAGAGGTGGGCTCGCCTTGAATTGAACTAACACTTGGCAACCTCGCCCACTATACCACACTCGGTATAATTTTGTTCACCCATAATAGCGAAGCTCGCCTATTGCTGAGCTCGCCTATTTCTCGTCACTTTTCCAGTATTTTCCTTGTTTATTCTCGTCTATTTCCAAGACCACATCTTGTTTCTAGTTTTTCTCATATTCTCTAAGGATTTAACTAAAACAAGGCTGCATCTATGTTTATTACGTTGTAAAACATCGAACTATATCATCAAATACCAAGATAACCATAAAAATATGATAGCTCACCTTAACCAACTGCACTTCCAGAATAGAACACTTTCTGTTTCACGTTGGCCTCACTTTGCTTATGCCTTTAGCTCTTCAAACGATGGAGGAAAGGTTTTGCAAGCAGGTTTACGTGTTTAGCCAACTTAAGGATGAAGTTTAGTAAATCAAGCATGGCAGAAATGGAAGGAACAGAACATAAACTCGCAGCAACATAGAATCGGCTAGAAGCAGTAGAATAACAGCAATGAGGATGAAGGTTTAGTCAAGTCGGTTTTTCCATTCAACCTTCTTATATAGCCATGCTGTCCAATCAAAATCTACCACCTGTCCCTTATTCCACTTCTTTCATCATTTCACGTCTTAACATGCATTAATTAGATGAAAGAGACAGCTAGGATTAATTTTCAACCCTCATTAATGGATGAAGAAACCTGTGGCCAAAGAAACAACGTGCCAATCTTTTCTGTACCGTTCTTGACTTATTTGCCTTCTTTGTTTTATTCCTCAACCAATAAGGATAAATCCTTTATTGACTTTAACCTTTCTCTATTCTTACCGTCCAACACAGCTGCAATTCCCACACACAGCAGCCAATAAGATTTATCATGTGTTAGACTTTAGTATACTCTCTTAATTTTCTTCAGCCGTGTGGCGTAGAAAGTCAATTTTTGCTGCAATGGTTTGAATTTATTTCCCCAGATCGCCAGCTTTTATTTCCATTTTGTCCACACGTGTTGATTCCAGTTCGCCTACTCAACTTGAGGCCTTAGCTCACCGACTTTATTTCAATTCGCCAACCTTTCATCTCGCCAATATTCTCAGGCTCGCCTATGCGAATTTTCAAGCTCGCCTCTGCTTGCACCTGGGTATCGCCACATTGTCTTGATGCCATCTTAAGATTTGGCAATTATGAGCAAATTTCCTTTCCTTGGCGATCACCTTTTATCATACTACTCGCCTATTTAGCGATCATATAATTTACTCAACCCATATGGGCGATTACAAGCCCTCGCCCCATTCGGGCGATCATCAAAACTCTCATATTTTTCTTTTGGACGAGTTTCTTACTTGTGTTGCTCGCCTATTGGGCGAGCAGTTTAGATTATCACTCGCCTATTGAGTGTTTCACAACAATGGCTCCGTTCTCATCCTTAATTAAGGAACTTTTTACCAGGGTGAAAATCTATATTCATTATTTGTTTAATTTCCACTATCAAATTTTATGAAATTATGGTCTACAGTAGTGTAGAATCGGGTCTTACATTTTCTCCCAACCTTAAGAAATTTGGTCTTCCAAATTTTATATGGACCTATCACTGAAAGAGCTCTGGATGCTTCTCACGTATAAGGCTATCTAACTCTCAAGTAGCCTCCTACTGCCAGAGCATCCAATCAAAGGATTAATCTTAGATCACAACACTTTATCCCTTCTATCCAAGATTCGTATTGACCTCTCAACGTAATTTATATTCTCTCTAATTTTCATTGACCCACGTCAATATACGTGAGATCGATCTGGATGACATTTTCTCAGTATCGAGATGGGAATTACATTATGCACTCCTGACAACTTTGGAGGTAGTGTACATCTCACACACGATCTAAGATCTCCAACGATCCAATGCGTCAGGGACTCAATTTTCCTCTCATTATGCCTCTAAATGGTGAGACCTTAATATACATAATCTCTTGTATATCTCAGGAAGTCTGTTCGACCAAGTCGAAAATAATTTTCGATCTCCTATCTTCTCGTGCTATCATGGATTATATCATCTGCTAAATAAACCCTTTAAGGTGCTATGCCGATACTCTCCTTTGGCCATTATCATAAGCAAACTTTGCCAGGGTAGAGGATTATCCCAGAAGCCTATAAAATCAACTGCACACGCTCACACCATATCCTCGAGCGTCCATATCATATGCTCGAACTGTCCATCAGTCTGCGAATGAACTGCGGTGCAAAAACTCAATTGGGATCCCATGGCCTCCTAAAATCTCTCTCAAAATGAGATGTGAGACAAGCCTCCCTATCAGATGTGATGCTCCCTAGAGCATCGTATAACCTCACCATTTCCCTGACACATAACTCGACCAAGGCACTAATTAGATCAATAAATTCCATAATCAAGGGATAAGCAGACTCAGTCAATTTATCCACAATTATCCAGATAGCACTATACCCTTTTGTGGGTAATTCAATTTTTCACTTACTTTAGGAAGTACCATTAATACAGGTATTTTTATTCCTTATCAATTTTCTAACTTTCAGTTACTCTCGTCTCTAAGATGAGACTGCTAGTATCTTTTTATACTCTGAATTTTCTTTAAGAGCCTCACTCGTCTCTTCAGGTCATTGGCGATCCTTTCCTTGGCGCTCTCCCGCACCCCAGGTTTAATCTTTCAAGTGAGTCGGCGACCATATAGTTCGCCCGTACCTCATAACATATTATCCGCTATTGGGCGATCGCCTAGCTCGTGGGTCGCCCATCCCGGATTTTGTTCCAAGGATCCTGAAGAACTCGGGCTCCTTCTCTCAAAATCAATTTATACTCCCTGAACTCTTTTATCATCCTTAGGAGTTAGCAATTTTCACTTCATTTTACACAGTAATTAATTCATACTGTTTATCACTTATCATCTCATTCGGTGCTAAGTCGATAGTAGTTTGGTGACTAATATTTAAATAGTTTTAATCAATCGTATGTAATTGTCCCAGTAGCCCTTTTTTTATGTGACACACTCACTCTCAATATATCCCGGAGCGTCTACACAATGCGCTCGGATATCTATATCAATCAGAGGTGGTGCTGACAGTAAATTTGAAATCCCAAAGCCTATTGCTATTCTCTCAAAGCATGTGGCAAATCAGGGATCCCTATCACATGTACTCGCTCATTGGAACTTCACATACCTTTCTACTGTTTCACCGATATATATCAACTAAGGCACTTAAGACATCCCGAAACCTGATGATGAAGAAGTGAATTACTTTGGTTACTCAATCCATAGTCACTTCTATAACCTTATGGTTCTTTCGGATTCTTTACCATCCCACAATGATTATTTCATGGTTAAACTATGACTACCCTTCTTTTGCAAACCTTAATACTAACCATCGATTACATTTCAGGTAATCATTTTTTCTCGATAACTTCTTTTATATCGAGTTATCATTTTATCTCTTATTCTCCTAGTACTTGTAATATCACTTACTTGGAGAACGTATTTGAGAGTATAATTTCTTCACAATCAATTTTTGAAATTGAATTTATCATCATTCAGATTTTGTCACCACTTATACAATTTCACATTTCTAATATGTATATATATACACATATGTATATCCTTTTTCATGATTAGCAGTACTTCTTGTATTTGGTCCTCTGAGTATAACAAATTTCATCTGTCAAAATCTGGCTTGTTATTAATTCCAGCCATAACCACATGATGATCAGAGGAAATCATTTTTATTCTTATACTTGGGAACTATCTCATAACTCGTGTTCCCTAGTCATCATATGACTTGTCTCTTAAGACATTTTCATTCTTTCACATTCATCACCACAGTCGTTTTCCCACTTAACATAGTATTCCACCGTCACAATCTTTTAACAATTGCGAATACTATACTCATACATACCCATTCACTTTCACTTTCTCACAAGTATGTATCACATCAGTAAGGTAGCAAATTCCACAAACTCCTTAACAATTCGTTTATGCCATATGGGTAAACCTCATAAATTTTATACCCCAATAACCACATTTTAATCTCACTTAAGCAGTAAGATCCTTTACTTAGACAATTTCAATGTCCATTTAATCACTTGAGACCTCACGTCTCTAATGTACATAGCTTAATTAGACTTATGTTTACTGAACTTAACAATAAGCTCTTCAATTTCTAGAAATTGTGGCATTACTCCAGGATGCTACTTATATACACATAGTCACACCTCATAGTCACATGCCATTATAATTTATCTGTATGTGATTGAAAGTTTTCATTCATTAAACTCATATATTTCACAGGATATTACATAATTCTCTTAAGTTCCACAAAGGACTCATAAGCGTTATACCAAATTCTGAACATCATCTTATAACCACTTGTCTATAAGCCTTTCATAAAAATATTCATATAAACACTCCTTTACACTATCAGTTACTTTATCACTATCAATTCATTCCAAATCAGTTTAGTCATTTATGACTCAGAGGAATTATTTTAATATAGGGGTATGTTCATAAATTCCCCGTTAATTCTCTCTCCTCGATATACCTCCAAACATGCGATCTTAGGGCCTATGCACTAATGTTATCCCCTTTCATTTCAATATTATCATTTCAGGATCTTAGATCGATATGGACGGAGAAGTCCTGGTGGGCCCCTCACCGAGTTCCTCATTGTACCTTACCGAATAAACCTGACGTTATGATGATAAGATCACCTATCTTATATAAGGTTCTTGGATTACAATGCCTATTTGTAATCCTTAATTCACCAACTTTCACATCATTAAGCACTTAGCTCAATTTACAATCACTTGACTCCTTTATATATTCAGACTATACAGTATTATAGGAGATGTTAACCTTTTTCAACACTTTCTATTCTAAATGCATCAACAGACATCAGGCCAACCAAAGCTCTGATACCATTAAATGTAACAGTACATAGTACAGTAAACCACATATTTTTTTACACATATCCACGGTTGGGCTGCCTGTAATGCCATTGACATTCAACAGTGACAGTAATAAATGATAAACATTTATTTACTTAACAAATACGAAATATGAAATTTTTCAATATTTCTTACATCTTACATCCCCTGATTTTCATTTTCAATAAAATAGTACTGTATACAAGTGTCTGAATATAAAAGAGAAATGATTGTACCTTAATATACATATAATTTGCTCAACGCACTATATGTAGTTATGTCCCGCTGAGGGATAATTCGCTAACTCCTTGCCTTTTTATCTGTGGAGTTAAAATGAAGGGGTGAGCAAACCACATGCTCAGTAAAGGAGATGTATGTTGCTTTAATAAAGCAAAAACTATATACCACAAAGTATTTATTTTTCCTAAAATCATACCAGGTAGGAAAACAATGGATATAGTAAACAGTCTTTTCAATACACCATTCAAATCACTAGCTAAACAGTTTGCAATAAAATGTAGTAAACAGTAAACAGGATTCAGTAAATCCTTCCCGTAAACAGAAATCAGTAAGTTGAGACTAGGCATCACCCCATAGATAAATCATGCTATCATCATTCCCCTAGGAACACAAGTCGCCCGTTTTGGGGTGCACCCGTAGGCCATTGCCCCTCACGGCTTTCTCAGAGTATGCCCTTAGGCCAAAACTCCAACTCGCATTGTTCGCTTTGGGGTGCACCCGTTGGCCATCGCCCCTCACGGTTTCTTCGGAGTATGCCCTTAGGCCAAAACTCCAATTCGCATCCCCACTGGGACACAGCTAGTTCTATGGCACAAGTCAGCCATGTGAATAGTAACGCATGAAATTCGGGGCCTAAAGTTTCAAAAATCGATTTATATCTCATAAAGAACCTTTAAGGAATATTTCACATATTTCATCATTTCTTTAAAATGAACATTTTCCAAAAAGATATTATATTTTATGTTTACAAAACACAGTAAAACAGCTAGTAAATTTCCCCATTTTTCGTGTGAGAAAAATACAAGTTAAATCAGCTCGCCCTTTACCAGCTCGCCTATCACGGCTCGCCCAACGAAGGGGATTGAGTTCGCATGTTTTCGTTCGCCCGTGTGGCGAACATAAAATACAAGTTAAACCTGTTCGCCCATGGTCAGCTCGCCCATTACTGTGAACTAATGTTCGCCTGCCAACATTCGCATTTGAGCTTAACTAGTGCTCGCCTGTTATATTGGATTGCACGACAGCGTTGACTAGGGAATTGCCGATAAAACTATTCGCCCAAATGCTGAAATATAACTCAATGGTTCGGGGTCGCCATAAGATTCTTAGGGATCACCCATAACCATTAATCTTTCAAAACCAAGGGGTTGCCCACTTTTGGCTCACTTGAAATATCACAAAGGGGTCGCCTATCTTTGGCACGCCCAGATTTTATTAAAACAGGGGTCGCCTATGTTTGGCTCGTCTGCCCTTTATCAGCTCGCCCAGAAAACAACATAGGGGTCGGCTTATTAGCTCACCCAAATCATGGTATGTGAAAACAGTTTATCAAACTAATGCATGTCTCAAACCAAAACATTTTCTCAATATTTTTATAATATTTTACTCCACAGGACATGCATTTTACTTCACATACTACTCCCTTACCTGGTCTTACGAAGCCTTGCTTCCCGATCGCCTTCCCGATCACTTTTACCGAGTCTTTAATTCCCGGCTGCAAAATAATTTATTAATACTATTAATATTTTCTTTTCGAATATTTTCAGCACTTTGGCGAGACTTGAGACTAATCTACTCGCTCGCCCGATAGAGCTCGCCATTCATTAATTGGCTTACACGTGGGAGCTCGCCCATAAATCAGCTCGCCATGCATATGCATGAGAGCTCGCCTTATACGGCCTTTTACTTAGAGGTTGGCTCGCCTTGAATTGAACTAACACTTGGTGACCTCGCCCACTATACCACACTTGGTATAATTTTGTTCACCCATAATAGCGAAGCTCGCTTATTGCTGAGCTCGCCTATTTCTCGTCACTTTTCCAGTATTTTCCTTGTTTATTCTCGTTTATTTCCAAGACCACATCTTGTTTCTAGTTTTTTTCATATTCTCTAAGGATTTAACTAAAACAAGGCTGCATCTATGTTTATTATGTTGTAAAACATCGAACTATATCATCAAATACCAAGATAACTATAGAAATATGACAGCTCACCTTAACCAACTGCACTTCCAGAACAGAACACTTTCTGTCTCACGTTGGCCTCACTTTGCTTATGCCTTTAACTTTTCAAACGATGGAGGAAAGGTTTTGCAAGTAGGTTTACGTGTTTAGCCAACTTAAGGATGAAGTTTAGTAAATCAAGCATGGCAGAAATGGAAGGAACAGAACATAAACTTGCAGCAACATAGAATCGGCTAGAAGCAGTAGAATAACAGCAATGAGGATGAAGGTTTAGTCAAGTCGGTTTTCCATTCAACCTTCTTATATAGCCATGCTGTCCAATCAAAATCTACCACCTGTCCCTTATTCCGCTTCTTTCATCATTTCACGTCTTAACATGCATTAATTAGATGAAAGAGACAGCTAGGATTAATTTTCAACCCTCATTAACGGATGAAGAAACCTGTGGCCAAAGAAACAGCGTGCCAATCTTTTCTGTACCGTTCTTGACTTATTTGCCTTCTTTGTTTTATTCCTCAACCAATAAGGATAAATCCTTTATTGACTTTAACCTTTCTCTATTCTTACCGTCCAACACAGCCGCAATTCCCATACACAGCAGCCAATAAGATTTATCATGTGTTAGACTTTAGTATCCTCTCTTAATTTTTTTCAGCCGTGTGGCGTAGAAAGTCAATTTTTGCTGCAATGGTTTGAATTTATTTCTCCAGATCGCTAGCTTTTATTTCCATTTTGTCCACATGGGCTGATTCCAGTTCGCCTACTCAACTTGAGGCCTCAGCTCGCCGACTCTATTTCAATTCGCCAACTTTTCATCTAGCCAATATTCTCAGGCTCGCCTATGCGAATTTTCAAGCTCGCCTCTGCTTGCACCTGGGCATCGCCACATTGTCTTGATGCCATCTTAAGATTTGGCAATTATGAGCAGATGTCCTTTCCTTGGCGATCACCTTTTATCATACTACTCGCCTATTTAGCGATCATATAATTTACTCAATCCATATGGGCGATTACAAGCCCTCGCCCCATTCGGGCGATCATCAAAACTCTCATATTTTTCTTTTGGACGAGTTTCTTACTTGTGTTGCTCGCCTATTAGGCGAGCAGTTTAGATTATCACTCGCCTATTGAGTGTTTCACAACAATGGCTCCGTTCTCATCTTTAATCAAGGAACTTTTCACCAGGGTGAAAATCTATATTCATTATTTGTTTAATTTCCACTATCAAATTTTATGAAATTATGGTCTATAGTAGTGTAGAATCGGGTCTTACAAGATTGCCTAGAGACAACCAAAGCGTAGTTTTTCAAAAATCGAGACAAACTAGTCGACTGCTATGTAAGCCAGTCGACTGCTATGTAAGCCAGTAAGCATTCTGTTTCAAACTAGTCGACTGCTATAAGGGACAGTCGACTGCTTTTACAAAGAAAAACATTCTGTTTAAAACCAGCCGACTGCCTATAGGACTAGTCCACTGCCCTGTTTTCAAAAGCCTTCTGTTTCAAAAACATTCGACTGCTATATGACCAGTTGATTGCCAATTCTCGAAAAGCATTCTGTTTGAAAACCAGCCGATTGCTATATGGACCAGTCGACTGCCCTATGTCTTTTCAGAATATGAAAAATATCGAAATTTTTTAAAGAAAATAATTTCGATAAATGAAAATATGGGGCAGCAGTCGACTGTCCTATGAGGCCAGTCGACTGCCATGTTTGAAAAGAGGTTTCAAAGCCTATTTCAAGAAAGTATAAATGTCATAGCAAATAGTTATATGACAAATGTTTTGAGACTATGAAGTACTTAATGATTATGCACTTCTGTATATGTTCATGGCTGAGGAGCTCTAGTCCAGCCCTCAGTGCTACAAATGTCACCTGACTAGTGCTCACTGTAACTACCGACGTTTGGTCAAATTGTCTCTGTTATATATATATTGGCTAGGGGAGGATTCCTGGCTTCTACGAGAGTACGCCACATGATTCAGTGCATAATTCTGTTAAATTACGAATAGTCTCTCTGTTATTTACAAACTATATGATGCATGTTTTATGTTTTGAAGTAAGAATATGATGTATGTTTTGAAGTAAGAATATGATGCATGTTTTGAAGAAGTATATGAAGTATGCTATTTTAAAGAAGCATATAAAGTATGTTTGCCTATACCATTTGAAAGAAAGATGTATGGTTGCAAACGATATATGAAAGAAGTATATGATGCATGCTTTATAATGATTTTACATGACATTATAGAACCAAGCAGGAAAAACTGCATATAGAGGCATAGTACGCTCTTTTACATATATTTCTTACTGAACGTAAACTCACCCTTTTACGAATATTTTTCATACAGATTATCTGAAGTGAATCCCGCTCCAAATAAAGGAGCTTGCTTTTGAAATATCAAGTGTACGTTCGAGATACGCTTCCAGTTAATATTGAAGGTATACTTATGTAAAGTAAATTATAATTCAGCTACGGTACAGTACAAGTAACACTTATCTATATAAGATGTCGGGGACTTAAGTTAGGAATGATGTGTAAGATCCTGTGGTGTGGAATGATATATATACATATTATTATTCTGTTTTATTGGAAGTAAACTATTCATAATGAGCTATTAAATATTAAGCTTAAGAAGAAGAATAAATGACATTGAGGAATGAGTCAAATCAAGTCGTATAAGATAATAAGGAAAAAGTTAAATGATAAGATGTAGTGACGGGGACGTCGCAGATTGGTATCGAGCTGATTTGATTGATGTTCATCAATGTCAATAAGCTAGAAATGGTGTATATCCCTAATGTACTGTACTTGTCAGAATACATATGCATAGTATAACTGTTTATAGTTATACTAAAGAGCTCAAATTGTGACTATATTGACAGAATGAGCTCACGTAGAAGAGGTACTAGTAGAGGAAGAGGTCGGGGTCGTGAAGAACAGCCCCCAATGCAGTCTCCTCCTCCATCTCCACTGCATAGCCTGAATACTAGGCTAGCGAAAATGGAGAAGCATATGGAGAATATGGCCACCATGTTCACGCAATTCATGTCGAACTTTCCAAATGTGGCCACAAATACCCCAGCAGCTACACCTATTGTTCCTCCTACAAAGTTACCCCCACCAGTTCCAGCTTCAAGAAGGCGGGATCCCAAGGCATATTGCAGTGTGATGTTGATCAAAGAATTCAAGAAGTTGGATCCGCCTAAGTTTAAGGGGGATAGGGATATATTGGCTACAGATAACTGGATGAAGGCGGTCATGAAGTCTTTTGAATACATGCCCTGCTCCGAAAGGGAGAAGGTGGGCTTGGCTACTTACCTATTAGTGGATGATGCCGAGTATTGGTGGCAGGCCACTCGGACCATATTAGAGGCCCGCTATACTGAGGTTACGTGGGATAGATTTGTGGAAGCTTTTAATGAATAGTACATCCCACACACCGATTAGAATAGATTGAAGATCGAGTTTTTGAGTTTGACTCAAGGTACGATAACAGTAAATCAGTATGAGTCGAAGTTCATTACCTTGAGTAGATTTGATCCAGAGGTCCTAAGGAGTGAAGGACATAAGATTTACAGGTTTATAAAGGGATTGAAGTCCCCCATCCAATCTAAGCTATACCCCATGGATATCACCATTTATGGAGAGGCAGTCCGTAAGGCTCAGTTGTGTGAGCAGGACTATGAGCTTCATCATGTCGATTTTTGAGTTAAGGGTAAAGGCAAAGAACTGATGAAGCGAAAGTCAGATGAGAAGGCCTCTATTGATAGGTATCCATATAGAAGAAGTAGACGATCTGAAGGAGTCTCTATAGGAACTCCTAAACCTACCGTGATCAAGATAAGTGATGAAAGATCCCAATATCTAGCAGGTAGTACCGCTAGCTCACCAAATAGTACGATGCAAAGATGTGAGCAATGCAGGAAGTTTCATGGATCACAACCATGTCGGTTGGCAAGTGGTGCATGTTTTAGATGTGGTGAACAGGGACACATGATTAGAGATTGTCCCAAGAGGAATTTGAGGACACTTGAGGAATCAGAGAAGACCCCTCAACCACAACCTAAGGCCACTGCTGCAGAAAAGGGAAAGAAAGCTGTGACCCAAGGATGAGTGTTTGCCATCGATGATGAGTCTGCCGATGCCTCGTCCAAAGTGATTAAAGGTAAGATTTATCTGTTTGATATAAGTGTTATAACATTATTTGATCAAGGCTCCACTCACTCTTTTGTGTCTCCTATGATTGCTATGAAAATACCTAATGAGCCTGAGCCTTTAGGACACTTGTTGCAAATAAGCACACCATTTAAGGAATCACAAATGACGGAACTAGTGTATCAAAATTGTAAGCTACGGGTAGGAGAAAGAGAATCAATAGCTGACCTAATCCTACTAAATATGTATGGATTTGATGTCATTTTGGGTATGGATTGGTTAGCTAGGAATCATGTGATGTTAGACTATTATGCAAAAAGTGTAATGTTCTTTTCACCCGTTAGCTATGTAGTAAATTTTAGAGATGTTTAATGCAAAAGTATGTTTATTTCTTGATTTGATTGCAAATGAAAATAATGAAAAGTATGTATGGTTATGTGAAGGATTCATAGCTTATGTAGAGGATGTAGAAAGGAAACGTCCCAGACTTCATGAAATTCCTGTAGTCAAGGATTTTCCAGAAGTGTTTCCCAGATGTTCTTCCAAGACTTCCTCCGAATAGGGAAGTAGAGTTTACGATCGATTTGGTGCCAGGGACTGAGCCCATTTCGAGATCTCCCTATCGGATGGCATTAGTAGAGTTGGAAGAATTGAACAAGCAGCTTTAGGAGTTATTAGATAAGGGATTCATACGACCCAGCATATCCCCTTGGGGTGCTCCTGTGCTATTTGTCTGGAAGAAGGATGGCAGCATGAGGTTGTGTAAAGATTACAGATGGTTGAATAAAGTGACGATCAAGAATAAGTACCCTCTTCCCAGGATTGATGACCTGTTTGATCAGCTTAAGGGTGCATAAGTCTTTTCCAAGATAGATTTGAGGTCAGGATATCATCAGTTGAAGATTCGAAGTGAAGATATCCCTAAGACTGCATTCAGGACACGGTATAGCCATTATGAGTTTTTGGTGATGTCATTTGGCCTAACTAATGCACCCATGACTTTTATGAACCTGATGAATGATGTGTTCAAACAATATTTGGACCAGTTTGTCATTGTCTTTATCGATGACTTATTGGTGTATTCGAGGTCTCGGGAAGAGCACGAGCAGCACTTAAGGACAGTTCTGCAAACCTTCAAAGATCGAGGATTGTATGCCAAGCTAAGCAAGTGTGATTTTTGGCTAGATCAAATCTCCTTTTTGGGTCATGTTATCAGTAAAGATGGAGTTTATGTGAAATCCCCAATTTCATGTAATTTCAATTTTGTTTGTAAAGTGTTTCAGCTGAAAGGAATTAAATAATTATGAAGTTTGATGTGTAAATGATGTATGAATAATGTATGTAACATGTAAGAAATAAAGAGAATTGAAAGTCAATTAGTCAAAGAAATTATGTGATATTAGGAAAATATTGGAGTATGAGAAAAGAAACTAAAATCAGAATTTTGATTGGTAATTAAAATACATGTGGCTTATGTATGAAAGAAGAGGCATTAAGATGAGTCAAAAGGGTCAATTAGAGGGTTAATGGCTGAGATGATGGAAGATAAGGCATGCAATTAATGCCAACTTTATGAGTCATCATCATCTCTATCACCACATGGTAGTAACACTTCCGGCCCCTCCCTCTTGTTCCATCCAAATTTTCATAAGTTTCCTACATAGCTACCTTGACAAACATCCCTGTACAGCCATCGATTTGTTAAGTTTGTCAAACGAAAATTGATCCTTGTCACTAGACTAGGTGATATCCGAAGTTTGGTAGATTGAATCCAAGTATTGGAGGAGATCTCAAAGGCTGAAATTTTGGTTATTGATAAAGGTAAGAGAAGAAGATGATTCTTTCAATTATGTCCATGGTTTGGAGTCATATGATGATAGTAGAGTATGTGTATGATGATTATTTAAAGGTTTGATTTGATATGATGTAACAACTTTGAAGAAGTGAAGTGGAAGGCTAAGTTGATGCAAGTGATTTCGTGTTCTCGAAGTAATCGAGGTAAGGAATTTATGTAACAAACGTAGGGTGGCTATGTTTGCATATTTTGATGTGTTTTAAATGCCTTTTGGGATGAATCAAAAGTTGATTTGAAGTGCAGGAAATCAACTTCTCGGGTCTTACTCTTAGTGCCAATTAGGCTAGGAGCAGCCGACTGCCTTAAGTAGCAGCCGACTGCCTAGAGACAACCAAAGCGTAGTTTTTCGAAAACTGAACAAACCAGTCGACTGCTATGTAAGCCAGTCGACTGCTATTTACCCAGAAAGCATTCTGTTTCAAACCAGTCGAATGCTATATGGGACAGTCGACTGCTAATTGTTAAAATGCATTCTGTTTCAAAACCAGCCGACTGCCTAAAAGACCAGTCGACTGCTAATTTTTCAGAAGCATTCTGTTTCAAAAACAATCGACTGTTATATGACCAGTCGACTGCTATTTATTAAGAAGCATTCTGTTTGAAAACCAGTTGACTGCTATATGGACCAGTCGACTGCCCCCATGAGTTTTCAGAAAAGAAATATCGAAATTTTAAATGAAAATAATTTCGATAAATGAAGTTATGAAGAAGCAGCCGACTGCCCTATGAGGCTAGTCGACTGCCCTATATGAAAAGAGATTTTAAAGCCTATTTGGTTTAAACACAAAAGTGTTTTCCGAAGAAGTATATGATAAATGTTTTGAGACTATGGACTACATTATGATCATGCATCCCTGTATTTAACTGAGAGACTCTGATCAAGTCCTCGATATTAATTATGTTGAGCAAGGAACCCTAGTCCGGTCCTCAATACCACGGATGACACCTGACTAGTGTTCACTGTGGATTACTAAAGGCAGGAGAGAATCCCTGACCATTACATGGTGCACCACTGTTCAAATGCAGGATTACAATCATATAAATGGGTATAAATGATTTATATGATTGGAATCATATAAATGGGTATAAATGATCTATATGATGATGCAATCACTTGAATAATTGTACATAGTCTCCATTTGATTTAAAGTATATGATGTATGTTTCAAAGTAAGTTATGAAGTATGATGTTTTGAAGAAGTATATGATGTATGTTTTATAAAAGCATGTAAAATATGCTTGCTTATATCATTTGAAAGAAGTATGCATGCTTGCAAATGATGTTTGAAAGAAGTACATGATGCATGCTTTATAATGATTTACATGACATTATAGAGCCAAGCAGGAAAAATGCATATAGAGGCATAGTACGCTCATTTACATATTTTTCTTACTGAGCGTAAACTCACCCTTTTACGACTATTTTTCCTACAGACTATCTGAAGTGATCCATCGCTCTCGATAGAGAAGAGCCTGTTAGTGGATCTTTAAAGTGTACCTTCGAGAGATGCTTCCCAGTTAGCCTAGAAGGTATACTTATGCATTATGTAAAGTAAATTGTAATTCAGCTATGGTACAATACAAGTAGCATTTATGTATATAAGATGTCGGGGATTTAAGTTAAGATGATGTGTAAGATCCTGTGGAAACGGATGATATATATATGTATCATTAGTTTGTTTTATTGAAAAGTAAATTGATTTTTTTGAGCTATTAAATGTTAAGCTTAAAATGAAGAATGAATGACATTGATGAATCAAATCGAATCAAGTTATATAAGATAATAAGAGATAAGGAAAAAGTTAGATGGTCAGATTAGTGACGGGGACGTCACAGTTTCGGTCGATCCATCGAAGATTGAAGCGGTGGTTCAATGGGAGAGACCGAAATCGGTGACGGAGATTAGGAGTTTCTTGGGTCTAGCTAGCTACTATCGAAGATTTGTGGAGGGTTTCTCGAAGTTAGCTGCTCCATTAACGCGCTTAACGCATAAAGAGGTGAAGATTGAATGGAATGATGCCTGTGAATGTAGTTTCCAAGAGTTGAAGCGCAGGTTGACGACTGCACCTATTCTCACCATTCCTAGTGGTTCTGGTGGATTTTCAGTATATAGTGATGCCTCAGGGCAAGGTTTGGGATGTGTACTAATGCAGCATGGTAAGGTAGTTGCATATGGTTCTCGATAATTAAGGGAACATGAGAAGAACTACCCAACTCACAATTTGGAGTTAGCTGCAGTGGTATTTGCTCTGAAGATATGGAGACATTACTTGTATGGTGAGAGATTTCAAATTTTTACGGATCATAAAAGTCTAAAATATTTGTTCTCTCAAAAGAAGTTAAATATGAGACTAAGAAGATGGCTCGAGCTTCTAAAGGATTATGATTGTGAGATCCTATACCACCCGGGAAAAGCCAATATGGTGGCGGATGCTTTGAGCCGAAAGCATGTAGGTATGATGTCTTACATGATAATAAAAGAACATGAGTTACTTGAACAGTTTGCAAGCCTCAATTTAAATGTTATGCCTTATAAGCAATTTGGAGTGATGGCTAGTTTGAGGATAGAGCCAGAATTGATAGACAGAATTCGGGTTGCTCAGAAGGGGGATGCCCAATGTATTGAGGCTATGAATGAGATTCAATCAGGTATGCCCTTAAAGTTCAATGTTGGTAGTGATGGAATTTTGAGGTTTAATAACCGTATGTGTTCCTAATGATAATGAACTGAGGAAGCTAATTTTAACAGAAGGATATGCCACTAGGTACACGTTGCATCCAGGAAATACAAAGATGTATCAAAATCTTCGCAAGGTGTATTGGTGGACTGGCATGAAGAGAGACAAAGCTGAGTTTGTGGCAAAGTGTCTCACACGTCAACAGGTTAAGGTAGAGCAACAACGACCGGCAGGTTTGCTACACCCTCTGCCTATACCTATGTGGAAGTGGGAACACATTACGATGGATTTTGTGATGGGATTCCCAGGACCAAAAGAAGCCATGATGGTATTTGGGTGATCGTGGATAGATTGACTAAGTCAGCTCACTTCCTGCCTATGAATTCTACGAATACACTTAGTGCTTTGGCAGACTTGTTTGTAAGAGAAGTTGTTAGACTACATGGTGTTCCCGTGAGCATTACATCTGATAGAGATTCCAGGTTTACCTCTCACTTTTGGGAGCATTTTCAAGAAGCCATGGGATCTAAGTTGAATTTTAGCACGACTTTTCATTCACAGACCGATGGACAGTCCGAGCGCACTATTCAGACGCTCGAGGATATGTTAAGAGCTTGTGTTATGGATTCTAAAGGCTCTTGGGATGACCATCTGCCATTGGCTGAGTTTGCATATAATAATAGTTATCATAAAGTATCGGGATGGCACCATATGAAGCTTTATATGGTAGAAGGTGTCGATCGCCGATTGGGTGGGAAGAAGTGGGTGAGCGTAAGTTGTGGGCTCCAGATTTAGTCGAGCAAGCCTCTGAAGATGTTAAGCTGATTTGTCAAAGACTCAAGACAGCTCAGAGTCGACAAAAGAGTTATGCAGATACTCGACGGAGACCCCTTGAGTTTTTGGTTGGAGACTATATGTTTTTA
Organism: Heritiera fomes; assembly: GCA_032173925.1. Taxonomy (NCBI): domain Eukaryota; kingdom Viridiplantae; phylum Streptophyta; class Magnoliopsida; order Malvales; family Malvaceae; genus Heritiera; species Heritiera fomes. Next base: position 9,289,500 of record JAPDPM010000021.1, on the reverse strand, counting down.
AAAGTTTCTCCATCCAAAGGGATTATGAGATTTGGTCGATGAGGTAAGCTTAGTCCTCGCTACATCGGTCCATTTGAGGTCTTAGATCATGTTTGAGATGTGGCCTACAGGTTGGCATTGCCTCCGGAGCTATCGAGAGTGCATAATGTGTTTCATGTATCGATGCTTCGGAAGTATAATCCGGATCCGTCTCATGTCATCGAATATGAGCCCTTGGAGATACAAGAAGACATGAGTTATGTGGAGAAGCCAATTCGGATCCTAGATAGAAAAGAGAAAGTGCTAAGGTCTAAGACAATCCCACTAGTTAAAGTTCTCTGGCAATACCACACGATGGAAGAAGCTACATGGGAGCTAGAGAGCTTAATGAAAGAGGAGTATCCGGAATTGTTTAATACATAACTTGATTTGAATTTGGAGGACCAAATTCTCTAAGGTGGGGAGAATGTGAAATCCCCAATTCCATGTAATTTCCTTATGGTTGTAAAGTGTTCCAGCTGAAAGGAATTAAATAAATATGAAGTTTTGATGTATCAATGATGTATGAAACATATGAAGAAATAAAGGAATTGAAATCAATTAATCAAAGAATTAATTTTGATATAAGGAAAATATTTAGAGTATGAGAAAAGAATCAAAATCAGATTTTGATTGGTAATTAAATACATGTGTCATATGAAGAAAGGAGAAAAGAATTAAATGGTCAATTAAGCTCTGTTATCAAAATCGTACGATACGTGATACGTATCGTACGATTCGGTTCGATTCAGTATAAATTCGATACGTATCTATACAAAGAATCGGTTTTATTATGAATCGGTAGCGTATCTATCGATACACAAGCGAATCGATACGTATCGTACGATACACCGATTCACTTCGATACACTTTAGAGTAGTAATGGGCCAGGCCCAAAAAAATCTGATTTGGCCCAATTAACTAAAAATGCAATTTTAATAGTTTTTTAACCTAAAAAACACTTAAAAACATATTTTCTATATAATTTAATCTTGAAATATTGAAAAAATAAACTTTTAGTTAGAAAATAAAAAATTAAAAATATATAAAAATATTATTTAAAAATATATACTATTAATGAAGATGCTAAGTGTTTGAAAAAAACCATACTTTTTTATTTTTATCATATACTTACTTAATTCTATTAATATGTATAATATTTTTAATATTTTATTTATCTTACATGTGTATATATTATTTATAATTAATTTTAAAGTTATTTATCGTATCTTACGATACAATATGATACTCGATACTCGATTCTTAAAAATAAAATTTCGATTCACGATACGTATCTCGATTTGATAACTATGCAATTAAGTGAATGGTCAATGGGTCAATGAAGCATGGCTGAGATGATTAATGGATTTACATGCATTTAATGCATATGACATGAGTCATCATCTTCATCTCCCATCACCATTCAACAGCCCCTTTCCAGCTCTCCCTCACATTTCCTCCATTTTTCCCTAAGTTTCCTCCATAGCTACCTTGACAAACTACCTTGTTCCTCCATCGATCCCTTTAGCTAGTTGAACGAAAATCGATCCTTGTCACTAGTCTAAGCTATATCCGAAGTTTGGTAGATTGAATCCAAGTATTAGAGGAGATCTCAAATTCTGAAAAATTTGGCTATTGACAAAGGTAAGAGAAGAAGATGATTCTTTCAATTATGTTTATGGTATGGAGTTGAACTGAGTTGGTATAACATGTTTATGACAATTTCTTAGAAGTTTGAATTGTGATGATGATTTCAGATTTGAAGAAGTGAAGGAAAGGATTTGGAGTCACCAAGTGATTTCGTGTTCTCGAAGTAATCGAGGTAAGGAATTTATGTAACGGACGTATGGTGGTTATGTCCACATGTTTATAATGTGTTTTTAAGTGTTTTGGAGAGAAGTACAAGCTGGATTTTATGCAGGAAATGTCATTTTCAGGTTGTACTCCTAGTGCCAATTAGGCTAGGAGCAGCCGACTGCCTAGAGACAACCAAAGCGTAGTTTTTCGAAAACCGAGACAAACCAGTAGACTGCTATGTAAGCCAGTCGACTGCTATTTTCCTAGTAAGCATTCTGTTTCAAACCAGTCGACTTCTATAAGGGACAGTCGACTGCTTTTACAAAGAAAAGCATTCTGTTTCAAAACCAGCTGACTGCCTATAAGACTAGTCGACTACCCTGTTTTCAAAAGCATTTTGTTTCAAAAACAGTCGACTAATATATGACCAGTGGACTGCCAATTCTCGAAAAGCATTCTGTTTGAAAACCAACCGACTGCTATATGGACCAGTCGACTGCCCTATGTGTTTTCAGAAAATGAAAAATATCGGAATTGTTAAAAGAAAATAATTTCGATAAATGAAAATATGAGGCAGCAGCCGATTGCCCTATGAGGCCAGTCGACTGCCATGTTTGAAAATAGGTTTCAAAGCCTATTTCAAGAAAGTATAAATGTCATAGCAAATAGTTATATGACAAATGTTTTGAGACTATGAAGTACTTAATGATTATGCACTTCTGTATATGTTCATGGCTGAGGAGCTCTAGTCCAGGCCTCAGTGCTACAGATGTCACCTGACTAGTGCGTACTATAGCCACCGAAGTTTGGCCAAATTGTCTTTGTTATATATATTGGCTAGGGGAGGATTCCTGGCTCCTACGGGAGTACGCCACATGATTCAGTGCATAATTCTGTTAAATTGCGAATAGTCTCTCTGTTATTTACAAACTATATGATGCATGTGTTATGTTTTGAAGTAAGAATATGATGTATGTTTTGAAGTAAGAATATGATGCATGTTTTGAAGAAGTATATGAAGTATGCTATTTTAAAGAAGCATATAAAGTATGTTTGCTTATACCATTTGAAAGAAAGATGCATGGTTGCAAACGATATATGAAAGAAGTATATGATGCATGCTTTATAATGATTTTACATGACATTATAGAGCCAAGCAGGAAAAACTGCATATAGAGGCATATTACGCTCTTTTACATATATTTCTTACTGAGCGTAAACTCACCCTTTTACGAATATTTTTCATACAGATTATCTGAAGTGAATCCCGCTCCAAATAGAGGAGCTTGCTTTTGAGATATCAAGTGTACCTTCGAGATATGCTTCCAGTTAATATTGAAGGTATATTTATGTAAAGTAAATTGTAATTCAGCTACGGTACAGTACAAGTAACACTTATGTATATAAGATGTCGGGGATTTAAGTTAGGAATGATGTGTAAGATCCTATGGTGTGGAATGATATATATACATATCATTATTTTATTTTATTGGAAGGAAACTATTCATAATGAGCTATTAAATATTAAGCTTAAGAAGAAGAATGAATGACATTGATGAACGAGTCAAATCAAGTCGTATAAGATAATAAGGAAAAAGTTAAATGATAAGATGTAGTGACGGGGACTTCACATTGATTGGTGGGGATTGAGGTGGGTTTCTCCTATGTCTATTGAGCAATTTATTCAACAGTGTGAAGGAATCGGATTTCATGGTAAAGTTAAGAAAAGGTGGCTTATTGTTGTTGGAGCCACGTTCTGGTCCATTTAGCTCTCAGGAAATGACTCTGTTTTTAATTCAAAGGAGTGGAATGGCGATGAAATTATGTTCTTGATTAAGATGAGATCTTTGTTTTGGTTAAAAGCTTTGGAAAATGATGTTCCTCCTGATGAAGCTTCCTAGTGGTCATCTCCACTTGGTCACACTACTTCCCTTTCTATCAGAAACCCGAGAATTGGAATTGCTTGGAAGTCCTCTGTTCAGAACAATCTCAAATTCAACGTTGACGGCTCTGCCTTTGCATCAACCGGTTTGGCTGGGTGTGGTAATGTCCTTCGAGATGAAATGGGTAATGTACTTGGTATTTTTCTAGGTCCTGTAGGCAAACAGAGCTCCAGAACTCGTTGCAATTAAGGAAGCACTTCTAATGTTTTCTAAATCACAGTGGCTAAAGTCAAGAAATCTGGTTGTTGAATTAGATTGTAAAACTACAATAAGCTGGGTATGTAATCCTGTCTAGCGGCCTCGAAGGGGGTGGAAAATCTTCCTGGAAATCGATCGCTTGCATTGTTTGATTGATATAATTGAATTTGTTAGTGTTTTCAGAGAGGCAAACTCCTTTGCTGACTCTTTAGCCAAGCTTGGTGTTAATAGGAAGGACATGCTACATGCGTGTTTCTAAGTCGACAATGCAATTTTGTTTTTTCTGCACCTTTTTCCTGTTGTAGTTGCTGTAACCTCAACATAGCCTTGTCTGTTCTTCATATTAATGAAAATCATATTTTCCTGGCTGAGCAAAAAAAAAAAAAACTGACCTTCCCATTGGCAAATAAACTCGTCTACAGACCTCGGAATAACCCATTCCCCTCTCCACCAATTCAAGATTTTACTCCATACATTCCAAGAAAATTTGCAAGAAATTAAAATATGGAAGCAATCCTCCTCAAAGTCCTCGCACCATACACACATACATTGCCCATCACTCACACACACCCCTCTTTTTCTCAAGAAACACTTAGTAGGATTCCCCTCTAAAATAGCTAACCAAATAAAATTTTGAACTTTTGGAGGCACATTGTGCTTCGAAATTGAAACAAACCAAACCTTATGTTCCTCCCTAAGTTCCTGCTTTCAAGCTTATTATAAAACTTTTTAACTGAAAAATCCCTCTTTTTTTTTTTTAACAAACAAGGTAGGATATATTTTATTTAAGTGAAACTATAGGGGCATTCAGTTACAGAGTGCATAAGTCTAGTAGATACACCATTGTTAGATTCAAAGTTTAGAACAGGCAAAAGAAAAGCAGGAGCTTGAGTGTAGATATATGTGTCTTTTGTTGTAGCAGCTCGAGATGCAAGTGTACCTGCACTTTGGTTAGCTTCCCTGTAAACAAAAGTTAGTTTCACATGCTGGAATCCTGCCTCTAGCTTAATACAATCAGTAATGATGATATCCATCATAGGGTAAAGCTCCGTGGTCCTGCGAAACATATGAACAGAGCATAATGAATCAGTTTCAATCAAAAGTCGTTGAATTTCCATTGCTGCAGCCAACTGTATTCCTTTACGGATAGCATATAATTCTGCAATAGTGTTCGTTGTCATCCCAATATACTATGAGAAAGCAGTAAGAAAATTCCCTACTTCATCTTTGAGGATTCCACACTACCAGAATGACCTGGATTACCCAAGCTAGAGCCATCGATATTAAGTTTTATGTATGACGTAGGTGGCAGTTGCCATGATATCATGTTATTTATAATGTTGAAATGAGTTGTTGGGTTAGGTTTTAAAAGCTCTATAATTGCTAAAGATTGGTGCGTGGACTTTTGATTAAGAATTTGGGCTAAGGTAGTTTTGTTGTGGAAAATAGTCTCATTCTGTGAAAGCTAGATATGGCAAAGAAGGATTGGTATGAAGGTGGTATAAGGTATGGAGGCATAATCTGAGGGAAATGAGAGGTTAGATTCTTGTAATTTTTTTAGTAAGAAGGTGAGGTGAAGTTGTTCAACATTCCAAGACCAGTTTAAAACTGACCATATGGGGGAAAGTTTAGGACATGAGTTGAAAAGGTGATGTATTGTTTCAGGTGATTGGAAACAGAGGGAACATAGGGGGGATGATAGTGTTTGTTTGGAGTGAAGGAAATGAGTTGTCAGTAATTTATTATAAGCAGTTAACAAGGGGAATACTTTGATTCTCGGTAATGTTTTTTGGTTCCATATCTATTTCCAAGGAAGAGGGGGATTGTTATAAGTAGTTGTGAATGAAATAAGATGATTATATAAAGATCTCGTTGTAAATCTGCTTGATGTTGATAATGACCAGTAAGGTTTATCAATTGTAGGGAAAAAAGGTATTGGTATACTTCTAATATGCTCCAGAACTGTAGGTGGAAGAAATTGATATAAGGGATCTAGGTTCCAAGTAGAATTTTGAGTATCAATTATTTGATTGACTATCATAAGCTGTAGATTAAGAGGTAGAGGTTGCAATAGAAAGTTGGAGAGAGTATCTAATGTTGTCCAACTATCATTCCAGAGATTAACACTATTTCCAGAATGAATTTGCCATGTAATATTTTCTTTAGCTAGAGGGAGGCATTTAATAATTCCAGACCAAGAACTTGATTGATTGGATTTATTAGTAACACTAAGGAAATGTGAAATCCCCAAATTCTTGTAATTTCCCATATTTGAAAAGCAATTCAGCTTCAATGGAATAAATAAATATGAATTTTCTGATATGTAAATGAGGTATGGGATATAAATGGAATAATTGAAATTGATGGTCAAATAGTCAAGAAATAAATCCTGATATTGTGGGAATATCAGAGTATGAGAAAAGAATAAATATTCAGAAAATAGCTGCAATTAAATGAAGTATGTGGTTGAGATAATGAAGAGAAGAAAGGGAATTAATGGGTCAAAGATGAGTCATAAGGGTGTTAAATGGCTGAGATGAATGGGATGAGATAGCATTTAATGAAGAAGCATGACTCACCATCATCGTCATCACCATCCCTTGCACCCCACGGCAGCAACCATTTCCCTCTCCCTCTCGTTGCTTCCATTTTCCTCTAAGTGTCCAAGTTTCTCACCTTGACAAACCACCATCTCATGCCATCGATTCGTTAAGCTTCTCTAACGAAAAACGATCCTTGTCGATAGCTTAACCTATCCCTTTAATATGAAAGGCTGAATCCAAGTGAGTAAGGAGATCTAGAAATCCAAAGATTTGGTGAATTGCAAAGGTAAGAGAGTTAGAAGGTTTATGTTGATAATTTTGATGGTTTGGGATTGTATGAAGTTGATAGAGTAGGTTTATTAAGTTTTAATTGTCATGATGTTTACAGCTTGAAAAAGTGGAAAAAGGACAAGTGTAGATTGGCTACCAAGCTTGTGGATTAATCTCAATCGAGGTAAGGAATTTATGTAACGGACGTAAGGAGGCCATGTCCGTATGTTTTAAATATATTTGAAGTGTATTTGGAGAGAAATAAATGCTGTTTTAAGTGCAGGAAAAAGGACAATTTGGGTCCTACTCCTAGTACCAATTAGGCTAGGAGCAGCAGACTGCCTTAAGTAACAGCCGACTACCTAGAGACAATCAAAGCGGAGATTTTCGAAAACCGAGATAAACCAGTCGACTGCTATGTAAGCCAGTCGACTGCCATTTTCCCAGAAACTATTCTGTTTTAAACCAATCGACTGTTTTTATTTGAAAAGCATTCTGTTTCAAAACCAGCCGACTGCCAAGGGGGCCAGTCGACTACTATTTGTCCAGAAACATTCTGTTTCGAAACCAGCTGACTGCCCAGGGGGCCAGTCGACTGTCAATTCTCGGGAAACATTCTGTTTCAAAATCGATCGACTGCTATTTGGGACTAGTCGATTGCCCTATTTGTATTTTGAAAAATAAAATAATTGAATTTCAAAAAGGGAAAGAAATTCAATAAGGCAAAACGTGGTGTAGCGGTCGACTGCCATATATGACTAGTCGACTGCTTATTTGAAAGAAAGATTTTGAAAACCTATTTCAAGAAAAGATATTTGTATTTGTTTAAAACCTATATGAATAAGGTTTTGGAGACTATGAATCTCTCGAAAGAGCATGCACATTATTTGTTACTTGTACTTGCCTGAGGAGCTCTAGTCCAGCCCTCAGACTCGCAGTAAGGCACCTGACTAGTGAAACTGTGGGTTATAGACAATGGCCATGAGTCTCTTACTTGATTCGGCTTTGGGGAGGATCCCTGGCCCATACGTGGGTACGCCATTTATTTGATATCTCTCAGGATTATCCCCTATGGGATATATTTGCGGTATCCTCATGAGATCCCTCTATTGGATTATCCCTCACGGGATATATTTGCTGTATCCATTATCTTTCTGGATTATCCCTTACGGGATATATTTGCAGTATCCATGATGAGAATTACTTGGTGCATGATTCTATTGGATATAAATTGTCTCCCATATATTTGAAAGTACTTGAAGTATTTGTATTTGCATATTTGATTTCACGTGATTTAAGATCAGTGGAAATATTTGAAAGCATGATTTACTTGTGTTTGATATTTGCGAAAGAGATATACGACATATGCTTTATAATGATTTTACATGACATTATAGAGTCAAGCAGGAAAACTGCATATAGTGATATAGTACGCTCTTTTACATAAGTTTCTTACTGAGCGTAAACTCATTCCTTTACAAACATTTTTTATACAGAGTATTTGAAGTAAATCCAGCTCCGGAGAGAGGAGCATATTTTGGGGATCTGATATACTTTCGAGACGCGCTTCCCACTAGTCATTTGAAGGTATAATCAGTTTGCCCTACTTCGGTTGTTGTACATACAGTATCACACTTGTGTATATCCGGGGAACTAGGTTATGTAATTATTTGAGATCCTGATGTATGTGACACATGGTTATAAATGAAAAAGTTTATTCATGTGAAATTATACGATATACTCTGATAATAATGCATTAAAGCATTGGAAGAAGGAAGATTGGCATCAGATAAACTAGTCGATTTATTTGTTATTTGAAGTAGAAGTTACTTGTTATTTGGTTAGTGACGAGGATGTCACAGGAAATCAGTCAAGGGATAGTATTTTTGTTTAGGGATTCTGTGACATAAGGTGTTAGAATTGGTGAAAATTTGCCAAGCTAACTTGGTAAGTAGAACCTTATTAGTAATGTACATATTTCTAATACCTAGACCACCTTGTGCTGTAGGTAGATAGACAATGTTCCATGCTAATGGAGCTTTTTTAGTTTTGTTTGATGAAGGATTCCAGAGGAAGTTTTTGGAGATTCTGTGAACTTTGTGCAAAAAAGTTGATGGCAATTAGAAAACAGACATAGTGTATAGTGGAACGTGTTCAAAGTTGATTTGATTAAAGTGATTTTGCCTGCCATGGATAAAAATCTATTATACCAGATATTTATTTTAGAGTTAATGGCATCGAGGATATGATTAAAATAAATGTTTTTTTCTTTTCTGTAAACATTTGAATTCCTAGGTATTTATCTCTAGCATGAGAGGTTGAAATATTGAAGAAGGTTTGAATATGCTATTTAGTTCTTGAGTCTATGTTTGAAGTGTAGCAAATTGAGCATTTATGGTTGTTTATAACTTGTCCAGAAGCTAAGCTATATTTTGACAGTTCTGTGTGTAATGTATGTATGGATTTATTATTAGCTTTAGAGAAAAAAAATACAATCATCAGCAAAACAAAATATTGGGATCGGTGGTCCATTGCGAGATGCCTTCAGACTAATAAAATTTTTTCGGTCCTCTTTTATCCACTGCCCAAATAAGTCTGTCATCCACATCATTCAACAGATTCACTTCACTCACTTTCTCCAATAAATGTGTTAGTGCTTCATTTTCCCATACAAATAATTCTCTTTCAAATTGAATAACCGATCTATCATCAGAATTCAACACTTCAACCACTCTTATTTCCTTATCCACTGACAATTACCCATCTACATCCCCTGTTGCCCATAAGAGTATCAACACCCGCAGTTCTTTTAATATTTACCACATCACTCCATGCCTTAGACATCACTCCAGTTTGACTTTCCTTCAATTGCCAAGGTACCAACCCCTTCCCATATTTTTCCACTAAAAGTTTTCTCCATAAAGCATCCTTTTCTATCCCATGTCTCCACCACCACTTCCCTAACAAGGCAATAATTTTATTAACCAAATCTTGAATTCCTAACCCACCAAACGTTTTTGGCTTACACACAATATCCCAAATCTTGAGTATGTTGTATATATAATTAAGAAGAGACTGACAATCCCTCAGTTTTGCTATATCAAATAATTTTGAGTTACTGTGTATCTATTTGCAGTGTTTATCACCAAGTAGACAGACAACTAGTTTCTCTTCCAAATCCTCTAATAGTGCAAATCTAGGATAAATGGATTATTTGTTTTTCGGGCCTAATTTTTTGCCCAAGCTCGTTTTTAATATAATGAATAAGTCTAAATCAGTTCAATTCCGTCCAAATACTATTAATATTTTTTAAAAAAATTGTAATGAAATATAAAAAAAATTAAAATACTTAATAGTTAATAAGTATAACAAATACATTTGAACAAATTTTTATATAAAGACTTAAAGAAACATGAAAATTTAAATCAAAATACAAAAAACAATATGAACTTAAATTAAATTGCGCAAGAAAACAAAAACAATTAACAAACACATTAAAAAAAGAATAATTGGTCCCTTGGCTTGGCTGAGATACGTAGGTGGGATAGGGATTTTATTGTTGGGAAAAAAATCCCACAAACCAAACACCCACAAAACAGAAGAAAACAAAAATAAACACAATAATTTTTAATGTGGTTTGACCAAACCAATTTGGCCTATAACCACTCAACCAATCTAATAACCAATCAAACAATTACAACTGTGCAATTTTTAGAAAGAAAAATTGCAAACTCCTTACAAATCCAAAGCCCAACTATCCAAAGAGCCCAACTACACCCTTTTATAATAGCCAAACTCTATAACTCTCTAGGATATTTTGCAAATCAAGCTTAGCACATTATTTATATGAGAATAACCCTTATAACTTCTCCTATACTTTTGATGTGGGATTCAAGGCAAACCCCAACATTTACTAGAGGTAAGTAAGAATCTCTGCCTTCTCTCTGATAACTTCAGAACTTGGATGATTGGTGTCTTGCCATAGATTCTTAAAAAAGTCTTCAAGGACCTGTGGAAACAGCTCTAAGATTTCGGGAAATCTAGCTAAAATTGAACTGTTTTTGTAACCTTGATACATATGCCTCCAAAATTATGGTCAAAATATACTCTAATAATTATGGTCTAAATATACCCAAAGTCTTGTAAAAACTATCTCAATCACATGGAAATTGTATATGGTTGTATGATATGGTTCCTAATAACATTCAAAATCAATGATCCAAATAACTAGCAAAACTTAACAGCTAAAAATAACTTGGTTGATAGGTCTGTTTCCTTAATGCAGACAAGGCTAGTAATTTGCAAAGATACATGGTAATTATATTGGAAAAAAGTAACTCAACTAAGATAAAGTAAATTTTCCTTTAAACTAAAAGGGTTAAACATTATGTTATAGATTATATTGAATCTGAGCTAATATTGTATTTTTTCCTCTTAGATACAGTATGCTTCATATTTATACAAATTTCCCCCTCATTCTCTGTTGGGATGTAATAAAATTGGGATTTGTGTAAGTTTCTTGTGTTTTCTTCCCAATTTTATTTGGGCATATGGGCTATATGATCATAACACGTTAGCTGCTGTGTCTTGTGAATAGGTAATGGTATCTGCAAAGAAGGGGCCTGATTCTTCTCTTCCATCTGCTATGGATGGGCTTTTGAGGGTCCATAAATGCATTGTTGATGGTTTGGAGGGTGATTCATCTCATGCAACTACGACTGTGAAAACCAAAGTCTAAACAAGGCTGCTAGTCCCAGCCTCAAGAGCTGGAAGTTTGATGAGAAAACAGGGAACAACTGTCAAATCCATTCAAGAATCTTCTAAAGTTCTAATTGTATTGTTAGTGTTCTGGAAGCAGCTTCTCTTTTCAGAATTTTGTAGTAGTTATCTAAGTGCTGGTGTTGCTGAAAGCATTGTTTTAAATTGCAGTCGCGGTCACGTTTTCGGTCGCGTTGCGTTTATCGAGGTTGTGGACATAGCGGCGGTCATTGCGGTCATCACGGTCGTGAATTTTTTTAAATTTCGCATAATTCTATATAAAGTGTAGTAATTGTAATTATAACCATGTAAAGTCTTATTTTATAATTTTTAAGGTAATATATAATACCTCAAGTCTATTATTTATGTGAAAAAAAGTTATTTATAATTTTTTGAATTATAATAAATCATTCATATTTAAAGAATTACTTATGTAATTAAAAAATAAAAAATATTGAAAATAGATATAAATAATTATGTATTAATAAGAATTAATGTGCTAATTATTTAGCATTAATTATTTTTTATCTAAATTATTAAGGAATTTTTTCATCTAAATTTTGTCAAATCGTTTTTTTATCTAAATTAATTATGTCAATTTTTTTAATCTTTTTTTTCTTTTTCTATATGAATTTCTACGAATATTAACAAAATATTTAATACCATATATTTAATTACACTACAAATTTTATTTTAAAAAATTAAATTAATAATCTAAATTCAACCTTATCTAATTTTTTTTTGGAATTCAGATTACCTAATATTGTTTGTCAGGATTTATCATATTAGCTAATTTTAATTCTTAAACATTTAATGTTACATTGTTTCCTAAGAAAATTATTAAACATTTAAAACCTATACATATTACTAATTATCATTTACCACATATATTAAAACAAAAAATAATTAAAATAAAAAAACCCCAACCCACCCAAACCTGTCGGCTCCTTTCCTTTCACTTTCACAGTTTCACTTCACCTTCACCTTCCCCTCCCCTTCACCCAAACCCGTCAGCTTAGTCTCAGCCTTGCGATTCTCCATCAGCCAACAAGAAGGCCAGCCTCCAGCCACCAGCCGCCGAGTCCACTGCGCCAGATCTGATCTCATATTAGTCATGCCTCATGCCGGTGTCAAGCAATCGACAGATGGAGCATCGCCCAATCCTACCAGTGCTGCGAGCCTGCGAGCCACCCATGGCCACGCCACGGCCCCACGTCGCCTACGGTCCACTGTGCCTAGTGCTTGCCTACCCACGCCGCCCACCCCACTCTGCCTTTGCCCTCTCCAGTCGCCCTTACCGATCGGCTATTGGTTGTTGTCACTACTAAAAAATAGGCTTTTTGTAACGCTTAAAGTCATTACAAAAGCAAAATTATCGTTGTTAAAACTTTTTTGCAATCACTTTTAGTCGTTCCAAGATCGTTGCGTAAAGTTCAATTACTAAAAGTATACGTAATGACTTTTATCAAATATTAAGTCATTGAAAAAAAAAATTGTTGCAACGACTTTTTCTCGTTATTAATTAAATTATTGTTTTATCAACGACTTAATATTTTATCTATTTTTTTTTAGCAACGAAATATATTTGGTTGCAATTCCTTTTTGACAACAACTTTTTAAATATTGCAATAGTTTGTTTAAGAACGACTAATGTCGTTACTACAAATAAATATGAAACAACAATTCTGTCGTTACTAATTCTATTCACAACGACTATAATAGTCGCTACAAATATTTATGAAACCACAATTTTTTCGTTTTTAATTTGTTTTACAACGTTAAAAAAAATTAATAACCCATATTATTGTTGCAAATAATGTTTTCATTACAATATTTTTATTATTACAAATAACAAAAAATATATATTTACATGATAAATATAATAAATTATCAAGGAATTGATATTTTAAATATTTGCTATTAAAGTGTAACCAGAGCCAATACAACATCCAAGGAGTTAGTTAAGCTAAATTCTTTGTATAAAACTGCTTATAAGAGCTCAATTCTTGATAGGACTTGGATCGGATCACCTTCATCATCTACTTCTTCATCCAAGATTTATGTCTTTGAACAAGCTAAAGCCTACAACGTTTTCTAGTCACCTACTTGTGTTGCCATCATCAAAGTATCCATCAATGCAGGCTCTACTTCCCGCAGCAGTTTCCCTAACACACAATTCACACAATGTCTAACAGTAAGGTCTCACAGCATGAGCATAAAGCATTAACCACCAAATCATAAGGAAATTAATAAAAGAAGTTAAATCAATTTGGACAAACATACTTACCAATATAATTGAATTGCCTTCGCTTTCCCTCATCAGGGCCTAGTCTCTGCAACAAAAAGGCAAACACATGGTCTTCAATAACATATTAATGAATAATACTAAATTAACAAACACAAAACTTTCACTTTCCGAACTACCTTAACTAACATTAAGGCATCAAACACATCTTGTTCAAGTGAAGTCGTTGTAAACATCCAAAGCAAAAGGTTAAACAAAAAAAGTGTTAATTTCATACACACACACCATTTTAAAAGTTTATACATATTTTTGTAATGAAGAGGATTCCAAGCATTCCCATGTCAAAATGTAACAGAGAAACTTTCCTCTACAATGTTAAATGAGGTCTTCCAAAGCAACCCGAAGAATAATCGTATAATATTAATAGTGCTAATCTAAAAAATCAATTCAACATCATCTAATGCACAAAACAGATTTACAAAGCATTATTACTGATCAATCCATCCTTTGACTACGACAAATAATATAATCCCAGTGACACTCCTGATTCTGTAAACAAAGAAAAATATCAGAAACCATGTAGCATAGTGCATGAATTACCTAATGAAGTATAAGCAAACCATTATTCGTTTGATTTGAAGGGTGGAGAAGGTAGCAAGGTCTATGCCCCAACGGACGGCGCGTGGAGCCTCGCACTTCTTCTAGTTGGGGCTCTTTTTTACATTGAAAAATAATGCCAAAGTAGAAATTTTAGGCTGCAAAATAATAAATAAATACACTACTCACACTTTGAGTATCTAGCACCATTTACAATAGGGAGTTTTTCTTTATAGATTTAGGGATTAGCGAGATATAAGAAAGAACAAGGAAAATGAAGAGAGGGAAGGAAGTAAGTAGGGAAGAAGGGGAAGTACGGTGTTGATCCAGAGGTCGAATACAGAGTTCTTCAGGGCGGCGGCCGCAGCTATTCAAACTAGATCTAGGGCTATTCATGAGGTTTTAATAAAAACTAAGGTTGAAAAGGGGAAGAGAAGGCTGACATGAATCGATAGGGCTCGTGGAATTTCAGTGCCAGTAACGACCGTCGACCTAATTTTTTGGATGGTGAGTGGTTCTTTGGGGGAAGTTGGCATTTTATAGAGAGATGAACTCCCGTTTAGAGAAACAAAGAATATGACCAAATGTTAAAAAAATTGAGACTTCACATTAATTGGGAAAAGTCAAATTTATTATGCATTTTTACTTGTTCGTTTTTATTTTTTATTTCTAAAAATTATAAGACGATTTTAAATTAAAATTTAAAAACAAATTTTCATTTTTTTATTTTTTTTATGTGGCTTGATTTAATTTTATATTTTATATTTTTTAAGATTATAATAATTCTACAAAATTAAAATTAAATTACAATAATATAATAATAACTACAAAAAATCATTACAAATCTGATAAGATTTTGGGATTATTTTTTTGTTATTATGTATATAATATAGATATCGCAACAACTTTTCCATCCTTGTATAAAACCTTTAAAAAGTTAATAAGAAAACAACAATAAAAAGTTGTTGCAAACATAAAAAGATATGGTAATAATTTTTTGTATCATTTTTTATTTTATAAGAATTAGCAACAAAAATAAGTGGTGTTGTATAAACTATAAAGAAAAAAATCAAATAAACAGCGACAATTAAAAGTCATTGCAATTTGCAAATGTAATTAGATATCGCAACAACTTTTGTTTATATCGTTGTTAATTTGATAAGAATTTACAACAAAAATAAGTGTTGTTGTATAAAATATATAAAGAAAAATTAAATAAGCAACAACAATTAAAAATCGTTGCAAATGTAATAAAATATCGTAATGATTTTTTTATCGTTGTCAATTTGATAAGAATTCACAACAACAATAAATATCGTTGCATAAAATATAAAAAATATCAATTAAGCAACGACTATGAAAAGTCGTTGCAAATGTCATAAGATTTTGCAACAACTATCTTAGTCGTTGCAAATTTTGGTTGCTAAAGGCTTATTTTCTAGTAGTGTGTGAATCTTGCGATCTATCTATTGTTTTTCTTGTTAATTGAGGCTGGGAATATTTTTTCAAGCTGATATTTTTATTTTGATGCTTCTGTTGTTGTGTTCTGTCCACATTCTGATTTTTTTTTTTAAGTCTGACGAAATCGAATCGAAGGATAGCGGCGATAACGGACCGCTATCGCCGCTATCCTCCGTTACGGCATTTCGTAACAGCCAATAGCGGTCGTTACTGGTGTGATCCGTACTCACACCCGATTTTTCATCGATCGAATAGCGGCCGCTATTTCATTTCGCAGCCGCTATTTGAAACACTGGCTGAAAGAGTACAGTTTGAATGATCAATCCGCATACTCTATTTCTGGTGTTTATCTTAGTAATTTTTTATATTTGCCTTATAGTTCTGTATGTCTCATCACCATCCAATCCAGGACATGCAGGCTATACCGGAGGCTATGACTCTGTTTATGGTTCAAACTACGAGTACTAATCAGGATTGTTTGATTTGGATGTCGTCTTTGAGATCTTAAAATCATGGAAAATTTAGATGTAAAATTACTCGATTAATTTAATTTTGGACTGGTATAGTTTTGAACTCTGCATGATGTCATTGGTTAGAACAAACAAAGCATGTTAGAATTGCGCATTAGGCTTAGGGTTGAGACAGTAAAGTATGTTTTTTGAAATTTCTTTAGACACTGATTTCCCAGCATGGCTGCCTAGGGCCTTGCCTCGAAGCTTAAGGCACCAAGTAACCAATCTTGAAACCATGGTGGAATCAAACTCAGAGTGAGGATCAGGTTGTAACGACAACATAATCTAAGGAGTGGTTTCAAATTATAACATATCATCAAAGCTCACATCAAGCATAATCCAAGGAGAATTGGATTTCTTTTCCTAATGCTCAATTTAGAGCGTATTGATTCATTAAGAAAAGTTCTAAATGATGAACCTAGGAGGAATAATTAGCTTTTAACTAAGACTAAAATTAGATTTTTAAGGTAAGAAAAACCAAATACATATATTTATATTTTAATTATGCGAAATTACTTTACAGACTATTTTTAGATTCGAGGGGTGAAGCACATCCCTTGAGTATATTAAAAAAAAAATTAAGAAAGTGAGATATGAGATAATTTTCTTTTAAATCACTTTCTTGTGAAATTAAAAAACTATGTTGCCAAAGTGGAAAAAATATAATTTTTAATTTTTAGCATATTTAATCATTTAAAACCCCAACTGTTTAATATTAAGTGAAACGATTCTTGAAACATTTTTTGTCATTTACAAACTTTTATTCTTTCTTTATTTGATTCTCCTTTCTTTTCTTAATCTCTACTAATTCACACAAAAAGGATTAAAAAGTTTTAGAACAAAAGTGGGAATTTATGAAAAAAAGAACTCTTCTCAGCTTGTTTCTCTTCCATATCCAATAATATACAGTCAAGGATAAAGGGAGGGATTCCTTGTATTAGCTTGTAGCACGTTTATTTTTTCTTTTTAAAAATCAGACTAGAAAGATTGGTGAATTTTTTTTTTATTATTTTAACTTTATTTATTCTTCAATATCGTTTAACTTTATTTTATTCTCCAATTCTTTCCATGAGAACTACGTTCATAATTTTTAAATTACAATGCAATCAAATAATGTTGAGTTTGTTTACAATAAGATAACAGTTAATTGATTTTATTGTAGGATCATGATATCTCGGAAAAAATTAAAAATAATAATAAAATTAAAAAAAAGTTTATAAAAGTGATAAAACAAGTTAACAAACAAACTAAAAAACTTAAATATAATTTTACTTATATTATTTATCTAACTAATAAAAAATATTATAAATTACATTTTTTGTATTTATTTTAATCTATTTTGCAAATAGCAAGAATAATATAAAAATATTTAGCATAATTATATCATATGCTTTTAGTAAGTTTCCTAAGCACGAACATTGGACAAAGGAACATTACTATTAGCGTGAAGACTGCCAATCTTAATTGTCAGCCTTAAATCAACCTTTTCCATGTATATATTTGCAGCGTTTATCACCAGGTAGACAGACAACTTAGGGATGCAATTAGTCGAAGCAATCATTGAAGAACTGAGGAAGAATGCCGAGATATACAATTAGTCGAAGCAAGCTGCAACGAGCTGATCACATCTGTACTGACAGTACTGGACCATACTTTCACCACGGTATGTGTGTGTATACAGTATATATATATTTGTCCTGCTATCAAAGTGTTCCCAACCAGTTAACGCATACTTTGAGATTAAATTTTTTTTAAACGATCTTAAAGGCACACTTTTCACATTGGTTTAGTGTATTTAAAGAAATTAATTTCCTAGCACGCTTATCCCAAAACTTGAACTCTGAATATATATGTCTGTGTACGTGCATGCGCACAGAAGTAGAGGCTGGAATAAAGGGTCGTTGTCTTTAGTTTAATTCTATACCATATTACTTTCTCTTTCCACTATTTCTCAACAATTTTCGTTTGAGTTCAGGCATATATGTAGGCGAAGCCAAGGTCTCCAACCGCTACAATAAGGAAGAACAACGAGAAATACACGATGCAGTCATTTCTTTCTATGGATCTCCCGGGAAAAGGTCTACTTCTTCTCGTTCTATTAACACAACTAATGAATGCCAGAGATGTTTCCATCGGTGTTACTTTCATGGAGTTGTCATTACCTGCCTTGATTGCTTCCTTGAAGGCGGCCCACTCTACCTCTACGGCTACGTCAGTTGGCAACCCACTCCACTTTCACCTGATGAGGTCATTCGGAAAGCATTTTTTTACCTCGAGGAAGGGGACTTCGGCGCATACGATTACGTTACTAACAACTGCGAGCATTTCGCACACTACTGCAAAACGGGTAAAAACTTCAGCAATCAGTCAACAGTCACCACCATAATAGCGGGCGTAACGGGCGTAGCAGCTGCTGCCGCATTTTGCTCGGTGTCATGATTTTCAGTTTATTACAAGGTTAAAAAAAAAGAAGTGAGCAAAAGGGCCCAATTGCTGATATTTTGGAAATGCTTTACTTAAGGCTTAATTTGCGAGGTAAAAAAAAATTGGTCACTTGGCTTGGCTAGGCTGAGGTAGGGTGGGATGGGGATTTTACTAGAGGTCAAAGGGCTCTCTTTTTATCTTGTAAGTTGTACCAAAAATAGCTTTATATATAATTATATATAATGCCTTGTTTTGTTTATTTGGTTTTGCAATTGAAATCTTGAGAGGTTGGCTAACTAGTTTCAGCAGTTATAGAGTTAGGCATCAACTATTTTATCTAAAGTACAATTGGTCACTTATTTCTAAGGATAATCTATCAATTTATGTTCTAAAAGCTTAGGGTTTGAGAATGTAATTATGTGTAAAAAAAGATTAACACCTTACAATATCCATTTTAAAATGATACCACATAATCTTAAATGTTTAAGTTTGCCTTTGAGTTTTATTAGGTTTCGATATGATTAATATTGAAAAACTTTTCTAAATCATCAACACCAATCTAGTCAAATTCTTAGAAACTACTCCCTACCTTAAGATTATTCAAGTAATCACATTTGAGCCACTCGAAGAGGCTCCGTTAATTATTAAATAATCCCAATGTTAATTCTAATTTAATACCTTGGTGGACTCAAACATGAAGTCAGGTTGTAACGACAACATAATCTAAGGAGAGGTTCCAAATTATAACAAATCATCAAAGCTCACATCAAGCATAATTTGAGGAGAACTGGATTTTTTTTTTTGTGATGCTCAATTTTAAAGCGTATTGATTCATTAAAAAAAAAAAAATTCTAAACAATAACCTAAGAGGAATAATTAGCTCTTAACTAAGGCCAAATTTGGATTATTGAAGTAAGAAAAACCAAATACTTATTTTTATTTTAATTATGTGACATTATCTCACACACTATTAGTAAAATATTTTAAACTCTATTGATCATATTATATGGATGAAAAACATCCAATGAATATATTAAAAACTAAAAATAAAAACTAATTAAAAAAAGTGAGATATGTAACGGTTTTTTAATCTCCCATACAAGTTAAAAAATTTTACAGTCAATCTATAAAAATAAAAATATAATTTTTAATTATTTAGCATATGCAACCACTCATATGACGTCATTTTTAATATGTCACACCTCCACCTAATTATATTCAGTCCAGTTATTCTTGAAAGTATTTTTTTATCATATATAAACATTTATTCTTGCTTTATTTGATTTTACCTTTTTTTTTTGTCTCTGTGAATTCTATGATAACCGTAAATTTTTCATTTATTGGAAATAAAAATTGGAGAAAATAAATCAGTGGAAATAAATAAATAAAATTGTGAGAACGGGATATGGGTGAAAATCCCGAGAATTGAGGAAGTGAAGGATCGAGAAATTCGAGTGAAGGAAAAATTAAATTCGGACACAAGAATAAGGTTGAAATTATGGAAAATAATGAAAAGGGAAATTCAATTTGGATAAATAGAAATCCAAATTAAATAAGGAAATGAGAAAGGAAATGTGAAATATATTTATATAATGATATATTATATAAATGTATTTTGATACAAATACATATGTATTTAAATACCGTAAGGTATATAGTATATATTATATGTATAAAACATATTATATAGTACATAGTATATTATACACTAAATATAGAAATAAGACAAAAAAACAAAAGAGGAAAGGGAAACAAAATAGAAAGGAAAATAGAAGGAAGAATCGGGGAAGCAAACCCGATCTTCCCAGCCGGTGAGGCCGACCACCGCCGGCGAGGGAGAAAAGATAAGAGAGAATCGTCATCGGCCAGAGAGGAGGAGACGACCGGCGACGGCCCAAAAAACAAAAGGAAATCGAGTGAAACAGAAATCGACGGAAACCTGTTGCGCTTTAAGACCTATTAGGTATCTATACCGCAAGTGCACGGGTCGCGACAAGTAATAAAGTGATGAATAAAGTATCGTTCCCACGAGGATAAGTTAGAATTGCTATAGCTAAGTACTAAAATTGGTCATCCTAGGTTTATTCTAGCTAATTGAGTCTTCTTAATTAAAATAAAATAAAATAAATAAAACTAATTTGCAAATAATAATAAAAAAAGCATGTAAATTAAAATGAAAATATTTAATTAGCAAATAAACTAAAAATCATAAACATGCAAAATAAAATAAAATAAAATAAGAATTTAAAAATGAAAATTAATTGAAAAATTAATATGCAAAAAAAAAATAGAACTAAAAATAAATGCAAAATTAAATTGATGATATGAATTAAATTACTCAAGCATAATATATAACTAAATACCTAAAGCTAATTCTACTTAAACTACATAAAAAAAATAAAAAAAATACTATAAAACTAATGAATTAATGAACTAATAAACTAATTAATATTTAAGCTATTATAACATAAAATAATATATTTAAACTATTGAATTAACAAAATATGTAAAACATTAACTTAATGAAATAATAAAACTAGCATAAACCGTGGCTTTCATCATCTAATTTCCTTGTCCTTACAGCCATGCACATGCCACGTTCAGCACTTGTCAACACAGCAACAGCCATGCCTCTCCACGCAGCAGCTTCATGCCACGTACAGCAGCCAGCAGAGCCACCTTGCAGTTGCCTTCGATGCTCCTCAAACAGCCACGCCTCCACTTGCTTCAGCACGCTTCAGCGGATAGCTGCACTGCAAGCTTCAGGCCACGTTTCAAATAGCCAAGCTTACAGCCAAACCACGTCCTCCAGCACACGTCTTGCCTTAAGAACCATTCTCTGTTTCACGCTCAATGCAACAATCCAAGCACCAACAAGGTCAGCCACGCCACTCTGAACAAGCACGCAACTCAACAACGGAAATGGAAACGGTAGATAGCCATGTTAAACCGTGAAACAAAGATTCACAGCAGTAAACCCAAGGAACAGTTTAAACAGCGGAGAACAGAGGATGTGAAGCGAGAGAGACCGAACAAAACTGATGCAATGAACCTACTTAACTAATCTTTTAAGTATACCTAAGCTAAAGAAAGTTTTAAAGCAATGAAAGATAGGTAGAAACTTCTATTTAAATCCATGGACAGAATGATGAAACAAAAGAACAAGAAAATGAAAAAAAAAATATAAAAAAAATAAAATAAGGTAAAAACTGATGCAGGAAACTAAACGAAACGGGCAAAAGCTTGTATATATCTGACTTAAAGAAAAACTGATTTAAATTAAAGAAAACATAAAATCATGAAGTAAGAAAACAGTAACGTGAACTGAAGCCTAAATGAAGAGAAAATTTAGTCAACGAATATAGTAAAGATGGAAATTTCTCAAACTTTGTTTTAACACTTTCTAAATAATCGGAACTACATACAAACATGAAAGAAAAGTGCTTAAGCTAAAGCTAAAATTAAAAAAAAAAAAACAGTAGCTGAAATTAAAGATTAAAACAGGAAATACAAGTGCAGAAACGATGAAGAAAGGTTGAAAAATAGGGCTGTGTCACTCAGCCCCCTCTTCCACCTAAAACTAAGGAAAACTATACAGAAAACGAAAGCAATAAAGGTTGAAGAAGAGCTCCTGTCACTAGCCCCTCTCCCTCTTCCTTGTCTTGCGGCTGCTTCATCTCCTTTAATTAGGGCTGCTTCCTTCTCTCTTTGGCAGCACACTCTCTTGGGCTGGGTTAGGTTTGCTTCCATGGGCTTGCATCAAGAAAGGCCTCTTTTTGGGTTGGATTTGAAATGTTTTAGGGCTTATGAGTTTTGGTATTTAAGATGGGCTTAAATAATGTTTAGGTTTTATGTAAGAATGGGGTATATTTAATTGAGTTATGGTGGGGTAATGGTTAAAGGCCTTTTTTTTTTAAAGGGTTTATAAAATTGGTTTAGGTAAGGTTTATGGTTTAAAACTACTTTAGGGATAAGGTGATGGGAAATGGGTTTAGGGTTTGGGTAAGTTTAGGGATTTAAGGATAAGGTTAAGTTGAGGGTTTAAACACTAAATCCAACCATTTTTCCTTGATTTTTTTGTCATTTTCTTGATTTTCTCAATTATTCTCGAATTTCCTACACATGAAGATAATTTAATTAAATTGGGAAGAAAATATATTAAAATTCCAAAATTTAAGCAAAATTGATGCAATAAAATACTCTAAAAAGTGAATATTTTAGAGACTTATCACACCCCTAAACTTAATATTTTGCTTGTCCTCAAGCAAAACAATTTCAAAACATGCAAGAGATAACATGCAATTGATAGATTCATTCCCCACATACACCTCATAGAAAGAGTACTGATCTAATCTAAGGAAAAATCATAATTATTAATCAACATGGAGTTTCCTTCAATCACATGCGTAAGTCCTAATTAGATTCTTCGTGTGTGTGTGAAGTGTGTCCATCACATATCAAAGCATACATATCCGGATGAGATTATGCAAACATGAAAAGAAAAGTCCCTAAAGCATGAACAATCCCATAAGTTTGCTTTTCACTTCTCTCTCCACTAATGTAGCCATACTCAATCAAGAATCAATAGGACTTCATTAAGCTTATAACGTAAGGCTAGGGTTAAGGTATGATAAAAGACAATTTAAGCTCAACAACCCCAAATCATGCATTACACTCTAGGATCTTTATGTTTCGAGCTTCTATTAACTCCCCCAAACTTAGTTTCTTCTTACTTTGTTATACATTTTATTCTATTTTTGTGTTTTTCTCATTTTTCATTCATTTTCTTTTTTTTTTGAATTTTCTATTTTTCTATTTTTTTCTTCTTTTTTTTTCAATTTTTTTTATATCCTATCTATCTACCCAAATATGTACATAGCTCATGATATATCCTAGTAAAACACATGCTTTAAGGGTAAGGGATAGGAAAGTGTATTTATTTGGCTAAGGGAAATCAACTTGTAGGTGTATAAGCAAAAATAGGCTAGTTTGGCATAGAGGGGTGACTAAGGGCAAGTATGTCCAAGGTTAGCTTGAAAAGCTCAAACGATCCAAGGATGACCTAAATCATTTTCCTAACTAAGCATGGGCTAAAAATTTTGCCTTGAGAGGAGATCAAACAAATTCTAGGATATGCTCACAACTTCAAAGACAAATGCAATCCTATATTCACATAATCCTTCTCTAAACATGCATACCAATCCATGATCAAGACATAGTGCATTAAGATAAAAAAATCATAATCAGAACAAGGCAAGTTCAAGAATTCAACTTATGCTTCTCAATAATCATGCTTTTCCAAAGATTAGAATCAATCTCAACCATAGGGACATGGGAAATAACCAAATCAAGCACAATATATCTCAAAGCAAAACATTTAAAGCCCAAAAAGTTTGAAAAATTTTGGAATTTTTGAAAAAATTTAGCTCAAATTTCCTTCCCCCCAAACTTGAAGTGCACATTGTCCTCAATGTGTAAGTGACTCAAAAATTTAGAAAAGATAGAAGGGAACTCCCCTGAATTTTTCGTTGAAGCTCAATTGCATGCCCATAAGGTTTCTTCACTGCTCCTCCAAACTTGGACTCAAACCTACAAAATAGAAAGAAAAAGAAAATCAAAGCTACAAAATACTAACACTAAAACTAATAAAAGAAAGAAACAACTAAGAAACTAATCAAAAGCTGGGGTTGCCTCCCCAGAAGCGCTTGATTTATAGTCATCGGCTTGACTATCTCGTCATCCTTCAAGGTGGTTTGAATGGTCTGAAAATGGATGGATGCACATAGTGCACCACCATAGAAGGTGACTCCATCAGATACTTGGCTTCAAAGAACTTAATTCCACAATCTTCTAAGATATAACCCACTTCATTCTCATGTGGAAAGTTCCATGAAGAAACAATGAAGGATGCCTCTTGGTTTTTCTTGTCAACCTTTGGAACTTGGACTTCAATCTCAAACCCTTCTTCTTGGACTTCTTCCTCACCCTCACCATTCTCCATTTCTTTTTCAGCAATCACACTTTCATTTTCAATAAGCTCGGGTGATGGAGACTTTTCAACCTCTTCACTCAACATCTCTTGATGCAGTGGTTGTAGAGGAGCTTGATGAGAAAGGTCACATGTCTCCATGAACTCCAAAGATGGTGATGAAAGCATCTCACAGTTGCTTGAGGAATAGCACGGATGACTCACCCAACTCAAATTGATAGGACAATTCTCACTGGCATGACTCCCTTCGCATAGTTCACAGGAGATAAAAGGACTTATGTAGACTTTCCCATGCAAGGTGGCTTCGGGAGAAGACAAGGTCTCAATAAGATCAAGCTCTTGTTTGTTGACGATCTTCCCTAATATATCTCTCTCATATTGCCATTGGAAGTCATTGGAAGCGATTACCTCTATCAATTCATATGCTTCCTCAACAGACTTTCCCATAAGCGCTCCACCTGCTGCTGCATCAACTACTACTCTCGACGAATTACCCAAACCATTATAAAAAGCTTGAATTTGTAACCACAAGGGTAATCCATGAGAAGGACATCTCCTAATCAAGTCCTTAAACCTTTCCCATGCTTCACAAAAAGGCTCAGAGTCATATTGCTCAAAGGTCAAAATCTGATTCCTCATCTTTGCCATATATTCAAGCGAAATGAATCTGGCTAAAAACTTATGTGCCAAATCATCCCATGTACAAATAGATTGATGAGGAAGTGACCGTAGCCAATCCTTTGCCCGATCCCGAAGTGAGAATGAGAAGAGTCTCAATCGAATGGCGTCATCAGAAACACCCTCGTACTTGCATTGGTCACATATCTCCAAGAAGTTGATAAGATGAGCATATGGATCTTCACTAGGCAAACCTCCAAATTGAGCTGAATTCAAGATCATTAGGATGAAGTCCGGCTTGATCTCAAAGCTGTCAACTTCGATTTCGGGCTTCCTAATGCTGGAATGTATCACAGGCACATGAGGCATAACGTAGTCTCCCACGGTTCTGGGCTCTGCCAGATTCGCCATAGTACCTCACAAAGTAACAGAATTAAGATATTAGGAAGGAGAAATATTTACAAAAATAAGAAAAAGAAAAGGCTTGAACTAAAGCTAGGCATGATTGATTCTAATATTAACTAAAAACAACCTAGACTAATCCCCGGCAACGGCGCCAAAAACTTGTTGACCCTCTAAAACCTATACCGCAAGTGCACGGGTCGCGACAAGTAATAAAGAGTGAGTAGAATATCGTTCTCACGAGGATTAGTTAGAATTGTTCTAGCTAAGTATTGAAATTGGTCATCCTAAGTTTATTCAAGCAAATGAACATTTTTCTTGGAAGTAAATTAACTTCTAAAAGCATTAAAATAAAACCTAAACTAATATTAGAAATTAAATTAAAGGCATGAAAACTAAATTGCAAGTTAAGAGCAATAAAAAAAAATAAAAATAAAAATGCAAACTAAATTAAAGCAAAGCAAAATTAAAATGCAACTAATTATAAGGAACTTACATAGAACATGAATTTAAATAACTATAGCTTATTACGTAAGTATTATAGTGAAACTAACTATCTAAACTACATTACTAACTTAATAAACTAATATAATCTAATATAATACATTAACTCAATATAATAATATATACTACTTATGAAACTAAACATTGAACTATGAAATAAAAATGCATGTAAACCGCGTGTTAAAACTGTGCAAACATTCATTGCCTGCTGTGCTTTGAATCCTTGCCATGTCTTGACACGAAACTACTTTAGAATGCACTACCAAGCCACACTCAGCTTACATCCTCTGCATTTGCCTTCAACAGCTGCGCCACGCACGTCTGTCCCCTGCTCCTTTTCACCGCTTCAGCCCTTGCACGTCCCTGTCCAGCAACTTCCACGCAGCTTTGAAACACAACAGCACCAACTCTAATTTTTCTCACAACCACACACCAGCAAGCTTCAGTTGAAGCTCGACAGCAGCCCAGAAACAATAAAAATGATGTAATGAAGAATATTTAAGCTAGAAATTTAAATTTAACCAAGAACCAAAAGAAACTATAACAGAGAAAAGCTAAGAAAAGTTTAAAACAGTAACCAAACTAAAGAAAAGGAAAACAGTAATTTAAATGGAAACAGAGAAAAATTCTACTTTCTCACAAAGCAAAGTCTTTCTCATTTTAAACCTAAGCTATCTAAGAGTTAACTAGTTATCCTAGTGTCTAAACTAATGAAAATAATAAAGACAAGCAAGAACAAATGGTGAGGAAAGCAGCAGCTGTCACCAAGCTCTCTCCCTACCTTAAACCGAAACTACCACCGAAAAGTAAAGTTCTTAATTGTTCCTAAACTAAAGGAAGAAGTATATGGAAACATGGAGAAACAGTACTGAAGAAAAACGCAGTAAATTGAGAAGACATTTAGCCGCTGTCACCAGCCAATCTTCCTCTCACGCCTAAACTAAAGAAACAGTAAAGAAAAATATTGCAGGAAAGGTTGAAGGAGACCATCTCCTGTCACGAGCTATCTTCCTCCACGCCCCTCTCTCCCTACGGCAGCTTCATCTCTTCTTGTTATAGTTAGGGTTCCCTTTAAGTCTTGGGCTGCCTCCTTTCCTTCACTTTGGGCTCTTCAAATCTAGTCTCTTGAAAATTCTTTTTGGGCCAAGAAAGATATCATGTAAGAAAAATGGTTAATTTGGATTTTTTTTTTGGATTTTGGGGTTTAATATGGGCTTAAAGTGTTTACATGATATAAGGTTTTAAGAGAGTAGGGAAGGGTTTATGTTTTTTTTTTTCGAAGGTAATGAGAATAAGGTTTAGAGTTTGGAGAAGGCTAAGTCTATGATTTTTAAGTGTTAAACACCACATCCACCATTTTTCCTTGACTTTTTTGTCATTTTCTTGATTTTCTCATTATTCTCGAATTTCCTACACATGAAGATAATTTAATTAAATTGAGAAGAGAATATATTAAAATTCCAAAATTTAAGCAAAATTAATGCAATAAAATGCTCTAAAAATGTATATTTTAGAGACTTATCAAAATCAAGAAGAAACGGAAAAGGGATCTGGCGGTGCCGGCGGAATTGGCTGCCGCCACTACCACCGAAGCTTCGCCGAAGGAAGAGGAAGATGTGGGAGGTCACCGGTCAGACGGAGAACGGCGGAGGAGGGTCGGCGAAGAGGCAGAAGGAGGCCGACCTAAATCGAGTCGATCCGCCGCCGTGCCGTCGATTCGGGATGAACGAAGGCCAAATCCAAACTCGTCGTGGTGCCGGCCAGCTGCTGAGCCATCGAACTGCTAGAGAATCGACCACCGGAGAAGAACCGGCGGTGAGGGGGGTGACCTGTCCGGCTGGAAAAGAAAGAAAAGGAA
This sequence comes from Heritiera fomes, assembly GCA_032173925.1. Lineage (NCBI taxonomy): Eukaryota > Viridiplantae > Streptophyta > Magnoliopsida > Malvales > Malvaceae > Heritiera > Heritiera fomes. The sequence goes on along the minus strand of JAPDPM010000021.1, from coordinate 9,261,363 downwards.
AAAGAAAAAGAAAAAGAAAAAGAAAAGAAAAAAAAGGAGAAAGAAAAAGAAAAGAGAAAAAAAAAAGAAAGAAGGAAGAAAAAGAAGAAAGAGAAAGATAAAAAGAATTCCGGGAATTTGGAGAATTCCCAAGAATTCAAAAATTACGAGAAATCCCGAGAATTACGGGAATCGGTAAGAAATCCCGGAAAGTGTTAAATTATTTAAATAATTTAGTTATTTAAATAATTATGAAAAAATTCTAAAATTTAGAATTTAATTTCTAGAAAATTCCCTCGATGACTGAGCAGATGGAATCGAGCGAGGTGAACACGGGCGCGACCTTCGAGAGTCAATCGTCGACCCGAAACAGGTAAGGGAGACATGTACCGCCTGTAAGCATATTCGGCCACATGTTTTTAAATTATGCATTTAAATTTTATAAATGCAATTGACAATGATTGGTTGAAATTTGTGGTGATTTATCGGTTTGAAATTGTGGTAAAATACCGGTTGAAAAGATTAAACTGTATTTTCTGTGCAGGAGGCTAGCCAAATCGGCAGCCGTTATACTTCCGAAAAATTATCGAAAATTTTTTGAAATTTACCGAAAATCACCAAAAACCATAATAAATGATTTGATTTCACATGAAACGATTTTCAGGTACGAAAATCGAGAAATCAAGTAAATTTCATAAAACATGAATATAGTGATATTTAATTTTAAAATATTCATGTTTTCGAGAATGGTGAAAAGGAAATCACCGAAAATTCACCCGGTAGGTGATATTTCACGTGAAATGAGATGAAAATGAAAAAGAGACTGAAGTGAATATTTTTATAAATATTCTTAAATATTCACTTGATTTCATATAAAACCTTTATGGTTTTAATTATGGAAATAATTAATTAGATAAATTCCATAAGGTTAAGAAATGATGAAAAACTATGATTTCGAGGCTAGAGGTCTCTATACGTGTTTTAGAGGAAAACATGGTGCCGGAATTATTGAAAATTGGAAAATAAATAATTTATTTTTCCATAAATTACAAAAATATTTGAATTGAATTCCGATGATTTTAAATATCATGTTTTCGATGGACAGCACGGAAAGGTGTGCATACATGTGTTACGGTGAAAAAGACACTGTCATGAGATTTGTTTCACAGTGTGACTATTTTATAATTTTTTTCACCGTATAAGAAATATGATTTATACCTTTATGAAATATTTTGAGAAATGCGATTTAAATTATAAATTTCATAAAGGTGATGATTTATACATGTGAGCCTTATGGATAATTCTGAAATGTTCTTACACTACTATGTTTAAAATCCATAAAGGCTATGGTACGGTTTATACTGTTTTTAGACTTAGGCCCCGAGTTTCACGCATTACTATTCACGTAGTTGAGTGACCCGCCTGGGGCGATGGCTCGGGTCGGTGGACCAGCGGGTGCACCCTAGGGCGTCACAATAAAGACCATGGTCATAGATCTAGCAGTATCCCAATGGGGATACGAATGGGAGTTTTGACCTAAGGGCATACTCCGAGATAGCCGTGAGGGGCGATGGCCTACGAGTGCACCCCAAAAGCGGACGACTTGTGTTCCTGGGGGAACGATGAGAGCATGATTTACGTGTAGGGTGATGCCTAGTCTCACACACTGATTACTATTTACTGAAAGGATTTACGGAATCCTATTTACTGTACTGTACTGTTTAATGTACTGATCACTGGTTACTGTTTACTGATAAAAAATCATACCAAAACACTGTGTTTACAGAACTGTATTGTACACTGAAATGGTAGCCACTGATTACTGTTTTACTGAACTGAAAGCTACCATTTACTGTTTATTGAATTGAAAGCTACCGTATACTATTTACTGAATTGGTAGCTACTGTTTACTGTTACTGACTGAACCGTATCTAGATACTGTTTTACTGAATACTGAATATACTGTTTTACTGAATTGTACGATATGGTTACTGATTTGAAAAGAGAAATAAATGTTTATTCTAAAAGAATAACATAAGAATTATTTCTAAGATAGAAATAATCGAAGAAGTGTTTATCCAATGATTGGATATTTACAAATCACTGTACTGTCACGTGTTTTAAAGAATACTGAAGTGAAAAGAAATAAGTGGTTTACTCTTTGAAAAAAAATGAAAATCATATCGTTTTGAGAAAAATGGATTTAGTACTCTCTATAGTTGCTTCTAGGTTCCGGAACAAGTTAGGTATTTTAAAATACCTACCTTACTCTATCTGGATCCCTAGCCGACTGTAGTATCCTTCCTACATGTGAGCCTAGAACCAGCTAAGAAGATTTAAAAGAAAGTGAAAAAAAGTATTTTCAGCATATAGATAGGTGAATATCAAGTGTGACATATAACTCTCTTACTGAGCCGTGGTTTGCTCACTCCCCAATTTTAACATTTCAGGTTTTGATGACTATGAGATTAGTTGATTGTGGATCACGGTTGCACATAATTGACGATGTGACAGACCGACTGATTTATATGAGGTACGATAATTTATTTTCTGTATTTAGACATGTCTACAGTACTACTTGTCTAATTAATTAAGATAGGGGACGTGTATAATATAAACAATGTTATGTAAAATTGTTTAACATTAAGTACAAGTGAAGTATCACAGACAGCCCAACCGGATAAGTTGTGTAAAATAAGGGGAAAAATGTGGTAACGGGTCGTTATAGATTTAATGATATCAGAGCAAGGTTAGCCTGATGTCTGTGGATACTTTGGAAGGAAAAGTGCTAAACATCCCCTGTAGTACTGTGTCGTCTGAATACATAGAGAAAATAAATGATTGTAAATTGAGTAAAATAATATAATAGGAGTGAGACTTTGTGAATTAAGAATGTTAAAGAAATAAATAGGCTCAGAATTACCAGAAAGTGGTGATCTTATAATCTAAATGAAGACCGGTTCGGTAAGGACCAGTACAGGACTCGGTGAGGGTCCCACCAGTACTTTTCTGTCCGAATCGAACTGAGACCTAAAAGTGATGATATAAAGGAGGGGAATGAAATATCATCATTAAATAGACTTTAAGATCACCGATTGGGGGTAATTTGAAGAGAGAGAAAATTTTTAGCCAAAAATGACCAAAATACCCCTATCTTCAAAATTTTAAAGGGAGTCATAATAGACCAAAAGAGGTTGGATTTGATTGATTTGACAGAGAAATTGATGATATAAAGCTGAATTACAGGTAGAATAATCCAATTTTGGATTTTAGTGAACTTCTATGTCGAAATTGAACAAGATCTTAACAGCTTATATTAGTATGAGAAGGATACTATCAGCACATAGATGATCAATTCATTGATTTAAATGTATACTGAGGAGAAAGAAATATATGTCGAAATGACGAAAATACCCCTATGTTGGGCGAAGTTCTGAATAGTGATAAAACCAAGTGATCTTGAATCCATTGATAGTAATGGAGTTATAAATGGCATAAAGGCCATGATATGAATATAACGATCCCTATTATTGATTCCACTTACACCTAGATTACGGACGCAAATGGTGAGTGACATAGTGAACGGGCTGGGCCTCACGATAGATCCTTGAGGGGGCCAGTGTGCTTGCCAAAAGAGGACGATATAGATATGTACAGGCAGACGGCGGACGGGCCGTGGCCTTACACGATGCGATCCAAAGAGTGTATAGTGGAATTTCATAAGATGATTAGCCCGGTTACTGACTGTAAGGGCCGGAATTAAGAGTGTATTGAACGGGATCGTTGAATATTATGAAAAGTGAAATAATTATAGAAAATGACTGAGAAAGTGATCAGAAAACAAAATTGATGAAATCCATAGCAGTACGGTTGATTGAGGTTCTATACATTTATACTGTTTCTGAGGTATTAAATGAATATTTAATTATAGAACCGGACCATTTGAGATATGCATTGCAACTTGATGTACTGTATGGAGTACTGTAAATGAGTGAATAATGAAATCAAGGTAGAGTGTGTGTCAAAATGATTTGAATAGTAAATGTCTCTGCCTTGAGAATACACAGTGAAAATGACAGGATATAAGGATGAGATGTGCGAAATGATAAGAGATGTGTGATTAAAGAAAGTATCGGATATGATTCCTAATAAGATTTTCAGAGTTATATAGACTGGAGAAATCGAGCTAACATTGACTCGATTGTGGATATGAAATCTACTTATAAGCTTACATCGGAGAATATAGAAAGAATCCGAAAAGCTTAAGAAAATAACTCTGGAAAATGTGTGGATAATGGAATTCACGTGTAAAGGTGTGATTAATGATAATACAGATAACATAAATTTGAGAATAATAAAGTTGTCTGTATAAGTGTAAATGAAAGAAATACAGATGACCTTGATATGTAAATGAATGAAAGTGATATAGTAAATGATTACTATTTAATAAAGTTCTTGTGAAGAACAAGTATTCATCTACATGAAAATAGATGTTTTATTGATCTAATCAGAGATACATGAGGAGTTAATAAGACTAGCCTCAGTATAAAGTGTCCTTAGATAAAAGATTGGAGATTGTTGTCCATAAGATGATGATTAGAACTCGAAGTGAATTTTACGAGTTCCTATTGAGGTTACAGGGTTAATGAGTTGCTTTGTGAAGTATATAAGCCTAAAGAATGAGGCATCCTTACAAGAGTAAATTGATGAAATATTGATAGAGTCTAAAGTATAAATGGAACATGAGCAGTATTGTGGGATGATCCTTAAACTCTTAAAGACTGTGGAATTGTGCTAAGATTTGCAACTAAGAGATTTGGCTAGACAGTATCTCCTCCTGAGATATACGATCTCAAGACGACAGGATGACAGTGAACCTGTCTATGATATAGAAATAATGATTGAGATACGAAAGTAATGAGTCTAGCTAGATACTACTGCCAGTCTATAAAAGAGTGATGAGACTAGCTGCTCTATAGATGAGACCTAATTAAAGAAATTAAAGTCGGTAGATGGATAAGTGTAAAGAAAAGATGGTATGCAAGATGTTAAAAGATCTTAGCAGTATAGTACCATACCAATTGAGAAAACTGACTAAAAGGATGAGAGTAAAAATATGAAAAGATAAAAGTGGAAACATGAAAACGAAAATAAAAGTGGAATAAGGAAATAAGTTGCATGATGAGTAGGGAACATGAAATAGTTCTCGAAATTAAGACTGAAAAGTAAACTCGTGATGGTTATCACATGACAACGGTAAGATGTAAAAACAAGCTAGATTTGATAAGTGAGAGTAATGGTACTCAGAGGAGTAAGAGGAACGATATGTTTACTGCCAGTATCTAAATAGAAAAGTGTTATACATACACATAACCACCTTAAAATGATAAATGGTGGAAGTGTATAGATAATGTGATGACTAAATGGATGATTGGAGAATTCAATTGTAGAATCTAAATTATGAAAAGAGATGTAAAGACCATACTACATGAAGAGAACATGATTGTTTCATGATCTATGACTGTAAAAGATGATCCACAGTAAAGTCTGCAATGAGATGCAGCCTTGGTAGAATAAATGTGTGAATATGAATACTGTGGACAATAAAGAGTCCAAAAGAGAAATGATGATATGGAAGTGATTAAAAATTGAAGATCTAAATAAAATCACTTTCCATTATCAGAATCCTAGATTCTCCAGTGCCATAGTTGAAGTATGAGTGTGAAACGGTGTGGATGTATATGTACAGTTCCAGTGAGGATTACATGTGACGGGAGTCTCTGAGATGCCATGTGCTTACTGAGAAATAGCAAAAGGCCTTGAGATCCCAAGTGTATTGATAGCATCGCTTTGTACTGATGTAAATATCTTAGCGTAATATTGAAACGCTTGAAGATACATTGAGAGAGCAGATGCATGAGATGTAAAAGCTACTGGGACAATTACATATAAATGATTGACATGTGTAGACACCATATTTTGTCCGGAATCTTAATTTGTAAAAATAATTAATTGGATTGGGTGACATTGTATTTTAATTTAGGATTAGGCTACAATTAAGTTAGAATTTTTTAGATTTTAGAATTAACATTAATTAGGAAATTAAAATTAAAATAGGATTTAGGAATGATGATAAAAAAAAGATAAGAAAAGAAAATAAAATTAATTTTAAGATAGGATAATTAGATTTTTTTAGGATAATTATTTAGATTAAAATTATATTTGATAAAGTTAGATTAGGATTAATATAAGAATTAAATAGATAAAATATTAAAAATAAGAGATAATTAATAGAATAAGTTGAGTTGTATTAGGACTCTAATAAGTTTATGACTATAAAAAGGGGTTAAACCCCATAACTTGGGCGGAGATTGAAGAGAAAAAATTCATACACAAGGCAGCAAACATCAGAAAAAATAAAACCACACAGTGAGGACACCCACGACAATAATCCCCACATCAAGCACTTACGAGATTGACGGTAGAGTCCGAAGTTCTTGGCATTTTCCGACCAGGCACTCACGACAGTTGAAGAGCACTAATCACGAACAGAATCCGACCGACGACAGCATCCATAGAGACTAAACCAGTACCAACCGACGATCGTAGCACAGAACCAGCAGAAGAGGTTTACAGCCTGCGTTAAAGACCCACGTGAAACTTTGAAGCTTGGAATTTGGGTTCATTTGTTGGTGAAATGGGTGCCACGTGAAGTAACTTTGAAGCAAATATTTTTTTGACACTTGGCGTTGGCAAAATAGGTATGTTTCTCATCATGTTATATTTTTATGTGTCATATGTATTATTTGTTAGCTAGTATTTGCATATTAATTTTTTTTATAAATATAATAACAAGAGTAATATACAATAAAAAAATAATCAAACATAATAACATAGTAAATGAGTAATACAATAATACTGATTAAGATAGTAATAAAATAGTAGGATAAAAAATGGAAATAAATTTTAAACAAACAAATTGCAAAACCAATAAATATTATAGTAAATAATTCCGATGATGGAATTCTTGAGGTGATTACGAATGAGTAACACTCGAGGAATTCCTAGGTGAGAGAATCCTTCTAAGTTTATCCAGAACGATGGAAGATTTAAAAGGCATTTTCAAAATAAATAAATAAATAATAAAGATAATAACATAATAATAAAATTTATATTCTAATTAAATAATAAAGAGAAAATAAAAATTAATAATAAATAAAAATTAATAAATAATAAAATAATAATTCCGACGATGGAATCCTCGAGGCGATTACGAATGAGTAACACTTGAGGAATTCCTAGGTGAGAGGATCCTTTTAAGTTTATCCAGAATGATGGAAGATTTAAAAGGTATTTTCAAAAATAAAGGTTGACACTTTATTCTCTAGATAAAAAATAAAAAATAAAAAATAAAAAATAATTATAAAATAATTGTGTAACAATAATAATGATAGAAGGCTAAGATAATAATAAAATATAAATTATATAATTAATTCCGATGATGGAATCCTCAAGGCGATTGCGAATGAGTAACACTTGAGGAATTCCTAGGTGAGAAGATTTTTTTAAGTTTATATAGAACGATGGAAAATTTAGGAGATATTCTCAAAATTAAATACTAAAATCCTAAAAATATTAAAATATATATAAATAATATTTAAAATAAATAAAGAGATAAAAGTAATGAAATAATCAAATAAAAAATAAATTAAGTAATAATAAATTTCTAAGATACTTCCGACGACGGAGCCTCTTCAGGGGACTCGAATGGTACCCCTTGAATACTCTTGAGGTGAGAAGAGTCTTTTAAGAGTTCATCCAGAATGATGGAGGATTTTTTAAAATAATTTTCAATATTTAAACAAAAAAAATTAAAAGACCACATAATTAAGACTAAGTTAAAATAACACAAGATTAAAATGGTACCACTATTGGGCGTTGTAGGGGTGCTATAACCTTCCCTACATGTAAATGAACTCCCGAACCCAAAACTTAAAATGTAGACTAGTCCTAGAGTCATTAGGTGGCCAATCACACCTAGGTTAAAAAAGATTGGTGGCGACTCCATTTGTTTAATGTCTAGCGTCCTAGTCTTAGGAAACGTTATGACAGCTTGGCGACTCCACTTGGGATAATTAAGAGAGTCAAGCCATAATTTAATTTTGTGTTATACTAAGTCTAAGTTTGATGGTCTAAATTTGGAAAGTTTTGATGATCTTTTGTTGATTTCTTAAGTGTTTTGTGGAAATTAATAAGATGAAGTTTCTTCTCACACTCCACACTTTGCACTTGCATGCATAAAGCTCTCGACCCGAGCTCAGTCCTTTTTAGGAGGGAGTAGAGTACCTACCGCTCTCGTGAAGTGATAACCTCCTCATGGGCTAGCAAAATACTCCCACTCAAGTTGAACCTTTTCCGTTTGTAACCTGTAATGGGTGAGGATTGGGTGCCTTACTAGTCTTGTGTGGACGACAGTGAGGAACAATTTGGGAACCTTTAGCCCTTTTATCTAAAGCCATGCATATAGTGAAATTAAGAAGACCAACTGTAAGATAGAGCTATATCAAACCATGCTATAGAAAATACCCATTACTCAGGACACATGCTTGATCAAGTTTATTTGATTTTGGTTCACACATGAGACATTAAGAGGGTACCATGAGTCCTTTACCAAAACATTTCCATGCATCACTCATCCATTATTGTTACATGGCAACCTTTTACTATACCATCCCATTCATACACATGTAGCATCATCTCATTTTGTTCATCTTCAATCATTGTTTTCAAACAAAGCATTTTCAAACTTTTTCAAATATTACCACACAAAAAATAATTGACTCTAATTGTTAAAATAAAGGTTCAAAGATAGCTAGACCAAAAGTCCATTCATATCACACTCGTTATCAAGCTAGAATCATGGAAGAAGAGCAAAGTGTCCGTATTGAGAAGATGGAAAAGGCCCAAGAGGAAATGAGGGGGCAATTAGCTCAAAAACTGAATTATTAAAGAACTTAAGCAAGGGCAAAGGAGTAATGGAAGAAGCTATTGTCCAAGAAGGGGTCCAACAACGTAGCATGGAAGATCACATATACCCTCCTGGATTCGGTCCTCATCCAAATCAAACATCTCAAGTAGGAGGATATCCATTTGCACATACAGCCATACCTCAAATGTTTGGCCTAACTCAAGGGCAAACTCTTCCTCCTCAAGAGGCAAAATTTGCTGATCCAATTGAAGTACCTAACTTGGATGACCCAAAGGAAGTTGCAAAGATAAAAGTCAAACAAGTAGAAGAGAAAGATGAGGCAAAGTCACAACGAAAGATCAATATGTTGGAGGAAAGACTTCGAGCTATTGAAGGCTTAGATCTATATGGGCCCATGGATGCTACTGGGTTGTGTTTGGTGTATGATTTAATCATTCCGCCCAAATTTAAGGACCCGGAGTTTGAAAAGTACAATGGGACTTCTTGCCCTAAGTCTCATCTCATTATGTACTGTTGAAAGATGGCTGCCTATGCTCAAGATGATAAACTTCTTATTCACGTATTTCAAGAAAGTCTTACTGGGTCTGCGGCAAAGTGGTATAATCAATTGGAGGGAACTCGAATCACCACTTGGAATGACTTGGCAAGAGCGTTTATGGCTCAATATCGACATATTGTTGATATGGCCCTTGATCGTCTGTCACTCCAAAGCATGGAAAAGAGAGCTAATGAGAGTTTCAAGCAATATGCCCAAAGGTGGCGTGACATGGCTGCGGAGGTGCAACCTCCACTTTCAAAAAAGGGGCTTACCATTATGTTCGTTAATACTTTGAAGGCTCCATATTACGATAGGATGATCGGTAATGCTACTAAGAATTTTGCTGATATGGTATTGTCTGGTGAGATAATTGAGAATGCAATCAAGAGTGGAAAGATTAAAGCTCCCAACAATATTGAGAAAAAAGGAGGAGCTAACAAAAAGAGGGAAGAAGAAGTCCATGCTGTTGCATATGGAAGGCAATATGGAGGCTATGTTCCACAACACCCTTGTCACATGCCACAACCTTACTATCCTACTCAGAGTCCTTACCATTCATACCCCAAGGTTAATGTTCAACCTATTCCTCAGACACCTGCACCAATTACTCAGCCAGCTACGCAGTTCAATAAACATGAGGGCAATCTTAAAGGATCATGGCCGCAAAGAGAAAGGACTCCTATTGACCCAATCCCCATGACCTACACTGAGTTGTATCCAAAATTGATCAAAGGACAACTCATCGCACCCGTCTATGCGGAACCTCTCAAGCCTCTATATCCGAAGTGGTATGATGAGAATGCTCGATGCGAGTATCACTTCGGGAACGTGGGTCACTCTCTAGAGAATTGCACTGCGCTAAAGTATAGAGTGCAAGGACTGATAAAAGCTGGCATGTTGAATTTTGAAACGAAAAGGGAACCGGCTACGGATGCAAACCCATTGCCTAACCATACCAATGAGGGATGAGTTTTGTGGGGGCATGAAGAGTTCAAGCCTGGTGATTTTGAAGATTTATAAATTCTAGTTTTGTTTTTGCTTTCTTTTAAGTAATGCAAGATAGTTTTTGAAAGTGCTTAAGCCCATAAGCACAATATAAAGTTTTATGTATGGGCTAACTTTTATTTATTCCCTTTTCAATAAAGCGACTAGTGTGATGCATTGTCATTTTCTCATTTTCTCTGTTCATTTGCCATTTCCCACATACTCACCTTACCTTTCATTCACAAGTATCCAAATAATGAACATGATGATAATGATGTCAATAAATCTAGGGTTCAATTTTGAAAGAACTACTACTGTTGATGAATTAATATTCTGCTAATGTTGCGCAAGCAAGAAAATGAAGGAAAGGTTGTTCACCATCCGCACTTGATAGATGGTACAAAAAAGGTGAATCTCTTACAGAAGCTTCTAACAAGTTTGTCATTGTTCAATAAACAAGTTTTAATGAGAGTATTTACATTTGAAATGATAAATGGCCTTCTTTCACTATCCTTCAAGCATGAATAAAATTATCCTTTGATTACCCCTTTTTGAGCTTATTATATTTTTGTAATATAACCCACCAAGGCTCACCCTCCACACTAGGGGCAAGGAAGATGAAATAAAGAAATTTTGGGGGCACAAATGAAAGTGTTCATGATGAATCGAGGGGCAAAAAAAAATAGCCAAGTTTTGTGAAAAAAAAGAAAAAAAAGAAGAAGAAGCAAGAAAAGAAATGAGTGAACTAGAAAGGTACTAAATGCTTGAGTGTTTTACTTGTTAAATAAAAGTGATCCCTTGGTTTATAAACCCTGAAACACATTTTGGGCCTGCTTTATCCTTTTCTTTCATAAACCCTCACCTGAGCCTACATTACATACCTTTAAAAGCCTATTTTGATCAAATGTAAATGCTTAAATTGAAGAATCATGTATTGAATGAAGACATGTTTGTATAATGAGATAATGATCCTTTGAAGGAAGTAGATCAAGTTGAATGAAGAAACCTATGAGCTTTAGAAGATATCTTAGATCGAAATCAAGAATGCCTATTAGGGGCATGAATTTGGATTGAGCATTGAAGGTTGAAGTTTGTCAAAGCCAATGAAGTTGAAAATGAAGAAAAAAAAGAAAAAAGAAAAAATAAAAATATGAAAAAAAAGGAAAAAAAAGAGAAAAATAAAAAGAAAAAGGGGGATTCAAAATTGAAAACCCAAAAAGGGCAGTTTGAATCAAATAAGGGGTACCTAAGTTGAAAACCTGAAAAGGCGACTTAGGAAAATATCAGCATCAAAAAGTTCTGATACGAAGGTAAGATCGGCAGACACTAAATAAAAGAACATAGCAATAAGAGTGGGCTTTTGGAAAAGAATTTTAGATTGACTTGATTGAAATTGTCAGAATGTTTATTAAATGGATACTGAAAACCTTATTCCAAACTGTCCCATTGATTTTTCTTGATTTCATGTTCCTTTTCTAAGAATGAGTACCCATATCTCTCATGATTATTTTAAATTCATTCCACCCCTATAATAAATTGAGAAGATGTATGAGTGCATTACATTGGTGGTCGAGTTGGAAGGAAAATAAATAAATGTTGGTAACCTTTTTTGAGTAAAGTTTTGAAAAAAAAAATATTCTTTTGAGAAATCTTACATTACTAAGAGAGAGAAAGAAACAATAATAAAAAATGATGAAAATATAAACTTGAAAGCATGATGGCAAGTCTTCGAGCATAATTGGACCAAGACTCAATAGGAGATGGGATAAGAAGTGAAGATAAAAGATTTAAATAAGAAGAATCAAACAAATTGAGTGGACTTGAGAAAAATGAGATGAGCTTGAGAATCTTGTTACCACAATGGAGATTGCATTTACATACATTCATGGAATAATTCAGGGGGCATGACATTGACATGTGCATAACATTCATAGCATTGTGGTATTCATGGCATTCATTATATTCATGACATGCATGACGTTTCATTACTGCATTTTGACATTGAACTATTTGTTAAGACATTAGGATAAGAAGTTCTAAATGATGAAAATTTTGAAGAAAAGAGAAAGTGTAAGAATACCATAGATAGGATGAAAATATAAGAGATGGTAATTTGAAAGAATAATGAGGTATGAGAAGATGATGAGAAAAATATTTTTTGAAAAACCTTAGATAAGAATAAAGCCCAGTTTAGCTGGCACCTTAGAGGAGGATGAAGCCTAATATTGTTGGCATCAAAATGAAAGTTAAGCCTAGTCAAACCCATGTAAGCTGGCATTCTGAAATGAAATCTTTATTTTCAAAAGTCTCAAGGCCTTTGTTGAGAGGAGCTCTTTATTTTCAAAAGTCTCAATGCCTCTGTTGAGAGGAGCTCTTTATTTTTAAAAAGTCTCAATGCCTTTGTTGAGAGGAGCTCTTTATTTTCAAAAGTCTCAATGCCTCTGTTGAGAGGAGTTCTTTATTTCCAAAACTCGCAATGCCTCTGTTGAGAGGAGCTCTTTATTTTCAAAAATCTCAATGCCTCTGTTGAGAGGAGCTCTTTATTTTTAAAAAGTCTCAATGCCTTTGTTGAGAGGAGCTCTTTATTTTCAAAAGTCTCAATGCCTCTGTTGAGAGGAGTTCTTTATTTCCAAAACTCGCAATGCCTCTGTTGAGAGGAGCTCTTTATTTTCAAAAATCTCAATGCCTCTGTTGAGAGGAGCTCTTTATTTTCAAAAGTCTCAATGCCTCTGTTGAGAGGAGTTCTTTATTTTCAAAAGTCGCAATGCCTCTGTTGAGAGGAGCTCTTTATTTTCAAAAGTCTCAATGCCTCTGTTGAGAGGAGCACAAGGTTATATTTCAAAGTTACAATGCCTCTGGTGAGAGGAGCACAATGTTATTTTTCCAAAGTTCCAATGCCTCTGGTGAGAGGAGCACAAGGTTATTTTTCGAAGTTCCAATGCATCTGGTGAGAGGAGCACAAAGTTATTTTTTGAAGTTCCAATGCCTCTGGTGAGAGGAGCACAAGGTTCTGTTTCGAAGTTCCAATGCCTCTGGTGAGAGGAGCACAAGGTTATGTTTCAAAGTCTTACAACCTTTGGTGAGAGGAACTAAATGTGTCGTAAAAATTGTAAATATTTTGTAAAAAAGGAAAAAAAATAATAAAAAAATCTGGACAAAATAGTTGTCTTATTGTCTTTGCACAATTCCTGGTTTTCAGAAAATATGCAGAGAGGGGCAGATGTAGACACCTTATTTTGTCCAGAATCTTAATTTGTAAAAATAATTAATTGGATTGGGTGACATTGTATTTTAATTTAGGATTAGGCTACAATTAAGTTAGAATTTTTTAGATTTTAGAATTAACATTAATTAGGAAATTAAAATTAAAATAGGATTTAGGAATGATGATAAAAAAAAAGATAAGAAAAGAAAATAAAATTAATTTTAAGATAGGATAATTAGATTTTTTTAGGATAATTATTTAGATTAAAATTATATTTGATAAAGTTAGATTAGGATTAATATAAGAATTAAATAGATAAAATATTAAAAATAAGAGATAATTAATAGAATAAGTTGAGTTGTATTAGGACTCTAATAAGTTTATGACTATAAAAAGGTGTTAAACCCCATAACTTGGGGGGAGATTAAAGAGAAAAAATTCATACACAAGGTAGCAAACATCAAAAAAAATAAAACCACACAGTGAGGACACGCACGACAATAATCCCCACATCAAGCACTTGCGAGATTGACGGTAGAGTCCGAAGTTCTTGGCATTTTCCAACCAGGCACTCACGACAGTTGAAGAGCACTAATCACGAACAGAATCTGACTGACGACAGCATCCATAGAGACCAAACTAGTACCAACCGACGATCGTAGCACAGAACCAGCAGAAGAGGTTTACAGCCTGCGTTAAAGACTGAAACTTTGAAGCTTGGAATTTGGGTTCATTTGTTGGTGAAATGGGTGCCACGTGAAGTAACTTTGAAGCAAATATTTTTATGACACTTGGCGTTGGCAAAATAGGTATGTTTCTCATCATGTTATATTTTTATGTGTCATATGTTTTATTTGTTAGCTAGTATTTGCATATTAATTTTTTTTAAATATAATAACAACAGTAATATACAATAAAAAAAAATCAAACATAATAACATAGTAAATGAGTAATACAATAATACTGATTAAGATAGTAATAAAATAGTAGGATAAAAAATGGAAATAAATTTTAAACAAACAAATTGCAAAACCAATAAATATTATAGTAAATAATTCCGATGATGGAATTCTTGAGGCGATTACGAATGAGTAACACTCGAGGAATTCCTAGGTGAGAGAATCCTTCTAAGTTTATCCAGAACGATGGAAGATTTAGAAGACATTTTCAAAATAAATAAATAAATAATAAAGATAATAACATAATAATAAAATTTATATTCTAATTAAATAATAAAGAGAAAATAAAAATTAATAAATAATAAAATAATAATTCCGACGATGGAATCCTCGAGGCGATTACGAATGAGTAACACTTGAGGAATTCCTAGGTGAGAGGATCCTTTTAAGTTTATCCAGAATGATGGAAGATTTAAAAGGTATTTTCAAAAATAAAGGTTGACACTTTATTCTCTAGATAAAAAATAAAAAATAAAAAATAAAAAATAATTATAAAATAATTGTGTAACAATAATAATGATAGAAGGCTAAGATAATAATAAAATATAAATTATATAATTAATTCCGATGATGGAATCCTCAAGGCGATTGCGAATGAGTAACACTTGAGGAATTCCTAGGTGAGAAGATTTTTCTAAGTTTATCCAGAACGATGGAAAATTTAGGAGATATTCTCAAAATTAAATACTAAAATCCTAAAAATATTAAAATATATATAAATAATATTTAAAATAAATAAAGAGATAAAAGTAATGAAATAATCAAATAAAAAATAAATTAAGGAATAATAAATTTCTAAGATACTTCCGACGACGGAGCCTCTTCAGGGGACTCTAATGGTACCCCTTGAATACTCTTGAGGTGAGAAGAGTCTTTTAAGAGTTCATCCAGAATGATGGAGGATTTTTTAAAAGAATTTTCAATATTTAAACAAAAAAATTAAAAGACCACATAATTAAGACTAAGTTAAAATAACACAAGATTAAAATGGTACCAATATTGGGCGTTGTAGGGGTGCTATAACCTTCCCTACATGTAAATGAACTCCCGAACTCAAAACTTAAAATGTAGACCAGTCCTAGAGTCATTAGGTGGTCAATCACACCTAGGTTAAAAAAGATTGGTGGCGACTCCATTTGTTTAATGTCTAGTGTCCTAGTCCTAGGAAACGTTATGACAACATGTGTACATGATAGTACCGAACCATATCGACTTGGCACTAAGTGAGAAAAGTGGATGGTGAACAGCATAGATCAGTTGTGATATGAAAAATATTGTGCATGGACTCTTATGTGAAAAGAGAAAAAAAAATGAATAACTCCCGATTTGAGAAATGAACTTGCGGGAGTATAAATATATGATCAAAGACAGCATGTAGTGGTCTAAAGTAATCTTGAATGCTGAAAGTGTACTGGCAGTATTACTTGGAGGATGACCTAAAAGTCAGAGGTCGTAATTATATGGCATATACCACCTTTGGACTTAAGTTAAATTCGGAGGATCGAATTTCTTAAGGTGAGGAGAATGTGATAACCGTAAATTTTTCATTTATTAGAAATAAATATTGGAGAAAATAAATCAGTGGAAATAAATAAATAAAATTGTGAGAACGAGATATGGGTGAAAATCCCGAGAATTGAGGAAGTGAAGGATCGAGAAATTCGAGTGAAGGAAAAATTAAATTCGGACACAAGAATAAGGTTGAAATTATGGAAAATAATGAAAAGGGAAATTTAATTTGGATAAATGAAAATCCAAATTAAATAAAGAAATGAGAAAGGAAATGTGAAATATATTTATATAATGATATATTATATAAATGTATTTTGATACAAATACATATGTATTTAAATACCGTATGGTATATAGTATTTATTATATGTATAAAACATATTATATAGTATATAGTATATAGTATATAGTATATAGTATATTATATACTAAATATAGAAATAAGACAAAAAAACAAAAGAGGAAAGGGAAACAAAATAGAAAGGAAAATAGAAGGAAGAATTGAGGAAGCAAACCCGATCTTCCCAGCCGATGAGGCCGACCACCGCCAGCGAGGGAGAAAAGAGAAGAGAGAATCGCCACTGGCCAGAGAGGAGGAGACGACCGGCGACAGCCCGAAAAACAAAAGGAAATCGAGTGAAACAGAACCCGACGGAAACCGAGAAGAAACGGAAAAGGGATCTGGCGGTGCCGGCGGAATTGGCTGCCGCCACTGCCACCGAAGCTTCGTCGGAGGAAGAGGAAGACGTGGGAGGTCACCGGTCAGAGGGAGAACGACGGAGGAGGGTCGGCGAAGAGGCAGAAGGAGGCCGACCTAAATCGAGTCGATTCGCCGCCGTGCCGTCGATTCGGGATGAACGGAGGCCAGATCCAGACTCGCTGTGGTGCCGGCCAGCTGCTGAGCCACTGAACCATCAGAGAATCAGCCACCGGAGAAGAACCGGCGGTGAGGGGGGTGACCGCTCCAGCTGGAAAAGAAAGAAAAGGAAAAAGAAAAAGAAAAAAAAAGGAGAAAGAAAAAGAAAAGAAAAGAAAAGAGAAAAAAAAAGAAAGAAGGAAGAAAAAGAAGAAAGAGAGAGAAAAGGAATTCCGGGAATTTGGAGAATTCCCGAGAATTCGAAAATTACGAAAAATCTCGGGAATTACGGGAATCGGTAAGAAATCCCAGAAAGTGTTAAATTATTTAAATAATTTAGTTATTTAAATAATTATGGAAAAATTCTAAAATTTAGAATTTAATTTCCAGAAAATTCCTTCGATGACCGAGCCGATGGAATCGGGCGAGTTGAACACGGGCGCGACCTTCGAGAGTCAATCGTCGACCCGAAACAGGTAAGGAAGACATGTGCCGCCTGTAAGGATATTCGGCCACATGTTTTTAAATTATGCATTTAAATTTTATAAATGCAATTGACAATGATTGGTTGAAATTTGTGGTGATTTATCGGTTTGAAATTGTGGTAAAATACCAGTTGAAAAGATTAAACTGTATTTTCTGTGCAGGAGGCTAGCCAAATCGGCGGCCGTTATACTGCCGAAAAATTATCAAAAAATTTCTGAAATTTACCGAAAATTACCGAAAACCATAATAAATGATTTGATTTCACATGAAACGATTTTCAGGTACAAAAATCGAGAAATCAAGTAAATTTCATAAAACATGAATATAGTGATATTTAATTTTAAAATATTCATATTTTGGAGAATGGTGAAAAGAAAATCACCGAAAATTCACTCGGTAGGTGATATTTCACGTGAAATGAGATGAAAATGAAAAAGAGACTGAAGTGAATATTTTTATAAATATTCTTAAATATTCACTTGATTTCCTATAAAACCTTTATGGTTTTAATTATGGAAATAATTAATTATATAAATTCCATAAAGGTTAAGAAATGATGAAAAACTATGATTTCGAGACTAGAGGTCTCTATACGTGTTTTAGAGGAAAACATGGTGCCAGAATTATTGAAAATTGGAAAATAAATAATTTATTTTTCCATAAATTACAAAAATATTTGAATTGAATTCCGATGACTTTAAATATCATGTTTTCGATGGACAGCACGGAAAGGTGTGCATACATGTGTTACGGTGAAAAAGACACTGTCATGAGATTTGTTTCACAGTGTGACTATTTTATAATTGTTTTCACCGTATAAGAAATATGATTTATACCTTTATGAAATATTTTGAGAAATGCGATTTAAATTATAAATTTCATAAAGGTGATGATTTATACATGTGAGCCTTATGGATAATTGTGAAATGTTTTTACACTACTGTGTTTAAAATCCATAAAGGCTATGGTACGATTTATACTGTTTTGAGACTTAGGCCCCGAGTTTCATGCATTACTATTCACGTAGTTGAGTGACCCGCCTGGGGCGATGGCTCGGGTCGGTGGACCAGCGGGTGCACCCTAGGGCGTCACAATATAGACCATGGTCATAGATCTAGCAGTATCCTAATGGGGATACGAATGGGAGTTTTGGCCTAAGGGCATACTCCGAGATAGCCGTGAGGGGCGATGGCCTACGAGTGCACCCCAAAAGCGGACGACTTGTCTTCTTGGGGGAACGATGAAAGCATGATTTACGTGTAGGGTGATGCCTAGTCTCACACACTGATTACTGTTTACTGAAAGGATTTACGGAATCCTATTTACTGTACTGTACTGTTTACTGTACTGATCACTGGTTATTGTTTACTGATAAAAAATCGTACCAAAACACTGTGTTTACAGAATTGTATTGTACACTGAAATGGTAGCCACTGATTACTGTTTTACTGAACTGAAAGCTACCATTTACTGTTTATTAAACTGAAAGCTACCGTATACTATTTACTGAGTTGGTAGCTACTGTTTACTGTTACTGACTGAACCGTATCTAGATACTGTTTTACCGAATACTGAATATACTGTTTTACTGAACTGTACGATACGGTTACTGATTTGAAAAGAGAAATAAATGTTTATTCTAAAAGAATAACATAAGAATTATTTCTAAGATAGAAATAATCGAAGAAGTGTTTATCCAATGATTGGATATTTACAAATCACTGTACTGTCATGTGTTTTAAAGAATACTGAAGTGAAAAGAAATAAATGGTTTACTCTTTGAAAAAAAATGAAAATCATATCGTTTTGAGAAAAATGGATTTAGTACTCACTACAGTTGCTTCTAGGTTTCGGAACAAGTTAGGTATTTTAAAATACCTGCCTTGCTCTATCTGGGTCCCTAGCCGACTGTAGTATCCTTCCTACATGTGAGCCTAGAGCCAGCTAGGAAGATTTAAAAGAAAGTGAAAAAAAGTATTTTCAGCATATAGATAGGTGAATATCAAGTGTGACATATAACTCTCTTACTGAGTCGTGGTTTGCTCACTCCCCAATTTTAACATTTCAGGTTTTGATGACTATGAGATTAGTTGACTGTGGATCACGGTTGCACATAATTGACGATGTGACAGACCGACTGATTTATATGAGGTACGATCATTTATTTTCTATATTTAGACATGTCTACAGTACTACTTGTCTAATTAATTAAGATAGGGGATGTGTATAATATAAACAATGTTATGTAAAATTGTTTAACATTAAGTACAAGTGAAGTATCACAGACAGCCCAACCGGATAAATTGTGTAAAATAAGGGGAAAATGTGGTAACGGGTCGTTACAAATTCACACAAAATGGAAAAAGAATAAAAGCTTTAGAAGAAAGTGGGAATTTATGAAAGAATGCTTCGCCTTCTTCACTTGTTTTTCTTCCAAATCAAATAATAGTGCACACGAAGACAAAAGGATCCTTCATATTAGCTTGTAGCACCTTTTTTTTTTCCTTTAAAATAGCATTAGAAATATCAATTATTTTAACTTTATTTTTTTTTGAATATTGTTTAATTTTATTTTATTCTCCAATTCTTTCAATTATAATTACTTCATAATTATCAAATTATGACACAACCAAATAATTTTGCATTTGTTTGCCATAAGATCACAATTTATCTATTTTATCAGAAGATCATAATTTCTTCTGAAAAATTGAAATAATTTAAAATTTAAAGAATATATAAAAAAAGGTAAAACAAGTTAACGCATAAACTAAAAACAAAAAATAAATATAATTTTGCTTATATCACGGAGCTGACTAATAAGAAATATCATGAACTACATGATTTGTGTTTATTTTTATCTATTTTACAAAATAACAATAATATAAAAAATTTAGCATAATTATATATCATTTTATTTTAATAATTTTTTTACTCATGAATATTGGACAAATTAAGGATTATTACTATCAAGCATTGTAACATCCCCAAATTAGAAAAATTTTAAACTAAATTTTTCTTTTTCGATACTATCTTTTTCTTTTAATTATCGATAACAATAGGTTTGCATTCGGTATTGGTGTAAGTACAATTGTAAGAGCCTCGTCTGTCACACCAGGCCGTCGGCGAGCATCCCCTAGGCGACCTCACCCCAGGTTTACTCTTACATGCGAGATAGGTGATCGCCCACTCTCATTTACGTATTGTCCGCTTCAGCGGTCGCCCACCTCACGGCTTTGTCCCAAGGGTCTTGAAGAACTCAAGAATAATCCCTTGAGCACATTTTCTGAGGTTCGAACCTTGGTATCCTAAGATACCAATGCCTTACACTTGTCTCAATGGTATGATGAGTGTAAGGCATTGGTATCTAAGGATACCAGGGTTCGAACCTCAGAAAACGCGCTCAAGGGATTATTATTGAGTTCTTCAAGACCCTTGGGACAAAGCCGTGAGGTGAGCGACCGCCGAAGCGGACATTACATAAATGAGAGTGGGCGATCGCATATCTTGCGTGTAAGAGTAAACCTGGGGTGAGGTCGCCTAGGGGATGCTCGCCGACGACCTGGTGTGACGGGCGAGGCTCTTACATAAAAACGCGTATTTTTATGTAAGAGCCTCGCCTGTCACACCACGCATTTTTATGTAAGAGCCTCGCCCGTCACACCAGGCCATCAGCGAGCATCCTCTAGGCGACCTTGCCCTAAGTTTACCCTTACACGTGAAGTAGGCACTTGCCCACATCACTTATGTATTGTCTGCTTTGGCGATCGCCCATCACCTCACAGCTTTTCTTAAGGGTCTTGAAGAACTCAAGAATAATTCCTTGAGCGTGTTTCTGAGGTTCGAACCTTGGTACCCTTAAGTACCAAGTCTTAACACTCATGATACCATTAAGACAACTGCTTTGGCGATCTCCCATCACCCCACGGCTTTTCTCAAGGGTCTTGAAGAACTCAAGAATAATCCCTTGAGCGCGTTTTCTGAGGTTCGAACCTTGGTACCCTTAAGTACCAAGTCTTAACACTCATGATACCATTGAGAGACTTAAGGATACCAAGGTTCGAACCTCAGAAAACGTGCTCAAGGGATTATTCTTAAGTTTTTCAAGACCCTTGAGAAAAGTCATGAGGTGATAGGCGATCGCCAAAGCGGACAATACGTAAGTGATGTGGGTGAGTGCCTACTTCATGTGTAAGGGTAAACCTGGGGCGAGGTCACCTAGGGGATGCTTGCCGATGGCCTGGTGTGACGGACGAGGCTCTTACATAAAAATGATATCATCACTTCTAATCTTCAATTGATGATACCCCGATCTAAGATCAATACCAACTTTTGTAACGACCCTTTATACCAAAATTAAGAACCAATTTTTTTCTTTTCTTACTTACATTGTTGGGTTGTACATAATGCCTCAATTCCTGTTCTTAAACAAAATCTAAATTAACTAGATAATGTCCTTCAATATCTAGTCCCAGTCCAAATATTCTTGAGTAAACATGCATTCACAACTTAGCAAAATATATTACTATCCAAGATGCATGCATTATCACATAACATAGATATATCATATAATTCTCTTAGCTACATCCCCATATTCCAAAAGTACTAGTATTGCAAGTCTGAATATAAACCAAATAATTGTACATAATTTACTTCCAAAGTGGTACCAAAAACTTTGAAGGACGTGCTAGCTCCTTGTGTATATACTCTTACTGCAAGTAATTTGGAAGGTGGAGAAGGGGGGTGAGCTTTTTGGAAAGCCCAATAAGAAATATATATGGGAAACTGATACCAAATTTCTATATGCAATTTTTCAAATTATTTACGAAAGCTCAAATATCATATTTCGTACTATTCAGAAAATCAAATCATGCATATGCAATGCATCAGAAAACATTTCATTTAATCTGAAACATAAACAACTAAATTCTGAGCATCATTCGAAATATGCGTGCTTATCACATTCCGTTTCAATACGGATCATCAAATCAAATTCTCATTTGTTTCAGAATCAACATATCATATATTCGAAAATCATATACAAGGATAAACACGGAAAATTATATACATATTAAGCTTGAGACATATTAGCGACTAATGAATAATCATGCAGTTCAGATATTCCCGTGAGGGAAAGTGCAAGTCGGAGAGATTTATGGCCATAATCCAGGGGGTCCGCAGTGATCACTGATCAGGTGTCAACTGGGCCCACTGTGGATTGGATCAAGGTCACACGATATCAGAAAATAAATATCTATTGCGGACTGGATCAAGGTCACACAATAGCCAGAACGGATACCTACTAAGGACTGGATCAAGGTCACACAGTAGTCAGAAAATACTACAATGACTTAGCTAGTCATGTCTCAAAACATTTTATACATATCTCTTTGAAAATCTGAAATAGTATTTTTTTGAGCTTCAGAAAGGTTCATAAGAAAAGTCATATACATTTCTTTCAAAGACATATAAGTCATGCATATTCATAATATCGTCAACACAATAACATAGGTTGATAATTTCCTTGAGATAAATATCTCGGTTGAAAGTCTTATAAACAAATCAAGGTCATAAGACTTAACTGTTTTCAAAATAACTATGCCGGATAATTGGTCATTTTCAAATGCTTGCTTAAAATTAAGCTTAAATCATAAAAACATTATTTTCATAAAAATTCCGGCAGCATAACTATTTATATTTTCTCAAAACCTCCTGCAAGAAAATACATTTTATATAATCACAAGATGGTTGATTTTAAATGGCATACGGTACCTCTTACGTTCCAATATATATCTCTTACCTCAATATGTAACGCAAGTGTTGTTATGGCACCTTTGTCCTTCTTGATTTCCTTCCCCCTTAGCCTTTAATTTAATGTATTTTGGTTCCCTACCTTTGTAAAAGAAATCCCTTCTACATCAAGGCATAAAATCAATTAAATTTATATTATGAAATTACCTTAAGGTAGCTTATATATATATATGTATATATCTATGTCTTATGTGCCTTACCTTGCTTATTCTCTCTTGGTTGGTAAATAGTCTTTTGCCTTCTCAAATTTCCATTCTCCACATAATCCTACATCAAAGACCATATATATGTATCTTTAGTTTTATAATTATTAACATATTGTTTCCTCATGGAATCCTCATTTGAACTTCTTAATATATATATATATATATATATATTTCACCACCATTCTAATACCCTTTTGTTTCTCTTATAATCTTAAGTAATTAAATCCAAAGATATTAAATATACTTACTCTTGTTCTTTTCTTTCTTTCTTTGTTCAGCTTCCAAGTAAAATGAAGCAGTCCAAATGAGGAGAAATCTATCACCGATCAACCAAATTTAATCACCATTCTTTTCCTAAATTAATACCTTAATTTAAACTTAAACAAACTTCAACATTAGCTTCCTTACCTCGCGGTCAGACCATCATTTGCCTTGGTCAACTTCCATGAAAGTAAAACAATTCCAAATCAGAAAATCATCCACGTTTTGCAGCTCCCTTTTTAAGTAAATATGGCAGTCAAAAGAAAGAAGCTTCCATGTGAATTTGACAGCCCTTAAAATGGTCTTCCTTCAGACATCATTCCCACGTGGACATGGCAGCCAAGATAAGAGAAGCTTCCGTGTGAATAAAAATTCCCAAAGCAGCCAATATCCACGTTTTTCAGCTCCTTTCCCCTTTGCTTTGTTGAACTCTCTTGTTTCCTTTCCCTTCCTTCACTCTCGGTTCCCTCTCCTCCTACTGTATCAATAATTCAGCCTTCGTTTTGCTCTCTTTTCTCCCCCTTGATCAGCCTGAAATCTAGAAGCCATTTTCCTTCTTGTATTTTCTTCCCTAACCGATAGCCAATCTAGTAACCACCAAATGCAACCAATGTGCTTCTGTTTCCTTTCTTTTCTGCACCTCGCTTCAGTGGTTCGACCATGTCTCCATTTCTTCTTTAAGCTTCGGTTTTCACACTTGCACCATTTCCTTCCAAATGCTCTATTTTCAGCTCTTGCTTGACAGCCAACACTTCACTTTTTCGTCTGTTTGTGGCTCTCGAAACCAAGATTCATTCTTTCTTTGGCTGTCAATGCAAGATGGGGGTGTAATGGCAACAAGATCATGAGGTGTAGTCTTCGGTTCCAGCAGAAAAAGAAGAGAACAACAATGAAAGAATGTCACGATGATGATGATGATAAACGGTGGTGAATGGAGTTGCAATGGCCGGATGGAAAATGGTAAAAGTTAGTGGGATTGGTTTTTGTGAGGCTTCTTCGAGAAGCCATTCTTTATCTAATATATTTTATTCTCCACTACTATTATTATATATATATATATATATTGGTTACAATATATTTATTCATTTACTATTAACCTTATTTTAATATTTAACAAAAATATATTTCTAACTAATTTATTTTGTTTTATATATATTTGTCTCCATCTTACATTATTTAATCCACCAAATTAGTTAATTTTCAGTTGTTATTATGTCAAGACCCCGCCCGTATCACCAGGCTGTCGGCAAGCATCCCCTAGGCGCACTCGCACCTCGGGTTTATCTTGACACGTGAGGTTGGTGATCGCCCACACTCACACGTATTGTCCGCTTTGAGCGACCTCCACCCTCAAGGCTTTATACACACTATATATATATATATATATACATATTTTCTATTTACAATTGCAAATATATATATATATATACACACACACACACTTGTATTAATACTTTTATATATGTATAAATATATTTTTAACATATTATATATATATACATATGCATTTCTATATGTTTAAAATTTATATTTTACATATTTTAAAAAAAATATATTTTACAATATAATTATTTTATATTAAAAACATATTTAAATATAATCTATATCGTATATATATAATCCTTAAAAATATATTTATCTATTTTGTTATTTATTAATATATATTTATTGCTCAAAATAATATTTATTGCTTATATATATCTGCATATACATAAATATAAATATATACTTATGTGTGTATATATATATATATACACACACACACCTACATTTTATTTTATTTAATTCAAATTTTTTAAATTTCTTAATACCCAAATTAAATTTCTAATTATTAAATTTTTAATTAATCGATTAATCAAGTATTATAATTTCGAAATATTCCAATCCTTTAATAAATTTATTTATTTATTTCAACCAATCTATTAATATTTAAAATTAAATTTTACAAATATCTAACTCCAAAAATAGGAGAATTCTCGATTATGACAGGCATGAATCAAACTTTCCATCGATATATGTGCAGTGTTTATCAAGACTTAGACAAGTTAAACTTAATTAAAGATCATAGGAGAAGTGAGAAAGAATGATGAGAATGATAAGGAGAAGATCAATTAGTAGAGGTGTATATATACACACACACGTACCATTTATTCAACTAAACATGTTTTTTTTTTTTGCATTATGATTTTTTGAAATTAAAAAACGATTTTTAGTTTATTCAAAGGTTCAAATTAAAAAGTAAGCCAAAGGGGAGGGCACCAATTGATGCTTTTTTGAAATGCTTTACTTAAGGCTTGATTTGCAATGCAAAGGAATAATTGGTCACCTGGCTGAGGGTGGAGATGGTGGCAGAAGCTGCTCTACTTGTTGACACTTGCTTTCTGTGTCTGTGTACTGTCGTCGTGTTGTAACTTTTAAGTTCTATGGATGTTTTCATTACCTTCTATTCTGCAGGACAAAAGTGGCTTTCGTTATCTACAAGCTTAAGCACACAGTTTTTGCAGAAGACTTCTATACCTGCTTTTTTCTGGTATAAATTATTTTAACTTTATTTTATTCTTCAATATAGTTTAATTTTATTTTATTCTCCAACTCTTTCAATGAGAATTATCCTCATAAATATCAAATTACAAAGCAATCAGATAATTTTGGGTTTGTTTACGGTAAGATCACAATTTATCGATATTATTATAGGATCATAATATGCTATGAAAATTTAAAATAATATAAAATTTGAGAAAAATATAAAAAAAAAGTGAAATAATTTAACATGTAAAGGAAAACAAAAAATAAAGATAATTTTAGTTATATTATTCATCTACATCAAACTTAGAATTTCGAGAAACTAGTAATTTAATATTTCTTCAGGTATGTTTTTCCTTCGCATAAGTATTTCGGTCCATACCACCTTATTAATAACAACTGTGTGGATTCGTAAGCTACTGCAAAACTGGTCAATCTCCGAGGAGGAATCAGTGCTTGGTGTTATGATATTTATTTTATTCAAAGGTTCAAATTAAGAAGTGAGCGAAAAAGACAAATTGCTCCTATTTTTCGGAAATGTTTTACTTGAGGCTTAATTTGCAATGTGAAGATATAAATTGTTCCTCTGAGTAGCAAAACAAAAAAAAAGAATGTTAATGCTTTTTTATTTCAATTAATTAATCATTATTCTTTTTATTATGGTTGGTGTTGATGTGATTATTGAGCTTTGCAAGTCTATAACAAATGAGGAATATTATGAAATTCTTTTCATTATGGAGGGTAATTGTGTATTTTTCACTTTGCCTATCAGGTGCTAACATGGACTGTTGTAGTTTTGCACTCAGCTTGATGTCATGAGTTTGAATAAGCTAAACATGTTAGATTTGTCGTGTGCATTAGGCTAACCATAGGGTTGAGCCGGTACAATCTTTTTTTTTGAAATTTCTTTAAGTCAATATCCATCTTTAATTATCTCGGACTTCCAAATTTAACTGGTTTTATAATTATTTTATGATGTATATAATTACACTACGATTTTGGTTTGACTTCATATAGACACTGATTTCCCAGCATGGCTGCCTATGGTCCGCCATTGGTTAATTTGAAGCTTGAGGAACCAAGGTTAAATATTGATTGATCCCATGGAGAATAAACCACATATGAAATCCATCCTCGAGAGCTTAAAATTGTTGGTTTGGCAAAATAAAACATATTCGAAGTCCTTGCCAATGCCAGGTTAACTATATACAAATTCAAAATGACAATCCAGTTGTTTCTTTTGACGCAGGGATTAACAATAATATAATTAGCAGTGGTTATTCAACGAAGAAAACGCTCAAATTCTACACTTAATAGATTTTTAGTGTTGCTTATCGTATATATATTTGGTGTAATGTTAAATTGTGTTTATGTAAAACATGAAAATTTCTATATCAAAAGTCATGTACACACATCAAACACCATCATCTTAATTAAGAATTAAATTTGCACCAGTAATACCTGTCTCTTGAGTGCTTCCTCAAAGCTCAGTCACTCTCTGTCTACGAGCATGACGTCCCCTACTTGAAGATCCTTTCAAGTGGAGTGAAACTCTCAATGTTCACACCTGCAGACTCAGACAGGGGGTCAGGATGTAACGATAGCATAATCTGATATAACAAATCATCAAAGCTTAGATTAAGCATAATTAAGGAGAATTGGATTTTTTTCCTAGTGCTCAGTTTCAGAGCGTATTGATTCATTAAAAAAAATCTAAACAGTGAATCTAGGAGGAATAATTAGCTGTTAACTAAAACCAAATTTGGATTAAGAAAAACTAAATACATATTGTAGACACCTCATTTTGTCCGGGTTGTATTTTTGTAAAAAATAATAATTTGTAAATTTTGAATTGACATTTTTGAATTAACATTTAGAAAATTAGGATTAACATTATCTTAGGATTATTTAAATTAGAATTATTTAATAGATTAGGATAATTTTGTTTTAGGATTAATAGATTACTTTTTAGGATTAACTTTAGAATTAATTTTTAAATTAGGATTAGTTAGATAAATTCAGATAATATAAAAAAGCAATAAAGATAGAAATAGAGTTTAACAAGGATTCAATTTATGAATTGATAAAAAGGGGGGAACGGGCAGCTTTACGGGGGGGAGCTTCACAAAAATAGAGCCTTACCTATGTTGACACCTAATTTTGTCCCATTCTGTTATTATTATTATTTTTACTATTATTATTATTATTATTATTATTATTATTATTATTATTATTATTATGTTTATTTTTTATTATTTGTTTTGTTATTATTTTTATTTTTATCTTTATTATTATTATTATTTTTGTTTATTGTCCAATCAGCCCTACTTCCCAGGCCATCCCATCGCCGGCCAGCTAGTCTGCCAACCACCCATAGCCCTTCCCCTCAGTTGTCTCGTCTGTCACCATCCTCGCCATACCCAAGCTTCAAAGCCCCATACCATTTCCCCTCTAAAAACCCTCATCCGGTCACAATCAAGGGATGGGGGGGTCGGTCATTCACTCTTTCGTTCCTTCTCGACAACAAGGGGATTGTGGTTTCTTTCCTCTCGGTTTGCCAGTCCCCATTCAACCAAAAACAGCCCCAACACAGCCTCTGCTTGTCTCCTCTCACCATCGTGAATCACCATTGCCAACATCACACAACACCGAAGCCACCATCATCACCACCACCACCGAGACCCCCTAACCCAGATCTGTGAGCCCCATTACACTGAAACCCCAAACTCAGTACTTCACCGAAACCCCCAAACACAAAGCCCAGATCTGAAACCCCACCTGCAAAACACAAACCAAACAACAACAACCAAAACCGAACCATCAACTAGAAAGATCAAGAAAACGAAAAAAAATAAATAGAAAAAAAAGAAAGGTGAGATGTTTTTCAGAGGGCTAGATTAGTGAGGTTAGAGTTGTTTTCAGGGGAAACGAATCCCAGATCTGAGAAGAGGAAGTTGAGAGGAGTGTTTTTAGGGTTGTCCGGAAAACCAACGGAAAATCGCAAGGTGTTGCATGGTGGCCGGCAGTACTCTGGCGAAAGAAAGGCTGAGAGGATTTGGAGTTTTATTTTTTTGTGTGTGGCGAGGAATCTGATGAAAAATGGGTTTTGAAAAAGGGTTTGCCTTTTATAGCTAAGGAGAAACGAAGAGTAAGGAGGCGACCCGCGTGTGGACTTGACCCAACCGAAATCCGCGCAAGCTCGCCCGCCTGTGGAAAAAGGAGTGGGATCCGAGTGCTGCTCCCAATAGACGCGACTAAGATCCGCGGGTTCGCTCGCCTGCCCCGCCAAAAGAAAGAAGCTGTGAGCTCGCCCGACTGAGGAAAGAGTAAGACCTGTGAGCTTGCCTGCCCGAGGAAAAGGAAGAGCTCGCGCCACTAGCCAAAATTGCAAAGATTTGTGAGCTCGCCCGCCCCGCCAGAAGGAAGAAGCTGTGAGATTGCCGCCCGAAAAAGAGGAAAGACTTGTGAGCTCGCCCGCCTGCCAAAAGGAAGAAAAATCGCACGCTCGCCCGCCTCGCCAAAAGGAGAAGCGTGCTCGCCCGCCCTCCAATAGGGGTACTCGCCCCGCCAAAGAAAGAGAAAGAAGAATCCGCGAGTTTGCTCGCTCGTCCACGAGCTCGCCCGCCCAAAGAAAAAGAAGTCCACGCGCTCGTTTGAGGAGTTCGTCCACACGGGGAGAAAGAACATCTAAGAGCTCGCCAGCTCAAGGAGTTCGCCCGCCCGAGGAGGGTATATTCCCCTTTTTTGTCATTCATTTATTTAGGTATTTTTAATGTATGGGTAGAAAATAATAAGTAAAATAAATAAAGGAAAATAAAATGGAATTCTTCCGAGGATGGGATGTCATGAGACTCACAAGTAGTGATTTCTTGACTGATCCCTAGGTGAGAGGAATTAGCTAAATGTTACCAGAGTATTGGGATATTTAGCCAAATTTCTCAATATCAAGAGATTCATTAATAAAAATCAAAATATAAAATTCTTTTCATAATTCCATATGCATCATAAACCATATGTTAGCATTGTGTGCATAAATAAAGGAAAATAATAAATGGAATTCTTCCGATGATGGGATGCTACGGAAGTCACAAGTAGTGATTCCTAGCTGATCCCTAGGTGAGAAGAGTCATACTAATTGTTGCCAAAAGTATTAGAATATTTAGTATGATTTTTCAATAATTTAATTTTTTTGTTAAAAATAAAAACAAATAAGTTTTTTTAAAAAAGGGAAAAATAGAAAAAGGAAATTAACAATAAAGTTTAAATTTCAAAATTAATAAAACCCGATGATGGGATGTCATGAAACTCACAAGTAGTGATTTCTTGACTGATCCCTAGGTGAGAAGAGTTCACTAAGTGTTACCAGAGTATTGGGATACTTAGTGCAATTTTTCAATAATAAGAATTTTTTATTTAAAATAAATAGAGAAATATTTATATAAAAAAAATCAAAAATTTCATTTGCATCATTTATTATCTGTTTGCATCATATGCATTCATAATAATTTTCGAAATGGGTGTGGGCCCTTCCGATGATGAGATTCTGTAGAAGTCACAGGTAGTGATTCTTAAGAAATCTCTAGGTGAGGAAAATTATTTCGAATGTTGCCAAAAGTATTGGAGTATTCGATTTAATTATTCAATACAAAAGGGTTCACACTCACTTTCGATAAACAAAATTTAACCGTTTTTTTAAAAATAAAAAAAATAGTTTTGATAAATACTAAAAGGCTTCAAAAAATGGAATAAAAAGGAATTAATTATAAGTATTAATTCAAGACCATTTCATTAAAATTAAAGGATAACACATGATTATTATGGTACCGTTTTTTACGGGCGTCGTGGGGGTGCTAATCCTTCCCCACGCGTAACCGTACCCCCGAACCCAAAATTTTGTTTTCGCAGACCAAAATTGTCTTTTTAATAAAACTTAATTAATTTTGAGATTTTGTTAAAAAGATAAATATTTTAGGTGACCAATCACACCTAGTCAAAAAAGATTGGTGGCGACTCCTTTTGTTTTTAAAACGTGTTTTTTCAAAATCGTCGAGCGCGAAGCCGTTATGACAGCTTGGCGACTCCGCTGGGGACACTTTTGAGGGTCAAGCCATTTATTAATCTTGTGTTATCCAAAGTTTTAATTTAATAGTCTTGAATGATATTTAAACTTAATTCACTTGGATTTTGAAAATGATTTTGTTTGCATTTGCATTTTATATTATTTATTTTATGTTTTATATTTGTATATACTTGTTGTTAATAAATTGTTGAGGTATTTAGGATAGAGAAAATAGTTTAATTTGAGTCTGACGTGTTCCCTCATACACACACTTGCACTGGCATTTGCATAACATGAGCTCTATACCCGGGTTCTGTCCTCCTTAGGAGGGAGTAGAGTACCTTTGCTCTCGTGAGGTAATCACCTCCGCAATGGCAAGCGAAATACTCCCACTCAAATTAAATCTTACTAGTCCAGTGTGGACGACAGTGAGGTATAATTTGGGAACCTTTAGATCTTTATAAATCCCAACCCAGCATGTAAAAGGCCCTAAGAAGCCAATCCTAGCTAGAGCCATGTCCGATTTTTGTAGAAATTATCCTGAAATTAGGACACATGAAGGAACATTTTACTACCCATTTTTTCATATCATAACTCTATTGATTTTTCAAATTCATGCTCTCATAAAATCAAAAGATATTTGTTTTCAAATAAAATTTCACATTTTTACAATTTTAGAGAATAAAACAAAGATTTATTCGATTTCTCTCCTTTGTCAAAAATAACATGAAAACGTCCTTCATTCTTTAATACAATTTGAAAAAAATAACAATAATGTTTTTTATTTTTTAAACTAATGCATAGACATTAAAAAGAAAGAAGAATTTTGATGAGAAAATAAAAGGTAAGTGCATTGTCACGTTCCTTTAAAAATAAATTAAATAAAAAGGGAACTTAAAGAAAATAAATTGTGGTGTGAAAATAAGATTTTTTTTTTGAAAGAGAGAAAAAAAAAAGAAAATTTATTCTTTTAAAAAAAAAAGAGGAGGAGGAGAAATCATCAAATTCTAAAATGAAAAAAGAAAGAAAGAAAGAATTCATTGAATTTAAATGAGAAAAAATTTTGATTCTTTTATTCTTAAATTTTAGCATAACATATCTCATTACATTAATGCATTCACATCACATAATAAGGAGAGTATTTGTCTTTTTGGATTAAAGAAAATCAAAGACATGGGAGATCAATTTGAAGCTAGACTTACTACTTTGGAGAATAATCAAGAAGAATTTTGCTGGCACGATATACGGGAGATGAAGGGGAAGCTAGCTAAAATAATGGAGATGCCTGAAAGTTTTGGAGAGGCTAAATTGGTTCATTTTCAATGGTCGCTGTCGTTTCCAGAACAATTACATGTTAAATCATTAGCAAGTGGAAATAGATTGACTTTTCATGAAATGGTCAACCAGGGATCTACAATGCTTGATTTGTTTTTGAAGGATTTGGAATGTTGAGGGCACTAGAATAAGGAAGAGTTAGTAAGGAATTTTGAGTCTTGTAAACAATTCTTATGTGAATATGAATGTTACAAGATTTTAGATAGGTTTGCATTCACTTCATTCATGTGTGCATAACATGATTTTGACAAAAGATAATAAGGTTAATAATAATTGTTTCAAAAAAAAAAGAAGCAAAAAAAAAAAACAAGTGATCAAAGCCAAAAAAAAAAAGAAAAAAAAAACAATTTTAGTTCATAATATATATATATATATATATATATATTCCCTTTTGGTGTGTGACTTGTGATATTGTAAAATAATAACAAGTTTGAAATTTCTTTTACATGTAGATATACAATTTCAATACAATAAAAGCTTCACATAGCATGGCAAGCATGACATCTAATTCTAGGTTGTGACGGATTTGGTGTAGATATAGCTTGATCATTGAAAAGCTTCGGAGATAGTCTTGGACCACGGAAGGGACGGAAACGAGTCGAATGGAAAGGATGGAAAAAGCTCAACAAGAGATGAGAGAGCAATTATCACAAATGGCAGGTTTGTTGGAAAAGTTGAACAATGGAGAAATGGGACAATTAGCCACTCAAGAGGGGCATCGATTACGAAACGCTGAAGATTCTTTTTGTCCACTCAACATTGGCCCACGAGAAACCCAATCATCTCAAGAGCCACAAGCAATACCCACCGAGGGTTATGTGTGCCCTAATATGCCGTCTGCAGCCGACCCTAGTCAGTTTCAAGGGCATGCAATTTCCACTATGAACCCCTTCGAACCAGCATATATCGCCAATCCGGGTAGTCACAAAGAGCAAGGGATGCCACAAGTGGAAGAAGGCTCAAGTTCCCGACAAAAGATAAAGCTTATAGAAGAAAGGCTTCGGATTGTTGAAGGAATGGATTTCCATGGATCTTTAGATGCAGCCAAATTATGCTTAGTACCTGGTGTGGTCATTCCGTCAAAGTTTAGAGCTCCAGAATTTGAAAAATACGATGGGACCACTTGTCCAAAGGCCCATATCACTATGTACTGTAGAAAGATGGCAGCGCATGTGCATGACGATAAGCTGTTGATCCATGTTTTCCAAGACAGCCTTAAGGGATCTGCTGCTAGGTGGTATACACAACTGGGCAGGGGTGATATTCACTCATGGGAAGATTTGGCAAGGGCATTTGTCGCCCAATATAAGCATATTGTGGATTCAGCCCCAGATCATTTATCCTTGCAAACTATAGAGAAGAAAGCTACTGAAGGCTTTAGAGAATACGCCCAGAGATGGAAAAGTGTTGCCGCCCAGGTCCAGCCTCCCCTCACAGAAAAAGAGACTGTAACTTTGTTTCTTAGTACACTCCAGGCACCATATTATGATAGAATGATTGGGAATGTTACTAAGAATTTTGCCGACATGGTGGCCTCCGGAGAGATGATTGAGAATGCAATTAAGAGGGGCAAGATCAAGACAGGTGACATAGCTGATAACAGACTTGAAAGGATGGAAGAAGAAGTACAAGCTACGACATTTGAGGGACAATTTCCCAGAAATTCGATTCCATATAATCCCTATTTGTCTCACCCATCATACCGTCCAACCTTGAACAGTGTCTCCTATGATCCTTATCTCTATTCACCAATCCCACAATCGGGATTCCAAGCAAACCCTTACCCTTCAACGGTTGCTCATGCGCCTATCTGCATGCCTAGGCCAGTAGCTCAACCTCCTCAACCATCAATAAACAACAGAAAAAGATCGAGAAGTAATCAAGGAAAAATCCCAATTCCCATCTCCGATCTTTTGCCTTTTTTGGTGAAAAACCAAAATTTGGCTCTTATACCTTTGAGGACAGCACCAAACCCGTTGGCCAAGAGCTATGACCCGAACAACAAATGTGACTATCACATGGGGGCAATTGGGCATGCAACAGAAAAATGCAGACAGTTGAAGGAAAGGATTGAAGAGCTCATCAATGGTGGAATCTTGACTCAAAAACTCATGGAACAGTGGAAGTCCACTTTGGTGTAGAGTCATGGCATTTTGGCAAATCAATCTGGAGGAAAACGAAGATTTTGAGATTTTGGAGCCTGTATTTTGTTGGGAAATGCTTGTTATTTTCGTTGGCCTAGGTGATAATTGTATGAGCACAACTTTTTGCATGAGTTATTTTCCAGTGGCATATGACAAGAATGCCTCTTTTCTTCACATTAATGATAAAAATGATTCCAATAAAATTAGTGATTACTGTCAAAGATGAATGCATTAAATCACTCTTGGATCACATCTCCATAAAATCTAAGTCAATCAGAAGCCAAAAAGCCAAATTGGGGCATAAGATTCGAAAGTCCAATTTTGTTTTCACTTTGACCATGATAGGGCTTTATTGTTAATGATTTTCAAGAAATAATCGATTTGCAAAACTTTTTGAGATTTTTTGGAAATCAATGACAATCTCAAAGATTCTGAATAATGGAAGTCAAACATGTGACAAGATCATTTTGAAATACCTTTCCACCTAAATTCTTGTACAAATCCCAAACTCTTCAATCTTGTACTCCCAAGATGCCTTTCGCCCATGATTTGGAGCAAGATAGCAAAAAAAAAAAAAACCAAAGTTGAGGATACCACTGTTGTCCATCTATACAATACCTTGGGTTACGCATCACCTTTTTCCTTAAATGACGATGTGGTGTGTGAGATCAAGCTCTGTCATATTAAAGTGTTGCATTACAAAAAAAAACAACAAAAAAACAAAGAAAGAAAAGGAAGAAAAAAAGAAAAAGAAAAAATGAAATTGATTGTGACATCATGCAAACATGATATTCAGAGGATTTCAAATGCCAAAGGAAAAACTTATCCTAAGAATTGCTTTTCAATATAAGCATCTTAATTTGAGATGACGAATGGCCGTCTTTCGTATTCCATTCGCAAATACAAACATTATCCTTTTGCTACCCCTTTTGAGCCTGATAATTTCTTTCACAATAAACCTCTTCCAAGGATCACCCTCCACACCGGGGGGCATGTGCAGAAAATATCTTTTCAAAGAAAATAAATGATTAAGCTTTTGTTTTCGATCAAATAAGATTTACTATGTTTTGGAAATCTTGGATAGGAATCAATAAAAAAGGAAAAAAGAAAGAGAAAGGAGGAAGGATACATGTAAAAGTACACAAAGAAAGATGCTTCAAAGGATGAATAGGATTTTGAAAAAAAAAAAGAGAAAGAAAAAAGAAAAAAAGAAAGAAAAAAAGAAGAAAAGGAAGAAATACATGGAAAAGTAAAAAGAGAAAAGGTGCTTCTAAGCACGTAAATGATAGATGTCTATATGAAAAGAAATGATCCTTGGATTGATCACCTTCAAACACATTTTTGGGCCTATTTATCTATTCTTTTAGAACCCTGAACCATGGCCTACATTACGTGCTTAAAAGTCCATTTTGATCAAGTATGGATGCTTGTATCGAAGAGCTCTTCTTTGGAAGATTCTCGCCATTTTTTGGTTTGAATGAAATTTGAATTCTTGAATGCATGGTGGAACAATCAATCAAAAAAATGCAAAAAAAAAAACAAAAACAAAAAAAAATAGAGAAAAGAAAGCAAAAGAAAGTGCACAGCTTTAGGGTGAAAACCCGAAAAGGGCAGTCTAGAGCAAATAATGAACTTTTCATGCAACCAAGTCAAGCAGTGACATGAATTGAAAATGTGGAAAAAGAATTAATAAGCCTTGAGAGATCCTCGAGATATCCAAAGATTTTGATTGCCGACATTTTTTGAAAAAAGTTTGAACCTTCCTTCTTGTAAATACTCTTCCTAAGTAGGAAAGATGTCAGTCATTCATGCCCGATCTTGGCATTTGTAAAATGTCATTATTTGAGAATTTGAGAGATTGTCAAATCAAGTTGTGAATATTTTGTTTCTTTTCTCATTCAGAATTGTGTTCAAAAAAAAAGAAGGGAAGAAAAATGATGGTATTTTAAGAAAACCATTTTGAGCTAAGAAAGAAACCCTTGTTTTTGGATAAGTGGCAAAATATTCCTCAAACAAAACACCTGGTGCATCAAACTTTCAATTGTCCAGTTGAAGAGATCCGAGTAGGATTTATGTCACTCATCTCGAAAAGTAATCACTAATCTTTTGAAAGGATCAAATATCACTCGTGAAATTTAGATTCAATTCCCTCCTGGAAAATAGTTATGAGAAAATTTTCAGTGCTTTTCGTCAAAAGGCTATGATGAGCACCAGAACCCTGCAGAAATGAGATTAAAACAGAAAGGAGCTTTCATGATCATGTTGGGGCAAAGAAAATAAAAAGACAAATAATGTGCCTCTTTTGGCAAGACAAGATAGAGTTTCAAAGTTAGAAAATGTACAGGATTGAGTGTCATGCATACATGCATACATACACAATATCATACAGCATCAACATCGAAAGTTTTTGTGTAAAATTTTGAGATTAAAACATGTTTCTCAAGCTGAAGACTCAACACCATTCAATCAAGATTTCAAAGGTTATGCAACCTTTTCCAAGAAAAAAAGAAGAAGAGAGAGAAAGAAAAGAAAGAAGAAAAAGAGAGTAGAGAGAAAAAGAGAAAAAAAAAGAGAGAAAAAGAGAAAAAAAGAAAAAGAAAAAAAAAAGAGAAAAGAGAAGAGAAAAAGAGAAAAAAAGAAAAAGAAGAAAAAAAGAGAGAAAGAAAAGAGAAGAGAAAAAGAGAAGAGAAAAGAAGAGAGGAGAAAAAAAGAGAAGAAAGAAAAGAAGAGAGAGAAAAGAAAAAGAGAAGAAAGAAAAAAAAGAGAGAAAGAAAAAAAGAGAGGGGCAAGTTTACTCATGATAAAGAAAATTACAAATCCAGTTTTACCAGTGCCATGTTTAATCAAGATTAAAGTTTGATTTTCAGAAGATAAGCAAATTTCAAGTCCTCCGGGCACAAATTCAAAAATCAAGTCCTCCGGGCACAAAGTTTAACTCTTCAAGTATAATTCTAAGACCTCCGGGCAAGAATTTCGAACTTTTCATATAATTCTAAGTCCTCCGGGCACAAATCATAAGACCTCCGGGCAAAAATTTTAAAGTTTCAATGCCTCTGTTGCAAGAGGAGCACTTTTCAGAAAAAAGAATTTAAGTCCTCCGGGCACAAATCATAAGTCCTCCGGGCACAAATCTCAAGTCTTCCGGGCATCAATTTTAAACTTTTTTAAGTAAAGTCTAAGTCCTCCGGGCACCGTTTTAAACTCTTCAGGAAAAATACTAAGTCCTCCGGGCACCAGAATCAAATTTCAAGTCCTCTGGACACCAATTCCAAGTCCTCCGGGCATAAATCTAAGTCCTCCGGGCACAAATCATAAGACCTCCGGGCACCAATTCTAAGTCCTCCGGGCAAAATTTTTAAAGTTTTAATGCCTCTGCTGCAAGAGGAGCACTTTTCAGAAAACAAATCATAAGACCTCCGGGCACCAATTCTAAGTCCTCCGGGCAAAATTTTTAAAGTTTCAATGCCTCTGCTGCAAGAGGAGCACTTTTCAGAAAACAAATCATAAGACCTCCGGGCACAAATCATAAGTCCTCCGGGCAAAATTTTTAAAGTTTTAATGCCTCTGCTGCAAGAGGAGCACTTTTCAGAAAAAGAATTTAAGTCCTCCGGGCACAAATTTAAGTCCTCCGGGCACCAATTATAAGTCCTCCGGGCACAAATTTCAAGTCCTCCGGGCACAACTCTAAGACCTCCTGGCACAAATTTAAGACCTCCGGGCACAATCTCAAGACCTTCGGGCACAATCATAAGACCTCCGGGCACCAAATCTCAAGTCCTCCAGGCAAAAATTTAAAGTTTCATCGCCTCTGCTGCAAGAGGAGCACATTCTCAGGAAAAAATTTTAAAGTTTCATCGCCTCTGCTGCAAGAGGAGCATATTTCCAGAAAAAGAATTTAAAGTTTCATCGCCTTTGCTGCAAGAGGAGCACACTTCCAGAAAAGATTTAAAGTTTCATCGCCTCTGCTGCAAGAGGAGCACATTCTCAGGAAAAAATTTTAAAGTTTCATTGCCTCTGCTGCAAGAGGAGCTTTCTCAAAAAAAAAAAAATTTAAATTTAAAGTTTCATCGCCTTTGCTACAAGAGGAGCACATACAAAAAAAGAAGGAAAAAAAAAGAAAGAGAAAAAAAAGAAAAAAGGAAAAAAGAAGAAAAAAGAAGAAAGAAAGAAAAAAGAAGAAGAGATTAGGTCATAAGCCGAACAAAATTAGTGTCTATTATCTTTGCTCTATTCCTGATCCTCAGCAATGAGCAAAGAGGGGCAGCTGTTGACACCTAATTTTGTCCCATTCTGTTATTATTATTATTATTATTATTATTATTATTATTATTATTATTATGTTTATTTTTATTTTTATCTTTATTATTATTATTATTATTATTTTTGTTTATTGTCCAATCAGCCCTACTTCCCAGGCCATCCCATCCCCGGCCAGCTAGTCTGCCAACCACCCATAGCCCTTCCCCTTAGTTGTCTCGTCTGTCACCATCCTCGCCATACCCAAGCTTCAAAGCCCCATACCATTTCCCCTCTAAAAACCCTCATCCGGTCACAATCAAGGGATGGGGGGGTCGGTCATTCACTCTTTCGTTCCTTCTCGACAACAAGGGGATTGTGGTTTCTTTCCTCTCGGTCTGCCAGTCCCCATTCAACCAAAAACAGCCCCAACACAGCCTCTGCTTGTCTCCTCTCACCATCGTGAATCACCATTGCCAACATCACACAACACCGAAGCCACCATCATCACCACCACCACCGAGACCCCCTAACCCAGATCTGTGAACCCCATTACACTGAAACCCCAAACTCAGTACTTCACCGAAACCCCCAAACACAAAGCCCAGATCTGAAACCCCACCTGCAAAACACAAACCAAACAACAACAACCAAAACCGAACCATCAACCAGAAAGATCAAGAAAACGAAAAAAAATAAATAGAAAAAAAGAAAGGTGAGATGTTTTTCAGAGGGCTAGATTAGTGAGGTTAGAGTTGTTTTCAGGGGAAACGAATCCCAGATCTGAGAAGAGGAAGTTGAGAGGAGTGTTTTTAGGGTTGTCCGGAAAACCAACGGAAAATCGCAAGGTGTTGCATGGTGGCCGGCAGTACTCTGGCGAAAGAAAGGCTGAGAGGATTTGGAGTTTTATTTTTTTGTGTGTGGCGAGGAATCTGATGAAAAATGGGTTTTGAAAAAGGGTTTGCCTTTTATAGCTAAGGAGAAACGAAGAGTAAGGAGGCGACCCGCATGTGGACTTGACCCAACCGAAATCCGCGCAAGCTCGCCCGCCTGTGGAAAAAGGAGTGGGATCCGAGTGCTGCTCCCAATAGACGCGACTAAGATCCGCGAGTTCGCTCGCCTGCCCCGCCAAAAGAAAGAAGCTGTGAGCTCGCCCGATCGAGGAAAGAGTAAGACCTGTGAGCTCGCCCGCCTGCCAAAATTGCGAAGATCTGTGAGCTTGCCTGCCCGAGGAAAAGGAATAGCTCGCGTCACTAGCCAAAATTGCAAAGATTTGTGAGCTCGCCCGCCCCGCCAGAAGGAAGAAGCTGTGAGATCGCCGCCCGAAGAAGAGGAAAGACTTGTGAGCTCGCCCGCCTGCCAAAAGGAAGAAAAATCGCACGCTCGCCCGCCTCGCCAAAAGGAGAAGCGTGCTCGCCCGCCCTCCAATAGGGGTACTCGCCCCGCCAAAGAAAGAGAAAGAAGAATCCGCGAGTTTGCTCGCTCGTCCACGAGCTCGCCCGCCCAAAGAAAAAGAAGTCCACGCGCTCGTTTGAGGAGTTCGCCCACACGGGGAGAAAGAACATCCAAGAGCTCGCCAGCTCAAGGAGTTCGCCCGCCCGAGGAGGGTATATTCCCCTTTTTTGTCATTCATTTATTTAGGTATTTTTAATGTATGGGTAGAAAATAATAAGTAAAATAAATAAAGGAAAATAAAATGGAATTCTTCCGAGGATGGGATGTCATGAGACTCACAAGTAGTGATTTCTTGACTGATCCTTAGGTGAGAGGAATTAGCTAAATGTTACCAGAGTATTGGGATATTTAGCCAAATTTCTCAATATCAAGAGTTTCATTAATAAAAATCAAAATATAAAATTCTTTTCATAATTCCATATGCATCATAAACCATATGTTAGCATTGTGTGCATAAATAAAGGAAAATAATAAATGGAATTCTTCCGATGATGGGATGCTACGGAAGTCACAAGTAGTGATTCCTAGCTGATCCCTAGGTGAGAAGAGTCATACTAATTGTTGCCAAAAGTATTGGAATATTTAGTATGATTTTTCAATAATTTAATTTTTTTTGTTAAAAATAAAAACAAATAAGTTTTTTTAAAAAAGGGAAAAATAGAAAAAGGAAATTAACAATAAAGTTTAAATTTCAAAATTAATAAAACTCGATGATGGGATGTCATGAAACTCACAAGTAGTGATTTCTTGACTGATCCCTAGGTGAGAAGAGTTCACTAAGTGTTACCAGAGTATTGGGATACTTAGTGCAATTTTTCAATAATAAGAATTTTTTATTTAAAATAAATAGAGAAATATTTATATAAAAAAAAATCAAAAATTTCATTTGCATCATTTATTATCTGTTTACATCATATGCATTCATAATAATTTTCGAAATGGGTGTGGGGCCTTCCGATGATGAGATTCTGTAGAAGTCACAGGTAGTGATTCTTAAGAAATCTCTAGGTGAGGAAAATTATTTCGAATGTTGCCAAAAGTATTGGAGTATTCGATTTAATTATTCAATACAAAAGGGTTCACACTCACTTTCGATAAACAAAATTTAACCGTTTTTTTAAAAATAAAAAAAAAATAGTTTTGATAAATACTAAAAGGCTTCAAAAAATGGAATAAAAAGGAATTAATTATAAGTATTAATTCAAGACCATTTCATTAAAATTAAAGGATAACACATGATTATTATGGTACCGTTTTTTACGGGCGTCGTGGGGGTGCTAATCCTTCCCCACGCGTAACCGTACCCCCGAACCCAAAATTTTG
This sequence comes from Heritiera fomes, assembly GCA_032173925.1. NCBI lineage: Eukaryota > Viridiplantae > Streptophyta > Magnoliopsida > Malvales > Malvaceae > Heritiera > Heritiera fomes. The sequence continues at coordinate 9,219,505 of JAPDPM010000021.1, read as the reverse complement.
TTTTCGCAGACCAAAATTGTCTTTTTAATAAAACTTAATTAATTTTGAGATTTTGTTAAAAAGATAAATATTTTAGGTGACCAATCACACCTAGTCAAAAAAGATTGGTGGCGACTCCTTTTGTTTTTAAAACGTGTTTTTTCAAAATCGTCGAGCGCGAAGCCGTTACGACAACCTATTTTCTATTGCCACTATCTTTGTCATCACCTGCTACAACTTCAACTGTCATCGTACCCTGCTTTGACCATCCTCATCCGTGTTTTTTCTTTCTTAATTTGTCATCATCTTCAACACTAGCTGCTCGTACATCGCTGCCGGTTCCAAGCCGCCGTTACTGCTTGCAAAACATCGCCCCGCTTGCTATTCCAAACACGAAAGATATCGCTACTGCCTGCAGTGGTTTTGTCTGCTACTGTGTTCCCAACCCGATTGCATCATCTCCATACGCTTGTTCGCCTAACTCAGTCTGTCATCCGCACCAGTTTCTTGCCTACGCCACTGTCCGGTTCATCATCGAAGCTGAACGTCTATAACCGTCACTTGCTGCATTGCTGCTTGCTTGTCCCGTTCTAGCCACTTGCTTTCATTGTCCTTTGCTCAGTATCCTAACCAAACCGCATCATCCTGGGAAGCTATCACCGCTGCTGCTTAAAAGAAATGATAGATTGTTAAAGTCTGAGAACTAAGGAAGGAAAAGACGTCAATTAATTGTTCAGGTTTCTCCTCTTTCCTTTCATTTTATTGACTAATCAGTTTTTTTGGTGGTATGAGTTGAATATTTAATATTTGACTTACTAATTTGTTTTACTGGCATGATAACTTAACAAATTTAATAATGTGATTTGACAACTAGGATTTAATACCTTAGTGAATAATTCGTTAAATGCTAATAATTTGATAATTGAAGGATATTTTAATTTGATTTGATGATTTAATAAACCAATTTCGGTTTGCATGTTAATTGGCATATTGATTTAATAACTATTTACATGTTGATTGATAATTTGCGCGTTAATAAATATGATTTGTATTTGTACAACTTGATTCATTTGTATGATAATCTACAAGTGTAATTAAGATTTAATTAAATGATGTGATTTGTTTGAAGATTTACAGGACAAGACTTTTAATTTTAGAAAATATGACCATTTAGGAAACTATAGCAAAACTCGTTAGGTTAATAAAAATTAGTAAATAAATAAATAAGTATAATATGTGGTGACTATCCGATGATGAAAACCTTAAGGTGACTGCAAGTAAGCAGCACTTAAGGATTTTCTAGGCATGAATATCTTATTAAATTTTTCCGAAATAATGGATAGTTTAAAAAGATATTTTTAAAAAAATCAACACTTATGTAAAAAACAATATTATATTAAATTTAATAAATAAATGAATGGTGATTATCTGAGGATGAAATGCTTAAGGTGACTGCAAGTAAGCAGCACTTAAGGAATTTCTAGGTAAAAGCTTCCTTTTAAATTTTTCCAAAGTAATGGATGATTTAATTAGAAGTTTTTGAAAAATAATAAACATTTATTTTAAATAATATAAATAAAATAAAAAATTCAAGAGATAATAATTAATAATGACAATAATAATAATTTAGAAAGAGTAAATAATGAAGATGGGTAAAGATTGTCCCGATGATGGAAGTCTTAGGGTGATTGTGAGTAAGCAGCACCTAAGAATTTTCTAGGTGAGAAGTTCCTTTAGATTATTGCCAGAGTAATGGAGAATTTGAAGGTGATTTCAATAAAAAAACAATCAATATTCATTTTCCCAACAAAGATAAAATAAATAAAAAGAACAAATAAATAAAATTACGAAATAAAATTAAAAAGGGTTAGAACGGGTAGAAATAAAATTTTAAGACAAACTTAGAATAATTTAAGGCTAAAATGGTACCATCCTAGATGGGCATTGTGGGGGTGCTAATCCTTCCCCACATGTAACTGTACTCCCGAACCTAGAATTTTTGAATGTAGACCCAACCTTGTCCATAGTTATGAATAGGTGACCAATCACACCTAGGTAGAATGGTTGGTGGCGACTCCTAGAATTTTAAAGTCTAGCGGTTAGGTTTACGGACCTAGACGTTATGACAGTTTGGCGACTCCACTGGGGAACATTAGATAGTCAGGCCAATAATTAGCCTTAGGTTTGTTTAAGTTTGTCTACAAATTTTTCACAAGAAAACATTAATAATCAAAGCATTGGTTCCTTCCCACACACTCACTTGCATGTGCATGCATAAGCCTTCCACCCGGGCTTTGTCCTTTCTAAGAGGAAGTAAAGTACCTATTGCTCTCGTGAGGTGCTAACCTCCGCATGGGCTGGTGAAATACTTCCACTCAAATTGAATCCTTTCCGCTTGTAGCCGTTGGGTGAGGATCGGAGTGCCTTATTAGTCCTATGGATTAGTGAGGAACAATTTGAGAACCTTTAGTCTACTTGTCCAAACCATGCATGTAAAGGCCTAAGAGACCTAGTTTAAGCTAAAGCCATGCTAGTATAGAGATTACCCTATTAGGACACATGAAGGAACCACAATTAGTAAAAAATGTGATAATAATATAAAATGACAAATAATGTATAATTTTTTATAAAAAATAAAATAAAAATGAAAAAACTAACTAAAAGATTCCTTTGTCCCCCAACAATTGTCACAGGAATAAGGATTAGTTACTTCCATGGAGAAACAAGAGCCTATTTCATGTGTCATTCTAAAAAAGGAGTCAGAAGAGACCCAACAAAAAGAGGGTGATTGTTTGCCAGAAGATTATGTGTCTATCCTTCCTGAGAAGATACATCTTGACCTGAAGCAGAATAATGTTCCCGAACTTGTCAATTTTTGGAAACAATGGAAAAAGGAAAGACGTGAAGCATTTCAAGCAAAGTTTGGAGATTTGATGTTACTCCTCTCAGTAAACGTAGACATGGAGCTAGTTAGAGCTATGGTTCAATTTTGGGACCCATCATATAGGTGCTTTGTCTTTAATGAAGTTGACATGGTACCAACCATCGAAGAATATTCAATCATGCTTCGCTTGGAATGCTTCAAATCTGACAGAGTCTATAAAAGAAATAAGAAAAGTGGGTATCGAAAGAAGTTGGCAACCATCATGAGAGTTGAAGTCGAAGATGTAGACAATTGGGTTCGACAAAAAGGTGGGCAAGATTATATACAATGGGATTTCTTACGAGACCACATTGGCAAGCATTTAGAGGAAGATTGGAGCATGGGCATGATGGCTGTGGCTATATATGGAATGGTGGTGTTTCCTAGGGTCTTAGGTTATATTGACATTTCGGTTATCGACTTTGTGGAAAGATTGGATTTCGAGATCAATGTTGCACCTGCAATTTTAGCTGAGACATTTCGATCTCTTAATTATTGTAGAAGAAAGGGAGAAGGACGCTTCATGGGATGTTTGCCTCTTCTCTACATCTGGATGAAGAGTCACTTTGAATGTAAAGAATCCCACTTTCACAAAGCATATTACAAGGTTTGTATTCCTATTAAGGAATTCTATGAAAGTCAATGGCCAAGACCACAATCAAAGAATGCATGGATTTGGAAGCTACGCAACCTTACCAGGCAAGAGGTAGTTTGGTTGGCACCTTGGATGCGACATGTTCCAACTTTATTCAGTTGTGGAAAATATCCTTGGATTCCTTTACTAGGATTATGGGGTGCCATTAGTTATGCTCCTTCTATGGTTAGAAGACAATTAGGGTCTGAACAGTTTATTCCAATGACTCATGGGCTTGCACAATTTGAGTTTGACTACAATGAAGTAGGGTCTTTGAAGAAGGCAGAAGAGGCTATTCAGGCATGGAAGTCCACTGTCAGAATAAGTGTAGGAATCTACACAAACAATCTGACTCCTGGTTATTTGGTTTGGCATACCCGACGAGGTAAAGATGTTAAGTTCTCTTTAGAAAATGGCGATCCATCAAATCCAATAATGCGAGAATCAGTAATAGAGTTGGAACTAGCTAAAAGGAAACTACAGAAGGAAAGGGATGAGCTGCAAGGAGAAAATAAAAGATTGAAGAAAGAAATACAAGAGATGTCAGAACAAGCTCAGGGGATGGATCAAGAAAAGGGGAAGATGCAAAATTTGATTGATGAGATGAAGAAGAAATTAACAAATGTTAGCTCCGAGCTAGTACAAATAAAAGAAGAAAAGAAACTCTTCGAGGCTCAAGTGGAGGAAAAGAAGCTTGAAAATCAAGAACTTCAAAACAAGATGCAGGTAATGATAAATGACACACAAGTTCAAATTGAAAATGTGGTCAAATCATATAAGAAAATGGAGGAAGATGTGATCTTTTGGAGAGAAGAATGTGGGAAATGGAAGAAGGCTCGTGACATTCAACTACTAGAGCAAATTTTTGAGCAGATCAACATGGTCGCCGGGATAGCTGACGAGGTCCAGCAGACTATAGTGAACTTGAGAGATGCTATACCCCCATTTGGATATTATAGGCGGCGATTGTTGCAGTTCTTAGACATGGCATATGAGCACTATGGCTTATTAGGAAAGCTTTTATGGAAGCTATAGATTTTCTTTTTGGATGTAATAATTTTCTTATATTCTGTTAGACATTTGTTTTGGGACAAAGTTCATTTAATAGCATTGGTATTTTTTTAATATATACATCTTTCTGAATAAACAAAAATAGATAAATAAAAAATAAAATAATCAAAAAAATTAAAAATTAAAAATTTAAAAAATATTGAGTTTGTCTAGGTCATTAATTCATGTATTGCATAACATATCATAATTACATCACACACTTTTGCATACATAAGAATGTATATAGAATTAATTATTAGGATATATAGTTAAATTTAAATTTGGTATGCATACCATGTATTTGGCTCATTTGTGCATGCATTTTTAGGCATTAACACATCATGACATAACATCTTAACTTTGGGTTATGGTAATAAGGTTTAAAGACACCCTCTTCAAATAATCTACTCATCAATTCACCAAGTTCAAGGAGAAAGGACGAGGTGATCACATGGAAAGTATGGAAGAGAAGAATGATATGAAGACCCAAATGAAGATTGACTCTTTAGAAAAGAGATTGCAAGTTGTGGAAGGGTTGGATTTTTATGGTTCATTGGATGCTGCTAGCCTATGCTTAGTCCCGGATGTAGTCATCCCACCGAAGTTCAAGGCACCGGAGTTTGAAAAGTTTAATGGAACCTCTTGCCCCAAGACTCACCTCATCATGTATTGTCAGAAGATGGCTCCTTACAAGCATGACGACAAGTTGTTGATCCATATTTTTCAAGAAAGCTTTACAGGTTCTGCTGCTAAGTGGTATGCTCAGTTGGAAAGGACTCGCATCAATTCTTGGGAAGCATTAGCAAGAGCATTTATATCGCAGTACAAACATATCATAGATCTAGCACCAGACCGGTTATCTCTACAAGCCATGGAGAAGAAGCCTACTGAAAGCGTTAGAGAGTATGCTCAAAGATGGAGAGATAGGGCTGCACAAGTCCAACCTCCCCTTACAGAAAGAGAAATCACCACCTTGTTTGTCCATACTCTTAAAGCACCTTATTATGAAAGAATGATCGGTAGTGCTACTAAAGATTTTGCAGATATAGTGCTATCTAGAGAAATTATAGAGAATGCTATCAAGAGTGGTAGATTAGATGATGGTGATATGGCTGATAAGAAGGAAAGATTAATAGTGAAGGAGAAAGAGGAAGAGGTCCAAGCTTTGAAGTATCAAGGGCAACAAACAGGAGGATATACCCCATGTCTTCCTTATTCAATGAACCAATCATATGAACCCAACATCTCAAACTCAAATTTTTGTCAACCAGTTGTTCAAACAAACTTTCAAGCACCAGTACCTGTTCGGACAAAAATCTCAAGAGGCTCACGAAACAAACGAAAAAGGACTATCTTGGATCCAATTCCTATGCCTTACATTGAGTTGTTCCATTATCTCATTGAGAATAATCTGATTGCACTAATCCACCTAGAACCTTTGAAGCCTCCATATCCGAAATGGTATGATCCTAAAGCACAATGTGAATATCATAGTGGGAATAGAGGCCATTCAATAGAAAGTTGCCCTGCTTTTAAGTATAAGGTGCAAAGTTTGATTAGAACAGGTGTGTTAGATTTTGAGGAGAAAAATTAGTCAAATGATGATCATAATGGGGCATGAAAGTATGTATGTGCAAAGGGTTGTTCTTGATTAGTTCCATTGATTTCTTTCAAAGTATTGCAATAGGATATTTTATGGATTGACTTTTGTTTATTTTTCATCATTTCAATAAAGTGGCAAATGCATTTCATTACACTTCTTGCTCAAATTAAACCTTAACTTTGTATATCCTTTTGTATTTCCCTATACCTTTCTTGGTGTCTAAATGATGATGTACAATCAGTTATGATAAGAATGTGGGATTAAAATCTGAGAATTATATTCACATTGACAAGTTTGATGATATTTGTCCTCGAATATGATGTTGAAGTCAAATGACGAATTGTGCAAAAAAAAAAGAAGAAGATAGAATTGACATGCAGTATCATTCTTAAGTTTGTACTTGTTTAATAAATGATTCTTCGATGAGAATGTTCACATTTGAGATGAGAAATGGCCATCTTTCATTTTCCTATTATGAAAAATTATCCATTTGCCACCCCGTTTGAGCCTGTTTGTTTCTTTTTGAATAAACCCTGAACAAGGATCACCCTCCACATTGGGGGGCAAAATTGAAAGAGAATCTTGTTAAAGAAGAATGCCAACTCATAAAAGTCTCTAGAGAGGTATAGAAAATAAATAAGAAAAAGCTTTTCATGTTTAAAATCCTTGAAAAAAAAAAAGGAAAAGAAAAAGACAAATAAAAGGAGTGAATCAAGAATGGGGGCAAGATGTTGAGAAGATGGCAAAAATGAGACATATGCCAAGAATTTGATAAAGAATGGGGCAAAATGCCCGAGTGCTTCGATACAGTGAAAAATGATCCTTTGGTTTTTGACCCGTGAAACACATGTTTGAGCCTTTTATCCTTTTCATTCATAACCCATAACCGCAGCCTACGTTACGTGCTTTAAAAGTCCATTTTGATCAAATGAGAATATTTGAATTGAAAGAATCAAATATTGAGCTAAGGCATGCTTATGATGACATCAGAAAGAAATGAGACTGTAATTTCTTCTTGGGATTGATTAGAAAGTTATTGAGAATGTTAGTGAAAAATGAAAAAAAAAAAGAAAGAAAAAAAAGAAAAAAATGAAAAAAGAGAAGAGAAGAAAAGAGAAATGTGAAGTTTGAAGGCTCAAGTTGAAAACCTGTAAGGGCGGTTTGAGTCAAAAGATAGAGATTATATGCTTTAGAAGATGGCTTCAGCATAAGGAGAATCGACAGATCACATGGAGCGGGCCAAAAACCAATAGAATGAAAAGTTTGAGAATTGTCGGTTGAGTAAATTTTTGGAAAAAATCCTGAATTGGTATATCAGACTGGTTGTATATTCAGTGTTTAGATGCTAATTATCTTGTCATCCTAAATTGTTTCTATGCCTGTTTGTTCTTTAACTAACTTATTCTTATTTCTATCACCATGAATATCCTTTTCCCTTCTTCCAACAATTTCGCATTTGAGATTAAAAACATATTGCTTTGCATTTTTCATGAAATTGGAATGATGATAGATAAATGATTGAAAATCTCCATGAAAGATCCTTGCATTACCATGAGAAGAAATTTGAGAATGATCAAGGGCATGTGAGAAAAGAAAAGGAAGATGAAGAAGATAGTAAAATGATAAATCTTTAGATTGGGAAAGTCCAAATAGTTGACTAAGAAGAAAAGAAGAATGGCAATTACAATTGTGAGAAGCAAAGAAGGTAGGAAGATAAAAGTAAGAGGAACGTCTGATGAACCTTGTTACCACAACCTTTGCATAAATTTCATTGACATTAGCATTTATATTTCATCGATGCATTTGAATATAGGAAGAGCAATTTAAGCATTTGCATTGTACACTTGACATTCATGGCATTTAATTGTATACATGAAAAATGATAAAGGGAAAAGTGAAAAGAAAAAAAGAGAACGAAAAATAAGAAAGAAAGGAATGGAAAATGACAAAAATGATGTGAAAAATTGAGAAAAGAATGATGAAAATAATGAGAAAATGTGAGGAGAAAATGATGTGATAATGAGAAAAAGTGAGAAGAAAATGATAAGAAAAACCAAAAAAAATGATGAAAATAATGACTGTTCATGGATAGGATAACTAAAATTTTGAAATTTTAGAGTGATTTCCTAAAATTTTGAAATTTTGGACAGGAGAAGAAATTTTAGAGTGATTTCCTAAAATTTCAAAAAATTGGATAGGATAAGAAATTTTAGAGTGATTTCCTAAAATTTCGAAAAATTGGACATGAAAAGAAATGTTAGAGTGATTTCCTAAAATTTCGAAATTGGATATGAAACGAAATTTTAGAGTGATTTCCTAAAATTTCAAAAATTGGACATGAAAAGAAATTTTAGAGTGATTTCCTAAATTTCGAAAAAATAGACAGGAGAAGAAATTTTAGAGTGATTTCCTAAAATTTCAAAGATTGGATAGGATAAAAAATTTTAGAGTGATTTCCTAAAATTTTGAAAAAATTGGATGAGCAATGAAATTTTAGAGTGATTTCCTAAAATTTCGGAAAAATGGATGAGAAAAGAAATTTTGGAGTGATTTCCTAAATTTCAAAGATTGGATAGGATAAGAAATTTTAGAGTGATTTCCTAAAATTTCGAAAAATTGGACATAAAAAAAAAATTTTAGAGTGAATTCCTAAAATTTCGAAATTGGATATGAAACGAAATTTTGGGTATGAAACGAAATTTTAAAGTGATTTCTTAAAATTTTAAAGATTGGATAGGATAAAAAATTTTAGAGTGATTCCCTAAAATTTTGAAAAATTGGATGCAATGAAATTTTAAAGTGATTTCCTAAAATTTCGGAAAAATGGATGAGAAAAGAAATTTTGGAGTGATTTCCTAAATTTCAAAGATTGGATAGGATAGAAATTTCAGAGTGATTTCTTGAATTTTGAAAAAATAGAGTAAGATAAAATGGGTGTCTATGTCTTTGTACAATTACTATTTCATAGCAAATGTACAAAGAGGGGCAGCTGTAGACACCTCATTTTGTCCGGGTTGTATTTTTGTAAAAAATAATAATTTGTAAATTTTGAATTGACATTTTTGAATTAACATTTAGAAAATTAGGATTAACATTATCTTAGGATTATTTAAATTAGAATTATTTAATAGATTAGGATAATTTTGTTTTAGGATTAATAGATTACTTTTTAGGATTAACTTTAGAATTAATTTTTAAATTAGGATTAGTTAGATAAATTCAGATAATATAAAAAAGCAATAAAGATAGAAATAGAGTTTAACAAGGATTCAATTTATGAATTGATAAAAAGGGGGGAACGGGCAGCTTACGGGGGGGAGCTTCACAAAAATAGAGCCTTACCTATTTACTATCGCCACTATCTTTGTCATCACCTGCTACAACTTCAACTATCATCGTACCCTGCTTTGACCATCTTCATCCCTGTTTTTTCTTTCTTAATTTGTCATCATCTTCAACACTAGCTGTTCGTAGCCGGTTCCAAGCCGCCGTTACTGCTTGCAAAACATCGCCCCGCTTGCTGTTCCAAACACAAAAGATATCGCTACTGCCTGCAGCAGTTTTGTCTGCTACTGTGTTCCCAACCCGATTGCATCATCTCCATACGCTTGTTCGCCTAACACAGTCTGTCATCCGCACCAGTTTCTTGCCTACGCCACTGTCCGGTTCATCATCGAAGCTGAACGTCTATAACCGTCACTTGCTGCATTGCTGCTTGCTTGTCCCGTTCTAGCCACTTGCTTTCATTGTCCTTTGCTCAGTATCCTAACCAAACCGCATCATCCTAGGAAGCTATCACCGCTGCTGCTTAAAAGAAATGACAGATTGTTAAAGTCTGAGAACTAAGGAAGGAAAAGACGTCAATTAATTGTTCAGGTTTTTCTTCTTTCCTTTCATTTTATTGACTAATCAGTTTTTTGGTGGTATGAGTTGAATATTTAATATTTGACTTACTAATTTGTTTTACTGGCATGATAACTTAACAAATTTAATAATGTGATTTGATAACTAGGATTTAATACCTTAATAAAGTGAAAGTGAATAATTCGTTAAATGCTAATAATTTGATAATTGAAGGATATTTTAATTTGATTTGATGATTTAATAAACCAATTTCGGTTTGCATGTTAATTGGCATATTGATTTAATAACTATTTACATGTTGATTGATAATTTGCACGTTAATAAATATGATTTGTATTTGTACAACTTGATTCATTTGTATGATAATCTACAAGTGTAATTAAGATTTAATTAAATGATGTGATTTGTTTGAAGATTTACAGGACAAGACTTTTAATTTTAGAAAATATGACCATTTAGGAAACTATAGCAAAACTCGTTAGGTTAATAAAAATTAGTAAATAAATAAATAAGTATAATATGTGGTGACTATCCGATGATGAAAACCTTAAGGTGACTGCAAGTAAGCAGCACTTAAGGATTTTCTAGGCATGAATATCTTATTAAATTTTTCCAGAGTAATGGATAGTTTAAAAAGATATTTTAAAAAAAATCAACACTTATGTAAAAAAGAATATTATATTAAATTTAATAAATAAATGAATGGTGATTATCTGAGGATGAAATCCTTAAGGTGACTGCAAGTAAGCAGCACTTAAGGAATTTCTAGGTAAAAGCTTCCTTTTAAATTTTTCCAAAGTAATGGATGATTTAATTAGAAGTTTTTGAAAAATAATAAACATTTATTTTAAATAATATAAATAAAATAAAAAATTCAAGAGATAATAATTAATAATGACAATAATAATAATTTAGAAAGAGTAAATAATGAAGATGGGTAAAAATTGTCCCGATGATGGAAGTCTTAGGGTGATTGCGAGTAAGCAGCACCTAAGAATTTTCTAGGTGAGAAGTTCCTTTAGATTATTGCCAGAGTAATGGAGAATTTGAAGGTGATTTCAATAAAAAAACAATCAATATTCATTTTCCCAACAAAGATAAAATAAATAAAAAGAACAAATAAATAAAATTACGAAATAAAATTAAAAAGGGTTAGAACGGGTAGAAATAAAATTTTAAGACAAACTTAGAATAATTTAAGGCTAAAATGGTACCATCCTAGATGGGCATTGTGGGGGTGCTAATCCTTCCCCACATGTAACTGTACTCCCGAACCTAGAATTTTTGAATGTAGACCCAACCTTGTCCATAGTTATGAATAGGTGACCAATCACACCTAGGTAGAATGGTTGGTGGTGACTCCTAGAATTTTAAAGTCTAGCGGTTAAGTTCACGGACCTAGACGTTATGACACATATATTTATATTTTAATTATAAGAAATTATCTCACACCATTAGTAAAATTTTTAAACTTCAATGATCATATTATACGGATGAAACACATCCATTGAGTATAAAAATATAATTTTTAATTAGCATATTAAAACATTCAAATGTATGACACCCCCAACTATTTGATATTCAGTGAAATGATTCTTGAAAACATTTTTCTTTTGTCATGTATAAACTTTTATTCTTTCTCTATTTGACTCTCGTTTCTTTTCTTAGTCTCCATGAATTCACGTAAAAACGAATAAAAAAAAAGCTTTAGAACAAAAGTGGGAATTTTTTTTAGAAGGAACTCTTCTCCGCTTGTTTCTCTTCCAAATCCAATAATAGTGTAGGGATTCCTCGGACTAGCTTGTAGCACTATCGTTTTTTCTTTTTAAAAATCAGATTAGAAAGACTGATGAATTTTTTATTATTTTGTAAAATGATTCTTGAAAACATTTTTCTTTTGTCATGTATTGTAAGACCCGAATTTTATTATACTATATACCATATTTGTACATGAATGATGGTAGAAATAAACTATTTTAGTAAAATTAAAGAAAACAATTGAATATGAATTTTCACTTTTCATTTTAAGTTATGATGTATAATATGGTGTATATGCATTTGGTTGAAAAGAAATGCAAAAATGAACCTTATTGGTTGAAATATGGAAGCATTAAATGAAGTGTTAGAAAAATGAAGAAAACAAATGAGATAAAACAAAGTTAATAATTGTGGCTGGCATTGGCGTGGGAAAGAAGAAGAAAAAGGAGAAATTGTAGTCAAAACGTGCAGAGATTTCTTTCACCCCGTTCCTTTTTTTGACTGCAAGCCGTTCCTTTTGGCTGGAAATTTCTTCAACATTTAATGGGCTGTAGAAAATTTCACCACGCCATGCCCTTGAACGGTTATTTTTCTTCACCAATTAATGAGTTATAAGACAAGGTAATGATGAAGGAAGGGATAAGGAATTATAAGACTTTAACGGTAGAATATATATGTAGGTGACTAAGTGAAACAAACACAATTCTTCTCTTCGATCGAAAATACTCAGGTTGCCTTGCTCTTCATTTCGACTGTGTTTCATCTTATCTCTTTCCCGTTTAATTAGCAAAAACTACAATCTCTTGCTAACTAACCATCTAATACTCCTCTATATACTTTCCTTCACCCTTAAACCATCCAAGAAATTAAGAAGGGAAGGACTGACGAGGGAGGAAACAACAATAATAATTTGGAGTTGTGCTGGTTCGGTTAAACAAAGGTAAGGGAAATTTCAGTCAACTTGTATGTATTTAATTTCTGAGATTACATTGATGGTATGCTAAGTTGGAGATGAGTAGGTATATTACTTGGTATGAAAGTATATAGTAAGTTATTATGGCTAGATTCTTAATGGTTGGGGATGTTAATGATTGAATATAAGCTGCTGTGTTACGCATGTGTAACCTGAGTAGAGGAAACATGATGGGCGAGAAAGAAATGAAGATACTCGCCCAAAGGATGAGGCGAGTTAAATAAATTGTCTTGAGTCGTGATATACATGTTCGTCAATAATTACGGTCAGTCAGAGTGATCGCCCGAATGGGCGAGGGCATGTAATCGCCCAAACTATTGAAAAGAGATGAGTTGAATTGTGGCGAACTCCACATTTAAGCCATCATGAATGGCTAGTCGCAGGTTGGGCGAGCTCCCAGAATAAGCCAATGACTGAATGGCGAATAGGTCTGTGCGAGCTACCACATGTAAGCTCAATGACGACTGGCGAGCTATGTTGGGCGAATGGCGAGCTGTAGAGTAGTCACAGAATCTCGCCAAAGTGTTAGAAAATATTAATAATTTTAGGAAATAATTCAAAAAGAAAATATTAATGGAATTAATATTTTACCTTGCAGTCGAGCAGTGAGAATTGATAAGGAGGGTGAGAAGCAAGGTTTCATCAGACGAGGTAAGGGAGTTGTGTGTTAAAAGAATGCATGTCCTGTGGAGTTAAATTTATGAAAGTACTGAGAATTGGTTTTGGTTTATGACATGCATATTACTTTGATAAATTGCCTTGTTGTTGGGCTAACTGGTAAGGGCGGGCGAGTTGACCCTTCGTTATGTTTTGGGCGAAAAGCCCTCATGTGATATTTTGGCGGGTGAGTGACCATGTTTTGAATAGATAATCCGGGCGAACCATTGTGGGCGGACCCTTTTCAAGGTTTTCTGGGGCGGGCGATTATATTTTCATAAAATGGGCAAGCCATTAAGGGCGAGCCAGTTTTACTTGTTGTTTAAAAAGGAAAGTTGGCGGGCGAATACTAATTCAACCACCTTGGAGTTCACCATGGGTGAGCCGTGATGGGCGAGCTGACCATGGCGAAGCGGTTTAAAGTACATTTTTCAAAACGAAAAAAATAAAGCAGATTAATATTTTGAAAATAGAAAATGTGAAACCTTTTGGGCGAGTTGATCCAATAGGCGAGTTGACCATGGGCGAGCTGACCATGGGGCGAGCAGATTTCAATTTATATTTTCTACGAAAATGAGAATAATACCTTTTTGGAATTATTATTTATTCAAAGGATTTAAATTTAATAATGTGTTTCCTTAAAGGTATTTCGGGTTATAAATATGATTTTGAGACTTCAGGCCCCTAGTTTCATGCATTTTTATGAGTTATGAGGTTGATGGACCTGCCAAGTCATCAGCGGTCTAGAGTTAATTTGGCAAGTGAACCCCGAGGACCACCCATAGATTGTGGCCATAGATCTACTGTATCCCTATTGGGATGATTATGCCGTTCTCGCAAGGGGGAGGGGGAACGATGATAGCATGATTTAATTATAGGGTGATGCCTAGTCTCAACTTGATGATTTTGAGAAGATTTGTTGAATACTTTTCATTGTTTATTATATGATATCGTAACTGTTTAGCAAATGATTTGACTATCACAAATTGTATTACGATATCCCTTGTTTTTCCCTATGGGGTTCAATTTGGGAGAAATAAATTAAATAAAGAATATGGTTTTACTAGTATAATGCAGTATACACTTTCCTTACTGAGCACAATGTCGCTCACCCCTTATTTTCCACTCCACAGATTGTTGATCTTGGGTTAAGAGAATTACCTTCCAGAGATTATCGATTGCTAGCCGATATTCGATATCGAAGGTATATTATTTCCTTTATATATTCAGAAAAATTTTACAGTACTACTTTAAATAGAAGGGAATGTATATGCATCTTAGTACAAGTAATAAGAGTTCTAATTTAAATTGTTAATAGTGTTAAGCATCACAGACAGCCCAACCGGTAAGTAAGTGGAGTTTATAAGTAAATATTATGTTATATAGTAGACTTGGGATGTTACATGTATAAACTTTTATTCTTTCTTTATTTGATTCTCCTTTCTTTTCTTTTTATTCTTTCTTTATTTGATTCTCCTTTCTTTTCTTAGTCTCCATGAATTCACACAAAAACGAATAAAAAAAAGAGCTTTAAAACAAAAGTGGGAATTAAAAAAAAAAGGAAATTTTCTCCGCTTGTTTCTCTTCCAAATCCAATAATAGTGCAAGGATTCCTCGAACTAGCTTGTGGCACTATCGTTTTTCTTTTTAAAAATCAGATTAGAAAGACTGGTGAATTTTTATTATTTTAATTTTATTTTATTCTCCAGTGTTGTTTAACTTTATTTTATTCTCCATTTCTTTCAATGAGAATCACGTTCATAGTTTTTAAGTTACCATGAAATCAAATAATTTTGAGTAATTTTTTTTTTTGCTCAGCCAATCAAAATGGTATTTCATTAATAAGAAAAATATTACAGCTGAATAATCCCAAACCTAACGTTGGGTCACAGAAAAGACATTACGAAGACTCGAAGGAAAAAATCCCTTCATTACTTACAATTTACAACTAATCCCAAAATGCACAAAAGAAATCCTCTCTTGATACCCCCATTTTTGCTAAGGAGACAGCAAAGGAATTGGATTCTCTAAAACAATGAACACAATCTACAGAATAAATCCTACCCCAATGTCTATCAATCTCATTGAACAGCTTCCACTCCTTCAAAGGCCTTAAATCACGATTTTTCACCCATGATACCGCTACTTTTGAATCCCATTCATTCACTAGATCACAACCATCCAAAGCTCTAATCCAAAATAAAAGATCTCATTTTAATCGTAAAAATGAATTAAAGACTGATTATTAAAGACTGATTCATTCCTAGCAATCCACGACTCCAAAGAACAGCCCCACACACTACAATCTAATTTTTCTTTACAATACCACTTTAAACTGAGCTTCCCTATGTCTATTGGTTGCAAATTTACATGGCTTACACGGTGTAAGGTCTTTGACTGGTGGGGATTGAGGTGGGTTTCTCCTATGTCTATTGAGCAATTTATTCAACAATGTGAAGGAATCGGATTTCCTGGTAAAGTTAAGAAAAGGTGGCTTACTGTTGTTGGAGCCACGTTCTAGTCCATTTGGCTCTCAAGAAATGACTCTGTTTTTAATTCAAAGGAGTGGAATGGCGATGAAATTATGTTCTTGATTAAGATGAGATCTTTGTTTTGGTTAAAAGCTTTGGAAAATGATGTTCCTCCTGATGAAGCTTCCTGGTGGTCATCTCCACTTGGTCACACTACTTCCCTTTCTATCAGAAACCTGAGAATTGGAATTGCTTGGAAGTCCCCTGTTCAGAACAATCTCAAATTCAACGTTGACGGCTCTGCCTTTGCATCAACCGGTTTGGCTGGGTGTGGTAATGTCCTTCGAGATGAAATGGGTAATGTACTTGGTATTTTTCTGGGTCCTTTAGGCAAACAGAGCTCTAGAACTTGTTGCAATTAAGGAAGCACTTCTAATGTTTTCTAAATCATAGTGGCTTAACTCAAGAAATCTGGTTGTTGAATCAGATTGTAAAACTGCAATAAGCTGGGTATGTAATCCTGTCCAGCGGCCTTGGAAGGAGTGGAAAATCTTCCAGGAAATCAATCGCTTGCATTGTTTGATTGATACAATTGAATTTGTTAGTGTTTTCAGAGAGGCAAACTCCTTTGCTGACTCTTTAGCCAAGCTTGGTGTTAATAGGAAGGACATGCTGTGAAGACCACCAAATTACTTTATTGAATTTGTAAATAAAGGTATAAAATTTAATAAATTAAGTGTTGATATATATATGTATATTCATGTCATTTATATATATTAATATATGAATATAAATATATAAATATATAATTATACTTAAATTAATAAATATAGAAAGTATGAAATGTTGGGAAAACCAAGAACATGTAGTGAATAAATTTAGTTAAGTGAGAATATACTTAACCAATATTAATATAGAGCCTAGAATAAATAAGCAAATGAACAAATAAAATATAGGTGAAATGGGTGTGTGGCTTCTCGAGGAAGCTTGGAAACAGTCACCTACCCCACTACCTCAATCTCTACCGGCCACTACATCCCCATTATCATCGTCCATCATCATCACCATCGTCCTAACAGTAGCCACTTGAATCCTTCCCTTTTATTTTCTACTGTACAAGAGCTCATCATTTGCATCCTCACGAGTTGCTGCAACTTAACCCCTTTTGTATCAACAACAAAGATGTAAGAAAAGAAACTGGAGGAAAAGGAGTTTGGGAGAGAAAAACCCATAGAGAAATGAAAAGAGGAAATTGCTACAGTGAAAAAAAAATAAGAACAGACGAGAAAGTAGAGAGGAAGAAGAAGGTTGCTGCAGCAAACGATAAAAAAAGAGGAAAAGATTGAGATCGAAGGAGAGATGAGTGAAATGGTGGAAAGAAAGAGCAGATCGGTAGCAAGAGATCAGATTTAAAGAGAAGGAAAAGAAGGACGACACTGATCAGGTTTGGTCCTCTGTCGTTCTCTTCATTTCTTGGCTATTGTTTAAGTGCCATTCGATTGGAATAAGTAGCAAATAGGAACAGGGACTCAATGGCCATTCAGTACTGGTTCATGGCTAGTAATCAAGGCTGAAGAAAAATCTAAACAAGAAGTGTAAGCAGCAGTCGAGAGAGTGAGAGAGAGCCACTAACACTCAACAACCCAAGGAGTTTCTCTCGGGTTTTGGACAGGAAACAGAGGAAAGAAAATAGCATGAAGTAGCAGGATTTCTCTCGATGAACAAGAGAGAAAAGAGGGCTCCATTCTCGGTTGGAGCAAGACAAAACAGAAGCTTCCGGTCAGTTGAACCAAAGAGAAAGAAAAGAGTTAGTCTGAACCGAGAGGCAAAAATATGGAAAGGGGGCTGAACTGAGGAAATTTTTAAAGAAGAAACGAGGGCTGTTGGAGAGGCAAAATATAAGGAGAAGAGTTGGTGGTTAAAAAGCCTAGAATACAAGCAAAGTTGCTGCGTATTTTAATGTACATGATAGTGTCAAGTTAGTGAGGTTCAAGGCTACAAAAAGGGGGCTCTCGGTTTTGAATTGTAACAACGGGTAAGGCCATTCTCTCACTTAAGAATTTATATACTTGAGTAGAGAATTTATACTAAAGATATGTATACATATATAGGGCTGTTGAAACACAAAGTGGTGGTTGATTTGATGAGATATGCGGCAAACATTCCTAAGCTAACAAGGAATATGCAGTCAGTTAAGAGGTTTGCAAAGGTAAGGAAAGTATTGTGGTATCGGGTTTAAATTTTGAATGATTACGTGATACTAATGAATTGATGAAAATAGGTAAAGGATTTTAACGGATGGTTCATGATGCAGAATCATGTTATTTCCTTTTATTAATTATTAATGTAAGAATTATATACAATGATAATGTTGGTGAGCGTATGAATTATTTAGTTGATAGCACAAATATATATATTTATAGGGATTTGGTGATTAGCAATATATGTTCTCATAATTTATACCGTGAGAAGGGAGATACGATTATGGAAAATTATGGACATAGAGATGAGATTATTTTGTATTTGATAATATAATAATTGAGATATGAAAAAAGGGATTTACAAGAAAATAATTAGGTATAAATACTTAAGTTTCTTATCCACCTTAATGGTTACGTTGTGATATTATTTATAAAACCTAAGGAAGGAATCGACAATGATATTTCTGACACAAGGTGGTTGTTATGGATATAGTGGTATTCATACAGATAATATTTATTTAGATTCATAATGCTTGGGTAAAATATATATTGATATAAATTTTGATGTATATTGATTGTAGAGAATTCACAAAGAAGTGGAAGAGCACAATTAGCCAAGTGCGGTGATTACTAGGTGCCAAGTTTGGTCCACTTTAGGTAAGAGATATATATCAGAACGTAAGAGATACTGAATGCTATTTAAAATCAACTGCCTTGTGGATATATAAACTGTATTTTCCTGCATGGGGTTTTAAGAAAATATAAGTCGTTATGCTGCCGGATTTTTATGAAAATAATGGTTTTTATGATTTAAGCTTAACTTAAGCAATCATTTGAAAATAGCCGTTTATCCGGTAGACTTATTTTGAAAACGGTTAAATCTTACGGATTTGAATGGTTTATAAGGCTTTCAAACGAGATATTTATCTCAAGGAATTATCAACCTATGTTATTGTTTTGAAGATATTATGAGTATGTATAGTTTATATGTTTTGAAAGAAATGTATGACTTTTGTTATGAACTTTGCTAAAGCACGAAAATACTGTTTTGAATTCCGAAAATATATGGTATTGTTTTGAAACTACTGTGCGTGACCTTGATTCTGCCCGCAATAGGTATTTGTATTCGGACTACTGTGTGTGGCCTTGAATCAGTCCGCAGTAGGAACTATATGTATGGAAATGTTTTGAGACATGACTAACAATCACTGCAGTAATGTTTTGGACTACTGTGTGACCCTGATCTAGTCCACAGTAGGTAATGTTTTGGGCTGCTGTATGATCCTGATCCAGTCTACAGTAGAGTTTCTATTGCTGTGACCTTGATCCAGTCTACAGCGGGCCCAGTTGACACCTGATCAGTGCTCACTGTGGACCCCCTCTAGACTATGGCCATATGTCTATTTGAACTGCATGATTAATTATTAGTTGCTAACATGTCTCCAGCTTAGTATGTATATGATTTTTCGTGCTTATCTTTGTATATGAGTTTTGAATGAATGGTATTTGGATTCTGAAACTGATAAGAATTTGATTTGACAATCCGTATTGAAACTAAATGTGATAAGCATGTATATTTTGAAATATGTTCAGAATTCAGTTGTTTACGTTTTGGTTTAAATGAAATGCTTTATGATGCATTGCATAAGCATGATTTGATTTCTGAATGGTATGAAATACGGTATTCAAGTTTTAATAAATGTTTTAGAAACCTGCATATAGAAATTTGGTATCTGTTTCTTATATGTATTTCTTACTGGGCTTTCCAAAAAGCTCACCCCCCCTCTCCACCTTCCAGATTAATTGCAGTAGGTGCTTTGTACGCGGGATTTAAGCAAGTCCTTCGAGGCTTTTGTATCACCCTTGAAGGTATGTGATGTACAGTATTCTCTTTTATATTCAGACTTCAATATTCAGTACTTTTATAGTATGGGGATGTAATTGAAGGAAGTGTAGGATACATTTATGGTTTTTATAATAATGCATGCAACTTGGGTAGAGATATATTTAATGAAGTATAATGATTTAAAAGTGTAAATGCGTTCATAGTGAGAGAATTTGACTGGGACCTAAGATTAAAGGATATTGACTTAGCTAATATAAAATTAGCTTAAGAATTGATTAGTGACACTACGTACAGCCCAACCAAGTAAGTGAATAAAAGAAAAATTAGGTTCGTATTTTCGTTATAAAGGGTCGTTACAAAAGAGAACTTCATTAATATGGAATTGTAGGAACGTATGTTGGGTACCATGAGGCTTTTGATGGAATAATGATAAAAAAAATTATGTTAAGATAAGGATAAGAGACTGAAATTTTGGAATGAAGCTTGGTTACATGGGAATTGTGTTGGAATACAAATTTGAGTTCTGATAGTGCATCCTGAGAATGGCATGTGATGAATATGCTTAATTGCATATTAAATTCATTTACATAGCTGCGAACTTTAAGTATTTCAACACATGCCTTGATGTAACACATGGACATATTTAGCATAAGCTTTGAGCTTTTGGAAATCATTTGGTTTTGATTATACATGGATGTAAGGGTTAATGTATTTAGAATCTTAAATATGTGGGCTGTTTCGAATGACTGGAAGGAAATCGAGCCGTACATTGAGCTTTTGTTATAGAGCCATTCAAACCTAAAGTCTTATGCCAACATTATTTCCTATGAAGAGAGTATAAAATTTGATCGAATACATGATTTGGCTTTTGCTTTGAGAACTATATGAAATTTGAGATTGTGATTTTAGACTATGAAACTTGAATCTTGAGGATTAGGCATCCTTGGAGAAGCTTTTAGTAGAGATGATATCGAATATGACGAATTATAGAGATTATGAATCTTTGAGTATTACTGAAGACCTTTAAGGAATATCAGGCAAGGTGGTAAATGGATTAGGTTCAGATTTTGTGAGATAAAATATTCAAGATCGTCTTGAAATGACACTGATCTTAACTCAACTTGAGGGTTTTGGATCTATAAAATGATGTACGTTTGTAATGTATAAACTAATGAGATACACCCAATTTGTGAATTGCTTGAGTATTGAAATGTAAGGTCTAATGTAAAATGAAATTGATTCATGGATAAATGGTAACATATGAATTGGACTTTGAATTCCCCAGTTATGGATCAAAAGAATAAGGTATTAAGGTCAAATGCGATTTCCTTGGTAAAAAAATATATATAAATATATACTTTGGCAACATTACTCTTTGCTAGAAGCTATATGGTAATTGGAAATTTAATGAAAGCGAAGTAACCTCGCCTATTTTAAGATCACCATGATCAAATTTGGAAGACAAGAACTGAATACGAAATTCTATCGAACACTGCAAGTTTTATAGTCGAATCTTATGTAGTATGAGGTTGTGGATAAAATCTATTGTAGTGGTTTGATAATTGTTGAAGTTTTATGATAGTTTAGTAAAGGAGAAAATTTTGATAGTCAATGTGAAGGAAATTGAAATTAATATATGAAACCTTTGTGGTAACTAAGTTACTGACAATTAATGAATTAGCAACTTTATTTTAGTTATGGACAAGAGATGTTGTTAGTGCAAAGGCTACTGGATATATAATTGGTGTTTTTAGGGTTATATTTAAATGAGATATTAGAGTGTGCAGCAAAAGTAGGAGTTAAGTTACGGATTTAGAAATCGAAAACTTGGAAAGTTATTTTCTTGGGCTCTATAGAATTTGAAATAAAATTTTTGTCGATTTCATTAGCAGAAAAAGGACAGTTAAGAGTTTTGATTGAAGCTTATTAGATAAAGTTTCATGGATCCATAAGGGAAGAACTACATACTTGATTTGTTTAAAAGATAGACAAGATTTGGAGCTCATGAAATTTTAATTCGATGCCTTTTCGAAATTGGCCCTAAGGATTTAAGTGTAGATTTAGTTACTTTGCATCGAAATTCATATTGACTTGATTAACTATATGGACTCTTAAAATTGTACAATTTGAACTACAAGAATTTTTAAAGCTCAACAATCTAAAATATACGGTCTTTAACTATGAGGTTTAAAAACATGTGGAATTTTGAGAACAAAGGACTCTCCGAACTCCTCATTGGTAGAGTCGAGTTTGAACACGACATGTTATAAAGATGTGAATCCTTGAGTGAATATTAAAGAATTATTTTGAACGCATTATGCAAGATAACAATTGACTTGAAAGTTAAGATTATATGAGATAAGACATTCGAGATTGTCTTATCATAACATTGATTTTGCCTCAGTTAAAGGTTTATGGTTTATAGGAGAATGTATATTGCAAAATGTGAGATAAGGAGGTACCTTTGATTTGTTGAAAGCTCGAATGCTTGAATTTTGAAGTAATTAAGACCTTTGGATAAATAATAGTATGCGAGTTAGACCTTGAAGTTTACAGACTTGAATCCTATGGATTTAGAAAATATAATAAAAGGAGGCATCTTCACATGTTTGAGAAAACACTAAAAAAAAAATTTTGGAGGACCAAATTTCCTAAGGTGAGGAGAATGTGAAGACCGCGAAATTACTTTATTGAATTTGTAAATGAAGGTATAAAATTTAATAAATTAAGTGTTGATATATATATGTATATTCATGTCATTCATATATATTAATATATGAATATAAATATATAAATATATAATTATACTTAAATTAATAAATATAGAAAGTATGAAATGTTGGGAAAACCAAGAACATGTAGTGAATAAATTTAGTTAAGTGAGAATATACTTAACCAATATTAATATAGAGCCTAGAATAAATAAGCAAATGAACAAATAAAATATAGGTGAAATGGGTGTGTGGCTTCTCGAGGAAGCTTGGAAACAATCACCTACCCCACTACCTCAATCTCTACCGGCCACTACATCCCCATTATCATCGTCCATCATCATCACCATCGTCCTAACAGCAGCCACTTGAATCCTTCCCTTTTATTTTCTACTGTACAAGAGCTCATCATTTGCATCCTCACGAGTTGCTGCAACTTAACCCCTTTTGTATCAACAACAAAGATGTAAGAAAAGAAACTGGAGGAAAAGGAGTTTGGGAGAGAAAAACCCATAGAGAAATGAAAAGAGGAAATTGCTACAGTGAAAAAAAAAATAAGAACAGACGAGAAAGTAGAGAGGAAGAAGAAGGTTGCTGCAGCAAACGAAAAAAAAAGGGGAAAAGATTGAGATCGAAGGAGAGATGAGTGAAATGGTGGAAAGAAAGAGCAGATCGGTAGCAAGAGATCAGATTTAAAGAGAAGGAAAAGAAAGACGACACTGATCAGGTTTGGTCCTCTGCCGTTCTCTTCATTTCTTGGCTATTGTTTAAGTGCCATTCGATTGGAATAAGTAGCAAATAGGAACAGGGACTCAATGGCCATTCAGTACTGGTTCATGGCTAGTAATCAAGGCTGAAGAAAAATCTAAACAAGAAGTGTAAGCAGCAGTCGAGAGAGTGAGTGAGAGCCACTAACACTCAACAACCCAAGGAGTTTCTCTCGGGTTTTGGACAGGATACAGAGGAAAGAAAATAGCATGAAGTAGCAGAATTTCTCTCGATGAACAAGAGAGAAAAGAGGGCTCCATTCTCGGTTGGAGCAAGACAAAACAGAAGCTTCCGGTCAGTTGAACCAAAGAGAAAGAAAAGAGTTAGTCTGAACCGAGAGGCAAAAATATGGAAAGGGGGCTGAACTGAGGAAATTTTTAAAGAAGAAATGAGGGCTGTTGGAGAGGCAAAATATAAGGAGAAGAGTTGGTGGTTAAAAAGCCTAGAATACAAGCAAAGTTGCTGCGTATTTTAATGTACATGATAGTGTCAAGTTAGTGAGGTTCAAGGCTACAAAAAGGGGGCTCTCGGTTTTGAATTGTAACAACGGGTAAGGCCATTCTCTCACTTAAGAATTTATATGCTTGAGTAGAGAATTTATACTAAAGATATGTATACATATATAGGGCTGTTGAAACACAAAGTGGTGGTTGATTTGATGAGATATGCGGCAAACATTCCTAAGCTAACAAGGAATATGCAATCAGTTAAGAGGTTTGCAAAGGTAAGGAAAGTATTGTGGTATCGGGTTTAAATTTTGAATGATTACGTGATACTAATGAATTGATGAAAATAGGTAAAGGATTTTAACGGATGGTTCATGATGCAGAATCATGTTATTTCCTTTTATTAATTATTAATGTAAGAATTATATACAATGATAATTTTGGTGAGCGTATGAATTATTTAGTTGATAGCACAAATATATATATTTATAGGGATTTGGTGATTAGCAATATATGTTCTCATAATTTATACCGTGAGAAGGGAGATACGATTATGGAAAATTATGGACATAGAGATGAGATTATTTTGTATTTGATAATATAATAATTGAGATATGAAAAAAGGGATTTACAAGAAAATAATTAGGTATAAATACTTAAGTTTCTTATCCATCTTAATGGTTACGTTGTGATATTATTTATAAAACCTAAGGAAGGAATCGACAATGATATTTCTGACACAAGGTGGTTGTTATGGATATAGTGGTATTCATACAGATAATATTTATTTAGATTCATAATGCTTGGGTAAAATATATATTGATATAAATTTTGATGTATATTGATTGTAGAGAATTCACAAAGAAGTGGAAGAGCACAATTAGCCAAGTGCGGTGATTACTAGGTGCCAAGTTTGGTCCACTTTAGGTAAGAGATATATATCAGAACGTAAGAGATACTGAATGCTATTTAAAATCAACTGCCTTGTGGATATATAAACTGTATTTTCCTGCATGGGGTTTTAAGAAAATATAAGTCGTTATGCTGCCGGATTTTTATGAAAATAATGGTTTTTATGATTTAAGCTTAACTTAAGCAATCATTTGAAAATAGCCGTTTATCCGGTAGACTTATTTTGAAAACGGTTAAATCTTACGGATTTGAATGGTTTATAAGGCTTTCAAACGAGATATTTATCTCAAGGAATTATCAACCTATGTTATTGTTTTGAAGATATTATGAGTATGTATAGTTTATATTTTTTGAAAGAAATGTATGACTTTTGTTATGAACTTTGCTAAAGCACGAAAATACTGTTTTGAATTCCGAAAATATATGGTATTGTTTTGAAACTACTGTGCGTGACCTTGATTCTGCCCGCAATAGGTATTTGTATTCGGACTACTGTGTGTGGCCTTGAATCAGTCCGCAGTAGGAACTATATGTATGGAAATGTTTTGAGACATGACTAACAATCACTGCAGTAATGTTTTGGACTACTGTGTGACCCTGATCCAGTCCACAGTAGGTAATGTTTTGGGCTACTGTATGATCCTGATCCAGTCTACAGTAGAGTTTCTATTGCTGTGACCTTGATCCAGTCCACAGCGGGCCCAGTTGACACCTAATCAGTGCTCACTGTGGACCCCCTCTAGACTATGGCCATATGTCAATTTGAACTGCATGATTAATTATTAGTCGCTAACATGTCTCCAGCTTAGTATGTATATGATTTTTCGTGCTTATCTATGTATATGAGTTTTGAATGAATGGTATTTGGATTCTGAAACTGATAAGAATTTGATTTGACAATCCGTATTGAAACTAAATGTGATAAGCATGTATATTTTGAAATATGTTCAGAATTCAGTTGTTTACGTTTTGGTTTAAATGAAATGCTTTATGATGCATTGCATAAGCATGATTTGATTTCTGAATGGTATGAAATACGGTATTCAAGTTTTAATAAATGTTTTAGAAACCTGCATATAGAAATTTGGTATCTGTTTCTTATATGTATTTCTTACTGGGCTTTCCAAAAAGCTCACCCCCCCTCTCCACCTTCCAGATTAATTGCAGTAGGTGCTTTGTACGCGGGATTTAAGCAAGTCCTTCGAGGCTTTTGTATCACCCTTGAAGGTATGTGATGTACAGTATTGTCTTTTATATTCAGACTTCAATATTCAGTACTTTTATAGTATGGGGATGTAATTGAAGGAAGTGTAGGATACATTTATGGTTTTTATAATAATGCATGCAACTTGGGTAGAGATATATTTAATGAAGTATAATGATTTAAAAGTGTAAATGCGTGCATAGTGAGAGAATTTGACTGGGACCTAAGATTAAAGGATATTGACTTAGCTAATATAAAATTAGCTTAAGAATTGATTAGTGACACTACGTACAGCCCAACCAAGTAAGTGAATAAAAGAAAAATTAGGTTCGTATTTTCGTTATAAAGGGTCGTTACACATGCTACATGCGTGGTTCTAAGTCGATAATGCAATTTTGTTTTTTTTTGCACCTTTTTCCTATTGTAGTTGCTGTAACCTCAACATAGCCTTGTCTGTTCTTCATATTAATGAAAATCGTATTTTCCTGGTTGAGCAAAAAAAAAAACTGACCTTCCTATTGGCATATAAACTTTTCTATAGACCTCGAAATAACCCATTGCACTCCCCACCATTTTAGGATTTTACTCCATACATTCTAAGAAAATTTGCAAGAAATTAAAATATGGAAGCAATCTTCCTCAATGTCCTCGCACCATACACATATACATTGCCCATGACTCACACACACCCCTCTTTTTCTCAAGAAACATTTAGTAGGAATCCCCTCTAAAATAGCCAACCAAATAAAATTTTGAACTTTTGGAGGCACATTGTGCTTCCAAATTGAAACAAACCAAACCTTATGTTCCTCCCTAAGTTCCTACTTTCAAGCTCATTATAAAACTTTTTAACTGAAAAATCCTTCTCTTTTTTTTTTAAACAAACAAGGTAGGATATATTTTATTTAAGTGAAACTATAGGGGCATTCAATTACAGAGTGCATAAGTCTAGTAGATACACCATTGTTAGATTCAAAGTTTAGAACAGGCAAAAGAAAAGCAGGAGCTTGAGTGTAGATATATGTGTCTTTTGTCGCAGCAGCTCGAGATGCAAGTGTATTTGCACTTTGGTTAGCTTCCCTGTAAACAAAAGTTAGTTTCACATGCTGGAATCCTGCCTCTAGCTTAATACAATCAGTAATGATGATATCCATCATAGGGTAGAGCTCCGTGGTCCTGCGAAACATATGAACAGAGCATAGTGAATTAGTTTCAATCAAAAGTCATTGAATTCCCATTGCTGCAGCCAACTGTATTCCTTTACGGATAGCATATAATTCTGCAATAGTGTTCGTTGTGATCCCAATATACTATGAGAAAGTAGTAAAAAAATTTCGTGCTTTATTTCTGAGGATTCCACACTACCAGAATGACCTGGATTATCCAAGCTTCCGTGCTTTATCTCTAAGGATTCCACACTACCAGAATGACCTGGATTACCCAAGCTGGAGCCATCGGTATTAAGTTTTGTGTATGACGTAGGAGGCGGTTGCCATGATATCATGTTATTTATAATGCTGAAATGAGTTGTTGGGTTAGGTTTTAAAAGCTCTATAATTGCTAAAGATTGGTGCGTGGACTTTTGATTAAGAATTTGGGCTAGGGTAGTTTTGTTGTGGAAAATAGTCTCATTCCGTGAGAGCCAGATATGGCAAAGAAGGATTGGTATGAAGGTGGTAAAAGGTATGGAGGCATAATCTGAGGGAAATGAGAGGTTAGATTCTTGTAATTTTTTTAGTAAGAAGGTGAGGTGAAGTTGTTCAACATTCCATGACCAGTTTAAAACTCACCATACGGGGGAAAATTTGGGACATGAGTTGAAAAGGTGATGTATTGTTTCAGGTGATTGGAAACAGAGGGAACAGAGGGGGGATGATAGTGTTTGTTTGGAGTGAAGGAAATGAGTTGTAGGTAATTTATTATGAGTAGTTAACAAGGGGAATACTTTGATTCTCGGTAATGTTTTTTGGTTCCATATCTATTTCCAAGGAAGAGGGGAAGGTTATAAGTAGTTGTGAATGAAATAAGATGATTATATAAAGATCTCATTGTAAATCTGCTTTTTTTTTTAAAAAGTAAAGATTTTATTAAAAGGACTATCTACATAGTCCAAAATTTACAACATATATGTCTTCTTATGATTGATTTGGTAGTTTACAACCCATGCTTTACATCATACCTCATGCAGTAAATCAATCCTAGAAGACACACACACAAAAAGTTACAAAGAGCATACTAAGGCAACCATTTGAACTCTTCTCCACCAGAAAACATGCAGATAGTTCGATCATTGAAGCTCCTGGGAAGAAAACCACTTCACAATCCTAGAACAGAGAAACGATGAGCATTTCTGAATGAGGGATAACATCAAACACCTAGTGTGCTTAATAACCATTGTTTGAGTCATCCAAATGTGGAGATCAAAGCAAACCAGTTTGTGGCATAGGCTGCACAAAACAGAAGTTCAACCAGCAAAAACCATCACACATCATACAGAGAAAGAAAGATTACATGTTGTGTGCGCCAGATCTGATCACCCCCTCCATAAAACCAACTGGATAAGCATGCTTGAAAACTGCAAGAAAAACCCATCTTGGTTTTTGTATTCTTGATTCCAACTTAAACTCCGCAAATTTTACTTCCCTTCAAATCCAGCATCTGCCTTAATTTCTCCCTTTGTTTTTTGGTGCCCTGAATTCGACACAGGTGCATTGGCCCATAACCTTTAGACAAAAAGATGTGAACCCTCTGATTAACTGACAATCCTCAATGGTCACTTAGTCTTCACTAATAAAGTGAATTTCTATTGTCGTTGTAAATCTGCTTGATGTTGATAATGACCCGTAAGGTTAATCAGTTGTAGGGAAAAAAGGTATTGGTATACTTCTAATATGCTCTAGAACTATAGGTGGAAGAAACTGATATAAGGGATCTAGGTTCCAAGTAGAATTTTGAGTATCAATTATTTGATTGACTATCATGAGCTGTAGATTAAGAGGTAGAGGTTGTAATAGAAAATTGGAGAGAGTATCTAATTTTGTCCAACTATCATTCCAGAGATTAACACTATTTCCAGAATGAATTTGCCATGTAATATTTTCTTTAATTAGAGGGAGGAATTTGATAATTCCAGACCAAAAACTTGATTGATTGGATTTATTAGTAACACTAAGGAAATTAGTCAAGGGATAGTATTTTTGTTTAAGGATTCTGTGACACAAGGTGTTAGAATTGGTGAAAATTTGCCAAGCTAACTTGGTAAGTAGAACCTTATTAGTAATGTACATATTTCTAATACCTAGACCACCTCGTGTTGTAGGTAGATAGACAATGTTCCATGCTATTGGAGCTTTCTTAGTTTTGTTTGATGAAGGATTCCAAAGGAAGTTTTTGGAGATTCCGTGAACTTTGTGCAAAAAAGTTCATGGCAATCAAAAAACAGACATAGTGTAAAGTGGAACGTGTTCAAAGTTGATTTGATTAAAGTGATTTTGCCTACCATGGATAGAAATCTATTATACTAGATATTTATTTTAGAGTTAATGGCATCGAGGATATGATTAAAATAAATGTTTTTTTTCTTTTCTGTAAACATTGGAATTCCTAGGTATTTATCTCTAGCATGAGAGGTTGAAATATTGAAGAAGGTTTGAATATGCTGTTTAGTTCTTGAGTCTATGTTTGAAGTGTAGCAAATTGAACATTTATGGTTGTTTATAACTTGTCCAGAAGCTAAGCTATATTTTGACAGTTCTGTGCGTAATGTATGTATGGATTTATTATTAGCTTTGGAGAAAATAATACAATCATCAGCAAAACACAATATTGGGATCGGTGGTCCATTGCGAGATGCCTTCAGACCAATAAAATTTTTCTGGTCCTCTTTTATCCACTACCCAAATAAGTCTGTCATCCACATCATTCAACAGATTCACTTCACTCACTTTCTCCAATAAATGTGTTAGTGCTTCATTTTCCCATACAAATAATTCTCTTTTAAATTGAATAACCGATCTATCATTAGAATTCAACACTTCAGCCACTCTTATTTCCTTATCCAGCGACAATTACCCATCTACATCCCCCATTGCCCACAAGAGTATCAACACCTGCAATTCTTTTAATATTTACCACATCACTCTAGTCTAACTTTCCTTCAGTTGCCAAGGTACCGACCCCTTCCCATATTTTTCCACTAAAAGTTTTCTCCATAAAGTATCCTTTTCTATCCCATATCTCCAGCACCACTTCCCTAACAAGGCAATATTTTTATTAACCAAATCTTGAATTCCTAACCCACCAAACGTTTTTGGCTCACACACAATATCCCAAATCTTGAGTATGTTGTACATCTAATTAAGAAGAGATCGACAATCCCTCATTCTTGCTATATCAAATAATTTTGAGTTACTGTGTATATGTTTGCAGTGTTTATCACCACGTAGACAGACAGCTAGTTTCTCTTCCAAATCCTTTAATAGTGCAAATCTAAGATAAATGGATTATTTGTTTTTCTGGCCTAATTTTTTGCCTAAACTCGTTTTTAATATAATGAATAAGTCTAAATCAGTTCAAGTCCGTCCAAATACTATTAATATTTTTTAAAAAAATTGTAATGAAATATAAAAAATATTAAAATACATAATAGTTAAAAAGTATAACACAATACATTTGAACAAATTTTTATATAAAGATTTAAAGAAACATGAAAATTTAAATCAAAATATAAAAAAAATATAAACTTAAATTAAATTGCATAAGAAAACAAAAACAATTAACAAGCATATTAAAAGAAGAATAATTGGACGATTCGCAATGCCCCAGTATCCTTCCCAGTCTTCCTCCCAGTATCCTACACAAACCTTCTCTGTGTTTTTCAACAACATCCTGCCAAGCATTCATTAGAGATGGCTTAAACAAATCTTTCAACACCATGGAAATGTCATGGATGTCTTTATCCCCCAAAAGCGAAGTAGAACAGGAAGAAAATATGGTTTTGTTAGATTCTCAAGCCTAAATGATGCCAAGAATGCAGTGGAGAAACTCAATGGGGCGTGGCTCCTATATTATCGACTAGGTGTCAACTTTGCAAGATACAACGAAAGCTCAACCTTCTGGAAAAAAGTTGAATCTCAAAAAGAAATGCATCTCCCCGAAACCTTTCCCAAAGGTGCTCCTCTAACAAACAAATTCTCTTTTTCTTATGCAGATGCAGTAAAAAACGACAATAATCAACTTGAATAAAACGATGAGCAGAATAGGGTAGGGGGTAACAAGCAGAACATAGTAGAACTTGAAATGATTGATATGGAAGTCTCCGATCAGGATACAAAATGGCTTGAAGCATCGGTGGTTGTTTCGGTCAGATCTCCCCTTAAGATACATGCTCTTCATCAACGTATGTCTAGGAAAGGATACTCTCCTCTTTCAATTTCTGCAATGGGAGGTAGTTGGTCCTTAATTCAATTTGATAGAAAAGAAACAATGCTCAATATGCTTGCTGACGGAACAAATGGATCGAAGAATGGTTTAACTGGATTAAACCATGGTCCAAGGAACTCATCAGTGATGAAAAATTCGTTTGGATCAGAATTTGTAACTTACCTCTGCATGCATGGAACAAAGAGGTATTCAAACAAATTGGAGACTACTGGGGAAATTTCATTTTAGTTGATGAATGTTCTTGTAAAAAACAAAGATTGGATTTTGCTAGGATTCTTATCACTGTGAACAAAAACAGATTAGTAAAGAATTCAATCGAGCATAAGGTTAATGGTGCAAAATTTGTTTTAGAATTAGTGGTTGAAGACAGCATCGATTCCAGTTGGAATCACCTTTCTTCCAGCACTCAAGGAGAGAGTTCAAATCCCTCCTCTACTTCTGAAAAAATGCCGGCAATGGCAACAGTACAAATGGAAGTTTTTGGTTAGGAAGAAGACCATGATTTGTTGGTTGAAGAAGCAAACACCAGGATCTATCAACGTAATTATGAGCTGCCCTTGGAAAATGAGGAGGATGCTGCTTTTGAGGTAAATTGTCAGCGATCATATGATGAATTGACTACTATTTTGAATAAAGAAATTGAGTTTGGAAGGAATTTTGAAACAAACTTTGCCGATGAAATTTTGAGAGCTGAAGCAATGGTGATAAAAGAAATGGCTTTAGTCCCTGCATTGGGGGACCCAATTCCGATGACAGACAATTGCTCATATTCAGAGCTTGTAAACTCAATTAAAGGCAATGAGACCTCAAGTTTGGTTAAACATGTTAGTCCAAATACCACCCAGCCTGGAGACAAAAAGACTCAAATAATGGAAGAATTTCAAGAAGGTGGTGGAGCCATAACTGATGAATATCAAGAAGGTAGAGTCATCATATCGGGGAACGTCAAAAGGAGCAAGAGGTTCATCTTTGTTTCTTCTCTCCAATCCGCTGAAGCAATCACTGGGAAGAAAAAGTCTGTTTCACTAAAGAGTAAGGGTAAAAAGAATAATAAAAAAGCAAATTTCTCTAGGTAAAAGGAGAATAATTTGCTGGGGCATTATTTAGAAACTCCTAGTGTTATTGAGGAAGAAATCTCGGATGAAGATATCAGGAGCAGAAATAGATTGTTAAGAAAAAAAGCACAAGCTACTCTGCAGGTGGCGAAACTACTAGGACTTTCTCCAGTAGCAGATGAAGAAGACATCATCAAAAGTCTAATGGAAGCTGAAATTGAAGAGATGGCGAGAAATATTTGCCGAGAATAGTTGACGACTGTAGCGAGAGGTAATTTTGTCTGTTGCATAACTGAATGTGGTTCTGAAGCTTATAATCAGACATAGACTATTAGTTGATTCGCGATGTCTTGTAATTAGTTTTTGATGCCTTTATCTTGCAATAAAATTTTGTACATCATCTAGATTCAAGCAACTAACAAAACTGGGTTTTGAATTCTTTGGGGGTTGTTTTATCTGGCAAACAGAGGTATTTGATATCGACTAAAACAGGGCTTAAAGGGCGATTGTCTCCGAATGAAAGGTACAGTCTCGATAAAGGTAAAGCAAAACTACTAGTGAACTGTTTGACGGATTCAAATGAGATTTTCGTGTAAACGCTTGATTGTCGAGTAAAGGTTTAGTGGGTGGACAATGTTTGGCTTTTGGTTTTACTAACTTCATTACAATCAGAAGCTTCAGGGATTTATTTGTTAACTTATATATTTAAGTGAGCCAATGACTTTTGACCAAAGACTTTTGGCTATTTAGGAGAGGCGTCACTACACTAGCTTAGAGTACTAATTTAGAGCATAGAAGAAACTATGACTGATGAATGAAAGGTAGGAAAAGCATGAGCGGTTGAAAAGTCGGGATTAAAATGTAAGCGACAATGAAGGTTTTTCATCATTGAAGTTAGCATGGACTCTAATATCAGTTCGGGTTGTTTGGGTGGAGAAGATCGATCCTGCGATATTTGATATATGCATGGTCACTCTTTTCAATCCTTTTTTGTTTTATGTTTGTTGTCTCAACTGTTGTTTTTGTTGATATGAAGATGCTTTTGTCAATTTCTGGGGAGCTTCGACTGCCAAGCAAAGACCACTCAGATTATGATTTTATGCTTCCTAGGTGTTTGTTGAAATGTTCCTTAAGAGAAATGTTTTTGCTCCCTTGTCCTCGGGCTGTATGCCGCTAATTGTACTGTGTGTTTCTCAATTTGGACTCAATTGCCAGTCCATTTAATAAAAATCTTTACTTTTCAAAAAAAAAAAGAATAATTGGTCGCTTGGCTTGGCTGAGATACGTAGGTAGGATAGGGATTTTACTAGAGGTAAGTAAGAATCTCTGCTTTCTTTCTGGTAACTTCAAAACCTGGATGATTGGTGTCTTGCCATAGATTCTTAAAAGAGTCTTCAAGGACCCTGTGGAAACAGCTCTAAGATTCCGGGAAATCTAGCTAAAATTGAACTGTTTTTTGTAACCTTGATACATATGCCTCCAATAATTATGGTCTAAATATACTCCAATAATTATGGTCTAAATATACCTAAAGTCTTGTAAAAACTATCTCAATCACATGGAAATTGTATATGGTTGTATGAAATGGTTCCTAATAACATTCAAAATCAATGATCCAAATAACTAGCAAAACTTAACAGCTAAAAATAACTTGGTTGATAGGTCTGTTTCCTTAATGCAGACAAGGCTATTAATTTGCAAAGATACATGGTAATTATATTGGAAAAAAGTAACTCAGCTAAGATAAGGTAAATTTTCCTTTAAACTAAAAGGGTTAAACATTATGTTATAGATTATATTGAATCTGATCCAATATTGTATCTTTTTCCTCTTAGATACAGTACGCTTCATATTTATACAAATTTCCCCCTCCTTATTGTAATGACCCGTTACCACATTTTTCACCTTATTTTACACAACTTATCCGGTTGGGCTGTCTGTGATACTTCACTTGTACTAACTGTTAAACAATTTTACATAACATTGTTTATATAATACACATCCCCTATCTTAATTAATTAGATAAGTAGTACTGTAGACATGTCTAAATACAGAAAATAAATGATCGTACCTCATATATCTCAGTCGGTCAATCACATCGTCCTTTGTGTACAGCCGTGATCCACAATCAACTGATCTCACAATCAGTAAAACCTGAAATGTTTAAAATTAAGGGGTGAGCAAACCACGGCTCAGTAAGAGAGTTATATGTCACACTTGATATTCAGCTATCTATATGCTGAAAATATTTTTCATTCTCTTTAAAATCTTCCTAGGTGGCTCTAAGCTCACATGTAGGAAGGATACTACAGTCGGCTAGGGATCCAGATAGAATAAGGTAGGTATTATAGAATACCATACTTGTTCTAGAACCTAAAAGCAACTGTAGAGAGTACTAATCCCGTTGTTTTCAAAACGATATAATTTTTGTTTTTCCACAAAGTAAACCACTTATCTCTTTTCACTTCAGTATACTTTAAAACACGTGGCAGTTCAGTAATAAAAACAGTGGTTTACTTCTCTTCTTTCTTTTCAATACAGTAACAACACGTGACAGTACAGTGGTTCGCAAATATCCAATTATTGGATAAACACTTTTTCGATTATTTCTATCCTAGAAATAAATCTTATGTTATTCTTTTAGAATAAACATTTATTTCTCTTTTCAAATCAGTAACCGTATCGTACAGTTTAGTAACATAGTGTTTTCAGTAAAACAGTAATTCGATACGGTTCAATCAGTAGACAGTAACAGTAGCTACCAGTTCAGAAAACAATATAAGGTAGCTTTCAGTTCAGTAAACAGTAAATGGTAGCTTTCAGTTCAGTAAAACAATAATCAATGGCTACCATTTCAGTAAACAGTACAGTTCAGTAACACAGTGTTTTGGTATGGTTTTTCATCAGTAAACAGTAAACAGTACATTACTTCAGTACAGTAGACAGTACAGTACAGTAAACAGGATTTCGTAAATCCTTTCAGTAAACAGTAAGTGAGACTAGGCATCACCCTACAACTAAATCATGCTATCATCGTTCCTCCCCCTCAGGAACGTAGTAATCATCCCCACAAGGATACAGTAGATCTATGGCCATAATCTATAAGTGGTCCTCGGGTACACTTGCCAGGTGACCTTGAGACCTCTGATGACTTGGCGGGTCCATCAGCCTCGTGAATAATAATGCATGAAACTAGGGGCCTAAGTCTTAAAACAGTATAAACCGTACCATAGCCGTTATGGATTTTAAACACCGTAAATCAAATATCCATAAGGCTTACATGTAAATATAATTACCTTTATGAAATTTATAAAATAAATAACATTTTTCAAATTATTTCATAAAGGTATATATCATGTTTTCTATACGATGAAGACAGTTTATAGAATCATCACTGAAAATATAGAAGGGCAAAACTGTCCTTTTTTCATCGTAAAACACATATGCACGCTTTTCCGTGCATTCAATCGAAAACATGGTTTTATAATTATCGGAATTCAAATCAAATATTTTGTAATTTATGAAAAAGTAAAATATTTATTTTCCAATTTTAATAATTCTGTCACCATGTTTTCTTCTAAAAACACGTGTAGAGACCTCTAGTCTCGAAATCAGAATTTTTTTCACCATTTCTTAACCTTTATGGAATTTATTTAATTAGTTATTTCCATAATCAAAACCATAAAGGTTTTATATAAAATCAAGTGAATATTTAAGAATATTTATAAAAGTATTCACTTCAGTCTCTTTTTCATTTTCATCTCGTTTCACGTGAAATATCACCTACCGGGTGAATTTTCGGTGATTTCCTTTTCACTATTCTCGAAAACATGAATATTTTAAAATCAAGTATCACTATATTCATGTTTTATGAAATTTACTTGATTTCTCGATTTTCGTACCTAAAAATCGTTTCACGTGAAATCAAATCATTTATTATGGTTTTCGATGATTTTCGGTAAATTTCAACAATTTTTCGATAATTTTTCGGCAGTATAACGGCTGTCGATTTGGCTAGCCTCCTGCACGAAAAATATAGTTTATATTCCTCAACCAGTATTTCACCACAATTTAAAACCGATAAACCACCACATTATAAAAACCGATAATTATCAATAGCATTTATAAAATTAAATGCAATTTAAAAACATGGCCGAATATCCTTACAGGCGGCACATCTCTCCCTTACCTGTTTCGGGTCGGCGACTGCCTTTCGAAGGTCGCGCCTGTGTTCACCTCGCCCGATTCCATCCGCTCGGTCATCGAGGAAATTTTCTGGAATTTAAATTCTAAAATTTAGAACTTTTTCATAATTATTTAAATAATTTAACATTTTTCGGGATTTCTTATCGATTTTCGTAATTCTCGAAATTTCCCGTAATTTTTGAAGTCTCGAGAATTTTTCAAATTCTCGAAATTCCTTTTCTCTTTCTCTTTTTTCTTCCTTTTTCTTCCTTCTTTCTTTTTCTCTTTTCTTTTCTTTTCTTTTCTTTTCTTTTTCTTTTTCTTTTTCTTTTTCTTTCTTCCCAGCCGGACCGGTCACCCCTCGTCATCGTCGATTCTTCTCTGGTGGCCGGTTCTCCGACGGTTCAATGGCTCAGCAGCTGGTGGGCACCACGGCGAAGCCGGATCTGGCCTTCGTTCATCCCGAATCGATGGCACGGTGGTGGATCGAGTCGGTTTAGGTCGGCCTCTTTCTGCCTCTTCGCCGGCCCTCCTTCGCCGTTCTCCGCCTGACCGATGGCCTCCCACGTCTTCCTCTTCCTCCGACGAAGCTTCGGTGGCAGTGGCGGCAACCAATTCCGTTGGCACTGCCAGATCCCATTTTCCTCTTTTCTTCCTCGGTTTTTGCCGATTTTCCTCTGTTTTGTTTTCTTTCTTTCGCCGCCGGCAGCTTCTTTCCTCTCTTTGGCCGGTGGCATCGCACCCTTCTCCTTTCTCCCTCGCCGGCGGTGGCAGCTCCGCCACTGTCTTCTCTGGCTGGGGAGGATCGAGTTTGCTTCCCCGATTCCTTTCCTTTCCTCTTTTGTTTCATTTTCCTTCTATTTTTAGTATATAATAAACTATATTATATACTACAATGTATATTTTATACATATAATATATACTATATATTATACATATATATTATTTCCCATAATTCTCATCTTATTTTTCCGATTAAATTTTTTTCTTTACTCGGATTTCCCAATCCGTTCCTTTCTCAATTCTTGGGATTTTCACCAATATCCCGTTCTCACAATTTTATTTATTTATTTGCTTTAATATTAATTTCCAATAATTGAAAAATTTACAGTTATCACACTTATTCTCTGTTGGGATGTAATAAAATTGGGATTTGTGTAAGTTTCTTGTGTTTTCTTCCAAATTTTATTTGGGCATATGGGCTATGATCATAGCACGTTAGCTGCTGTGTCTTGTGAATAGGTAATGGTATGTGCAAAGAAGGGGCCTGATTCTTCTCTTCCACCTGCTATGGATGGGCTTTTGAGGGTCCATAAACACATTGCTGATGGTTTGGAGGGTGATTCATCTCATGCAACTACGGCTATGGGAACCAAAGTTTAAACATGTGAAATCCCCCAATTCCATGTAAATTCCCATGTTTGTAAAGTAATTCCAGCTGAAATAATTAAATAAATATGAAATTTTGATGTGTAAATGATGTATGAGACATGTGTAGAATAATTGAAATTGAAGGTCAAATAGTCAAGGAATTTAACTGATATTGTAAGAATATTAAGGTATGAGAAAAGAATTAATATCAGATTTTATTTAGTATAATAGACAAGTGGCTGGTATGGAAAAGAGAAGAAGAGAATTAAATGGTCAAATTGTCAAGAGGTCAAAGGGAAGTTAATGGCTGAGATGATTAAGGATAGAGAAGCATTAAATGAAATGACTTAGTCATCATCTTCATCAGCCAAAGTCGGCAGCAACCTCTGTAACATCCCAAATCCACAAAATTACATAATATTCACTTACCACTTACACTCACTTACCGGTTGGGCTGTCTGTGATGCTTATCAACTCTTAACACTTTTATAATAATTAGTATTCTCAATTCCTTGTACTAATATGGGAGTATGAATTATTAAATTATTTCCTTAAGATGTATATACATTCCCTTCTATTTAAAGTAGTACTGTACCATTTTACTGAATATATAAGAGAATACCACATACCTTCAATATCAGATCTCTGGAAAGTAATTCACTTAGCCCAAGTTCAAAAATCTGTGGAGTGAAACATAGGGAGTGAGTGACAACATGCTCAGTAAGGAAGGTGTATGCTGCTTTATAAAATAAATACTATAATCCCAAAACATCTTATTTATCCAATCACTCAAACCCATTATGAAAATAATAAATATATTTAACATTAAACAGAATTCAATAGATCCTTTTAGTAAACAGAAGTCAATAAGTTGAGACTAGGCAACAAATACATCATGCTCTCATTGTTCCCTCAGGAACACAAGTCATCCGCTTTTGGGCTGTACCCGTAGGCCATCGCCCCTCACGGCTATCTCAACTAGATTTATGACCATAATCTATAGGTGGTCCTCGGGTCCACTTGCCAAGTGACCTCGAGACCGCTGATGACTTGGCGAGTCCATCAGCCTTGTGACACCCTGAGGTGCACCCGTGGGTCCATCGACCCGAGCCATCGTCCCAAGCGGGTCACGCAATTATATGAATGGTAATGCATGAACTCAAAGCCTAAAGTCTCAAAATCACTTTATATCTCGTGAAAAAGCCTTATGGAATTATTTCGTAATTTCTATCATTTTCTCAAAATGATTTGCTTTCCAAAAGGTTTCATATTTTCTGTTTACAAATAAATTGGCTCGCCAGGGTCAGTTCGCCTATAGTGGTTCGCCCAAAATCAGTTCGCCCGTTGGGGTGAACTAGTGTTCGCCCGCCAATCGTAGCATTTAAAACCAAGTGAAATTAGCTCGCTCATGGCGGCTCGCCATGGTCAGCTCGCCCACTATGGCATTGCCCATGAACAACTCGCCCAAATGCGGCTCTGCCATGGTCAACTCACCAATGGGGTACTTCCATGGTCAACTCGCCCAATACGACGATTTCATAGTCAACTCGCCCATTTCATAAAAGCCTGGTCGCCAGCCCAAAACATTATAAAAGGGTTCGCCCATATTGGCTCGCCTGGATTTCTATTAAAACAGGGGTCACTTGCCCCAAAACATTATAATGGGTTCACCATACGTTGGCTCACCCGCCCTTTTTCCAGTTCGCCAAATCAACATTAGAATCTGCTTTATAGCTCGCTCAAAGCAAAGCAATTTATCAAAATAATGCATGTCATAATTCAAAACAATTTCTCAGTAATTTCAAAGATTTAACTCCACAGGACATGCATTCTCTTTCAGAGACATCTCCCTTACCTGGTCTCTTCAAGGCTTAGCTTCCCGCTCGCCTTTATCAACTCTCAATTTCTGGTTGCAAAACAGATCATCAAGACCATCAATATATTTCCTTTTCGAATATTTCCTAAAATTATTGATATTTTTCCTTTTCAAATATTTGCGACACTTAGGCGAGATTTGAGTCCAATCTACAGCTCGCCACTCGCCCAACAGAGCTCACCAGTCGTTAATAGGCTTACACGTGGAAGCTCGCCCAATCCTACTCGCCATACAATTATTGGCTTATTCTGGGAGCTCGCCCACAGTTCAATTCGCCATCATATATTGGCTTTAAATATGGGAGTTCGCCCAAAATTTCAACTTCGCCATTCATAATGGCCTATTCGTTGGAGCTCGCCCAACATGGGAGCTCGCCCGAAAATTCTACTCACCTTTCATGTGTTTGTGAGTTCGCCATTCTCGCCTTTCGGGCGATCATTGATCCTCACCCATCTGGCTAGTATTCTGATTATCTTATCCATAATATGCTGGCGAATATTGTATCGCCGATTCATGCATCCATTTAACTCGCCTCACCCTTTGGGCGAGTACCCCTTGCTCGTCTATTTGGCAAGCTATTGGATAATCCTATTCGCCCATTATCCTCATTTCCAATATTTACATTGTTCATTCTCTATTAGTTTCCAGACTACATCTTGTTCTACTTTCTTATATATTCTAACAATATTTATCTAAAACAAGATTATATCTATGTATATTATATTATAAAACATAGAAATCCATCATCAAATATCAAGAGAACCATAAAAATATGGAACTCACCTTAACTGAAGTGTACTTCCTGAAACAGAGTGTTGTTCTGCCTCACCCAACATTTACTTTGCTTATTCCTCAGCTCTTCACACACTGGATAATTGTTTAGCTAACTAAGGATGAAGTTTCATGGCTCATGTATAAGAGGAATGGAAGAAACGAGATTGAGTTTGCTGCGAAAACAAAATGGATGAGAAGGTTGTTTAAGAAGATGAAGTTTGCTAACTCAGTTTTCCTCGTATATTCCTTCTTATATAACCATTCTACTCCACTCAAAATTTACCATCTGTTCCTTATCCTGTTTTCTTTCATCATTGCACGTCTTTCATGCATTAAAACCGAAGAAAAACTGCAGCAAAAAGGAATGGTGGTAAAGTCCTTACGGCAATCCGTTTTTGACTACTTCACTTTGTTATTTATTGCCTCACCCAATTTGTCAAGAGAGCAAAGTGGCATGAAGTCCACTATAGCCCCTTTCCTTGACTTTTCTCTCTTCTTTTCTCCTTCCTTTCCAGTCCTCGCCACTTCCAGCCGCTGATGATTGGTTTTCATCTCATTCTTTTCTTCGTTTGTCTTGTTGTCATTAATCCCTTTCACACCTTCATTTAATGCTTTCATACCATATATACTATCTTAACCTTTTTATACACCATACTATAAATCATAACTTAAAATAAAAAGTGGAAATTCATATTTAATGTTTCTTTCATTTCACTAAAAGGATTTATTTCCACTATCAATCATGTACAAATATGGTATATAGTATAATAAAATTCGGGTCTTACATTTCTCCCCACCTTAAGAAATTTGGTTCTCCAAATTTAACTTGGACCTGTCACTGGAAGAGCTCTGGATACCTCTCACGCATCAGGCTCTCTAACTCCCAAGTAGCCTCCTCCTCGTTATGATACTGCCAGAGTACTTTAACCAAAGAAATCATCTTAGATCGCAATACCTTATCCTTCTTATCCAGGATACGTACCGGTTTCTCAACGTAACTCATGTCCTCTCTAATCTCTAGTGGTTCATGTCGAATCACGTAAGAAGGATCTGGATGGTACTTTCTCAACATCGAGACATGGAATACGTTATGTACTCCTGATAACTCTGGTGGTAGTGCTAACCGATATGCCACATCTCCTACGCGATCTAAAATCTCATAAGGTCCAATGTATCGAGGACTCAATTTTCCTTTCTTCCCGAATCTCATTATACATTTGAATGGTGAGATCTTTAAAAACACATAATCACCCACTACAAACTCTAATGGTCGGCGTCTAGTATCTGCATAACTCTTCTGCCGACTCTGAGCCATTTTGAGTCTCTCACAAATCATCCGTACATCGCGAGAAGCCTGCTCGACCAAATCGGGAGCTAACAGTTTACGGTCTCCCACTTCTTCCCATGCTATCGGGGATCTACATCGTCTGCCATACAAGGCCTCATACGGTGCCATGTCGATACTTGTATGAAAACTATTATTATAGGCAAACTCTGCTAGGGGTAAGTGATTGTCCCATGAGCCTCTAAAATCCAATGCACACGCTCTTAACATATCCTCGAGCGTCTGTATCGTATGCTCGGACTGTCCATCAGTCTGTGGATGAAAAGCGGTGCTAAAACTCAGCTGGGATCCCATAACCTCCTGAAATCTCTCCCAAAAATGAGAGGTGAAGCGGGAGTCCCTATCAGAGGTGATACTCACTGGAACACCATGTAACCTCACTATCTCCCTGACATACAAATCGGCCAAGGTACTAACTGAATCTGTAGATCTCATGGCTAAGAAATGAGCAGACTTAGTCAACCTGTCTACTATCACCCAAATAGCATCATACCCCTTCTGGGTCCGTGGTAATCCCATAATAAAATTCATAGTAACATGCTCCCATTTCCACATAGGAATCAATAGTGGTCGAAGCATACCTGCCGGCTTCTGATGCTCAATCTTAATCTGCTGGCATGTTAGACATCTAGTAACAAAATCAACGATGTCTTTCTTCATCTTAGGCCACCAATACACTTTCCGGAGATTCTGGTACATCTTAGTACTACCCAGATGTAATGTATATCTAGAGGTATGGGCTTCTGACAAAATCAAATCTTGTATCTATTGATCATTGGGAACACATATCCGACCTCTAAACCTCAGTATCTCATCGGTGCCAATCTTAAAATCCGACTTATCTCCAATTTGAATTTGACTGGCAATCCAAATGCAATAATCATCACTCCTCTGGGCTTCCTTGATTCGATCTATCAAATCCGGCTCTATACGGAAACTAGCCGTAAATCCATACTGGTTAGAGGAAATAACTGTCAGGCTGAGGTTAGAGAACTGCTCTATCAAATCATGTTCCCTGATCATCATGTAAGATACCATGCCAACATGCTTACGGCTCAGTGCATCTGCTACTACATTAGCATTACCTGGGTGATATAAAATTTCACAATCATAATCCTTTAACAGTTCCATCCACCGTCTCTGCCTCAAATTCAACTCTTTCTGCGAAAATATATACTTCAGACTCTTATGGTCTGTATATATCTGAAATTTTTCCCCGTATAAGTAATGCCGCCATATCTTCAGTGCAAACACTACCGCGGCTAGCTCCAAATCATGTGTCGGGTAATTCCTCTCATGATCCTTCAACTGTCGAGAACCATAGGCTATAACCCAACCATGCTGCATGAGCACACACCCTAAACCTTGAGCGGATGCATCGGTATACACCATAAATCCTCCTGATCTGCTAAGAAGGGCTAATACGGGAGCAGTAGTCAATCTCCTCTTAAGCTCAAGAAAACTACACTCACACACATCATTCCACTCAAACTTTACATCCTTACGTGTGAGTCGTGTCAATGGAGCAGCAAGTCTAGAAAATCCCTCCACAAACCTGCGATAATATCCGGTAAGACCTAAGAAACTCCGTATCTCGGTAACCATGTTAGGCCTTTCCCACTGAACAATGGCCTCTATCTTGGACGGATCAACCGACACCCCATCCTTCGACACTACATGTCCGAGAAATATAATATGGTCAAGCCAGAACTCGCATTTACTAAGCTTAGCATACAATTTCCGCTCTCTGAGGGTCTGTAAAACAATCTGCAAATGCTGCTCGTGCTCCTCTGGAGTCTTAGAATAAATCAGGATGTCATCTATAAATACTATGAAAAACTTTCCAAAAATGGATGAAACACCTCATTCA
The DNA here is from genome assembly GCA_032173925.1 of Heritiera fomes. Taxonomy (NCBI): domain Eukaryota; kingdom Viridiplantae; phylum Streptophyta; class Magnoliopsida; order Malvales; family Malvaceae; genus Heritiera; species Heritiera fomes. The sequence continues at coordinate 9,175,587 of JAPDPM010000021.1, read as the reverse complement.
TCAAACTCATAAAAGCTGCAGGGGCATTTGTTAACCCAAAAGGCATCACTAGGAACTCATAGTGACTATAGCGAGTCCGAAATGCTGTCTTATACACATCCGACTCCTTAATTTTCAACTGGTGATAGCCTGATCAGAGATCTATCTTAGAAAACACCTGTGCACCCCTGAGCTGATCAAACAGATCATCAATCTGAGATAGTGGATACTTATTCTTAATGGTAGCCCGATTCAACATCCGATAATCTATACACAACCGGAGGCTACCATCCTTCTTCCGAACAAATAATACCGGAGCTCCCCACGGTGACACACTGGGACATATAAATCCCTTATCTAGTAACTCCTGGAGCTGCTTCTTGAGCTCATCTAACTCTGTCAGTGCCATCCGATATGGGGGTCTAGAAATCGGCTCCGTACCGGGTACTAACTCAATCATAAACTCCGTCTCTCGATCCAGTGGTAACCCTGGTAAATCCTTAGGAAATACATCCGAGAAGTCCTTAACCACAGGAATCTCTTGAATCTCTGGATGTTTCTTCTCTACATCCTCCACACTCGCAATATATCCTTCATAAACATTCATACACAACCACAATTTCAGTATACATGTCATTTCACAACATAAATTCACATACTTGTTATTAATTTACAATAACTTTACAATGTACTTTTCGGGATGAGAGAAGGTAATAAACTTAGTATTACAATCCAAACTAACATGGTTTGCAGCTAACCAATCCATACCCAAAATGATATCAAGATCATATATGTTTAACAAAATTAGGTTATCTGTCATAACCTTCTCTCTTATAATCAATTTACAATTTCTATATATAACATCAGTCCTCTGGAAATCATTAAAAGGAGTTTTCACTTGCAAAATATACTCTAACAACTCCGGCTCTACTGGGGTCCTGTTAGCATATGTAGGCGATAAGAACGAATGGGTAGAACCTGGATCAATTAAAGCAATTACGGGAATATCAAAAAGATAAACTTTACCTTTAATTACATCGACAGAGGCGTCGGCAGTCTCCTGATCCAACGCATACACCCGACCCTGAGTCACAACCTTCTTACCCTTCTCTGCGGCTGTCGCCCGCCTAGGCTGTGAGGCTGTCGCTTTCTCTGGCTCACTCTGAGCTGCCGGGGCCGTTATCGGAGGTAAGGCAGGAGGTCTAGTAGAAGCAGTTGACTCTCTGAGCATTGGGCAATTCTTAATAAAGTGCCCCATCTGTCCACATTTAAAACATGCCCCAGACATTAAAGGACAAGGGTGTGACCCATGCGACCTTCCACAATGTCTACATAAGGGCGCAACACTTCTCTGAGTAGTGGTGGGGCCACTAGCAGGAGTGGAAACTGCTGGTCTATCAAATCTGTCCTCTGAAATCTGTATGCCCGTAGGTCTAGTCCTCTTAGGCTGCTCTCTACTTCATCTGTCCTCCATAAACCTCTTAGTCTTTCCCTTTGCTTTACCCTTACTCTTGCTACTAAAATCGAGCTGGAACTGCTCATAATCCCGCTCATATAGCTGAGCCCCTTTAACTATCTCATCATAAGTCTGTATATCAAATGGGGCTAGCTTCATTCTGATGGATGGCCTCAAACCAGCCCTAAACCTCGAAATCTTATATCTAGTATTCGCACTAGTTTGTGGATCAAAACGGCTCAATGTAGTAAATTTGGCCTCATACTCGGCCACTGACATGCTACTCTGAACAAAATCCATGAATTCCTGCTGTAATTTTTCTTGAGCAGTGTCAGGAATATACTGCCTCCGAAAAGCATCCACAAAGATATCCCATGACAGATCCTGATGCTGAGCAAATAATATGGTCTGAGTGGCCTTCCACCAATGTCTCGCATCATCTGCCAACTGGAATACTGCTAGGCTTACCTTCTCTGTCTCTGAACATCTCATAATCTTAAGTAATCTATCGATCTCAATAACCCACTGTTCTGTCACCAATGGATCCCTAGTACCTTTAAACTTAGGTGGATCCAACTTCTTAAATGATTTCACTAATGCCACATCACAATATGACTCCACATCTCTAGGCGGCTGAATCAATGGTTGTGGTGGAGCTACCTGTGGCTGTGGGGCCGGTGGTGGAATAGGCTGAGGCTCAGATACAACTGGTACTGGCTGTGGCGATACTGGTGCCTCTACTGGGGCTACGGGAGCAATAGCTCTCTCCCTCTCCGCCCTATCCGCGGCTCTATCAGCCTGATACATAGCCATAAAATCGGCTACTAGCCTCTTCACTCGGCTCACACGAGTATCAATGCTCTCTGGCTGTATAGGATGCAGAGGTCTTGGGGTAGGTTTCGGTGTCTGTGGTTCCGGAATTTGTGCCGCCCTACCTCGGGCTATACCTCTCACTGAGTATATCCTCCTCCTTCCACTTATTCTGTACCACAGAGATCATTTATCACTTATCGTTAGTATATCAATTATATATTCAGATTATACAGTACTACAGGGAATGTATACTATTTACTTCAAGCATCACTAACATCCGACCAACCTTGCTCTGATACCATTAAATCTGTAACATCTCAAATCCACAAAATTACATAATATTCACTTACCACTTACACTCACTTACCGGTTGGGCTGTTTGTGATGCTTATCAACTCTTAACACTTTTATAATAATTAGTATTCTCAATTCCTTGTACTAATATGGGAGTATGAATTATTAAATTATTTCTTTAAGATGTATATACATTCCTTTCTATTTAAAGTAGTACTGTACCATTTTACTGAATATATAAGAGAATACCACATACCTTCAATATCAGATCTCTGGAAAGTAATTCGCTTAGCCCAAGTTCAAAAATCTGTGGAGTGGAAAATAGGGAGTGAACGACAACATGCTCAGTAAGGAAGGTATATGCTGCTTTATAAAATAAATACTATAACCCCAAAACATCTTATTTATCCAATCACTCAAACCCATTATGAAATAATAGATATATTTAACATTAAACAGAGTTCAATAGATCCTTTTAGTAAAAAGAAGTCAATAAGTTGAGACTAGGCAACAAATACATCATGCTCTCATTGTTCCCTCAGGAACACAAGTCATCCGCTTTTGGGGTGCACCTGTAGGCCATCGCCCCTCACGACTATCTCAACTAGATTTATGGCCATAATCTATAAGTGGTCCTCGGGTCCACTTGCGAAGTGACCTCGAGACCGCTGATGACTTGGCGGGTCCATCAGCCTTGTGACTCCCTGAGGTGCACCCGTGGGTCCATCGACCCGAGCCATTGCCCCAGGCGGGTCACGCAATTATATGAATGGTAATGCATGAACTCAAAGCCTAAAGTCTCAAAATCACTTTATATCTCGTGAAAAACCCTTATGGAATTATTTCGTAATTTTTATCATTTTCTCAAAATGATTTGCTTTCCAAAAGGTTTCATATTTTCTGTTTACAAATAAATTGGCTCACCAGGGTCAGTTCGTCCATAGTGGTTCGCCCAAAATCAGTTCGCCCGTTGCGGTGAACTAGTGTTCGCCCGCCAACCGTAGCATTTAAAACCAAGTGAAATTAGCTTGCTCATGGCGGCTTGCCATGGTCAGCTCGCCCACTATGGCATTGCCCATGAACAACTCGCCTAAATGCGGCTCTGCCATGGTCAACTCACCAATGGGGTACTTCCATGGTCAACTCGCCCAATACGACGATTTCATAGTCAACTCGCCCATTTCATAAAAGCCTGGTCGCCCGCCCAAAACATTATAAAAGGGTTCGCCCATATTGGCTCGCCCGGATTTCTATTAAAACAGGGGTCACTTGCCCGAAAACATTATAATGGGTTCACCATACGTTGGCTCGCCCGCCCTTTTTCCAGTTTGCCAAATCAACATTAGAATCTGCTTTATAGCTTGCCCAAAGCAAAGCAATTTATCAAAATAATGCATGTCATAATTCAAAACAATTTCTCAGTAATTTCAAAGATTTAACTCCACAGGACATGCATTCTCTTTCACACATATCTCCCTTACCTGGTCTCTTCAAGGCTTAGCTTCCCGCTCGCCTTTATCAACTCTCAATTTCTGGCTGCAAAACAGATCATCAAGACCATCAATATATTTCCTTTTCGAATATTTCCTAAAATTATTGATATTTTTCCTTTTCAAATATTTGCAACACTTAGGCGAGATTTGAGTCCAATCTACAGCTCGCCACTCGCCCAAAAGAGCTCGCCAGTCGTTAATAGGCTTACACGTGGAAGCTCGCCCAATCCTACTCGCCATACAATTATTGGCTTATTCTGGGAGCTCACCCACAATTCAATTCGCCATCATATATTGGCTTTAAATATGGGAGTTTGCCCAAAATTTCAACTTCGCCATTCATAATGGCCTATTCGTTGGAGCTCGCCCAACATGGGAGCTCGCCCCAAAATTCTACTCACCTTTCATGTGTTTGTGAGTTCGCCATTCTCGCCTTTCGGGCGATCATTGATCCTCGCCCATCTGGCTAATATTCTGATTATCTTATCCGTAATATGCTGGCGAATATTGTATCGCCGATTCATGCATCCATTTAACTCGCCTCATCCTTTGGGCGAGTACCCCTTGCTCGCCTATTTGGCAAGCTATTGGATAATCCTATTCGCCCATTATCCTCATTTCCAATATTTACATTGTTCATTCTCTATTAGTTTCCAGACTACATCTTGTTCTACTTTCTTATATATTCTAACAATATTTATCTAAAACAAGATTATATCTATGTTTATTACGTTATAAAACATAGAAATCCATCATCAAATATCAAGAGAACCATAAAAATATGGAACTCACCTTAACTGAAGTGTACTTCCTGAAACAGAGTGTTGTTCTGCCTCACTTAGCTTTACTTTGCTTATTCCTCAGCTCTTCACACACTGGATAATTGTTTAGCTAACTAAGGATGAAGTTTCATGGCTCATGTATAAGAGGAATGGAAGAAACGAGATTGAGTTTGCTGTGAAAACAAAATGGACGAGAAGGTTGTTTAAGAAGATGAAGTTTGCTAACTCAGTTTTCCTCGTATATTCCTTCTTATATAACCATTCTACTCCACTCAGAATTTACCATATGTTCCTTATCCTGTTTTCTTTCATCATTGCACGTCTTCCATGCATTAAAACCGAAGAAAAACTACAACAAAAAGGAACGGTGGCAAAGTCCTTACGGCAATCCGTTTTTGACTACTTCACTTTGTTATTTATTGCCTCACCCAATTTGTCAAGAGAGCAAAGTGGCGTGAAGTCCACTATAGCCCCTTTCCTTGACTTTTCTCTCTTCTTTTCTCCTTCCTTTCCAGTCCTTGCCACTTCCAGCCGCTGATGATTGGTTTTCATCTCATTCTTTTCTTCGTTTGTCTTGTTGTCATTAATCCCTTTCACACCTTCATTTAATGCTTTCATACCATATATACTATCTTAACCTTTTTATACACCATACTATAAATCATAACTTAAAATAAAAAGTGGAAATTCATATTTAATGTTTCTTTCATTTCACTAAAAGGATTTATTTCCACTATCAATCATGTACAAATATGGTATATAGTATAATAAAATTCGGGTCTTACAACCTGCTAGCTCTCCCTCTCGTTCTCCTCTAATTTTCCGTCTCCATTTCACTCACCTTGACAAACTCCTAGATTTTGTCATCGAATCACTAAGTGTTAGTAACAAAAAACGATCCTTGTCACTAGGTTAAGCTAGGCCTGTAATATGAGAAGCTGAATCTAAGTATTTGAAGAGATCTGAAATTCTGTCAATTTTGGTTTTTGACAAAGGTAAGAGAAGAGATTGTTTATTTTGATTTCGTCCTTGAATTGGGGTTAAGTTGAGTTGGTATAGTATGTTTATAAAGGTTTCTTAAAGGTTTGAATTGTGATGATCATTACAGCTTTGAAGACTCAAAAGAAGAAGCAGAATTGCAATCAAGTGATTTGTTTTCTCGAAGTGATCGAAGTAAGGAATTTATGTAACGGACATAGGGTGACTATGTCTGCATGATTTTAATTGCTTTGGAAAGAAGTATCGGCTGATTTGAAGTGCATGAGGTTAAATTTCGGATTTCACTCCTAGTTACCAAAATGCTAGGAGCAGCCAACTGCCTAAAGGCAACATAAAGCGTAGATTTTCGAAAATCGAGACAAACCAGTCGACTGCTATACAAGCTAGTCGACTGCTATTTTCCAGTACACATTCTGTTTCAAACCAGTCGACTGCTATATGGGACAGTCGATTGCTTTTACAAAAAAAGCATTCTGTTTCAAAACCAGCCGACTGCCCTAAGTGACCAGTCGACTGCCCTGGTTTCAGAAGCATTTTGTTTCAAACTAGTCGACTGCTATTTGGACCAGTCGACTGCCTCATGTGTTTTCAGAAATAAAAATATCAGAATTTTAAAAGAAAATAATTTCGATAAATGAAAATATGAGGCAGTAGCCAACTGCCCTATGAGGCCAGTTGACTGCCCTGATTGAAAAGAGGTTTTGAAACCTATTTTAAGAAAGTATGAATGTCATAGCAAATAGCTATTTGACAAATGTTTTGAGACTATGAAGTACTTAATGATTATGCACTTTTGCATATGTTCATGACTGAGGAGCTCTAGTTCAGCCCTCAGTGCCACAAATGACACCTGACTAGTGTTCATCGTGGCTAGCGACATTTGGCCAAATTGTCTTTGTTATATATTGTAACACCCCAAAACCACTGTATAACAGAATATTCACTTATAAACTCCACTTACTTACCGATTGGGCTGTCTGTGATGCTTAACAACTCTTGACACTTAACTAAAAATTAGTACTTCTATTCCCCTTCCACCAATATGGAAATATGAATTATTAAATTCTTTCCTTAATATGTATATTCATTCCCTTCTATTTAAAAGTAGTACTGTATCATTTTACTGAATATATAAAAGAATACAACATACATTCGATATCAAATCTCTAGAAGGTAATTCTCTTAGTCCAAAATCAGTAATCTGTGGAGTGGAAAAGTAAGGAGTGAGCGACAACGTGCTCAGTAAGGAAGGTGTATGCTGCTTTATAAATATAAAAACTATATCCCCAAAAGCAATTTTATTTATACTAAAAATCAAACCCCTTAGAAAAATAATGGATATATTTAACATTAAACAGGACTCAATAGATCCTTTCAGTAAACAGAAATCAATAAGTTGAGACTAGACAATAAATAAATCATGCTCTCATGTTTCCCTCAGTAACACAAGTTGTTCGCTTTTGGGGTGCACCTATAGGCCATCGCCCCTCACGGCTATCTCTGTCACGACCCGAAGACCACGACTTTCACTTGATTCTTATTCTTTTCTTAGTCTACAAATTTATGGACTAAATTTTTCTTTTTCATTTTAAGGTTTGTATTCGGTGTCAGTGTAGTTACTATACTATCTAGGTGACCTATAGTCATTTCATTTAAATATTAAACTAACAAGGAAACGGTTCTTAGTTACATCCCGACTTGTTAAACAGAATATGTACTGTGTATCAATTTAAGTCTTACATGTAAACAAGTATTTTATAAGGAACATATACCTCAGAAGACTAGTATCAAATCCAAACACCGTCTCCGATGCCCACTTAGCAGCTCACACGGCAGATGTTAACTTCAATGTCTGAAAGAGATGAAATTTAGTGGGGTGAGCAAAACCACGGCTCAATAAGATACTAATATAAATACAAGAGTAGGATTATACTGTCTTAAACTGCAATGCTTAAAACTTGCAAGTTTGCAATTACAGTTAGTCCTTTCTCATCAATAACATCTCATTATCACTTATCATATTCACTTTTCATTTCATAATCATACTTTTGTATTCTATCATCTCATATCAATTCTCATATTTACTTTTCATTTCATAATCATACTTCTGTATTCTATCATCTCTTATCAATTCTCATATTGTGGATCATGATCATGGTGGTACGAAATCATAATTCTCTTCGTGTATTTCTATATTCATGTTTCATATCATATCATGCCATCATATAGATAAAATATCGCTAACACCGAGTCATAACACTCCTCATATATTCTTCATGTTTAATTGAGATATCCTATCGAATTCACTTTACATTTAACAATCATATTCCCGTATTACATCAATTCATATCACTTATCGTCTGAGAATTTATGATCACGATAGAGTAAGATCAAAATTCTCTTCATATCAATCTTTTGTTCATATATCATATCATATTATGTCATCGTATAGATGAAACATCATTAACGTCGAGTCACGACATTCCTCATGGGATTCTCATGTACTAAGCATATTATCTTGTTAGGGTTTAATATGCAATGCATGTAATTTTACTGTATAAACCGCTATTATTTCAAATCATATCATATATACTTTAGAACATGCTCAACATATGAATTTTCAATTCATTTCAAATTTGCCTTTAAGGCATGATAGAAACATGTTCATTTTCAATTCATGTATTCGTTTTCAGAGCATGTCTAAAACATGTGCGGTTTTAAAACATTTTTCATATACTATAAGTCATATCAGGTCTAGAGTTCATATCAAATCAATCTATACTCTAGACCGCATATCATTTTAAATTCGACATAAAATCGTATATAAATCATATAAGTGTCGAAATCATTTATCATGTACTTTTAAAATATATACTGTAAATCATATCAGGTCTAGAGTTCATATCAAATCAAACTATACTCTAGACCGCATATCATGCCATGTTCGACACAAAATCACATATAAATCATATAAGTGTCGAAATCATATCTCATGGACTTTTAAAACATGTTTAAAACATATACTGTTTCAAAACATATTTCATTTCAAATTTGTTTCATATACAGTATAAATCATGTCAGGTCTAGAGTTCATATCAATAAAATCATACTCTAGACTTCATATCATATCGGTTAGAGACTAGACTAGATCCCTATCATCTTTATCAATAAAGACTTAAATCATTGTAGCTAGCAGTGAAAATCATGTCATCGTCCCCTGAAAACCAACTAGGGCGCTATCTATGGCCATAGACCTCATCTCTCTCAGCCCCACTGATCAGGCGTGACTGAGACCTGTCCACGACTATTGTCGGACAAGCATCTCTCTGCCTAATGAGCAAAGCTCCAATTAGGCGGTTTCCACTATGCTTTATTGAATTTCATTCTTTTAGGGTGCCTACAGTCTCATAAAACATTTAAATCTTTAGCTTTCTTTTCAATATCATGTGAAGCATATGGTAAAATTCTATATGAGATTTCATATATCAAAATATATATATATCTACCATATACTTTCATTTCAAAACAAATCAATACTTTTCAGTATTCATATAAACATTATTATAATGTTTCAAGTTATAAGAAGGCATGCTTAAATGCGATGCTATAAAACATTTCAGTATACAGCTTCGGTAATATTTTCATCAAATACGCTGAAGCGATTCATTTAACTTATCACCATCAATTATTCGATTTCAAGACTTTCTTTATGTCCAATCAATAAATCACTATTCAAATCATTCAAGATTCATTTCATTCAGTATTCAGATTGCTCAGTACTCTAATTATTTAATAATCAGATCGCTTGGTATTCAAACCATTCGGTGTTTCAATATCCTTTTTCGATAATTATCGACTATAATAATCATTTGTACATTTCATTATCGATACTAAAACCACATCATCAGTGTGAATCCTCTTAGTATCTATGAGCATTTAAATACCATGTTTCCATATAGCCATCATGATACTGAAATTATGAAATACTAATATCCTCATTCGATATCTATTCCAGAGTCGACATCGAGGATCATAAAACCACAAGATCAATAATCGCTTATCAAATTCATTTATAGTTTGACCTATTGGTACACCTTCAGAATTTTCGACTTGCTGTTCAATTTCATTCACTATCATAAAATCATATCACAATCCTTAATTCACTTTTCATATGGCTTGTAGAATGTAATATCATGCTAAAATTATCTATAAAACGTCCTCAATTCAATTTTTGATTGGCAATTTACCACTTAAAAGAATTTGCCAATTTCCACTATCAACAGTGTTTCAATCATTTAAGTCGTCTTGCAACTATCCATATTATTGCAAAAATCTCAGTTCACATCTATTTAACATCGATATCACAATCATACCACTAAGACGGTCCATTTATTTGAATCTATCAATTCTATAATCGTCACTCGATTGATAAATCCACAGTTCTATCATTCGACCATCTAAATCACAACTTCGATTTTTTTCTCTTTTAAGTTGTATCATATAATCATCGTCACTTTTATCCGTGATCTGTCTAATAAATAATTTCACCTCAATCTCAACTTGATACCATTTGTGATATTAAAATTACTTGATTTATCGATTCTCTAAGTTTTAAACCATATAATTCATCACATTATCATTTTCAACGATCTATCTTCTCATCGATTTCAATATCAAACTCTTCCGGTAATACCATAAAATCCTTTCAATATTTATTTTCAATAATTATCTCCAAGATTCCATTTATGTGAGAAACTTAATCTTTTTCCTCAAATATTTTCCTAAAATTTCGGCAGCATAACGGCTTAATTTTTTACTAAACCTCCTGCATGGAAAACAGTTTATAATTACAGCCGTTGATTCTCACATTTTCTTTATCTCTTACTAAGACCCCCACCATCAGTTGTGGGTCCTCTTAGCATTTTTAACATCAATTAAATAAATGCATCATATATAAAAATCATAATTCCCACATACAATATAAAGCTACTAATGCTTTATAACAGTATCTTACTTGTTCGCCAAAGCTTAGCGTGTTTCCAAGCCTAGTTGAAATCCACTGCTAGCCTCATTTCTATGCTGCCACCATTTAACACACATACGTTCACTTAGAAGGAAATTCAATAAATTCCATAAATTTCTACAGAATATAACAAAATCTTTAATTTCCTTACCAATTCTTTTTCTTCTTCTTCCTTTTTCCTTTTTCTTTTTTTTCTTTTTCTTTTCCTTTTCTTCTTTTTCCTTTTCTTTTCTGTTCTGTTTTTTTTCTCTGGCCTGAACCGGTTCGGACCGGTTCAAGCCGGTTCAGGCCGGTTCGGGCCGATTCACCTCTGCTTGGCCGGTTCAGCCACCGGCGGTCACCCTCTCCGCCGGTTCAAGCCTCCCACAGCTAGCCGACATTGTGAGGATGCCGGATCTGGCCTCCGTTTCTCGATCGGCGGTGCCAGCGGTAGCAGATCTGGGATGGGCGGCGGCGGCTCCTTCCCTCTTTTCTTCCTCTCTTTTCCCGTCGTTTTCTTCACCGTCGGGCCTTCCTTCCTCCAGATCTGGCCTCACCGGGGCTTCGCAAGGCGGCGGTGACCGGTGGATCGGCCGGCGTCGCCTCCTTTCCTTTTTCCTTTTTCTCCCAATTTTCCTTCCTCCCGCTTCGGCTTCCGCCCAATTTTTCCTTCCTTTCCGTCTCACGCCGTCACCGTTGCTTCTTCTCTCGCCGGCAGTGTCGCTCCTCTTCCCCTTTTCTCCTTTGGCCAGCCGGCATTGGCCGGCTTCATCTTTGGCTTCCTCTCCTCTATTTGTAACAGAGGAGAGGAAAGCTGGGAATCGGGTTATCCCGATTCCCGCATTTCCCTCTCTTTTTTCTTTTTTTTTAATTATAGTTATAAAATATATTTATAATTATAATATTTATAATGTTTATATATATAAATATACCATATAATTAAATATATATATATATATATATATATAGATATGCATATATAAAAAAATCTGTATCAATCATATATATATGTATAAATCTATACACTTCAAATTTAAAATACTATACATATACTTCATATATATTATATTTATATATATAAGTACATATTTCATATAAACCATTTATATACATATACTTTATTTTAAAATACTATATATATTTCATATATATATATTATATATATACATAAATGTACAAAAATTTACATATATATATTCAATGATATAAATGGTATTTTAACATATGATATATACATATATTCCATATATGAATATATACATATTTATCAAAAGTATGTTTATATAATATCATTATATAAATCTATCAAAATACATATTTTATTTCTCATTACGTTTTGGATTTCTTGATATCCAAATTTATTTTTCTCCAATTTCATTCTTATTTAATTTGGATCTCAATTTGTCCAAATTAAATTTTTCGGATACCTTATATTTATTTAGAAAATTCTCGGTCTTCACATCCTCCCCACCTTAAGAAATTCGGTCCTCCGAATTTTAACCTATATTTAGAGGTGGTATGGTTCCGTATACTTATGGTTCCTATCCTCTCAATCATCTTTTAAGTAATATTACTAGCATACTTTCAACATCCGAATCACCTTTTATACCATTACATATCATTTTTCCACCATATATTCATACTTCCTAAAATTTCTTATCACCTTGGGAGTTATCACTTTCATTTCTTTTCACTTAATAGTTGTTTCACACCATTTATCATTCGTTTCTCTCATTTGGTGCCAAGTCGATATAATTTGGTAACTATCGTTTACCGATTTAATCAGTAGTATGTAATTGTCCCAGTAGCTTTTAAATTTCGTGCATCCGCTCTTTCAACATATCTTCGAGTGTTTCCACATTACGCTCGAATTTTCACATTAGTATGGAGCGATGTCGTCAATAAATTTGGAATCCAAAGCCTTTTACTATTTTCCATAAACATATGGTAATTCAAGATTCCATCATATGTAATGCTCACTGGAACTTTACATACATTCTCTCCGTTTCATATTTATATTTCGACTAAGGCATTAGAGAAACCTAGAAGTCTGAAAATGGAAAAGTGATTCAATTTGATCAACCAGTCTATAATCACTTCCATAATATCATATTTCTTTTGGGTTTCATATTATCCCACAACACTTATTGTCACCTCGATAAATTAAGGCTGCACCTCATTGCAGACTTTACTGTTAATCATCTCTTGCCATGAATGCAACATTTATCAATCATTTTCTCTCTATATCTCTTTTCATGTAGTATTCTTATTGGATCTCAATGTGATAACCAAAGTGAAATCACCTTCAGTCTTAATTTCGAAAACCGCTTCATATTTGTGTTCCCTTATAACTCGAAATCATATTTTCAATTTCCAATAGTCCTCATAATTAAAATGGGATTGTACTTTCAATCGAGCCATATGTTTGGGTTCGATCATTTTTCGTTGGCTATTTCTTTACTTCTTTCAATCCTTTTCAATTCACATATCGATCATATTCTATGCAATCATTCCATTATCTTCCATATAAATTGCCACAATCAATCATTCTCGATCATTCATATCCTATTCCTTTAAGGTGATACACAATTCTTCTATACCATATCGATACCATTCATTACCGGTTTCCAGTCCGTTTCAATAGGTTTTCGATTGGCATCTTTATGTCAAAGCCCAGCCTGTTTTAATAAGCTATCAACTGATATCACCCATACCAATAGCCGACTAACCTTGGTACAGATCGAAAATCAACAAGTTTACATGTAGACACTACACAGTACACGGGATGTAACACTGTTATGGTCTCAACTACACCGAAACGTACTAGACAAACCGTGCTCTGATACCATTAAATCTGTCACGACCCGAAGACCGCGACTTTCACTTGATTCTTATACTTTTCTTAGTCTACAAATTTATGGACTAAATTTTTCTTTTTCATTTTAAGGTTTGTATTCGGTGTCAGTGTAATTACTATACTATCTAGGTGACCTATAGTCATTTCATTTAAATATTAAACTAACAAGGAAACGGTTCTTAGTTACATCCCGACTTGTTAAACAGAATATGTACTGTGCATCAATTTAAGTCTTACATGTAAACAAGTATTTTATAAGGAACATATACCTCAGAAGACTAGTATCAAATCCAAACACCGTCTCCGATGCCCACTTAGCAGCTCACACGGCAGATGTTAACTTCAATGTCTGAAAGAGATGAAATTTAGTGGGGTGAGCAAAACCACGGCTCAATAAGATACTAATATAAATACAAGAGTAGGATTATACTGTCTTAAACTGCAATGCTTAAAACTTGCAAGTTTGCAATTACAGTTAGTCCTTTCTCATCAATAACATCTCATTATCACTTATCATATTCACTTTTCATTTCATAATCATACTTTTGTATTCTATCATCTCATATCAATTCTCATATTTACTTTTCATTTCATAATCATACTTCTGTATTCTATCATCTCTTATCAATTCTCATATTGTGGATCATGATCATGGTGGTACGAAGTCATAATTCTCTTCGTGTATTTCTATATTCATGTTTCATATCATATCATGACATCATATAGATAAAATATCGCTAACACCGAGTCATAACACTCCTCATATATTCTTCATGTTTAATTGAGATATCCTATCGAATTCACTTTACATTTAACAATCATATTCCCGTATTACATCAATTCATATCACTTATCGTCTGGGAATTTATGATCACGATAGAGTAAGATCAAAATTCTCTTCATATCAATCTTTTGTTCATATATCATATCATATTATGTCATCGTATAGATGAAACATCATTAACGTCGAGTCACGACATTCCTCATGGGATTCTCATGTACTAAGCATATTATCTTCTCAGGGTTTAATATGCAATGCATGTAATTTTACTGTATAAACCGCTATCATTTCAAATCATATCATATATACTTTAGAACATGCTCAACATATGAATTTTCAATTCATTTCAAATTTGCCTTTAAGGCATGATAGAAACATGTTCATTTTCAATTCATGTATTCGTTTTCAGAGCATGTCTAAAACATGTGCGGTTTTAAAACATTTTTCATATACTATAAGTCATATCAGGTCTAGAGTTCATATCAAATCAATCTATACTCTAGACCGCATATCATTTTAAATTCGACACAAAATCGTATATAAATCATATAAGTGTCGAAATCATTTATCATGTACTTTTAAAACATATACTGTAAATCATATCAGGTCTAGAGTTCATATCAAATCAAACTATACTCTAGACCGCATATCATGCCATGTTCGACACAAAATCACATATAAATCATATAAGTGTCGAAATCATATCTCATGGACTTTTAAAACATGTTTAAAACATATAATGTTTCAAAACATATTTCATTTCAAATTTGTTTCATATACAGTATAAATCATGTCAGGTCTAGAGTTCATATCAATAAAATCATACTCTAGACTTCACATCATATCGGTTAGAGACTAGACTAGATCCCTATCATCGCTATCAATATAGACTTAAATCACTGTAGCTAGCAGTGAAAATCATGTCATCGTCCCTTGGAAACCAACTAGGGCGCTATTGTAACATCCCAAAGTTACTGTATACCATGACACTTACTCATAACTTACACTTAATTACCGGTTGGGCTGTCTGTGATGCTTATCAACTCCTATCACTTTAATAAGAATATTTAAATCATTTTCTTAAGATGTATATACATTCCCTTATATTTACAGTAGTACTGTACAACTTTACTGAATACATAAAAGAATACAACATACCTTCGATATCCAATCTCAGGAAGGTAAGTCTCTTAGTTCAAATCAGTTATCTGTGGAGTGGAAAAATAAGGAGTGAGCGACAACGTGCTCAGTAAGGAAGGTGTATGCTGCTTTAAAAATATAAAGACTATATTCTCAAAAACCATTTAATTATCCTAACGATCAAACTCATTAGGAAACAATGTATACAGTTAACATGAAATAGGACTCAACAGATCCTTTCATAAATCATTTAATTGAGACTAGGCAACAATTTAAATCATGCAAAGAACACAAGTCATCCGCTTTTGGGGTGCACCCGTAGGCCATCGCCCCTCACGGCTATCTCAACTAGATTTATGGCCATAATCTATAGATGGTCCTCGGGTCCACTTGCCAAGTGACCTCGAGACCGCTGAAGACTTGGCGGGTCCATCAGCCCTGTGACGCCCTAGGGTGCACTCGTTGGTCTATTTGACTCGAGCCATCGCCCTAGATGGGTCACGCAAGTATATGAGTAACAATGCATGAACTCATGGCCTAATGTCTCAAAATCAAGTTTTATCTCATGTTATCATTTCCACCAAATGATTTGATTTCCAAAAGGTTTTATAAAATAGTAAAATAGCCCGCAATCTCAACATTTTTTCGTGTGAGAAAGGCACGGGTTAAACTGGCTCGCCCATGGCTAGTTCGCCCATAGTGAGCTCGCCAATACTCAACTCGCCCATTGGTCAACTCGCCCAATGGTCAACTCGCCCAAAAAGGTTTCATATTTCTATTTTGAAAATATTAAAACGTCTTATTTTTCGTATAAGAAATTACACTTTAAAACTGTTCGCCAGAGTCAGCTCGCCCTTCACGGCTCGCCCCTGACTAACTCGACAGGACGGTGAATTAGTATTCGCCCGTCACTTAGCTTTTTAAAACAGAAGTATGTCTCGTTGATAGCGGTTTACCCGCCTTATATTTAAAACAAGGGTCACCCGCCCAAACACATTAAAAAGGGTTCGCCCAACTTTGGCTCGCTCGGATTTCTCTTT
Source organism: Heritiera fomes (assembly GCA_032173925.1). Lineage (NCBI taxonomy): Eukaryota > Viridiplantae > Streptophyta > Magnoliopsida > Malvales > Malvaceae > Heritiera > Heritiera fomes. The sequence goes on along the minus strand of JAPDPM010000021.1, from coordinate 9,158,951 downwards.
AAAACAAAGGCACTCGCTTAGTTTCTTATAAAAGAGAGCTCGCCACTTAGCTTGCCCGAGTTTTTGCCTAGAACAAAGCTACTCGCCCACCCTAACCAGTTCGCCCAACAAAACAAACATATGGCGGCTTTGTAGCTCGCCCAAGATCAAAACACTTAATCAACCAATGCATGTCAGAAAATAAAACAATTTCAAATATTTCTTAACATTTCTACTCCACAGGACATGCATTTACATCACATACTACTTCCTTACCTCGTCTGATGTAGCCTTGCTTTCCACTCGCCGTATCAATCTCACTTCCCGGCTGCAAGGTAAAATATTAATTCCATTAATATTTTCTTTTCTAACAATTTTTCTAAAACTCTTTTCAACCACTTTGGCGAGATAACAGCTCGCCCAACTGAGCTCGCCCTTCATTAGCGGCTTATTCATGGGAGTTCGCACAACATGTGAGCTCAACTCGCCATGCTTATCAATTCAGTTCGCCATTCGTGGCTTTTCATTCATAAATGGGCTCGCCCATGAATTGGACAACGCTTGGCGACCTCTTTATCTCCTACTTGCCTCATTGGCGATCATCAACATTTCACATGGGCGATCTCTATGGTCACCCTTCTCGCCGTTTGGCGAACATCGATCCTCGCCCATCTACCTATCATTCTGAGTATCCCATAACCATTGGCGAACATGTTCTCGCCTAGTCATGTACTGCATTGTACTCGCCTCACCCTTTGGGCGAATACTCCTTGCTCGCCTATTGTTTTTCTTAATCATTTCCATCTAATTTCTTATATATTCTCACAATATTTAACTACAACCAGGCTATATCTATGTTTATCACGTTATAAAACATAGAATCTAGTATGGAATATCAAGAGAACCATGGAAAGTATGAAACTCACCTTAACCCAGTTGCTCTTCCATAACCAGAATGTTTTCTTGCCTCAATCAGCTTTACTTTGCTTATTCCTCAGTTCTTCACACACTGGATAATTGTTTAGCTAACTAAGGATGAGTTTCATGGCTCACTTATGGAAATAGAGAAAGAACTAATGGTGAACTTGCAATAACAACAGAATGGGTGAGAATGATTTTGAGGAAGATGAATTTGCTTCCATCGATTTTTTCCTCATGAAATCTTCTTATATAGCCAAGTAAATCTTGTTAAAACCAACCACCTGTTTCCTTATCCTGTTTTCTTCATCATTTCATGCATTAAAATTGAAGAAACTGCAGCAAAAAGGAACAGTGTAAAGTCCTTACTGAAATCCCGTTTCTTGACTAATCTCAGTTGCCATTTATTGCTTTGTCCCATTATCAAGAGAAGCAAGTGGCGAGAAGTCCACTGCGCCCCTTTCCTTGACTTTTCTATTTTCTTTTACTTCTCTTCTCCACGCCTTTTCTCTTCTAGCCAATGTTGATTGGCTATCTTCACATTATTTTCTTCATTTTGTCCTCTAGCCATTAATCTCTTTTATACCTTCATTTAATGCTTTCACACCTTTTATCAAAATTAAATCCCAACAATTTAATTTACATTCTTAAAATTTTTGATGTTTATTCTACCTCACATACCCCATAAAATAAATCATCACTTAAATTGAAAAGTGAAAATTCAACATTGGTTATTCTTTAATTTCACTATCAATAATGTACACATATGGCATACAGTTTAATAAAATTCGGATTTTACATTTCTCCCCACCTTAAGAAATTTGGTCCTCCAAATTTAACTCGGACCTATCACTGAAAAGCTCTGGATACTTCTCATGCATAAGGCTCTCTAACTCCCAAGTAGCCTCCTCCTCGTTATGATACTGCCAAAGCACTTTAACCAAAGGAATCGTCTTAGATCGCAACACCTTGTCCTTCCTATCCAGAATCCGTACCGGTTTCTCGACGTAACTCATATCTTCTCTGATCTCCAGTGGCTCGTGTCGAATCACGTGAGAAGGATCTGGATGGTACTTTCTCAACATCGAGACATGGAACACGTTATGCACTCCTGACAACCCTGGTGGTAGTGCTAACCGATATGCCACATCTCCTACGCGATCTAAGATCTCATAAGGCCCAATGTATCGAGGACTCAACTTTCCTCTCTTCCCGAATCTCATTATACCCTTAGACGGTGAAACCTTTAAAAACACATAATCACCCACTACAAACTCCAATGGTCGGCGTCTAGTATCTGCATAACTCTCCTGCCGACTCTGAGCCGTTTTGAGCCTCTCACAAATCATCCGTACATCACGAGAAGCCTGCTCGACCAAATCGGGAGCTAACAGTTTACGGTCTCCAACTTCTTCCCATGCTATCGGGGATCTGCATCGTCTGCCATACAAGGCCTCATACGGTGCCATACCGATACTCGTATGAAAACTATTATTATAAGCAAACTCTGCCAGGGGTAAGTGATCATCCCATGAGCCTCTAAAATCCAATGCACACGCTCTCAACATATCCTCGAGCGTCTGTATAGTACGCTCGGACTGTCCATCAGTCTGTGGATGAAAAGCGGTGCTAAAACTCAGCTGGGATCCCATAGCCTCCTGAAATCTCCCCCAAAAATGAGAGGTGAAGCGAGAGTCCTTATCAGAGGTAATACTCACTGGGACACCATGTAACTTCACTATCTCCCTGACATACAATTCGGCCAAGGCACTAACTGAATCCGTAGATCTCATGGCTAAGAAATGAGCAGACTTAGTCAATCTATCGACTATCACCCAAATAGCATCATACCCCTTCCGGGTCCGTGGTAATCCCATAATAAAATCCATAGTTACATGCTCCCACTTCCACGTAGGAATCGATAATGGTCGAAGCATACCTGCCGGCTTCTGATGCTCAATCTTAATCTATTGGCATGTTAGACATCTAGTAACAAAATCTGCGATGTCCTTTTTCATCTTAGGCCACCAATACACTTTCCGGAGATTTTGGCACATCTTAGTACTACCCGGATGTAACGTGTATCTAGAGGTATGGGCCTCTGATAAAATCAAATCTCGGATCTGCCGATCACCGGGAACACATATCCGACCTCTAAACCTCAGTATCTCATCGGTGCCAATCTCAAAATCTGACATAACTCCCATCTGAATCTGACTGGCAACCCCAATGCAATAATCTGAGCTTCCTTGATTCGATCCATCAAATCCGGCTCTATACGGAAACTAGCTGTAAATCCATACTGATCAGAGGAAACAACTGTCAGACTGAGGTTAAAGAATTGCTCTATCAAATCATGCTCCCTGATCATCATGTAAGACACCATACCAACATGTTTACGGCTCAGTGCATTTGCTACTACATTAGCTTTACCTGGGTGATACAAAATCTCACAATCATAATCCTTTAGTAGTTCCATCCACCGTCGCTGTCTCAAATTCAACTCTCGCTGGGAGAATATATATTTCAGACTCTTATGATCTGTATATATCTGAAATTTCTCCCCATACAAATAATGTCGCCATATCTTTAGTGCAAACACTACCGCGGCTAGCTCCAAGTCATGTGTCGGGTAATTTCTCTCATGATCCTTCAACTGTCGAGAACCATAGGCTATAACCCGACCATGCTGCATAAGCACACAACCTAATCCTTGAGCGGATGCATCGGTATACACCATAAATCCTCCTTATCCGCTAGGAAGGGCTAATACGGGGGCAGTAGTCAATCTCCTCTTAAGCTCACCAAAGCTACGCTCACACGCATCATTCCACTCAAACTTTACATCCTTACGTGTGAGTCGTGTTAATGGAGCAGCAAGCTTAGAAAATCCCTCCACAAACCTGCGATAATATCCGGCTAGACCCAAGAAACTTCGTATCTCGGTAACCGTGTTAGGCCTCTCCCACTGGACAATGGCCTCTATCTTGGACGGATCAACTGATACCCCGTCCCTCGACACTACATGTCCGAGAAATATAATGTGGTCAAGCCAGAACTCGCATTTACTAAGCTTAGCATACAACTTTCGCTCTCTGAGGGTCTGTAGAATGATATGCAAATGCTGCTCATGCTCTTCTGGAGTCTTAGAATAAATCAGGATGTCATCAATAAAAACTATGACAAACTTATCCAAAAAGGGAAGAAACACCTCATTCATCAAACTCATAAAGGCTGCAGGGGCATTTGTCAACCCAAAAGGCATCACTAGGAACTCATAGTGGCCGTAGCGAGTCCGAAAGGCTGTCTTATGCACATCCGACTCCTTAATTTTCAACTGGTGATAGCCTGATCGGAGGTCTATCTTGGAAAACACCTGTGCACCCCTGAGCTGATCAAACAAATCATCGATCCGAGGTAGTGGATACTTATTCTTAACGGTAGCCCGATTCAACATTCGATAATCTATACACAACCAGAGGTTACCATCCTTCTTCCGAACAAATAATACTGGAGCTCCCCACGGTGACACACTAGGACGTATAAATCCCTTATCTAGTAACTCCTGGAGCTGCTTCTTGAGCTCATCTAACTCTGTCAATGCCATCCGATATGGGGGTCTAGAAATTGGCTCCGTACCGGGTACCAACTCGATCATAAACTCCGTCTCTCGATCCGGTGGTAACCCTGGTAAATCTTCTGGAAATACATCCGAGAAGTCCTTAACCACAGGAATCTCTTGGATCTTTGGATGCTTCCTCTCTACATCTTCCACACTAGCAATATATCCTTCATAAACATTCATACACAACCACAATTTCAGTACACATGTCATCTCATAACATAAATTCACATACATTTTATTAATTTACAATAATTTTACAATGTACTTTTCGGGATGGGAGAAGGTAATAAACTTAGAATTACAATCCAAACTAACATGGTTTGCAGCTAACCAATCCATACCTAAAATGATATCAAAATCATATATATCCAACAAATTTAGGTTAGCTGTCATAACCTTCTCTCCTATAGTCAATTTACAATTCCTATATATAATATCCGTCCTCTGGAAATCATTAAAAAGAGTTTTCACTTGCAAAATATACTCTAACAACTCCGGCTCTACTGGGGTCCTGTTGGCATATGCAGGCGATAAGAATGAATGAGTAGAACCCAGGTCAATTAAGGCAATTACAGGAATATCAAAAAGATAAACCTTACCTTTAATCACATCGATAGAGGCGTCGGCAGTCTCCTGATCTAACGCGTACACCCGACCCTGAGTCACAACCTTCTTACCCTTCTCTGCGGCTGTCGCTCGCCTAAGCTGTGAGGGTGTCGCTTTCTCTGGTTCGCTCTGAGCTGCCGGGGCCGCTATCTGAGGTAATGCGGGAGGTCTAGTAGAAGCAGTTGACTCTCTGAGCATCGGGCAATTCTTGATAAAGTGCCCCGTCTGTCCACATCTAAAACATACCCCAGACATTAAAGGACAAGGGCGCGATCCATGCGACCTTCCACAATGTCTACATAAGGGCGCAACACTTCTCTGAGTAGTGGTGGGGCCACTAACAGGAGTAGAAACTGCTGGTCTATCAAATCTGCCCTCTGAAATCTGTATGCCCGTAGATCTAGTCTTCTTAGACTGCTCTCTACCCGGTCTGTCCTCTATGAACCTCTTAGTCTTTACCTTTGCTTTGCCTTTACCCTTACTACTGAAATCGAGCTGGAACTGCTCATAATCTCTCTCACATAGCTGAGCCCGTTGAACTATCTCATCATAAGTCTGCATAACAAATGGGGCTAGCTTTATTCTGATGGATGGCCTCAAACCAGCTCTAAACCTCGAAATCTTATATCGGGTATTCGTACTAGTCTGTGGATCAAAACGGCTCAATGTAGTAAATTTGGCCTCATACTCATCCACTGACATGCTACCCTGAACTAAACTCATAAATTCCTGCTGTAATTTTTCCTGAGCAGTGTCAGGAATATACTGCCTCCTAAAAGCTTCCACAAACATATCCCAGGACAGATCCTGATGCTGAGCAAATAATACTGTCTGAGTGGCCTTCCACCAATGTCGCATCATCTGCCAGCTGGAACACTGCTAGGCCTACCTTTTCTGTCTCTGAACATCTCATAATCTGAAGTAATCTATCGATCTCAATCACCCACTGCTCTGCCACCAATGGATCCCTAGTTCCTTTAAACTTAGGTGAATCCAACTTCTTAAATGATTTCACCAATGCCACATTACAATAAGACTCGGTATTTCGAAGCGGCTGAATCAATGGCTGTGGTGGAGCTACTGGTGGCTGAGGTGCCGGTGGTGGAATGGGTTGAGGCTCAGGCACAACTGGTGCCGGCTGCGGCGGTACTGGCGCCTCTACTGGGGCTGCGGGAGCTGTGGCTCTCTCCCTCTCTGCCCTATCTGCGGCTCTATCCGCCTGGTACATAGCCATAAAATCTGCTATTAACCTCTCCACTTGAGTTACACGATTATCAATGCTCTCTAACTGTATAGGACGTGGAGGTCTTGGGGCAGGTTCCGGTGTCTGTGGTTCCGGAGTTTGTGCCGCCCTACCTCGGCGTATACCTCTCACTGAGCGCATCCTCTTTCTTCCACTCATATCTGTACCACAGAGATCATTTATCATTTATTATTAATATATCAATTATATATTCAGATTATACAGTACTATCGGGAATGTATACTATTTACTTTAAGCGTCACTAAACATCCGACCAACCCTGCTCTGATACCATTAAATCTGTAACATCCCAAAGTTACTGTATACCATGACACTTACTCATAACTTACACTTAATTACCGATTGGGCTGTCTGTGATGCTTATCAACTCCTATCACTTTAATAAGAATATTTAAATCATTTTCTTAAGATGTATATACATTCCCTTATATTTACAGTAGTACTGTACAACTTTACTGAATACATAAAAGAATACAACATACCTTCGATATCCAATCTCAGGAAGGTAAGTCTCTTAGTTCAAATCAGTTATCTGTGGAGTGGAAAAATAAGGAGTGAGCGACAACGTGCTCAGTAAGGAAGGTGTATGCTGCTTTAAAAATATAAAGACTATATTCTCAAAAACCATTTAATTATCCTAACGATCAAACTCATTAGGAAACAATGTATACAGTTAACATGAAATAGGACTCAACAGATCCTTTCATAAATCATTTAATTGAGACTAGGCAACAATTTAAATCATGCAAAGAACACAAGTCATCCGCTTTTGGGGTGCACCCGTAGGCCATCGCCCCTCACGGCTATCTCAACTAGATTTATGGCCATAATCTATAGATGGTCCTCGGGTCCACTTGCTAAGTGACCTCGAGACCGCTGAAGACTTGGCGGGTCCATCAGCCCTGTGACGCCCTAGGGTGCACTCGTTAGTCTATTTGACTCGAGCCATCGCCCTAGATGGGTCACGCAAGTATATGAGTAACAATGCATGAACTCATGGCCTAATGTCTCAAAATCAAGTTTTATCTCATGTTATCATTTCCACCAAATGATTTGATTTCCAAAAGGTTTTAAAAATAGTAAAATAGCCCGCAATCTCAACATTTTTCCGTGTGAGAAAGGCACGGGTTAAACTGGCTCGCCCATGGCTAGTTCGCCCATAGTGAGCTCGCCAATACTCAACTCACCCATTGGTCAACTCGCCCAATGGTCAACTCGCCCAAAAAGGTTTCATATTTCTATTTTGAAAATATTAAAACGTCTTATTTTTCGTATAAGAAATTACACTTTAAAACTGTTCGCCAGAGTCAGCTCGCCCTTCACGGCTCGCCCCTGACTAACTTAACAGGACGGTGAATTAGTATTCGCCCGTCACTTAGCTTTTTAAAACAGAAGTATGTCTCGTTGATAGCGGTTTGCCCGCCTTATATTTAAAACAAGGGTCACCCGCCCAAACACATTAAAAAGGGTTCGCCCAACTTTGGCTCGCCTGGATTTCTCTTTAAAACAAAGGCACTCGCTTAGTTTCTTATAAAAGAGAGCTCGCCACTTAGCTCGCCCGAGTTTCTGCCTAGAACAAAGCTACTCGCCCACCCTAACCAGTTCGCCCAACAAAACAAACATATGGCGGCTTTGTAGCTCGCCCAAGATCAAAACACTTAATCAACCAATGCATGTCAGAAAATAAAACAATTTCAAATATTTCTTAACATTTCTACTCCACAGGACATGCATTTACATCACATACTACTTCCTTACCTCGTCTGATGTAGCCTTGCTTTCCACTCGCCATATCAATCTCACTTCCCGGCTGCAAGGTAAAATATTAATTCCATTAATATTTTCTTTTCTAACAATTTTTCTAAAACTCTTTTCAACCACTTTGGCGAGATAACAGCTCGCCCAACTGAGCTCGCCCTTCATTAGCGGCTTATTCATGGGAGTTCGCACAACATGTGAGCTCAACTCGCCATGCTTATCAATTCAGTTCGCCATTCGTGGCTTTTCATTCATAAATGGGCTCGCACATGAATTGGACAACGCTTGGCGACCTCTTTATCTCCTACTTGCCTCATTGGCGATCATCAACATTTCACATGGGCGATCTCTATGGTCACCCTTCTCGCCGTTTGGCGAACATCGATCCTCGCCCATCTACCTATCATTCTGAGTATCCTATAACCATTGGCAAACATGTTCTCGCCTAGTCATGTACTGCATTGTACTCGCCTCACCCTTTGGGTGAATACTCCTTGCTCGCCTATTGTTTTTCTTAATCATTTCCCTCTAATTTCTTATATATTCTCACAATATTTAACTACAACCAGGCTATATCTATGTTTATCACGTTATAAAACATAGAATCTAGTATGGAATATCAAGAGAACCATGGAAAGTATGAAACTCACCTTAACCCAGTTGCTCTTCCATAACCAAAATGTTTTCTTGCCTCAATCAGCTTTACTTTCCTTATTCCTCAGTTCTTCACACACTGGATAATTGTTTAGCTAACTAAGGATGAGTTTCATGGCTCACTTATGGAAATAGAGAAAGAACTAATGGTGAACTTGCAATAACAACAGAATGGGTGAGAATGATTTTGAGGAAGATGAATTTGCTTCCATCGATTTTTTCCTCATGAAATCTTCTTATATAGCCAAGTAAATCTTGTTAAAACCAACCACCTGTTTCCTTATCCTGTTTTCTTCATCATTTCATGCATTAAAATTGAAGAAACTGCAGCAAAAAGGAACGGTGTAAAGTCCTTACTGAAATCCCGTTTTCTGACTAATCTCACTTGCCATTTATTGCTTTATCCCATTATCAAGAGAAGCAAGTGGCGAGAAGTCCACTACGCCCCTTTCCTTGACTTTTCTATTTTCTTTTTCTTCTCTTCTCCACGCCTTTTCTCTTCCAGCCAATGTTGATTGGCTATCTTCACATTCTTTTCTTCATTTTGTCCTCTAGCCATTAATCTCTTTTATACCTTCATTTAATGCTTTCACACCTTTTATCAAAATTAAATCCCAACAATTTAATTTACATTCTTAAAATTTTTTATGTTTATTCTACCTCACATACCCCATAAAATAAATCATCACTTAAATTGAAAAGTGAAAATTCACATTCGGTTATTCTTTAATTTCACTATCAATAATGTACACATATGGCATACAGTATAATAAAATTCGGATTTTACAGCTATCTATGGCCATAGACCTCATCTCTCTCAGCCCCACTGATCAGGCGTGACTGAGACCTGTCCACGACTATTGTCGGACAAGCATCTCTCTGCCTAATGAGCAAAGCTCCAATTAGGCGGTTTCCACTATGCTTTATTGAATTTCATTCTTTTAGGGTGCCTAGTGTCTCATAAAACATTTAAATCTTTAGCTTTCTTTTCAATATCATGTGAAGCATATGGTAAAATTCTGTATGAGATTTCATATATCAAAATATATATATCTACCATATACTTTCATTTCAAAACAAATCAATACTTTTCAGTATTCATATAAACATTATTATAATGTTTCAAGTTATAAGAAGGCATGCTTAAATGCGATGCTATAAAACATTTCAGTATGCAGCTTCGGTAATATTTTCATCAAATACGCTGAAGCGATTCATTTAACTTATCACCATCAATTATTCGATTTCAAGACTTTCTTTATGTCCAATCAATAAATCACTATTCAAATCATTCAAGATTCATTTCATTCAGTATTCAGATTGCTCAGTACTCTAATTATTTAATAATCAGATCGCTTGGTATTCAAACTATTCGGTGTTTCAATATCCTTTTTCGATAATTATCGACTATAATAATCATTTGTACATTTCATTATCGATACTAAAACCACATCATCAGTGTGAATCCTCTTAGTATCTATGAGCATTTAAATACCATGTTTCCATATAGCCATCATGATACTGAAATTATGAAATACTAATATCCTCATTCGATATCTATTCCAGAGTCGACATCGAGGATCATAGAACCACAAGATCAATAATCGCTTATCAAATTCATTTATAGTTTGACCTATTGGTACACCTTCAGAATTTTCGACTTGCTGTTCAATTTCATTCACTATCATAAAATCATATCACAATCCTTAATTCACTTTTCATATGGCCTGTAGAATGTAATATCATGCTAAAATTATCTATAAAACGTCCTCAATTCAATTTTTGATTGGCAATTTACCACTTAAAAGAATTTGCCAATTTCCACTATCAACAGTGTTTCAATCATTTAAGTCGTCTTGCAACTATCCATATTATTGCAAAAATCTCAGTTCACATCTATTTAACATCGATATCACAATCATACCACTAAGACGGTCCATTTATTTGAATCTATCAATTCTATAATCGTCACTCGATTGATAAATCCGCAATTCTATCATTCGACCATCTAAATCACAACTTCGATTTTTTTCTCTTTTAAGTTGTATCATATAATCATCGTCACTTTTATCTGTGATCTGTCTAATAAATAATTTCACCTCAATCTCAACTTGATACCATTTGTGATATTAAAATTACTTGATTTATCGATTCTATAAGTTTTAAACCATATAATTCATCACATTATCGTTTTCAACGATCTATCTTCTCATCGATTTCAATATCAAACTCTTCCGGTAATACCATAAAATCCTTTCAATATTTATTTTCAATAATTATCTCCAAGATTCCATTTATGTGAGAAACTTAATCTTTTTCCTCAAATATTTTCCTAAAATTTCGGCAACATAACGGCTTAATTTTTTACTAAACCTCCTGCACGGAAAACAGTTTATAATTACAGCCGTTGATTCTCACATTTTCTTTATCTCTTACTAAGACCCCCACCATCAGTTGTGGGTCCTCTTAGCATTTTTAACATCAATTAAATAAATGCATCATATATAAAAATCATAATTCCCACATACAATATAAAGCTACTAATGCTTTATAAAAGTATCTTACTTGTTCGCCAAAGCTTAGCGTGTTTCCGAGCCTAGTTGAAATCCACTGCTAGCCTCATTTCTATGCTGCCACCATTTAACACATATACGTTCACTTAGAAGGAAATTCAATAAATTCCATAAATTTCTACAGAATATAACAAAAATCTTTAATTTCCTTACCATTTCTTTTTCTTCTTCTTCCTTTTTCCTTTTTCCTTTTTCTTTTTTTTTTCTTTTTCTTTTCCTTTTCTTCTTTTTCCTTTTCTTTTCTGTTCTGTTTTTTTTTTCTCTGGCCCGAACCGGTTCGGACCGGTTCGGGCCGGTTCACCTCTGCTTGGCCGGTTCAGCCACCGGCGGTCACCCTCTCCGCCGGTTCAAGCCCCCCACAGCTAGCCGACATTGTGAGGATGCCGGATCTGGCCTCCGTTTCTCGATCAGCGGCGCCAGCGGTAGCAGATCTGGGATGGGCGACGACGGCTCCTTCCCTCTTTTCTTCCTCTCTTTTCCCGTCGTTTTCTTCACCGTCGGGCCTTCCTTCCTCCAGATCTGGCCTCACCGGGGCTTCGCAAGGCGGCGGTGACCGGTGGATCGGCCGACGTTGCCTCCTTTCCTTTTTCCTTTTTCTCCCAGTTTTCCTTCCTCCCGCTTCGGCTTCCGCCCAGTTTTTCCTTCCTTTCCGTCTCGCGCCGTCACCGTTGCTTCTTCTCTCGCCGGCAGTGTCGCTCCTCTTCCCCTTTTCTCCTTTGGCCGGCTGGCATTGGCCGGCTTCATCTTTGGCTTCCTCTCCTCCGTTTGTAACAGAGGAGAGGAAAGCTGGGAATCGGGTTATCCCGATTCCCGCATTTCCCTCTCTTTTTTCTTTTTTTTATTATAATTATAAAATATATTTATAATTATAATATTTATAATGTTTGTATATATAAATATACCATATAATTAAATATATATATATAGATATGCATATATAAAAAAATCTGTATCAATCATATATATATATATATGTATAAATCTATACACTTCAAATTTAAAATACTATACATATACTTCATATATATTATATTTATATATATAAGTATATATTTCATATAAACCATTTATATACATATACTTTATTTTAAAATACTATATATATTTCATATATATATTATATATATACATAAATGTACAAAAATTTACATATATATATTCAATGATATAAATGGTATTTTAACATATGATATATACATATATTCCATATATGAATATATACATATTTATCAAAAGTATGTTTATATAATATCATTATATAAATCTATCAAAATACATATTTTATTTCTCATTACGTTTTGGATTTCTTGATATCCAAATTTATTTTTCTCCAATTTCATTCTTATTTAATTTGGATTTCAATTTGTCCAAATTAAATTTTTCGGATACCTTATATTTATTTAGAAAATTCTCGGTCTTCACAGTCTCAGCTAGATCTATGGCCATAATCTATAGGTGGTCCTCGAGTTCACTTGCCAAGTGACCTCGAGACCGCTGATGACTTGGCGGGTCCATCAGCCTTGTGACGCCTGAGGTGCACCCGTTGGTCCATCGACCTGAGCCACCGCCCCAGGCGGGTCACGCAATTTCATGAATAATAATGCATGAACTGAGGGCCTAAAGTCTCAAAATCACTTTTATATCTCATGTAAAACCTTTATGGAATTATTTCATCCATATTATCATTTTCTCAAAATGATTTGATTTCCAAAAAGGTTTTAGGCTTTCTGTTTACAAATGGCAATTAAAACAGCCCATTTTTCGTTTGAGAAAAATACACATAAATCAGTTCGCCCATGGTCAGCTCGCCGAGTACGGCTCGCCCATGGCCAACTCGCCAGTGCGGTGAACTTGTGTTCGCCCGCCAACCTATACTTTTAAAACAAGTAAAACTGGCTCGCATCAGTGGCTCGCCCATTATGGCATTGCCATGGTCAACTCGCCCAAATGCGGTTCTGCCATGGTCAACTCGCCAATTGGGTACTTCTATGGTCAACTCGCCCAATGCGACATTTTCATAGTCAACTCGCCCATTTCATTGAAACCCTGGTCACTCGCCCAAAACATTATAAAAGGTTTCGCCCATATTAGCTCGCCCGGATTTCTATTAAAACAGGGTCACTCACCCCAAAACATTATAATGGGTTCACCATACGTTGGCTCGCCCGCCCTTTACCAGTTTGCCAAATCTTCATTAGAATTTGCTTTATAGCTCGCCCAAAGCAAAGCAATTTATCAAAATAATGCATGTCATAAATCAAAACAATTTCTCAGTAATTTCATAAATTTAACTCGACAGGACATGCATTCTCTTTCACACACATCTCCCTTACCTCGTCTGATGAAGCCTTGCTTCTCGCCCGCCTTCCTCAATTCTCGTCTGCAAAATTTTATTAAAACTATTAATATTCTTTTTTTCGAATATTTTCCAAAACTATTTATATTTTCCTAATATTTGTGACACTTCGACGAGACTCAGTTCGCCCTTCGCCCACATAGCTCGCCATCCGTTAGTGGGCTTACACGTGGAAGATCGCCCAATCCTACTTGCCATTCATATTTGGCCGGTTCTTGGGAACTCGCCCGACTATTCAACTCGCCATGTTCATGCGTTACACTAGCATTGGGCGACCTCACCCATTTGGACTCATACTTTCCACTTGGCGAGTTCTTTATATCCTACTCGCCTCATTGGCGATTACTAGCATTCCACTTGGGCGATCACACCATTCTCGCCCTTTTGGCAATCCTTGATCCTCGCCCATCTGGCTAGTATTCTGATTATCTTATCCATGATATGTTGGCGAACATTGTATCACCGATTCATGCATCCATTTAACTCGCCTCATCCTTTGGGCGAGTACTCCTTGCTCGCCTATTTGGCAAGCTATTGGATAATCCTATTCGCCCATTATCCTCATTTCCAATATTTACATTGTTTATTCTCTCTTAGTTTCCAAACTACATCTTGTTCTACTTTCTTATATGTTCTAACAATATTTATCTAAAACAAGATTATATCTATGTTTATTACGTTATAAAACATAGAAATCCATCATCAAATATCAAGAGAACCATAGAAATATGGAACTCACCTTAACTGAAGTGTACTTCCTGAAACAGAGTGTTGTTCTACCTCACTTAGCTTTACTTTGCTTATTCCTCAGCTCTTCACACACTGGATAACTGTTTAGATAACTAAGGATGAAGTTTCATGGCTCATTTATAAGAGGAATGGAAGAAACGAGATTGAGTTTGCTGTGAAAACAAAATGGACGAGAAGGTTGTTTAAGAAGATGAAGTTTGCTAACTCAGTTTTCCTCGTATATTCCTTCTTATATAACCATTCTACTCCACTCAGAATTTACCATCTGTTCCTTATCCTGTTTTCTTTCATCATTGCACGTCTTTCATGCATTAAAACCGAAGAAAAACTGCAGCAAAAAGGAACAGTGGTAAAGTCCTTACGGCAATCCGTTTTTGACTTCTTCACTTTGTTATTTATTGCCTCACCCAATTTGTCAAGAGAGCAAAGTGGCGTGAAGTCCACTATAGCCCCTTTCCTTGACTTTTCTCTCTTCTTTTCTCCTTCCTTTCCAGTCCTTGCCACTTCCAGCCGCTGATGATTGGTTTTCATCTTATTCTTTTCTTCATTTGTCTTGTTGTCATTAATCCCTTTTACACCTTCATTTAATGCTTTCATACCATATATACTATCTTAACCTTTTTATACACTATACTATAAATTATAACTTAAAATAAAAAGTGGAAATTCATATTTAATGTTTCTTTCATTTCACTAAAAAAATTTATTTCCACTATCAATCATGTACAAATATGGTATATAGTATAAAAAAATTCGGGTCTTACATATATATATATTGGCTAGGGGAGGATTCCTGGCCCTTACGGGGGTACGCCACATGATTTAGTGCATAATTCTGTTAAATTGCAAATAGTCTCTCTATTATTTGAAAGCTATATGATGTATGTTTTAAAGAAAGAATATGATGCATGATTTGAAAGAAAGTATATGAAGTATGCCTGCATATGATGTTTTGAAAGAAGTATATGATGTATGTTTTGATGAAAGTATATGAAGATGCTTTATAATGATTTTACATGACATTATAGAGCCAAGCAGGAAAACTGCATATAGAGGCATAGTATGCTCTTTTACATATATTTCTTACTGAGCGTAAACTCACCCTTTTACGAATATTTTTCCTACAGATTATTTGAAGTGAACCCCGCTCCAAATAAAGGAGCTTGCTTTTGAGATATCAAGTGTACCTTCGAGTTACGCTTCACGATAATAGTTGAAGGTATACTCATGTAATTATGTAAATCAGATAGTACTACAATACATTAATGTTTATAAGAGTTTTTGGGATTTAAGTTATGAATGATGTGTAAGATCCTGTGGTAAGGAATGATATGTATATATATATCATATATATATCATTATTCTGTTTTATTGAAAGTAAAATATTCATATTGAGCTATTAAATATCAAGCTTAAGAAGAAGAAGAATGAATGACATTGACGAACGAGTCTAATCAAGTCGTATAAGATAAGGAAAAAGTTAGATGGAAAAAAATGTAGTGACGAGGACGTCAAAAAACAAGGCTGCTAGTCCCAGCCTCAAGAGCTGGAAGTTTGATGGGAAAACAGGGAACAACTGTCAAATCCATTCAAGAATCTTCTAAAGTTCTTATTGTATCGTTAGTGTTCTGGAAGCAGCTTCTCTTTTTAGAATTTTGTAGTAGTTATCTAAGTGCTAGTGTTGCTGAAAGAGTAAAGTTTGAATGATCAATCCGCATACTCTATTTCTAGTGTTTATTTTAGTAATTTTTGATATTTGCCTCATAGTTTTGTATGCCTCGTCACCATCCAATCCGGGACATGCAGGCTATACCGGAGGCTATGACTCTGTTTATGGTTCAAACTACGGGTACTAATCAGGATTGTTTGATTTCGATGTCGTCTTTGAGATCTTAAAATCATGGAAAATTTAGATGGTAAAATTACTCGATTGATTTAATTTTGGACTGTTATAGTTTGAACTCTGCATGATGTCATTGGTTAGAACAAACAAAGCATGCTAGAATAGCGCATTAGGCTTAAGGTTGAGACAGTAAAGTATGTTTTTTGAAATTTCTTAGACACTGATTTCCCAGCATGGCTCCCTAGGGCCTTGCCTCGAAGCTTAAGGCACCAAGTACCCAATCTTGAAACCATGGTGGAATCAAACTCAGACTGAGGATCAGGTTGTAACGACAACATAATCTAAGGAGTGGTTTCAAATTATAACATATCATCAAAGCTCACATCAAGCATAATCCAAGGAGAATGGGATTTCCTTTCCTAATGCTCAATTTAGAGCGTATTGATTCATTAAGAAAAGTTCTAAATGACGAACCTAGGAGGAATAATTAGCTTTTAACTAAAACTAAAATTAGATTTTTAAGGTAAGAAAAACCAAAAACATATATTTATATTTTAATTAAGCGAAATTACTTTACAGACTATTTTTAGATTCGAGGGGTGGAGCACATCCCTTGAGTATATTAAAAAAAAAAATTAATGAACTGAGATATGAGATGATTTCTTTAAATCACTTTCTTGTGAAATTAAAAAACTATGTTGCCAAATTGTAAAAAAAATAATTTTTAATTTTTAGCATATTTAATCATTTAAAACCCCAACTGTTTAATATTAAGTGAAATGATTCTTGAAAACATTTTTTGTCATTTAAATGTCACACCCCCAACTGTTTAATATTAAGTGAAATGATTCTTGACAACATTTTTTGTCATATATAAACTTTTTTTTCTTTCTTTATTTGATTCTCCTTTCTTTTCTTAATCTCTACTAATTCACACAAAAAGGATAAAAAAGTTTTAGAACAAAAGTGGGAATTTATGAAAAAAAGAACTCTTCTCAGCTTGTTTCTCTTCCATATCCAATAATCTACAGTCAAGGATAGAGGGAGGGATTCCTTGTATTAGCTTGTAGCACTTTTATTTTTTCTTTTTAAAAATCAAACTAGAAAGATTAGTGAATTTTTTTTATTATTTTAACTTTATTTTATTCTCCAATACCGTTTAACTTTATTTTATTCTCCAATTCTTTCCATGAGAACTACGTTCATAATTTTTAAATTACAATGCAATCAAATAATGTTGAGTTTGTTTACAATAAGATAACAGTTAATTGATTTTATTGTAGGATCATGATATCTCGGGCAAAAGTAAAAATAATAATAAAATTAAAAAAAGTTTATAAAAGTGATAAAACAAGTTATATTATTTATCTAACTAATAAAAAATGTTATAAATTACATATTTTGTATTTATTTTAATCTATTTTACAAATAGCAAGAATAATATAAAAATATTTAGCATAATTATATCATATGATTTTAGTAAGTTTCCTAAGCACGAATATTGGACAAAGGAACATTACTATTAGCGTGAAGACTGCCAATCTTAATTGTCAGCCTTAAATCAACCTTTTCCACGTATAGATTTGCAGTGTTTATCACCAAGTAGACAGACAACCTAGAGATCATCGAAGAACTGAGGAAGAATGCCGAGAGATGCAATTAGTCGAAGCGAGCTGCAACGAGCTGATCACATCTGTACTGACACTAATGGACCATACTATCACCACGGTATGTGTGCGTGTGTGTATATATATTTGTCCTACTATCAAAGTGTTCCTAACCTGTTAACGCATACTTTGAGATTAAATTTTTTTTAAACGATCTTAAAGGTACACTTTTCACATTGGTTTAGTGTATTTAAAGAAATTAATTTCCTTGCATGTTTATCCCAAAACTTGAATTCTGAATATATGTGTGTACGCGCATGCGCACAGAAGTAGAGGCATATATGTATTATGTAGGCGAAGCCAAGGTCTCCAACCGCTACAATAAGGAAGAACAACGAGAAATAGACGATGCAGTCATTTCTTTCTATGGATCTCCCGAGAAAAGGTCTACTTCTTCTCGTTCTATTAACACAACTAATGAATGCCAGAGATGTTTTCATCGGCGTCACTTTCATGGGGTTATTATTACCTGCCTTGATTGCTTCCTTGATGGCGGCCCACTCCACCTCTACCGCTACGTCAGTTGGCAACCCACTCCACTTTCACCTGACGAGGTTATTTGGAAAGCAATTTTTTACCTCGAGAAAGCGGACTTCGGTGCATACGATTATCTTACTAACGACTGCGAGCATTTCGCACACTACTGCAAAACGGGTAAAAACTACAGCAATCAGTCAACAGTCACCGTAATAGCGGGCGTAGCGGGTGTAGCAGCTGCTGCCGCAGTTTGATCGGTGTCATGATTTTTAGTTTATTCAAAGGTTAAAAAAATAAAGTGAGCAAGGGTCCAATTGCTGCTATTTTGGAAATGCTTTACTTAAGGCTTAATTTGCGATGTAAAAAAAATTGGTCACTTGGCTTGGCTAGGCTGAGGTAGGGTGGGATGGGGATTTTAATAGAGGTCAAATGGCTCTCTTTTTATCTTGTAAGTTGTACCAAAAGTAGCTTTATATATAATTATATATAATGCCTTGTTTTGTTTAGTTGGTTTGGCAATTGAAATCTTGAGAGGTTTGCTAACTAGTTTCAGCAGTTATAGAGTTGGCATCAACTATTTTATCTAAAGTACAATTGGTCACTTATTTCTATCTAAGGATAATCTATCAATTTACGTTATAAAATCTTAAGGTTTGAAAATGCAGTTATGTGTGAGAAAAGATTAATACCTTGTAGTACTCATTTTAAAATGATACCACATAGTAAATTGGCCTTTGAGTTTTATTAGGTTTCGATATGATCCAATATTGAAAAACTTTTCTAAATCATCTATATCATTCTAGTCAAATTCTTAGAAACTATTCCTTACCTTAAGATTATTCAAGTAGTCACATTTGAGCCACTTGAAGAGGCTTCGTTAATTATTAAAAAATCCAATGTTAATTCAATTTTAACACCATGGTAGACTCAAACATGGGCTTAGGTTGTAACGACAACATAATCTAAGGAGAGGTTCCAAATTATAACAAATCATCAAAGCTCACATCAAGCATAATTTGAGGAGAACTGGATTTTTTTTTGTGATGCTCAATTTTAAAGCGTATTGATTCATTAAAAAAAAAATTCTAAACAATAAACCTAAGAGGAATAATTAGCTCTTAACTAAGGCCAAATTTGGATTATTGAAGTAAGAAAAACCAAATACTTATTTTTAAATTTTAATTATGTGACATTATCTCACACACCATTAGTAAAATATTTTAAACTCTACTGATCATATTATATGGATGAAAAACATCAGATGAATATATTAAAAACTAAAACTAAAAACTAATTAAAAAAGTGAGATATGTAACGGTTTTTTAATCTCCCATGTAAGTTAAAAAATTTTACAGTCAATCTATAAAAATAAAAATATAATTTTTAATTATTTAGCATATGCAACCACTCATATGACGTCATTTTTAATATGTCACACCTCCACCTAATTATATTCAGTCAGTTATTCTTGAAAGTATTTTTTTATCATATATAAACATTTATTCTTGCTTTATTTGATTTTTACTTTTTGTTAGTCTCTATGAATTCACACAAAATGGAAAAAGAATAAAAGCTTTAGAAGAAAGTGGGAATTTATGAAAGAATGCTTCGCCTTGTTCACTTGTTTTTGTTCCAAATCAAATAATAGTGCACATGAAGACAAAAGGATTCTTCATATTAGCTTGTAGCACCTTTTTTTTTTCTTTTAAAATAGCATTAGAAATATCAATTATTTTAACTTTAATTTATTTTCGAATATTGTTTAATTTTATTTTATTCTCCAATTCTTTCGATTATAATTACTTCATAATTATCAAATTGTGACACAACCAAATAATTTTGCATTTGTATGCCATAAGATCACAATTTATCTATTTTATCAGAAGATCATAATATCTTCTGAAAAATTGAAATAATATAAAATTTAAAGAATATATAAAAAAAAAGGTAAAACAAGTTAACGCATAAACTAAAAACAAAAAATAAGTATAATTTGGTTTATATCACGGAGCTGACTAATAAAAAATATTATGAACTACATGATTTGTGTTTATTTTTATCTATTTTACAAAATAACAATAATATCAAAAATTTAGCATAATTATATATCATTTTATTTTAATAATTTTTTTTACTCACGAATATTGGACAAATTAAGGATTATTACTATCAGGCATGAATCAATCTTTCCATCGATATATGTGCAGTGTTTATCAAGACTTAGACAAGTTAAACTTAATTAAAGATCATAGAAGAAGTGAGAAAGAATGATGAGAATGATAAGGAGAAGATCAATTAGTAGAGGTGTATATATACACACACGTACCATTTATTCAACTAAACATGTTTTTTCTTGCATTATGATTTTTTGAAATTAAAAAACGATTTTTAGTTTATTCAAAGGTTCAAATTAAAAAGTAAGCCAAAGGGGAGGGCACCAATTGGTGCATTTTTGGAATGCTTTACTTAAGGCTTGATTTGCAATGCAAAGGAATAATTGGTCACCTAGCTGAGGGTGGAGATGGTGGCAGAAGCTGCTCTACTTGTTGACACTTGCTTTCTGTGTCTATGTGTACTGTCGTCGTGTTGTAACTTGTAAGTTCTATGGATGTTTTCATTACCTTCTATTCTGCTGGACAAAAGTGGCTTTCGTTAAGTACAAGCTTAAGCACACAGTTTTTGCAGAAGACTTTTATACCTGCTTTTTTCTGGTATAAATTATTTTAACTTTATTTTATTCTTCAATATAGTTTAATTTTATTTTATTCTCCAACTCTTTCAATGAGAATTATTCTCATAAATATCAAATTACGAAGCAATCAGATAATTTTGGGTTTGTTTACAATAAGATCACAATTTATCGATATTATTATAGGATCATAATATCCTATGGAAATTTGGAATAATATAAAATTTGAGAAAAATACTTATATTTAAATTTTAATTATGAGACATTATCTCACACATCATTAATAAAATATTTTAAACTCCACTGATCATATTATATGGATGAAAAACATCCGTTAAGTATATTAAAAACTAAAAATGAAAACTAATTAAAAAAATGAAATATGTAATGGTTTTTTAATCTCCCTTGTAAGTTAAAAAATTACACTGTGTAAGACCCGATTTTATAATACTGTACACCATAAATTGGTGAATTTTGATAGTGGAAATTAAATAAATAATGAATGTTGATTTCCACTTTGGTGAAAAGCTCCTTAACTTAGAATGTAAATGGAGCAATTTCTGTGAAACACTCTATGGGTGAGTATTACGATGGAACGGCTCGCCAATGGGCGAGCAAGATAATTAGGATGATCGCCAATGGATGATGGCGAGTTTGATTTAACAGCCATATCGGCGAAGAGGTAAGTTCGCCAAGTTAGTTGATTTAGATGATCGCCTGAATGGGGCGAGGGCATGTGATCGCCCAAAGAGTGAGTATGGTGAGTAACGTGATCTCCCTTAGGCAAGTAAGGCAATAAGGTACTCGCCAAAATTAAAATGCTAAATGTGATCGCCAACTTACTGCATGAATCATAGCAAAGTAGGCGAGTAGGGCAATACCCGGTGATCACCAAATCTCAATGTGATCGCCCAGGTGCAAGCAGAGACGAGGTTGAAAATTCGCATAGGCGAGCCTGAGAATGTTGGCGAGATGAAATTTTGGCGAATTGAAATAGAGTCGGCGAGTTGAGGCCCCAAGTTGAGTAGGTGAACTGGAATCAGCACGTGTGGACAAAATGGAAATAAGTTCAAACCATTGCAGTAAAAATTGACTTTGTACGCCACATGGCTAAAGAAAATTAAGAGAGGATACTAAAGTCAATAAAGGAATTATCCTTACTGGTTGAGGAATAAAACAAAGAAGGCAAATAAGTCAAGAACGGTACAGAAAAGATTGGCACGCTATTTCTTTGGCCACAGGTGTCTTCATCCATTAATGAGGGTTGAAAATTAACCCTAGCTGCCTCTTTCATCTAATTAATGCATGTTAAGACGTGAAATGATGAAAGAAGCAGAATAAGGGACAGGTGGTAGATTTTGATTGGATAGCATGGCTATATAAGAAGGTTGAATGGAAAAATCGACTTGACTAAACCTTCATCCTCATTGCTGTTATTTTACTGCTTCTAGCCGATTCTATGTTGCTGTAAGTTTATGTTCTGTTCCTTTCATTTTTGCCATGCTTGATTTACTAAACTTCATCCTTAAGTTGGCTAAACAAGTAAACCTGCTTGCAAAACCTTTCCTCCATCGTTTGATGAGTTAAAGGAATAAGCAAAGTAAGGCCAACGTGAGACAGAAAGTGTTCTGTTCTAGAAGTGCAATTGGTTAAGGTGAGTTCCATATTTCTATGATTCTCTTGATATTCAATGGTAGATTTCTATGTTTTACAACGTAATAAACATAGATATAGCCTTGTTTTAGTTAAATCTTGTTAGAATATATAAAAAACTAGAACAAGATGTAGTCTGGAAAATAGATGAGAATGAATAAGAAAAATACTGGAATTGGTGTAAAAGTGATGAAAAATAGGCGAGCTCAGCTATTATGGGCGAGCTAAATAATATGGAGCGTGGTAGTGGGCGAGGTCACCACATGCTAGTTCAATACATAGGCAAGCCTACCTTTGAATAGAAAACCACGTATGGCGAACTCAAATGCATAGGCATGGCGATTTGAATTATGGGCAAGCTCCCACAAATAAGCCAATATATGAATGGCGAGTAATGTTGGGCGAGCTCCCACTAATAAGCCAATAAATGCATGGCGAGATGAATTGTGGGCGAGCTCCCACGTGTAAGGCAATTAATGACTAGCGAGCTCTGTTGGGTGAACTAGTACGAGCTCTGTGGGCGAGCTAGTAGATTAGTCTTAAATCTCGCCAAAGTGCAGGAAATTATTCGAAAATAAAATATTAATAGTGTTAATAAATTATTTTGCAGCCGGGAATTAAGGACTCAGTAAAAGCGATCGGGAAGCAAGGCTTCGTAAGACCAGGTAAGAGAGTAGTATGTGAAGTAAAATGCATGTCCTGTGGAGTAAAATATTATAAAAATATTGAGAAAATACTTTGGTTTGAGACATGCATTAGTTGATAAACTGTTTTCACATACCATGATTTGGGCGAGCTATAAAGCAAACCCCTATGTTGTTTTCTGGGCGAACTGATAAAGGGCGAGCGAGCCAACGATAGGCGACCCCTCTGTGATGTTTGGGCGAGTTAAAAATAGACAACCCCTATTTTTAATAAAATCTGGGCTAGCCGAAAGATAGGCGACCCCTTTTATAAAATTCTAGGCGAGCCAACAGTGGGCAATCCCTTGTTGTTTTGAGAAAGTTTTGTGGGCGACCCCCAGTCAGCTCGGTGTGAGAGCCACGGTGGGCGATGTTGGTTCGCCACTGTGGGCGAATGAAAGCAGGTGAGGTCAATCCACTATGATGGGCGAACTGTAATGGGCGAGCTGATAATGGGGCGAGCCAGTTTAACTTGTTTTTAAATGGTGAGATTGCAGGTGGTTTGCAGGCTAACACTAGTCAAACTCAAAAGCCAATGTTGGCGGGCGAACACTGGTTCACCGTAATGGGCAAGCTGACCATGGACGAGCAGGTTTTATTTGTGTTTTTCTTACAGGAAAATTTGTGAAAATAACTGGCTGTTTTTAATTGCCTTTTGTAAACAGAAAGCATAAAACCTTTTTGGAAAACAAATCATTTTGAGGAAATGATGAAATTATGAAATAATTCCTTAAAGGTTCTTTATGAGATATAAATTGATTTTTGAGACTTTAGGCCCTTAGTTTCATGCATTGTTATTCACGAGGCTGATGGACCCGCCAAGTCATCAGAGGTCTCGAGGTCACCTGGCAAGTGTACCCGAGGACCACCTATAGATTATGGCCATAGATCTATTATATCCCTGGGGGGATGATGTGAAGACTGCAAATTTTTCGTACCTAGTTGTAAGTACATGAAGGAATACACCATCTTATGTTAATAGAATTATTTTGTAGTGAAATAAATGTATTTAGTAATTTAAATCAATAAAGTCAAATATGTGTTAATATTAACATGTGGTATATTCATGTCCTTCAAATATTGATACATGAATATAAATATATAATGATACTTATTTAAATTAATAAATATAGAAATATGAAATGCTAGTGAAACAAGTAATATGTAATAACTAAATTTAAATAACTTAGAATATATGTAACAAATATCAACATAAGGTTAATATATATATATAGTAAGTGGATAAATAAATAAAATAAAAAAATGGATTTTGTTGTAGCTTCTCGGAGAAGCTTGGGAACAATCCCCAAACTCCACTAACACTCATCCCAACCAGTCACATTATCTCCCCACTACCACCGTCCATCATCATCATCAACCTGACAATATCTATTTCATTTTCTTCCTCCTATTTTGCTGCTGAACCGAGAGCCCCCACTTCCTCACCATCGTGTCACTATTCACCCACCCCTTTGCGCGTCAACAGCCAAGGTTTAGGGAAGGAAAGTTCAAGGCAAGGGAAGTTCAGATTTCGAAAGCCAAATAAGAGGCTATCGGTAAGGGTTTTGAGAGTCTGGCCAGGGGTGGTTTAAGGTACGAACGGAAGGCCATTGGTGCTGTCTTCATGGCCATTCGATGCTGAGTATTGGGGCTGATTAGTAAGGCTGAGTTGAGTTATCTTGATGCTGAATGAAGTGGCTGTACGGGTGAGTTTAGATGCTATTTAAAAGGTTGTTTGGAGTGGTTTCCTTGGGCTGATTTTTGGCTTGGAGTTTAAAAGCCATTTTGATCATGGTTGACGCTAGTTTTTAGGCGTTGAGAAGGCTACCGTTGAAGCTCTTGGTGAAGCTGTAAGTGGCTGCTGTATGGGGACTTTCGACGAGGTTTTTGAGTGGCTGAAAGGTGATGGCTTTTAGGCTGCAAAATAGTAGAGCACAGGTTGGATTTTAAGGGCTATAAAACGTGATCTGGGAGGCTGAAACATGGCTGTGTTGAAGGCAAATTGTGATTGTCTACAGAAGGCTGGAAAATGTGTTGATTGGTGCAATGTGTACAGAGGAATGCAAGCTATTGAGACTGAAAATCTTAACTACTGTGGACTGTTTTTAAGGCTTTGAAGCATGTTGATTTAAGGCTGAACAGTGGCGCTTAGAAGGCTATTTTTGGAGCCGAACAAATGCTGGAGAAGTGACCAAGGGAGGTTTGGTTAGCCAAGAAGAAAGAAAGAAAGGAAAGGAAAGAAGGAAATATATATATAAATATATATAAAATTGTTGGCTCGGGTTTATAGGCATATAAGCGACAAGCTCAGTGTATGTGTTGGATTATGCCCTTAGAACCATTCATTAGATGATTGACTTTGGCATTTTTTATGTATCATGACATTTTATTTATCATAGTTCATTATTATATTTGTCTTATAACTGCGTAATGTAATCTTATATGATAATGTCCTTAGAATAGTAATAACACACTATTCTTAAAATATCCCTAGTCAAGTATTATTGTGAACAAGGATAACAATGATACGATAAGACTAGTATGTGGTTGACTGATGACCATTGTCATGGATATAGGATATCAAGTCATCACATAGGTACATGTTAGAGAACTATGTACTGGATCGACCCTCCATGAGAACGCTACATGGATTGTTATATGAGTGTCATCAGCGATTCTCATAGTGATGATGGTGTATGTGATCCTTTGACTTGAGATCATCAGAGATCCCAACATAGAGAATTGCATACTTTAATGCTGCTAGATGTCATTCGTAACAGGATGGACTATAAAGGTAGTAATTGGGTATGCCTTGATCTATGTAGAGGGATGTTGAGTGATCAAGATAGGATTTATCCCTCTTATATAACAAGAGTGATGTCTTGGGCCCTTTGATAGAGTGAGACTAAGAAATGCATGGCCGTGCTCGAATAAGTCAATATGAGATATTGATTTTATTTGATTAATTAGTCTACTCAGGAATCAAGAAACACTGATTAGACTATACAAGTGTGACACATTCCATGACTTGTGTCTAATCAAGACATCAAAGGATAAAGGGATTAGACTACACGGTAACATCTATCACGAGTAAGGTTATGTCGAGTCATTGACATTCTCGTTACATGGGTAGCAATGATGTGTTGCTAGATACCGCTCATTGCCTGTGACAATTTTGTCATTGCCATTGTTTTGAGAACCTATTGGGTCGCACACTTAGAACGGATCAATGAGGAGCTTAATTAATCCTATTCTGAATTGGATTAAGGATATAATTAATCCTATTCTGAATTGGATTAAGGATATAACTAATCCTATTCTAAGTAGGATTAGAGTTCTGTTTGACAGTAAATTTTAGGGTAAAATTTACTGCCTATAAAAGGATGTTTTGTGAGAAGAGCCGCACAATTAAAAACAGAAAAGAGAAACCTGTTCTCTGTGGTTTTAGAGCTTCTTTCAAACAGAACAAAAATTCTTTTAATCGAAGCTAGCAATTCGGTTAAATCAAAAACGCTCTTTAAGGCTTCTGATCGTGAGACGTTCAAGAGTCGTGAAATCCGTTCGTGTGGATACCATAGAGGCAGGAACGAAAAGTTATTGCTTATGACTCGACCAACGACAGAAATCAGAGAAAACGTTAGGTATAATCTCGAAACCCTAATCAGGCAACTCTCCGAATCGATCTTGGTGGAGGCCGAATGATTTAAATTGCGCTGCATGTTTGTTTTGGTTTCCTTCAGTATGCACAAGAGTCAGTACACGGGTGCGAAGCTCGGGATTCACGCACATCGAGCTTTAATCGGTAAGACAACTCTGTAGTGCCATATATTGTAAAAATTAGTCAAGAAATAATTTTGATAAATTAGCACTAACTCGGTACGATGGTGTTTAAGGTGTAACAAAGCGTTGAGATGGCAAATCGAGTTTGGTCTAGGCTCAACGCACGAGTCCCTAGCATAGGAGTCGGTAAGACTTTATTTAAGCTTGTGGTAAATTTATATTGTATAGGCTATATAGAATTGTTAAATTGGATAATGATACGATATAGCATGAAATTAAATATCGAATTGGTAATTATATAGTCGAACATTAAATTATGGAATTATTGACTCGGGTAAATAGGTGGTGCTGATCTGAATATTAAAATATTTAAATTACTTTTCTGCAGTCCGTGAGTGAGTGGGTGATTGGGACTATACAAGCTCGATTATTGGATATCGACTGCAAGGCCTGCTTGATTTGGCTGTGATTGTACTTGATTCAGGTAAGAGATATATATCGGAACGTAAGAGATACTGAATGCTATTTAAAATCAACTGCTTTATGGATATATAAACTGTATTTTCCTGCAGGGAGTTTTAAGAAAATATAAGTCGTTATACTACCGGATTTTTATGAAAATAATGGTTTTTGTGATTTAAGCTTAATTTAAGCAATCATTTGAAAATAACCATTTATCCGGTAGACTTATTTTGAAAACGGTTAAATCTTACGACTTTGCATTGTTTATAAGGCTTTTAACCGAGATATTTATCTCAAGGAATTATCAAGCTATGTTATTGTTTTGAAGATATTATGAGTATGTATAGTTTATATGTTTTGAAAGAAATGTATGACTTTTGTTATGAACTTTCCTAAAGCACGAAAATACTGTTTTGAATTCCGAAAATATATGGTATTGTTTTGAAACTACTGTGCATGACCTTGATTCTGCTCGCAGTAGGTATTTGTATTCGGACTACTGTGTATGGCCTTGAATCAGTCCGTAGTAGAAACTATATGTATGAAAATGTTTTGAGACATGACCGACAATCACTGCAGTAATGTTTTGGACTACTGTGTGACCTTGATCCAGTCCACAGTAGGTAATGTTTTGGGCTACTGTATGATCCTGATCCAGTCTACAGTAGAGTTTCTATTGCTGTGACCTTGATCCAGTCCACAGCGGGCCCAGTTGACACCTGATCAGTGCTCACTGTGGACCCCGTCTAGACTATGGCCATATATCAATTTGAACTGCATGATTAATTATTAGTCGCTAACATGTCTCCAGCTTAGTATGTATATGATTTTTCGTGCTTATCTTTGTATATGAGTTTTGAATGAATGGTATTTGGATTCTGAAACTGATAAGAACTTGATTTGACAATCCGTATTGAAACTAAATGTAATAAGCATGTATATTTTGAAATATGTTCAGAATTCAGTTGTTTACGTTTTGGTTTAAATGAAATGCTTTCTAATGCATTGCATAAGCATGATTTGATTTCCGAATGATATGAAATACAGTATGAAATACGGTATTCAAGTTTTAATAAATGTTTTAGAAACCTGCATATAGAAATTCGGTATCTGTTTCTTATATGTATTTCTTATTGGGCTTTCCAAAAAGCTCACCCCCTCCACTTTCCAGATTATTTGCAGTAAGTGCTTCGTACGTGGGGTTTAAGCAAGTCCTTCGAGGCTTTTGTACTACTTTTGAAGGTATGTGATGTACAGTATTCTATTTTATATTCAGACTTGTATTTTCTGTACTTTTATAGTATGGGGATGTAATTAAAGGCAGTATAGAATATAGTTATGGTTTATAACAATGCATGCAACTTGGGTAGAGATATATTTAGTCAAGTAGAATGATTGGAAATTATAAATGCATGCTTAGTGAGAGAATTTGACTGGGACTTAAGGTAACTAAACATTGACTTAGCTAATATAATATTAGCTTAAGAATTGATTAATGACACTACGTACAGCCCAACCAAGTAAGTGAAAAAGGAAAAATTTAGTCTAGATTTTGGTAAAACGGGATGTTACAAAAGTTGGTATCAGAGCAAGGTTGGTCTGATATACGTTAGTGTCGATAGGTCAAGAACTGTTTACATCCCCTAAGTACTGAACATGTCTGAATATATACTGTACATTTCTGTTTAAATTGGCATTGAATGTGTTTATTCTACATGAACAAATTATAGCTTTTCCCTACTTAAACCGTGTATGATATGATTTGATAAGTAATGATGTAGTAAATGTTATTTGTTCAGTTTTGAACATATTGAAGTGATGTTAGTAGAGGCACAATGGCTTATGTGATTTAAGATTGATGCAGTGTACTTATCAATACTGATAAATAAGGAATGAAGTTGTGTTTAATGGAGATAATAATGGTATAACCTAGCATAGTTGGTCTAAGATAGATCATGCAATGATTTGAAATGATTGATTAGAATATGTTTTGCTTTGAAAGTGATAAGATTATTGTATGTTATATGATTAATGTAGAAATGGGTAATGATTGAAAGATACAGGAGGATGGTTAATCAACCGTATAGGCATTGTGAGATTGGTATGAATGGGCAGAATTATTGATTGACAAGACTTGACTTTGATTAAAGTGTTAAGAGTATGGTAACAATGTGTATAGAAATGTTTGTCCTGCATAAGAAATTGATGATTAATTGGAATATGTGAATGAATTTCTGAAGGATTGATGTAATTAATATATAGAAGTATTATTAAGATGGTTAATGATGATCGAAAATGGTTGATAGATATGCTTTGTTTTAAAGTAAATAGAATGATTGTACAGAAACATACCGAATTGATTGATAGAGAAATGAATCGATTATGGAAATTGAATTATATTTCATTTATTTCATAAAAATTTTCTTTGATAAATGGTTTGGGAGTTGACTTGCTAAGAACAGTTTGCAAGTCTGAGTCTAAATAATACTTTTTCTGATGGATGGGAAATGTGAAATATGTCAAATTTGTTGGTACGGCTTAAAGTGCTAAATTTGTGGGATTTGTAAATTTATATGTAAAATAGGCTTGATATTATATGATAATAAATTTTGGACTGAATTAATATTTTGAAATACTTAATGAGATACTACGAAGAATTTGGTTAGTACGTTGACATGTTAATATTGGAGTATTGATAAGAGGTTACAAGACTTTGTTAAATTATTGCCAGAGTAATTGGAACTTGTTGGGTATTGTGGAAGAAAATATTGAAATGATTTGAAATTTAAGTAATAAACTGTTTGTGGTTTGAGAACTAAACTACTTGTGGACTTTGTGGATTTAAGTTGCTTTGGATTGTGTGGATTAATGGAGCTGGTTGCAAGAGGTTTTCATTTCTGAAAACAATATTGTTGCTCAAGTGTGATTTTGAAGTTCTTTTGGGCATGGACAGTTAGCCACCCATCATGTTAGTGTAGATTGCCACAGGAGAACTGTAACCTTCTCCCTTCTTGATTTGTATAAGATATGTTTTGACTAGTAATGAGGTGATGAGTGCTTATTGTTCTATTTTGAATGTATTAAAGTGCACATTTCGTGTGAAAGTTAACTAGCATTCGTGCAGGACCTCGATGTGATACGTTCGAAGCTATCCAATATACTTATCATCAGGGATTTCCCAATGTATTTTCGAAAGGAATTTTAAGTTTGTCACCGGAAAGAGAAATGGAGCTTTCTATAGAACTACTTCCAAGTACTCAACCAAGAATATAAATTTTACATGTGATTGGCTAAGGACAGCTGAGGGTAGACAATAATTGTGCTGACGATCAGAGCACACATTTAGAATTTCAAGTTAGAATTAAAGTAATTTGATGGATATTGGAATTTGAAATTTTGATTTTGAATTATGAAATTTGAATTTTGAGGGACTAAGTGATCTTAATGTGTTTCGATAAATTATACGATTGATTTGACCTATGGAAATTGATCAGTAAGGGTTGGTGTAAGACTCGATTTTATAACACTATACACCATATTCTAAATGCTTTATAGCGGAAATAAATTACTTAGTGGAATTAAATGAAGATTGAATGAAATTCCACCCGTAAATTTTTTATTATTGGATTTATGAATTACAGTATGGTGTATAAGAGTGAAAACAATATTGAATAATGGATTAAAAGTATGGATTGAAGAAAGAAAAGAAATCTGAAACTTTATGGCAAAAAATACCAATAAATAGAATTATAAAAGAAAGAAAATTTATTGGTATGTATATGAATTATGTTCATTTGGATTGAATACATTATAAGAAGATGAGAAAATACAAACCAAAACATGCAAGAAGTGGGTAGCACGCCACTTCTGTTTCAAACTTGGATACACGGCAGAATTTGGCAAAAAAAAAAATGAAAATGATTTATTGGTGCTTATGTGGACAAATTATTGGCTGAAAATATGCATACAAGTAAACATGGAAGAGTCAACAAAGTTGGACAGAAAAATGGATTACACGTTACCATCACTGCCGTGAACTTCATGGTTGGAAATCAGCCACAATTTATGGAATAAAATATAATATAAATGATATATATAAAAAAAAAAAGAAGTAAAATATTATTAGATAAAATAGCTAGCAAAAAGAACCAAGAAAAGTTAAGAACTAGTGTAGCAAAGTGGACTTTTATGCCACTTTATCGCTGCAGGCAGTGCGCAATTCAATCATCAAAAGGAAGACTTAAAAGCATATTCTTATGATAAAAAAGACGATATAAATAGTACCTAACAGAAGAGGATTTTATGAATTGGAGATATGTCTAATTTTATGGGCTGAAGTAGTCAATAATAGAGGCTAATAAGTCAATAACGTGCAAGAGGATGTTTAGTTCTAGCCGTTCCTTTTCTGTAGTTTTCTACCCGTTTTTAATGCATTACAAGACAAAATGTTGAAAGAAAGGGGATAGATAAATAGGTGGCAATAATTGATTTCATTATGTATTAATAAAAGATGTTAACTCCAGCCATTTGCAGCTCTATGTACTGATTTGCTCAATTACATTTCTGCTGCCCAATTTTTATTGAATTTCCTCTCCATTTCTTCACGTCAAGTTCATAGCCACCATCTAAAACTCTTTCCAAACTTTAAATTTAGTAAGCTTCCTTCAACTGCTCCGTCTTCCATCCTAAAAAGCTGCTCAAAATTGATGGTTGCTGGACAGAATTCAACGTGGAGCAGCTGGGTTGAGTTACGGTTTCTATTCGATTCACATAAAGGTGAGGAAAGCTTAGGGTTTCATGTTAATTTAGTTGGTGATTGTGAATGTTTAAAGCACGAAGAGTATGATTAAAACATTAATTTGAACCATAATAGATTGTGATGTAACAAGGGGGTCTCGGTTATGGAAATCATGGTGACTTTGTTATATGTTGGCTGGAAATTTATAGGAAATTACTAGGAAATGATAAATGAAACTTGATTTTAAGATTGTTTGTAAAAAATGGCTGATGGTATTGATAGTGTGAATGATAGAAAACTATATGGAGTGATCCTTGGAGGGAATAGCGTGACAAAAAGGGGGTTGAATTTTCTGATGCTAGTAGCGTTAATGGCTGAACAGGAAATATCTGTTGTTGTATGTGTGACGTGGGTGGTATGAAAGCAGAAATAAATAAATAAATAAATAAAAATAAAAATGGCTAAAGTGCCGTGCAAATGAGAAGGAAAAACATGAACTGAATTATTGAACAATGACCAAATGAAAAGTGGTCAACAATAAGGGCTAGTGATGAGGAAATGTAAGCATTGAATATAAGAAATTAAAACATAAGAATAGTCAATATGGCTGTCGATTGTAGTAGAAATGAGGGAGAGAAGATGATGTTTTTATTTCATAAATGATGGAAAATGTCAAGAAGATGGCGGCCTATATATTTAAGATGTTGACTAAGAAATTAAAACCATGACACTGACTAAATAAGGACCATTCAGCCATAGAAGAAAAAGGAAGAAAGAATGGCATGAAGAATAGCCATTTTAGCTATGAAACTTACTTATATTTATATTTCTGACATAAATCATAGCTTAAAATAAAAGGATGAATTAAGCTAATGAGTTGACGAAATTATTTTTGCAGTCGGGAATTACGGATTTCGGTAAGCGCAACCGGGAAGCTCGGTTTCGTAAGACCGGTAAGGGAGTTGTATGTGAAGTAAAATGCATGTCCTGTGGAGTAAAAATATTATAAAAATATTGAGAAACTATTTTGGTTTATGACATGCATTTATTTGATAAAGTGTTTTGACTTGGGCGAGCTACAGAGATAGTCGACCCCTATGTTGTTTGTTAAGCGAACTGGTAATGGCGGGCGAGCCAAACGTTTTCTGATGTTTTGGGCGAAGAACCCTTTTTATGATATCTTGGGTGAGTGACCCTGTTTTAAATAGAAATCCGTGCGAGCCGAATGGGCGAGCTGACCATGGCGAACAGGTTTCGCTTTTCCAAATTTTCTCAACGAAAAATGAATTGTTTTTACTATATTTTGTAAATAGAAAATATAAAACCTTTTTGGGTGAGTTGACCAATGGGTGAGTTGACCATGGGCGAACTAGCCATGGCGAGTCAGTTTAACTCGTGCCTTTCTCACACGGAATTCAGTGAGATTGCGGGCTGTTTTTAAAACCTTTTTGGAAAGAAAACGATGACATTATGAAATGATTCCTTAAAGGTTTTTCATGAGATATAATTTGATTTTGAGACGTTAGGCCCCTAGTTCATGCATTACTATTGCGTGACCCGCCTGGGGCGGTGGCTCGGGTCGATGGACCCACGGGTGCACCCCAAGGTGTCACAGGGCTGATGGACCTGCCAAGTCATCAGCGGTCTCGAGGTCACTTGGCAAGTGGACCCGAGGACCACCTAGAGATTGTGGCCATAGATCTATTGTATCCCTTTTTGGGATGATTATTTCGTTCTCGCAAGGGGGAGGGGGAATGATGATAGCATGATTTATTTATAGGGTGATGCCTAGTCTCAACTTGTTGATTTCTGTTTACTGAGAGGATTTGTTAAATCCTATTTACTATTTATTTCATTTTATTGTAAACTGTTGAGCAAACGATTTGAAATGAGGTATGGAGAGTACTGGTTACTATAACCACTGTTTTCCTATTTGATATGATTTTAGGAAAAATAAATAATTTGTGGTATATGGTTTTGGTTTTATAAAGCAGCATATGTCTCCTTTACTGAGCGTATGAATCGCTCACTCCTTTGTTTTGACTCCACAGATAAAAGACATAGAGTTAGAGAATTATATTCCAAATGGATATAGCTACATATAAAGCACTGGGGCAACTTATGTCAAATATGACAGGTACAGCCACTTCTCTTTTACGTTTCAGACATATGTATACAGTACTACATTATCAAAGAAAGACAATAGGGATGTCAGATGTAAGGAATAATGAAAAGAATTTCATAGTCCGTATTTGTTTAATAAATGTTTATCGTTTATTACTATCACTGTTAAATGTTAATGGCATCACAGACAGCCCAACCGTTAAAGTTGTATAGAAATACGTGAAAAATGTGGTAACGGGCTGTTACAGTTGGACCTGTCCAAAATAGTGGTAGAAAATTATTAGAACCTATCCTTCATGAGTGGTAGGATTGGACTCTATGAAGATGCTTTGATAGGAATAAATGCCTAATCCCTTACGGATTCAAAAAAAGTGTACTGAATTATGTATATTTTGGAAAAGTATTTTCACTAACCTATACGTTTTGACAATAATGCAGCTTTGAAAACCATATGGATTAGAAAATAATTGATCTAGAGACTATGCATATATTAAAATCATTTGACTTTTGAAATTATATAGTTGTACTATATGGATTTTGAAAACTCAATGACTTAAAATATATAGTTTAGAACTATGGAGAATCAGAAACATGTGGCATTTGCAAATCAAAAGGACTCTACAACTTCTATTGGTAAAGTCAAGGTTGAACGTGACGTATTATACACCTTGAACCTTTAGTAACTATTGGAGATTATTAAGGCACGTCGTGTAATGTAATAAATTAACGTGAAAGTTAAGATTGTGAAAATAAAGAACTCGAGATCATCATGTCTTGGCAATGATCTTGACTCAGTTTGATAGTTCTAATTATAAGAAGAGGAATGGTCATAAGGCATGAAATAGCGAGACACGTCCAACTTGGTGGTCTTAGCGAGTATTGAGCTTTGAAGATTTATATGCAAACAATACGATCTTTAAAATAAGTGATGATATGGGATTTGATCTTGAAATGTATCAGACTTTGATATAATATGAACAAAAGAAAATGATAAAGAAAAGCACCCTCATATGTTGAGATGACATTGGACAGTGTTAAAGAGTTAAAAAAAAAAAAGTTGATGACATGAATTGGTGTTCCATGAAAATGCTGAATTTAAGCATTCAATTTTTTATTTTGCAGTACTACAAGTTTTATATTTGAGTCTTGCTTAGTGTGAAATTTTGGATAAAATTTACTATAGTGGTTTGATATTTATTAAAGTGTTATGATGGTATAGTGAAGGAGAAAATTTTTGATAGTCAATTTCAAGAAAAATTGAAACTAATATGCGATACCTTTGTGGCAACTAAGTTATGGATAATTAATAAATTAGAAACTTTATTTTAAGTACTACAATGGACATGAGATTTTGTTAGTACAAAGGATATCTGATATACAATTGGCAGTTTTTGAAGTATAAGATGTATGATCCTAATGTGTGAACCAATGAAATACATCCAATTATTGAACTTTTCGAAGATCGAACTATAAGGTTAATACGATCTTTAGACAGGTGACAATATATTACTTTGATTAAGAACCTCATCAGACTTGGATCATATGGATATAGAAGATTTGATAAAAGAAGACATCTTCACATGTTTGAGAAAAAAAAAATTTGGAGGACCAAATTTCCTAAGGTGGGGAGAATGTGAAGACTGCAAATTTTTCGTACCTAGTTGTAAGTACATGAAGGAATACACCATCTTATGTTAATAGAATTATTTTGTAGTGAAATAAATGTATTTAGTAATTTAAATCAATAAAGTCAAATATGTGTTAATATTAACATGTGGTATATTCATGTCCTTCAAATATTGATACATGAATATAAATATATAATGATACTTATTTAAATTAACAAATATAGAAATATGAAATGCTAGTGAAACAAGTAATATGTAATAACTAAATTTAAATAACTTAGAATATATGTAACAAATATCAACATAAGGTTAATATATATATATATAGTAAGTGGATAAATAAATAAAATAAAAAAATGGATTTTGTTGTAGCTTCTCGGAGAAGCTTGGGAACAATCCCCAAACTCCACTAACACTCATCCCAACCAGTCACATTATCTCCCCACTACCACCGTCCATCATCATCATCAACCTGACAATATCTATTTCATTTTCTTCCTCCCATTTTGCTGCTGAACCGAGAGCCCCCACTTCCTCACCATCGTGTCACTATTCACCCACCCCTTTGTGCGTCAACAGCCAAGGTTTAGGGAAGGAAAGTTCAAGGCAAGGGAAGTTCAGATTTCGAAAGCCAAATAAGAGGCTATCGGTAAGAGTTTTGAGAGTCTGGCCAAGGGTGGTTTAAGGTACGAACGGAAGGCCATTGGTGCTGTCTTCATGGCCATTCGATGCTGAGTATTGGGGCTGATTAGTAAGGCTGAGTTGAG
Organism: Heritiera fomes; assembly: GCA_032173925.1. Taxonomy (NCBI): domain Eukaryota; kingdom Viridiplantae; phylum Streptophyta; class Magnoliopsida; order Malvales; family Malvaceae; genus Heritiera; species Heritiera fomes. The sequence continues at coordinate 9,121,957 of JAPDPM010000021.1, read as the reverse complement.
TTATCTTGATGCTGAATGAAGTGGCTGTACGGGTGAGTTTAGATGCTATTTAAAAGGTTGTTTGGAGTGGTTTCCTTGGGCTGATTTTTGGCTTGGAGTTTAAAAGCCATTTTGATCATGGTTGACGCTAGTTTTTAGGCGTTGAGAAGGCTGCCGTTGAAGCTCTTGGTGAAGCTGTAAGTGGCTGCTGTATGGGGACTTTCGGTGAGGTTTTTGAGTGGCTGAAAGGTGATGGCTTTTAGGCTGCAAAATAGTAGAGCACAGGTTGGATTTTAAGGGCTATAAAACGTGATCTGGGAGGCTGAAACATGGCTGTGTTGAAGGCAAATTGTGATTGTCTACAGAGGGCTGGAAAATGTGTTGATTGGTGCAATGTGTACAGAGGAATGCAAGCTATTGAGACTGAAAATCTTAACTACTGTGGACTGTTTTTAAGGCTTTGAAGCATGTTGATTTAAGGCTGAACAGTGGCGCTTGGAAGGCTATTTTTGGAGCCGAACAAATGCTGGAGAAGTGACCAAGGGAGGTTTGGTTAGCCAAGAAGAAAGAAAGAAAGGAAAGGAAAGAAGGAAATATATATATAAATATATATAAAATTGTTGGCTCGGGTTTATAGTCATATAAGCGTCAAGCTCAGTGTATGCGCAAGAGTCGGTACACGGGTGCGAAGCTCGGGATTCACGCACATCGAGCTTTAATCGGTAAGACAACTCTGTAGTGCCATATATTGTTAAAATTAGTCAAGAAATAATTTTGATAAATTAGCACTAACTCGGTACGATGGTGTTTAAGGTGTAACAAAGCGTTGAGATGGCAAATCGAGTTTGGTCTAGGCTCAACGCACGAGTCCCTAGCATAGAAGTCGGTAAGACTTTATTTAAGCTTGTGGTAAATTTATATTGTATAGGCTATATAGAATTGTTAAATTGGATAATGATACGATATAGCATGAAATTAAATATCGAATTGGTAATTATATAGTCGAACATTAAATTATGGAATTATTGACTCGGTCAAATAGGTGGTGCTGATCTGAATATTAAAACATTTAAATTACTTTTCTGCAGTCCGTGAGTGAGTGGATGATTGGGACTATACAAGCTCGATTATTGGATATCGACTGCAAGGCCTGCTTGATTTGGCTGTGATTGCACTTGATTCAGGTAAGAGATATATATCGGAACGTAAGAGATACTGAATGCTATTTAAAATCAACTGCTTTATGGATATATAAAATGTATTTTCCTGCAGGGAGTTTTAAGAAAATATAAGTCGTTATGCTACCGGATTTTTATGAAAATAATGGTTTTTATGATTTAAGCTTAATTTAAGCAAATATTTGAAAATAACCATTTATCTGGTAGACTTATTTTGAAAACGGTTAAATCTTACGACTTTGAATTGTTTATAAGGCTTTTAACCGAGATATTTATCTCAAGGAATTATCAACCTATGTTATTGTTTTGAAGATATTATGAGTATGTATAGTTTATATGTTTTGAAAGAAATGTATGACTTTTGTTATGAACTTTCCTAAAGCACGAAAATACTGTTTTGAATTCCGAAAATATATGGTATTGTTTTGAAACTACTGTGCATGACCTTGATTCTGCTCGCAGTAGGTATTTGTATTCGGACTACTGTGTGTGGCCTTGAATCAGTCCGCAATAGGAACTATATGTATGAAAATGTTTTGAGACATGACCGACAATCACTGCAGTAATGTTTTGGACTACTGTGTGTGAAGGAAACCGAAACAAACATGCAGCGGAATTTAAATCATTCGGCCTCCACCAAGATCGATTCGGAGAGTTGCCTGATTAGGGTTTCGAGATTATACCTAACGTTTTCTCTGATTTCTGTCGTTGGTCGAGTCACAAGCAACAACTTTTCGTTCCTGCCTCTATGGTATCCACACGAACGGATCTCACGACTCTTGAACGTCTCACGATCAGAAGCCTTAAAGAGCGTTTTTGATTCCTTATAACCGAATTGCTAGCTTCGATTAAAAGAATATTTTTGTTTTCTGTTTTTTTTTGTGCGGCTATGTTTTAGAAAACATCCTTTTATAGGCAGTAAATTTTACCCTAAAATTTACTGCCAAACAGAACTCTAATCCTACTTAGAATAGGATTAGCTATATCCTTAATCCAATTCAGAATAGGATTAGATATATCCTTAATCCAATTCAGAATAGGATTAATTAAGCTCCTCATTGATCCGTTCTAAGTGTGCGACCCAATAGGTTCTCAAAACAATGGCAATGACAAAATTGTCATAGGCAATGAGCGGTATCTAGCAACACATCATTGCTACCCATGTAACGAGAATGTCAATGACTCGACATAACCTTACTCGTGATAGATGTTACCGTGTAGTCTAATCCCTTTATCCTTTGATGTCTTGATTAGACACAAGTCATGGAATGTGTCACACTTGTATAGTCTAATCAGCGTTTCTTGATTCCTGAGTAGACTAATTAAACAAATAAAATCAATATCTCATATTGACTTATTCGAGCACGGCCATGCATTTCTTAGTCTCACTCTATCAAAGGGCCCAAGACATCACTCTTGTTATATAAGAGGGATAAATCCTATCTTGATCACTCAACATCCCTCTACATAGATCAAGGCATACCCAATTACTACCTTTATAGTCCATCCTGTTACGAATGACATCTAGCAACATTAAAGTATGCAATTCTCTATGTTGGGATCTCTGATGATCTCAAGTCAAAGGATCACATACACCATCATCACTATGAGAATCGCTTATGACACTCATATAACAATCCATGTAGCGTTCTCATGGAGGGTCGATCCAGTACATAGTTCTCTAACATGTACCTATGTGATGACTTGATATCCTATATCCATGACAATGGTCATCAGTCAACCACATACTAGTCTTATCATATCATTGTTATCCTTGTTCACAATAATACTTGACTAGGGATATTTTAAGAATAGTGTGTTATTACTATTCTAAGGACATTATCATATAAGATTACATTACGCAGTTATAAGACAAATATAATAATGAACTATGATAAATAAAATGTCATGATACATAAAAAATGCCAAAGTCAATCATCTAATGAATGGTTCTAAGGGCATAATCCAACAGTGTGACCCTGATCCAGTCCACAGTAGGTAATGTTTTGGGCTACTGTATGATCCTGATCTAGTCTACAGTAGAGTTTCTATTGCTGTGACCTTGATCCAGTCCACAGCGGGCCCAGTTGACACCTGATCAGTGCTCACTGTGGACCCCGTCTAGACTATGGCCATATGTCAATTTGAACTGCATGATTAATTATTAGTTGCTAACATGTCTCCAGCTTAGTATGTATATGATTTTTCGTGCTTATCTTTGTATATGAGTTTTGAATGAATGGTATTTGGATTCTGAAACTGATAAGAACTTGATTTGACAATCCGTATTGAAACTAAATGTAATAAGCATGTATATTTTGAAATATGTTCAGAATTCAGTTGTTTACGTTTTGGTTTAAATGAAATGCTTTCTGATGCATTGCATAAGCATGATTTGATTTCCGAATGATATGAAATACGGTATGAAATACGGTATTCAAGTTTTAATAAATGTTTTAGAAACCTGCATATAGAAATTCGGTATCTGTTTCTTATATGTATTTCTTATTGGGCTTTCCAAAAAGCTCACCCCCCTCCACCTTCCAGATTATTTGCAGTAGGTGCTTCGTACGTGGGGTTTAAGCAAGTCCTTTGAGGCTTTTGTACTACTTTTGAAGGTATCTGATGTACAGTATTCTATTTTATATTCAGACTTGTATTTTCTGTGCTTTTATAGTATGGGGATGTAATTAAAGGCAGTATAGAATATAGTTATGGTTTATAACATTGCATGCAACTTGGGTAGAGATATATTTAGTCAAGTAGAATGATTGGAAATTATAAATGCATGCTTAGTGAGAGAATTTGACTGGGACTTAAGGTAACTAAACATTGACTTAGCTAATATAATATTAGCTTAAGAATTGATTAATGACACTACGTACAGCCCAACCGAGTAAGTGAAAAAGGAAAAATTTAGTCTAGATTTTGGTAAAACGGGATGTTACAGATGATTACTACATTCTTGGGGGAACGATGAGAGCATGATTTATTTAGAGGGTGACGCCTAGTCTCAACTTACTAGTTTCTATTTACTGAGAGGATTTACTGAATCCTATTTACTGTTTACTATGTTTTACTGTAAACTATTTAGCCAGTGATTTGAATGGTGTATTGAGAGGACTGTTTACTATATCAATTGTTTTCCTATTTGGTATAATTTTAGGAAAAATAAATACTTTGTGGTATATAGTTTTTGCTTTAGTTAAAGCAGCATACGTCTCCTTTACTGAGCGCGTGGTTCGCTCACCCCTTTGTTTTAACTCCACAGATAAACGACACGAAGTTAGATAATTATATCCCAAATGGATATAGTTACATATAAAGAGCTGGGGCAAATTATGTTAAAGATGACAGGTACAACCACTTCTCTTTTACATTTCAAACATATGTATACAATACTACTTTATTGAAACAAGACAATAAGGGATGTTAGATGTAAGGAATAATGAAAATAATTTCATATTCCGTATTTGTTAAATAAATGTTTATCATTTATTATTGTCACTGTTGAGTGTTAATGGCATCACAGACAGCCCAACCGGAAAAGTTATATAGAAATACGTGAAAAATATGGTAACGGATTGTTACACACTATCAATCAATAAAAATAAAAATGTAATTTTTAATTATTTAGCATATGCAACCATTCAATAAAAATAAAAATGTAATTTTTCTTTCTGGTAACTTCAGATCTTGGATTATTGGTGCCTTGCCACAGATTCTACAAAAAATCTTCAAGGACCCTGTGGAAACAGCTCTAAGATCCCTGTAAATCAAGCTAATATTAAACTCTTTTTTGTAACCATCATACATATGCCTCCAGTAATTATGGTCTAAATTTACCCAAAGTCATGTAAAAACTGTCTCAATCACATGGATATTGTATATTGTTGTATGATATGGTTCCTAATAAAATTCAAAATCTATGATCCAATTAACTTGCAAATCTTAACAGGTAAAAATAACTTGGTTGATAAGTCTGTTCCTTAATGCAGACAAGTCTATTAATTTGCACAGACACATGGTAATTATATAGGAAAAAAGTAACTTAACTAAGATAAAGTAATTTTTCGTCTAAATTAAAAGAGTTAAACATTTTGTTATAAATTATATTGAATCTGATCCAATATTGCATTTTTACCTTTTAGATACGGTATGCTCCATATTTATACCCATTTCCCCCTCCTTATTCTCTATTGAGGTGTAATAAAATTGGGATTTGTATAAGTTTCTTGTCTTTTCTTCCCAATTTTATTTGGGCATATGGACTATGATCATAACACGTTAGCTGCTGTGTCTTGTGAATAGGTGATGGTATCCGCAAAGGAGGAGCCTGATTCTTCTCTTCCAGCTGCTATGGATGGGCTTTTGAGGGTTCATAAACGCATTGTTGATGGTTTGGAGGGTGATTCATCTAATGCAACTACGGCTGTGGGAACCAAAGTTTCAACAAGGTTGCTAGTCCCAGCCTCACAAGCTGGAAGTTTGATAGGAAAACAGGGAACAACTGTCAAATCCATTCAAGAATCTTCTAATTGTATTGTTAGAGTTCTTGGAGCAGGTTCGCTTTTCAGAATTTTGTTTTTCATATTTTTTTTCCTTTTTCTTTATGGTGGAAAATTTGCCATTTTTTCATGTTGTAATAGTTATCTTAGTGCTAGTGTTGCTGAAAGAGTAAAATTTGAATGACCAATCTGCATAATCTATTTTCTGGTGTTTATCTTAGTAGTGTTTAATATTCTTCTTTTATGTGAATGTGTGTTTCATGAAGTTGCGGCTTGTGGGTGAATAATGTTAGTGGTTCTCTCAAATCAAATTATAATATTGAGGATATGACCTAATTTGGAGAATATGTGTTTTGGTGCCAATGCTGATTTTGAAGTTGTTTAGGTGTGGCATTGTTTGTTTGATAATCTCAGCTACGATTTTGTTCAAAGGGTTACATTTGTAATTTCTTATGCTCTTGTTTGGTTGCTTTACCATGACATGTTGACATTTCTTTTCTTCTTTCTCTTTGTTAAATAAAATGAAATGGTGCAGAAGATCTTCCAGTCTTTTCTCTTCAAGATGATAGGGTGGTTGAAGTTGTAGGAGAAGCAGCTGGTGTGCACAAAGCAGTGGAGCTAATTGCATCTCATCTCGGGAAGTTTTTAGTGGACCGTAGTATAATTCCATTATTTGAATCGCATGTGAGTCTTCTATTTTCTGTTGACCTACTAATTAATTGTGTCTCTGTTAGTGTATAGAATGTATTAACAAAATTCTGTTACATGTTTCTACCAGATGCAAATGTCTAATCATCAGATGGACCACATGCCACGTCATCAATCCTGGGGTCCACCTCAAGGTGTCCCTCCAAATGCTAGTGGAGGTGCTGGTTTTGGACACAATCCCCAGTACATGCCGCCTCCACGGCAACATGACGATTACTACCCACCTGCTGATATACATCTTCCCATGGAGAAACAGCCACATCAGGGTATTTCTGCCTATGGAAGAGAAGCCTCAATGGGTGCCCATGCATCATCAAATCCCCAGACTGCACCATCAATGATCACACAGGTAAGTTATACTCCTACATAACTTCTGGCCCCATTTTCCCCTCCTAATTTTCCATATCACTTGAGAAAAAGGTGCTGTGGAGCTTGATTCTGAGCTACTTTTTATGTGATTCCTTTTCTTGGTTTGGGTTTTTTAAGTCTCATGGTTGGGGCTTGCTGAATGGTAGTATTAGAGTTCCACGTAGAGTAAGTTGTCCTGCCTCCTTCTGAAAGGAGGTGGATGGGGATGTTTTGGCACATCTCTTGTGCTCTTACATTGTAGAGATCCATGCATTCATCTTCATCCGTCGATGTACCTATTTGTCTTTAATTCTTTGTCAGCTGTTGGTCAATTTTTGGTTCTGAGTTCAGAGATTGTTGGACTGTGATTTAAATTTCAGGCTCCTAGGAGCACGGTCTTTCCTGTCCTGTAAAGTGTTACGTTGATGAATGGTCTTGGCCTGCTCAAACAAACTAGATCCCTGTATGAGAGTAAAGTTTTCAAACTAGATCCCTGTATGAGAGTAAAGTTTTCTTTGTGTTTTCTTCACAGGTCACTCAGCAAATGCAAGTTCCGCTATCTTATGCAGATGCTGTTATTGGGACAGCTGGTGCAAACATTAGCTATATTCGACGTGCTAGTGGGGCAACTGTCACAATACAAGAAACTAGGGGTGTTCCTGGTGAAATGACAGTAGAAATAAGTGGAACTGCTTCACAAGTTCAAACTGCTCAGCAATTGATACAGGCAATGTTCTTTTCCCTGGCTTCTGAACCTTTTTGATCTTTCCTTTTCTATTTGCTAGATATTTAAATCAGTTTCAATGTGTTTTCTCATGGCTTAATGCTTCTGGTTTCCTTGTAATACTGTTTCCACTTGCCAGGAGATTTGGTCAGTGTCTTTGTTGTTAAACTTAAAGCTGCTAATTAGTTACCGTGGGTCCTAACTAGCATGTCTTTTCTTGTCCTGGCAACCAAGCAAGCATTCATAACACAGATGTTAAACTATGCTAATGCTGATGTTTGCCGTGTTTTGCAGTAGGATAAAGGAAATCATGTACGGTTCTGATGCATGATCGTAGAGGGGTGCATAAGATAGAGTTCAAAGATGATTTTGAATGTAAAAAAAACAAATAGTGCCCTTGTAATGTTTATTTTGAAACCTTAGTTCCATATAGCTTGAATAATTCTGTAATAGAGCTAATATTCATCATGCTAAAATTTTCACTGGACCCTCTTCTAATTTTGATTTGGCTTCATGAGCTCTCTCTCTTACTACATGCGATGGTCTTGTATCTAATGGTCAGATTGTTGTTCTCTTGTGGTACTACGTGTATGCCATTTATCGAGTAGACTACGATAGCTACTGCTTATTTTTATCAATTGTTTTTTGTACTCTGTTTGCTGTTGGGTTAAATACTGATGTTACTTATATTGCCTTGCAGAATTTTCTGGCTGAGGCTGCTGCTGCAGCTGCAGCTCCCGGTCAGGCACAAACAGGTGGGGGTGCAGACCAAGCTTATCATCCTTACGCGGCTCATGGTTCGGTTTATGCATCACCGCCATCCAATCCAGGACATGCAGGAGGCTATGGCTCTGCTTATGGTTCAAACTATGGGTACTAATCAGGATTGTTTGATTTCGATGTTGCTTTGAGATCATAAACTCATGGAAATTTTAGATGGTACCCAATTGGTTTAATTATGGACTGCTGTAGTTTTGAACTGTGCATGATGTCATGAGTAAGAACAAGCTAAACATGTTAGAATTGCCGTGTGAATTAGGCTTAGGGTTGAGACAGTACAATATTTTTGAAATTTCTTTATTCTATTCGCTCTCCATTTTGTTTGGACTTCATTTAGGCACTGATTTTCCCGCATGGCTGCCTGTGGCATTGCTTTGAAGCTTGAGGCACCAAGTCACCAATTTTGATACCATGGCGGACTAGACAGGGTTAGGTTGTAACGATAGTATAATTTAAGGAGTGGTTTCAAATTATAATAAATCATTAAAGCTCACATCAAGCATAAATCAAGGAGAATTGGATGTTTTTTCCTCGTGCTCAATTTTAGAGCGTATTGATTCATCAAAAAAAATTCTAGACAATGAACCTAGGGGGAATAATTAGCTTTAACTAAATTTGGATTTTTGATGTCAGAAAAACCAAGTACATATATTTATATTTTAATTATGAGATATTATTATACATATTGTTTCGAGATTAGAAGGGTGAAGCACATCCTTTGGGTATATTAAAAAAATAGTAAATCAATTAACAAAGTGAGATGTGATAATTTCTTAAAATCACTTTCTTGTGCAATTAAAAAAATTTGATTGCTAATGAATAAAAATGTAATTTTCAATTCAATCATTCATATGTGGCACACCCCAGCTATTTAATATTCAGTGAAATGATTCTTGATAACACTTTTCTTTTGTCATATATGAACTATTCTTTCTTTATTTGATTCTCCTTTCTTTTCTTAGTCTCTATGAATTCACACAAAAAAGAAAAAAAAAGGATGTTTTAGAAGATAAGGTGGCATTTTAAGAAAAGAAGAACTCTTCTCCGTTAGTTTCTCTTCTAAATCCAATAATAGTGTAGTCTAGGATAATTAAAGGTATTCTCCTCATTGCCTTGTAACACTCCTTTTTTTTTTTTTTAATTAGAATAAAAAGATTGCTGAATTTTTGATTATTTTAACTTTATTTTATTCTCCAATATCGTTTTAACTTTATTTTATTCTTTAATTCTTTCAATGAAAATTACGTTCGTAATTTTTAAATTATGATACAATCTAATAATTTTGGGTTTATTTGCACTAAGATCACAATTAATCGATTTCATTGTAGGCTTATTATATCTTCATGAAAAATTGAAAATAATATAAAATTTAAAAATATATAAAAAATGATAAAACAAGTTAACACCTAAATTAAAAAAACTGAGTATCGTTTTTACTTAATTATATTATTTATCCAACAATAAAAAATATTAGAAATAGCATATTTTGTATTTATTTTGATCTATTTTACAAACAACGGGAATAATATAAAAAAATTAGCATAATTATATCATCTTATTTTAATAAGTTTTTTAAGCACGAATATCGGACAAAGGATTAACACTATTAGCGTGTAAATTTTCAGCCTTGAATCAACTTTTCTATGTATATATTTGCAGTGTTTATCACGAAGAAGAGGGGCAACTTAGAGGTCATCGAAGAACTGAGGAAGAATGACGAGAATATCAGCTAGTCGAAGCGAGCTCCGACCAGCAGATCATATCTGTACTGAGGGTACCGGAGTCCTACACTATCACCATGATATACATAGAAGCTAGAAGAAAGGGTCCTAGTCTTTAATTTAATTCTCTACTATATTCTCTTTCTTAACGATTTTCCTTTGAGTCCAGGCATATATGTGGGCAAAGCCAATGTCTCCAACCGCTACAATAATGAAGAAGAAGAAGAAATAGAAGATGCAGTACGGAGATATTTGATTTTGAAAATTAATATTTTATCTTTTAAGTTTTATACTATAATGAAAGAAAGTTAGAAGAGGTAATACTAATTAGGTGGTTTCAAAGACAAACTTCTTTTTAACTCTTTCACATATTAACATATTTTTAGAAGAACTCTTTCACAAGAACAACTTTTTCTCAGAATAATTTTTTTGAAACAAGTCTTCACAGAACAGCTCTTTCTTAGAACAGTTTTTTCTTAGAACAACTCTTCATAGAACAGCTCATTCCCAAAACAACTTTTTCTTAAAATAGTTCTTCCAAGAATAGCTTCTTCATAGGACAATTCTTTTACATAATAACACTTTCACTGAAAAGAAAAAGCAGTAATAACTCCGTAATAGAACAAAATGTTGGTTTTTTTTTTTTAATTTTACTATTAAGATGACCTGGAGAGTTTGGTTTGATGGATTTAATATTAAGATAGTTAAGAGTTCTTCTTTTAATCTTTCTATGAAGTATGAATACTTTTTCCTATTTCTTTGAGAACATAGTATACTTCTCCCAAAGTTGAACTCCCACTAGACAAAGCATAAATATTTTTGTAATTGCTAATTCTTCCCATTATACCTATTACAGATTATGATTTGTAATTCCTATTTTTGATATTTATATATAATTCACAATATTCTTGCAAAAGGGATTTTTTAGCAAAGTTATTTAGCCCAAAAACTTTCTCGAATCCTCTCCACACTATTTTTTCTACTCACCCTTATTTAGTCTTCTGCTTTCTTTACTCAATCTTACTATCTGCCACCTCCTGATACATCTTGTTCTACTTGTTTGCAATATTTCCTCTTCTCCGGCAAAGAACTCATTTACACGATCATTCATTTCTTTGGACTTGATAAGAAAAAGTTCCACTTCTTCTAGTTCTTATTACAGAACTTATCAATGCTAGGGATGTTTTTAGCGGCCTCAAGCTAACGGAGTTGTTATGAGCTGCCTTGACTGCTTCCTTGATGGTAGATCACTCTACCGCTACAGCTATAGGAGTACTACGACTTCCTATCCACCGGACAAGGTTATTCGGACAACATTTTCTTACCTCGAAAAAAAATGGACTTCGGTGGATACAATTTTTTTTCTTTTTAAACAATTGCGAGCATTTCGCAAACTATTGCAAAACGGGTAATCGGTTCAGCGGTCAGGTAGTTACTTGTGTAATAACGGGCGTTTCAATTACAGGTGCAACAATTTGCTCAACTTGCTTGGTGTTATGATTTTTAGTTTATTCAAAAAGTTCAAATAAAAACTGAGCGAAAGGGCCCAATTGCTGGTTTTTTTTTTGTCACAAAAACTTTTGATAATTAGAATAGGGATATGGATAGTTGGATTTTGTAACGACCCTTTATACCGAAAATACGAATAAAAATTTTTCTTTTTCACTTACTTGGTTGGGTTGTACGTAGTGTCATTAATCAATTTCTAAGCTAATATTATATTAGCTAAGTCAATGTCCTTTAGTTACCTTAGGTCCCAATTAAATTCTCTCACTAAGCATGCATTTATAATTTCGAATCATTCTACTTGACTAAATATATCTCTACCAAGTTGCATGCATTGTTATAAACCAAAACTATATTCTATACTTCCTTTAATTACATCCCCATACTATAAAAATACTAAATATAGAAGTCTGAATATAAAAGAGAATACTGTACATCACATACCTTCAAGAGTGGTACAAAAGCCTCGAAAGACTTGCTTAAACCCCACGTATGAAGCACCTACTGCAAATAATCTGGAAGGTGGAGAGAGGGGGTGAGCTTTTTGGAAAGCCCAGTAAGAAATACATATAAGAAACAGATACCGAATTTCTATATGCAAGTTTCTAAAACATTTATTGAAACTTGAATACTGTATTTCATACCATTCGGAAATCAAATTATGCTTATGCAATGCATCAGAAAGCATTTCATTTAAACCAAAACATAAACAACTGAATTCTGAACATATTTCAAAATATACATGCTTATCACATTTAGTTTCAATACGGATTGTCAAATCAAATTCTTATCAGTTTTAGAATCCAAATATCATTCATTCAAAACTCATATACGAAGATAAGCACGAAAAATCATATACATACTAAGCTGGAGACATGTTAGCGAGTAATAATTAATCATGCAATTCAAATTGACATATGGCCATAGTCTAGAGGGGGTCCACAGTGAGCACTGATCAGGTGTCAACTGGGCCCGCTGTGGACTGGATCAAGGTCACAGCAATAGAAACTCTACTATAGACTGGATCAGGATCATACAGTAGCCCAAAACATTACCTACTGTGGACTGGATCAGGGTCACACAGTAGTCCAAAACATTACTGCAGTGATTGTTAGTCATGTCTCAAAACATTTCCATACATATAGTTCCTACTGCGGACTGATTCAAGGCCACACACAGTAGTCCGAATACAAATACCTACTGCGCGCAGAATCAAGGTCACGCACAGTAGTTTCAAAACAATACCATATATTTTCAGAATTCAAAACAATATTTTCGTGCTTTAGGAAAGTTCATAACAAAAGTCATACATTTCTTTCAAAACATATAAACTATACATACTCATAATATCTTCAAAACAATAACATAGGTTGATAATTTCTTGAGATAAATATCTCGGTTGAAAGCCTTATAAACAATTCAAATCCGTAAGATTTAACCGTTTTCAAAATAAGTCTACCGGATAAACGGTTATTTTCAAATGATTGCTTTAAGTTAAGCTTAAATCATAAAAACCATTATTTTCATAAAAATCCGGCAGCATAACGGCTTATATTTTCTTAAAACCCCCTGCAGGAAAATACAGTTTATATATCCACAAGGCAGTTGATTTTAAATAGCATTCAGTATCTCTTATGTTCCGATATATATCTCTTACCTTATCAAACTGATTCGGTTTTGCTTATCTAACCATCAAGCTTAAGGCTAGGCAATGCATATATATTGCCTATTGCAATTCCTCTCCAATTGTGAACTTAGCTGCAATTCAATATACAAAGACGTCAATCATTAGTCACTCAATCCTATCACATTCCAAAACATATCAAACAATTTCTAAATTGATCAAATTCTATGCCTTTCCGAAGTACCTATTGTAACCGAAATGGTAACTTGGTGTTCCTTCCACTTCCTTTCAAATCTATTAATACCAATAAACTTTGTGCTTCTCGTAAATCATTATATATATATATATATATATATTAATTTCATTAATAACCAATTATCATCCCTTAATCTTATAAACACAATGATTTCCTTACTAATAAATTTTTTGTACTATATACAACAATAAAACCTTATAAGTCTAATTTACCTAAATTATTTTAATAAGGTTCTGTACTATGGCAGCACTCTATCATCTTCTTAACCTCCATAATTCATGAATTAATATCAATTTTACACTTAAACACATCACAACATTCATATATGTTAAGATCAACTTAAAAGAAGTGGTTTACCCTTTGCAATTTTTTACATTAGGACTTCTTTACTTGAACAATTTCTTCCTCACTGTCCAGCCAAGATTTCTGCACTTTAACAACACAAATAAACTCATAATCCATCCCTTTTACACATATAATTTACTTGAAATTAAAGGAAGAGGCCTAACCCTCACCATGCTTATATCAACCTAACACCATATAAAATTTTAATATTAACATACACCTCCTATACAATTTATTCAATCTACAAGGGTTAATTCCTCACCCTAACAATACCTATTTTATCACAACTCCAATATTAAATTCATTACCCATAACACCTTAGCATTAATCTCTAGCAATTATATATTCTAGTAAGCTTGATAGGAAAACCCCTTACCCTTTTATTTAACTTATCCGTTCCAGCCTTTTTTCCTCACTGTTTGGAGCTTTCATTGTCAAGTTTTAAGGACTGTTCCAATAGCAGCTGCCGAGCCTTGTTTCTCCACCAATCCCCCATTAAATTCCTCACTTTTGCACTAAACAAAACCTTTGTTCTCATGCCATTTCCAGCAGTCAACATAAGCTCTAAAAACACTACCTGAACAGTCTTCCAAAGATGCCATTTTCAGCTTTCATTTCTTCTCTATCGTGGCTCCCTTGGTGCAACCAAAATGCCACTGTCCATTTGCTTCTATTCAGCACAGTATTGAGCTCCAATGGCAGCCTTGAACAACGCCCCAAAATCATCACCACAGTGCCTTACCTAAGCCACCCAAACGCCACTACCACAGCTGTTACACCCACATTTAATTCTACCGAAACCAACTCTGTTTCCAGGCCTTGAACACCTTTCAAACATATTTCCAAACCACCCTTAAACCCATGTTGCAGACGTGGTCCCTCTTGCTTCTATAGCCTATGTTTTACCTTGTTACAACAGCAAAATAAAACCCTAAACTCAGCCTCAAACACCCCTATTATACCTTCATTTCCAGCACTGTTCAGTCCCCTATTCACCAGCTAAAATCGACCCCTGCCTTACCAGATTTCTTTTGCAACAGCCCTTTGTTCAGTGCTTAGGAACCCACGCTCCAGCTTTTCCTCTTCTTGCCGGATACCACTGCTCACTTTCCCATCGCGTCATTCATCTATCTCCTGTGTCTCTCCTTCTCTGTTTCATTCTTTCTCTCACCCGAATCCCCTTTCATTCTCATCTCTTATTCTTTCTTTTCTATTTTCTATCTTTCCGGTTGAACAGCCCATTTTTTCTTTTTTTTTTAATATGCAGGGCCGACAGGTTAAGCTTCCTTTGGAAGCTTCTCTGTTTTATTTTTTTTTTTATATATATATATATATATAAAAGGAGGGATCCACTTACACATGTGTAAAACAAATTTAGTTTTACACACCTTCATATCTTTTTATATAATTTATAATTTTTTAATCCGACCGTTGAATTTTATGTTCTATTCACATAGATCATGCATGCCAAATTTCAAATTAATCGAATACGTCTAACTATATATTTCGTAAAATAAAATTTCAACCGTTGATATATATTGAAAAAAATACTATTCTCGATTAAAATGATAGAAATAGCAGATTGATTCAAAAATTTACATACATAATAAATATGAGTAGTTTGTTAAATCCAACTGTTGGTTTGCAAAAATATTAATCCTATATGAAGATATAAAACTATATATATATATATATATTTTCAACTCTCTAAAATTTGCTTTTTCCTTTAATAGATTTTACCCAAATATTTTCCTATTTTGAACATGGATCCATAGTCTTTTGTGCTTCATTTCATTTAACCCATTTTTGATGAAATTAAATCACACTATTGCCCAAGTCTAATAACTCTCTATATATTTCAACCCTTAATTCATTATTTAAATTAAGTTAATATATCTTAACCCAACTTGATTAAAATTGGTTCCATGGCATTGCTCAAATCAATTTAATCTACTTGATTTATCTATTTATTTCCCTCAATTCTCATAGTTCTCATATTAAATTCATCACTTCATAATTCTCATAAATCCTTGATACATTATAAATAATTAAATTGCTTTCCATATCATGTTAAATTAATTCCCAAGAGTGAGGAAATTCCTAGTTGTCACAGATTTGAATTCAAATTTTATAATATGTCACAATTTTTTTCAATCACTCCGATAAGAAATTGTTGTTGTTTTGGAAATGTTGCTTAAGGCTTAATTTAATTAATTTTCAGTCAAGTGATTCTTGAATATATATATATACATATATATATATATATATATATATATATATATATATATATATATATATATATATATTTTCATTAGTGGGAATTTTAGAAAAAAACAACTCTTCTCCACTTGTTTCTGTTCCAAAACCAATAATAGTGCAGATGCAGTCCAGGACAAAGGGATTCTTCATATTAGGTTGTAGCATTTTTTTTTTAAATCAGATTAAAAATATCGATTATTGTAACTTTGTCTTATTCTCCAATATCATTTAAGTTTAGTTTATTTTCAATTCTTTCGATGAGAATTACACTCATAATTATCAAATTAAGATAGAATCATATAATTTTAGATTTGTTTGTAGTAAGATCACAATTTATCAATTTTAATGTAATTAATATCTCATGAAAATTGAATAATAAAAAAGGTAAAAAAAGTTAACATATAAAAAAATTATAAATCACGTATTTTGTAATTGTTTTTATCTGTTTTACAAATAATAAGAATAATATAAAAATTTTAGCATAATTATATCATCTTATTTTAAAAATTCTTTTACACACGAATATTGGACAAACGATCATTACCAATATTATTAGCGTCTAGACTCCCCGTCTTAATAGTCACGCACGAATCCACCTTTCCAACCATATATTTGCAGTCTTTATCACCAAGTAGACAGACAACTTAAATCTAGAGATCATCGAAGTGACGAAGAATGTTGCCGGCAAGAACGAGAAGAGTTTATCCTCGACGAGAACTTCTCCAACCGGGTCTTCACATCTCTACCTATTGGGAATTGCTTTGAATCCTATATTGAAAGTATATGAAAAGTTATAAGGGCTTTTTCCTTATAAATAATGTGTCAGGCTTGGTTTGTAAGGTATCCCAAAGAATTGTAGACACCGATAAAATAGCTAGGGTTTGGGTTATTAAAAGGGTGAGGGCTATTAAAAGGGTGTAGTTGGGTTTTGGGATCTTTGTTAGGAGTTTGCAATTTTTCTCTCTAAAAATTGCATGGTTAGGCTTTGTAAGAACTTTATAATTTTTCTCTTCTAAAAATTGTACAGTTGTAATTTTTTAATTGGTTAGGTGATTATAGGCCAAATTGGCTGGGCCAAACCATATTAAAAATTATTGTGTTTGTTTTTTGCTTTCTTCCGTTTTTGTGGATGTTTGGTTTGAGGATATTTTTCCCACACTACCGATTGTAATGGAGGCCTATACACACACCATGGTATACACATATATACATACATCTATATGTATATGTAGAAAGTATTTTGTTTTTTTGGTACAATCACATGTAACCTCGTCTTTTTTTACGGTTTGAGATTAATTTTGGTCGGATCGAGAGTTGTAAACAGTAAAATCTTTCCAACAATGACGATTTCAGGATTCGAATAAGTATTTTTTCGTTGTAGCTAATTAATGGTTTTAAAGAGGAGTATCCATGGTTAGAACAGAGCAGACAAGACTTAGAATTTTGGGAAACTATAAATTCAATTCTGTACTAACCCTTACCAATATGTCTCCACGTAGGTTTTGCCTTCAATTGCAGGCATATATGTGGGCAAAGCCAAGGTGGCCAACCCCAACAACAATGAAGAAGAACGAGAAATAGAGGATGCGGTGATTCATTTCTTTGGACCTAACAAAGAAAGCGCACATAAACCCCAATGCAAGAGATGTTTTTACGTGCCTCAAAATGAGGGAGTTGTCATAAGTTGCGTTGATTGCTTCCTTGTTGCTAACTCAGTACTCTACAGCAACGGGCCGCATGTCAGTGAACCTGATAAGATTATTCAGATAGCATTTGCTTTCCTCGAGAAAAAAATGTCTTTCCGTGAATACAACTTTATGTTTAACAACTGCGAGCATTTCGCAAGGTACTGCGAAACGGATCATGCCCACAGCAGGCAGGTGGAAGCCGTGGTAGAAGTGGCGGCTAAGTGCGTGGTGTTATGATTTTTAGTTTATCCAAAGGTTCAAATTAATAAGTGAGCCAAAGTGGAGGACCCAATGCTGCTGTTGTGGAAACGCTTTACTTAAGGGCTAAGGCTTAATTTGCAATGTAAACAAATAATTGGTCACTTGGCTGAGGTTGAGGCTGAGGCTGAGGCAGAGGCTGACGTAGGGTGGGTGGAGATGTTGGTAGAACCTGTTCTACTTGTTGACACTAACTTTCTTTGTCTATTTGTAGTGTCGTCGTGTTGTAACTTGTAACTGTCAGGAAATTCACAATAAGAATATGGCAATAAAGATTTTGAAGTGTAAAATTATATTTTTTTCCAGTGTAATATTACGTCATAAATAAGTTATCTGAAAAATACAATAATACTTTCAGAGTTTCCTTGCTAGATAGAGAAAGTAGAGTGAAAAAATTCTGGAAATCAAATCTTCTTATATAGAACAGTTTGTTGATAAAGATTACTATACTTCCAAGGGCTGTCAAGAAGATTGTTTACCCAGGATATAACCACCATTGAGTTACTCTCAATGACTAAATGAGGTTTGAAAAGAAGGTTTGCTGTGACAATGATTGAAAGAACTTTAACCACAGCCAAAAGCTCTGCTAGATTAGAATCCGCCAAACCGATTATCTTGGAGAAAAGCATGAGAATGGGTCCCTCAGAGTTGCGAAGAACACTATCTTTACTGGCAGGGCCAGGTTTAACTTCCGAAGATCCGTCAACATTACATTTCCAAGTACTAGACTTCCAAATACTAGACTGCGGGGGAGACCAAGAGATATTTACCAAGAGATATTTTTTCTAATTGATTACTCCTTCTACTAAAAATTTTCTCATTGCGGGAGGGTCATGTGGACCACATAATAGCGTAGAAAAGCACTTCCCAAAGCAATTTTTGACTACTCTGCATATTGAGAGCAGACCAAAACAAGAAATGATCTTTGGGAGAAGACGGAACCACCCAACATGTTCGCCACCAATTCCACCAGTGGCACCCAATTTCCGATGAATATGAGCAAAGCAACAAAAGATGATCCGCTGTGGCAGCTTCACTATAGGGGACACATTTGTTTTCTTTATTCAACAGGCGAACTCTAGAATGAAGAAGATCCATGGTAGGAAGAGCACCTTTCAAAGCTTTCTAACAGAACAATTCGATTTTTGGAGGAGCGAGTGTGAAATCCCCAATTTCATGTAACTTTCCATATTTGTAAAGTATTTTAAACTGAAATGATTAAGTAAATATGAAATTATGAAGTATGAATGATGTGTGGAACATGAAAGAATAATGAAATTTATGGTCAAATAGTCAAGAAATAAATTCTGATATGGTAGGAATATTGGAATATGAAAAGAATTAATATCAGATTTTGTGGAATTAAAATGACATGTGGCTGTTGAATGGAAGAAAGGAGAGAAGTCAAATAATTATGGTCAAAAGGTCAATGGCTGAATTGATGAGAGGGATAGCTATGCATTAAATGAAATGGCATGAGTCACCATCTCCTCCATCAAAGTCGGCAGTAACCTCCAGCCCCTCTCGTTCCCTCCATTTTTCCTAAGTTTCCTTCCTACTCACCTTGACAAACTACCTTGTTCCTCCATCGAAGCACTAAGCGTTAGTAACGAAAAACGATCCTTGTCACTAGCTCAAGCCAAGCCTTTAATATGAAAGGTTGAGTCCAAGGAAATAAGGAGATCAAAATTTCTATCAAAATTGGTTATTGACAAAGGTAAGGATAGCAGTTGATTAGTTCGATTCTATCTATGATTTGGGTTTATGTGACGTTGGTATAGTCTAACTATTGTGTTAGAATAAAAGAAAGCTAAAGGTTTGAATTTAATATGATGTTTGCAGCTTTGAAGAAGTGAAAGGAAAGGTGTTGAAATTCAGCCAAGCTTGTGGATTATTGGCTATTGAGGTAAGGAATTTATGTAACGGACGTAGGGTGACTATGTCCACATGATTTTAAGTGTTTTGGAAAGAAGTACCAGTTGATTTAAGTGCAGGAATTACTCCTAGTTACCAAAATGCTAGGAGCAGCTGACTGCCTTAAGTAGCAGCCGACTACTTAGAGACAACCAAAGCGTAGATTTCCCGAAAATCGACTCAAACCAGTCGACTACTATATAAGCCAGTTGACTGCTATTTTCCAGAAAGCATTCTGTTACAAGACCAGTCGACTGCTATAAAGACCAGTCGACTGCTATCTGTTTGAAAAGTATTCTGTTTGAGAAACTAGCCGACTGCCTATATGACCAGTCGACTGCCCTATTTTTAGAAGTATTCTGTTTGTGAAACCAGTCGACTGCTATATGACTAATCGATTGCCTTTTTCTCGAAAAGCATTCTGTTTCAAAACCAGCCGACTGCTATATGGATCAGTCGACTTCCCCATGTGTTTCAGAATTTCAAAATATCGAAATTTATAAAAGAAAATAATTTCGATAAATAAAAATATGTAATAGCAGCCGACTGCCCTGTGAAGCCAGTCGACTGCTCCTTTTGAAAAAGAGGTTTTAAAGTCTATTTCAAGAAAAGTATGATTGTCATTGCAAAAAGCTATATGACAAATATTTTGAGACTATGAAGTACTTAATGATTATGTACTTCTGTATATGTACATGGCTAAGGAGCTCTAGTCCAGCCCTCAGTGCCACAGATGTCACCTGACTAGTGTTCATCGTGGCCCACCGACACTTGGCCATTTGTCTCTGTTATATAATTGGCTAGGGGAGGATTCCTAGCCCCTATGGGGGTACACCACCTATTTATCAGTGCATAATTCCGTTGAATGCAAATAGTCTCTCTGTTATTTGAAAGTATATGAAGTATGTGATTTACAAGAAAGTAATTGAAAGTATTTAAATATGTGATACTTGAAATGTTTGAAGAAAGTATAAGATGTATGCTTACATATGATGTTTTGAAAGAAGTATATGAATTATGCTTTATAATGATTTTATATGACATTATAGAGCCAAGCAGGAAAACATCATATAGAGGCATAGTACGCTCTTTTACATATATTTCTTACTGAGCGTAAACTCACCCTTTTACGAACATTTTTCCTACAGATTATCTGAAGTGAATCTCGCTCCAAATAGAGGAGCTTGCTTTTGAGACCCTATAGTGTACCTTCGAGATACGCTTCCTGATAATTATTGAAGGTATACTTGAGTAACATGTAATTCAGCTACTGTACAGTAAAGCTTACAATAATGTTTATAAGATGTCTAGGGATTTAGGTATGTAAGATGTGTAAGATCCTGTGATAAGGAATGATATGTATATATATCATTATTATGTTTTGTTTGAAATTAAAACTATTCATAGTGAACTATTAAATATCAAGTTTGAGAAGAAAGAAGAATAAATGACATTGACGGACGAGTCTAATCAAGTATACGTGGAAGAAAAAGTTATAGGTGACACTACAAAAAACACTAGTTTTAGGGGTACATTTTTTTCAGCGGTTTGCACTTCCCCTGTTTTCTCAGCTTAAACTAAACCGCCGGTGTTGTTAAAGCTTAAACTGGCAGTTTGACCTTAAATAAGCAATGACCCAATATCATTTTCACTGAAATAGGAAATCCTTTTCTTCATCTCTCACGTCTTTTTCATTTTCATTTTCTTAATTTCCTTAAATTCCTTGAAACCAAACAAATTCCTTCATTTTCTTCTAATTTTGAAAATCAAAACCACTATCTCTCACTCTCACTCTCGCCATCTACGCCACCATCGTTAGCATTATTGTCACCGTGGCATGGCTTCTCTTTGTTGTTATTTTCTCTGCCGCAGTTCCTCAGGTAATTGCACCAAATCAGTTTTTTTGCACTTCTATTTTTAAAAGAATCCTAGCTGAGCCTTTATTATTTTTGTCTAATTTCAAATTAGATCTAATCAAATCTAGCTTTGGGTAGTGTTCTTGTTTCTTATCCGCAAACGAGCGAGAAGATATCGATGATGAAGAGATTTATTTGAAGCCATCGACAATGCTATTTCGATTTTTCAGATTCTCGCTTTTATTTTGCTTGTGAGTTGTGATTGTAAGTTTCTGAGCTACTTTTTTCTCGGTCGCATTGTAATATACAAAGTGACTCTGCCTAAATTGGAGAAATTGCAAGTAACGAATCTCATAAAAATGCTAGTCGTCGTGGAGCAGTTGCTGATGGATCATCTGCTGTGAGTGATGGGAAACCAGGGAAAAAATCCAATGCGTCTGGCTATGGTTCTCATGAGAAACAAGTTTGGGTACAGAAATCGAGTACTGGTTCTTAGTGAACTTTTAAAATGGTAAGCATTTGATTATTGTGAATTTTGCCGTTTACCAGCATCATTTATTTATTGTGATAAAACATTGTTGGCCAATGTTTTACCAAGATTAAAAGTTTTATATTAGTTTAGAGAATATTGAGAAAATTTGTTCACGGAAAGAAAGTATGGTCGTTAGAACACTTTCAGTGTGTTGGAGTAACTG
Organism: Heritiera fomes; assembly: GCA_032173925.1. Taxonomy (NCBI): domain Eukaryota; kingdom Viridiplantae; phylum Streptophyta; class Magnoliopsida; order Malvales; family Malvaceae; genus Heritiera; species Heritiera fomes. Next base: position 9,099,610 of record JAPDPM010000021.1, on the reverse strand, counting down.
TATTGGAAATTCAGGGAAAATCAATAGTTAGATTAGTAGTCAGTTTTGCTTCTTTGAGCAGAGCAACTTTTTTCGAGGAATGCCTTGGATATTTACCTTAAGCTGCTAAGTTGATTGTTAGCATATCTTTAATACAAGATACACGTTTGGTTGGCCTTGCTTCACAGAAACAGTGGTAGCTGCTCCTTCATGTCTGGTTGATTGTCAAAGCTAGTAATTTTGTATAACTTATGTCCTGTTGTCTCTCAAATTGGTTTGAAGAAGCTAAAAGCATATGATTTTAATGTTGTTAATGAACTGCCTCATTTCAGATTATAAGTTTATATATAACATACTTGTTGTTCAAGTTTAGTAACAAAAGAACTGCGATTAATTCATATTAAATTTGTTGTTCAAGTTTAATTATATAGCTACCCCAAAAGACCTGTAAATTTCACAATGAAACACTTTGTTTTGTCCTGTGTCCAGATGGCAGAGTGGTTGCTCATAGAGATAACGCCTATCAATGAAGCACACAAAAATCTATGTAGGTGTACATGGCCTACCTTTGGTCTTCTTTGGTTAAAGAAAGGTAGGTTGCCCTTCCATTCTGTTTGTACTAATGGAAAATCTTTATTTTTCTTGGAGGGGTTGGATCCACAAGGTCCTAAGACATATATTCCAAAAATATAGTTTAAGAGCTTGTCGTCCTAAAAGTTTCTCTAGTCTTGGTATGCCAGAAATAGCAGTATAGTATCTTTAAGATGTTTACATTTACAAAAAGAAGATTCATACAACTAATCTTTAGGCTTTCTTTAGGTAGTTCCCTTTTGTTGGTTGTTAACCTTTAGCCTTGAATGTTACCTTGCTATTTGGTGGTTGTATGTGCATATAATATAAGCTTAGCATACTAGTAATTTTCGTTCCTTTCCAATCATTGTGTAAAGTTTGCTTGTTTTGTCCCACAAACACCTTCAGTCTTTATTTTCAATGGGTGGTGTAGTAATTCATTTCCTAGTTCTCTTAATCCTATCAACTCTGAGATGCAGGAACCAATTGAGCCTTAAATGAAGTTAGATTCAGAAAATCCCATCTTTGGACGCATTCTCAGTAGCTCTTTCAGAATCTTATGGCTATCCTCTCCTTTCTTTTTCTGAAAAACTACCAAATTTTTAAAATAATTATTTTAAATTCTATAATCTATTCCTTATATAAAGCCCATTTGATTATGCCTCTACCTTTGCATCCTCCATTACAGTTCATTAGCCTTTAGACTAAATCAATTGTCATAAATAAGAACTTGTTTGGCTGCCAGTAAAACTGAGTGATATAAAGGAAAAATCAAATTTTGAATTTTTTTCCTCGCATTTCTTTGAACAAATTTCAATTTCACTGTACTCTTTACTCATTGAAGTACGCAAAAGAAGAACCTTTTAACTTATTCTTATTTAGCGGTTTTCTTTCTGTCAGTTATTTGGAAAATGGCGCAAGAGAATGTTGGGATTGCCAAGGATGTTACTGAAGTAAGTGTTTTTTTCCCTTTTCTTTTCTTTAGAGTGAGGCTTTATTTTGATTTGTTTTTTACTTATTACTGTCTTTTTATTTTATTTTGTGTGTAAAGTTGATTGGTAAAACTCCATTGGTTTATCTGAACAATGTGGTGGATGGTTGTGTTGCTCGCATTGCTGCTAAGCTTGAAATGATGGAACCCTATTCTAGTGTCAAAGACAGGTACCCATTGGCTAAATTCTTTTTGGTTTATTGCTTCTATGACTTAGTTTGTTTATCATGCTAGAATTGCCTAGTTTTACCAAATATTTCATCTTCTTATCTATATTTCTGCGTCCAAAGATGGATATTGTGCACAGGTATAATTAGATTTGCACGAGATCATTTCTAGAAACACACCCCTCTTACATTTTTCATGCAAATGTTTTTTTCCTTGGGTTTTTGTACACAGGTAATAACTGAATGCTTCACATTTTTATGCCCATGTTGTTCTTAGGGACATGAATGCTAATTGTTGTTTTTCTCTCTTTTTCTCCAAGATGAGAAACACGGATGTATTCCTTGTTTGGCTTTCTCAACCATTAATGGTTTCCTTATAGGGTTGGACTGACCGGGAACTATATTTCTTTGCACATTTGAAAGAGGTTTATATGACCCCCTCGACTGTAATGAGTAACAATATTGCAGATGATTCATTCTCTAAGCCTGGTAGAAGATGGTCTGTTTTCTATTATGGTGCGGGTCACCTGCTAAATGACATCACTTCCTCGTGCTGGTTTACTTATCTCTTACTGTTCTTAACAGAAATTGGGCTTTCCTCTAGGTATATGTTTTACTACTTCGTCTGAAGTTCATGTCTTCATGATAGATTTTGAAAGATAACTTTTCCTCTTTAATCTAATTGTGACAAAACAGGTCATGAAAACTAACTGAAATTAAAAGGCTTTGTCAGAAAAGAAATTGAAAGGATGAGGCGAACTAGGTGAAAGGTAAGACATGTCACAGGTTTCTAATCATGAATGGTAGAGTTAGTAATCTTATAGGGGGTATCAAGGTTAATGCAATTCAGAAGATTGATTATAGTATGAAAAAGAGGGTTGTGTGAACGATAAAGTGGGTGCATTTTAACTTTGTACCTTTTGGAGTTTTATAAAATTCCCTGATCTACAAATAGATTAGAATTTGTACGTTTGAATAACAGAAGAAGTTTGTGATTAAGCTAGTTGATAACTTATGACAGCTCAGATTAAAAAATTTTTTTGTCACTGTCTTTTTGCCTTTGTAAAAACTTTGTTTGCAAGTCTGAAAGTCATACATGGAATCTCTCAAATAGCCTGTGCCCATGTCGTGGTATCTCTTTCTCTTCTAGCATTTTGGTATGGTCTAATGGATGTTTCTTGAATTGACCATGTAATAGTGCAGGAGCAATAATATAGAACGAGCAGTAGGGGGTAAAGGATTTTAATTTAATGCTTTAATACTTGGTGTTGTAATTATATTTGTTTGATTTGATGCTATGGACTTATGATGATTTTTTATGTTATTTGCTTGCTATTGCTTGCTATTAACAATTACTACAACAGAGCTAAGTTGCCTCTTACACACCCAAATCAGCATGGTGAAAAGTAGTATTTATTGTAGGTTTATATACATTGTTTACAGCATGGTGATAGTAGTTAAGAGGTTTCATTTTCTCTTATTGTAGGTTTCAAATGCATCTAGTTCATTGGGGTCACTACTTGCAAATCCTAAATGAAGATGGAAGCTTCAAGGATGATAATCGGTATACAATTTAGCTAGAAATTTTATGCTTGTATTAGACTTTTAGGAAGTTTTGAAAACATTTTGGTTATAAGCACTTTGAACTAAACTTCAACGAATGAAAGTTCAATTGTTAAGAAATTGTTAATGCATATGAGTGTTACAGTGCAAATAGTTCTTTCTCTTTTCATTAGTGTAATGGACATGGATTAATTGAATTACCAAATGAAGTATACTGCCAATGCTCATTTGATTATTTTATTAACAAAAAATTGCATTAACAATTATTTTATTAACTTGCATTAAAAAAAATTGAATTAAGAGTTAAAATTATTTTATTAAATTATTAGTGAACAATGGTATTAACAATTGTGTTATCTTTTATGAAAACACAAAGAATAAATTAAGATTTTAAATTTAAAATAAAATTCAATAAATATAAAAATTTTAAATTTTAAATAAGACTTTTACCGGCACTTAAAAGTGCTGGTAAAAGCTTTTAAATTTAAAATAAAATTTAATAAATATAAAAATTTTAAATTTTAAATAGGACTTTTGCCGGCACTTTAAAGTGTCGGTAAAAGTCTTGTACTTTTAAAGGCATTTAAAAGCGTCGGGAAAAATTATGCCCCAATTCCCCAATCCTTTACTGGCATTGGAGTACATCACCGCCGGTAGACCTTCACCGGCATTCACCTAGCTGGCGATTAGCCGGCGGTCAACGAACTGCAAGTAAGGTATTTATCGGCAATCAATTGGTCTTTTACCAACACTTATAAGTGCCGGTAAAAGTTAGTTATTTTGTAGTGTGAATGTGTAGTGACTGGGATGTCACAGCGAGGCCTTCCCAAACATAACTTTCAATCTGTTTGATGGGGTTTGAGGACTTGTCCAAAGTGCGTCTAAAAGAACTTGAGCTGAATTTACCATTTGTAGTGCGACACCAAACAAAATTTATCTATTTCATTCTAAGATCATAATATTTCATGAAAAATTGAAATAATATACAACTTAAAAAATATATAAAATGATAAAACAGGTTGACACATAAAATTAAAAAAATATAATTTTACTTATATTATTTATCTAAACTAACATAAATCTTATAAATTAAACATTGAGTATTTATTTTTTATCTATTTTACAAATAATAAGAATAATATAAAAAATCTTAGCATAATTATGTCATCTCATTTTGATAAATTTTATACGCACGAATATTGGACAAGGGATTATTACTATTAGCGTGTAGTGTCAGCCTGGAATCAACCTTACCATCTATATATTTGTAGTGTTTGAGATCATAGAAGCAGCGAAGAAGAAAGATGAGAGCTAGTCCAGGCGAGCTAAAACCGAGTGATCACATCTCTGCTTATTGTGGTGCCGTCACTAGACACCATGGTATTTAAATGTGTGTTTGTGTTTGAGAGAGTTTTTTTTTTTTTGTATTTTTGTCCATTAATGGGAACTTGAGTTTAATTTAGTTTTCAATTTTCAACAACTAATTAATTAATTGTAACATCCCGTTACCACATTTTTCACGTATTTCCATACAACTTTACCGGTTGGGCTGTCTGCGATGCCATTAACATTCAATAGTAACAGTGATAAATGATAAACATTTATCTATTAATTATGGAATATGAAATTTCTTTTCATTATTCCTTACATCTGACATCCCCTATTAACCTTTATTTCACTAAGGTAGTACTGTATACATATGTCTGAAATGTAAAAGAGAAGAGACTGTACCTGTCACATTTAACGTGCCATGCCTCCGTGCTTTAGGCATAGCTATACCCATCTGAGAGCTAATTCTCTCAACTCCGTGTACTTCTTATCTGTGGAGTTAAAACAAAGGGGTGAGCGATTCATACGCTCAGTAAAGGAAACATATGCTGCTTTAAATAAAGCAAAACTATATATCCCAACACATTTATTCTTTTCTTAACAATAACCCAGTAGAAAAGACAGTGGATATATAGTAAACAACTCTCTTAAAACACCATTCAAATCACTGGCTAAACAGTTTACTTTAAAATGTAGTAAACACTATATAGGATTTCAACAAATCCTCACAATAAACAGAAATTGGTAAGTTGAGACTAGGCAACAAATAAATCATGCTATCATCGTTCCCCCTCCCCCTTGCGAGAACGGAATCTGCCACTTTTGGGGTGCACCCGTAGGCCATCGCCCCTCACGGCTATCTCAGATCTATGGCCATAATCTATAGATGGTCCTCGGTCCAGTTGCCAAGTGACCTCGAGACCGCTGATGACTTGGCGGGTCCATCAGCCCTGTGACGCCCTGAGGTGCACTTGTTGGTCCATTGACCGAGCCACCGCCCCAAGTGGGTCACGCAACTACATGAATAATAATGCATGAACTCATGGCCTAATGTCTCAAAATCAAGTTTTATCTCATGTTATCATTTCCACCAAATGATTTGATTTCCAAAAGGTTTTATAAAATAGTAAAATAGCCCGCAATCTCAACATTTTTCCGTGTGAGAAAGGCACGGGTTAAACTGGCTCGCCCATGGCTAGTTCGCCCATAGTGAGCTCGCCAATACTCAACTCGCCCATTGGTCAACTCGCCCAATGGTCAACTCGCCCATTGGTCAACTCGCCCAATGGTCAACTCGCCCAAAAAGGTATCATATTTCTATTTTGAAAATATTAAAACGTCTTATTTTTCGTATAAGAAATTACACTTTAAAACTGTTCGCCAGAGTCAGCTCGCCCTTCACGGCTCGCCCTTGACTAACTCGACAGGACGGTGAATTAGTATTCGCCCGCCACTTAGCTTTTCAAAACAGAAGTATGTCTCGTTGATAGCGGTTCGCCCGCCTTATATTTAAAACAAGGGTCGCCCGCCCAAACAACTTGAAATGAGTTCGCCCTTCAGTGGCTCACCCTGATTTCATTAAACAGGGGTCGCCCGCCCCAATTTTATAAGAGATTTTGGTTCGCCCGCCAATACCAGTTCGACCAAAAATAACATAGGGTCGGCTATGTAGCTCGCCCAATTCGCACCCATTATCATAACAATTATTAAACCCATGCATGTCAGAAAACAAAACATTTATCTCAATATTTTCATAAAATTTACTCCACAGGACATGCATCACTTCACACACATCTCCCTTACCTGGTTTAACGAAGCCTTGCTTCGCCCTGCTTCCTGCTCACCAATAGCCATTCCCAATTATTGGCTGCAAATAATTTATAAATTCTATTAATATTTTCATTTCATATCAATTGGTGAGATCGAGATAAATCAAATGACTACTCGCCCAACAGAGCTCTAACTAGCTCGCCCGCCATTACTCGCAAATATTATATTTTGGCTATTCAAAGGGAGCTCGCCCTCAAACAACATTCCATACCACAAGGGCTTTAATGTGGGAGTTCGCCCACAATTCAACTCGCCCAAAGCCTCTGCATTTGAGCTCGCCATAAGTGGCCCTCTACTCATAGGTGAGCTCGCCCATGAATTCACTATCGTTGGGCGACCTCGCCCATTTGAACAAAACTTTATGCTTGGCGAGTTCTTATTTCCTACTCGCCTCATTGGCGATTACTAACTTTCAACATGGGCGATCACTGTAGTCGCCATTGTCGTCACTTATTCCATTACTTTCCTTGTTTCCATATTCTCTAAAGATTTAACTAAAAACAAGACTGTATCTATGTTTATTACTTCATAAAACATAGAAATCTATCATTGAGCATCAAGAACACCTCAGAAATATGAAACTCACCTCAACCAACTGCACTTCCAGAGCAGAATTCTTTCTGTCTCCTATTAGCCTCACTTTGCTTCTTCCTTTAATTTATCAACGATGGAAGAATGTTCTTGCAAACAGATTTTCTTATTTGGCTAACGTAAGGATGAAGCTCAGTAAATCAAGCATGATAGAACTGGGTGAAGTCAGAACATAAATTTGCAGGAGGATGGTTTTCGTGAAGAGAATGAAATTTGCTAAATCTGTTTTCCTCAAGCATTTCTTCTTATATAGCCATGCTAAACCAATCCAAAGCTTCCGCCTGTCCCTTATCCTGTTTCTTTCATCATTTTTCACGTCTTTCATGCATTTAATGCATGAAGAAAAACTGCAGCACAAGTAGCGTGAAAGTCCTCCTTCCACACTCCATTTTCTGCTTCTATTGACTTTGTTTTACTCTTCAACCAATAAGGATAAGTTCCTTACTGACTTCAACATCTTCTCCATTAATTGTCTTCAACCGTACGACTTACAAGTCAATTTTGGCTGCCAACTGGTTTAAATCTATTTTCACTTTGTCCACAAGTGTCACTCCAGTTCGCCAATCTCTATTTCAGTTCGTCAACCTTGAGATTTGGTGATTACGAGAATTTCCCTCTTCTTGGCAACCACATTGTGATTTGGCGAGTAGCTATTGCCTTTCTCGCCAACTAAGCTATCATCTTCACCTCTATATGGGCGATCACCTTACTCGCCCAATACATGCCTTGGGCGATCACAGCCCTCGCCACACACGGAAATCATCTATCCACAGTCTTGGCGAACTCACCTATTCACCCTTACCATCATTCAACTCGCCATCACGTTGGCAATCTGCTCGCCCATTGGCGAATAACCTTTCTGGCTCACTCATTGGCGAGCTGTTCTATATACTCGCCCATACATTATTTCACCATAATTGCTCCATTCACTACTCAATTTAAGAAGCTTTTCACCCAAGTGGAAATCAATATTCTTTATTTATTTAATTTCCATTATTACTTTTATGAAATTAGGCTCTACAGTAGGGTAGAATCGGATCTTACATTTTCTCCCCACCTTAAGAAATTTGGTCCTCCAAATTTCAATCGGACCCAACAGTGAGAAAGCTCTGAATATTTATTATGCATGAGACTTTCAAATTCTCAAATAGCCTCATACTGCCAGAGAATCCCATCAAGAATTAATCTTAAATCACCATACTTTATCATTACATTTTATCCTTCCTATCCAAAATCCGTACCGATTTCTCAACGTAACTCATGTCCTCTCAACATGATTTATGTCCTCTTTAATCTCTAGGACTTATGTCGAATCACGTGAGAAAGATATGGATAGTACTTTCTCTTCATTGAGACTTAAAATATATTATGCACTCCTGACAACTCTGGAGGTAGTGCACATCTCTCACACGATCCAAGATCTCCAACGATCCCATGCATCGGAAACTCAATTTCCCTCTCATTATGCATCCCAATGGTGAGACCTTAATATACATAACCTCTTGTATATCTCAAGAAGTCTGTTCGACCAAGTCGAAAATAATTTTCGGTCTCCCATTTTCTCATGCTATCGTGGATTATATCTTCTGCTATATAATCCCTTTTTAAGTGCTGTGCCTATACTCTTCTGTGGCCATTATCATAAACAACTCTGCCAGGGTAGAGGATTATCCCAGGAGCCTATAAAATCACCTGCACCAGCTCACACCATATCCTCGAGCGTTCATATCCTACGCTCGGACTGTCTCTCAGTCTGCGGATGATCTACGGTGCAAAACTCAATCGGGATCCCATAGCTTCCTGTAATCTCTCTCAACACTGAGATACGAAGCGGGACTCCCTATCAACTATAATGCTCACTAGAATACTGTAAAACCTCACCATTTCCCTGACATATAATCCGGCCAAGGCATTAATTAGCTCAACAAATTCCATAATCAAGGAATGAGCAGACTTACTCAATATATCCACAACTATCCAGATAGCATTTTACTCTTTTCAATTTTTTTCACTGAGTATAGGAAGTGCCTCTAATATAGGCATTTCTCTTCCTTATCACCTTTTTAACTTTTATTTATTCTCGTCTCTAATATGAGACCACGAATATCTCTTTATACTCCTTATTGTCCTTAAGAGTATTGCCCGCCTCTTCCGGCCATCAATAATCATCCCTTTGGCGCTCTCCCGCGCTCTAGGATTATTCTCTCAAGTGAGTTGGCGACCACCTAGTTCGCCCACATCTAACAACATGTTATCCGGTGTTGAGCGATCACCCCACTCGTGGGTCGCCCATCCCGAATTTTCTCAAGGTCCTGAAGAATCTCGGGCGTCTTCTCTCAAAACCAATTTACACTCCCTCAAGTCTTTTATCATCCTTGAGAGTTAGTAACTCATCTATACTATTTATCACTTATCAACTCATTCAGTGCTAGTCGATTATAATTTGGTGACTATCATGTAGATAATTTTAATCATTCGTATGTAATTGTCCCAGTAGTCTCTAAAATACCACGCACTCGCTCTCAATATATCCCGGAGCGTCCACACAATGCGCTCGGATATCTATATCAATCTGAGGCGGTGCTAACAGTAAAAATTTGGAATCCCAAAGCTTCTTGCTATTCTCTCAAAGCATATGGCGAATCAGGGATCCCTATCACAAGTACCCACTCACTGGAACTTCACATACGTTCTCTTTGTTTCACCAATATATATCGACTAAGGCACTCATTACATCCCGAAACCTGATGATGAAGAAGTGAAATAATTTGGTTACTCAATCCATAATCACTTCTATATCCTCTTGTTTCTTTCGGATTTTCTACCATTCCACAACAATTATCTCATGGTTAGATTATGACTGCCATTCTTTTGCAGATTTTAATACTAACCATCGATTACGTCTCAGGTAATCATTTTCCCCTCGATAACTTCTCTTATATCAAGTTATCATTTTATCTCTTCTATTCTCCTAGTACATATAATGTCACTACTTGGAGAATATACTTGAGAGTATACTTTTCCTCACATCAATTTCTGAAATTTAAATTTATTATCTTTCAGATTTCATCACCACTTTACTTATACACTTTCACATTCCTAATATGTACATATATACACATATGTATATCCCTTTTTAGGATTAGCAGTACTTCTTGTATCTGCTCCTCTAAATATGACAATTTTATCTTTTTAATTCTGGCTTGTCATTAATTCCAGCCATAACCACATGATGGTCAGAGGAAATCACATTTATTCTTATACTTGGGAACTACCTCATAACTCGTGTTCCCTAGTCATCATATGACTTGTCTCTCAAGACAATTTCATTCTTTTACATTCATCACCACAGTTGTTTTCCCACTTAATATAGTACTTTACTGTTACTATCTCGTAACTCTTTCGAATACTTTATTCATACATACCCATTCACTTCCACTTTCTCACAATTTAATATTGCACCAATAAGGTAACAATTTCACAAACTCTTCAACAATTCATTTGTACTATCCGGGTAAAACTCATAAATTTTATACCCCAATAAGCACACTTTAACCTCACTTAAGTAGTAAAATCTTTTACTCAGACAATTTTAATGTCCACTTAATCAGTCGAGACCTCATGTCTCTAATATATATAGTTCAATTAGAAACCAATGGTCACTGACTTAACAATAAGGTTTTCCATACCTTATTCAATAATATTACCGATATCAGTATACATATTTATTCTCTTTAAAATCATCCTAGTTGGCTCTAGGCACACAAATAGGAAGGATACTACAGTCGGCTAGGGATCCAGATATAATATGATAGGTATTTTAGAATACCATACTTATTCCGAAACCTAGAAGCAACTGTAGAGAGTACTAATCCCATTGTTTTCAAAACGATAAAATTTCCGTTTTCACCGGTTATATCAAAACAGTTTATGTCTCTACTCATCAATCTCTTGAGTAATTTCTCAAGCTCTTGTTGTTCTCTGGTAAGAGCTTACAAACAATTTCTATTTCAATTCGCCACATTGCTTCGATTCATGTCATATTGTTGGCGATCTCTCTTATCGCGACTTTGCTATGATTTATACCACAATTTGTTAATCAGAATACTAGGTTACTGGTCATACTCTTTGGGCGATCATCATCCGAATTATTTGGGCGGTCAAGGTCCTCACCTACTTGAGCAATTCATGTCATATTGGCGAATCATATATTCGCCCCCCGCCATCATCCAGCTCGCCCACATCATTGGCTATCATTCATTTGCATGCCCATTGGCGAGCTATCCCAATGTAATTTTCGCTCGTCGAGTATTTCACATAATTTCATAATATCTCTATTCTATGGATATCGTAACGGACCAGCCCAACCGGCCATGGCAACCCCCTTTTTGGGCCCATCGACAACGATTGCTGTGTCAACGCTACTCATCCATGCTGTCCCCTTTGGCGATCACCTCGACGCCCGGTCCTTCCAACCGTGCTCGAGTTCGCCCATCTCAAAGTTTTCTTTTGCATCCGTAGTGACTCAAACACTTGACTTCCTTAATTGTCAAGTTATTACTAATATTCATTCTCCTAAATCATAAGGAGTGTCTAGGACCATTATTAACATAATCGATTTTACATCATTTCTCACACATTGCACCTTTTGGGTTCATACTCTATAAATATATTACTTTTCATAATATTCAATAATCTCTCATCAATATAATCCATATTTTCATTTTAATTCAGGCCCTAAAATCCACAACAGGGCTGACTATCTCGCGACCTCTCATAGCATATACTCCGGGTCGCCTTACTTATCAATATATCAGTGGGGTCCACAGTAGGGATCATCCTTTACACCACCACATACCATTTCACCATCAATTTCTATTTTAAATCAATTTAGTCTTTTATTTTATGACTCAAATAAAATATTTCAATATAGGGGTATGTTCATAAATTCCCCTTTAATTCCCACTCTTCGATATACCTCCAAACACACGATCTTAGTGCTTATACACTAATATTATCCCTTTTCGTTTCAATATCATCATTTCAGGATCTTAGTTCGATATGGACAGAGAAGTCCTGGTGGGGCCCTCACCGAGTTCCTCACTGTACCTTATCGAATAGACCCGACATTATGATGATAAGATCGCCTATCTCATGCACAATTTTCGGATTACTATCTCTATTTGTAACCCATAATTCATCAACTTTCACCATATTTCACCACTTAACTCAATTCACAGTCATTCGACTCCTCTATACATTCAGACTATACAGTACTACAGGGGATGTTAACGTTTTTTCAACACTTCCCATGCTAAAGGCATCAACAGACATCAGACCAACTCAAGCTCTGATACCATTAAATCTGTAACATCCCGTTACCACATTTTTTACGTATTTCCATACAACTTTACCGGTTGGGCTGTCTGCGATGCCATTAACATTCAACAGTAACAGTGATAAATGATAAACATTTATCTATTAATTATGGAATATGAAATTTCTTTTCATTATTCCTTACATCTGACATACCCTATTAACCTTTATTTCACTAAGGTAGTACTGTATACATATGTCTGAAATGTAAAAGAGAAGAGACTGTACCTGTCACATTTAACGTGCCATGCCTCCGTGCTTTAGGCATAGCTATACCCATCTGAGAGCTAATTCTCTCAACTCCGTGTACTTCTTATCTGTGGAGTTAAAACAAAGGGGTGAGCGATTCATACGCTCAGTAAAGGAAACATATGCTGCTTTAAATAAAGCAAAACTATATATCCCAACGCATTTATTCTTTTCTTAACAATAACCCAGTAGAAAAGACAGTGGATATATAGTAAACAACTCTCTTAAAACACCATTCAAATCACTGGCTAAACAGTTTACTTTAAAATGTAGTAAACACTATATAGGATTTCAACAAATCCTCACAATAAACAGAAATTGGTAAGTTGAGACTAGGCAACAAATAATTCATGCTATCATCGTTCCCCCTCCCCCTTGCGAGAACGGAATCTGCCGCTTTTGGGGTGCACCCGTAGGCCATCGCCCCTCACGGCTATCTCAGATCTATGGCCATAATCTATAGATGGTCCTTGGGTCCACTTGCCAAGTGACCTCGAGACCGCTGATGACTTGACGGGTCCATCAGCCCTGTGACGCCCTGAGGTGCACTCGTTGGTCCATTGACCGAGCCACCGCCCCAGGTGGGTCACGCAACTACATGAATAATAATGCATGAACTCATGGCCTAATGTCTCAAAATCAAGTTTTATCTCATGTTATCATTTCCACCAAATGATTTGATTTCCAAAAGGTTTTATAAAATAGTAAAATAGCCCGCAATCTCAACATTTTTCCGTGTGAGAAAGGCACGGGTTAAACTGGCTCGCCCATGGCTAGTTCGCCCATAGTGAGCTCGCCAATACTCAACTCGCCCATTGGTCAACTCGCCCAATGGTCAACTCGCCCAAAAAGGTATCATATTTCTATTTTGAAAATATTAAAACGTCTTATTTTTCGTATAAGAAATTACACTTTAAAACTGTTCGCCAGAGTCAGCTCGCCCCTGACTAACTCGACAGGACGGTGAATTAGTATTCGCCCGCCACTTAGCTTTTCAAAACAGAAGTATGTCTCGTTGATAGCGGTTCGCCCGCCTTATATTTAAAACAAGGGTCGCCCGCTCAAACAACCTGAAATGAGTTCGCCCTTCATTGGCTCACCCGGATTTCATTAAACAGGGGTCGCCCGCCCCAATTTTATAAGAGATTTTGGTTCGCCCGCCAATACCAGTTCGACCAAAAATAACATAGGGTCGGCTATGTAGCTCGCCCAATTCGCACCCATTATCATAACAATTATTAAACCAATGCATGTCAGAAAACAAAACATTTATCTCAATATTTTCATAAAATTTACTCCACAGGACATGCATCACTTCACACACATCTCCCTTACCTGGTTTAACAAAGCCTTGCTTCGCCCTGCTTCCTGCTCGCCAATAGCCATTCCCAATTATTGGCTGCAAATAATTTATAAATTCTATTAATATTTTCATTTCATATCAATTGGCGAGATCGAGATAAATCAAATGACTACTCGCCCAACAGAGCTCTAACTAGCTCGCCCGCCATTACTCGCAAATATTATATTTTGGCTATTCAAAGGGAGCTCGCCCTCAAACAACATTCCATACCACAAGGGCTTTAATGTGGGAGTTCGCCCACAATTCAACTCGCCCAAAGCCTCTGCATTTGAGCTCGCCATAAGTGGCCCTCTACTCATAGGTGAGCTCGCCCATGAATTCACTATCGTTGGGCAACCTCGCCCATTTGAACAAAACTTTATGCTTGGCGAGTTCTTATTTCCTACTCGCCTCATTGGCGATTACTAACTTTCAACATGGGCGATCACTGTAGTCGCCATTGTCGTCACTTATTCCATTACTTTCCTTGTTTCCATATTCTCTAAAGATCTAACTAAAAACAAGACTGTATCTATGTTTATTACTTCATAAAACATAGAAATCTATCATTGAGCAACAAGAACACCTCAGAAATATGAAACTCACCTCAACCAACTGCACTTCCAGAGCAGAATTCTTTCTGTCTCCTGTTAGCCTCACTTTGCTTCTTCCTTTAATTCATCAACGATGGAAGAACGTTCTTGCAAACAGATTTTCTTATTTGGCTAACGTAAGGATGAAGCTCAGTAAATCAAGCATGATAGAACTGGGTGAAGTCAGAACATAAATTTGCAGGAGGATGGTTTTCGTGAAGAGAATAAAATTTGCTAAATCTGTTTTCCTCAAGCATTTCTTCTTATATAGCCATGCTAAACCAATCCAAAGCTTCCGCCTGTCCCTTATCCTGTTTCTTTCATCATTTTTCACGTCTTTCATGCATTTAATGCATGAAGAAAAACTGCAGCACAAGTAGCGTGAAAGTCCTCCTTCCACACTCCATTTTCTGCTTCTATTGACTTTGTTTTACTCTTCAACCAATAAGGATAAGTTCCTTACTGACTTCAACATCTTCTCCATTAATTGTCTTCAACAGTACGACTTACAAGTCAATTTTGGCTGCCAACTGGTTTAAATCTATTTTCACTTTGTTCACAAGTGTCACTCCAGTTCGCCAATCTCTATTTCAGTTCGTCAACCTTGAGATTTGGTGATTACGAGAATTTCCCTCTTCTTGGCAATCACATTGTGATTTGGCGAGTAGCTATTGCCTTTCTCGCCAACTAAGCTATCATCTTCACCTCTATATGGGCGATCACCTTACTCGCCCAATACATGCCTTGGGCGATCACAGCCCTCGCCACACACGGAAATCATCTATCCACAGTCTTGGTGAACTCACCTATTCGCCCTTACCATCATTCAACTCGCCATCACGTTGGCAATCTGCTCGCCCATTGGCGAATAACCTTTCTGGCTCACTCATTGGCGAGCTGTTCTATATACTCGCCCATACATTATTTCACCATAATTGCTCCATTCACTACTCAATTTAAGAAGCTTTTCACCCAAGTGGAAATCAATATTCTTTATTTATTTAATTTCCATTATTACTTTTATGAAATTAGGCTCTACAGTAGGGTAGAATCGGATCTTACATTAATTGTTTTAAATAGATCAGACTAGAGAAATATTACTAAAAGGTTAACGTAAACATATATGATTAAGCATAAATTTAGTTTCAGGCATAAAATATATTAAAAATATTGTAAACACATAAAAATAAATATAAACATGTCTTTAGCAAAATTATTATGTGTATATGTTTATTGATTTTAATTTTATGTTTATTTCCATGTGTTTAGGATACTCTTAACATGTTTTATGCTTAACGATTCTAAATTTATGTTTAATCATTTATATTTACATTGACTTACAATAAAATCAAAATTTTTAACTTTACTATAAAAATTGTCGATGGTAATCTTAGAACAATCATGTGTATTTGCAATCAGGTACGTTTTTCCTTTGACTGCAGGCATATACGTGGGCAAAGCCAAGGTGAGCAACCCCAACAAGAAGGAAGAAGAACAAGAAATAGAGGATGCGGTGATTCATTTCTTAGGACCTGGCAAAAAAAGAGATAATAAACAGCAATGCATGAGATGTTTTCACATGCCTCAATATCGGGGAGTTGTCATAAGCTGCCTTGATTGCTTCCTTGGTGGTTACCTACTCTACCGCAGTACTGTTTATAGTCTTCCACTTGATCAGGTTATTCAGAGAGCATTTTCTCTCCTCGAGAAAAAAAATGGATTTCGGTTCATACGACTTTTTTAATAACAACTGCGAGCATTTCGCAAACTACTGCAAAACGGGCCATCGCCGAAGCCGGCAGGTGGAAACGGGCGTAAAAGTGCTCGGAGGAATTGGAGCAGCAGCAGCTGTTGCCTCACTTTGCACTGTGTCTTGATTTTTAGTTTATTCAAAGGTTCAAAAAAAAAAAGTGAGCAAAAGGGCCGAATTGCCGCTATTCTGGAAATGCTCTACTTAAGGCTCAATTTGCGATGTAAAAAAATAATTAGTCACTTGGCTAGGCTGGGGTAGGGTGGGATGGGGATTTTAGTAGAGATCAAAGGTTTGGAATTTACTGCTTTCTTTTTGTTTATTTGGTTTGGCAATTGAAATCTTGAGAAGAGACAGACTATCCCTCAATTTTGCTATATCACTGTAAATTGTGAATTTGATTAGAATGGGGGTAAAGTAATGTTTTGAATTTTGTGATTTTTTTTTGTATTTTTATATTTGAAATTATTTGAAATTTAATTTTATGTATTAGATTTATAAAAAAATTTTGAGATAGAAACATGAACCTGTGAGTTTAATCAACTCTTCTTTAATACAAGGATCCTCATGAGAAATATCAAGGTCAAGATAGGTTTGGATCAAAGTCAATCCCTCTCCTCTAAGGGTGAAAAAGTCTTATACGTTATTGGGTTTGAAAGATGTCATGTAAATCGGAAAGAGATGAAGATTATCTTGAACTTAACTCAAAGATTTTCTTCCTTTTAATAAGCATTTTTTGGATTAAAAGTGTGGATCTAAACATGAATTTTAAATAGTAAAGAAAGAACTAAATATTTTTATTTTTCTTAATGTATGAAATTTTAAAACCTAACTTGCTAAACACAAAACTAGTAGTCGCATCAACTATTTTATCTAAGATGCAATTGGTCACTTATTTCTATCTAAGGATAATCTATCAATTTATGTTCCAAATCTTAGGGTTTGAAAATGCAATTATGTGTTAAAAAAGATTAGCACTGCACAATAGCCATTTTAAAATGATAGCACATAGTCTTAAATGTTACCACATAATCTTAAATGTTTTAAGTTTGTCTTTGAGTTTTATTAGGTTTCGATATGATTAGTATTGAAAAACTTTTCTAAATCATCTACATAATTTTGGCCGAATTCTTAGAAACTATTCCCTACCTTAAGAGTATTCAATAATCACATTTAAACCCCTCGAAGAGGCTCCGTTAATTATTAAGTAATCCCAATGTTAATTCTAATTTAATACCATGGTGGACTCAGACATGGGGTCAGGTTGTAACGACAACATAATCTAAAGAGAGGTTCCAAATTTAACAAATCATCAAAACTCACATCAAGTATAATCTAAGGAGAATTGGATTTTTTTTTTCTGATGCTCAATTTTAGAGCGTGTAGATTCATTAAAAAAAATTCTAAACAATGAACCTAAGAGGAATAATTAGCTCTTAACTAAAGCCAAATTCGGATTATTCAAGTAAGAAAAACCAAATACTTATATTTAAATTTTAATTATGAGACATTATCTCACAAACCATTAGTAAAATTTTTTAAACTCCACTGACCATATTATATGGATGAAAAATATCCATTGAGTATATTAAAACCTAAAAATAAAAACAAATTAAAAAAGTGAGATGTGTAACGATTTTATAATTACCATTGTAAGTTAAAAAATTATACTATCAGTCTATAAAAATAAAAATATAATTTTTAGTTATTTAGCATATGCAACCATTCATATGACGTCATATTTAACGTGTCACACCTCCACCTAATTATATTCAGTCCAGTGATTCTTGAAAATATTTTTTATCATATATAAACATTTATTCTTGCTTTATTTGATTTTACTTTTTTTTAGTCTCTATGAATTCACACAAAATGGAAAAAGAATAAAAGCTTTAGAAGAAAAGTGGTAATTTATGAAAGAATGCTTCGCCTTCTTCACTTGTTTTTCTTCCAAATCCAATAATAGTGCACTTAAGGACAAAAGGATTCTTCATATTAGCTTGTAGCACTTTTTTTTCCTTTTAAAATACCATTAGAAATATCAATTATTTTAACTTTATTTTATTTTTGAATATTGTTTAATTTTATTTTATTCTCCAATTTTTTCAACTAGAATTACTTCATAATTATCAAATTATGACGTAGCCAAATAATTTTGCATTTGTTTGCCATAAGATCACAATTTATCTATTTTGTTGTAAGATCATAATATCTTGAGAAAAGTTGAAATAATATAAAATTTTAAAAAATATATAAAAAAAAATGGTAAAACAAGTTAACTCATAAACTAAAAACAAAAAATAAATATAATTTTGCTTATATCATGGAGCTGACTAATAAGAAAAATTATAAACTACATGATTTGTCTTCATTTTTATCTATTTTACAAATAACAACAATAATATCAAAATTTTAGCATAGTTATATATCATTTTATTTTAATAATTTCTTTACTCAGGAATATTGGACAAATTATGGATTATTACTATCAGGCATGAATCAATCTTTCCATCGATATATGTGCAGTGTTTATCAAGACTTAGACAAGTTAAAATTAATTAAAGATCATAGAAGAAGTGAGAAAGAATGATGAGAATGACGAGGAGAAGATCAATTAGTAGAGGTGTATATATACGATTTATTCAACTAAACATGTTTTTTCTTGCGTTATGATTTTTTGAAATTAAAAAGTGATTTTTAGTTTATTCAAAGGTTCAAATTAAAAAGTGAGCCAAAGGGGAGGGCACCAATTGCTGCTTTTTTGAAATGCTTTACTTAAGGCTTAATTTGCAATGCAAAAGAATAATTGGTCACTTGTTGACACTCACTTTCTGTGTCTATGTGTACTGTCATCGTGTTGTAACTTGTAAGTTCTATGGATGTTTTCATTACCTTCTATTCTGCAGGACAAAAGTGGCTTTCGTTAACTACAAGCTTAAGCACACAGTTTTTGCAGAAGACTTCTATACCTGCTTTTTTCTGGTATAAATTATTTTAACTTTATTTTATTCTTCAATATAGTTTAATTTTATTTTATTCTCCAATTCTTTCAATGAGAATTATCCTCATAAATATCAAATTATGAAGCAATCAAATAATTTTGGGTTTGTTTATAGTAAGATCACAATTTATCGATATTATTATAGGATCATAGTATCTTAAATTTGAAATAATATAAAATTTGAGAAAAATATAAAAAAATAGTAAAATAAGTTAACATGTAAAGAAAAACAAAAAATAGAGATAATTTTAGTTATATTATTCATCTACATCAAACTTAGAATTTCGAGAAACTAGTAATTTAATATTTCTTCAGATACGTTTTTCCTTCACGTAAGTATTTCGGTCCATACCACCTTATTAATAACAACTGTGTGCATTTCATAAGCTACTGCAAAATTGGTCAATCTCCGAGGAGGAATCAGTGCTTGGTGTTATGATATTTATTTTATTCGAAGGTTCAAATTAAGAAGTGAGCGAAAAAGACAAATTGCTGCTGTTTTTCGGAAATGTTTTACTGGAGGCTTAATTTGCAATGTGAAGATATAAATTGTTCCTCTGAGTAGCAAAACAAAAAAAAAATGTTAATGCCTTTTTATTTCAATTAATTAATCATTATTCTTTTTATTATGGTTGCTGTTGATGTGATTATTCAGCTTTGCAAGTCTATAACAAATGAGGAACATTATGAAATTCTTTTCATTATGGAAGGTAATTGTGTTTTTTTCACTTTGCCTATCAGGTGCTAACATGGACTGCTGTAGTTTTGCACTCAGCTTGATGTCATGAGTTTGAATGAACTAAACATGTTAGATTTGTCGTGTGCATTAGGCTAACCATAGGGTTGAGCCAGTACAATCTTTTTTGAAATTTCTTTAATTGAATGTCCATCTTTAATTATCTCGGACTTTCAAATTTAATTGTTTTTATAATTATTTTATGATGTATATGATAATACTACGATTTTGGTTTGACTTCATATAGACACTGATTTCCCAGCATGGCTGCCTATGGTCCGCCATTGGTTAATTTGGAGCTTGAGGAACCAAGGTTGATTGATCCCATGGAGAATAAACCACATATGAAATCCATTCTCGAGTGCTTAAAATTGTTGATTTGGCAAAATAAAACATATTCGGAGTCCTTGCCAATGCCAGGTTAACTATATACAAATTCAAAATGACAATCCAGTTGTTTCTTTTGATGCAGGGATTAATAATAATATCATTAGCAGTGGTTATTCAACGAAGGAAATGCTCAAATTCTACTCTTAAGTAGATTTCAGTGTTGTTTATAAATAGATTTGACAATTCATATATATATATTTGATGTAATGTTAAATTGTGTTTGTGTAAAACATGTAATTTACTATATCAAAATTCATGTCGACACATCAAACACCATCATCTTAATTAAGAATTAAATTTGCACCAGTAATAACCTGTCTTGAGTGCTTCCTCAAAGCTC
This sequence comes from Heritiera fomes, assembly GCA_032173925.1. Taxonomy (NCBI): domain Eukaryota; kingdom Viridiplantae; phylum Streptophyta; class Magnoliopsida; order Malvales; family Malvaceae; genus Heritiera; species Heritiera fomes. The sequence goes on along the minus strand of JAPDPM010000021.1, from coordinate 9,078,813 downwards.
AGTCACTCTCTGTCTATGAGCATGATGTCCCCTACTTGAAGATCCCTTCAAGTGGAATGAAACTTTCAATGTTCACACCTGCAGAATCAAACGGGGGGTCAGGATGTAACGACAGCATAATCTAAGGAGTGGTTCCAAATTATAACAAATCATCAAAGCTTAGATTCAGCATAATCTAAGGAGAATTGGATTTTTTTTTCCTAGTGCTCAGTTTTATAGCGTATTGATTCATTAAAAAAAAAATCTAAACAGTGAATCTAGGAGGAATAATTAGCTGTTAACTAAAACCAAATTTGGATTATTGAAGTAAGAAAAACTAAATACATATATTTATATTTTAATTGAGAAATTATCTCACTTTGTTAGTAAAATTTTTAAACTTCAATGATCATAATATACGGATGAAACACATCCATTGAGTATAAAAATATAATTTTTATTTAGCATATTAAAACATTCAAATCTGTCACACCCCCAACTATTTAATATTCAGTGAAATGATTCTTGAAAACATTTTTCTTTTGTCATGCATAAACTTTTATTCTTTCTCTATTTGATATTCAGTGAAATGATTCTCTTTTCTTTTCTTAGTCTCCATGAATTCACACAAAAACGAATAAAAAAAAAGCTTTAGAACAAAAGTGGGAATTTTTTTAGAAGGAACTCTTCTCCGCTTGTTTCTCTTCCAAATCCAATAATAGTGTAGGGATTCCTCGTACTAGCTTGTAGCACTATCGTTTTTTCTTTTTAAAAATCAGATTAGAAAGACTGATGAATCTTTTATTATTTTTTAAAATGATTCTTGAAAACAGTTTTCTTTTGTCATGTATAAACTTTTATTCTTTTCATTTTTCTTTTGTCATGTATAAACTTTTATTCTTTCTTTATTTGATTCTCCATTCTTATTTTAGGCTCCATGAATTCACACAAAAACAAATAAAAAAAAGAGCTTTACAACAAGAGTGGGATTTAAAAAAAAAGGAACTCTTCTCCGCTTGTTTCTGTTCCAAATCCAATAATAGTGCAAGGATTCCTCATACTATAGCTTGTAGCACTATCACGTTTTCTTTTTAAAAATCAGATTAGAAAGACTGGTGAATTTTTTATTATTTAAATTTTATTTTATTCTCCAATGTTGTTTAACTTTATTTTATTCTCCATTTCTTTCAATGAGAATCACGTTCATAATTTTTAAGTTACCATGCAATCAAATAATTTTTAGTAATTTTGTTTTTGCTCAGCCAATCAAAATGATATTTTATTAATAAGAAAAATATTACAACTGAATAATCCCAAACCTAACGTTGGGTCACAGAAAACATCAAAACAGAAAAGACATTAAGAAGACTCGAAGGAAAAAATCCCTTCATTACTTACAATTTACAACTAATCCCAAAATGCACAAAAGAAATCCTCTCTTGATACCCCATTTTTGCTAAGGAGACAGCAAAGGAATTGGATTCTCTAAAACAATGAACACAATCTACAGAATAAATCCTACCTCAATGTCTATCAATCTCATTGAACAGCTTCCACTCCTTCAAAGGCCTTAAATCACGATTTTTCACCCATGATACCGCTACTTTTGAATCCGATTCATTCACTAGATCACAACCATCCAAAGCTCTAGTCCAAAATAAAAGATCTCATTTTAATCGTAAAAATGAATTCCTCAACATCCCATGACTTATTATTAAAGACTGATTCATTCCTAGCAATCCACAGACTCCAAAGAACAGCCCCACACACTACAATCTAATTTTTCTTTACAATACCACTCTAAACTGAGCTTCCCTATGTCTATTGGTTCAAATTAAAAAGAAAGCCAAAGGGGAGGGCACCAATTGGTGCTTTTTTGAAATGCTTTACTTAAGTCTTAATTTGCAATGCAAGGGAATAATTGGTCACTTGGCTGAGGGTGGAGATGGTGGCAGAAGCTGCTCTACTTGTTGACACTCGCTTTCTGTGTCTATTTGTCCTGTCGTCGTGTTGTAAGTTCCACGGATGTTTTCTTTACCTTCTATTCTGCAGGACAAAAGTGGCTTTCGTCAGAAGACTTCTATACCTGCTTTTTTCTGGTATAAATTATTTTGACTTTATTTTATTCTCCAATTCTTTCAATGAGAATTATCCTCATAAATATCAAATTACGACGACGCAATCAGATAAATTTGGGTTTGTTTACAGTAAGATCATAATTTATCAATATTATTATAGGATCATAATATCCTATGAAAATTTGAAATAATATAAAATTTGAGAAAAATATAAAAAAATAGTAAAATAAGTTAACATGCAAAGAAAAAACAAAAAATAAAGACAATTTTAGTTATATTATTCATCTACATCAAACTTAGAATTTCGAGAAACTAGTAATTTAATATTTCTTCAGGTACGTTTTTCCTTCACATAAGTATCATGGTTTAGAATTGCGGTCGTGACCGCGTTTTCGGTCGCGTTGCATTTATCGCGATTGCGGACATAACGACGGTTATCGCAGTCGTGAATTTTTTTTAATTTCGCACAATTCTATATAAAGTGTAGTAATTGTAATTATAATCATGTAAAGTTTTATTTGATAGTTTTTAAAGTAATTTATGATAGCTCAAGTCTATTATTTATGTGAAAAAAGGTTATTCATAATTTTTTGAATTATAATAAAATATTTATATTTAAAAAATTACTTATGATAATTGAAAAATAACAAATATTTGAAAATAGAGATAAATAATTATGTATTAATAATAATTAATATATTAATTATTTAGCATTAATTATTTTTTTATTTAAATTATTAAGGAATTTTTTCATCTAAATTTTGTCAAATCTTTTTTCATCTAAATTAATTTTGTCAATTTTTTTTTCGCTTGAATTACAATAATGTTCTATTATATAAAAAATTTAATATTAATTTGTCACAATTAATTAACTTAAGCAATCATATTTATATACCAATATCAAATTATCAACATTAATTCTTTTCTTAAGTTATAATAATATTTAATACCATATATTTAATTACAATTCAAATTTTACTTTAAAAAAGTTAAATTAATAATTTAAATTCAAACTTATCTTTTTTTTTTTAAATTCAATATTTAATATATTTTATCATGATTCATCAATTCTTATATCACTAATTAAAACATATTAAAAGTCTAAAACAAAAATATTTAAAATAAAAAACTAATTAAAATATCCAAAAAAACTAATTAAATCATATTAAAGTTTAAAACAAAAATATTTAAAATAAAAAAACTAATTAAAATATCCAAAAAAAAACTAATTAAATCATATTAAAGTTACCTGAACGCCACACCTACCACCCAACTCAGTCTCGGTTCACCCTCATCCTCACCCTCACCCTCACCCACCCAGTGCCTCCTTTCCTTTCACCTCCGTTCACGAGTCACCTTAGCCTCACGCAATGGCGACGCGCTCACCTTAGCCTCGCCTTACCCTCGGTTTCACGATTTCACTCACGCTTAGCCCTCACTCACCTCCTTTCCTTTCGGGCTTGGCTGCGATTTCTTGCCTCACAGCCTCAGTCCTTAGTTCACGCCTCAGTCAGATTAGCCTCGATCCCTCCCCTTCATGGCCTCACGCCGCCAGTGCCAGGGCGAGATCTGATCTTAGATGAGCCTCGCCATGTCCGTTGGCAGCCGGCGCCTCCTTTCCTTTCGGCCGCCAGCACCAGCCGAGCCTGCGACAACCCACGACGCCCTCGCCATCTCTGATCCAGATCGAAGATTCAAAGGTTAAAAAAAAAAAACTTGCTTAGTTGCTCACCGTTTGTAAAATTGCTGATTGTCTCTGAGTGTGTAACCTGTTGCTTTGGTTATTGTGACTTGTGACTATGTGAGTCTGTGAGTTGGTTTTTTGCTGGAAATGGGATTGCGAAGTTCTCAAGGGATTTCTACATTTGATGCTGTGGTTATTTTGAATACAGATTATAAAGTGATCTTCGAAGCTAGATTTTTTTTAGGTGATGATTGATGTTTTGAAATTGATGCTTGCTTGTGTGAGACTGAGACTGAGTTCTTCATTTCTTGTTTTGATTCTGAAAGGTAACGGAGGATAGTAGCGATAACGGGACGCTATGGCCGCTATCCTCCATTACGACGTTTCATAGCGGCCAATAGTGGCCGCTACGGGTGTGATCCGTACTCACACCCGCTATTGAGGAAATAGCAGTGGCGGTCACCGCCGTTACCACGAGATAGCGGCCGATATTTCAAATAGTGGCCGCTATTTGAAACCCTGAGTATTTCGGTCCATACCACCTTATTAATAACAACAGTGTGGATTTCGCAAGCTACTGCAAAACTGGTCAATCTCCGAGGAGGAATCAGTGCTTGGTGTTATGATATTTATTTTAGTCAAAGGTTCAAATTAAGAAGTGAGCGAAAAAGACAAATTGCTGCTAGTTTTCGGATATGTTTTACTTGAGGCTTAATTTGCAATGTGAAGAAATAAATTGTTCCTCTGAGTAGCAAAACAAAAAAAAAAAAATGTTAATGCTTTTTTATTTCAATTAATTAATCATTAATCTTTTTATTATGGTTGGTGTTGATGTGATTATTCAGCTTTGCAAGTCTATAACAAATGAGGAATATTATGAAATTCTTTTCATTTTTTTTTGCTCAGCTAAGATAAATTAACATATAAAGACTGAGAAGGGATATAGCCCCTAAAGGAACAGCAGCACCACAAAGAAAGGTGACTTCGGAAAAAGAAGAAAACATCAAGCTCCTAACAGTAACAAAACCAAAACTGGAAAAACAAATTAAAACAAGGCAGAAAACATATCTGCTCTATTAGCTCCTAAAACTGCCAGCTCTGCTGCAAAAAGGTTAATCTCTTTAGGAATTGCAACAAACTTCACTTCATCAATGCTAGCCCTCAACTGTTCGATTTCATAATATATTGAACAATTCTCGCCTAACCTCTGCTCTGGATGAAGAACCTGCAGAATAGCTTCAGTTGAAGTCGATTCCACCACCAAAGAGTTACTATTTCTCCATCAAGATTTACTGAAGATAATCAAGGCCTCCTTAATAGAAAAAACAACTGCTACCATGTGGTTCTGAACATCAAAACGCCCATAAAACAAACCAATCACACAACCAACCTCATCACGCAAAACACTAGCAACACCTGAGATCTCCAAATTTGTTACAGTAGCCTCCACATTAAACTTGAACCACTGCCTCTTTAAACAAATCTGATTCACAACCAACTTCATCCTACTTTGCTCTGCACCAACCAAAGCATCTTGAGGCGAGGACCACCACCAAGATTCATTAACCATACCCTCACCTAGAGCTTTAATCCATAGCAAGGACCTTATCTTAATTAAAAATAAAATGTCGTCCACCCTCCAACTCTTATGATCAAATATGGTCTCGTTTCGAGCAAGCCATAAAGACCATAAAGTTGCACCGCAAACCACAATCCAGCCTTTTCTAACTTGATTTGAGAAAAGAACTCCCTCACATTGACGAATACATTCTTCAATAGAATAAGCCATGTAACATCCCGTTACCACATTTTTCACATATTTCCATACAACTTTACCGGTTGGGCTGTCTGCGATGCCATTAACATTCAACAGCAACAGTGATAAATGATAAACATTTATCTATTAATTATGGAATATGAAATTTCTTTTCATTATTCCTTACATCTGACATCCCCTATTAACCTTTATTTCACTAAGGTAGTACTGTATACATATGTCTGAAATGTAAAAGAGAAGAGACTGTACCTGTCACATTTAATGTGCCATGCCTCCGTGCTTTAAGCATAGCTATACCCATCTGAGAGCTAATTCTCTCAACTCCATGTACTTCTTATCTGTGGAGTTAAAACAAAGGGGTGAGCGATTCATACGCTCAGTAAAGGAAACATATGCTGCTTTAAATAAAGTAAAACTATATATCACAACGCATTTATTCTTTTCTTAACAATAACCCAGTAGAAAAGACAATGGATATATAGTAAACAACTCTCTTAAAACACCATTCAAATCACTGGCTAAACAGTTTACTTTAAAATGTAGTAAACACTATATAGGATTTCAACAAATCCTCACAATAAACAGAAATTGGTAAGTTGAGACTAGGCAACAAATAAATCATGCTATCATCGTTCCCCCTCTCCCTTGCGAGAACGGAATCTGCCGCTTTTGGGGTGCACCTGTAGGCCATCGCCCCTCACGGCTATCTCAGATCTATGGCCATAATCTGTAGTGGTCCTCGGGTCCACTTGCCAAGTGACCTCGAGACCGCTGATGACTTGGCGGGTCCATCAGCCCTGTGACGCCCTGAGGTGCACTCGTTGGTCCATCGACCGAGCCACCGCCCCAGGCAGGTCACGCAACTACATGAATAATAATGCATGAATTTAGGGCCTAAAGTCTCAAAATCACTTTCATATCACATGAAAACCTTTATGGAATTATCTCACCCATATTATCATTTTCTCAAAATGATTTGATTTTCCAAAAAGGTTTAGGCTTTCTGTTTACAAAACACCTTGAAAACATTCCAAAATCTCAACGTTTTAAAACCTGCCCGCCCATGGTCAGCTCGCCCGTTATGGCTTGCCCATGGCAGCTCGCCCATGGCGGAGAACATGTGTTCGCCCGCCCAACTTTGCCCTTTAAATCGACAAGCAAAACTGGCTCGCCCTCAGTGGCTCGCCCATTAATCAACTCGCCCAAAAGGTTTCATATTTCTATTTTGAAAATATTAAAACGTCTTATTTTTCGTATAAGAAATTACACTTTAAAACTGTTCGCCAGAGTCAGCTCGCCCTTCACGGCTAGCCCCTGACTAACTCAACAAGACGGTGAATTAGTATTCGCCCGCCACTTAGCTTTTCAAAACAGAAGTATGTCTCATTGATAGCGGTTCGCCCGCCTTATATTTAAAACAAGGGCCGCCCGCCCAAACACATTAAAAAGGGTTCGCCCAACTATGGCTTACCCGGATTTCTCTTTAAAACAAGGGCACTTGCCCAGTTCTCATAAAAGAGAGCTCGCCACTTGGCTCGCCCAAGTTTTTGCCTAGAACAAAGATACTCGCCCGTCTTGATCTGTTCGCCCAACAAAACAACATATGGCGGCTTGTAGCTCGCCCAAGATCAAAACAATTTATTAAATAAATACATGCCATAAACCAAAATAATTTCTAAATATTTTTATAATATTTCTACTCCACAGGGCATGTATTTTACTTCACATATATCTCCCTTACCTGGTTTAACGAAGCTTTGCTTCGCCCTGCTTCCTGTTCGCCAATAGCCATTTCCAATTATCGGCTGCAAATAATTATAAATTCTATTAATATTTCTTTTTATATCAGTTGGCGAGATTGAGATAAATCAAATGACTACTCGCCCAACAGAGCTCTAACTAGCACAACCGAGCTCGCCATTCAATAAATGTTTTACACGTGGAAGCTCGCCCGCCAGTCAACTCACGAGGCCTTCATTGGCTTAAATGTGGGAGTTCGCCCACAATTCTACTCGCCCAATGCCTTATGCATTTGAGCTCGCCCATTAATTCATTTCACTAGAATTGGGCGTTCTCGCCCTTTGAACACAGACTTTACCTTGGCGAGTTCCTTATTATCTACTCGCCTCATTGGCGATTACTAATTTTCAATATGGGCGATCACCATAGTCGCCATTCTCGTCACTTATTCCATTATTTTCCTTGTTTTCATATTCTCTAAGGATCTAACTAAAAACAAGACTGTATCTATGTTTATTACTTCATAAAACATAGAAATCTATCATTGAACATCAAGAACACCTCAGAAATATGAAACTCACCTCAACCAACTGCACTTCCAGAGCAGAATTCTTTCTGTCTCCTGTTAGCCTCACTTTGCTTCTTCCTTTAATTCATCAACGATGGAAGAACGTTCTTGCAAACAGATTTTCTTATTTGGCTAACGTAAGGATGAAGCTCAGTAAATCAAGCATGATAGAACTGGGTGAAGTCAGAACATAAATTTGCTAGAGGATGGTTTTCGTGAAGAGAATGAAATTTGCTAAATCTGCTTTCCTCAAGCATTTCTTCTTATATAGCCATGCTAAACCAATCCAAAGCTCCCGCCTGTCCCTTATCCTGTCTCTTTGATCATTTTTCACGTCTTTCATGCATTTAATGTATGAAGAAAAACTGCAGCACAAGTGGCGTGAAAGTCCTCCTTCCACACTCCATTTTCTGATTCTATTGACTTTGTTTTACTTCTCAACCAATAAGGTTAATTCCCTACTGACTTCAACAGCTTCTCCATTAATTGTCTTCAACCGTACGACTTACAAAGTCAATTTTGGCTGCAATATTCACGTGCTGATTCCAGTTCCAGTTCGTCTATTCAACCAGAAACCTCAGCTCGCCCCACTTACTATCATATAACTCACTCATCCATATGGGCGATTACATGTCCTCGCCCATTCGGGCGATCATCTACTCAAGAGACATGGCGAACTCACCTATTCGCCCTTGCTACCATTCAACTCGCCATCCTTGCTTTGATTCACTGGCGGACACACCTATTCGCCAGTATGGCCATCAGACACTAGTTATCCTCAATTGGCGGTTACCCTTGTTCGCCCGTTGGCGAGCTCTTACATTTAGTACTCGCCCGTCAGGTATTTCACATATATTACTCCGTTCATATCTCAAATAAAAGAGCTTTTCCACCCAAGGGGAAATCAATATTCCTTATTCATTTCATTTCCATTATTAATTTATGAAATTAGACTCTACAATAGTGTAGAATCAAGTCTTACAAGCCATCACCCAATTAAGGCTCCACCAATTAAATACCAAACACCAAACTGACTAAGAGAAAAAGCACTCACACAAAATATGAACACAATTTTCTTCTGCAAGCCCACACCAATTACAAAGGCATTTCATCAAAATCCACTCCCCTAGATCTCAAAAAGCTTTTAGATGGAATACAATTCAAAACTGCAAACCACAAGAAACACTTCACTTTTGGTGGTACAAGAAACTTTCAAATAGAGATAAACCAAACCTTCTCTGCTGGAGCAGCAAAGTGAAAATCCAAAATCTCCACACACTTCTTAACTGAAAAGACCCCTTTTCCATTAAATTTTCAAACTAATCGATCCTTCAATCTTACATTTGGTCTGACCCCACTAAGACTCTGTAGCAGCTGTCCAAGGGCCTCCTCCACCCATGCCCTTAATGGCCTTCTGAACTTTAATTCCCACTTACCCATTTCGTTGATAGCATCAATAACCTTTAGCTCTTTATCGATTGCTAAAGAGAAAAGTCTTGAAAACTGATCTTTAAGTGGCACATCTACCACCCAATTATCTAACCAGAAAAAAATTGAGGCACCATCACCTAACACCCATTTACATCCTTCGAACCCCACCAATTTCTCCATACTTTCAATATTTGCTAAAGACAAAACATTCTTCCAAACAGGGGAGACCTGCAAATTAAGTAAAACAGATGGTAGCCACTCTACCAGACCACCACCATACTTCTCAATGATTCGCATCCTTATCAATACTATATCTCCACCACCACTTACTTAAAAGAGCTAAATTTTTATTTTTAAGATCAGCCACGCCCAAACCGTCTAACACCTTCGGTTTACAAATAGTTGCCCATTTCACCTTAGCAAGTTTCCTGCAACCATCAGAACCACCCTACAGGAAAGCTTTTCTCATCTGATCTAGCTTCTTGATGACACCTTTCGGAGCTTTGAAAATCGATAGATAGTAAATAGGCAAAGAATTTAAGACTGCTTTCACGAGAGTCAATCTCCCTGCAAAAGACAATAATTTATTCTGCCAACCTGCTAAACGATCTTTGAATTTTCTTAACACCGGTTCCCAAGTGCTCAACCTTCTTGGATTTGCGCTAAGAGGAATCCCCATATACAGAAAAGGAATAGACCTCATCTCACAACCAATAAGTGTCACCATCAACTATCCCAACTCATCACTTACACCTATTGAAACTACATACGACTTGCTAAAGTTAATCTTTAAACCAAACATCATCTCAAAACATCTTAAAACTCTTCGAACATTCAGCACATCCTCACTGCCAGCTTCCATAAAAATAATGGTGTCGCCAGCAAATTGTAAATGAGAAATAGTCATACCTGACCCCGAAACCTTAATCCCTTTAAAAAGGGATAGTTTAATGGCTTTTTCCATGATTAAGTGAAATGATTCTACTGCCAAGATAAATAAAAAAGGGGACAAAGGATCCCCCTGCCTCAAGCCCCTATGCATAGGAAATTTTGCTGAGGTTGAACCATTAACCAAGACCGACACCTTCACAGTTGAAATACATTCCTTCATCCAACCTCTTTATTTACAACCAAAACCCATTCTTTCCATCACCATAATCAGAAACTCCCAGTTGAGACAATCGTATGCTTTCTCAAAATCCAGTTTCAAAACTATTCCTCCCCGATTATATAATCTTTTCTTCATATTGTGAATAACTTCATTGGCTAGCAGAATGCCATCCATAATCTGTCTGCCTCCTACAAAAGCAGTCTGAGTGTCGCTAACAATTGAAGCAATCACCAATTTTAATCTATTTGCCAAGACTTTAGCTAAAATTTTATACAGGAAGCTAATCAAGCTGATAGGTCGAAATTCCTTCAAATGAACAGGATTGCTAACCTTCGGAATAAGCGTGATGAAAGACGAATTAAGACCTTTCTCGATTCTGCCATTATGGAAAAAATCATCCATAAACTCCATAACCTCCTCCTTCAAAAGAGACCATGCACTTTTGAAGAAATTAAAATTGAATCCATCAGGCCCTGGAGCTTTCGATCCTTCATAATCCCATACAGCCTTCTTAACTTCATCATAAACAAACGATGCCTCTAGCAAATCCACTTCCTCCTTAGCAAGCTTTTTAAAATTCAAGCCAAGTAGCACTGGTCTTGTCCACTTATCCTCACTGAAAACAGTACTGAAATAATCCACCACTTCGGCCTTGACTCTTCTAGGATCAAAAGACTAAACCCTATTAATCCTTAAACCGCTAATATAGTTCCTTGAAGCTCTGACTTTTGCTTTACAGTGAAAGAACCTAGTATTATTATCACCCTCTTTCAGCCATAATACTCTCGCCTTCTGTCTCCACAAGGACTCCTTGTTTTTATTAGCCTCCCATAATTCATCGATAACACCTTTCCTAGCTTCAATCTCCTCCTCGGTAAGATCCCTGTTATGTAACAACTGCAAATTATTTATTTTGGTGGATTAAACAATGTAAATTGGAGATAAACTTGTATATTGAGAATTTAACTTGAAGCTATGATGATTAAAAAGGTAAATTGAGGATGAGTATGGCAAGGAATCTTTAAATTAAACTATGAGAGATTAAAATTGGAGGATTTAAAATGAGGACCATGAAGGCAATTAAATTATATGATGGACTTTAGGATTTAAAGTAATAATAGACAAATATAAATTAATAAAAATAGAAAGTATGAAATATTAGTGGGATAAATATATATATGAAATAAATTAAAACTAATTAGAATATATATGTTGTTAAATATCAAATGGGGTTTAAACATATAGATATATATACATAAAAATGAAAATGAAATGACAAAATAAATAAATAAATTGATTAAACAAATGAATGAATATTGGGAAATGGGCGTGGCTTACTTGAGAAGATTTGGAAACAGTGACTCCACTAACCCATTTCCCATCGTCCATCATCATCATCATCGTGACCACTCACCATTTATCCTTCCTTTCTCCATTTTCTGATGCATTGAAAGCATAAGCTCCTCACGACAATATCACCATTCAGCCATCATTCAGTTTTGTCCCAAAAGGCTGAAATAGGTTGAAGTTTAAGGCCAGGGAAGGGCTGGTTTCAGGAACCACAAACAGAAGAAAAAGTGAAGTTTTGGCTGTAAGTTAGGTGCTGGAAAACAGAGTTGTTTTGGAAGAGAGTAACGTGAGTGTGGAAACTGAACCCAAAGAGGAAATGGAAGGTTGATTTGGTAAAGGGAGGTGCAGTAAAGGGGTCTCGATCATTGACAAAAGAGAAGGAAGAGGAAAGGAAGAGTGGAAAGTAGCATGAGCGAAAGTAGAGTGTAGGAGAGGAAGAAGGAAATTGATAGAAGAAACAAAAAAAAAAAGGGTAACATTTTTGGTGCCCAACCAGAGTCGATCTTCATAGTCAATTTTTGGTTAGTTTCGGGTTGTGAAATAGGGGCTCTCTAGGTACATTACAGTGGTTGTAGGCTAGCTTGAGGGAGCAGTCCTTGTGGCGTCTAGAAGCAAGTAAAGAGGAGTTTTGGGTGAGCTGAAAATCGGAAGTTCATGGAGGTTGTGAAGGTGACTATATCGAGCACTTGGAAGGGGCTGACAGTATGTGCAAAACGAAGGAAAGAAGGCTAGAAAATTGGTGCGGAACGATCCATTTTGGAGTTGCTATAAGCGACCATTATCCATGGCTATGCAAGGCAGAATATTGTGGGCCAAAACAGAGATGATATGCGGCTGACTTTGGATGAGCCATGGACTGAAAACTTAGGGCTGTTTGAGCGATGTTTGTAGACAAGAAATGGTGTTGTATCAGGGTGTTTTTGGAGTTGAAGAAGGAAATTGCTAGGGGGTGAAATGAGTGGTGGATGCCGAGCCTTTAAGGGTTGTTGAAGGCTGTTTTCCTAAGTGCAGAACATGGGTCTCAGCAAGGTTGATCAGGGGGTCTCTTGGGGTCACATTAAGCTGATTACAAGGCTGAGTTTGAAAGTTGGAAAAAAAAAAAAGAAGAAAGAAAAGATGGCCTGAACTAAGAGGTAAGGCTGGCCATGTACATGATTCAAATTAAGTTTAAATTAGCATATATATATATATTTATATATATTCAGGAAATGATGGATGATGATTTAAGGTTGATTATGTATATGTGCAGTGGCACCTTTGAAATTCAAAATCTCAAGGTTGAAACCGATAGAGTGGCTGTGTTTGTATGTCCATTGCAGCTCCAAAACCATAAAGATTCAAGGCTACAACAGAGGCCCTCGGTTTTGACAACTAATAAGAGGTAAGAATTTGAGTTTATAATAGATTTCTCAAATGATGAATGTAAGGTGAAATAAGGAGTCTAAATGATGATTTCATGAGGAAAAAGTATGCTCTAATAATTCTAAAGCTTAAAAATATATATAAATAAAATAAAATAGGATATATATATATATATATAGGGAATTAAGTATAAGTGTATATAAATAGTAAAGAAAAATTAATCATTACCACGAATGAAGAAAATAAATAAGAAATGGTTAGGTACTTAGTAGATCGAAATTATAAGATAAGAGTATGTGGGGGTATATATATATATACATATATATATATATATATATATAAGTATATACATGTGACAATGTGTGATGTGATTTTGGGAACGTGTATATGATATAGGAATGAAACAACACCAAGGAAAGTAGCAAGTGAACTCAAGTTTGATGCTGAGCTTGGCAAGAATGACAAGTTGCGAATTCGGTTCAAGCATGGTGTACTCAGCAATAAGGCTCAGTAAAAAGGTGAGGGATATATATCGGAAACGTAGGGGATACTAAATAAAATATTAAAATCAACTGCTTGTGGTTTATAAACTGTATCTTCTTTGCAGGAGGATTTTACAAAAATTAAGCTGTTATGCTGCCGGATTTTCGTATAATTTTGATTTATAAATGAGCTAGAGTTCATGAAAAATGATTTGGAATAACACACCTCTAGCTATTTTTGTTTTGAAAGTAAGTACGAAATGACAGTATTTTGACTACTTTGGAAGTCATATTCAAAAGCTCCCATTTTCATAGAAACCATCGAGCTTCGTATTTGTTTTGGAAAGTATACGTATGGAAATGTTTTGAGACATGGCTAATAATCATAGCAGTAATGTTTTGGACTACTGTGGGACCTTGATCCAGTCCACAGTAGGTAATGTTTTGGACTACTGTATGATTTTGATCCAATCTACAGTAGAGTTTCGATTGCTGTGTGACCTTGATCCAGTCCACAGCGGACCCAGTAGACACCTGATCAGTGTTCTCTGTGGACCCCTCTGGACTATGGCCATATGTCAACTGTACCTTCCCTCACGGGAATAATTGAACTGCTTGATTTTGCTTAATTATCATGTCTCCAGCTTATGCTATATATATGATTCCTTTCGTACTTATGCCAATACGGATTTTGAATGTTATGACGAGAATAATGTTTCGAATGGAAATGTTTATCGATGGTTTGAAAGAAATGCTTTTGACGCATTGCATAAGCATGTTGATTTATAAACTTTATGAAAAATAGTAATTGAGATTAAATGAATGTTTTGAACGTGCATATAGAAATTTAGTATCCGTCTCTTATATTTATTTCTTACTGGGCTTTCCAAAAAGCTCACCCCCCCCTCCTCCACCTCCCAGATTATTTGCAGTAGGAGCGTATACGTGGGGAGCTATCGTGTCCTTCGAGGCTTTTGGTTCTACCTTGGAGGTATATTATGTACAGCTACTTAATTTATATTCAGACTTATGTTTTCAGTGCTTTTAGAATATGGGGATGTAGCAATAGGAATTACATGATATATATCTATGTTAAATATCGAAGCATGCAACTTGATGGTTATATATTGGTTAAGTATAATATTTTGTGATGATGAATGCATGCTTATTTAGAATGTTTGGACCGGGACCAAATGTTGAATAATGTTTATATAGCTATTATAAATATAGCTTATGAGTTAATGTTGAGACATTACATACAGCCCAACAATGTAAGTAGAGAAAGAAAAAAATTTAGTGCACTTTTGTATAGAAGAAGGTTATTACATGTTATCACCCTTACTATCAAGCTCCTCCAATTTCTCCTCTAGACATCCAATCTTTTCATCTAAATTACCAAACGAGTTCTTATTCCAATGCTTCAAATAGCCTTTTAACCTGTTGAGCTTCACCTTTAATCGAAAACCAGGCCTGCCTTGGATATTCAACGTCTTCCATTTGTCACTAACCTCAGAATAGAATTCCTTGGAGTTGAGCCAACAATTCATGAACTTAAACGGCCTAGGACCCCAGTCAACAGATTCTGAAGTCAATAGAACTGGACAATGATCCGAGAGCAATCTCTTCAAAGCTCTTTGACTTAAACAGTTGAATGTATTCAACCATTTGCTGGAAACTAAGAACCTGTCCAATCTGCTTCGCTTTGATCCCTGACCATACCACGTGAACTTTCTCCCATTTAATGGTAGATCTATAAGTTCAGAATTATTAATAAAATCATTGAACTCCTGAACACCGATACCGATATTAACACATCCTCTCCTTTCCTTAACCCCTCTAACTGTGTTAAAATCACCTGTAATGCACCAGTTATGATTCCCAACGCCTTTAAATTCAAGTAATTTATTCCATAAATCCGTCTTCTCCTCAACTCTACAAGGTGCATATACATTTATAATATTACATACAAAATCATGGAAATTCCACTTTCCTTCTAACCAAATGAATCTTTCCTCAACTTTCACCTTCTGTTTAGAAAAACAGTTACTATCCCACACCTCAAGTAAACCCCCTGCCCTTCCCCTTGCTGGATTGAATACCCAATCAAATCCATCCGATGGCCATAAACTCCTAACATCATGTGAGAGTCCAAAATTCTCTATTCTCCCTATATCTGTTTAAGGTGTTGAAATTGAATTATTGAAGTTGTGTAAGAGCAAAGCTGTTTTTTCTCAAGGGCTGGTCAAAGTTGATCAATTTTTGACTAATTTTACTTAAAGAAATAAATAAAATAAATGAAAATTTAAATTAAAATCTGATCTAAAACAGAATGGTACTATGCAGCGGCTAAAACAGAATGGTACTATGCAGCGGCTCAACTTGTAAATAATTGAATTTTAAAGGTATTTTAGACTTTGGGAAAATAATAACAGGTTTTATAAATTAAATTATAATTTTGGACCAATGAAAATAAGACACAACAACCACTTTCTAGCATTTTCTTCAGCCTTCTCCACCTCCTCATTACTGCTGCATTTTCTAGTTCATATTTGGCTCCCGATTCTTCCATTTCCATGCCATCTTCACGTATAGCCTTGTGGAACCCCTCTTTTCTTCATCAATCCACTTAGGTCCCTTTATAGAAATTATTCCCCACCTCCATAGCTTCCTAACAATCTAAAAATCTCAGCTTAAATCAGCCAAAACAGAGTTCCCCTGCTGCTGGGAGTAACGATTCTGCACAGGTAATTTTCTAACCTTATTTCCATGCACTTTTGTCTCTTTTTCGTGGCTGGTTTGGATGAATAAATTAAGTATTTTATCATGATTTGGAATAAAAATAAATATAAATCAAGTTAGGATATTCAGCCATGTGGTTTGAGGGGTGAATTTGAAGATGATGATGTGAATGACTGAAAAATACGGGCTGATTATAAAATAGATGGCAGCCATGGTTTCTTGCAAAGATGCCTTTAGTTTTGTGGTTGAATTGAATGAGTAGATGATGTGTGTGATTATTGTTTGAACTGAAAACTTGGTAGAGCACTAGTTGAATTGTTTAGTTATGTGGTTTTAGGGGGTTGAATGCGGCTGTGTAAGGCTAAACAGAAAAACAAAACAAAACAAAACAAAATAAAATAAATTGCTGATGGTGTGAAGACATTTAATAGAGTTGCAAATAAGGCTGATTAGAATGGAAAATAAGGTTGAATAGAGTAGAAAATCAAAGGCTGAACAGAGTAGAAAAAAATTGGACAATACGAGCAGCAGAAATTGTTGGCTGATATTGAATTAGTGACGTGATTAAAGAGGTTGGAAATTTTGTTGAAAGGGGGGGGGGGGGGGGTGGGGGGGCGTAAATTGATAGTATGGAATTAGGTGTTGATGGTGTGAAGGATCTGAAAATGAAGAGAAAAATGAAGGAAAGAAATGCCGTTTGTTAATGCTTTAAAAGGGTGTAAAAATGGGCTGCTCATGAGATGATTATAACCAGAAAAAAATTAATTAACAAAACATGATCTTAGTCCAATATGGTGCAGCCGGCCATTAAAGGAAGTGATGATAGTGGCGTCTCATGAAGCATACTGTCATAAACTGTTTTAAAGGAAGTATATTGGTTTTAATATAAAATTGGTAATAATAATATAAAATATAATAAGTGTGCCAATAATCATAAAATTAAAGGAATAATAAATTTAATACCATGAAGGTAATTTGGCTAAGATAAAAGATGAATGAAAAGGACCAAGTTTTAATGCTATAAGAAAATAAGTTTGGAGAAGGGAATAAATAGAAATTATGGATGAAGTAGGAATGAGAAAAGAACAAGTATAATAAATTGGTCGCAATTGGCCAAATGGAGATTTATGAGAATTCTATAGTGTTCCCTTAAGTAGAAATAATTATAATACGAGTATAGGCTAAGTAAAGGAAATTTTATAAATTGATCAAGGAGTGTTAATTATTTTAATATTAATTGTGCAGTTAGTAATTTGGAGAAACAAGTGGATCGGTGGTGCCATTGGATTTCATTTCGTACTGCGAATCGAGGTAAGGAATAGTATATAGAAGTAGTGTAGGAAATACTATGCTTGCATGTGGGAGAATTGGGTGATTTGAATTACTGAACTATGATTTTTGACAGGGTTTGGATAGAAAATCAAATCGAAAGGTTATCGAAATATTTAGAAAAATCTATCCTTAATTGCATCCATGCCCAATTTTCCATAAATTAATATTAAAGAAATTTATTTATGAGTTTAAAATATGATTTAAGAAATCTAGTTTTGCATAAGAATTATTTTAATTAATTCATAAGATTATTTTACGAAATAAGAGATATTTTATAAAGATTTATTTATAGTGAAAGAAATGTTTATTTGTTTATACGATTATGGATTTATCGAAGAAAGCTACTATGAAATTGATTTTACTATGATTTTATTGATATATGAAAAATGATTCTTATGAGATTGATCACTCCTTGATGATCATGCATACGAGCATTATATGACTAAGACTGGGAGATCTTGATCAAGTCCCCAGTACCTTATTGACAATGGCCATTGTTACGAGGTAGGAACGGCTTAGGGATGGATCCCGGCCCCTTGTGGGTACGCCTAATTCCTATACGAGGTTCCTTATGGGATACGAGATTTGTGCATGAATCTCTTGGAGATTTATCTTCTTATTGATATATGATATATAATCAATGATTGATTGATTGATTGATTGATTTGATCTATACAAAGAGTATATGATTTGACCAAAAGGTTACGAGAAAAAGTGAATGAGTTTTAAAGCATATGATTTCATGATACGAATACTGTTATTTTATTTTAATGATCTACTTGAATGAAATGAATTGCGAAAAGAGTATATGATTTCAACGAAAAAGTAACGAAAGATGAATGAGTTTTATATGCTAATATTGGAATGATTTCACAAGTTTGATTTTATGATAATAATTTTGATTATTGATTTTTAAAACTGCATATAGTGGCATGGTACCACTCTTTTATATGCTCTTCCTTACTGAGCGTAAACTCACCCCTTATTTTTCTACCCAGACTATTTGCAGTAGATTCCGCTCATACGAGAGGAGCACGATTTTTGGACCCTACAGTATTTCCTTCGAGACTGGTTGTTTATCCAATGAAGGTATATTGTATTTTCTATATATCTCAGACTTGTCTGGTACAGTACTTATTAAGTTGTAAAGGCTAAGGGGATGTAAATTAAAAAGAAAGAAATTTTGTATATGTGCCTAGAGACCTGCACTTTTATATAAGGATATATCGAATGTCCAAATTTTTGTGGACTTAATTATATGAAATTATTTGGCATTTTAATTGCATTGGAATCATGTGAAAACTGTGGTTTTTGGATGGTATATAAATTGTGTTTAAAGTGCAGGAGGTTAGGATATTTGCAGCAGTTATGCCGTCGAAATTTTGTCAGAAATTTACTAAATCATCATAAAATATTCTATGTACATAATCGAGTGAAATGAAATAAGAAATCGACATCGACAAACAGCCTAATCAATCCGAAAATAAGAACAATTAATTGAATATTTTTGCCGAAAATCGGATGTTACACATCACTTCTCACACAGCGCTCCATCTTTGTTTCTTGAATTAGCACCATTTCAATCCTTTGCTGCCTAATGAACCTTCTCAAACTACCTTTTTTCACATCCGATGAAACACCTCTAATATTCCACGATGCAATTCTCATGACTAAAGACACACCCTCACTATTTTAACCTCATCAATTCCATGTCCTTCAATTTTTCCAAGATAATTTGCTCGTCGCATTGAGCAGACAAGCCAAGCATTTTCCCTACGTTCCAAATTTCCTCCGCCTCTTTCATAAGAATAGCATTTCTGTTTTGAAAATCGCCATCAGACAGTGATGCATTCTCTACTTTCTCACTCTCTACCGAACGTAAGCTTCCTTTCTCCTTTTTATTAATACTTTTTTTGCCCCTTTTCTTTCCTTTTTTTCTACTGACTGAAACTAACTTCTTTTCAATATCTGCATATAGTTTCCACTTTCTTTCTTTCGGGATAGATACATTTTCACCCTCTTCAGAATCAGAAACATGCGAATCCACTACTTCATTAATTTCCCCCACGTCACCAACACCTTTACTAGAAGCCACCTCATTCTCAATACTAACAGAGTGCTCCTTTTCATTTCTTGGGCCACTCCCCTCCGCCACCACATTAATTACCTCCTCACCATGAAAAACAACTCCCTGCTCATTTTGTTTGTCATTCTCCTCGATTACTTCATTTCCATTAGTAATAGCCTCAATAAAGTTAAGCTTTCCAACATCTTCCTGACAGTAATTAAAACTTACTGACAAAGCTTCATTAATGGTCTGCTTCTGAGAAACCACTTCCCAATTCGAAAAGTCTTCTTCCTCCAGATATTGCCTGTTCATCTTCCGTTCTTACATTTCCATTGTCATCACTAGAGCTACTTTGGGGGCTTCGATTCTGGATCTTTTCACCTTGGTACATCAATGCTTGTTCTTTATAGCAACAAGGAGTAAAAGACACCAATTTTGGGTCCATTTCAGAAACTCTAACAGGGAACACTTTATTACCAACTTGTAACTGGATAATCTCCTCAATACGTCGAACGAAATTGTAGACGATCTGCATTACTCCCCTATCGAATGATTCTTGCTTAAAAGACTCCCCTTCCATGCAAATAAATTTACCCAGTTGATTCGCAATATTAGCGAATGAAGCTAAACACCACGCATGAATTGGTATCCCATAACATGCAACCCAAACTCTCCTACTAATAATATCAAATTCTTCAGACCACTCCTGGATGTCATAGAACCACCTACTCAAACATGTCCATTTCTCCTCCTTCATACCAGCAAAAAGGTCTTTGTCCTGGAAAGTAATCAGAAATAACTGGCTTGAGATTCTCCTAATAGTCAATCTGTGTAAACCTTCTCTCTGAATCTGCTCACAGATTATTTCTGGCTCAACAGAACTTTGACACCTTCCTATGACACTCCTTTCCAGCAAATGCAAGTTCTCGATATCAACAACTCCTTGACACTTCATGATCATCTCTTCATTCTTCTCTTCCAGTTGCTCCGTGCAAGAACCATTAAGAAGGACCTGGCGATAAGACCGTTTTAAACCAGTCCCCTCATGTTCTTCCTTCGACTGTGATCCACTTCCACCATCAGTGCCAGTGCTCCTGATGGAAGGTAATTGTGTATTTTTCACTTTGCCTATCGGGTGCTAACATGGACTGCTGTAGTTTTGCACTCAGCTTGATGTCGTGAGTTTGAATAAGCTAAACATGTTAGATTGGTCGTGTGCATTAGGCTAACCATAGGGTTGAGCCAGTACAATCTTTTTTGAAATTTCTTTAATTCAATGTCCATCTTTAATTATCTCGGACTTTCAAATTTAACTGTTTTTATAGTAATTATTTTATGATGTATATGATAATACTACGATTTTGGTTTGACTTCATATAGACACTGATTTCCCAGCATTGCTGCCTATGGTCCGCCATTGGCTAAGTTGAAGCTTGAGGATCCAAGGTTGATTGATCCCATGGAGAATAAACCACATATGAAATCCATTCTCGAGTGCTTAAAATTGTTGATTTGGCAAAATAAAACATATTCGAAGTCCTTGCCAATGCCAGGTTAACTATATACAAATTCAAAATGACAATCCAGTTGTTTCTTTTGACGCAGGGATTAATAATAATATAATTAGCAGCGGTAATTCAACGAAGGAAATGCTCAAATTCTACTCTTAAGTAGATTTTCAGTGTTGCTTATAAGTAGATTTGATAATTTGTATATATATTTGGTGCAATGTTAAATTGTGTTTGTGTAAAACATGTAAATTACTAAATCAAAATTTATGTCGACACATCAAACACCATCGTCCTAATTAAGAATTAAATTTGCACCAGTAATAACCTGCCTTGGGTGCTTCTGCAAAGCTCAGTCACTCTCTGTCTATGATCATGATGTCCCCTACTTGAAGATCCTTTCAAGTGGAGTGAAACTCTCAATGTTCACACCTGCAGACTCAGACAGGGGTCAAGATGTAACGACAGCATAATCTGAGTGGTTCCAAATTATAACAAATCATCAAAGCTTAGATTAAGTATAATTTAAGGAGAATTGGATTTTTTTTTCCTAGTGCTCAGTTTCATAGCGTATTGATTCATTAAAAAAAAATCTAAACAGTGAATCTAGGAGGAATAATTAGCTGTTAACTAAAACCAAATTTAGATTATTGAAGTAAGAAAAACTAAATACATATATTTATATTTTAATTATGAGAAATTATCTCACACCGTTAGTAAAATTTTTAAACTTCAATGATCATACTATACGGATGAAACATATCCATTGAGTATAAAAATATAATTTTTAATTAGCATATTAAAACATTCAAATGTGTCACACCCCCAACTATTTAATATTCAGTGAAATGATTCTTGAAAACATTTTTCTTTTGTCATGCATAAACTTTTATTCTTTCTCTATTTGATTCTCGTTTCTTTTCTTAGTCTCCATGAATTCACACAAAAACGAATAAAAAAAAGCTTTAGAACAAAAGTGGGAATTTTTTTTTAGAAGGAACTCTTCTCCGCTTGTTTCTCTTCCAAATCCAATAATAGTGTAGGGATTCCTCGTACTAGTTTGCAGCATTATTGTTTTTTCTTTTTAAAAATTAGATTAGAAAGACCGATGAATTTTTTTATTATTTTTTAAAATGATTCTTGAAAACATTTTTCTTTTGTCATGTATAAACTTTTATTCTTTCTTTATTTGATTCTCCTTTCTTTTCTTAGTCTCCATGAATTCACACAAAAACGAATAAAAAAAAGAGCTTTAAAACAAAAGTGGGAATTAAAAAAAAAGGAACTTTTCTCCGCTTGTTTCTCTTCCAAATCCAACAATAGTGCAAGGATTCCTCGTACTAGCTTGTAGCACTATCATTTATCTTTTTAAAAATCAGATTAGAAAGACTGATGAATTTTTTATTATTTTAATTTTATTTTATTCTCCAATATCGTTTAACTTTATTTTATTCTCCATTTCTTTCAATGAGAATCACGTTCATAATTTTTAAGTTACCATGCAATCAAATAATTTTGAGTATTTTTTTTTGCTCAGCCAATCAAAATGATATTTCATTAATAAGAAAAATATTACAGCTGAATAATCCCAAACCTAACGTTGGGTCACAGAAAACATCAAAACAGAAAAGACATTAAGAAGACTCGGAGGAAAAAATCCCTTCTTTACAATTTACAACTAATCCCAAAATGCACAAAAGAAATCCTCTCTTGATACCCCCATTTTTGCTAAGGAGACAGCAAAGGAATTGGATTCTCTAAAACAATGAACACAATCTACAGAATAAATCCTACCACAATGTCTATCAATCTCATTGAAAAGCTTCCACTCCTATTTTTCACCCATGATACTGTGAAGTCCCCAATTTCATGTAACTCCCCCTAATTGTAAAGTATTCTAAGTTAGAATGATTTAAATAAATATGAAATTTTGATGTATAAATGATATATAGGACATAGAAAGAATAATGAAATTGATAGTCAAATAGTCAATGGAATAAATTTTGATATGATGAGAATAATTGGAGTATGATAAAATAAATATCAGATTTTGTGGTGATTAAATGACACGTGGCATATGGTTGGAAGAAGAGGAATTAAGATGGTCAAATGGTCAATGGCTGAGATGGTTAAATAGATAATTTCACATTTAATGAAGTTAATGAGTCATCATCACTTCCATCAAGAATCGGTAGCTATTAACTCTTCCTCCAAGATTTTCCCAAGTTTTCTCCTCTATTCACCTTGTAGAGCAACCATTTCCAGCCATCGAATCATTGAACTTTAGTAACGAAAATCGTTCCTTATCGTTAGCCTAAGCTATACTTGGAATTTGGAAAGTTGAATCCAAATGGTTGAGGAGATCTATTGATGTCAAATTTGGTCATCGACAAAGGTAAGAGATGAAGTGATTTTGTTTAATTCTGTTGATGGTTTGGAGTTAGATTATGTTGGTGTAATATGTTTATGGTATTAAAATGAAAGGAAGTTAAAGGTCTGAACTATCATGGCTTTTGTGCAACTTGAAGGAGTAAAGACTAAGGATTGATACAAGCAAGCTACTGCATATTCGGAGTTTATTGAGGTAAGGAATATATGTAACTAATATAGGGTAACTATATTTGCATGTCTTGGGTGCTTTGGGATGAAGTACAAGTTGATTTTACATGCAGGAATTTAAAATTTGTGTTTTGTTTTAAGTACCAAAATGCTAGGAGCAGTCGACTGCCTTAAGTAGCAGCCGACTGCCTAGAGACAGCCAAAGCGTAGATTTTTTCGAAATCGATCGAAACCAGTCGACTACCCTGTTTCCAGAAAACATTTTATTTCAAACCAGTCGACTGCTATATGGCCAGTCGACTACTATTTTCCAAAATGCATTCTGTTTCAAAACCAGTCGACTGCTATATAGACCAGTTGATTGCCCTGTTTTCATAAGTATTCTGTTTGCGAAACCAGTCGACTGTTATATGACCAGTGACTGCTATTTCCTTGGAAGCATTCTATTTCAAAACCAGTCGACTACCCTATTCGACCAGTCGACTACCTCTACGCGTTTTCAAATTTTAAAATATTTAAATTTAAAAGAAAAGAATTTAAGAAAATCAATATATGCTATAGCAGCCGACTACCCCTAGAGACTAGTCAACTGCCCTATTTGAAAAGGAAGTTTTGAAAGCAAAATCTTATGACTTTAATTGTATTACAAGGAAAGTATTTGATAAACAAAGAAAGTATTTGATAAATGTTTTGGAGATCGAAGACTCCTTGGGTGATCATGCACATCACTTGTTTACTTGTACTTGGCTGAGGGACCCCAGTCAAGCCTTCAGTACCACAGATGTCACCTGACTAGTGTACACTGTGGATTATCGACAATGGCCATTAGTCTCTGTTACTTGTTTGGCTTAGGGGAGGATCCTTGGCCCTTACGTGGGTACGCCACTTGACGTCTTTATGGGATTATCCCTTGCGGGATATATTTGCCGTATCCCTTATAAGATTATTTGGTGCATGATTCTATTGGAAGTTAATTGACTTCCATCTATTTGAAAGTATTTAAAGTTATTTGCATTTGAAGCTACTTGTATTTGAAGTTATTTGCATTTGAAGCTACTTGTATTTGAAGTTATTTGAAGAAGGTACATGATGTATGCTTTATAATGATTTTACATGACATTATAGAGCCAAGCAGGAGACCTACACATAGTGATATAGTACGCTGTTTTATATATGTTTCTTACTGAGCATAAACTCACTCCTTTACATTCAATTTTTCAGACTATATGAAGTAACCATCTGCTCTAGACAGAGGAGCTTATCATCGGGATTTTGTATTTACGCTTCCTAATATTGCTTGAAGGTATATTTATTTGATATGTATTTCAGCTATTGTACAGTACAATAACGTATGTTAGGTAAATTGGGGAAGTAAGCTACGTAAGCTATGTAAGTTATGTGAGATCCTATGGAGTGAGGTTATGTTTATAAATGAGATAGTTATAATTTAATTGAATTTGAGATCTCTAAGCAAAACGATTAAGTAAGAAATATAAGTTAAGTGAAGAATGACATTGACAAACAAGACTAAGTTATCTTATGTGAAATGAAAAAGTTAGTTGTTATTTGGGAAGTGACGAGACGTCACAGATTGGTATCAGAGCAAGTTTAGTCTGACGTTTGTTGATGTCATTAGGTTAAAGATAGTGTACATCCCCAAGTACTGTACTTGTCTGAATACATTGCAAGGTATAACTGTTTGAAGTTATACTAAATCAATTGATTTAATGGTGATATTGACAGAATGAGCTCTCGTAGAAGTGGTACTCGTAGAGGATGAGGATGTGTAACAACCCAATTCCACTATATAATGTGTTACTTACTTATAACTTATGCTTACTACCGGTTGGGCTGTCTGTGATGCTTAACAACTCTCAATACTTTAATAAGATTTTGTTCTCTTATTCCTCGTAAATCATATGAAGCTATGAATTATTAATCTTACAAATGTTTATACATTCCCTCCTATCTAAAGTAGTACTGTACCATTTTACTGAATATATAAAAGAATACAACATACCTTCGATATCAATCTTGGGAAGGTAATTCTCTTTGTCCTAACTCAACAATCTGTGGAGTGGAAAAATAAGGAGTGAGCGACAACGTGCTCAGTAAGGAAGGTGTATGCTGCTTATGAATATAAAAACTATATTCTCAAAACACTTAATTATCCTAACGATCAAACGCATTAGGAAAAGAATGAATGTAGTTAACGTTAAATAGAATTCAATGGATCCTTTCAGTAAAATCGAAAACATATAATTGAGACTAGGCAACAATTTAAATCATGCAAAGACACAAGTCGTCCGCTTTTGGGGTGCACCCATAGGCGATCGCCCCTCACGGCTATCTCAACTAGATTTATGGCCATAATCTATAGGTGGTCCTCGAGTCCACTTGCCAAGTGATCTCGAGACCGCTGATGACTTGGCGGGTCCATCAGCCCTGTGACGCCCTGAAGTGCACTCGTTGGTCTATTTGACCTGAGCCATCGCCCCAGATGGGTCACGCAAAGTATATGTATAATAATGCATGAACTCATGGCCTAATGTCTCAAAATCAAGTTATATCACATGAAAAACCTTTATGGAATTATTTCATAAAGTCTATCATTTCCACAAAATGATTTGATTTCCAAAAGGTTTTATAAAATAGTAAAACAGCCCGCAATCTCAGCATTTTCCGTGTGAGAAAGGCACGGGTTAACTGGCTTGCCCATGGCTAGTTCGCCCATAGTCAGCTCGCCAATGGTCAACTCGCCCATTGGTCAACTCGCCCAATGGTCAACTCGCCCCAAAAAGGTTTCATGTTTCTATTTTCGAAATATTAAAGTAATTCATTTTTCACTGAGAAAATACTCCTCAAACCTGTTCGCCATGATCAGCTCGCCCCTCACGGCTCGCCCATGACTAACTCGACAAGGCTGCGAATTAATATTCGCCCGCCACTGAGCTTTTCAAAACAAAGAGAAATTTGGCTCGTCCATAACGGATCGCCCGCCTTTTATTTAAAGTAAGGGTCGCCCGCCCCAAATTAATATTAAAAAGGTTCGCCTAACTTTGGCTTGCCTGGATTTCTCTTTAAAACAAGGGCACTCGCCCAGATTCTCATAAAAATTCTTAGCTTAATACTTTATAAAAGGTTGGGCTCGCCCGCCCTAACTAGTTCGCCCAACTAACAACATATGGCGGCTTGTAGCTCGCCCAAAATCAAAACACTTTATCAAGCCAATGCATGTCAGAAAACAAAACAATTTCTAATATTTTCCTAACCTTTTTACTCCACAGGACATGCATTTACATCACATACCATATCCTTACCTGATCTCACGAAGTCTTGCTTCGCCTTGCTTCCTGCTCGCCGATAGCAATTCCCAATTCCCGGCTGCAAATAATTTATGAGACTATTAATATTTTCTTTTCTAACAATTTTTCTAAAACTATTTTCAATCACTTTGGCGAGATAACAGTTCGCCCAACTGAGCTCACCCAGACTTACATTGGCTTTTCTACTCGCCCAATGCCTTATACATGTGAGTTCGCCATACAGCTTTCTACTCAGAGATGAGCTCGCCCATGAATTAAACTAGTGTTGGGCGACCTTGCCCTCTTGAACAACACTTTGGCGAGTTCTCTATTACCTACTCGCCTCATTGGCGATCATTGGTCCTCGCCCTTACTTCCACTTTCCAGATTTTAGCTCGCCCATACTAATTGAGCTCGCCCATTATCATTATTTCCAGTATTTTCATTGTCTATTCTCGATTCAGACTACACCTTGTTCTAGTTCTTATATATTCTAACATGATTTAGCTAAAACAAGGCTATATCTATGTTTATTACATTATAAAACATAGAAACCCAATATTGAATATTAAGAGAACCATAGAATTTATGGAACTCACCTTAACCCAGTTGTTCTTCCAAAAACAAAAAGTTTTCTTGCCTCCCTTAGCTTTTCTTCTCTTGTTCCTTGGCTTTTCAACACTGCGGAAGGGTTTGGCTAACTAAAAGATGAAATTGCATGGCTCATTTATGAGAAAAACGGAGGAATGGAAGATGAACTTGCAGAGAAACAGAATGGGTGAGAAGGTTATTTGAGAAGATGAAGTTGGCTAAATCATCTTCCCTCACATATTCCTTCTTATATAGCCATGTTGATCCTGTTAGAAACTACCACCTGTTTCCTTATCACGTTTCTTTCATCATTACATGCATTAAAACTAAAGAAACTGCAGCAAAAAGGAACGGTGTAAAATCTTTACTGAAATCCCGTTTTTTTGACTAATCTCACTTGCCATTTATTGCTTAGTCCCATTGTCAAGAGAAGCAAGTGGCGAGAAGTCCACTATTAGCCCCTTTCCTTGACTTTTCTCTTTTCTTTTTTTCTCTTCTCCACGCCAACTCATTTCCAGCAATGTTGATTGGCTATCATCACAGTCTTTTATTCATTTTGTCCTCTAGCCATTAATCTCTTTCATACCTTCATTTAATGCTTTCATACCTTTTATCAAAATTAAATCCCAACAATTTCTTATTACACTTTAATATTTGTTTTTCTTTCTTTAAACACCATACTATAAATCATCACTTAAGTTGAAAAGTGGAAATTCACATTCGGTTATTCTTTAATTTCACTAAAAGAATTTATTTTCACTATCAATAATGTACACATATGGTATACAGTATAATAAAATTCGGATTTTACAGGATGGGGTCGAGAAGAGCCACCCCCAACACAGTCTTCTCCTCCATCTCCATCGCATAGCCCTAATACTAGGCTAGCTAGAATGGAGAAACACATGAAAGCTATGGCCACGATGTTCACGCAGTTTATGTCGAATTTTTCGAATGTGGCCCCTAGTGCACCCACAGCCTAACCTACTGTACCACTTACTACATCAGGAGACGCTCCTCCTGTACCTCCTACTTCTATTGTACAGCCCCCACCGGCACCGACGGAGTTATCCCCACCAACCCCAGCTACTGAGAGGTGGGATCCCAACGCTTATTGCAGTGTTACTCTGATTAAGGAATTTAAGAAGTTAGATCCGCCTAAGTTTAAGGGGGATATAGTCCGTTGACCGTAGAAAACTAGGTGAAGGCGGTCACTAAATCTTTCGAATACATGACATGTTCCGAGAGAGAAAAGGTGGGTTTGGCATCTTATTTATTAGTGGACGATACAGAGCATTGGTGGCAGTCCACTCGAACCATTTTAGAAGCCTAGCATGCTGAAGTTACATGGGATAGATTTTTAGAGGCTTTTAATGAACAATACATTCTCCGTACTGAACAGACTAGGCTGAAGATTGAGTTTTTGAACTTGACTCAGGGGACGATGATGGTTAATTAATATGAGTCGAAGTTCAATATATTGAGGAGATTTGACCAAGAAGTTCTGAGGAGTGAGGGACATAAAATCTACAGGTTCATAGAAGGATTGAAGTCTCCTATTAGATCCAAGTTGTATCCCATGGATATTACCACTTATGGAGAGGCGGTCCGTAAGGCTTAGTTATGCAAGCAGGACTGTGAGTTGCACCATGCTGAATTCCGAACTAAGGGTAAAGGCAAAGAACCAATGAAACGTAAGTCAGAGGAGAAGGCCTCCAGTGATAGGTATCCTTATAGGAGAAATAGACCATATGAAAGAGCCTCAACAGGTAAGGAAATAAATTATAAGAAAATGACTCCTATTTTAGCTATATGGTTATATAGAAATGTACTGAACTTTAAGAGTTTATGATGGTTATGGTATAGGGACTCTTAGATCTACCGGGATCAAGATAAGTGATGAGAAATCTCGACATTCGGCTGGTAGTACTGTGAAATCCCCAATTTCATGTGAATTCCCTATGATTGTAAAGTAATTCGGCTTAAATGAAGTAAATAGATATGAGAATTATGAAGGGTAAATGATGCATGGAACATGGGAGAAGTAATGAGATGGAAGATTAAATAGTCAAGGAAATTAAATTGATGTTATAAGAATAATTGAGGTATGAGCAAAGAATTAATATCAAAAAATTAAGTGTAACTAAAGACAAGTGTTATATGGAAGAAAGGAGACCAATTAAATGAATGGTCAAATAATGATGGTTAAAGGTTAAGATGAATTGATTTAATTGGATGATGATAAAATTTATATCAGATTTTAATTGGTGTAATGAGATGTGGCTGATATGAAAAGGGAAGAAGAGAAGTAATGGTCAAAGAAGGGTAAAAAAGCATAGTCAAAAGGAAACATGGCTGAGATGAGATGATTGGGATAAAGAGGATTTGCATGCATTAAATGAGGCTGCATGAGTCATCACCTCCAGCCATCCCCCACGGCAGCAACCCTCTTTCCAGCCCTCTCCCTCTCGTCCTCTCCATTTCTCCAAGTTTCCGTAAGCTTCCATTCCTACTCCCCTTGACAAACACTCTTGTTTAGTAACCAAATCGTTAAGCTTATTAGATGAAAAATGATCATAGTCACTAGACGAGGCTATATCTGAAGTTTGAGGGATCGATTCCAAGTAAATTGAGAGATCAGAAATCCTAGAATTTGGTGATTTATAAAGGTAAGAGATGGAAGTGGTTTTAGTTGATTTCATTCATGGTTTGGAGTTGAGTTAAGTTGGTATGATATGTGTATGATGAAATTTTAAAGATTTGCCTTGATATGATGATTTCAGATTTGAAGAAGTAAATCAAAAAGCTAAGGTTGATGCGACCAAGCTTGAGGATTATTGGCAATCGAGGTAAGGAATTTATGTAACGGACGTAAGGCGGCTATGTCCGCATGTTTTAATATGATTTTGATTGATTTTGGAGAGAAGTGCCCGCTGTTTTGTACAGAAAAAGATGCATATTCGGTTTCTACTCCTAATACCAATTAGGCTAGGAGCAGCCGACTGCCTTAAAGGGGAGTCGACTGCCTAGAGACAACCAAAGCGAAGATTTTTCGAAAACCGACTCAAACCAGTCGACTGCTATGTATGTCAGTCGACTGCTATTTTCCAGAAAAGCATTCCGTTTCAAACCAGTCGACTGCTATATGGAACAGTCGACTGCTATTTATGAAAATGCATTCTGTTTCAGAAATAGTCGATTGCTATATGGGACAGTCGACTGCTATTTATGAAAATGCATTCTGTTTCAAAACCAGCCGACTGCCTATAAAACCAGTCGACTGCTATGTTTCCAAAAGTATTCTGTTTCGAAAATGGTCGACTGCTATATGACCAGTCGATTGCTATTTGCTAAGAAGCATTCTGTTTGAAAACTAGTCGACTGCTATATGGACCAGTCGACTGCCTTTATATGTTTTCAACGATGAAAATATCAGAATTTTAAAAGAAAAGAATTTCGATAAATGAAAGTATGAAGCAGCAGCCGACTGCCCTGTGAGACCGGTCGACTGCCCCGTTTTGAAAAGAGGTTTTTAAACCTATTTCAAGAAGTATGAAATGTCATGGCCAAAGAGCCATATGGCATATGTTTTGAGATTATGCACTTTCATGTTTCTAGTAGGGGCTCTGATCAAGTCCCGAAATGATGTATGTTAAGGGCTGAGGAACCATAAGTCAGGCCTCAGTCGCTACATAAGGACACCTGACTAGTGTTACTGTAGCCCCCGACAGTTGGCCAAATTTGTCTATGTTACATGTTCGGCTAAGGGAGAATTCCTGGCCCTACGGGGTACGCCACATGATGATGATGATGATGCAGTGCATAACTCCATTAAAGTATAAATAGTTTTTATGTTATTTAAAAACTATACGTATATGCGATTTCGAAGAATAAAGAAATCGGAAGTTTTTGGTTTACTTGTATAAGAAGTTTTAAAAGAAGTATATGATGTATGATCTCAAGAAAGTATAAGATGTTTTAAGAAAAGTATGTATGTATGTAAATGGTATTTGAAAGAAGTACTTGAAGTATGTTTCGAATGAAGTATATGACGTATGTTTTCCCATGATGATTTAAAAGAAGTATACGATGGGTGTTTGCATATGCTATTATGAAGAACTTACTATATTTGATGAAAGTACATGAACATGCTTTATGATGATTTTACATGACATTATAGAGCCAAGCAGGAAAACGGCATATAGAGGCATAGTACGCTCTTTTACATATTTTTCTTACTGAGCGTAAACTCACCCCTTTACGAACATTTTTCATACAGACTATCTGAAGTAATCCCTCGCTCTCGATAGAAGAGCCTACGAGTGGATCTTGAAAGTTACCTTCGAGAGACGCTTCCCAATTAGTATAGAAGGTATACTTATGTAATTATGCTAAGTAAATTGTAATTCAGCTATGGTACAGTACAAGTAACATTAATGTACATAAGATGTCGGGATTTAAGTTAAGATGATGTGTAAGATCCTGTGAAATATACATGTATCATTAGTCTGTTTTATTGGAATTGGATTATTCATATTGAGCTGCTAGATATTAAGCTTAAGAAAGAAAAGAATGATTGACATTGACAAGCAAATCTAATCAAGTTAAGTGAAAGAGGAAAAAGTTAAATGGTAAGATGTAGTGGAGGGGACGTCACAAGT
Organism: Heritiera fomes; assembly: GCA_032173925.1. Lineage (NCBI taxonomy): Eukaryota > Viridiplantae > Streptophyta > Magnoliopsida > Malvales > Malvaceae > Heritiera > Heritiera fomes. Next base: position 9,046,488 of record JAPDPM010000021.1, on the reverse strand, counting down.
ACCGCTAGCTCACCAACGACTACGATGCAGAAATGTGAGCATTGTTGGAAATTTCATGTCACATCCCGTGACCACATTTTTCACGTATTTCTATACAACTTATCCGATTGGGCTGTCTGTGATACTTCACTTTTCATATTCATTTAACTATTAAATATAAAATTCGTAATATCAATTACATCCCCTATCTTAATTCTCAAGAAAGTAGTACTGAAAGTAAGTCTAAATACAGAAAATAAATGATCATACCTCATATTATAAATCAAGCTGTCGCAATGTCTCCAAATGCACAGCCGAAATGCTTGTATGTCAGATCTCACAGTCACCGAAAATCTGAAATGTTAAAATTGGGGAGTGAGCAAACCACGGCTCAGTAAGAGAGTTATATGCAACACTTGATATTCAGCTACCTATATGCTGAAAATAAAATTTTCACCTTCTTTAAATCTTCCTAGAGGCTCTAGGCTCACATGTAGGAAGGATACTACAGTCGGCTAGGGATCCGGATGGAGTCAGGCAGGTTTTTTGAAATACCTGTCTTGTCCCAAAACCTAGAAGCAACTGTAGAGAGTACTATATTCCTTGTTCTCAAAACGATATAATTTTCGTTTTCACAGAGTAAACCACTTATTTCTTTTCACTTTCGTACAATTTAAAACACGTGACAGTTCAGTAATAAAACAGTGGTTTCCTTCAGTACAGTTAAAACACATGACAGTACAGTAGCAAAACTTGTAGTTTACTTTCTTTCTCATCAGTACAGTAACCGTATCTTACAGTTCAGTAAAACAGTAATATTCAATACAGTACCATTCGGTAAAACAGTATTTTGCAAATCAGTAAAACAATATCTTGATACGGTTCAGTCAGTAAGCAGTAAACAGTAGCTACCAATTCAGTAAACAGTATACGGTAGCTTTCAGTTCAGTATCATGGAGACCAGGCAACACCCTACATATATCATGCTATAATAATATCATCCCTAATAGGGGAAACACATGAGATCTATGGCCATAGTCTATAGGGTCCTCAGTGTGCACTGATCAGGTGTCCACTGGGACGCTGATAATAGGATTAGTATCTATCAGCACTAACACGTGACACGTGAGCATGATATGGGGCCTAACAGTCTCAAAATAGTAAACTCGTGATATTAACCCTATTTATGAAATCAATTTCACTGAATATAAGTTCAATCAATCCACAAATATTCATAAGGAAAATATTTTCATCTTACGAATAACAATTTATAAAATATTCATACTGGGGTCATCATTCCCGAAAATGTTCTAAACATTATAGAACAGTATAAATCACATTTTCCATACGGTGAAAACAGTTTATAAAATAATCACTGTAAAGTATAAAAGGTCATAACTGTCCTTTTTCACCGTAAAACATAAACGCACGCTTTTCCGTGCTTTCTATCAAAAACATGATTTTCAAAGTTATCGGGATTCAAATCAATTAAGTTTATGATTTATGGAAAATTAAAATATTTATTTTCCAAATCAACACTCCCGTCCCGTGTTTTCTCTGTAAATACATGCAGAGACCTTTTAGTCTCAAAACACTGTTTTCCACTTTTAATTACCTTTATGGAATTTTCTATAAACACTTATTTTCACAATTGAACCCATAAAGGTTATTTATAAAATCAAATGAATATTTGGAGAAATATTATTAAAATATTCACTTTGATCCTTTTCATTTTTCACCTCGTTTCATGTGAAATATCACCTATCGGGATAAATTTAGGTAATTTCCTTTTTCACAATTTTCAAAAACATGAATATTTTAAAATTAATTATTGTATATTCATGTTTTATGAAAACTAATCGATTTCTCGATTTTCGTGGTTAGAAATCGTTTCTCGTAATGAAAAATCATTTATTATGATTTTCGGTTATTTTTTTTTCCAATAACTTTCGGCAGTATAACGGCTGCCGATTGGCTAGCCTCTTGCACGGAAAATACAGTTTAAATCTTAACCGGTAAATCACCACAATTTTCCAACCAATCATTATCAATAGCATTTAAAAAATTAAATGCATAATTTAAAACATGTGTGCCAAATATCCTTACAGGCTGCACATGTCTCCCTTACCTGTCTCGGGTCGACGACTGCCTCTCGAAGGTCGCGCCTGTGTTCACTTCGCCCGATTCCATGGCTCAGTTATCGAGGGAATTTTTTGGAAATTAAAATTTTAAAATTTAGAACTTTTTCATAATTATTTAAATAAATAAATTATTTAAATAATTTAACACTTTCCGGGATTTCTTACTGATTCTTGTAATTCCCGAGATTTCTCGTAATTTTTGAATTCTCGAGAATTTTCCTTTTCTCTCTCTTTTCTTCTTTTCCTCTTTTCTTTCTTTTTCTTTTTCTTTTCCTTTTCTTTTTCTTTTTCCTTTCTCTTTTTCTTTTTCTTTTTCCTTTTTCTTTATTTTCCTTTCCTGGCTGGACCGGTTCAGACCGGTCAGATCCCCTCATCGCCGGTTCTTCTCCGGCGGCCAGTTCTCCTATGGTTCAATGGCCCCTCAGTTGGCCGGCGCCACGACAAACCTGGATCTGGCCTCCGTTCATCCCGAATCGGTGGCACGGCGGTGGATCTACTCGGTTTACCTTCGGTTTCTCCTACTTCTTCGCCACTCCTCCTCTGTCTTTCTCCGCCTCATCGGTGGCCTCCTACCTCTTCCTCTTCCTCCGACGGTGCTTCGGTGGCAGTGGCGGTGGCCAATTTGGCCGGCACCGCCAGATCCCTTTTTCCTCTTTTTCTTTCCTTTGCTTCCGCCGGCTTCTTCTGTTTCTTTCCTTTCTTCCGCCACCGGCAGCTTCTTTCCTTTTTCTGGCCGGTGGCGTCTCACCCTTCTCCTTTCTCCCTCACCGACGGTGGCAGCTCCGCCACCGTCGGCCTCACCTGGGAGGATCGGGTTCCTCCCGATCTTTCCTTTCCTTCTGTTTTCTGTTTTCTTTCCTCTTTTGTTTTTTTGTCTTATTTCCATATTTAGTATATAATATACTATATACTAGATACTATATAATATATTTCATACATATAATATATACTATATATTATACATATATTATTTCATATACAATATAGTACAATATATATTATATATAAAATATATATTGTATATTACAAAATATATATCTAGTAGTACATATATATATGTATATTTATATATTTTTAATTAAATAACCTTTATATATATTTTCTTAAACTTTAATGTAAATTAATATTTACATCTCTTATATATGTATATATATATGTATATACATAAAATATCATATTTATATACATATGTATTCTTTAAATTTACTAAATAATATATATATATATACTAATGTATATTAAAATATACTATGTAGTATTTCAATACATATGTATTTATATAAAAATACATTTATATAAATTATAAATTATATAAACGTATTTCTCTTTTATTTCTTATTTTCTTATTTAATTTGGATTTCCATTTATCCAAATTAAATTTCCTCTTTTCATTATTTTTCGAATTTCCAAGTATTCTTATTTCCACTTATATTTTCCTTCACTCGAATTTCCTAATCTGTCACTTCCTCCATTCTTGGAATTTTCACAATATTTCGATCTCATATTATATTTATGTATTCCATTAAATTTCCAATATTAATAATTTCCAATAAATGGAAAATTTACGGTTATCACATTCTCCCCACCTTAAGAAATTCAGTCCTCCGAATTTAACTTAAGTCCAAAGGTGGTACATGCCGTATACTTACGACTTCCGACCTCTAGGTCATCCTCTAAGTAATACTGCCAGTACACTTTCAACATCAAGAGTACTTTAGACCACTACATGCTGTCTTTCATCATATATGCCTATACTCCTGTAGTGAGATACATAAGAGTCCATGCATAGTATTTTTCATGTCACAGCTGATCTATGCTGTTCATCATCCATTTTTCTCACTTAGTGCCAAGTCGATATAGTTTTAAAACTATCAATTACACTTGTCAATCAATTATATGTAAGTGTCCCAGTAACTTTCACATCTCATGCATCTGCTCTCTCAATGTATCTTCAAGCGTTCCAATATTACGCTAAGATATTTACATCAGTACGGAGCGATGCTATCAATACACTTGGGATCTCAAAGCCTTTTGCTATTTCTCATTAAGCATATGGCATCTCAAAGACTCCCATCACATGTAATGCTCACTGGAACTGTACATATACATTTCCACTGTTTCTCACTCATACTTTGACTAAGGCATTAGAAAATCTAAGAGTTTGATAATGAAAAGTGATTCTATTTAGATCTTCAATCTTTAATCACTTTCATATCATCATTTCTCTTTTGGGCTCTTTATTGTCCATAATATTCATTTTTTTTCAAGGCTGCATCTCACTTGCAGACTTTACTATGGATCATCTCTTACAATCATAAATCATGAGACAATCATGTTCTCTTCATGTAGTATGGTCTTTACATCTCTTATTCTTATGATATATTCAACATTACTCAATTTATCCTTTTAATCACCACATTATCTATATAATTCCACCATTTCAAGGTGTGGATATGTGTATATATCATTTTTTGTTTCATTTGCATAACTGGCAGTATACAATTACATATCATTCTTCTTACTCCATTGAGTACCATTAATTTCACTTGTCAAATTTGGCTTGATTTTACATCTAGCCACTGTCATGTGATAATCAACACGAATCATTTCCAGTTTTTTTTTTAAATTTCGGGAATTACTCTTTGTTCCCTACTCATCATACAATTTATCTTCTTATTCCATTTTCATATTGTCACTCTCATCGTTGCAGTCAGTTTTCTCAAGTGGTATGGTACTTTACTGCTAAGATCTTTTAACATCCTGCATACCATCTTTTCTTTACACTTATCCATTTACCGACTTGAGTTTCTTTAATTATGTCTCATTAGTAGAGCAGCTAGTCCCATAATTCTTTTATATATAGGTATTAGTATCTAGCTAGACTCATTATTTCTGTATCTCGATCATTATCTCACTATCATTGACAGATTCACTGTCATTCTGTCAATCTGAAATTATACATTCCTCATAAGGAGACACTGTCTAGCCAAACATCTTATTTGCCAATCTTAACACAATTCCACAGTCTTTAAGAGTTTAAGGGATCATACTAAAATGCTGCTCATTTTTCATTTGTACTTTAGGCTTTATTAATATCTCCTCAATTTATTCATGTACGGATGCCTCATTTCTTAGGCTTATATACCTCACAAGGCAATTCATTAACCTTGTAACCTCAATAGGAACTCATAAAAATTCACTCCGAGTTCTAATCATCATCTTATGGACATCAATCTCCAATCTTTTATTTAATGACGCTTTATACTGAGGCTAGTCTTATAACTCCTCATGTATTTTTTATTAGATTAATAAAGCGTCCGTTTTCATGTAGATGAATACTTGTTCTTCACAAGAACTTTATTAAAAATAGGAATTTACTATATCCTTTAATTCATCTACATATCAAGGTCATCTGTGCTTCTTTCATTCACACTTATACAGATAACTTCATTAACCTCAAATTACATTATCTGTATTTTCATCAATCATACTTTTATCAGTGAATTTCATTATTCACTCATCTTCCAGAGTTAATTCTTAAGCTTTCAGACTCTTTCTATGTTTCCGATGTAAGCTCAGAATTAGATTTCATATAATCCCTCGAGTCAGTGTTAGCTCGATTTCTCCAATCTATATAACTCTGAAAGTTTATCAGGAATAACATCCGATACTGTTTTAATCACTATACTTGTACCATTTTGGACAGATTATCTTTATGTCCTGTCATTTTCACTATGTATCCTCGAGGCAGAGAGAGTTAATATTCAAATCATTTTGAAATATTCTCCACCTTGATTTCATCATTTGTACTATTCACTTTCTCAGTCATTTCTGTAGTCATATCACTTTTCATAATATCCAACGATCCCGTAATAAACATCCAATTCAATACACTCTTAATTCAGGCCCTTACAATCAATAACCGGGCCAATCATTTTGCAACATTCCACTACACTCTTATTGGATCGCATCATACAAGGCCCCGGCCCGTCCCCCGTCCGCCGTCCGCCTTTACACATGTGTACTGTCCTCTTTGACGAGCCCACTGGCCCCCTCGAGGTTTTGTCATGAGGCCTAGCCCATTCACTAGGTCAGTAATAGGGATCGTGATATTCATATGACATCTCTATGCCATTAATGACTCCATCACCATCAATGGATTCAAGATCAACTTGGTTTTATCACTATTCAGCACATCGCTTAACATAGGGGCATTTTCGTCATTTTGACATTTATTTCTTTCTCCTCAGTATACATTGAAATCAATGATTTCATTATCCATGTGCTGATATTATCCTTTCTCATACTAATATCAGCCATTTCAGATCTTGTTTGGTTTCGACAGAGAAGTCCACTAAAATCCATAATTTGGATTATTCTGCTTGCAATTAAGCTTTATATCATCAATTTCTCTGTCAGATCAATCAATTCCAACTTCTGTTGGTCTATTCTGACTCCCGGTAAAATTTTGGAGGCAGGGGTATTTTGGTCATTTTTGGCAAAAAAATGTTCTCTCTCTTCAAATTACTCTCAATCGATGATCTTAAAGTCTATTTAATGATGATATTTCATTCCCCTCCTTTATATCATCACTTTCAGTCTTAGTTCGGTCCGGACCGGAAAGTACTGGTAGGGCCCTCACCAAGTCCTTTCGGTTCCTTACCGAACAGGCCTTAATTTAAATTATAAGAATCACCAATTTTTCGGTAATTTCTGAGCCTATTATTTCTCTTTAATATTTTCAATTTATAATTTCTCACTCCCTTCAAATCATTTTACTAAATTTGCAATCATTTATTTTCTTTATGTATTTAGACTACACAGTACTACAGGGGATGTTAACATCTTTCAACACATTTCCTCTCCAAAAGTATCGACAGACATCAGGCCAACTATACTCTGATACCATTTAATCTGTCACATCCCGTGACCACATTTTTCACGTATTTCTATACAACTTATCCGGTTGGGTTGTCTGTGATACTTCACTTTTCATATTCATTTAACTATTAAATATAAAATTCGTAATATCAATTACATCCCCTATCTTAATTCTCAAGAAAGTAGTACTGAAAGTAAGTCTAAATACAGAAAATAAATGATCATAACTCATATTATAAATCAAGCTGTCGCAATGTCTCCAAATGCACAGTCAAAATGCTCGTATGTCAGATCTCACAGTTATCGAAAATCTGAAATGTTAAAATTGGGGAGTGAGCAAACCACGGCTCAGTAAGAGAGTTTTATGCAACACTTGATATTCAGCTACCTATATGCTGAAAATAAATTTTTCACTTTCTTTAAATCTTCCTAGAGGCTCTAGGCTCACATGTAGGAAGGATACTACAGTCGGCTAGGGATCCGGATGGAGTCAGGCAGGTATTTTGAAATACCTGTCTTGTCCCAGAACCTAGAAGCAACTGTAGAGAGTACTATATTCCTTATTCTCAAAATGATATAATTTTCGTTTTCACAGAGTAAACCACTTATTTCTTTTCACTTCCGTACAATTTAAAACACGTGACAGTTCAGTAATAAAACAGTGGTTTCCTTCAGTACAGTTAAAACACATGACAGTACAGTAGCAAAACTTGTAGTTTACTTTCTTTCTCATCAGTACAGTAACCGTATCTTACAGTTCAGTAAAACAGTAATATTCAATACAGTACCATTCGGTAAAACAGTATTTTGCAAATCAGTAAAACAATATCTTGATACGGTTCAGTCAGTAAGCAGTAAACAGTAGCTACCAATTCAGTAAACAGTATACGGTAGCTTTCAGTTCAGTATCATGGAGACCAGGCAACATCCTAAATATATCATGCTATAATAATATCATCCCTAATAGGGGAAACACATGAGATCTATGGCCATAGTCTATAGGGTCCTCAGTGTGCACTGATCAGGTGTCCACTGGGACGCTGATAATAGGATCAGTATCTATCAGCACTAACACGTGACACGTGAGCATGATATGAGGCCTAACAGTCTCAAAATAGTAAACACGTGATATTAACCCTATTTATGAAATCAATTTCACTGAATATAAGTTCAATCAATCCACAAATATTCATAAGGAAAATATTTTCATCTTATGAATAACAATTTATAAAATATTCATACTGGGGTCATCATTCCCGAAAATGTTCTAAACATTATAGAACAGTATAAATCACATTTTTCATACGGTGAAAACAGTTTATAAAATAATCACTGTAAAATATAAAAGGTCATAACTGTCCTTTTTCACCGTAAAACATAAACGCACGCTTTTCCGTGCTTTCTATCAAAAACATGATTTTCAAAGTTATCGGGATTCAAATCAATTAAGTTTATGATTTATGGAAAATTAAAATATTTATTTTCCAAATCAACACTCCCGTCCCGTGTTTTCTTTGTAAACACATGCGGAGACCTTTTAGTCTCAAAACACTGTTTTCCACCTTTAATTATCTTTATGAAATTTTCTATAAACACTTACTTTCGCAATTGAACCCATAAAGGTTATTTATAAAATCGAATGAATATTTGGAGAAATATTATTAAAATATTCACTTTGATCCTTTTCATTTTTCACCTCGTTTCACGTGAAATATCACCTATCGGGATAAATTTAGGTGATTTCCGTTTTCATCATTTTCAAAAACATGAATATTTTAAAATTAATTATCAGTTTATTCATGTTTTATGAAAACTAATCGATTTCTTGATTTTCGTGGTTGGAAATCGTTTCTCGTAATGAAAAATCATTTATTATGATTTTTGGTAATTATTTTTCCAATAATTTTCGGCAGTATAACGGCTGCCGATTGGCTAGCCTCCTGCACGAAAAATACAGTTTAAATCTCAACTGGTAAATCACCACAATTTTCCAACCAATCATTATCAATAGCATTTAAAAAATTAAATGCATAATTTAAAACAAGTGTGCCAAATATCCTTACAGGCTGCACATGTCTCCTTTACCTGTCTCGGGTCGACGACTGCCTCTCGAAGGTAGCGCCCGTGTTCACCTCGCTCGATTCCATGGCTCGATTATCGAGGGAATTTTTTGGAAATTAAAATTTTAAAATTTAAAATTTTTCCATAATTATTTAAATAAATAAATTATTTAAATAATTTAACACTTTCCGGGATTTCTTACAGATTCCTGTAATTCTCGAGATTTCCCGTAATTTTCGAATTCTCAAAAATTTTCCTTTTCTCTCTCTTTTCTTCTTTTTCTCTTTTCTTTCTTTTTCTTTTTCTTTTCCTTTTCTTTTTCTTTTTCTTTTTCCTTTCTCTTTTTCCTTTTCTTTTTCCTTTTTCTTCTTTTTCCTTTCCTGGCCGGACCGGTTCAGATCGGTCAGATCCCCTCATCGCTGGTCCTTCTCCGGTGGTCGGTTCTCCGGTGGTTCAGTGGCCCCTCAGCTGGCCGGCGCCACGACGAACCTGGATCTGGCCTCCGTTCATCTCGAATCGGCGGCACGGCTGCAGATCTACTCGGTTTACCTTCAGTTTCTCCTCCCTCTTCGCCGCTCCTCCTCTGCCGTTTTCCACCTCATCGGTGGCCTCCTACCTCTTCCTCTTCCTCCAGCGGTGCTTCGGTGGTAGTGGCAGTGGCCAATTTGGCTGGCACCGCCAGATCCCTTTTTCCTCTTTTTCTTTCCTCGGCTTCCGCCGGCTTCCTCTGTTTCTTTCCTTTCTTTTGCCACCGGCAGCTTCTTTCCTTTCTCTGGCCGGTGGCGTCTCACCCTTCTCTTTTCTCCCTTGCCGACGGTGGCAGCTCCGCCGCCGTCGGCCTCACCTGGGAGGATCGGGTTCCTCCCGATCTTTCCTTTCCTTCTGTTTTCTGTTTTCTTTCCTCTTTTGTTTTTTTGTCTTATTTCCATATTTAATATATAATATACTATATACTAGATACTATATAATATATACTATATATTATACATATATTATTTCATATATAATATAGTACAATATATATTATATATAAAATATATATTGTATATTACAAAATATATATCTAGTAGTATATATATATGTATATTTATATATTTTTAATTAAATAACCTTTATATATATTTTCTTAAACTTTAATGTAAATTAATATTTACATTTCTTATATATGTATATATATATACATAAAATATCATATTTATATACATATGTATTATTTAAATTTACTAAATAGTATATGTATACTAATGTATATTAAAATATACTATATAGTATTTCAATACATATGTATTTGTATAAAAATACATTTATATAAATTATAAATTATATAAACGTATTTCTCTTTTATTTCTTATTTTCTTATTTAATTTGGATTTCCATTTATCCAAATTAAATTTTCTCTTTTCATTATTTTTCAAATTTCCAAGTATTCTTATTTCCACTTATATTTTCCTTCACTCGAATTTCCTAATCTGTCATTTCCTCCATTCTTGAAATTTCCACAATATTTCGATCTCATATTATATTTATTTATTCTATTAAATTTCCAATATTAATAATTTCCAATAAATGAAAAATTTATGGTTATCACATTTCATGGGTCACAGACATGTCGTATCGTGAGTGGAGCATGTTTTTGGTGTGGTGAACAAGGACACAGGATTAAGGATTGCCCAAAGAAGAATCCGAAGGTGTCGGAAGGATCGAAAAGGACCGCCCAACCTTTACCTAAGGCCACAACTGTAGAAAAGGGAAAGAAAGCTGTGACTCAAGGACGAGTGTTTGCTATCGATGAGGAGTTTGCAGACGCTTCGTGATTAAGGGTAAGATCCATCTCTTTGACCTAAGTGTTACTGCATTATTCGATCCAGGCTCTACGCACTCTTTTGTTTCTCCAATGATTGCTATGAAATTTCCTGTTGAGCCCGAATCTCTAGGACAACTGTTACAAATAAATACTCCATTCAGGGAATCCCAAATGACAAATATAATGTATTGTGGTTGTAAGCTATGTGTAAGAGAGAGAGAATCGATAGCTGACCTAATCCTATTAAATATGTACGGATTTGATGTCATATTAGGAATGGATTGGTTGGCTGGTAATCATGTGATATTAGATTGTTACGCTAAGAGTGTGATTTTCTCTTCTCCCGTTAGCTATGTTGTGAATTTTACCAATGCTTAATACAGAAGTAGGTTTATCACTTGACTTATTTGTAAATAAAATTAATTGAATATATAATTGTTATGTGAAGGATTTATAGCTTATGTGGTGGACGTAGAACAGAAACGTCTTGAACTCCATGAAATTCCAATGGTTAGCGAATTTCCCAACGTGTTTCCAGATGATCTTCCAGGACTTCCTTCGGATAGGGAAATTGAGTTTACTATCGATTTGGTGCCAGGAACTGAGCCTATTTTGAGACTTCCCTATCGGATGGCTTTAGTCGAACTTGAGGAATTGAAGAAGCAACTTCAGGAGTTACTAGATAAGGGGTTTATACGACCCAGCGTATCCCCGTGGGGTGCTCCTATATTGTTTGTCCGAAAGAAATATGGTAGTATGAGGTTGTGCATCGACTATAAATGGCTGAATAAGGTGACAATCAAAAACAAGTACCTTCTTCCTAGGATTGATGACCTCTTTGATTAGCTTTGAGGTGCACAAGTCTTTTCCAAGATAGACTTGAGGTCGGGGTATCATCAATTGAAGATCTAGAGTGAAGATATCCCTAAGACTGCTTTCAGGACACGGTATGGTCACTATGAATTTCTAGTGATGCCGTTTGGTTTAACAAATGCACCTGCAGCCTTTATGAATTTGATGAATGATGTGTTCAAGCCATACTTGGACAAATTTGTCATCATTTTTGTCGATGACATATTGGTGTATTCGAGATCCCGAGAAGAGCATGAGCAGTATCTGAAGATAGTCCTACAAACCCTCAAAGATCGTGGGTTATATCCCAAGCTAAGTAAGTGTGATTTTTAGCTAGATCAAATCTCCTTTTTGGGTCATATAGTCAGTAAAGATGGAGTTTCGATCGATCCATCAAAGATTAAAGCTGTGGTGCGATGGGAGAGACCGAAAACAATTACGGAGATTAGGAGTTTCTTGGGTCTAGCTGGCTATTATCGAAGATTTGTGGAAGGTTTTTCAAGATTAGTTGCTCCCTTGACGCGCTTAACGCGTAAAGAGGTAAAGTTTGAATGGAATGATGCCTGTGAACGAAGTTTCCAAGAGTTGAAGCGCAAACTGACGACGGCACCTATTCTCACCATTCCTAGTGGTTCTGGAGGATTTTTAGTATATAGTGATGCCTCAGGACAAGGCCTAGGATGCGTACTAATGCAGTATGGTAAGGTAGTTGCTTATGGCTCTCGCCAACTGAAGAACCATGAGAAGAACTGTCACATCCTAAAATGTACAGTATTTACCATATTATAACACCCCACGTGATGGTTGGGCTGTCTCCGATGCCTTTATCACTCACTTAAATAAAAACATTAACTACTATTATACTTAAATTAAATCAGTAGTTGATGAAAATATTTACTGTAATATACATATACAGTCTGTACACGTGTTCTACATCCCTGGTACTGTACAAATATGTACGTAAACATATAAAAGAAATAATACCTCCAGGATCCACTAAAAGCTGCCTCAAGGTTAACTACCACGCAGCCGAATTCTATGGAACAGAATCACTGAAGATAGTCTGTGGAGTGAGAAAATATAGGGGTGAGCTAACGCGCTCAGTAAGAGAATTGTATGTGAAACTGATACTATAAAATCTATATGCTAAAAACAATTGATATTCACATTATAAAACACTTAAGTAAATAAATGAGGAATTAATATTCCTTTCAAAAAAAATATTCATTTTCACACTTGTAAAACACCGTATAATATTTAGTTCAACACGTAGTATATCAAAAGCTCAGTAGCTGCAAATAATTTAGTACCAGCTAAAGGTTCAGTGAAAGATACAATCGCCATTACAGTATCATGAAGACCAGGCAACACCCTAAATATATCATGCTATAATATCATCCCAAATAGGGGAAACACATGAAATCTATGGCCATAGTCTAGGAGGTCCACAGTGTGCACTGATCAGGTACCCACTGGAGACGCTGACAATAGGATCAGTATCTATCAGCAATAACACGTGACACGTGAGCATGATATGGGGCCTAACAGTCTCAAAACAATAAAAACGTGATATAAGCACAATTTATGAAATCAATTCCACTAAATATATTTTCAATCAATCTATAAATATTTAAAATGAAAATATATTCATTTTATGAATAAAAATTCATAAAATATTCATACTGTAACCATCATTCTAGAAAATGTTCTAGATATTTATAAAACAATATAAGGCACACGCTGGTACTCTCACATAAATAAAATTCCTTATCAGCAATATTTAAATATAGTTTTTCTGTAAACTATAAAATTATGCAATTTAATGAATTTCATGGAAATTTCCCAAAATTTCACTTTATAAAAATACTAGAAATATTTTCTAAATATTTCTATAATTTTCGGCAGAATGACGACTATTTTTAACCTAGCCTTCTTGCACGAAAATTACAGTTTATAATTTCAACAACAGCCACAATTTCACCAAATTTCACCACTTTCAAAGGAAATTTATATCCAAATTATTTTATAAAAATAGTGTGAACCAAACTATGCATTTATAGTATCCCTACGGTTCACACACGCATCCCTTACCTGTCTGATGAAATCTAGTCGCCCGATAGCACCACGTACAATTCACCACTCCCGGGCTGCAATAAAATTCACCCAAGACCATTATTCACCATAATTAAAATTCTAATAATTTTTATTGAATTAAATTCTACTATATTTTCAGTAGAAAATATTAAACCAGTATAATTCGCACGGGTGCTAAAACCTAACTTCGCCAATTTAGCTCCAAATCGAAATCCGACTTCACCATCAGTCTTCTTATAATTTCTACAGTCTCTTAACATCCTAACATCATAATTTGAAGCATTAAAACCCTCCCATCTCACCATGACCGAAAATGGCTTCTTGCCATTTTTGTGATTTTTCCACAATTTAACTAATATACTTTGTTTAATTAAGCTCAATCATCATCCTAATCCTATTTTTAAACATCAAACCATAGCAATTCACCAAGATCCTCTCATGACCGAAACCCTCTTGAATTGCTTGAACTGGATTTAATCAAAATCAATCAAAATAAGCCCTTAATTCATGCTTAGGAAACTTAATCATACTAAAATGAATCACTAAAATTCAAGAAATAACAAAGCATGGAAATGGGTTACCTTAACCGAAATTGAGAATGTAAGATCTGATTCTACACTACTGTAGAGTCTAAATTCATAAAATTAATAATGGAAATTAAATAAATAATGAATGTTAATTTCCAAAAGGGTGAAAAGCTCTTTTATTTGAGAAATGAACGGAATAAATTATGTGAAGTACTTGACGGGCGAGTACTAAATGGATGAGCTCGCCAATGGGCGACTAGGCTAATCGCCAGTAAAGGGTGATTAGTTGTACTGGAGAACAGATGAGTTCGCCACTGTGTGAGGTGAATCAGGACAAGCGGGCGAGTTGAGCCATACGTAGTGATCGGCCAATGTGGAGTGCCATCTGATAGCCCAAGGAATAAGTGTGGCGAGTTGATGGTGGCGAGTTGATTGTTTTTCCTTATTTGTTTGGCAAATAGTAGAGTTCGCCAACTTCGTGGATAAGTGATGGCCCGCTTGTGGCGAGGACTAGGAACGCCAATGTATTTGGCGAGTAAGGTGGTCGCCCAGATAGAGGGGCAAATGAAAACAGAATTCAACCTAGCAGCCAAGATTTACTTTGTGAAATATACGGTTGAGGACAATAAATGAAGAAAAGTTAAAGTCAATCAGGGAATTAGTCTTATTGGTTGAGGAATTAAGTAAAGGCTGCAGCAGAAGAAAACGGCGTGTGAAAGGGAGACTTTCACGCCACTTGTGCCTCAGTTTTCTTCATGCATTAAAGACGTGAAATGATGAAGGATACAGGATAAGGACAGGCGGTGGCTATTGATTGGCTGAGCATGGCTATATAAGGAGAAAGGATTGAGGAAAACTCGTTTGGCAAACTTCATCTTCTTCACGAGAGCCATTTCTCTGTTTCTTCCATTTCTCTGCCATGTTCGATCTACTAAAGTTCAACCTTAAGTTGGTTAAATACATAAACCAGCTTGCAAACCTTTCTTTCTTAGCCTGATGAGCTGAAGGAATAAGCAAAAAGAAAGGCCAACATGAGACAGAAAACAAACTGTTCTGGAAGTGCAGTGGTTGAGGTGAGTTTCATATTTTCTGAGGAGTTCTTGATGCTCAAAAATAGATTTCTATGTTTTAAGAAGTAAGAAACATAGATACAGTTTTGTTTTAGTTAGATCTTTGGAGAATATGAAAATAATGGAATAAATGACGACAAGGGCGATTACAATGATCGCCCATGATTGAAAAGTAAGTAATCGCCAGTGGGGCGAGTAGAAGATAAGGAACTCGCCAATGTAAGGTGTGTGTCAAAGGGCGAGAACGCCCAACTTTGGTGAAGTGAATTGAAGGGCAAGCTCAAAGGCAGAGGCTTTGGGCGAATAGAATTGTGGGCGAACTCCCACAATTAAGCCAGTGAAGGCTTCGTGAGTTGACTGGCGGGCGATCTTCCACGTGTAAAACAATTGTTGAATGGCGAACTCGGTTGTGCTAGTTAGAACTCTGTTGGGTGAGTAGTTATTTCATTCTCGCCAAGTGATTTGAAAAGAAAATATTAATATAATTTATAAATTATTTGCAGCCAATAATTGGGAATGGCTATTGGCGAGCAGGAAGCAGGGCGAAGCAAAGCTTCGTTAAACCAGGTAAGGGAGTTGTGTGTGAAGTGATGCATGTCCTGTGGAGTAAATTTTATGAAAACATTAAATTAAATGTTTTGTTTTCTGACATGCATTGTTTGAGGAAGTTATTTGATAATTATTTTGATTCGGGCGAGCTAAAAGCCGACCCCTATGCTGTTTTCTGGATGAACTGATACAGGGCGGGCGAGCTCTTGTGTTTTTATGTTGGGCGAGCCCTTGTATTTTTATGTTGGGCGAATTGGTATTGGCGGGCGAGCCAAGCACTTTTATAATTATTATACACCCGTTTCTAGTTTTACGGGCGGGCGAACCGTTTTATAGGAAGCTTTGGGGCGAACTCTTTTTAATGTGTCTGGCGGGCGACCCTTCTTTTAAATATAAGGCGGGCGAACCGCTACCAACGAAACATTTCTGTTTTGAAAAGCTAAGTGGCGGGCGAATACTAATTCACCGTCTTGTCGAGTTAGTCAGGGGCGAGCCGTGAAGGGCGAGCTGATCCTGGCGAACGGTTTTAAAGTATAATTTCTTATACGAAAAATGAATTATTTTAATATTTCGAAAAATAGAAAATATAACCCTTTTGGGCGAGTTGATGAATGGGCGAGCCACTGAGGGCGAGCCAATTTTGCCTGTCGATCTAAAGGGTAAAGTTGGGCGGGCGAATAGATTTTCTCCGCCATGTGCGAGCTGCCATGGGCAAGCCATATCGGGCGAGCTGACCATGGGCGAGTGTCGTAACGACTTTAGGCCCTAGACCTAACCGCTAGACATGGTTCAATGGAGTCGCCACCAATCATTTTTTAGCCTAGGTGTGATTGGTCACCTATTCTCATTTAAGGATAAGGATTGATCTTCATTTCAGTTTTAGGGTTCGGGGGTCGGTTACATGTGAGGAAGGTGTTAGCACCCTCACGATGCCCATCCTAGAATGGTACCTAATTAATCTTGTGCTATCTTAAGATGGTTTCGTTTGAATAATTTTAATTTGTCATATTTTCTATTATATTCCAAATAATTAAGTATTGGTAAATTTTCTAAGAAATTCTCCATCATTCTGGCGGAATTTCTTAAAAATTTGTCCTCACCTCAGGAGTATTCAAGTAGTACCATTTGACTTACTTGAAGAGACTCCGTCGTCGGATTCATTAAATATCTTATTTGAAATTTCCTGGTTTATTTTATCTAAGGTTAATTTTAAATTATACTCCTCATTTAATTTTACTTTAATTCTCTTATTTTATTAATAATTTATACCAACTTTATTTATTTAAAATTATTTTAATTTGAGAAATAAATTCAGATTACCAATATTGAAAATCTCTCTTAGTCTTCCATCATTCTGGTGAGACTTCAAGAAAAATTCTCACCTAAAGAATTCCAAATGTCAACCATTTGTGACTCTTTGGACTCTTATCATCGGAATAATTTTTATTTAATTTCAATTTATTATTAAATCTTACGTTTTATTATTATTAAAAAATATTAAGATATAGATAATTAATATTGAAAATTTTACTTAAATCTTCCATCATTCTGGCAAAATTTAAGAAAATTTTCTCACCTAGAGATTTCCAAATGTCAACCATTTGTGACTCTTTAGAATCTCATCCTCGGAGTTATCTTTATTTATTCCTCATTTCTTATTATATTTTACCATCACTATTATTTTTTTTATTATTTAAATTATTATTACTATTATTTTGAAAAATAATATCTATTATTAATATTGAAAATTTTACTTAAATCTTCCATCATTCTGGCGAGATTTAGGAAAAATCTTCTCACCTAGCGATTTCCAAATGTCGACCATTTGCGACTCTTTAGAATTGCATCATCGGAATAATATTTATTTACTTAAATATTTATTTTATTGAATTTTAAATATTTACAAACTTTAATAAAATAATATACAATTTTAAATTAGTGGTCTAACTAATATGATTTCTTTTTACCTTTTCCGTATTATCAAATAATAAAACTATGTGGCTAATTATAAAAGTTTAAACATGCATGAAAAAAAAAGATAACAAAATAATTGATAGAAAACATTGAGTCCAACAAATATAAAAAGGTTTCAATGGATATCTCAACATGATATTGTCCATACCTTTCTTATTAAGTTCCAGATTGATTTTAATGCCTCAATTCATCGTGCTTGACGCCATCACAACAATGTTACAGCTCCTGAGCATACTTTGGATTTTTCATAATATGCTTATCGATTCCCTCTTCCACGATTTCTTTCTTATTTCACGTTGCCAACCACTTTCCTCTCCTCTCCACTTGTGCTCTTCTGTTGTAGTAGAGGTAGAACAAGAATAACAGAGGAGCAAGGCTCGATGCAGTGGACAACAATGAGGCGAGCCAGGGACGACGCAAGCGCTGCAGCAGGGGCTGGTTTCACAGTGATGCGCTGGTGCGGGGCTTCAACTTAATGTGCAGGACAGTAGCGATGATGGTACAGCAAGGTGCAGCGGTATAATGGACAACCAACAGCAGTAACGTGGTAGAGATGATGGTCACGCAAGGGCGATATGATGCAGCAATGCAGCGGCAATGGAGGATAGCAGGAGCAGCGATGAAGATAGGTGCAGCGGTAGTGATGGAAGCGGCAGAGGCAGATGAAGATGATGATACGATAGAGCCAGACAGTGGCGCAGCAGCCAGCAGCAAGGGACGATGTGCAACAGCAGGGTTTCCTTTTTTTTCTTAGGTTTTTTCTAGGGTTTTTCTCCTCCCAGGTTTTCTCTCTAGGGTTTTTCCTCTCCCGTGTGTTCTTTTTTTTTCCTGGATGGGTCTCCCCCGAAGATGATGCCGCCCCTTTGCTTTTATAACCATTTCAGCTTGTAATCTTTTAAGAAAGGAAGCAAACTTCCCCCTTTTGATGCTTAAATCGTGGCTGTCATCATGAGATTCATATTCTCAATTTATTTCCTTTATATTGCAAATTATTATCTTCATTTTTTGGCAACAAATCAACCAAGTCAACTCTTGGCTCCCAAGGTATATAGTTAGCCGATAGTTATATGGTGCATGGCTTTAGTTTAGGATTTGCATGATTTAAGGTTTGACCAAAATTGTTTATTTCCCATTTTTATTTTTTATATTTTCTACCTTTTTTTCATTTTTTTCTTTTTTTTTATTTGTTTTATTATAAAAGAATTGTTCGGACAAAATTAGGTTTCTACAGCTGCCCCTCTTTGCGCTTTGCTGTGAACAGTAATGGTGCAAAGACATAGACCACCATTTTGTCCGAATGCAAGACCTATCAATGATTTTTTTTTTTTGTAAATATGATATTTCCTAGCCTCTTCTATCATAAGGCTAAGGAATGAATGCAAAATGAAATTTCTTAATCTTCCTCTCTTATAAAGATTGAGGAATAAATGCAAAATGAAGTTTCCTAGCCTCTTCTATCATAAGACTAAGGAAATGAATGTTGAATGGGATTTCCTAATCTTTTCTATCACAAGATTAAGGAATGCAAAGCGAAATTCCTAGTCTCTCCTATCATAAGACTAAGGAATGCAAGATGATCATGGAATAAAAGCTCCTCTCAACAGAGGCTTTGAAACTTCTGAAACACAAAGAGCTCCTCTCAACAGAGACAATGAAACTTTGAAAACAAAAAGCTCCTCTCACCAGAGGCAATGAGACTTTGAAAACAAAAAGCTCCTCTCAACAGAGGCAATGAGACTTTTAAAACAAAAAGCTCCTCTCACCAGAGGCAATGAGACTTTTAAAACAAAAAGCTCCTCTCACCAGAGGCAATGAGACTTTGAAAACTAAAAATTTCATTCAGAATGCCAGTTAACATGGGCTTGACCGGGCTTAACTTTCATTTTGATGCCAACAATATTGGGCTTCATCCTCCTTTAAGGTTCCAGCTAAACTGGACTTTGCTCTCATCTAAAGTTTTTCAAAAAGGTATTTTCCTCATCATCTTCTCATACCTCATCATTTTTCAAATTACTGTCTCTTATATTTTCTCTTTTCCTCAAAATTTTAATCATTCAGAACCTCTTATCCTAATGTCTTAACAAATAGTTCAATGTCAAAATGCACTAATGAAATGTCATGCATGTCATGAATATAATGAATGCCATGAATACCATGAATGCTATGAATGTTATGCACATGTCAATGTCATGGCCTCTGAATTATTCCATGAATGTATGTAAATGCAATCTTAATTGTGGTAACAAGATTCTCAAGCTCATCTTGTCTTTCTCGAGTCCATTCTATCTGTTGAATTCTCCTTGTTTAAATCTTCTATCTTCACTTCTTATCCCATCTTCTATTGAGTCTTGGTCCAATTATGCTTGAAGACTTGCCATCATGCTTTCAAATTTATCTTTTCATCATTTTTTATTTTTGTTTCTTTCTCTCTTTCAGTAATGCAAGATTTCTCAAAAGAATATTTTTTTCAAAAATTTACCCAAAAAAAAGGTTACCAACATTTATTTATTTTCCTTCCAACTCGACCACCAATGTAATGCACTCATATATCTTCTCAATTTATTATAGAGATGGAATGAATTTAAAATAATCATGAGAGATATGGGTATTCATTCTTAGAAAAGGAAAAATGAAATCAAGAAAAATCAATGGGCCAGTTTGTTTGGAATGGGGTTTTCAGTATCCATTTAATAAACATTCTAACAATTTCAATCAAGTCAATCTAGAATTCTTTTTCAAAAACCCACTTTTATTGATATGTTCTTTCATGTAGTGTCTGCCTTTGTATCAGAAACTTTTTTTATGCTGATATTTCCTAAGCCGCCTTTTCAGGTTTTCAACTTAGGTGCCCCTTATTTGATTCAAACTGCCCTTTTTGGGTTTTCAATTCTGAATCCTCCTTTTTTTCTTTTTATTTTTCTCTTTTTTTTTTCTTTTTTCTTCTTTCTCTTTTTTCATATATATTTTTTTCTTCTTTTTTTTTTCATCTTCAACTTCATTGGCTTTGACAAACTTCAACCTTCAGTGCTCAATCCAAATTCATGCCCCTAATAGGCGTTCTTGATTTCGATCCAAGATATCTTCCAAAGCTCGTGGGTTTCTTCATTCAACTTGATCTACTTCCTTCAAAGGATCATTATCTCATTGTACAAGTATGTTTTCATTCAACGCATCAATTCAAGCATTTACATTTGATCAAAATGGGCTTTTAAAGGCACGTAATGTAGGCTCGGGTGAGGGCTTATGAAAGAAAAGGATATAGTAGGCCCAAAATGTATTTCAAGGTTTATAAACCAAAGGATCACTTTCTTATGAAGTAAATCATTTGAGCATTTTGCCCCATTCTAATTTACTCATATCTTTTTTCTTTCTTTCTCTTCTTTGTTCTTTTAGGGTTCTTTGTATTCAAACCCTTTTCTTCTTATTTTCTTTTCTCCTCTTTTTTTTTTTGCACATAAATAGGCACTTTCTTTTCCTTTCTTTTGCCCCTCATGAATAATTTTTCATCTTTCTTGGCCCCCATTGTGGAGGGTGATCCTTGGTGGGTTACATCACAAAAAAAAAAAAACATAATAGGCTCAAAGGGGTAATCAAGGGATAGTTTTACTCATGCTTGAAGGATAGTGAAAGAAGGCCATTTATCATTTCAAATGTAAATACTCTCCTTGAAGATTATTTAGTGAACAAGGACAAACCTGCTAGAAACTTTGTAAGAGATTCACCTTATATCATCTATTTGGGAAAAAATTGTTCTTCCTTTTCTTTCTTGCTTAGACATCTTGGCAGATTGATAATCCATCAACAGAAGTGGTTCTTTCAAAAGTGAATCCCAGATTTATTGACATCATTATCATCATGTTCATTATTTGAATACTTGTAAATGAAAGATATGATGAGAATGAGAAAAATGATCAATGAATATAGAGAGTGAGAAAATGATGTTGCATCACACTAGTTGCTTTATTGAAAAGAAACCAAATAAAAGTTAGCCCATACATAAAACTTTATTTTGTGCCTATGGGCTTAAGCATTTTCAAAAACTATCTTGCATTACTTAAAGGAAATAACAGAAAAAATCCTAATAAATCTCCAAACTTGCATGGCTTGAACTCCCCTTGCCTTAAAAGAATCATCCTTCATCTGCATGGCTAGGCAATGGATTTGCATTCACAGCTGGTTCCCCTTTTGTTTCAAAGTCCAATATGCCAGCTTTTATCAAACCTTGCACCCTATACTTTAAAGCAGTGCAATTCTCCAAGGAGTGACCCGGATTCCCAAAATGATATTCACATCGAGCATTCTCATTATACCATTTTGGATATGGAGGCTTGAGAGGTTCCACATAGACTGGGGCAATGAGTTGTTCTTTGATTAGTTTTGGGTATAACTCAGTATAGGTTATGGGAATTGGGTCAATGAGAGTTTTTTGTCGTTTTGGCCATGCCTCCTTAGGATTGCTTTCTTGTTTGTTGGATTGGGCAACTGATTGGGTAGTTGGTGCAGGTGTTTGAGGGTGAAAGTTAGGCTGAGCATTAACTTGCGGATATGACTGGTAAGGGTATTGAACAGGATAATATGGCTGTGGCATGGGATAAGAGTGTCGTGGAGTGTACCGTCCATGTTGTCCCCCATGTATAATAGCATGGGCATCCTCTTCCCTCCTTCTGTTGGCTCCTCCTTTCTTCTCAGTATTGTTGGGAACTTCGATCTTGCCACGCTTGATCGCGCTCTCAATGATCTCCCCAGATAACACCATATCAGCAAAATTCTTAGTGGCATTACCTATCATCCTATCATAATACGGAGCCTTTAAAGTATTCACAAATAGGATGGTGAGTTCTTTTTCTGAAAGAGGAGGTTGCACTTCTACAGCCACATCGCGCCACCTTTGAGCATATTGCTTGAAGCTTTCGTTGGCTTTCATCTCCATGTTTTGAATTGATAAACGGTCAGGGGCCATATCAGCAACATGTCGATATTGGGCCATGAATGCCCTTGCTAAGTCATTCCAAGTGGTGATTCGAGTTCTGTCTAATTGATTGTACCACTTGGCAGCAGATCCAGTGAGACTTTCTTGAAAAATATGAATAAGGAACTTATCATCTTGGGCAAAAGCAGCCATCTTCCGACAGTACATAATAAGATGAGACCTAGGGCAGGATGTCCCATTGTATTTCTCAAACTCTGGTGCTTTGAACTTGGGTGGAATAACCAGGTCCGAAACCAAACACAACCCAGTGGCATCCATGGAACCATAGAAGTCTAAGCCTTCAATAGCTCGAAGTCTTTCCTCCAACAAGTTAATCTTTCGTTGTGATTTCGCCTCAATTTTATCTTCTACTTGTTTAGCTTTCAACTTCTCGATTTCCCTTGGGTCATCTAAGTTGGGCACCTCAATGGGATCAGTAGATTTCGCCCCTTGGGAAGGATTAATGGGTACTTGAAATTGGGCTTGTCCAAACACTTGGGGCATAGCAGTGTAAGCAGGTGGATATCTTCTCTCTTGGGATGTTTGACTTGAGTGTGGACCAAATCCAGGAGGATAGATGGCATCTTCCATACTATGTTGTTGAACCCCTTCTTGGACTGTAACTTCCTCTACTACTCCTTTGCCCTTGCTTAGATTTTTCAATAATTCTGTAATTTGGGCTAGTTGCCCCCTCATTTCCTCTTGAGCTTTTTCCATCTTCTCCATACGCATGCTTGATTCTTCTTCCATGATCTTAGCTCGATAACGAGTGTTGTGTGAACGAACCTTAGAACGAGCTATCTTTGAACCTTTCACCACAATTAAGAGTTCATCATTTTTCATGTGGTAATGTTTGAAAATTTTTGAAAATGATTTGTTTTAAAACAATGAATGGATATGAATGAAAAGATGGAATGCTATATGTGTATGAATGGAATGTGATTGGTAAAGCTTGACATTTAAAAAAAAAAAAATCATGGATGAGGGGTGTGTGAAAATATTTTGGTGAAAACTTATGATTCTTTATCTCATATGTCAATCAAAAACAAGTAAGCATAACCAAACATGTGCCCTAAATAATAGGTATTTTGTGTGGGTTAACATGACTCTATTCTAAGTTAGCCCTCTAAAGTTCACTATATGCATGGTTTGGGTTTGTAGGGGTCTAAAGGTCCTCAAATTGTTCCTCACAGATGTCTAAACAAGACCAGTAAGGCACCCTAATCCTCACCCATCATAGGCTACAAACGGAAAAGGTTCAATTTGAGTGGAAGTATTTCGCTAGCCATTGCGGAGGTTACCACCTCACGAAAGCGTAGGTACTTTACTTCCCCCTAAAAAGGACAAAGCTCGGGTATAGAGCTCATGTTATGAATATGCATCTGCAAGTGTGTGTATGTAGACCTCTATTTTAAAATGCCCCACAAATATTGAAGTAATAGTATTCAACTAAGAAAATCAAATAAATACCATAAAACCAAACCTAAGGTAACATCAAGATCAATTATTGGATTGACCCTCAACGTCCCCAGCGGAGTCGCCAAGCTGTCGTAACGACTTTAGGCCCTAGACCTAACCGCTAGACATGGTTCAATGGAGTCGCCACCAATCATTTTTTAGCCTAGGTGTGATTGGTCACCTATTCTCATTTAAGGATAAGGATTGATCTTCATTTCAGTTTTAGGGTTCGGGGGTCGGTTACATGTGAGGAAGGTGTTAGCACCCTCACGATGCCCATCCTAGAATGGTACCTAATTAATCTTGTGCTATCTTAAGATGGTTTCGTTTGAATAATTTTAATTTGTCATATTTTCTATTATATTCCAAATAATTAAGTATTGGTAAATTTTCTAAGAAATTCTCCATCATTCTGGCGGAATTTCTTAAAAATTTATCCTCACCTCAGGAGTATTCAAGTAGTACCATTTGACTTACTTGAAGAGACTCCGTCGTCGGATTCATTAAATATCTTATTTGAAATTTCCTGGTTTATTTTATCTAAGGTTAATTTTAAATTATACTCCTCATTTAATTTTACTTTAATTCTCTTATTTTATTAATAATTTATACCAACTTTATTTATTTAAAATTATTTTAATTTGAGAAATAAATTCAGATTACCAATATTGAAAATCTCTCTTAGTCTTCCATCATTCTGGTGAGACTTCAAGAAAAATTCTCACCTAAAGAATTCCAAATGTCAACCATTTGTGACTCTTTGGACTCTTATCATCGGAATAATTTTTATTTAATTTCAATTTATTATTAAATCTTACGTTTTATTATTATTAAAAAATATTAAGATATAGATAATTAATATTGAAAATTTTACTTAAATCTTCCATCATTCTGGCAAAATTTAAGAAAATTTTCTCACCTAGAGATTTCCAAATGTCAACCATTTGTGACTCTTTAGAATCTCATCCTCGGAGTTATCTTTATTTATTCCTCATTTCTTATTATATTTTACCATCACTATTATTTTTTTTATTATTTAAATTATTATTACTATTATTTTGAAAAATAATATCTATTATTAATATTGAAAATTTTACTTAAATCTTCCATCATTCTGGCGAGATTTAGGAAAAATCTTCTCACCTAGCGATTTCCAAATGTCGACCATTTGCGACTCTTTAGAATTGCATCATCGGAATAATATTTATTTACTTAAATATTTATTTTATTGAATTTTAAATATTTACAAACTTTAATAAAATAATATACAATTTTAAATTAGTGGTCTAACTAATATGATTTCTTTTTACCTTTTCCGTATTATCAAATAATAAAACTATGTGGCTAATTATAAAAGTTTAAACATGCATGAAAAAAAAAGATAACAAAATAATTGATAGAAAACATTGAGTCCAACAAATATAAAAAGGTTTCAATGGATATCTCAACATGATATTGTCCATACCTTTCTTATTAAGTTCCAGATTGATTTTAATGCCTCAATTCATCGTGCTTGACGCCATCACAACAATGTTACAGCTCCTGAGCATACTTTGGATTTTTCATAATATGCTTATCGATTCCCTCTTCCACGATTTCTTTCTTATTTCACGTTGCCAACCACTTTCCTCTCCTCTCCACTTGTGCTCTTCTGTTGTAGTAGAGGTAGAACAAGAATAACAGAGGAGCAAGGCTCGATGCAGTGGACAACAATGAGGCGAGCCAGGGACGACGCAAGCGCTGCAGCAGGGGCTGGTTTCACAGTGATGCGCTGGTGCGGGGCTTCAACTTAATGTGCAGGACAGTAGCGATGATGGTACAGCAAGGTGCAGCGGTATAATGGACAACCAACAGCAGTAACGTGGTAGAGATGATGGTCACGCAAGGGCGATATGATGCAGCAATGCAGCGGCAATGGAGGATAGCAGGAGCAGCGATGAAGATAGGTGCAGCGGTAGTGATGGAAGCGGCAGAGGCAGATGAAGATGATGATACGATAGAGCCAGACAGTGGCGCAGCAGCCAGCAGCAAGGGACGATGTGCAACAGCAGGGTTTCCTTTTTTTTCTTAGGTTTTTTCTAGGGTTTTTCTCCTCCCAGGTTTTCTCTCTAGGGTTTTTTCCTCTCCCGTGTGTTCTTTTTTTTTCCTGGATGGGTCTCTCCCGAAGATGATGCCGCCCCTTTGCTTTTATAACCATTTCAGCTTGTAATCTTTTAAGAAAGGAAGCAAACTTCCCCCTTTTGATGCTTAAATCGTGGCTGTCATCATGAGATTCATATTCTCAATTTATTTCCTTTATATTGCAAATTATTATCTTCATTTTTTGGCAACAAATCAACCAAGTCAACTCTTGGCTCCCAAGGTATATGGTTAGCCGATAGTTATATGGTGCATGGCTTTAGTTTAGGATTTGCATGATTTAAGGTTTGACCAAAATTGTTTATTTCCCATTTTTATTTTTTATATTTTCTACCTTTTTTTCATTTTTTTCTTTTTTTTATTTGTTTTATTATAAAAGAATTGTTCGGACAAAATTAGGTTTCTACGAGCAGGTTTTAAAAGTTGAGATTACGGGTTGTTTTTGGTGTTTTATTGTTTTTATAAGAAATCAAATCATTTTGTGGAAATGATACATGAGATATAAAAGTTATTTTTGAGACTTTAGGCCCTGAGTTCATGCGTTACTATTGCGTGACCTACCTGGGGCGATGGCTCGGGTCATATAGACCATCGAGTGCACCTTAGGGCGTCACAGGGCTGATGGACCCGCCAAGTCATCAGCGGTCTCGAGGTCACTTGGCAAGTGGACCCGAGGACCACTATAGATTATGGCCATAGATCTGAGATAGCCGTGAGGGGCGATGGCCTACGAGTGCACCCCAAAAGCGGCAGATTCCGTTCTCGCAAGGGGGAGGGGGAACGATGATAGCATGATTTATTTGTTGCCTAGTCTCAACTTATCAATTTCTGTTTATGGTGAGGATTTGTTAAAATCCTAGATAGTGTTTACTACATTTTAAAGTAAACTGTTAGTCGGTGTTTTGAATGGTGTTTTAAGAGAGTTATTTACTATATATCCACTGTCTTTTCTACTGGGTTATTGTTAAGAAAAGAATGAATGAGTTGTGATATATAGTTTTGCTTTATTTAAAGCAGAATATGTTTCCTTTACTGAGCGTATGAATCGCTCACCCCTTTTGTTTTAACTCCACAGATAAAAGACACGGAGTTGAGAGAATTAGCTCTCAGATGGATATAGTTACGTTTAAAGCGCTGAGGCATGTTATGTTAAACGTGACAGGTACAGTCTCTTCTCTTTTACATTTCAGACATGTGTATACAGTACTACTTTATTGAAATAAAGACAATAGGGGATGTCAGATGTAAGGAAATATGAAAAGAATTTTCATATTCCGTTTTTGGTAAATAAATGTTTATCATTTATTATTGTTACTGTTAAATGTTAATGGCATCGCAGACAGCCCAACCAGTAAAGATGTATAGAAATACGTGCAAAATGTGGTAACGGGATGTTACAGAGAAAAAGGATTTCTCTTGATTTAGCCACTTAATCAAGGGGCTATTGGTATGGTTTGAGAGAAGAAGATGAGTAGAGCAATTTTTGTAGAAATAGCTTAGTGAAAATAATGTGTTTTTGGTGAGTTTTTGGAAGCTTTTGTTTTCTTTTCTTTTAGTCTTCAATGGTGGCCACGAGAATGCATGGAGAAGATGCAGAAACAGTATCGGCAGCAGCTGGAATTATATAATAAAATATTTGGTTATATTTTATAAATGTTAAAAATAACAAAAATGCCATTAATGATAGGTCTTTCGATCTTTTTCTTCCGGAATTTTTATAACTAGGCAGTTGAACTCCAAAAATCTATTTTCCATCACCAAAAATTCATATTAAATGTATTTTGATAAATGGTGGTGGTTTGGTTCGGGTTTAACCTTTCCGAGAAGGTGAAATTACAAAAATACCCTTACCGGGTAAATCGCGTAGAATTTTAATTTGACTATCGATTCGGTCTATTTATTTACATAACCCAGGACTTATTTTCATGTAGAATATCATTCTTTAATCACTAGATTAAATTCTTATTTATTTTGGCCTCAATTTATGAAAATACCATCGGGCTATGTACTTAAACGTCATTTCCTAATTTGTTTTCGTACTCTTCAAAATAATCTAAATGAAGAAGTTTAGACTTAAAATTCATACCGTATATTTATTAGACCCTCTGTGTATTATCTGTCCGGTCTCATGTCCATCCAGGCACTGTATAACCTGTGGGGCCCACCACACTGTACTGGCTTGTATCTGCGAAATTCACATGAATTGAACAGTATGAGTGTCCTTACATGTGAAATAGTATCTGAATACACAGTTCTCACAAGAACTACCCGACTCATGACTTGGAGTTAGCTGCAGTTGTATTTTCTTTAAAGATTTGGAGGCATTACTTGTATGGTGAGAAATTTCAGATCTTCACTGATCATAAGAGTTTAAAGTACTTGTTTTCTCAAAAAGAATTAAATATGAGACAAAGGAGATGGCTCGAGCTTCTGAAGGATTATGATTGTAAGATCTTATACCACCCAGGGAAGGCTAATGTGGTGGCAGATGCTCTGAGCCGGAAGTATATGGGAATGGTATCGTATATGATGATTAAAGAGTATGAGTTACCTGAGCAGTTTGCAAGTCTCAGTTTAGATGTTACACCTTCGGAGCATTTTGGGATGATAACTAATTTGATGATTGAACCGGAGTTGATGGATAAAATTTGAAGTGCTCAGAGGGAAAATGCCCAATGTATTGAGGCCATGAATTAGATTCAATCAGGTATGCCCTTGAAGTTTGATATGGGCAGTGATGGAATTTTGAGGTTTAAAAATCGTATATGTGTTCCTGATGATAAGGAGTTGAAGAGACTGATTTTGACCAAAGCACATTCCACTAAATATACTTTACATTCGGGAAATACCCAGATGTATCATAATTTACGCAAGGTATATTGGTGGTCGGGCATGAAAAGAGTCATAGTAGAGTTTGTAGCAAGGTGTCTCACATGCCAACAGGTTAAGGTAGAGCACCAAAGACCAACAGGTTTGTTATATCTTCTGCCTATACCTATGTGGAAGTGGGAGCACATTACGATGGATTTTGTTATGGGATTGCCCCTGACTAGAAGAAGCCATAATGGTATTTAGGTGATAGTGGATAGACTCACCAAGTCAGCTCACTTCCTACCTATGAAGTCTACCGATACCCTTAGTGCCTTGGCAGATTTGTATGTGAAGGAAATTGTTCGGCTACATGGGGTTCCAGTGAGCATTACCTCGGATAGAGATTCCAGGTTCACTTCTCATTTTTGGGAACATTTCCAAGAAGCCTTAGGATCTCAGTTGAATTTTAGCACAGCTTTCCATCCGCAGATTGATGGTAAGTCCGAGCACACTATTCAGACGCTCGAGGACATGTTGAGAGCATGTGCTTTGGATTTTAAAGGCTCCTGAGATGACCATCTGCCATTAGCTAAGTTTGCTTACAACAATAGTTATCATGCAAGTATTAGGATGGCACCATATGAAGCTTTGTATGGAAGAAGGTGTCGATCTCCGATTGGGTGGGAAGAAGTGGGCGAACGCAAGTTGTTAGCTCCAGATTTAGTCGAACAAGCATCTGAGGATGTTAAGTTGATTTGCCAAAGACTTAAGGCAGCTTAAAGTTGACAAAAGAGTTATGCAGATGCTCGACGAAGACCACTTAAGTTTTTGGTTGGAGATATGGTGTTTTTGAAAGTTTCTCGTTTCAAGGGGATTTTGAGGTTTGGTAAGAAAGGTAAACTTAGTCTTCGCTACATCGGGCCTTTTGAAATCCTAGACCGAATTGGAGATGTTGCATATAGATTAGCACTACCTCTGGAGCTATCGGGAGTACATAATGTTTTTCATGTGTCTATGCTCCGGAAGTATTATCCGGACCCATCTCATGTCATAGAATATGAGCCCTTGGAGATTCGGGAAGACATGAGCTACGTGCGGTTCGGATTTTAGATAGAAAGGAAAAGGTGTTGAGGTCTAAAACAATTCCCTTAGTTAAAGTTCTTTGGCAGTACCATACTACGGAAGAGGCTACATGGGAACTAGAGAGCTTGATGAAAGAGAAGTATCCGAAATTATTTGAGACATGACCCGATTCAAATTTGGAGGACCAAATTTCTAAAGGTGGAGAGAATTTGAAATCCCCAATTTCATGTAACTCCCCCTAATTGTAAAGTATTCTAAGTTAGAATGATTTAAATAAATATGAAATTTTGATGTATAAATGATAAATAGGACATAGAAAGAATAATGAAATTGATAGTCAAATAGTCAATGGAATAAATTTTGATATGATGAGAATAATTGGAGTATGATAAAATAAATATCAGATTTTGTGGTGATTAAATGACATGTGGCATATG
The DNA here is from genome assembly GCA_032173925.1 of Heritiera fomes. Lineage (NCBI taxonomy): Eukaryota > Viridiplantae > Streptophyta > Magnoliopsida > Malvales > Malvaceae > Heritiera > Heritiera fomes. Next base: position 9,015,659 of record JAPDPM010000021.1, on the reverse strand, counting down.
GTTGGAAGAAGAGGAATTAAGATAGTCAAATGGTCAATGGCTGAGATGGTTAAGTGGATAAGTTCTTAATGAAGTTAATGAGTCATCATCACTTCCATCAAGAATCGGTAGCCATTAACTCTTCCTCCAAGATTTTCCTAAGTTTTCTCCTTTATTCACCTTGTAGAGCAACCATTTCCAGCCATTGAATCATTCAACCTTAGTAACGAAAATCATTCCTTATCGTTAGACTAAGCTATACTTGGAATTTGGAAAGTTGAATCCAAGTGGTTGAGGAGGAGATCTATTGATGTCAAATTTGGTCATCGACAAAGTTAAGAGATGAAGTGATTTTGTTTAATTCTGTTGATGGTTTGGAGTTAGATTATGTTGGTGTAATATGTTTATGGTATTAAAATGAAAGGAAGTTAAAGGTTTGAACTATTACGACTTTTGTGCAGCTTGAAGGAGTAAAGACTAAGGATTGATACAAGCAAGCTACTGCATATTCGGAGTTAATTGAGGTAAGGAATATATGTAACGGACATAGGGTAACTATATTTGCATGTCTTGGGTGTTTTGGGATGAAGTACAAGTTGATTTTACATGTAGGAGTTTAAAATTTATGTTTTGTTTTAAGTACCAAAATGCTAGGAGCAGTCGACTGCCTTATGTAGCAGCCGACTGCCTAGAGACAGTCAAAGCGTAGATTTTTTCGAAATCGATCGAAACCAGTCGACTGCCCTGTTTTAGCAACCGACTGCCCTGTTTCTAGAAAACATTCTATTTCAAACCAGTCGACTACTATATGGCCAGTCGACAGCTATTTTCCAAAATGCATTTTGTTTCAAAACCAGTCGACTGCTATATAGACCAGTCGACTGCCCTGTTTTCATAAGTATTCTGTTTGCGAAACCAGTCGACAGTTATATGACCAGCCAACTGCTATTTTCTCGAAAGCATTCTGTTTCAAAACCAGTTGACTGTCCTATTCGACCACTCAACTGCCTCTACGTGTTTTCGAATTTTAAAATATTTAAATTTAAAAGAAAAGAATTTAAGAAAATCAATATATGCTATAGTAGCCGACTGCCCCTAGAGACCAGTCGACTGTCTTATTTGAAAAGGAAGTTTTGAAAGCAAAATCTTATGACTTTAATTGTATTACAAGGAAAGCATTTTATAAACAAAGAAAGTATTTGATAAATGTTTTGGAGATCGAGGACTCCTTGGGTGATCATGCATATTACTTGTTTACTTGTACTTGGCTGAGGGACCCCAGTCAAGCCCTCAGTACCACATATGTCACCTGACTAGTGTACACTGTGGATTATCGACGATGGCCATTAGTCTCTGTTACTTGTTTGGCTTAGGAGAGGATCCCTGGCCCCTACGTGGGTACGCCACTTACTTGACGTCTCTATCGAATTATCCCTTATGGGATATATTTGCCATATCCCTTATGAGATTATTTAGTGCATGATTCTATTGGAAGTTAATTGACTCCCATCTATTTGAAAGTATTTGAAGTTATTTGCATTTGAAGCTTCTTGTATTTGAAGTTATTTGAAGAAGGTACATGATGTATGCTTTATAATGATTTTATATGACATTATAGAGCCAAGCAGGAAACCTACATATAGTGATATAATACGCTCTTTTATATATGTTTCTTACTGAGCATAAACTCACTCCTTTACATTCAATTTTTCAGACTATTTGAAGTAACCATCTGCTCCAAATAAAGGAGCTTATCATCGGGATTTTGTATTCCTTCGAGACACGCTTCCTAATATTGCTTGAAGGTATACTTATTTGATATGTATTTCAGCTATTGTACAGTACAATAACGTATGTTAGATAAATTGGGGATGTAAGCTATGTAAGCTATGTAAGTTACGTGAGATCCTGTGGAGTGAAGGTTATGTTTATAAATGAGATAGTTATAATTTAATTGAATTTGAGATCGCTAAGGAAAACGATTAAGTAAGAAATATAAGTTAAGTGAAGAATGACATTGACAAACAAGACTAAGTTATCTTATGTGAAACGAATTAGTTGTTATTTGGGAAGTAACGGGATGTCACAGATACCGCTACTTTTGAATCCGATTCAATAAGCAGAGCACCATCATTAAACCATTAAGAAGAAATAAAGATCTCATTTTAATCCGATTCATTCACCAGATCACAACCATCTGAAGCTTTAATCCAAAATAAAAGATCTCATTTTAATCGTAAAAATTAATTCCTCAACATCCCATGACTTATTATTAAAGACTGATTCATTCTTAGCAGTCCACAGACTCCAAAGAATAGCCCCACACACTACAATCCACTTTTTCTTTACAATACCACTTTAAATTGACCTTCCCATTAGCAAATAAACTCCTCATCAGACCCCGGAATAACCCATTGCACTCCCCACCAATTCAGGATTTTACTCATACATTCCAAGAAAATTTGCAAGAAATTAAAATATGAAAGCAATCTTCCTCAGAGTCCTCACATAATACACACAAACAATGCACATCACTGACACACACACTTCTTTTCCTCAAGAAACTCTTGGTAGGAATCCTCTCTAAAATAGCCAACCAAATAAAATTTTGAACTTTTGGAGGCACATTGTACTTCCCAATTGAAACAAACCAAACCTTATGTCCCCCCCCTAAGTTCCTACTTTCAAGCTCATTATAAAACTTTTTAACTGAAAAAATCCCTCTTTTATCCACTGCCCAAAGTCTGTCATCCACATCATTCGACAGATTCACTTCACTCACTTTCTGCAATAAATGTGTTAGTGCTTCATTTTCCCATACAAATAATTCTCTTCTAAATTGAATAACCCATCTATCATCAGAATTTAGCACTTTAGCCACTCTTATTTCCTTATCCACCGCCAATTACCCATCTACATCCCCCATTGCCCACAAGAGTATCAACACCCTCACTTCTTTTAATATTTACCACATCACTCCATGCCTTAGACATCACTCCAGTCTGACTTTCCTTCAGTTGCCAAGGTACGGACCCCTTCCCATATTTTTCCACTAAAAGTTTTCTCCATAAAGCATCCTTTTCCATCCCATATCTCCACCACCACTTCCCTAACAAGGCAATATTTTTATTAACCAAATCTTGAATTCCTAACCCACCCAACTTTTTTGGCTTACACACAATATCCCAAATCTTGAGTATGTTGTATATCTAATTAAGAAGAGAGCGACAATTCCTCAATTTTGCTATATCAAATAATTTTGAGTTATCGTGTATATATTTGCAGTGTTTATCACCAAGTAGACAGATAGCTAGTTTCTTTTCCAAATCATCTAATAGTGCAAATCTAGGATAAATGGATTATTCGTGTTTCGAGCTTAATTTTTTGTCCAAGCTCGTTTTTAAATATAATGAATAAGTTCAAATTAGTTTAAGTCCGTCCAAATATTATTAATATTTTTTTAAAAAATTGTAAGGAAATATAAAAAAATTAAAACACATAATAGTTAATAAGTGTAACACAATAATTTGAACAAATTTTTACATAAAGACTTAAAGAAACATGAAAATTTAAATCAAAATATAAAAAACAATATAAACTTAAATTAAATTGCACCAGAAAACAAAAACAATTAACAAACACATTAAAAAATGAATAATTGGTCGCTTAGCTTGGCTGAGATACGTAGGGTGGGATGGGGATTTTACTAGAGGTTAGTAAGAATCTCTGCTTTCTCTCTGGTAACTTTAGAACCTGGATGATTGGTGTCTTGCCACAGATTCGTAAAAGAGTCTTCAAGGATCCCGTGGAAACAGCTCTAAGATTCCGGGAAATCTAGCTAAAATTGAACTGTTTTTTGTAACCTTGATACATATGCCTCCAATAATTATGGTCTAAATATACCCAAAGTCTTGCAAAAACTGTCTCAATCACAAGGAAATTGTATATGGTTGTATGATATGGTTCCTAATAACATTCAAAATCAATGATCCAAATAACTAGCGAAACTTAATAGCTAAAAATAACTTGGTTGATAAGTCTGTTTCCTTAATGCAGACAAGGCTAGTAATTTGCAAAGATACATGGTAATTATATTGGAAAAAGTAACTCAACTAAGATAAAGTAAATTTTCCTTTAAACTAAAAGGGTTAAACATTATGTTATAGATTATATTGAATCTGATCCAATATTGTATTTTTTCCTCTTAGATACAGTATGCTTCATATTTATACCCATTTCCCCCTCCTTATTCTCTGTTGGGATGTAATAAAATTGGGATTTGTGTAAGTTTCTTGTGTTTTCTTCCCAATTTTATTTGGGCATATGGGCTATGATCATAACACGTTAGCTGCTGTATCTTGTGAATAGGTAATGGTATCTGCAAAGAAGGGGCCTGATTCTTCTCTTCCAGCTGCTATGGATGGGCTTTTGAGGGTTCATAAACGCATTGTTGATGGTTTGGAGGGTGATTCATCTAATGCAACTACGGCTGTGGGAACCAAAGTTTAAACAAGGCTGCTAGTCCCGGCTTCAGGAGCTGGAAGTTTGATGGGAAAACAGGGAACAACTGTCAAATCCATTCAAGAATCTTCTAAAGTTCTAATTGTATCGTTAGTGTTCTGGAAGCAGCTTCTCTTTTCAGAATTTTGTAGTAGTTATCTAAGTGCTGGTGTTGCTGAAAGAGTAAAGTTTGAATGATCAATCCGCATACTCTATTTCTGGTGTTTATCTTAGTAATTTTTGATATTTACCTCATAGTTCTGCATGCCTCATCACCATCCAATCCAGGACATGCAGGCTATACCGGAGGCTATGACTCTGTTTATGGTTCAAACTACGGGTACTAATCAGCATTGTTTGATTTCGATGTCGTCTTTGAGATCTTAAAATCATGGAAAATTTAGATGGTAAAATTACTCGATTGATTTAATTTTGGACTGTTATAGTTTTGAACTCTGCATGATGTCATTGGTTAGAACAAACAAAGCATGATAGAATTGTGCATTAGGCTTAAGGTTGAGACAGTAAAGTATGTTTTTTGAAATTTCTTTAGACACCGATTTCCCAGCATGGCTGCCTTGGGCCTTGCCTCGAAGCTTAAGGCACCAAGTAACCAATCTTGAAACCATGGTAGAATCAAACTCAGAGAAAGGATCAGGTTGTAACGACGACATAATCTAAGGAGTGGTTTCAAATTATAACATATCATCAAAGCTCACATCAATTGTAATCCAAGGAGAATTGGATTTCTTTTCCTAATGCTCAATTTAGAGCGTATTGATTCATTAAGAAAAGTTCTAAATGATGAACCTAGGAGGAATAATTAGCTTTTAACTAAAACTAAAATTAGATTTTTAAGGTAAGAAAAACCAAATACATATATTTATATTTTAATTATGCGAAATTACTTTACAGACTATTTTTAGATTCGAGGGGTGAAGCACATCCCTTGAGTATATTAAAAAAAAAAATTAACGAACTGAGATATGAGATAATTTCTTTAAATCACTTTCTTGTAAAATTAAAAAACTATGTTGCCAAAGTGTAAAAAATATAATTTTTAATTTTTAGCATATTTAATCATTTGAAACCCCAACTGTTTAATATTAAGTGAAACGATTCTTGAAAACATTTTTTGTCTTTTACAAACGTTTATTCTTTCTTTATTTGATTCTCCTTTCTTTTCTTAATCTCTACTAATTCACACAAAAAGGATAAAAAAGTTTTAGAACAAAAGTGGGAATTTATGAAAAAAAGAACTCTTCTCAGCTTGTTTCTCTTCCATATCCAATAATCTACAGTCAAGGATAAAGGGAGGGATTCCTTGTATTAGCTTGTAGCAATTTTATTTTTTCTTTTTAAAAATCAGACTAGAAAGATTGGTGAATTTTTTTTTTATTATTTTAACTTTATTTTATTCTCCAATACCGTTTAACTTTATTTTATTCTCCAATTCTTTCCATGAGAACTACGTTCATAATTTTTAAATTACAATGCAATCAAATAATGTTGAGTTTGTTTACAATAAGATAACAGTTAATTGATTTTATTGTAGGATCACGATATCTTGGGAAAAATTAAAAATAATAATAAAATTAAAAAAGTTTATAAAAGTGATAAAACAAGTTAACAAACAAACTAAAAAACTTAAATATAATTTTACGTATATTATTTATCTAACTAATAAAAAATATTATAAATTACATATTTTGTATTTATTTTAATCTATTTTACAAATAGCAAGAATAATATAAAAATATTTAGCATAATTATATCATATGATTTTAGTAAGTTTCCTAAGCACGAATATTGGACAAAGGAACATTACTATTAGCGTGAAGACTGCCAATCTTAATTGTCAGCCTTAAATCAACCTTTTCCATGTATAGATTTGCAGTATTTATCACCAAGTAGACAGACAACCTAGAGATCATCGAAGAACTGAGGAAGAATGCCGAGACATGCAATTAGTCGAAGCGAGCTGCAACGAGCTGATCACATCTGTACTGACACTACTGGACCATACTATCACCACGGTATGTGTGTGTATATATATTTGTCCTACTATCAAAGTGTTCCTAACCTGTTAATGCATACTTTGAGATTAAATTTTTTTTAAACGATCTTAAAGGCACACTTTTCACATTGGTTTAGTGTATTTAAAAAAATTAATTTCCTCGCATGCTTATCCTAAAACTTGAACTCTGAATATATGTGTGTACGCGCATGCGCACAGAAGTAGAGGCTGGAACAAAGGGTCGTTGTCTTTAGTTTAATTCTATACCATATTACTTTCTCTTTGCACTATTTCTTAACGATTTTCGTTTGAGTTCAGGCATATATGTAGGCAAAGCCAAGGTCTCCAACCGCTACAATAAGGAAGAACAACGAGAAATAGACGATGCAGTCATTTCTTTCTATGGATCTCCCGAGAAAAGGTCTACTTCTTCTCGTTCTATTAACACAACTAATGAATGCCAGAGATGTTTTCATCGGCGTCACTTTCATGGAGTTATCATTACCTGCCTTGATTGCTTCCTTGATGGCGAACCACTCTACCTCTACCGCTACGTCAGTTGGCAACCCACTCCACTTTCACCTGATGAGGTTATTTGTAAAGCATTTTTTTACCTCGAGAAAGGGGACTTCGGTGCATACGATTATCTTACTAACAACTGCGAGCATTTCGCACACTACTGCAAAACGGGTAAAAACTTCAGCAATCAGTCAACAGTCACCGCCGGAGCAGCGGTTACAGCGGGCGTAGTAGTAGCCGCCGCATTTTGCTCGGTGTCATGATTTTTAGTTTATTCAAAGGTTAAAAAAAATAAAGTGAGCAAGGGCCCAGTTGCTGCTATTTTGGAAATGCTTTACTTAAGGCTTAATTTGCGATGTAAAAAAATAATTGGTCACTTGGCTTGGCTAGGCTGAGGTAGGGTGGGATGGGGATTTTAGTAGAGGTCAAAGGGCTCTCTTCTTATCTTGTAAGTTGTACCAAAAGTAGCTTTATATATAATTATATATGATGCCTTGTTTTGTTTAGTTGGTTTGGCAATTAAAATCTTGAGAGGTTGGCTAACTAGTTTCAGCAGTTACAGAGTTGGCATCAACTATTTTATCTAAAGTACAATTGGTCACTTATTTCTGTCTAAAGATAATCTATCAATTTACGTTCTAAAATCTTAAGGTTTGAAAATGCAGTTATGTGTGAGAAAAGATTAACATCTTACAGTACTCATTTTAAAATGATACCACATGGTCTTAAATGTTTTAAGTTTGCTTTTGAGTTTTATTAGGTTTCGATATGATCAATATTGAAAAACTTTTCTAAATCATCTACATCATTCTAGTCAAATTCTTAGAAACTACTCCTTACCTTAAGATTATTCAAGTAGTCACATTTGAGCCATTTGAAGAGGCTTCATTAATTATTAAATAATCCCAATGTTAATTCTAATTTAATACCATGGTAGACTCAGACATGGGCTTAGGTTGTAACGACAACATAATCTAAGGAGAGGTTCCAAATTATAACAATCATCAAAGCTCACATCAAGCGTAATTTGAGGAGAATTGGATTTTTTTTCTGATGCTCAATTTTTGAGCGTATTGATTCATTAAAAAAAAAATCTAAACAATGAACCTAAGAGGAATAATTAACTCTCAACTAAGGCCAAATTTGGATTATTGAAGTAAGAAAAGCCAAATACTTATATTTAAATTTTAATTATGAGACATTATCTCACACACCATTAGTAAAATATTTTAAACTCCACTGATCATATTATATGGATGAAAAACATCCGTTGACTATATTAAAAACTAAAAATAAAAACTAATTAAAAAAATGAAATATGTAACGGTTTTTTAATCTCCCTTGTAAGTTAAAAAATTACACTGTCAATCAATAAAAATAAAAATGTAATTTTTAATTACTTAGCATATGCAACCATTCATATGACGTCATTTTTAATATGTCACACCTCCACCTAATTATATTCAGTCCAGTGATTCTTGAAAGTATTTTTTATCATATATAAACATTTATTCTTGTTTCATTTGATTTTACTTTTTTTTAGTCTCTATGAATTCACACAAAATGGAAAAAGAATAAAAGCTTTAGAAGAAAGTGGGAATTTATGAAAGAATGCGTCGCCTTCTTCACTTGTTTTTCTTCCAAATCCAATAATAGTGCACTCGAGGACAAAAGGATTCTTCATATTAGCTTGTAGCACCTTTTTTTCCTTTAAAATAGCTTTAGAAATATCAATTATTTTAGCTTTTTTTTTATTTTCGAATATTGTTTAATTTTATTTTATTTTCCAGTGCTTTCAATTTTTATTACTTCACAATTATCAAATTAAGACGCAACCAAATAATTTTGCATTTGTTTGCCATAAGATCACAATTTATCTATTTTATCGTACGATCATATTATCTTGTGAAAAATTGAAATAATATAGAATTTAAAGAATATATAAAAAAAAAAGATAAAACAAGATAACGCATAAACTAAAAACAAAAAATAAGTATAATTTTGCTTATATCACGGAGCTGACAAATAAAAAATATTATAAACTACATGATTTGTGTTTGTTTTTATCTATTTTACAAAATAACAATATTATCAAAATTTTAGCATAATTACACATCATTTTATTTTAATAATTTTTTTACTCACGACTATTGGACAAATTAAGGATTATTACTATCAGGCATGAATCAATCTTTCCATCGATATATTTGCAGTGTTCATCAAGACTTAGACAAGTTAAACTTGATTAGAGATCATAGAAAAAGAGAGAAAGAATGACGAGAATGATGAGGAGAAGATCAATTAGTAGAGGTATATATATATGTATAGAGAGAGAGAGTACTATTATTATTATTATTATTATTATTATTATTATTATTATTATTATTATTATTATCTTGCATTATGATTTTTTGAGATTAAAAAACGATTTTCAGTTTATGTCTATTGGTTCAAATTAAAAAGAAAGCCAAAGGGGAGGGCACCAATTGGTGCTTTTTTGAAATGCTTTACTTAAGTCTTAATTTGCAATGCAAGGGAATAATTGGTCACTTGGCTGAGGGTGGAGATGGTGGCAGAAGCTGCTCTACTTGTTGACACTAGCTTTCTGTGTCTATTTGTCCTGTCGTCGTGTTGTAAGTTCCACGGATGTTTTCTTTACCTTCTATTCTGCAGGACAAAAGTGGCTTTCGTCAGAAGACTTCTATACCTGCTTTTTTCTGGTATAAATTATTTTGACTTTATTTTATTCTCCAATTCTTTCAATGAGAATTATCCTCATAAATATCAAATTACGACGACGCAATCAGATAAATTTGGGTTTGTTTACAGTAAGATCATAATTTATCAATATTATTATAGGATCATAATATCCTATGAAAATTTGAAATAATATAAAATTTGAGAAAAATATAAAAAAATAGTAAAATAAGTTAACGTGCAAAGAAAAAACAAAAAATAAAGACAATTTTAGTTATATTATTCATCTACATCAAACTTAGAATTTCGAGAAACTAGTAATTTAATATTTCTTCAGGTACGTTTTTCCTTCACATAAGTATTTCGGTCCATACCACCTTATTAATAACAACTGTGTGGATTTCGCAAGCTACTGCAAAACTGGTCAATCTCCGAGGAGGAATCAGTGCTTGGTGTTATGATATTTATTTTATTCAAAGGTTCAAATTAAGAAGTGAGCGAAAAAGACAAATTGCTGCTATTTTTCGGAAATGTTTTACTTGAGGCTTAATTTGCAATGTGAAGAAATAAATTGTTCCTCTGAGTAGCAAAACAAAAAAAAAAGAATGTTAATGCTTTTTATTTCAATTAATTAATCATTATTCTTTTTATTATGGTTGCTGTTGATGTGATTATTCAGCTTTGCAAGTCTATAACAAATGAGGAATATTATGAAATTCTTTTCATTATGGAAGGTAATTGTGTATTTTTCACTTTGCCTATCAGGTGCTAACATGGATTGCTGTAGTTTTGCACTCAGCTTGATGTCATGAGTTTGAATGAACTAAACATGTTAGATTTGTCGTGTGCATTAGGCTAACCATAGGGTTGAGCCAGTACAATCGTTTTTGAAATTTCTTTAATTCAATGTCCATCTTTAATTATCTCGGACTTTCAAATTTAATTGTTTTTATAATTATTTTATGATGTATATGATAATACTACGATTTTGGTTTGAGTTCATATAGACACTGATTTCCCAGCATGGCTGCCTATGGTCCGCCATTGGTTAATTTGGAGCTTGAGGAACCAAGGTTGATTGATCCCATGGAGAATAAACCACATGAAATCCATTCTCGAGTGCTTAAAATTGTTGATTTGGCAAAATAAAACATATTCGGAGTCCTTGCCAATGCCAGGTTAACTATATACAAATTCAAAATGACAATCCAGTTGTTTCTTTTGATGCAGGGATTAATAATAATATCATTAGCAGTGGTTATTCAACGAAGGAAATGCTCAAATTCTACTCTTAAGTAGATTTCAGTGTTGTTTATAAATAGATTTGACAATTCATATATATATATATTTGATGTAATGTTAAATTGTGTTTGTGTAAAACATGTAATTTACTATATCAAAATTTATGTCGACACATCAAACACCATCATCTTAATTAAGAATTAAATTTGCACCAGTAATAACCTGTCTTGAGTGCTTCCTCAAAGCTCAGTCACTCTCTGTCTATGAGCATGATGTCCCCTACTTGAAGATCCCTTCAAGTGGAATGAAACTCTCAATGTTCACACCTGCAGAATCAAACAGGGGGTCAGGATGTAACGACAGCATAATCTAAGGAGTGGTTCCAAATTATAACAAATCATCAAAGCTTAGATTAAGCATAATCTAAGGAGAATTGGATTTTTTTTCCTAGTGCTCAGTTTTATAGCGTATTGTTTCATTAAAAAAAAATCTAAACAGTGAATCTAGGAGGAATAATTAGCTGTTAACTAAAACCAAATTTGGATTATTGAAGTAAGAAAAACTAAATACATATATTTATATTTTAATTATGAGAAATTATCTCACACCGTTAGTAAAATTTTTAAACTTCAATGATCATAATATACGGATGAAACACATCCATTGAGTATAAAAATATAATTTTTAATTAGCATATTTTTTTTTTGCTAAGCCAAATGATTTATATATATGAAAAGGATTTGGTACAGCTCAAAATAGAACCCAATTCTTAATCCCAAAAAAAACCGAAAGAAAACACATCTAATGCCCATGTAATAGACTTTTACTACTCTGACCCTAAAGAAGATAACCCCTCCACAGAGAACCAACAAAGCAGTCTACAAGTTGAAGATGATAATTTTTTGAATCGACCAAAAAGCCAAACACCAAGCAGCAGCTAACTGACACCCAGCTCAGGTGGCAATGTCCCTTGCAGAAAACTAGACAGGTACCGGACCTCAACTCCTCAAACACCATCTTTTTAACCACACCTAAGACATCCCTTAAAACAGCCGCAACTTGCACTCATCAGCAGCATGTTTCGCACAACCACCAACCACGCCTCCAGTCTCAGTGGGATAATAGCACATAAGCGGCACACGCGTCCAATATACTTCTCACCCAACAAAACACCTGCTACTGCTTTCAATCAAGGTCCAAACCTGTACACATACTAACCATCCCATTCACATCCAGTAACGCACACCAGAATAGGCAGCAAACAACTCCCAGTGAATAACACAGTGATAACAAATTAACTGTCAAAATCAACATAGGCCCCGAAAAAACTATCATTAACACTTGGGCATAATGGAAAGCACCTCCTATGCAGGGAAGATAGGAATATCTTAGGAGCTCCAAAACAGAGACGACAAATAACATTAATATTCAGTGAAATGATTCTTGAAAACATTTTTCTTTTGTCATGTATAAACTTTTATTCTTTCTCTATTTGATTCTCGTTTCTTTTCTTAGTCTCTATGAATTCACACAAAAACGAATAAAAAAAAGCTTTAGAACAAAAGTGGGAATTTTTTTAGAAGGAACTCTTCTCCACTTGTTTCTCTTCCAAATCCAATAATAGTGTAGGGATTCCTCGTACTAGCTTGTAGCACTATCGTTTTTTCTTTTTAAAAATCCGATTAGAAAGACTGATGAATTTTTTATTATTTTTTGAAATGATTCTTGAAAACATTTTTCTTTTGTCATGTATAAACTTTTATTCTTTCTTTATTTGATTCTCCATTCTTTTTTTAGGCTCCATGAATTCACACAAAAACGAATAAAAAAAAGAGCTTTACAACAAAAGTGGGATTTAAAAAAAAAGGAACTCTTCTCCGCTTGTTTCTCTTCCAAATCCAATAATAGTGCAAGGATTCCTCGTACTAGCTTGTAGCACTATCGCTTTTTCTTTTTTAAAAATCAGATTAGAAAGACTGGTGAATTTTTTATTATTTTAATTTTGTTTTATTCTCCAATGTTTAACTTTATTTTATTGTCCATTTCTTTCAATGAGAATCACGTTCATAATTTTTAAGTTACCATGCAATCAAATAATTTTGAGTAGTTTTGTTTTTGCTCAGCCAATCAAAATGATATTTTATTAATAAGAAAAATATTACAGCTGAATAATCCCAAACCTAACGTTGGGTCACAGAAAAGACATTACGAAGACTCGAAGGAAAAAATCCCTTCATTAAAATTTACAACTAATCCCAAAATGCACAAAAGAAATCCTCTCTTGATACCCCCATTTTTGCTAAGGAGACAGCAAAGGAATTGGATTCTCTAAAACAATGAACACAATCTACAGAATAAATCCTACCCCAATGTCTATCAATCTCATCGAACAGCTTCCACTCCTTCTAAGGCCTTAAATCACGAATTTTCACCCATGATACCGCTACTTTTGAATCCGATTCATTCACTAGATCACAACCATCCAAAGCTCTAATCCAAAATAAAAGATCTCATTTTAATCGTAAAAATGAATTCCTCAACATCCGATGACTTATTATTATAGACTGATTCATTCCTAGCAATCCACAGACTCCAAAGAACAGCCCCACACACTACAATCCAATTTTTCTTTACAATACCACTTTAAACTGAGCTTCCCTATGTCTATTGGTTGCAAATTTACTTGGCTTACATGGTGTAAGGTCTTTGACTGGTGGGGATTGAGGTGGGTTTCTCCTATGTCTATTGAGCAATTTATTCAACAGTGTGAAGGAATCGGATTTCCTGGTAAAGTTAAGAAAAGGTGGCTTACCGTTGTTGGAGCCACGTTGTGGTCCATTTGGCTCTCAAGAAATGACTCTGTTTTTAATTCAAAGGAGTGGAATGGCGATGAAATTATGTTCTTGATTAAGATGAGATCTTTGTTTTGGTTAAAAGCTTTGGAAAATGATGTTCCTCCTGATGAAGCTTCCTGGTGGTCATCTCCACTTGGTCACACTACTTCCCTTTCTATCAGAAACCTGAGAATTGGAATTGCTTGGAAGTCCCCCGTTCAGAACAATCTCAAATTCAACGTTGACGGCTCTGCCTTTGCATCAACCGGTTTGGCTGGGTGTTGTCATGTTCGAGATGAAATGGGTAATGTACTCGGTATTTTTCTGGGTCCTTTAGGCAAACAGAGCTCCAGAACTTGTTGCAATTAAGGAAGTACTTCTAATGTTTTCTAAATCACAGTGGCTTAAGTCAAGAAATCTGGTTGTTGAATCAGATTGTAAAACTGCAATAAGTTGGGTATGTAATTATGTCCAGCGGCCTTGGAGGGAGTGGAAAATCTTCCAGGAAATCGATCGCTTGCATTGTTTGATTGATACAATTGAATTTGTTAGTGTTTTCAGAGAGGCAAACTCCTTTGCTGACTCTTTAGCCAAGCTTGGTGTTAATAGGTGTTGGATTATGCCCTTAGAACCATTCATTAGATGATTTACTTTGGCATTTTTTATGTATCATGACATTTTATTTATCATAGTTCATTATCATATTTGTCTTATAACTGCGTAATGTAATCTTATATGATAATGTCCTTAGAATAGTAATAACACACTATTCTTAAAATATCCCTAGTCAAGTATTATTGTGAACAAGGATAACAATGATACGATAAGACTAGTATGTGGTTGACTGATGACCATTGTCATGGATATAGGATATCAAGTCATCACATAGGTACATGTTAGAGAACTATGTACTGGATCGACCCTCCATGAGAACGCTACATGGATTGTTATATGAGTGTCATAAGCGATTCTCATAGTGATGATGGTGTATGTGATCCTTTGACTTGAGATCATCAGAGATCCCAACATAAAGAATTGCATACTTTAATGCTGCTAGATGTCATTCGTAACAGGATGGACTATAAAGGTAGTAATTGGGTATGCCTTGATCTATGTAGAGGGATGTTGAGTGATCAAGATAGGATTTATCCCTTTTATATAACAAGAGTGATGTCTTGGGCCCTTTGATAAAGTGAGACTAAGAAATGCATGGCCGTGCTCGAATAAGTCAATATGAGATATTGATTTTATTTGTTTAATTAGTCTACTCAGGAATCAAGAAACGCTGATTAGACTATACAAGTGTGACACATTCCATGACTTGTGTCTAATCGAGACATCAAAGGATAAAGGGATTAGACTACACGGTAACATCTATCATGAGTAAGGTTACGTCGAGTCATTGACATTCTCGTTACATGGGTAGCAATGATGTGTTGCTAGATACCGCTCATTGCCTATGACAATTTTGTCATTGCCATTGTTTTGAGAACCTATTGGGTCGCACACTTAGAACGGATCAATGAAGAGCTTAATTAATCCTATTCTGAATTGGATTAAGGATATATCTAATCCTATTCTGAATTGGATTAAGGATATAGCTAATCCTATTCTAAGTAGGATTAGAGTTCTGTTTGGCAATAAATTTTAGGGTAAAATTTACTGCCTATAAAAGGATGTTTTCTGAAACATAGCCGCACAATTAAAAACCAAAACAGAAAAGTATTCTTTTAATCGAAGCTAGCAATTCGGTTATAAGAAAGAAAAACGCTCTTCAAGGCTTCTGATCGTGAGACGTTCAAGAGTCGTGAGATCCGTTCGTGTGGATACCGTAGAGGCAGGAACGAAAAGTTGTTGCTTGTGACTCGACCAACGACAGAAATCAGAGAAAACGTTAGGTATAATCTCGAAACCCTAATCAGGCAACTCTCCGAATCGATCTTGGTGGAGGCCGAATGATTTAAATTCCGCTGCATGTTTGTTTCGGTTTCCTTCAATAGGAAGGACATGCTACATGCGTGGTTCTAAGTCGACAATGCAATTTTGTTTTTTCTGCACCTTTTTCCTGTTGTAGTTGCTATAACCTCAACATAGCCTTGTCTGTTCTTCATATTAATGAAAATCGTATTTTCCTGGTTGAGCAAAAAAAAAAAACTGACCTTCCCATTGGCAAATAAACTCCTCTATAGACCTCGGAATAACCCATTGCACTCCCCACCAATTCAGGATTTTACTCCATACATTCCAAGAAAATTTGCAAGAAATTAAAATATGGAAGCAATCTTCCTTAGTGTCCTCGCACCATACACACATACATTGCCCATGACTCACACACACCCCTCTTTTTCTCAAGAAACACTTAGTAGGAATCCCCTCTAAAATAGCCAACCAAATAAAATTTTGAACTTTTAGAGGCACATTGTGCTTCCAAATTGAAACAAACCAAACCTTATGTTCCTCCCTAAGTTCCTACTTTCAAGCTCATTATAAAACTTTTTAACTAAAACTCCCTCTCTTTTTTTTTTAAACAAACAAGGCGGGATATATTTTATTTAAGTGAAACTATAGGGACATTCAGTTACAGAGTGCATAAGTCTAGTAGATACACCATTGTTAGATTCAAAGTTTAGAACAGGCAAAAGAAAAGCAGGAGCTTGAGGGTAGATATATGTGTCTTTTGTCGCAGTAGCTCGAGATGTAAGTGTATCTGCACTTTGGTTAGCTTCCCTGTAAACAAAAGTTAGTTTCACATGCTGGAATCCTGCCTCTAGCTTAATACAATCAGTAATGATCATATCCATCATAGGGTAGAGCTCCGTGGTCCTGCGAAACATATGAACAGAGCATAGTGGATCAGTTTCAATCAAAAGTCGTTGAATTCCCATTGCTGCAGCCAATTGTATTCCTTTACGGATAGCATATAATTCTGCAATAGTGTTCGTTGTGATCCCAATATACTGTGAGAAAGCAGTAAGAAAATTCCTTGCTTCATCTCTAAGGATTCCACACTACCAGAATGACCTGGATTACCCAAGCTGGAGCCATCAGTATTAAGTTTTATGTATGACATAGGAGGCGGTTGCCATGATATCATGTTATTTATAATGTTGAAATGAGTTGTTGGGTTAGGTTTTAAAAGCTCTATAATTGCTAAAGATTGGTGCGTGGACTTTTGATTAAGAATTTGGGCTAGGGTAGTTTTGTTGTGGAAAATAGTCTCATTCCGTGAGAGCCAGATATGGCAAAGTAGGATTGGTATGAAGGTGGTATAAGGTATGGAGGCATAATCTGAGGGAAATGAGAGGTTAGATTCTTGTAATTTTTTTAGTAAGAAGGTGAGGTGAAGTTGTTCAACATTCCAAGACCAGTTTAAAACTGACCATATGGGGGAAAATTTGGGACATGAGTTGAAAAGGTGATGTATTATTTCAGGTGATTGGAAACAGAGGGAACAGAGGGGGGATGATAGTGTTTGTTTGGAGTGAAGGAAATGAGTTGTAGGTAATTTATTATGAGCAGTTAACAAGGGGAATACTTTGATTCTTGGTAATGTTTTTTGGTTCCATATCTATTTCCAAGGAAGAAGGGGATTGTTATAAGTAGTTGTGAATGAAGTAAGATGATTATATAAAGATCTCGTTGTAAATCTGCTTGATGTTGATAATGACCAATAAGGTTTATCAGTTGTAGGGAAAAAAGGTATTGGTATACTTCTAATATGCTCCAAAACTGTAGGTGGAAGAAATTGATATAAGGGATCTAGGTTCCAAGTAGAATTTTGAGTATCAATTATTTGATTGACTATCATGAGCTGTAGATTAAGAGGTAGAGGTTGTAATAGAAAATTGGAGAGAGTATCTAATGTTGTCCAACTATTATTCCAGAGATTAACACTATTTCCGGAATGAATTTGCCATGTAATATTTTCTTTAACTAGAGGGAGGCATTTGATAATTCCAGACCAAAAACTTGATTGATTGGATTTATTAGTAACACTAAGGAAATCAGTCAAGGGATAGTATTTTTGTTTAAGGATTCTATGACACAAGGTGTTAAATTGGTGAAAATTTGCCAAGCTAACTTGGTAAGTAGAACCCTATTAGTAATGTACATATTTCTAATACCTAGACCACCCTGTACTGTAGGTAGATAGACAATGTTCCATGTTATTGGGGCTTTTTTAGTTTTGTTTGATGAAGGATTCCAGAGGAAGTTTTTGGAGATTCTGTGAACTTTGTGCAAAAAAGTTGATGGCAATCAGAAAACAGACATAGTGTAAAGTGGAACGTGTTTAAAGTTGATTTGATTAAAGTGATTTTGCCTGCCATGGATAGAAATCTATTATACCAGATATTTATTTTAGAGTTAATGGCATCGAGGATATGATTAAAATAAATGTTTTTTTTTCTTTTCTGTAAACATTGGAATTCCTAGGTATTTATCTCTAGCATGAGAGGTTGATATATTGAAGAAGGTTTGAATATGCTGTTTAGTTCTTAAGTCTATGTTTGAAGTGTAGCAAATTGAGCATTTATGGTTATTTATAACTTGTCCAGAAGCTAAGCTATATTTTGACAGTTCTGTGCGTAATATATGTATGGATTTATTATTAGCTTTAGAGAAAATAATACAATCATCAGCAAAACACAATATTGGGATCGATGGTCCATTGCGAGATGCCTTCAGACCAATAAAATTTTTCTGGTCCTCTTTTATCCACTGCCCAAATAAGTCTGTCATCCACATCATTCAACAGATTCACTTTACTCACTTTCTCCAATAAATGTGTTAGTGCTTCATTTTCCCATACAAATAATTCTCTTTTAAATTGAATAACCGATCTATCATCAGAATTCAACACTTCAGCCACTCTTATTTCCTTATCCTCCGACAATTACCCATCTACATCCCCTATTGCCCACAAGAGCATCAATACTCGCAATTCTTTTAATATTTACCACATCACTCCATGCCTTAGACATCACTCCAGTCTAACTTTCCTCCAGTTGCCAAGGTACCAACCCCTTCCCATATTTTTCCACTAAAAGTTTTCTCCATAAAGCATCCTTTTCTATCCCATGTCTCCACCACCACTTCCCTAACAAGGCAATATTTTTATTAACCAAATCTTGAATTCCTAACCCACCAAACATTTTTGGCTTACACACAACATCCCAAATCTTGAGTATGTTGTATAAATAATTAAGAAGAGACTGACAATCCCTCAGTTTTGCTATATCAAATAATTTTGAGTTACTGTGTATATATTTGCAGTGTTTATCACCAAGTAGACAGACAACTAGTTTCTCTTCCAAATCCTCTAATAGTGCAAATCTAGGATAAATGGATTATTTGTCTTTCGGGCTTTATTTTTTGCCCAAGCTCGTTTTTAATATAATGATTAAGTCTAAATCAGTTCAAGTCCGTCCAAATACTATTAATATTTTTTAAAAAAATTGTAATGAAATATACAAAAAATTAAAATACTTAATAGTTAATAAGTATAACACAATACATTTGAACAAATTTTTATATAAAGACTTAAAGAAACATGAAAATTTAAATCAAAATATAAAAAACAATATAAACTTAAATTAAATTGCGCAACAAAACAAAAACAATTAACAAACACATTAAAAGAGGAATAATTGATCCCTTGGCTTGGCTGAGATACGTAGGTGGGATGGGGATTTTATTGTTGGGAAAAATATCCCACAAACCAAACACCCATAAAACAGAAGAAAACAAAAAAAAACACAATAATTTTTAATGTGGTTTGACCCAACCAATTTGGCCTATAACCACCCAACCAACCTAATAACCAATCAAACAATTACAACTGTGCAGTTTTTAGAAGAGAAAAATTGCAAACTCCTTACAAACCCAAAGCCCAACTACCCAAAGAGCCCAACTACACCCTTTTATAATAGCCCAAACTCTATAACTCTCTAGGATATTTTACAAATCAAGCTTAGCACATTATTTATATGAGAATAACCCTTATAACTTCTCCTATACTTTTTACGTGGGATTCAAGGCAAACCCCAACATTTACTAGAGGTAAGTAAGAATCTCTGCTTTCTCTCTAGTAACTTCAGAACTTGGATGATTGGTGTCTTGCTACAAATTCTTAAAAGAGTCTTCAAGGACCCTGTGGAAACAGCTCTAAGATTCCGGGAAATCTAGCTAAAATTGAACTGTTTTTTGTAACCTTGAAACATATGCCTCTAAAATTATGGTCAAAATATACTCCAATAATTATGGTCTAAATATACCCAAAGTCTTGTAAAAACTATCTCAATCACATGGAGATTGTATATGGTTGTATGATATGGTTCCTAATAACATTCAAAATCAATGATCCAAATAACTAGCAAAACTTAACAGCTAAAAATAACTTAGTTGATAGGTCTGTTTCCTTAATGCAGACAAGGCTAGTAATTTGCAAAGATACATGGTAATTATATTGGAAAAAAGTAACTCAGCTAAGATAAAGTATATTTTCCTTTAAACTAAAAGAAATAAACATTATGTTATAGATTATATTGAATATGAGCCAATATTGTATTTTTTCCTCTTAGATACAGTATGCTTCATATTTATACAAATTTCCCCCTCCTTATTCTCTCTTGGGATGTAATAAAATTGGGATTTGTGTAAGTTTCTTGTGTTTCCTTCCCAATTTTATTTGGGCATATGAGCTATACGATCATAACATGTTAGCTGCTGTGTCTTGTGAATAGGTAATGGTATCTGCAAAGAAGGGGCCTGATTCTTCTCTTTCACCTGCTATGGATGGGCTTTTGAGGGTCCATAAACGCATTGTTGATGGTTTAGAGGGTGATTCATCTCATACAACTACGGCTGTGGAAACCAAAGTTTAAATAAGGCTGCTAGTCCCAGCCTCAGGAGCTGGAAGTTTGATGAGAAAACAGGGAACAACTGTCAAATCCATTCAAGAATCTTCTAAAGTTCTAATTGTATCGTTAGTGTTCTGGAAGTAGCTTCTCTTTTCAGAATTTTGTAGTAGTTATCTAAGTGCTGGTGTTGCTGAAAAAGTAAAGTTTGAATGATCAATCTGCATACTCTATTTCTGGTGTTTATCTTAGTAATTTTTGATATTTGCCTCATAGTTCTGTATGTCTCATCACCATCCAATCCAGGACATGCAGGCTATACCGGAGGCTATGACTTTGTTTATGGTTCAAACTACGAGCACTAATCAGGATTGTTTGATTTTGATGTCGTATTTGAGATCTTAAAATCATGGAAAATTTAGATGGTAAAATTACTCGATTAATTTAATTTTGGACTGTTATAGTTTTGAACTCTGCATGATGTCATTTGTGAGACTCGATTTTATTACACTGTACACCATATTTGTACATGATTGATAGTGGAAATAAATTCTTTTAGTGAAATTAAATAAATATTGAATGTGAATTTCCACTTTTCATTTTAATTATTGGAAATTATGATTTATAGTATGGTGTATAAAAGAAAGAAAAACAAACATCAAAGTGCAACAAGAAATAGATGGGAATTAATCTTGATAAAAAGGTTGAAGATAGTATTGATGGTGTGAAAGCATTAAATAAAGCATGAACAAATATGAAGATTTAAGGCTGGAACCGAATGGAAGGTGTGAAAGGGAATAAATGGCTGTTGGACAAATGAAGAAAAGATGAGATAAAAAGTTAATAATAGTTGGTTGGAAATGGCATGGAGAGGAAGGAGAAAAGAAGAGAAAATTTAGTCAAAAACAGACTGTAGCAAGAAGCTTCACCACCGTTCCTTTTGTCACAATTTTCTTCGGTTTTTAATGCATGAAAGCCGTGAAATGATGAAAGAAAACGGGATAAGAAATAGGTGGTAGGTTCTTATTGGATTAGCATGGCTATATAAGAAGAAATACATGGGAAAACCGACTTAAGCAAATTTCTCCTTCTTTCATACTACTCTACTGCTTCTCGCTCATTCTGTTTACTGCAAGCTCAAATCTCGTTTCTTCCGTTCCTCTCACACGTGAGCCATGAAACTTCATCCTTTAGTTAGCTAAACCTTTTCTCCATCGTTGAAGAGCTAAGGAATAAGCAAGGTAAAGCTAAGTGAGGCAGAAAGCACTCTGTTTCTGGAAGTGCAACTCAGTCAAGGTGAGTTCCATATTTTATGGTTCTCTTGATAGTTGCTGGTATATTTCTATGTTTTACAACGTAATAAACATAGATATAACCTTGTTGTAGTTAAATATTGTTGGAATATATAAGAAACTAGAACAAAATGCGGTCTGGAAATAGACGAGAATGAATAAGAAAAATACTAGAATTGGTGTAAAAGTGATGAGAAATAGGCAAACTCAGCTATTATGGGCGAGCTAAATAATATAGAGCATGGAATAGTAGGCGAGGTCGCCACATGCTAGTTCAATTCATAAGCGAGCCCACCTCTGAATAAAAAGTCGTGTATGGCGAACTCACATGCATAGGCATGGCGATTTGAATTTTAGGCGAGCTCCCACATATAAGCCAATGTGAATGGCGAGTTGAATTGTGGGCGAGCTCCCACATTTAAGCCAATATATGAATGGTGAGTTGAATTGTGGGCGAGCTCCCACGTATAAGCCAATATATGAATGGTGAGTTACATTGGGCGAGCTAGAGGATTAGCCTCAAGTCTCGCCAAAGTGTTGGAAGGATTCGGACAAAATATATTGATGGTCTTGATAATTTATTTTACAGCAAGGAATTGAGAATTGATAAAGGCGAGCAGGAAGCTAGGCTTTGTAAGACCAGGTAAGGGAGTAGTATGTGAAGTAAAATGCATGTACTGTGGAGTAAAATATTATAAAAATATTGAGAAAATGCTCTGGTTTGAGACATGCATTAGTTTGATAAGCGGTTTTCACATACCATGATTTGGGCAAGCTATAAAGTAGACCCCTATGTTGTTTTCTGGGTGAACTGATCAAGGGCGGGCGAGCTAAAGATAGGCAACCCCTGTTTTAATAAAAAAAATCCAGGGGAGCCAAAGATAGGCGATCCCATTTATAAAATTTTGGGTGAGCCGACAGTGGGCGATCCCTTGTTGTTTTTGAGAAATATTTCGTGGGCGAACCCCAGTCAACTTGGTGTGTTCGCCACAGTGGACGATGTTAGTTCGCCGCAGTGGGTGAATGAAAACAGGCGAGCTCAATCCATTGTGATGGGCAAACTATAATGGGCGAGTTGATAATGGGGCGAGTCAATTTAACTTGTTTTTCTCAAACGAAAAACGGTGAGATTGCGAGCGGTTTGCAGGCGAGCTCTAGTCAAGCTCAAATGCTAATGTTGGCGGGCGAACACTAGTTCATCGTAATAGGCGAGCTGACCATGGGCAAGCCGTAATGGGCGAGCTGACCATGGGTGAGCAGGTTTTAATTGTGTTTTTTTTCTCACACGAAAATTTGAGAAAATAACTGACTGTTTTTATTTCAATTTGTAAACAAAAAACATCATACCTTTTTGGAAAATAATCATTTTAAAGAAATGATGAAATATGTGAAATATTCCTTAAAGGTTCTTTATGAGATATAAATTGATTTTGAGACTTTAGGCCCCGAGTTTCATGCATTATTATTCACGAGGCTGATTGACCCGCCAAGTCATCAGAGGTCTCGAGGTCACTTGGCAAGTGTACCCGAGGACCACCTATAGATTGTGGCCATAGATCTAAAGTATCCCTGTGGGGATGATTACTTCGTTCCTGGGAGAATGATGATAGCATGATTTATTTGTAGGGCGATGCCTAGTCTCAACTTACTGATTTCTGTTTACTGAGAGGATTTACTGAATCCTATTTACTGTTTATTACATTATATTGTAAACTGTTTAGCCAACGATTTGACTATCAAAGACTGTTTACTATATCCATTGTTTTTCCCTACTGGGTTTGTTGTTAGGAAAAATAAACATTTTGGGGGATATAGTTTTATTTGTATAAAGCAGCATACACCTTCCTTACTGAGCACGTCGTCACTCACCCCTGATTTTCCACTCCACAGGTTATTGATTTGAAGTAAACAGTTTACCTTCCAGAGTTATCGGCTGCTGGAGTCAGCAGATATACGATATCGAAGGTACATTATATTCTTTTATATATTCAATAAAATTGTACAGTACTACTTTGAGTAGAAGGGAATGTAAACAATCTGAAATAAATCAAATGTAATATTTATAATTCTGTATAGTAATACAAATGGAAGTATTAGGAAATGCTTAAAGGGTTGCGAGTTGTTAAGCATTACAGACAGCCCAACCGGTAGGTAAGTGGAATTTATAAGTAAATATTATGTTACACTGTGGATTTGAGATGTTACAGATTTAATGGTATTAGAGCAGGGTTAGTCGGATGTCTAGTGATGCTTAAAACGAAAAGTGAATAGTAAACATTCCTTGTAGTACTGTATAATCTGAATATATAACTGATATACTAATGATAAGTGATAAATGATCCCTGTGGTACAGATATGAGTGGAAGGAGGAGGATACGCTCAGTGAGAGGTATAGGCCGAGGTAGGGCGGCACAGATTCCGGAGTCGCAGACACCGGAACCCGCCCCAAGACCTGTACGTCCTCTACAGCCAGAGAGCACTGATGCTCGTGTGAGCCAAGTAGAGCGGTTAGTAGCTGATTTCATGGCTATGTATCAGGCGGATAGGGCCGCGGATAGGGCAGAGAGGGAGAAAGTAGCAGCTCCCGCAGCCCCAGAAGAGGCGCCAGCACTGCCACAACCGGCACCAGTGGTACCCGAGCCTCAGCCTATTCCACCACTGGCACCTCAGCCACAGGTAGCTCCACCACAACCATTGATTCAGTCGCCTAGAGATGAGGAGTCGTAATGTGATGTCACCTTGGTACGATCATTTAGGAAGTTGGATTCACCTAAGTTTAAAGGTACTAGGGATCCGTTGGCGACAGAACAATGGGTCATTGCTATAGAGAAGTTATTGAGGATTATGAGGTGTACGGAGACTGAGAAGGCAGGTCTAGCAGTGTTCCAGTTGACAGATGATGCGGAGCACTGGTGAAGGCAACTCAGATAGTATTGTTCTCCCAACATCCGGATATTACTTGGGAGATTTTTGTAGATGCCTTTAGATGAAGGTATATCTTCGACACTGCCCAGCAGAAACTACAGCAAGAGTTTATGGATTTAACTCAGGGAAGTATGGTAGTGGATGAGTATGAGGCTAAGTTTACCACCCTGAGCCGATTTGATTCACAGACCAGTGTTAATGAGAGACATAAGATCGAAAGATTTAAGGCTGGTTTGAGACCCTCCATCTGATCGAAGCTAGCCCCATTTGATATCTTGACTTATGATGAGGTAGTACGACGGGCTCAGCTATGTGAGAGGGATTTTGAGCAGTACCATATAGAGGCTGGTGGTAAGAGCAAGAGTAAAGGCAAAGATAAGGGTAAGAGATTTTTGGAGAATAGATACAGTAGGGAGCAGCCTAAGAGGACTAGATCTTCAGGCATACAAATTTCAGAGGGACGATTTAATAGATGAGCAGTTTCTACCCCTGCTAGTGGCCCTACCACTACTCAGAGAAGTGTGGCGACTTTATGTAGACATTGTGGAGGGTCACATGGGTCACGTCCTTGTCCTTTAATGTCTAAGGCATGTTTTAATTGTGGACAGACGGGGCACTTTATCAGGAATTGCCCAATGCTCAGAGAATCAGCTGCTTCTACTATTCCTTCTATATTACCTCAGGTAGCGGCACCGGTAGCTCTGACTTAGCCGGAGAAGGCGACACCCTCACAGCCTAGGCGGGCGATAGCAGCAGAGAAGGGTAAAAGGGTTGTGATTCAGGGTCGGGTGTACGCGATGGATCAGGAGACTGCCGACGCCTCTATCGATGTGATTAAAGGTAAAGTTTATCTCTTTGATATTCCCGTAATTGCCTTATTTGATCCGGGTTCTACCCTTTGGTTCTTATCGCCTAGATGTGCTAACAGGACCCCAGTAGAGCCAGAGTTGTTAGGGTATACTTTGCAAGTGAAAACCCCTTTTAAAGATTTCCAGAGGACAGATATTGTATATAGGAATTGTAAATTGACTATAGGAGAGAGGGTTATGACAGCTAACCTAATTTTGTTGAATATATATGATTTTAATATCATTTTGGGTATGGATTGGTTAGCTGCGAACCATGTCAGTTTGGATTGTAATACTAAGTTTATTACCTTCTCTCATCCCGAAAAGTACATTGTAAAGTTGTTGTAAATTAATAAAAAGTATGTGAATATATGGTTGTGAGATGACATGTGTACTGAAATTGTGGTTGTGTATGAATGTTTATGAAGGATATATTGCTAGTGTGAAAGATGTAGAGAGGAAACATCCAGAGATTCAAGAGATTCCTGTGGTCAAGGTGTAACATCCCAAATCCACAAAATATATAATATTCGCTTACCAATTACACTCACTTACCGGTTGGGCTGTCTGTGATGCTTATCAACTCTTATCACTTTAATAAGAATGATTAAATTATTTCCTTAAGATGTATATACATTCCCTTATATTTAAAGTAGTACTGTACTATTTTACTGAATATATAAAAGGATACAACATACCTTCAATATCAGATCTCTGAAAAGTAAATCACTTAGCCCAATTTCAATAATCTGTGGAGTGGAAAAATAGGGAGTGAGCGACAAGTGCTCAGTAAGGAAGGTGTATGCTGCTTTATAAAATAACAGCTATCTTACCAAAACAATTTATTTATCTTAACAATCAAACCCATCAAACATTAAACAGAATTCAATAAGTTGAGACTAGGCAATAATTACATCATGCTCTTATTGTTCTCTCAGGAACATAAGTCATCCACTTTTGGGGTGCACCCGTAGGCCATCGCCCCTCACGGCTATCTCAACTAGATCTATGGCCATAATCTATAAATGGTCCTCGGATCCACTTGCCAAGTGACCTCGAGACCGCTGATGACTTGGCAGGTCCATCAACCTTGTGACGCCCTGAGGTGCACCCGTAGGTCCATCGACCAAGGCCACTGCCCCAGGTGAGTCATGCAATTACACGAATAATAAAGCATGAACTCAGAGCCTAAAGTCTCAAAATCACTTTTATAACTCATGTTATCATTTCCACAAAATGATTTGATTTCCAAAAGGTTTTATAAAATAGTAAAACAGCCCGCAATCTCAACATTTTCCATGTGAGAAAGGCATGGGTTAAGCTTGCTCGCCCATGGCTAGTTCGCCCATAGTCAGCTCGCCAATAGTCAACACGCCCATTGGTCAACTCGCCCCTTGGTCAACTCGCCAATTGGTCAACTCGCCCAAAAAGGGTTTTATATTTTTATTTTCAAAATATTAAAAATAATTTATGATTCGTTGAGAAAAATACTCATAAATCAGTTCGCCAAGTAGGGCTCGCCCAGTGCGGTGAACTTGTGTACGCCCGCCAACCCTTGGCGATTAAAACAAATTAACCTGGCTCGCCCCAAGGCTCGCCCTTTATGGCATTGCCATGGTCAACTCGCCCAAGGAGGTACTCCATGGTCAACTCGACAAGGCGGCGAACTAGTATTCGCCCGCCACTTAGCTTTTCAAAACAGAAGTAACTTGACTCGCCCATAATGGCTCGCCTAAAAGAATATATAGGGGTTCGCCCAATTGGCTCGCCCGCCTTTTATTTAAAACAAGGGTCGCCCGCCCATACAACATTAAAAAGGGTTCGCCCAACTTTGGCTTGCCCGGATTTCGCTTTTAAAACAAGGGTACTCGCCCAAGTTCTCATAAAAAGTTCTTCACTTAATACTTTATAAAAGGTTTGGCTCGCCCGCCCTAACCAGTTCACCCAACAAACAACATATGGCAGCTTGTAGCTCGCCCAAAATCAAAACACTTTATCAAACCAATGCATGTCAGAAAACAATACAATTTCTATTATTTTCTTAACATTTTTACTCCACAGGACATGCATTCACTTCACATACTACTTCCTTACCTCGTTTGATGCAGCCTTGCTTTTCGCTCGCCGTATCAATCTCACTTCCCGGCTGCAAAGTAAAATATTAATTCCATTAATATTTTCTTTTCGAATTATTTCCTAATTTACTAATATATCTTTTCGAATTATTTCCAATTACTTTGGCGAGCTTTGAGATTAATCTCCAGCTCGCCCAAATGGGCTCGCCATTTGCCCAACAGAGCTTAACCTTCCTTGATTGACTTACATTAGTGAGCTCGCCCAACATTCTCGCATTTATATGGCTTATTTGTGGGAGTTCGCCCAACATGGGAGCTCGCCCAATCAATTCGAGTGGCTATGCTCTTGCATTTAGTTCGCCATTCGTGGCTTAAGTGTGAGTTCGCCCGCACTTCAACTCAACTCACCCTACCCCACTTTTTATTCATTAGCAGCTCGCCTATGCATTAAACTTGCAAGTGGCGACCTCACCCTTACTTCCACATTCCAGATTTTAGCTCGCCCATACTAACTGAGCTCGCCCATCATCATTATTTTCAGTATTTTCATTGTCTATTCTCGATTTCAGACTACACCTTGTTCTAGTTCTTATATATTCTAGCAAGATTTAGCTAAAACAAGGCTATATCTATGTTTATTACGTTATAAAACATAGAAATCCAGTATTGAATATCAAGAGAACCATAGAAATTATGGAACTCACCTTAACCCAGTTGCTCTTCCAAAAACAGAATGTTTTCTTGCCTCCCTTAGCTTTACTTCTCTTGTTCCTTGGCTTTTCAACACTGCGGAAGGGTTTGGCTAACTAAAAGATGAAATTACATGGCTCATTTATGAGAAAAACGGAGGAATGAAAGATGAACTTGCAGTGAAACAGAATGGGCGAGAAGGTTATTTGAGAAGATGAAGTTGGCTAAATCATTATCCCTCACGTATTCCTTCTTATATAGCCATGTTGATCCTGTTAGAAACTACCACCTGTTCCTTATCACGTTTCCTTCATCATTTCATGCATTAAAAACCAAAGAAACTGCAGCAAAAAGAACGGTGTAAAGTCCTTACTGAAATCCCGTTTTTGACTAACTTTTCTTTGCCATTTATTGTCTAGTTCAATTTGTCAGGAAAAGAGAAGTGGCGAGAAGTCCACTATTAGCCCCTTTCCTTGACTTTTCTCTTTTCTTTTCTTCTCTTCTCCACGCCAACTCACTTCTAGCCAACGTTGATTGGCTGTCTCCTCATCCTTTTCTTCATTTGTCCAACAGCATTTAATTCCCCTTTACACTTTCCATTTCGTTTACTGCCTTAACTATTCACATGTGTTTTCACTTCATTTAATGCTTTCATACCTTTTATCAAAATTAGATCCCACTATTTCTTGTTGCACTTTCATATTTGTTTTTCTTTCTTTATACACCATACTATAAATCATCACTTAAAATGAAAAGTGGAAATTTACATTCGGTTATTCTTTAATTTCACTAAAAGAATTTATTTCCACTATCAATAATGTACACATATAGTATACAGTATAATAAAATTCAAATCTTACACAAGGACTTCTCGGATGTATTTCTAGAGGATTTACCAGGGTTACCACCGGATCGAGAGACGGAGTTTATGATCAAGTTGGTACCTGGTACGGAGTTGATTTCTCAACCCCCATATCGGATGGCACTGACAGAGTTAGATGAGCTTAAGAAGCAGCTCCAAGAATTATTAGATAAGGGATTTATACGTCCCAGTATGTCACCATGGGGAGCTCTAGTATTATTTGTTCGAAAGAAGGATGGTAGTCTCCGGTTGTGTATAGATTATCGGATGTTGAATCGGGCTACCATTAAGAATAAGTATCCACTACCCAAGATTGATGACCTATTTGATCAGCTCAGGGGTGCACAGGTATTTTCCAAGATAGACCTCCGATCAGGCTATCACCAGTTGAAAATTAAGGAGTCAGATGTGCATAAGACAGCATTTCAGATTCGCTATGGTCACTATGAGTTCTTAGTGATGCCTTTTGGGTTAACAAATGCCCCTGCAGCTTTTATGATTTTGATGAATGAGGTGTTTCATCCATTTTTGGATAAGTTTGTCATAGTATTTATAGATGACATCCTGATTTATTCTAAGACTCCGGAGGAGCACGAGCAACATTTGCAGATTGTTTTACAGACCCTCAGGGACCGAAAATTGTATGCTAAGCTTAGTAAATGCGAGTTCTGGCTTGACCATATTATATTTCTCGAACACGTAGTGTCGAAGGATCGGGTGTCAGTTGATCCGTCCAAAATAGAGGCCATTGTTCAGTGGGAGAGGCCTAGCACGGTTATCGAGATACGAAGTTTCTTAGGTCTTGTTGGATATTATCGCAGGTTCGTGAAGGGATTTTTCAAACTTGCTGCTCCATTGACACGACTCACACGTAAGGATGTGAAGTTTGAGTGGAACGACGCGTGTGAGCGTAGTTTTCTTGAGCTTAAGCGTAGATTGACTACTGCCACCGTATTAGCCCTTCCCAGCGGATCAGGTGGATTTATGGTGTATACTGATGCGTTCGCTCAAGGTTTAGGGTGTGTGCTTATGCAGCATGGTCGGGTTATAGCCTATGGCTCTCGACAGTTGAAGGATTATGAGAGGAATTACCTGACACATGACTTGGAGTTAGCCTCAGTAGTGTTTGCACTGAAGATATGGCAGCATTACTTATACGGGGAGAAATTTCAGATATATACAGACCATAAGGGTCTGAAGTATATATTCTCACAACGAGAGTTGAACTTGAGGCAGCGATGGTGGATGGAACTGTTAAATGACTATGATTGTGAGATTTTGTACCACCCAGGTAAAGCTAATGTAGTAGCAGATGCACTGAGCCGTAAGCATGTTGGCATGGTATCTTACTTGATGATCAGGGAGCATGATTTGATAGAGCAGTTCTCTAGCCTTAGTCTGACAGTTATTTCCTCTGACCAGTATGGATTTACGGCTAGTTTTTGGATAGAGCCGAATTTGACGGATCGGATTAGGGAAGCTCAGAGGAATGATGATTATTGCGTTAGGGTAGCTAGTCAGATTCAGCTGGAAGTTGAGTCGGATTTTGAGATTGGCACCGATGGGATACTGAGGTTTAGAGGTCGGATATGTGTTCCCAGTGATCAGCAGATTAGAGATTTGATTTTATCAAAGGCCTATACCTCTAGATATACGTTACATCGGGTAGTACTAAGATGTACCAGAATCTCCGGAGAGTATATTGGTAGCCTAAGATGAAGAAAAACATCGCTGATTTTGTTGCTAGATGTTTGACATGCCAGCAGATTAAGATTGAGCATCAGAAGCCGGCAGGTATGCTTCGACCATTATCGATTCCTACGTGGAAATGGGAGCATGTTACCATGGATTTTATTATGGGATTACCACGGACCCGGAAGGGTTATGATGCTATTTGGGTAATCGTAGATAGATTGACTAAGTCTGCTCATTTCTTGGCCATGAAATCTACAGATTCAATCAGTGCCTTAGCCGAATTGTATGTCAGGGAGATAGTGAGGTTACATGGTGTTCCAGTGAGTATTACTTCTGATAGGGATTCCCGCTTCACGTCTCATTTTTGGGAGAGATTTCAGGAAGCTATGGGATCCCAGCTGAATTTTAGCACCGCTTTTCATCCCCAGACTGATGGACAGTCTGAGCGTACGATACAGACACTCGAGGATATGTTGAGAGCGTGTACATTGGACTTTAGAGGCTTATGGGACAATCACTTACCCTTGGCAGAATTTGCTTATAATAATAGCTTTCATACGAGTATTGGCATGGCACCTTATGAGGCCTTGTATGGCAGACAATGCAGATCCCCGATAGCATGGGAAGAAGTGGGGGACCGTAAACTGTTAGCTCCCGATTTGGTCGAATAGGCTTCTTGTGATGTACGGATGATTTGTGAGAGGCTCAGAACGGCTCAGAGTCGGCAGAAGAGTTATGCAGATACTAGACGCTGACCATTAGAGTTTGTAGCGGGTGATTATGTATTCTTAAAGGTCTCACTGTCCAAAGGTATAATGAGATTCGAGAAGAGAGGAAAGTTGAACCCCCCGATATATTGGGCCTTATGAGATCTTAGATCGCGTGGGAGATGTGGCATATCGATTAGCACTACCACCAGAGTTGTCAGGAGTGCATAACGTATTTCATGTCTTGATGTTGAGAAAGTACCATCCAGATCTTTCTCACGTGATATGACATGAGCCATTAGAGATCAGAGAGGACATGAGTTACGTTGAGAAGCTGATATGGATCTTGGATAGGAAAGATAAGGTATTAAGATATAAGAAGATTCCTTTGGTTAAAGTGCTTTGGCAGTATCATAATGAGGAGGAGGCTACTTGGGAGTTAGAGAGCCTTATGCGTGAGAGGTATCCAGAGCTTTTTCAGTGATAGGTCCAAGTGAAATTTGGAGGACCAAATTTCTTAAGGTGGAGAGAAATGTGAGACCCGATTTTATTACACTGTACACCATATTTGTACATGATTGATAGTGGAAATAAATTCTTTTAGTGAAATTAAATAAATATTGAATGTGAATTTCCACTCTTCATTTTAATTATTGGAAATTATGATTTATAGTATGGTGTATAAAAGAAAGAAAAACAAATATCAAAGTGCAACAAGAAATAGATGGGAATTAATCTTGATAAAAAGGTTGAAGATAGTATTGATGGTGTGAAAGCATTAAATAAAGCATGAACAAATATGAAGATTTAAGGCTGGAATCGAATGGAAGGTGTGAAAGGGAATAAATGGCTGTTGGACAAATGAAGAAAAGATGAGATAAAAAGTCAATAATAGTTGGCTGGAAATGGCATGGAGAGGAAGGAGAAAAGAAGAGAAAATTTAGTCAAAAACATATTGCAGCAAGAAGCTTCACCACCGTTCCTTTTGTCACAATTTTCTTCGGTTTTTAATGCATGAAAGACGTGAAATGATGAA
Source organism: Heritiera fomes (assembly GCA_032173925.1). Taxonomy (NCBI): domain Eukaryota; kingdom Viridiplantae; phylum Streptophyta; class Magnoliopsida; order Malvales; family Malvaceae; genus Heritiera; species Heritiera fomes. The sequence continues at coordinate 8,982,884 of JAPDPM010000021.1, read as the reverse complement.
AGAAAACGGGATAAGAAATATGTGGTAGGTTCTTATTGGATTAGCATGGCTATGTAAGAAGAAATACATGGGAAAACCGACTTAAGCAAATTTCTCCTTCTTTGATACTACTCTACTGCTTCTCGCTCATTCTGTTTACTGCAAGCTCAAATCTCGTTTCTTCCGTTCCTCTCATACGTGAGCCATGAAACTTCATCCTTTAGTTAGCTAAACCTTTTCTCCATCGTTGAAGAGCTAAGGAATAAGCAAGGTAAAGCTAAGTGAGGCAGAAAGCACTCTGTTTCTGGAAGTGCAACTCAGTCAAGGTGAGTTCCATATTTTATGGTTCTCTTGATAGTTGCTAGTATATTTCTATGTTTTACAACGTAATAAACATAGATATAACCTTGTTGTAGTTAAATATTGTTAGAATATATAAGAAACAAGAACAAAATGCGGTCTGGAAATAGACGAGAATGAATAAGAAAAATACTAGAATTGGTGTAAAAGTGATGAGAAATAGGCGAACTCAGCTATTATGGGTGAGCTAAATAATATGGAGCATGGAATAGTGGGCGAGGTCGCCACATGCTAGTTCAATTCATAGGCGAGCCCACCTCTGAATAAAAAGCCGTGTATGGCAAACTCACATGCATAGGCATGGCGAGTTGAATTTTTGGCGAGCTCCCATATATAAGCCAATATGAATGGCGAGTTGAATTGTGGGCGAGCTCCCACATTTAAGCCAATATATGAATGGCGAGTTGAATTGTGGGCGAGGTCCCACGTATAAGCCAATATATGAATGGCGAGTTACATTGGGCGAGCTAGAGGATTAGCCTCAAGTCTCGCCAAAGTGTTGGAAGGATTCGGACAAAATATATTGATGGTCTTGATAATTTATTTTGTAGCCAGGAATTGAGAATTGATAAAGGCGAGCAGGAAGCTAGGCTTCGTAAGACCAGGTAAGGGAGTAGTATGTGAAGTAAAATGCATGTCCTGTGGAGTAAAATATTATAAAAATATTGAGAAAATGCTTTGGTTTGAGACATGCATTAGTTTGATAAACGGTTTTCACATACCATGATTTGGGCAAGCTATAAAGCAGACCCCTATGTTGTTTTCTGGGTGAACTGATCAAGGGCGGGCGAGCTAAAGATAGGCGACCCCTGTTTTAATAAAAAAAATCCGGGGGAGCCAAAGATAGGCGATCCCATTTATAAAATTCTGGGTGAGCCGACAATGGGCGATCCCTTGTTGTTTTTGAGAAATATTTCGTGGGTGAACCCCAGTCAGCTCGGTGTGTTTGCCACAGTGGGCGATGTTAGTTCGCCACAGTGGTTAAATGAAAACAGGCGAGCTCAATCCATTGTGATGGGCGAACTGTAATGGGCGAGCTGATAATGGGGCGAGCCAGTTTAACTTGTTTTTCTCAAACGAAAAACGGTGAGATTGCGGGCGGTTTGCAGGCGAGCTCTAATCAAGCTCAAATGCTAATGTTGGCGGGCGAACACTAGTTCATCGTAATAGGCGAGCTGACCATGGGCGAGCAGGTTTTAATTGTGTTTTTTTCTCACACGAAAATTTGAGAAAATAACTTACTGTTTTTATTTCAATTTGTAAACAGAAAACATCATACCTTTTTGGAAAATAATCATTTTAAAGAAATGATGAAATATGTGAGGTTTTTTATGAGATATAAATTGATTTTGAGACTTTAGGCCCCGAGTTTCATGCATTATTATTAACGAGGCTGATTGACCCGCCAAGTCATCAGAGGTCTCGAGGTCACCTGGCAAGTGTATCCGAGGACCACCTATAGATTGTAGCCATAGATCTAAAGTATCCCTGTGGGGATGATTACTACGTTCCTGGGAGAACGATGATAGCATGATTTATTTGTAGGGTGATGCCTAGTCTCAACTTACTGATTTCTGTTTACTGAGAGGATTTATTGAATTCTATTTACTGTTTATTACATTATATTGTAAACTGTTTAGCCAATGATTTGACTATCAAAGATTGTTTACTATATCCATTGTTTTTCCTTACTGGGTTTATTGTTAGGAAAAATAAACGTTTTGGGGGATATAGTTTTATTTGTATAAAGCAGCATACACCTTCCTTACTGAGCACGTCGTCACTCACCCCTGATTTTCCACTCCACAGGTTATTGATTTGAAGTAAACAGTTTACCTTCCAGAGTTATCGGTTGCTGGAGTCAGCAGATATACGATATCGAAGGTACATTATATTCTTTTATATATTCAGTAAAATTGTAGAGTACTACTTTGAGTAGAAGGGAATGTAAACAATTTCAAATAAATCAAATGTAATATTTGTAATTCTGTATAGTAATACAAATGGAAGTATAAGGAAATGCTTAAAGGGTTGCGAGTTGTTAAGCATCACAAACAGCTCAACCGGTAGGTAAGTGGAATTTATAAGTAAATATTATGTTACATTGTGGATTTGGGATGTTACATCATTGGTTAGAACAAACAAAGCATGTTAGAATTGCGCATTAGGCTTAGGGTTGATACAGTAAAGTGTGTTTTTTGAAATTTCTTTAGACACTGATTTCCCAGCATGGCTGCCTAGGGCCTTGCCTCGAAGCGTAAGGCACCAAGTAACCAATCTTGAAACCATGGTGGAATCAAACTCAGAGTGAGGATCAGGTTGTAACGACAACATAATCTAAGGAGTGGTTTCAAATTATAACGTATCATCAAAGCTCACATCAAGCATAATCCAAGGAGAATTGGATTTCTTTTCCTAATGCTCAATTTAGAGCGTATTGATTCATTAAGAAAAGTTCTAAATGATGAACCTAGGAGGAATAATTAGCCTTTAACTAAGACTAAAATTAGATTTTTAAGGTAAGAAAAACCAAATACATTTATTTATATTTTAATTATGCGAAATTACTTTACAGACTATTTTTAGATTCGAGGGGTGAAGCACATCCCTTGAGTATATTAAAAAAAAAAATTAAGAAAGTGAGATATGAGGTAATTTTCTTTAAATCACTTTCTTGTGAAATTAAAAAACTATGTTGCCAAAGTGGAAAAAATATAATTTTTAATTTTTAGCATATTTAATCATTCAAAACCCCAACTGTTTAATATTAAGTGAAACGATTCTTGAAACATTTTTTGTCATTTACAAACTTTTATTCTTTCTTTATTTGATTCTCCTTTCTTTTCTTAATCTCTACTAATTCACACAAAAAGGATTAAAAAGTTTTAGAGCAAAAGTGGGAATTTATGAAAAAAAAAGCTCTTCTCAGCTTATTTCTCTTCCATATCCAATAATCTACAGTCAAGGATAAAGGAAGGGATTCCTTGTATTAGCTTGTAGCACGTTTATTTTTTCTTTTTAAAAATCAGACTAGAAAGATTGGTGAATTTTTTTTTTATTATTTTAACTTTATTTTGTTCTTCAATATCGTTTAACTTTATTTTATTCTCCAATTCTTTCCATGAGAACTACGTTCATAATTTTTAAATTACAATGCAATCAAATAATGTTGAGTTTGTTTACAATAAGATAACAGTTAATTGATTTTATTGTAGAATCATGATATCTCGGGAAAAATTAAAAATAATAATAAAATTAAAAAAAGTTTATAAAAGTGATAAAACAAGTTAACAAACAAACTAAAAAACTTAAATATAATTTTACTTATATTATTTATCTAACTAATAAAAAATATTATAAATCACATATTTTGTATTTATTTTAATCTATTTTACAAATAGCAAGAATAATATAAAAATATTTAGCATAATTATATCATATGATTTTAGTAAGTTTCCTAGCACGAACATTGGACAAAGGAACATTACTATTAGCGTGAAGACTGCCAATCTTAATTGTCAGCCTTAAATCAACCTTTTCCATGTATATATTTGCAGCGTTTATCACCAAGTAGACAGACAACTTAGAGATGCAATTAGTCGAAGCAATCATCGAAGAACTGAGGAAGAATGCCGAGAGATGCAATTAGTCGAAGCAAGCTGCAACGAGCTGATCACATCTGTACTAACAGTACTGGACCATACTTTCACCACGGTATGTGTGTGTATATATATATTTGTCCTGCTATCAAAGTGTTCCCAACCAGTTAACGCATACTTTTGAGATTAAATTTTTTTTAAACGATCTTAAAGGCACACTTTTCACATTGGTTTAGTGTATTTAAAGAAATTAATTTCCTTGCATGCTTATCCCAAAACTTGAACTCTGAATACCAACATTAGTTGGGATTGAGTGGTAAGGAACTCATTCCTCCTTAAGCATGACTCGGGTTCGAGTCATGCGTATGGAGCAAATCGTGCTGGAAGGGGCACCCCACTTTCATGTGGCCTGACAGTTCCCCGACTTCAGAGTAATCGCATAAAACGGATACCAGAGGTCAAAGACCAAAAAAAAAAAACTTGAACTCTGAATATATATGTCTGTGTACGTGCATGCGCACAGAAGTAGTGGCTGGAATAAAGGGTCGTTGTCTTTAGTTTAATTCTATACCATATTACTTTCTCTTTCCACTATTTCGTAACGATTTTCGTTTGAGTTCAGGCATATATGTAGGCGAAGCCAAGGTCTCCAACCGCTACAATAAGGAAGAACAACGAGAAATAGACGATGCAGTCATTTCTTTCTATGGATCTCCCGGGAAAAGGTCTACTTCTTCTCGTTCTATTAACACAACTAATGAATGCCAGAGATGTTTCCATCGGGGTCACTTTCATGGAGTTATCATTACCTGCCTTGATTGCTTCCTTGATGGCGGCCCACTCTACCTCTACAGCTACGTCAGTTGGCAACGCACTCCACTTTCACCTGATGAGGTTATTCGGAAAGCATATTTTTACCTCGAGAAAGGGGACTTCGGTGCATACGATTATCTTACTAACAACTGCGAGCATTTCGCACACTACTGCAAAACGGGTAAAAACTACAGCAATCAGTCAACAGTCACCGTCATAGCGGGCGTAACGGGCGTAGCAGCTGCTGCCGCATTTTGCTCGGTGTCATGATTTTTAGTTTATTCAAAGGTTAAAAAAATAAAGTAAGCAAGGGCCCAATTGCTGCTATTTTGGAAATGCTTTACTTAAGGCTTAATTTGCGATGTAAAAAAAAATTGGTCACTTGGATTGGCTAGGCTGAGGTAGGGTGGGATGGGGATTTTAGTAGAGGTCAAAAGGCTCTCTTTTTATCTTGTAAGTTGCACCAAAAGTAGCTTTATATATAATTATATATAATGCCTTGTTTTGTTTATTTGGTTTGGCAATTGAAATCTTGAGAGGTTGGCTAACTAGTTTCAGCAGTTATAGAGTTAGGCATCAACTATTTTATCTAAAGTACAATTGGTCACTTATTTCTAAGGATAATCTATCAATTTATGTTCTAAAATCTTAGCGTTTGAGAATCTAATATCGTGTAAGAAAAAATTAACACCTTACAATATCCATTTTAAAATGATACCACATAGTCTTAAATGTTTAAGTTTGCCTTTGAGTTTTATTAGGTTTCGATATGATTAATATTGAAAAACTTTTCTAAATCATCTACACCATTCTAGTCAAATTCTTAGAAACTACTCCCTACCTTAAGATTATTCAAGTAGTCACATTTGAGCCACTCGAAGAGGCTCCGTTAATTATTAAATAATCCCAATGTTAATTCTAATTTAATACCTTGGTGGACTCAAACATGAAGTCAGGTTGTAACGACAACACAATCTAAGGAGAGGTTACAAATTATAACAAATCATCAAAGCTCACATCAAGCATAATTTGAGGAGAACTGGATTTTTTTTTGTGATGCTCAATTTTAAAGCGTATTGATTCATTAAAAAAAAAATTCTAAACAATAAACTTAAGAGGAATAATTAGCTCTTAACTAAGGCCAAATTTGGATTGTTGAAGTAAGAAAAACCAAATACTTATTTTTAAATTTTAATTATGTGACATTATCTCACACACCATTAGTAAAATATTTTAAACTCTGCTGATCATATTATATGGATGAAAAACATCCGATGAATATATTAAAAATTAAAAATAAAAACTAATTAAAAAAAGTGAGATATGCAATGGTTTTTTAATCTCCCATGTAAGTTAAAAAAGTTTACAGTCAATCTATAAAAATAAAAATATAATTTTTAATTATTTAGCATATGCAACCACTCATATGACGTCATTTTTAATATGTCACACCTCCACCTAATTATATTCAGTCCAGTTATTCTTGAAAGTATTTTTTTTATCATATATAAACATTTATTCTTGCTTTATTTGATTTTACTTTTTTTTAGTCTCTATGAATTCACACAAAATGGAAAAAGAATAAAAACTTTAGAAGAAAGTGGGAATTTATGAAAGAATGCTTCGCCTTGTTCACTTGTTTTTGTTCCAAATCAAATAATAGTGCACACGAAGACAAAAGGATTCTTCATATTAGCTTGTAGCACCTTTTTTTTTTCCTTTAAAATAGCATTAGAAATATCAATTATTTTAACTTTATTTTATTTTCGAATATTGTTTAATTTTATTTTATTCTTTCGATTATAATTACTTCATAATTATCAAATTATGACACAACCAAATAATTTTGCATTTGTTTGCCATAAGATCACAATTTTTCTATTTTATCAGAAGATCATAATATCTTCTGAAAAATTGAAATAATATAAAATTTAAAGAATATATAAAAAAAAAGGTAAAACAAGTTCACGCATAAACTAAAAACAAAAAAATAAATATAATTTTGCTTATATCACGGAGCTGACTAATAAAAAATATTATGAACTACATGATTTGTGTTTATTTTTATCTATTTTACAAAATAACAATAATATAAAAAATTTAGCATAATTATATATCATTTTATTTTAATAATTTTTTTACTCACAAATATTGGACAAATTAAGGATTATTACTATCATGCATTGTAACATCCCCAAATTAGAAAATTTTCAAACTAAATTTTTCTTTTTCAATATTATCTTTTTCTTTTAATTAATTGATAAAAACAGGTTTGCATTCGGTATCGATGTAAGTACAATTCATCTCTTCATTTTAACCAATTTAGTATATCATTAATTCAATTAATAATAATAATTTAAATACAGACTAATATAATAACTACGATTCCATTCACAATAAACTTCACACAAGTTACATCCCACCAATTTCCATACATATTTATGTTCTATTTCATTAATAAAACTGCTGTGCAAATATATGTCTGAATATAAATAAACATTTAATAAATACTTGATCACTTGGTACTTATAACTTCTAGCCATTTCTTCGACTAACTAAAGGCATCGGACTTCTTGTATACCGTAAGCTATCTGGAATGGTGAGAGAGGGGTGAGCTTTGGGGAAAGCCTAGTAAGAAACACATATAAAAGTTTGCACTATATGCAATTAAATAAATAATTTATTTCACTAATCATGAAAAAGATATATTTTAAATATAAATATTAAAATGCAATAAAACTATATATTTCCTAACGGCTCACTAGGGCACGTTATAGGAAGGATACTATAGTCAACTAGGAAACCGGGTGAAATATGAGAGGTACTTTGCAGTACCTGTTGTGTTCCGGTCTCTAGATGCGACTATAGGGAGTAAGCGATTGATGATGAAATCATTTACAAATAAAAACCATTTAATAATTTATGCAATGCAATTTCAAATCATTAAACAGTATAAATCAATTATTAGCTTATGCAATGCAATTTCAAATTATTAATCAATATAAAACAATTATTAGTTTATGCAATGCAATTCCAAATCATTAATAATTTATATTATGCAATTTCAAATCAATATTAGTATATAAACGATTTATTTAGATAATGCTATAAAACAATTTCAGTAGAAATTCCAATGGATAAAACAGTAATATTGCAAAATATTGTATAAGTAATATTTTCTGTATTTTCATCTATTCCAATAAAACAATTCATTTAAAAATTAATACAGTCAATAATTCAATTTTAAACATTTCTATCTTTATGTCAAATCAGTATTTAGTATTCAAATCATTTCAATATTCAATCAATGGAGACAATCGTATCCAAGGTTCACATGCCGATAATCAATATAGGAAATCGCGTACCCGTATACGGGCCAGGTATCCATCCCTAAGCTATTCCTATTCAATAATAAAATAAACAATGGCCATTGTGCAATAAACCACAGTGCTAACTAGTTAGGTGCCTTACTGTGGGTGCTACAGACTTGACTAGGGTCTCGTAGCCGATACGATACGATACGATAAGTGCATGATCCTCAGGGAGTAACAGTCTCAAAACATTTTCATAAATCATATAGTTCAACAGTAGAAATCATTTCAAATAGCAATTAACAGTAGAAATCATTTCAAATAGCGATTTATAGTAAAAATCATTTCCAATAGCACTTATCTTTAGTCAGTCAAAAATCATATAAAAGTATTAATAAACTTTCATGTTATGTACTTGAATCGTTTCATATAATTAATCTCATAGAAAACATTTCATGTAACTCATTTCATCTAAGTAATGCATGTAATTTATCTCATGTAGATCATTTAATAAAAATCATTTCTTGCAATTCATGTTATGTAATTCATTCCTTATAAATCATTTCGTGTAAATCAATTCATATAATTCATTTCGTGTAATGCAATTCAAGTAAAACATTTCATATAATTCAATACTTAGACATGTAGGAATTAGATATGAATTCAAATCCTTATATTCTGGAAAATTGGGTGAGAACAATTAAAACGAGATTTCTGATAATTTTCAATTGCAAATAAAACATGTTATATGCAACTTCTATACATGTTTCTTACCTCTCTTCTTGTGCAGTATAAAATCCGATAATCTCATTTACGCTTCTTTATTCCTCGTACTTCACACTACACAATAAGACTAAGTTATATTTAAAATTCTATATTAAATTCTACGAAATATTCTATAATTTGCTATTTCTTATTTTTCTTATCATATGCCACAATATACTTACTCTTAAATTATAAATCCTTCTTAAGTCTAATTTCACTAATACTCTTATTAACTTTTATGAATATTCTTTTAATTATTAACTATAAAATTCACCTAGTAATTATATCTTGGCAAAAATTCATTCTTTCAAATTTTCCAATTCATAAATAATCCCCATTCATCCTTATATAATATTATTACTATTTATCAAAATTATATATTAACATTTCTTCTTTTTTTTTTTTTTTGGATTTTCCTTTTCTATTTTCGGCAGCCTTAACTTGGATTCATCTTCATAGTCGGCAGCTCTCAGGGTTCCCTCTTTATGTGTTTCTTTAATTCTTTTTTCACCTAACTTATAAACATTTTCCACTTCTCTTAAGCCTTTTACCAGACAGCTGCAATTCATCAACAAATCATCATCATCGTCCAGCCATTCTATGGCCGAACACCCACGCCATTTTCTGGTTTTGGAATTTTATCATCATCGTTCAGCCCAGGTTTTACAACATATCATCACATCCAAGTTTCGATCAAACCTAATTCATCCTCTACAAACTAATTCCTATTTTTTTTTTGGCCAGAACAAACTAATTCCTATTCAAATACATTAAAATCACCAAAAATTTTCTTCAATTTCCCTCATAACCAAATCTGTCCTGTTCCTTTTTCACTTCAATTTGATTCAATCCAAAGTTTAATCCATATCATTCATGCATAAACAAATAAACACCATGGCTAGGATCAAGTAGAACATCATCCCGTCAGCTTACCTGTAACAGCCGACTATAGAGCCCCAAAAATCAACTCTGTTTCCTCCTGCCAATCTCCCAAATTCTGAATTTAATGTCATTTTGATGTAAGGAAGAGGTTTTGTGGAGGTGGTTGGCTGATTTGATGCAGAAAGGCTGGGAATATACAAGGTTCACGTGAAGAATTCATGGAAAAAGAAAAAAGAAACGTGCAGTACATCAGGCAGCCATAGACATTAAATTTTGTCCATTCCGTTCTAGATTTTGGCTGTTCTTAAGGCAAGAAACAAGTTTGGTGAAGTATAAGGGGTGCTTTGTTCATAAAACATGGTGAACCTATGAGCAAAATGGGGGAAAACGTGAGGAATCCTTAGGAATGGTGGACTGATCGTGCAACAGAAAAGAACGAGGGAGAAGTCGGTTTTTTCTGGGAAAAAAAACAGACTTTTAACTCTGTTTAATAAAATTTTAATGTCCAAAAATCCAGTATGTACTAATTTATTTATTTATTTATTTATAATTTAATGTAATTTAAATTTTTTTTTTTAAATCCGGTCTGCACCTTTCTTCACTGTGCAGCAAGCTTCAACGAGCTTGCTGCAATTTCTCCCCCCGCCCCGGGCCACCCCCCCCTTTTTTTTTTTATAAATACATATTATCAATATGTCATAAATATATTTTTTATTTACAATTGCAGATATATATATACACACTCACACTTATATTAATACTGATATGACAAAGTCCATCCACATTGGGCCAGGCCCAAAGGCGTCAGAATTCACCACGTGGCAAGGGATCATTGGGCCACGTGGCCTTCAGCGACAGAGGGCACAATCTGCGACGGGACACCTGTCGCAGGCGGTAGACCCACGAGCCTGTCGCAGGCGATAGACCCACGAGCCTATCGCCTATCGCTCATCGGGTGACACGTGGTGTATCTCTGTCTTCTGCTAGCGACAGACACCTACCGCCACAACGCGCCACACGTTGTAAGCCTTTCGTCAGCAACAGGCTGCTATTGTTCCTGAGCCTTTGTGGAATTTGTGTTATATTTGAAAACAAAATCTTAGCAAAAGGACGCAATTACCATCAGGTAATTAACCTAGAATATTCGCCTATAAATAGGCTCCAGGTACAATTCTATTCTCTAATTTTTGACTATTGGCTTTTATGCTTCCCAGTACTCTAGAATCTTTTGCTGACTTAAGCATCGGAGTGCCTACGCAGGGAACCACCCCCTGCGTTCCTCTGACCTTTTCTGTTTTGACAGAAGCTTATTGGAGACACGTGGAGGAAGAACACAATATCGACATCATCATATCTTTATTGTTGTTTTGTGCAACAACAATTGGCGTTGACTATGGGAAGCGTATAAAAAGCCAACTAAGACTTTCAAGATGGTGAGAACAAGATCGATGAATTTGAGAACTGGAAGCGATGAGAACTCTGTGAGTTTCCCTGAACAACCGATTCGCCAGAGGAACCAGGTGAATAGGGGAGAAGAAATAATTATTGTGTCTGTGGCAGAATTCGAAGCTCTGAGGCGACAAAGCGAAGAAACTACTCAAGCGTTGAAAGCCATGGTGGATCTATTCAAAAGAGTCCTCCCGACATTGAGTCTGCCGCCTGTCATGCAGAATTTGGTAGGAGAAACAAGTCAAGGGGTCCTGCCGCATGTGTTGGGTGACAGGAGAAGGTGACAGCGGCAGACCCCTCTCGGTGGCAGGAGGCTCCCCCTGTGGAGGAGAATGATATTCAGCAGGCTGCGGTAGGACAGGGGAGCAGGAGGCCTGTTGCAGGTACCCAGCGGGAGATTGAGGAAGCAGCAGACTTGGAACCTGCGGCAGGGGTCAAGCGACAGACACTAGGGGTCGGGCGGCAGGTGTCTGGGCGACAGGGTGCCGACCGTGCAGCAGGGTCTACCGCCCACCACCATGACTTGTCAAATTTTGCTGGTACCAACTTAAAACATGGTGTCGGAGGTGCTGGAAAGAACGGTGGTGATGATCAAAGCACTTAGGGAGCCGGGTCGGAGTTTAACGCCACTTGGTGTACGCAAATGGTACAAACGAATGCACCTCAAGGAAGGGGGAAGGAAATAGCCGAAGACTTAATTGATTCGTCTCATGCCAGAAATCAGCTTGCTCCCTCCGTGGACATGAAGAAGATGATAGAATAGGTACTTGAAGAGAAAAAATTAGTGTCTGCAGAGGAGAGCCAGAGGAAAAGAGTATCGTTCTGTACGACCATCATGCACAAATCGTTGCCTCCAAAATTCAAAATGTCACAGATGACCGCATACGCCAGGAAAACGGACCCCTATGACCATATGCAGAACTATGAGGCCCTAATGTTGCTACATGGATGGGAAGATGAGATAATGTGTAGGGCCTTCTCTTTAACTCTTTCGGGACATGCGACGAAGTGGTTTAATCACCTGCTTGAGGGGTCTATTGTCTATTTTGACCAACTGCGAAGCGAGTTTCTTAAGGCGTTTGCGGTGAACAGTCAAAGAAGGAAGGAACCGACTTATTTGCTTACTCTTAAACAAGGAGTTAAAGAGTAATTGAAGAGTTATGTGGATCGGTTCAGAGATGCTACTCTGGAGGTGCGGGATCTGTAAGTCGGTATAGCCATGGCAGCTATGCTACAGGGGACAAGGTCTGAGAAATTGCAAGAATCGTTATCGCTAGACCAGCCAACCACGATCTCAGACTTGCTTTCTTGGGTGAATAAATATGTCACCCAGGAGGAAGTAATGAAAATGGTAGTGAACGAAGAATCCAAGGAGGGAAGGAAACGAGGAAGAGAAGTCCCCGAAACATCCTCTAGTCAAACAAGGAAATTTAATAATGCTCATACGCTAAAATACACTACTTATACCCCACTCACTAAATCCCGGGCTTCGCTGTTGGTAGCTATCAAGGGATCAGGTCTCATACAGCCCCCAAAGAAGGTGTCAGGGAATCTAGGCCGTGACTTAAGGTCATATTGTAACTATCACTCGGCGCATGGGCACTCGACGGAGAAATGTAGGGAGTTAATGAATCAGATAGAAAAGCTAGCGCGGGATGGCAAAATAAATCGGTTTGTGTGGAGAAGTGACAGAAACAATTATCTCGCGTGAAACAAAGGAAACTATTTTAGAGACAGAAGGGATGAAAACAGGAGGATTGTAAGGCGAAATGAAGATGAAGGGAGAGATAATGACAGGAGGACAGATAGAAGGAATAGAGAGGAAGATAATGAACCCACAGGGCCAGCTATTAATGTGATATCCGGAGGTGAATCATTAGCTGGTACATCTTCCTCGTCTCGGAAGTCTTATGCCCGACAGGCCCATCAAATCAACTCAGTAATGGAAGAAAGGCAGGACGAAGAACCCATTACTTTCACGCCAGCCGATAGAGGAGATGTAGTAGTTCCTCATGATGACCCAATGGTGATTTCGACGGTGGTAGCAAAGCATCCAGTGGGTCGAATCTTGGTCGACAATGGAAGTTCAATGAACTTGATCTACTGGAACTGCTTCGAAAAGATGAATCTTACGGGGGACAGGTTAAAGCCAGTGCCTACATCGTTATACGATTTTTCTGGAGAGAAGGTGAAGGTAGTAGGTGCCATTCAGCTACCTGTTACATTAGGGGAGAGCCCGAAGAATGTCGTCCGTCAAATGTTGTTTATGGTGGTGAAGTCAACGTCAGTGGCCTACAATATGATCTTCAGACGACTATTGCTGAATGACATGAGAGCGGTGGTGCATCCTTGTTACCTGTTAACGAAGTTCCCTACTCCCCATGGTGTTGGACAAATAAGGGGAGATCAAAGGAAGGCTAGGACGTATAATATCGCGTCCACCACATGTAAAGGGATTCAGAGAAAGGAAACCCTTACGATTGAAGAACCCGCCTAAACCAAAGCCTGATGAGGAGATGGAGGCAGTCCGGTTAGATGAAGGAGATGAAGAAAGAGTAGTGTATGTGGGAAGCCAGCTGCCTGAAGGAATAAAAAAGGAAATAGTCCGATGCTTGAAGGAAAATATTGATGTGTTTGCATGGACCCCAGCCTATATGCCTAGGATTGACCCTGAAATTGCTTGTCATCGGTTGAATATAGTCTCAGGGGCAAGGCCGATAGAGCAAAAGAAGAGGAATTTTGCACCAGAGAGGCAACAAGCCATAAACGAAGAAATCTCGAAATTGTTGCAAGCTGGATTTATCAGAGAGGTTAACTATCCAGAATGGTTGGCTAACGATGTGATGGTGAAGAAAGCCAATGGGAAATGGAGAATGTGTGTGGACTTCACGGATCTGAACAAAGCCTGCCCTAAGGATTCGTATCCACTACCTCGAATTGACAAGTTGGTAGATGAGACTTGTGGGTACGAATTGCATAGCTTCTTAGATGCTTTTTTGGGGTACCACCAGATCATGATGCATCCAGAGGATGAGGAGAAGACTTCGTTCTTACCGATAGTGGGACATATTGCTATCGGGTAATGCCATTCGGTTTAAAAAACGCAGGGGTGACCTACTAGTGCATGGTGAATAAGGTGTTCAAAGACTTGTTGGGCAACACCATGGAAGCCTATGTTGATGACATGATCATAAAAAGCTGCCAAGGAGAGTCGCATGCCAAGAAAATGACGAAGGTATTTAATGTGTTGCGGCAGTATGAGATGAAGTTGAACCCCAACAAATGCTCATTCAGAGTGAGGTCGGGAAAATTCTTATGGTTCATGATCACTAATCGGGGGATAGAAGCTAATCCCGAAAAGGTCCAAGCCATTTTGGACATGAGGCCACCCAGTACTATTAGAGAGGTTCAAAGGTTAACGGGGGGGATAGCGGCTTTGAACTGCTTCTTGTCCAAATCAGCTGAAAGAAGTCTGCCGTTCTTCAAGGCAATAAAGGCGGGAAAAGACTTCAAATGGACAGAAGAGTATAATAATGCTTTTGAGAAGTTGAAGGACTACCTGAAAGAGTTGCCACTATTGTCTCAGCCACAACATGGAGACCACCTCCTCATGTATCTCGGTGTAGGAGAGAAGGACATAAGTACAGTTCTATTGAGGAAAGAAGGGGACAAGGACTGCCCAATTTATTATGTGAGCAAGGTCTTGCTGGATGCCGAGACAAGATACCCTTTAGTAGAGAAGATAGTTCTATCGTTAGTAATGGCAACTCGGAAGTTGCGACCTTACTTCCAATCTCACTCAGTGACTATCTTGACAGATCAGCCTTTAAGGCAGATACTACAAAAACTAGAGCACTCCGGACGTTTAACAAAATGGGCTATTGAATTAAGTGAATATGACATACACTTCCAGCCTCGTCAACCAATAAAAGGGCAGGCACTGGCCGATTTTATTATAGAATGCACTGGTCGGGAGACCCAAGAAGCTACAAAATTAGTCTGGTGGAAGTTATTCGTTGATGGGGCCCGTAACATGGATGGTAGTGGAGCTGGAATTGTGTTAACTTCGCCTGAAGGGGAAACCTATGAATATTCCCTACGTTTCGATTTTTCGAGTTCGAATAATATAGCTGAGTACGAGGCCTCGATAGCCGGGATGAAACTTGCTGAGAAACTAGAAGTCAGCAACTTGATGGCCCATAGCGACTCGCAATTGGTGGTAAATCAATTCTTGGGTGAGTATGAAGTACGAGAACCATCTTTAGTCCTTTATTTGCAGAAGGTGCAATTATTGGCACAATCATTTAAGAACTTCTGATTGACTCAGATGCTCTATCAAAGTTGGCCTCCTCTAAAGGAATCAAAGGAGGTATGGTTAAAGTGGAATCCCTCTTTAAGCCGAGTATCAAAGAAGAAGATGTTTGTGATGTCAGGATCGGAAGTGATTGGAGAAGCCCGATCAAAGACTATATATTGGGGTGTACACTCCCAACTGACAGAGATGAAGCCTGAAGGCTGAAATTGAAAAGTGCCAGGTTTACAGTAGTGAATGGAGAACTCTATAAGCGTGGATTCACAATGCCTTTGCTGAAGTGTTTAGGACCTCAACAGGCTGAGTATACCCTAGCCGAGGTCCATGAGGGGATATGCGGTGAACATTTAGGGGCTCGAACCTTGGTTTCAAAAATATTGCATGTGGGATTTTATTGGCCCACACTCAAAAAAGATGCTACCGAAAAAGTGTGAAGATGCGAAAAGTGTCAAAAGTTCGCTTCTATAGCTACTGCACCAGTTTCAGCCCTTTAGAACACTCTTCAACCGACTCCATTTGCGTAGTGGGGATTAGATATCCTGGAACCTTTTCCTATAGGTTCAAGACAAAGAAAATACTTACTTATGGCCACAGATTATTTCACTAAGTGGATATAGGCGGAGCCTTTGGCTACAATTTCCAAAAAAAAGGTAGAAGCAATGGTGTGGAAGGACATAATTTGCCTCTTTGGGGTCCCCCGTGTGATAAATGCCGATCATGGGAAGCAATTCGACTGTAATGCTTTTCCGAGAATTCTGTAAAGGCTTGAGCATTCAGTTAAGGATATCCTATGTGTCCTATCCACAAGCCAATAGGCAAGCCGAAGTTAGCAACCGAACTATACTGCATGGTCTGAAGACTAGACTGGACAAGGCAAAGGGAGCATGGGTAGATGAGCTCCCCAGTGTCCTATGAGCCTATAGAACGACAAGTAGAGTGTCGACTGGAGAAACACCATTCAATTTGGTGTATGGAACTGAAGCTCTTATTCCGGTTGAAATTGGAGCTGAGTCACCTCGATTGGTCCCTTACATTGAAGAACTTAACTCTCAAGGACTAAGGGAGAATTTGGACCTAATAGATGAATTAAGGGACATGGCGAAAGTGAAATTGGCTGCCTACCAACAGAGGGTGGCCGCTTATCACAATGAACAAGTTATGAGCAGAGAATTGCGAGAAGAAGACTTGGTACTGAGAAAGTCGATTGTTACAAATGCCCACAATGAGGATGGTAAACTACGACCCAATTGGAAAGGACCATACAGAATCAGACAGGTGATCGGACCCAACACATGCACTTTAGAAACTGTGCAAGGAAAGAAGATCTCGAAGTCTTGGAACACTAACCATTTCAAGCTGTACTACCAGTGAAACATTGCACTCTTTTATGATTATTGTCATTGTTGTCTTTATTTTTCCATCTATTATTCTATTTCTTTACAGATATTATTGTTTTGTGATTATATGATTCATGAATAAAGGCCAGCTATTCACTCTCTACTTTTTCTAATGCAATATGCTAGTTGATGCATGTGTTACAGGAAAAGAAATAGGGTAAAAGCTGGCAAATCAAAAGTCCCTAAGCGAAAAAAGCGCGAGACGGGCAAATCAAAAGTCCTTAAGCGAAAAATGCGCGAGATGGGCAAATCAAAAGTCCCTAAGCAAAAAATGTGCAAGACGGGCAAATCTAAAGTCCCTAAGCCAAAAATGCGCGAGACGGGCAAATCAAAAGTCCCTAAGCATAAAAAGGTGCGAGACGAGCAAATACAATCCTAAAGCGAAAAGTACGCAAAATTGGTAAATCGTAGGATCGTCAAGCAAAAAACAAACAGACAAGTGATAGCCAAGTAACACGGAAGATACAAGCTATATAGCATGATACGAGGTATGTTAAATTATATTGGATACATATGTGCTGCAATTAGTTAACAAATTATGTTTTGGAATTATAGTCTCGATTACTCTAAAAAAGTCCTTAAGCGAAAAAAGTGCAAGATGGGCACAATACTTGAGAAAAGTTCACCTTTGAACAGGACCAATAACACTGTTTCAAAGCAGATTTTGGGGAGCAATACGGTGTAAAGGTACGCTTTATGCCGCAAAAATAGAACTATTTGATCTTTCTAATATTGCTTTAGAGCTTTGTGATGTAACAGTTGTGCAAAAATTCAGACAGAAGAAAGAGCTACAAAATAAAATGGTACTTTTTCATTAAAAATGAATCTGTACATCAAGAATTAACAAACAGAGCGAAATGAAAAATACAAAATATCCTAATCTACGGTATCAGCCGGCTGAGAAGATGTCGCATCAGCACTAGGACCTTGAGGAGTCGGGAGATTGGGATCTTGAGAAGCTGGAGGACTGGGGTCATGGAAGCTGGATCAAAATGAGGAACATCACTTGAAGGCCCAACCCTAGGATCTGACACTGGACCGATGACGGTAGAGTCAGAAAATTGGAGGTCATCGCCATCTAACCCTAGCAGTGCCTCAATAGCCTCAGGCTGAATGCCTGCCTCGATAGGTTTGGGCTCATTGCGCACTACTGAAGGCCCAGACTGGTCACGTGCTTGAGGAGGCTCGGGCTGACCGTGTGGCTGTCGCGGAGGCCATGGACCCTCAAGATTATCCAAGTTGTCTATGGCTCCTTCCTCTAAATACTCATCCGGACCTTGTGAATCGGGTTCGTATCTAGTCCAAGGAGGAGCCTCGTAGTACTGGGCCTCTTCAGTGAAAAGCAATTCGGGAAAAGTCTCATCAGGCCGATGCCTCTCCAACCAAGCACGAGCTAAGTAGAAGCTGTACTTGATGAATCTCGTCGTAAACTCTTCTTTCTTTTCGTAGCAATGTTGAGATAGGCGGTATTCATGAACGACCTCGATTCGGGACTCTTTTTGCCGATCCAACACATTATGAAGCTCTTTAATGGCCTCATACCGCTGCCTCTCCATAATCCCCCGAACATTGACGGCCTTATTGTAAGCTTCTTGGTACCCCTCAAGGGAAGCCACCTTCGCCTCCTCCTCTTTGAGCTTCTGTTCAAGGTCCGCATTCTTCTTAGATAACTCCTCAACCCTGCGGGTATAAGGGCGAAGCTGAGTGACCTCATTCGAAAGCTCCATGTTCTTATCTCGGAGCTCCAACATTTCTTTTTCAGCTTGCTCCCTAAAAGCCCTATGCTGAGCATTAACGGCCGCTGTTTGTTGAGCCGCCTGACAAGATAAGAAGAACATAACTCAGAAATCTAACGAAAAAGTTAAGAAACAAAACGTATCATTGCCAAATAAAAGCAACGCTCTCACCTTCATTGCGAGATAATCAAAGTTGTTCTCGACATCGGAAAGGTTTGTGAAAAGCCCTGCCTCGTCGTGAGGAAGAATGGTGCTCCAAGCCAGACGAGACGCTATCCCAGTATCCTCGATGCTATCATTGTTGTTCACTCCGGATAGGTCTGGAAATCTTCTCCATCTACGATGACCCTGCTATCAACTAAATAGCGCCTCACGGTAGGATCAGCTACTTTAGGCAGGATCGATCTCGTAGGCATCGAGGCTTCAATAATCAACCTCTTCCTGTATTTTCGCTTAGGCTGTTGAGGAGCCGACCTATCCCCGGCAGCATGGGAACCACCCTCCCGGCGGGCCGACTCGATCCTTTATGACTCGGAACTCTCGCGATCGTCCGAACCATGATCACGGATAAGATGCCTCTTCCGTTTATTTCTTCTGGCCTCTTCTGTAAGACGATTAGGTCCACCAGCAGCCGGAAGAGGAGGAGTAGGAGCACGAGCAGGTCCGGAAGAGGAAGCTCCAACGGGCGGCTGTCGTTAAGAAGGAGCCACCCGTCGAGCAGCAGCATTTGTATTCCTCCTACGCATGGCTTCTAGGAAGTTCATATCTGCACAATGCAAGAAAAAGAGATTAGCGAACCAAGTCAAAATGCCATACAGGCGCATGCAAGAAGTAAAAGAGGATTAGGAACCTAAGATATCACCAAAATCCTCTAAATTATCCAAGTTCGAATATGAAGGAAAGTCATAAAAAGGACTCCCAAAGGCGTCTCCTTGGGCCCATTCAGGATTCTCCTCTAATTGGCTACTAGCACCCACAATCTCGGGCGTTTCGCCCTCTGAGTCAGAAGAGGGCTCGTTTACAAGGTGACCTACGGGGGTGGATGCCTCGGCTATGGGTACTGCGGGTGGCCAGCTAGGACTGACATCAGACCCGCGTGAGCTGGTAGGGAGGCTAGATGGGGTAGCAGAAGTCCCACGAACGGCTTGGCTCACCCCCCAACCAACTACGGCAATATTCTCTGGGGTTAAAAGGGAAAATAAATTATGCTGCCCAATAGAACAGATTCGCTGAATAGGCTCACCGAAGTGGTCTCTTAATGACTCTACTTTAAATCTTTCCGAGCGCTTCGAGTGGTCGCTGGTATCACGATTCCATCTAGTGCAAATCCACAGGTTACTCGGAATCTCGACAATAACCCACTCGCTCTCAAAACCGCGAATTTGTTAGGAAGGTCCGAGAAAATTTTATTATTAGGAAACTCGTCGACCTTTAACCTCTGAATTATCAATCCTTTTAACCCTCGGACTCTGAAAAAGGCACTCACAAGAGGAACCATTGGGACGATATCTAGGTTATGACACACTATGGAAAATGGCACTAGCTGAGCCCACGCGTGGGGATGGAGTTGACACGGAACGATGTCCTTATACCTAAGGAATGCTTCGGCAAACTCAGGAAGAGGGAAGCAAAAACCGAAAGATAAAGACGTCTTATGGACAACTACACCACTTCTAACTAAGTTGGGTGTAATCTCCCCATTAGCTGGAAGTCTATACTGATAACCGGAAGGGAGAGGAAAGCGGGCACGAATCTCTTCTAAGTCAGCATTTGTTAATGAACACTCAACAGCACCCCTTCTAAGTGTTTTACTCGGGCATTGTGAAGACATGGTAAAAAGAGTGATGGAAAACTGAAAACAGGCAACAGACCTAATGGGCGAGAGACCTGTTAGGCGACAGACCTATTGGCGAGAGACCTAGTAGGCGGGAGACC
Organism: Heritiera fomes; assembly: GCA_032173925.1. Taxonomy (NCBI): domain Eukaryota; kingdom Viridiplantae; phylum Streptophyta; class Magnoliopsida; order Malvales; family Malvaceae; genus Heritiera; species Heritiera fomes. Next base: position 8,962,346 of record JAPDPM010000021.1, on the reverse strand, counting down.
TAAGCTCTACGCGGAAGACTAAGGTACCAGCGGGAGACCTAAAGCTTTACGTGGAAGACTAAGGTACCTGCGGGAGACCTAAAAATAACGCGAGAGGTGATAAATATGGCGACAGGTGGATACTTATTGTTACCACTGTAAGCAAAAGATTCCTTTTGTGAGGCGAAAGACTTGGGTGACAGGTGCTTTCAGCGAAAGAGTAAAAGGACGTGCGGCAGAGTGCTAGCGCAGAGGTTTCTTGTGATCGTTTGCGTCAAGCTCCAACTCCTTATATAGCAGCGACAGGGAATACCAAACATCATGCCTGATGACGTCTCTCGTAGAACCAAGATTTTTCTACCTACAAAAAATACCAGAAAAAATCACAAAAATCAGAAAACTGTTCACGTTGGGCTAGGGGCCCAAAAACACATATTTATACTCTCTTGGTTGGAGAAATCCAACAAGAGAGTGGGGAGCAATTGATATGACAAAGTCCATCTACATTGGGCCAGGCCCAAAGGCATCAGAATTCACCACATGGCAAGGGATCATTGGGCCACGTGGCCTTCAACAATAGAGGGCACAATCTGCAACGGGACACCTGTTGCAGGCGATAGACCCACGAGCCTATCACCTATCGCTTATCGGGTGACACGTGGCGAATCTCCGTCTTCCGCTAGCGACAGACACCTGCCGCCACAACGCACCACACGTTGTAAGCCTCTCGTCAGTGACAGGCTGCTACTGTTCCCGAGCTTTTGTGAAATTTGTGTTATATTTGGAAACAAACTCTTAGCAAAAGGACGCAATTACCATCAGGTAATTAACCTAGAATATTCGCCTATAAATAGGCCCCAGGTATAATTCTATTCTCTAATTTTTGACTACTGGTTTTTACGCTTCCCAATACTCTAGAATCTTTTGCTGACTTAAGCATCGGAGTGCCTACACAGGGAACCACCTCCTGCGTTCCTCTGACTTTTTCCATTTTGACATAAGCTTATTGGAGACACGTGGAGGGAGAACACAATATCGACGTCAGCATATCTTTATTGTTGTTTTGTGCAACAACAAATACTTTTATATATGTATAAATATATTTTTAACATATACTATATATATACATATACATTTCTATATGTTTAAAATTTATATTTTACAATATAATTATTTTATATTAAAAACATATTTAAATATAATCTATATCGTATATATAATCCTTAAAAATATATTTATCTATTTTTTTATTTATTAATATATATTTATTGCTCAAAATAATATTTATTGCTTACATATATCTGCACATACATAAATATAAATATATACTTATCTGTATATATATATATTAATACCTACATTTTATTTTACTTAATTCAAATTTTTTAAATTTCTTAATACCTAAATTAAATTCCTAATTATTAAATATTTAATTTATCGATTAATTAAGTATTATATAGGATCATTATTATAGGATCATAATATGAAAATATTATGAAATAATATAAAATTTGAGAAAAATATATAAAAAAAGTAAAATAATTTAACATGTAAAGAAAAACAAAAAATAAAGATAATTTTAGTTATATTATTCATCTACATCAAACTTAGAATTTCGAGAAACTAGTAATTTAATATTTCTTCAGGTACATTTTTCCTTCGCATAAGTATTTCGGTCCATACCACCTTATTAATAACAACTGTGTGAATCAGTGCTTGGTGTTATGATATTTATTTTATTCAAAGGTTCAAATTAAGAAGTGAGCGAAAAGGACAAATTGCTGCTATTTTTCGGAAATGTTTTACTTGAGGCTTAATTTGCAATGTGAAGAAATAAATTGTTCCTCTGAGTAGCAAAACAAAAAAAAAAGAATGTTAATGCTTTTTTATTTCAATTAATTAATCATTATTCTTTTTATTATGGTTGGTGTTGATGTGATTATTCAGCTTTGCAAGTCTATAACAAATGAGGAATATTATGAAATTCTTTTCATTATGGAGGGTAATTGTGTATTTTTCACTTTGCCTATCAGGTGCTAACATGGACTGTTGTAGTTTTGCACTCAGCTTGATGTCATGAGTTTGAATAAGCTAAACATGTTAGATTTGTCGTGTGCATTAGGCTAACCATAGGGTTGAGCCAATACAATCTTTTTTTTTTTTGAAAATTCTTTAATTCAATGTCCATATTTAATTATCTCGGACTTCCAAATTTAACTGGTTTTATAATTATTTTATGATGTATATAATTATACTACGATTTTGGTTTGACTTCATATAGACACTGATTTCCCAGCTTGGCTGCCTATGGTCCGCCATTGGTTAATTTGAAGCTTGAGGAACCAAGGTTAAATATTGATTGATCCCATGGAGAATAAACCACATATGAAATCCATCCTCGACAGCTTAAAATTGTTGGTTTGGCAAAATAAAACATATTCGAAGTCCTTGCCAATGCCAGGTTAACTATATACAAATTCAAAATGACAATCCAGTTGTTTCTTTTGACACAGGGATTAACAATAATATAATTAGCAGTGGTTATTCAACGAAGAAAACGCTCAAATTCTACTCTTAATAGATTTTTAGTGTTGCTTATAGGTAGATTTGACAAATCGTATAAATATTTGGTGTAATGTTAAATTGTGTTTATATAAAACATGTAAATTTTTATATCAAAAGTCATGTCGACACATCAAACACCATCATCTTAATTAAGAATTAAATTTGCACCAGTAATAACCTGTCTCTCGAGTGCTTCCTCAAAGCTCAGTCACTCTCTGTCTACGAGCATTACGTCCCCTACTTGAAGATCCTTTCAAGTGGAGTGAAACTCTCAATGTTCACACCTGCAGACTCAGACAGGGGGTCAGGATGTAACGATAGCATAATCTGAGGACTGGTTTCAAATTATAACAAATCATCAAACCTTAGATTAAGCATAATTAAGGAGAATTGGATTTTTTTCCTAGTGCTCAGTTTCAGAGCGTATTGATTCATTAAAAAAAAATCTAAACAGTGAATCTAGGAGGAATAATTGGCTGTTAACTAAATCCAAATTTGGATTATTGAAGTAAGAAAAACTAAATACATATATTTATATTTTAATTATGAGAAATTATCTCACACCATTAGTAAAATTTTTAAACTTCAATGATCATATTATACGGATGAAACACATCCATTGAGTATAAAAATAAACTTTTAATTAGCATATTAAAACATTCAAATATGTCACACCCCCAACTATTTAATATTCAGTGAAATGATTCTTGAAAACATTTTTCTTTTGTCATGTATAAACTTTTATTCTTTCTCTATTTGATTCTCGTTTCTTTTCTTAGTCTCCATGAATTCACGCAAAAACGAATAAAAAAAAGCTTTAGAACAAAAGTGGGAACTTTTTTTAGAAGGAACTCTTCTCCGCTTGTTTCTCTTCCAAATCCAATAATAGTGTAGGGATTCCTCTTACTAGCTTGTAGCTCTATCGTTTTTTCTATTTAAAAATCAGATTAGAAAGACTGATGAATTTTTTATTATTTTGTAAAATGATTCTTGAAAACATTTTTCTTTTGTCATGTATAAACTTTTGTTCTTTCTTTTTTTGATTCTCCTTTCTTTTCTTAGTCTCCATGAATTCACACAAAAACGAATAAAAAAAGGAGCTTTAAAACAAAAGTGGGAATTAAAAAAAAAAAAAAAGGAAAATTTCTCCGCTTGTTTCTCTTCCAAATCCAATAATAGTGCAAGGATTCCTCGTACTAGCTTGTAGCACTATCGTTTTTCTTTTTAAAAATCAGATTAGAAAGACTGGTGAATTTTTTATTATTTTAATTTTATTTTATTCTCCATTTCTTTCAATGAGAATCACGTTCATAATTTTTGAGTTACCCTGAAATCAAATAATTTTTGAGTAATTTTTTTTTGCTCAGCCAATCAAAATGATATTTCATTAATAAGAAAAATATTACAGCTGAATAATCCCAAACCTAACGTTGGGTCACAGAAAAGACATTTCGAAGACTCGAAGGAAAAAATCCCTTCATTACAATTTACAACTAATACCAAAATGCACAAAAGAAATCCTCTCTTGATACCCCCATTTTTGCTAAGGAGACAGCAAAGGAATTGGATTCTCTAAAACAATGAACACAATCTACAGAATAAATCCTACCCCAATGTCTATCAATCTCATTGAACAGCTTCCACTCCTTCTAAGGCCTTAAATCACGAATTTTCACCCATGATACCGCTACTTTTGAATCCAATTCAATAAGCAGAGCACCCTTATTAGACCATTGAGAAGAAATAAAGATCTCATTTTAATCCGATTCATTCACTAGATCACAACCATCCAAAGCTCTAATCCAAAATAAAAGATCTCATGTTAATCGTAAAAATTAATTCCTCAACATCCCATGACTTATTTATTAAAGACTGATTCATTCCTAGCAGTCCAAAGACTCCAAAGAACAGCCCCACACACTACAATCCAATTTTTCTTTACAATACCACTTTAAACTGACCTTCCCATTGGCAAATAAACTCCTCAACAGACCCCGGAATAACCCATTGCACTTCCCACCAATTCAGGATTTTACTCCATACATTCTAAGAAAATTTGCAAGAAATTAAAATATGAAAGCAATCTTCCTCAGAGTCCTCACACCATACACACAAACATTGCCCGTCACTGACACACACCCCTCTTTTTCTCAAGAAACACTTAGGCTTTGCTTGGTAGGATGGAAAAAAAAAGGGTGAGGAAGGAAAATTAGTTAATCAAATGGTTATGTTTCATAACAACTTTCCTACTTTGTAGCTTAACCATTTGATTAATTAATTTTCTTTCTTCACCCCTTTCTTTCCACCATACCAAGTAAAGCCTCAGTAGGAATCCCCTCTAAAATAGCCAACCAATAAAATTTTGAACTTTTTGGGGGCACATTGTATTTCCAAATTGAAACAAACCAAACTTTATGTTCCTCCCTAAGTTCCTACTTTCAAGCTCATTATAAAACTTTTTAACTGAAAAAATCCCTCTTTTATCCACTGCCCAAATAAGTCTGTCATCCACATCAATCAACAGATTCACTTCACTCACTTTCTCCAATAAATGTGTTAGTGCTTCATTTCCCCATATTTTTCCACTAACAGTTTTCTCCATAAAGCATCCTTTTCTATCCCATATTTCCACCCACACTTCCCTAACAATGCAATATTTTTATTAACCAAATCTTGAATTCCTAACCCACCAAACTTTTTTGGTTTACACACAATATCCCAAATCTTGAGTATGTTGTATACCTAATTAAGAAGAGACCGACAATCCCTCAATTTTGCCATATCAAATAATTTTGAGTTACCGTGTATATATTTGCAGTGTTTATCACCAAGTAGATGGACAGCTTGTTTCTCTTCCAAATCCTATAATAGTGCAAATCTAGGATAAATGGATTATTCATTTTTCAGGCCTAATTTTTTGCCTAAGCTCATTTTTAAATGTAATGAATAGGTCTAAATCAGTTCAAGTCCACCCAAATACCATTAATATTTTTTAAAAAAATTGTAATGAAATATAAAAAAAATATTAAAACACATAATAGTTAATAAGTATAACACAATAAATTTAAACAAATTTTTTACATAAAGACTTAAAGAAACATGAAAATTTAAATCAAAATATAAAAAACAATATAAACTTAAATTAAATTGCACAAGAAAACAAAAACAATTAACAAACACATTAAAAAAAGAATAATTGGTCGCTTGGCTTGGCTGACATACGTAGGGTGGGATGGGGATTTTACTAGAGGTAAGTAAGAAGCTCTGCTTTCTCTCTGGTAACTTCAGAACCTGGATGATTGGTGTCTTGCCACAGATTCTTAAAAGAGTCTTCAAGGACCCTGTGGAAACAGCTCTAAGAATCCGAGAAATCTAGCTAAAATTGAACTGTTTTTTGTAACCTTGATACATATGCCTCCAATAATTATGGTCTAAATATACCCAAAGTCCTGTCTTAATCACACGGAAATTGTATATGGTTGTATGATATGGTTCCTAATAACATTCAAAATCAATGATCCAAATAACTAGCAAAACTTAACAACTAAAAATAACTTGGTTGATAACTCTGTTTCCTTAATGCAGACAAGGCTAGTAATTATCAAAGATACATGGTAATTATATTGGAAAAAAGTAACTCAACTAAGATAAAATAAATTTTCCTTTAAACTAAAAGGGTTAAACATTATGTTATAGTGTAACGACCGAAATTAGAAAATTTCGAACTAAATTTTTTTTCCTTTTCGATACTATCTTTTTCTTTCAATTAATCGATAAAACTAAGTTTGCATTCGGTATCAGTGTAAGTACAATTCATTTTTTTATTTCACCTAATTCAACATACAATTAATTCAATTAATAATAATAAATTAAATACAGACTATAATATAATAACTACGATTTCGTTCATAATAAACTTCACATAAGTTACATCCCACTAATTTTCGATACGTATTTATGCTATATTTTATAAATACAACTGCTGTGCAAATACGTGTCTGAATATAAATAAACATTTAATAAATACCTGATCACTTGGTACTTCTAACCTCTAGCGATTTCTTCGACTAACTAAAAGCAGCGGACTTCGTGTATTTTGATAAGCTATCTGGGATGGTGAGAAGGGGGGTGAGCTTTGGGGAAAGCCCAGTAAGAAACATATATAAAAGCGCATATAAAATTCAATTAAGTAAAAATCACTTATTTTACTGATTAAGAAAAAGGCATATTAAATACAAATATTAAAATGCATAAAAATATTTATTTCTTAGCAGCTCACTAGGGGATAGTATCGGAAGGATACTATAGTCGGCTAGGTAACCGAGTAGAGTATGGAAGGTACTTTAGAGTACCTGTCGTGTTCTGGTCCCTAGATGCGACTATAGGGAGTAAATTCAGTTGACGATAAAACGATTAATCGATATAAAACATTTAACACTTTATGCAAAGCAATTTCAATTCATTAATCAATATAAAACATTTAATAATTCATGTGATGCTATTTCAAATCAATAACCAATATAAAACATTTTATAATTTATGCAATGCAATCTCGAATCATTAATCACTGTATAAGCCATTTATGTAGGCGATGCTATAAGACCATTTCAGTATGCAATTTCAGTAAACAATATGGTAATAATTTCAAAATCATGAGATAACGCAATAATTTCAGAAACTTCGATCAGTACAGTAATACGATTCATTTAAAATCCTTAAAATAGGATAAATGCACTTGCATCAGAAAAACATATACTGTAAAACTTGTATCACTTTCTTTGTCACTTTTCAATCAAATCATGCACTAGTCTCGTAAATCAAATCATTCACTAAATCAATTATCAGTCAAGTTTCACTTATCGATAGAAAATAATCTCCCAGAGATTCATGCACGCACTATATCCCATAAGGGACCTGTATAGGAAGGCCAAGGATTCGAAACTCCTTAGCCAATCCTATGAAACACTATAACGAATGGCCATCGTCGATCACTCATAGTTCGCACTGGTCAGGTGCTCACTATGTAAACCTGTGGGGTTCGACCGTAACTCCCACAGTCATATCATGTAAAGGGGAAGGTCTGGGACGTCTCCTAGCCTAATCATCACTGTCTCGTATGCACGATCATCAGGGAGACATCAATTTCATAAAATCACTTTATATACTCGTAAATCATTTCATATAAATCACTTCATGTAAATCCTTTCATGAAATTCAATTCATGTAAATCGTTTCGTGCAATTCGATTCATGTAAAACATTTCATATAATTCAAATCATGTAATTTATTTCATGTAATTCCAAATCATGTAAAACACTTCATGTAAAACAATTCATGTAACTCATTTCTTGTAAATCAATTTGTGTAAATCATTTCATGAAAGACGATTCCTGTGAATCATTTCATGTGATTCAGTTCATGTAAACCATTTCTCGTGAAATTAATCCATGTAAATCATTCATCCAATGAAATTCATGTAAATAATTTCTTGTAAATGACTCGTGTAATGCAATTCATGTAATTCATTTCATATAATGAAATTCGTATAAATCATTTCAGATAATGCAATTCATGGAAGTCATTGCATGCAATTTAATTTGTATAAATCCTATCATGTACTCATTTCATGTAAATCATTTAATGTAATTCAATGCATATAATTCATTTCATTTAAATCAACTCATGTAAAACATTTCGTATAATGAAATATTTAAACTTGTAGGAATTAAAGAAAATTTCTATTTCTTGTATTTAGGAAAATTGGATAAAAACGATTAAAACGAGATTTCAATGAATTTTCAATTGCAATTAAAACATGTTTTATACGACTCCTATTTATGTATCTTACTTCTATTTCCGTGCAATGTCCAAGATCCGATAACGTCCTTTATGTTTCTTTTAATTCTCGAACTTGACACTGCACAATAATTCTGAATTATATTCAAAATCCTACATAGTAACTTTAATAATTATTCCGTAGTCCTCTATTTTCTATTTATCATTCTCAAAAATTAATTTATTTTATTTCCGATCAATTACCAAAATATAATGCCAATTATATCCTATTTATTAAATATCATAACATGATCACAATAATATCATTTTCCTTTATACCTCAAATTTCTTCAATAATTCTATTAACCTTAATTTATTTTCTTTTAACCCTTAAATTATAACTTAGCATGAAACTCCTATCAATTCCCATAATGCTATTACACTAAATAGAACTCTCTTTCAATTTAATTTCTCAAATAATTTCATTAACATTTATAATTTATTCTTAAATTCTCAAACTATGAATATTCCTATGGTACTCCCATTCCCAATCATAAATCAAACACTACTTTATGTACTCAATTTATATTTCTTCAATTTAACTTTACTACTAAACCTTATTTATTACCATATAAATCTTAAAATCACCATTTAATAAATTCAGCCCCAACGTCACCCATTTTTCTCCATTGCCGTGGGTCTCAATTTGCCATTTCCTCATGATTTTCATTCTTCAATCATTCTTAACTTCATGAACCTCTTTTGCTCATTTAGAAACTCCACCGAACACTTTAAATTCATCAAAGTTAAATCATCAACATTCAGCCAACCTTACAGCCGGATGCACCATCCTCACGCCACATTTAAAGTTTTACAAATTATCATCAAAATCAAGTTTATCTCATCATCCCCTATTAATTTCCTATTAATTCCTACCCACTATACATTAAAATCACCAAGATTTTCTTCAATATTTTTCTCATACCCAAATCTGTCTTGAACCTCTACACTCCCATTTAATTTAATCTAAAGCTCTAATCACATCATCCAAGCTTAAAACAAATAGTTACCATAGCTAGTACCAAAGAAAACATCACCTCATCATCTTACCCATAGAAACCGAACAGGACAGCAGCCATGGCAGCCCTCCAACGTTGGTTCTGTCCACGCCATTCCAGCTGTACTCAGGTCTTAAATTGAAGAACAAGGTTTATTAAGGTGGCTTGATGGTTTGGTAGAGGAAAGTAATGAATTTACTAAGAAAATTGGAAGAAAACGTGAGTAATAAAGAGAGAAACGAGAGGAAAACGTGCAACAAAACAGAACAGCAGGGGTAAGGCGGTTTGGGAAGATAAAATGGCTGAGTTTCATTTTGATTTAGTGTTCTCTTATTATTGTTTTATCCAATAGGAACGTGCCACATAGTCCACTAACTAGACTTTTTCTCTTTTGTCTCTTTCTCTTTTCTTTTTTTTTTTTTATGCTTTTAATTGGTTTTGCAGCAAGCTTCCACGAGAAGCTTGCTGCGACACTCTTTCTTCTTTTTTTATTTATTTATTTAATATACATATATATTATAAATCTATTTTATAGTTACAATTATAGAGATATATAACAAATACTATTTATATATTCTTTTATAAATATAATTTATATTTCCTATATATATTTTAAAACACCATAAATATAATTTATATTATAAATATATATAATCCTTAAATCATATATTTTTCCTATTTTATTATTTATTAATATCTATCTATATACTTTAATTCAAAATAACATTTATTATATATATATACTCTTATATTTGTACATATATATATAATCACATATATATACACACACATTTGTTTTTTTTCAATTTTTTTTATTTTCAATTGATCAAGTATTATAATTTCGAAATATTCCAATCCTTTAACAAATTTATTTGCTTATTTCAACCAGTCTATTAACATCTGAAATTAAATTTACAGATACTTAATTTCAAAAGTAGGAGAATTTGCAGTTATCACATATAGATTATATTGAATCAGATCCAATATTGTATTTTTTCCTCTTAGATACAGTATGCTTCATATTTATACCCATTTCCCCCTCCTTATTCTCTGTTGGGATGTAATAAAATTGGGATTTGTGTTTCTTGTGTTTTCTTCCCAATTTTATTTGGGCATATGGGCTATGATCATAACACGTTAGCTGCTGTGTCTTGTGAATAGGTAATGGTATCTGCAAAGATGGGGCCTGATTCTTCTCTTCCACCTGCTATGGATGGGCTTTTGAGGGTCCATAAACGCATTGTTGATGGTTTGGTGGGTGATTCATCTCATGCAACTACGGTTGTGGGAACCAAAGTTTAAACAAGTCCCAGCCTCAGGAGCTAGAAGTTTGATGGGAAAACAGGGAACAACTGTCAAATCCATTCAAGAATCTTCTAAAGTTCTAATTGTATCGTTAGTGTTCTGGAAGCAGCTTCTCTTTTCAGAATTTTGTAGTAGTTATCTAAGTGCTGGTGTTGCTGAAAGAGTAAAGTTTGAATGATCAATCCGCATACTCTATTTCTGGTGTTTATCTTAGTAATTTTTGATATTTGCCTCATAGTTCTGTATGCCTCATCACCATCCAATCGAGCACAAGCAGGCTATACCGGAGGCTATGACTCTGTTTATGGTTCAAACTACGGGTACTAATCAGGATTGTTTGATTTCGATGTCGTCTTTGAGATCTTAAAATCATGGAAAATTTAGATGGTAAAATTACTCGATTGATTTAATTTTGGACTGTTATAGTTTTGAACTCTGCATGATGTCATTGTTTAGAACAAACAAAGCATGTTAGAATTGCGCATTAGGCTTAGGGTTGAGACAGTAAAGTATGTTTTTTGAAATTTCTTTAGACATTGATTTCCCAGCATGGCTGCCTAGGGCCTTGCCTCGAAGCTTAAGGCACCAAGTAACCAATCTTGAAACCATGGTGGAATCAAACTCAGAGTGAGGATCAGGTTGTAACGACAACATAATCTAAGGAGTGGTTTCAAATTATAACATATCATCAAAGGTCACATCAAGCATAGTCCAAGGAGAATTGGATTTCTTTTCCTAATGCTCAATTTAGAGCGTATTGATTCATTAAGAAAAGTTCTAAATGATGAACCTAGGAGGAATAATTAGCCTTTAACTAAGACTAAAATTAGATTTTTAAGGTAAGAAAAACCAAATACATATATTTATATTTTAATTATGCGAAATTACTTTACAGACTATTTTTAGATTCGAGGGGTGAAGCACATCCCTCGAGTATATTAAAAAAAAAAATAAGAAAGTGAGATATGAGATAATTTTCTTTAAATCACTTCCTTGTGAAATTAAAAAACTATGTTGCCAAAGTGGAAAAAATATAATTTCTAATTTTTAGCATATTTAATCATTTAAAACCCCAACTGTTTAATATTAAGTGAAACGATTCTTGAAACATTTTTTGTCATTTAAAAACTTTTATTCTTTCTTTATTTGTGTAACATCCCAAATCCACTATATAATATAATATTTACTTATAAACCTTACTTACTTACCGGTTGGGCTGTTTGTGATGCTTAACAACTCTAATCACTTTAAATAAGAATTTAAAACTCTTATTACTTATACTAATATGACTTGATACATTCCCTAATGTGTATATACATTCCCTTCATTTAAAGTAGTACTGTAAAATTTTTCTGAATATATAAAAGAAATAATATATACCTTCGATATCGAATATCTGCTAACAGTCGATAATCTCTAGAAGGTAATTCTCTTAACCCAAAATCAACAATCTGTGGAGTGGAAAATAAGGGGTGAGCGATAACATGCTCAGTAAGGAAGATGTAAGCTGCTTAAATACAAATCAACCCTATTTCCCAAAACTTTTATCTTCCTTAACAGTAAACCCAGTGCATATAGAAAACAGTTTACAATATCATGTAATAAACATTGAATAGGATATAACAAAATCCTTTCTGTAAACAGAAATTAACAAGTTGAGACTAGGCATCACCCTATAAATAAATCATGCTATCATCGTTCCCCCTCCCCCTTGCGAGAACGGCATAATCATCCCAATAGGAATGCAGTAGATCTATGGCCACAATCTATGGGTGGTCCTCGGGGTCCACTTGCCAAGTGACCTCGAGACTGCTGATGACTTGGCGGGTCCATCAGCATCATAACTAATAAAAATGCATGAAACTAGGGGCCTAAAGTCTCAAAATCATATTTATAACTCAAAATACCTTTACAGAAACACATTTAATTCATTTAAATAATTAATAATTTCGAAAAGGTATTATTTTCATTTTCATAGAAAAAGGTAAGTTGAAATCTGGTCGCCCATGGTCAACTCGCCCATGGTCAACTAGTCAAGTGCGGAGAACCTCTGTTCGCCCGCCAGTCGTTCACTTTTAAAACAAGTAAAACTGGCTCGCCATTAATGGCTCACCATGTCAGTTCGCCCAACTGGCATTGACCATAGTCAACTCGCCCAATGCAACATTTGCCATGGTCAACTCGCCCAAAGTGGCGAACTCAAGATCAACTCGCCAATTCATGAAAAGATATTCGCCCGCCCCAGAAAACATTGAAAAGGGTCCGCCCACAATGGCTCGCCCGGATTTTTCTATTTAAAACAGGGTAGTTCGCTCGCTAAAATATCACATGAGGGCTTTTCGCCCAAAACATAACGAAGGGTCAAATCGCCCGCCCTTATCAGTTAGCCCAACAAGGTTGGCTTTTAGTTCGCCACAGCAAAACCATTTATTAAAATAATATGCATGTCATAAACCAAAACCATTTCTCAATAATTTCATAAATTTAACTCCACAGGACATGCATTCTTTTCACACACAACTCCCTTACCTCGTCTAAGGCAGTCTTGCTTCTCGCCCGCCTTCCTCAATTCCCGTCTGCAAAGGAAAATATTAATTCCATTAATATTTTCTTTTCTAATAATTTTCTAAAACTCGTTTTCAACTATTTTGGCGAAATAACCGCTCGCCCAACTGAGCTCGCTCTTCATTAGCGGCTTATTCATGGGAGTTCGCCCAACGTGGGAGCTCAACTCGCCATGCTCATCAATTCAGTTCGCCAGCCGTGGCCTTTCGTTCATAAATGGGCTCGCCCATGAATTGAATAACGTTTGGCGACCTCTTTATCTCCTTCTTGCATCATTGGAAATCTTCAACATTTCACATTGGCGATCACTGTTATCGCCATTCTCGCCTTTTGGCGATCATGGGTTCTCGCCCGCCCGGACAGTCATTCTGACTATCCCACAACACTGGCGAACCCACATAACAATTTCTCGAACTCGCCCTATCCTTTGGGCGAGTAGTCACCCATTTTGACTAGCAACTTCCTACTCGCCCATCGTGTTTCCTTACTCATTCTTAGTTATTTTTCCATCTAGTTTTCTTATATATTCAACAATATTCAACTACAACCAGTCTATATCTATGATTAAATATCAAGAGAACTGCAAAACTATGAAACTCACCTTTACCAAGTTACTCCTCCAGCAACAGAATGCTTTCTTATCTCTCTTAGCTTTAGTTTGCTTCTCTTGTTCCTTGGCTTTTCAACACTGTAGAAGGGTTTGGCTAGCTAACAGATGAAATTGCATGGCTCATTTATGATGAAAACGGAGGAATGAAAGATGGATATGCAGAAAACAGAATTGGGCGAGGAGGTCATTTGAGAGGATGAAGTTAACGACATCATCTTCCCTCACGTATTCCTTTATATAGCCATTTGATCCTGTTAGAAACTACCGACTGTTTTCTTATCACGTTTCTTTCATCATTACATGCATTAAAATTTGTGGAAAAACTGCAGCTAGTGGATGGTGGCAAGAAGAAATTTCTCTACATATTCTGAAAATTTTCTTTCCTTTTTCCTCTTCTTCCCCCAGTCCACGCCACTGCCAGTCACTCTTATTGGCTTGCTCCTCTTGCTATTAAATGCTTAGTCTCCTTTGTCAAATGAAGCAACCAGCGAGAAGTCCACTGCCGCCCCTTTCCTGGACTTTTCTATTTCCTTTTCTGCTCTTCTCTTCACCCATGTCTCTTCCAGCCAACGTTGATTGGCTAACTCCCCATCTTTTTTTTCTTTGTTTTGTCTTCTAGCCCTTAATTCTCTTGTCATTCTTCTTCTTCTTCTCCATGCCAACGTTAGCCACATTTATTAATTTTATCTCATCTCATTTAATGCTTTCATACCTTATATATACTATCTTGACCTTTTATCAATATTAAATCCCATATATTCCTTGTTACAATTGATATTTGCTTTTCTTTCTTTTATAAACCATACTATACATCATGACTTAAAATGCAAAGTGGAAATTCACATCCAATGATTCTTTAATTTCACTAGAAGAATTAATTTCCACCATCAATCATGTACAAATATAGTATATAGTATAATAAAATTCGGGTCTTACATTTCTCCCCACCTTAAGAAATTTGGTCCTCCAAATTTAACTAGGACCTATCAATTGAAAAGCTCTGGATACCTCTCACGCATAAGGCTTTCTAACTCCCAGGTAGCCTCCTCCTCGTTATGATATTGCCAGAGCACTTTAACCAAAGGAATCGTCTTAGACCGCAATACTTTATCCTTCCTATCTAAAATCTGTACCGGTTTCTCGACATAACTCATGTCCTCTCTGATCTCCAGTGGTTTATGTCGAATCACGTGAGAAGGATCTGGATGGTACTTTCTCAACATCGAGACATGGAATACGTTATGCACACCTGACAAGTCTGGTGGTAGTGCTAACCGATATGCCACATCTCCCACACGATCTAAGATCTCATAAGGCCCAATGTACCGAGGACTCAACTTTCCTCTCTTCCCGAATCTCATTATACCTTTGGACGGTGAGACCTTTAGAAATACATAATCACCCGCTACAAACTCCAAGGGTCGGCGTCTAGTATCTGCATAACTCTTCTGCCGACTTTGAGCCGTTCTGAGCCTCTCACAGATCATCCGTACATCATGAGAAGCCTGCTCGACCAAATCGGGAGCTAATAGTTTACGGTCTCCAACTTCTTCCCATGCTATCGGGGATCTGCATCGTCTGCCATACAATGCCTCATACGGTGCCATGCCGATACTAGTATGAAAACTATTGTTATAAGCAAACTCTGCCAGGGGTAAATGATCGTCCCATGAGCCTCTAAAATCCAATGCACACGCTCTCAACATATCCTCGAGCGTCTGTATCGTACGCTCGGACTACCCATCAGTCTGTGGATGAAAAGCGGTGCTAAAACTCAGCTGGGATCCCATAGCCTCCTGAAATCTCTCCCAGAAATGAGAGGTGAAGCGAGAGTCCCTATCAGAGGTAATACTCACTGGGACACCATGTAACTTCACTATCTCCCTGACATACAATTCAGCCAAGGCACTAATTGAATCTGTAGATCTCATGGCTAAGAAATGAGCAGACTTAGTCAATCTATCCACTATCACCCAAATAGCATCATATCCCTTCCGGGTCCGTGGTAATCCCATAATAAAATCCATGGTAACATGCTCCCATTTCCACGTAGGAATCGATAATGGTCGAAGCATACCTGCCGGCTTCTGATGCTCAATCTTAATCTGCTGGCATGTCAAACATCTAGCAACAAACTCAACGATGTCTTTCTTCATCTTAGGCCACCAATACACTCTTCGGAGATTCTGGTACATCTTAGTACTACCCGGATGTAACGTGTATCTAGAGGTATGAGCCTCTGATAATATCAAATCTCGAATCTGCCGATCACCGGGAACACATATCCGACCTCTAAACCTCAGTATCTCATCGGTGCCAATCTCAAAATCCAACTCATCTCCCATTTGAATCTGACTGGCCTTCTCCATACAATAATCATCACTCCTTTGAGCTTCCTTGATTCGATCCATTAAATCCGGCTCTATACGGAAACTAGCTGTAAACCCGTACTGGTCAGAGGAAACAACTGTCAGACTGAGGTTAGAGAACTGCTCTATCAACTCATGCTCTCTGATCATCATGTACGATACCATGCCAAAATGCTTACGACTCAGTGCATCAGCTACTACATTAGCTTTACCTGGGTGATACAAAATCTCGCAATCATAGTCCTTTAGTAGTTCCATCCACCGTCGCTGTCTCAAATTCAACTCTCGCTGTGAGAATATGTACTTCAGACTCTTATGGTCTGTATATATCTGAAATTTCTCCCCGTACAAGTAATGTCGCCATATCTTCAGTGCAAACACCACTGCGGCTAGCTCCAAGTCATGTGTCGGGTAATTCCTCTCATGATCCTTCAACTGTCGAGAACCATAGGCTATAACCCGACCATGCTGCATGAGCACACATCCTAAACCTTGAGCGGATGCATCAGTATACACCATAAATCCACCTAATCCGCTAGGAAGGGCTAATACGGGGGCACTAGTCAATCTCTTCTTAAGCTCACCAAAACTACGCTCACACGCATCATTCCACTCAAACTTTACATCCTTACGTGTGAGTCGTGTCAATGGAGCAGCAAGCCTAGAAAATCCCTCCACAAACCTGCGATAATATCCGGCAAGACCCAAGAAACTCCGTATCTCGGTAACTGTGCTAGGCCTCTCCCATTGAACAATGGCCTCTATCTTGGACGGATCAACTGACACCCCGTCCTTTGACACTACATGTCCGAGAAATATAATATGATCAAGCCAAAACTCGCATTTACTAAGCTTAGCATACAACTTTCGCTCTTTGAGGGTCTGTAGAATAATCTGCAAATGCTGCTCATGCTCCTCTGGAGTCTTAGAATAAATCAATATGTCATCTATAAATACTATGACAAACTTGTCCAGAAAAGGATGAAACACCTCATTCATCAAACTCATAAAAGCTGCAGGGGCATTTGTCAACCCAAAAGGCATCACTAGGAACTCATAGTGACCATATCGAGTCCGAAATGCTGTCTTATGCACATCCGACTCCTTAATCTTCAGCTGGTGATAGCCTGATCGAAGGTCTATCTTGGAAAACACCTGTGCACCCCTGAGCTGATCAAACAGATCATCAATCCGAGGTAGTGGATACTTATTCTTAACGGTAGCCCGATTCAACATCCGATAATCTATACACAACCGGAGGCTACCATCCTTCTTCCGAACAAATAATACTGGAGCTCCCCAAGGCGACACACTGGGACGTATAAATCCCTTATCTAATAACTCCTGGAGCTGCTTCTTTAGCTCGTTCAACTCTGTCAGTGCCATCCGATATGGGGGTCTAGAAATCGGCTCCGTACCGGGTACCAACTCGATCGTAAACTCCGTCTCTCGATTCGGTGGTAACCCTAGTAATTCCTCTGGAAATACATTCGAGAAGTCCTTGACCACAGGGATCTCTTGAATCTTTGGATATTTCCTCTCTACATCCTCCACACTAGCAATATATCCCTCATAAACATTCATACACCACCACAATTTCAGTACACATGTCATTTCACATCTTAAATTCACATACATTTTATTAATTTACAATAACTTTACAATATACTTTTCAGGATGAGAGAAGGTAATAAACTTAGTATTACAATCCAAACTAACATGGTTCGCAGCTAACCAATCCATACCCAAAATGATATCAAAATCATATATATTCAACAAAATTAGGTTAGCTGTAAAAACCTTCTCTCCTATAGTCAATTTACAATTCCTATATACAATATCCGTCCTTTCGAAATCTTTAAAAGGGGTATTCACTTGCAAGGTGTACCCTAACAACTCCGGCTCTACTGGGGTCCTGTTAGCACATGTAGGCGATAAGAATGAATGGGTAGATCCTGGATCAAATAAGGCAATTATAGGAAGATCGAAGAGATAAATTTTACCTTTAATCACATCAATAGAGGCGTCGGCAGTCTCCTGACCCATCGCGTACACCCGACCCTGAGTCACAACCTTCTTACCCCTCTCTGCGGCCGTCGCCCGCCTAGGCTGTGAGGGTGTCGCTTTCTCTGGCTCACTCTGAGCTGCCAGAGCTGCTATCTGAGGTAAGGCAGGAGGAATAGTAGAAGCAGCTGATTCTCTCAGCATCGGGTAGTTCCTGATAATGTGCCCCGTCTGTCCACAATTAAAACATACCCTAGACATTAAAGGACAAGGGCGTGTCCCATGTGACCTTCCACATTGTCTACATAAAGGCATAACACTTCCCAGAGTAGGGGTGGGGCCTCTAGCAGGAGTAGAAACTGCTGGTCTACTAAATCTGCCCTCTGAAATCTGTATGCCCGTAGGTCTACTTTTCTTGGGCTGCTCTCTACCTGATCTGTCTTCCATAAATCTCTTAGGCTTTTCCTTTGCTTTGCCTTTATTCTTGCTACTGAAATCGAGCTGAAACTGCTCGTAATCCCTCTCACATAGCTGAGCCCGTTGAACTATCTCATCATAAGTCTGTATAACAAATGGGGCTAGCTTCATTCTGATGGATGGCCTCAAACCAGCTCTAAACCTCGAAATCTTATACCGGGTATTCGTACTAGTCTGTGGATCAAAACGGCTCAATGTAGTAAATTTAGCCTCATACTCGTCCACTGACATGCTACCCTATACTAAACCCATGAATTCCTGCTGTAATTTATCCTGAGCAGTGTCAGGAATATACTGCCTCCTAAAAGCTTCCACAAAAATATCCCAAGACAGATCCTGATGCTGAGCAAATAATACTGTCTGAGTGGCCTTCCACCAATGTCTCGCATCATCTGCCAAATGGAACACTGCCAGGCCTACTTTCTCTGTCTCTGAACATCTCATAATCTGAAGTAATCTATCGATCTCAATCACCCACTACTCAGCCACCAATGGATCCCTAGTACCTTTAAACTTAGGTGGATCCAACTTCTTAAATGATTTCACCAATGCCACATTACAATAAGACTCCGCATTCCGAGGCGGCTGAATCAATGGCTGTGGTGGAGCTACTGGTGGCTGAGGTGCCGGTGGTGGAATAGGCTCAGGCTCAGGCATAATTGGTGCCGGCTGTGGTGGTACTGGCACCTCTACTGGGGCTGCGAGAGCTGTGACTCTCTCCCTCTCTGCCCTATCTGCCGCTCTATCCGCCTGATACATAGCCATAAAATCGGCTACCATCCTCTCTACTCGGTTCACACGAGTATCAATGTTCTCTAACTGTAGAGGACGTGGAGGTCTTGGGGCAGGTTCCGGTGTCTGCGGCTCCGGAATCTGTACCGCCCTACCTCGGTCGATATCTCTAACTGAGCGTGTCACCCTCCTTCTTCCACTCATTACTGTACCACAGAAATCATTTATTACTCATCATTAGTATATCAATCATATATTCAGAATATACAGTACTACAGGGAATGTTTACTATTTATTTCTCGTTTTAAGCATCACTAAACATTCGACCAACCCTGCTCTGATACCATTAAATCTGTAACATCCCAAATCCACTATATAATATAATATTTACTTATAAACCTTACTTACTTACCGGTTGGGCTGTTTGTGATGCTTAACAACTCTAATCACTTTAAATAAGAATTTAAAACTCTTATTACTTATACTAATATGACTTGATACATTCCCTAAGGTGTATATACATTCCCTTCATTTAAAGTAGTACTGTAAAATTTTTCTGAATATATAAAAGAAATAATATATACCTTCGATATCGAATATCTGCTAACAGTCGATAATCTCTGGAAGGTAATTCTCTTAACCCAAAATCAACAATCTGTGGAGTGGAAAATAAGGGGTGAGCGATAACATGCTCAGTAAGGAAGATGTAAGCTGCTTAAATACAAATCAACCCTATTTCCCAAAACTTTTATCTTCCTTAACAGTAAACCCAGTGCATATAGAAAACAGTTTACAATATCATGTAATAAACATTGAATAGGATATAACAAAATCCTTTCTGTAAACAGAAATTAACAAGTTGAGACTAGGCATCACCCTATAAATAAATCATGCTATCATCGTTCCCCCTCCCCCTTGCGAGAACGGCATAATCATCCCAATAGGAATGCAGTAGATCTATGGCCACAATCTATGGGTGGTCCTCGGGGTCCACTTGCCAAGTGACCTCGAGACCGCTGATGACTTGGCGGGTCCATCAGCATCATAACTAATAAAAATGCATGAAACTAGGGGCCTAAAGTCTCAAAATCATATTTATAACTCAAAATACCTTTACAGAAACACATTTAATTCATTTAAATAATTAATAATTTCGAAAAGGTATTATTTTCATTTTCATAGAAAAAGGTAAGTTGAAATCTGGTCGCCCATGGTCAACTCGCCCATGGTCAACTAGTCAAGTGCGGAGAACCTCTGTTCGCCCGCCAGTCGTTCACTTTTAAAACAAGTAAAACTGGCTCGCCATCAATGGCTCACCATGTCAGTTCGCCCAAGTGGCATTGACCATAGTCAACTTGCCCAATGCAACATTTGCCATGGTCAACTCGCCCAAAGTGGCGAACTCAAGATCAACTCGCCAATTCATGAAAAGATATTCGCCCGCCCCAGAAAACATTGAAAAGGGTCCGCCCACAATGGCTCGCCCGGATTTTTCTATTTAAAACAGGGTAGTTCGCCCGTTAAAATATCACATGAGGGCTTTTCGCCCAAAACATAACGAAGGGTCAAATCGCCCGCCCTTATCAGTTAGCCCAACAAGGTTGGCTTTTAGTTCGCCACAACAAAACCATTTATTAAAATAATATGCATGTCATAAACCAAAACCATTTCTCAATAATTTCATAAATTTAACTCCACAGGACATGCATTCTTTTCACACACAACTCCTTTACCTCGTCTAAGGCAGTCTTGCTTCTCGCCCGCCTTCCTCAATTCCCGTCTGCAAAGGAAAATATTAATTCCATTAATATTTTCTTTTCTAATAATTTTCTAAAACTCGTTTTCAACTATTTTGGCGAAATAACCGCTCGCCCAACTGAGCTCGCTCTTCATTAGCGGCTTATTCATGGGAGTTCGCCCAACGTGGGAGCTCAACTCGCCATGCTCATCAATTCAGTTCGCCAGCCGTGGCCTTTCGTTCATAAATGGGCTCGCCCATGAATTGAATAACGTTTGGCGACCTCTTTATCTCCTTCTTGCATCATTTGAAATCTTCAACATTTCACATTGGCGATCACTGTTATTGCCATTCTCGCCTTTTGGCGATCATGGGTTCTCGCCCGCCCGGACAGTCATTCTGACTATCCCACCACACTGGCGAACCCACATAACAATTTCTCGAACTCGCCCTATCCTTTGGGCGAGTAGTCACCCATTTTGACTAGCAACTTCCTACTCGCCCATCGTGTTTCCTTACTCATTCTTAGTTATTTTTCCATCTAGTTTTCTTATATATTCAACAATATTCAACTACAACCAGTCTATATCTATGATTAAATATCAAGAGAACTGCAAAACTATGAAACTCACCTTTACCAAGTTACTCCTCCAACAACAGAATGCTTTCTTATCTCTCTTAGCTTTAGTTTGCTTCTCTTGTTCCTTGGCTTTTCAACACTGCAGAAGGGTTTGGCTAGCTAACAGATGAAATTGCATGGCTCATTTATGATGAAAACGGAGGAATGAAAGATGGATATGCAGAAAACAGAATTGGGCGAGGAGGTCATTTGAGAGGATGAAGTTAACGACATCATCTTCCCTCACGTATTCCTTTATATAGCCATTTGATCCTGTTAGAAACTACCGACTGTTTTCTTATCACGTTTCTTTCATCATTACATGCATTAAAATTTGTGGAAAAACTGCAGCTAGTGGATGGTGGCAAGAAGAAATTTCTCTACATATTCTGAAAATTTTCTTTCCTTTTTCCTCTTCTTCCCCCAGTCCACGCCACTGCCAGTCACTCTTATTGGCTTGCTCCTCTTGCTATTAAATGCTTAGTCTCCTTTGTCAAATGAAGCAAATGGCGAGAAGTCCACTGCCGCCCCTTTCCTGGACTTTTCTATTTCCTTTTCTGCTCTTCTCTTCACCCATGTCTCTTCCAGCCAACGTTGATTGGCTAACTCCCCATCTTTTTTTTCTTTGTTTTGTCTTCTAGCCCTTAATTCTCTTGTCATTCTTCTTCTTCTTCTCCATGCCAACGTTAGCCACATTTATTAATTTTATCTCATCTCATTTAATGCTTTCATACCTTATATATACTATCTTGACCTTTTATCAATATTAAATCCCATATATTCCTTGTTACAATTGATATTTGCTTTTCTTTCTTTTATCAACCATACTATACATCATGACTTAAAATGCAAAGTGGAAATTCACATCCAATGATTCTTTAATTTCACTAGAAGAATTAATTTCCACCATCAATCATGTACAAATATAGTATATAGTATAATAAAATTCGGGTCTTACAATTTGATTCTCCTTTCTTTTCTTAATCTCTACTAATTCACACAAAAAGGATTAAAAAGTTTTAGAGCAAAAGTGGGAATTTATGAAAAAAAGAACTCTTCTCAGCTTATTTCTCTTCCATATCCAATAATCTACAGTCAAGGATAAAGGGAGGGATTCCTTGTATTAGCTTGTAGCACGTTTATTTTTTTTTTTTAAAAAATCAGACTAGAAAGATTGGTGAATTCTTTTTTATTATTTTAACTTTATTTTATTCTTCAATATCGTTTAACTTTATTTTATTCTCCAATTCTTTCCATGAGAACTACGTTCATAATTTTTAAATTACAATGCAATCAAATAATGTTGAGTTTGTTTACAATAAGATAACAGTTAATTGATTTTATTGTAGGATCGTGATATCTCGGGAAAAATTAAAAATAATAATAAAATTAAAAAAAGTTTATAAAAGTGATAAAACAAGTTAACAAACAAACTAAAAAACTTAAATATAATTTTACTTATATTATTTATCTAACTAATAAAAAATAGTATAAATCACATATTTTGTATCTATTTTAATCTATTTTACAAATAGCAAGAATAATATAAAAATATTTAGCATAATTATATCATATGATTTTAGTAAGTTTCCTAGCACGAACATTGGACAAAGGAACATTACTAGCGTGAAGACTGCCAATCTTACTTGTCAGCCTTAAATCAACCTTTTCCATGTATATATTTGCAGCGTTTATCACCAAGTAGACAGACAACTTAGAGATGCAATTAGTCGAAGCAATCATCGAAGAACTGAGGAAGAATGCCGAGAGATGCAATTAGTCGAAGCAAGCTGCAACGAGCTGATCACATCTGTACTGACAGTACTGGACCATACTTTCACCACGGTATGTGTGTGTATATATATATTTGTCCTGCTATCAAAGTGTTCCCAACCAGTTAACGCATACTTTGAGATTAAATTTTTTTTAAACGATCTTAAAGGTACACTTTTCACATTGGTTTAGTGTATTTAAAGAAATTAATTTCCTTGCATGCTTATCCCAAAACTTGAACTTTGAATATATATGTCTGTGTACGTGCATGCGCACAGAAGTAGTGGCTGGAATAAAGGGTCGTTGTCTTTAGTTTAATTCTATACCATATTACTTTCTCTTTCCACTATTTCTTAACGATTTTCGTTTGAGTTCAGGCATATATGTAGGCGAAGCCAAGGTCTCCAACCGCTACAATAAGGAAGAACAACAAGAAATAGACGATGCAGTCATTTCTTTCTATGGATCTCCCGAGAAAAGGTCTACTTCTTCTCGTTCTATTAACACAACTAATGAATGCCAGAGATGTTTCCATCGGCGTCACTTTCATGGAGTTATCATTACCTGCCTTGATTGCTTCCTTGATGGCGGCCCATTCTACCTCTACAGCTACGTCAGTTGGCAACCCACTCCACTTTCACCTGATGAGGTTATTTGGAAAGCATTTTTTTACCTCGAGAAAGGGGACTTCGGTGCATACGATTATCTTGCTAACAACTGCGAGCATTTCGCACACTACTGCAAAACGGGTAAAAACTACAGCAATCAGTCAACAGTCACCGTAGCGGCCGTAGCGGGTGTAGCAGCTGCTGCCGCAGTTTGCTCGGTGTCATGATTTTTAGTTTATTCAAAGGTTAAAAAAATAAAGTGAGCAAGGGCCCAATTGCAGCTGTTTTGGAAATGCTTTACTTAAGGCTTAATTTGCGATGTAAAAAAAAATTGGTCACTTGGCTTGGCTAGGTTGGGATATGGTGGGATGGGGATTTTAGTAGAGGTCAAAGGGCTCTCTTTTTATCTTGTAAGTTGTACCAAAAGTAGCTTTATATATAATTATATATAATGCCTTGTTTTGTTTATTTGGTTTGGCAATTGAAATCTTGAGAGGTTGGCTAACTAGTTTCAGCAGTTATAGAGTTAGGCATCAACTATTTTATCTAACACTACAAGAAAAAGGGTCTTTAGCAACCAAAATTTGCAACGACTAACATAATTGTTTCAAAATCTCATGACATTTGCAACGACTCTTCATAGTCATTGCTTAATTAATTTTTTTTATATTTTATGCAACGACACTTATTGTTGTTGTGAATTCTTATCAAATTGTCAACGATAAAAAAATATCGTTATGATATCTTATTATGTTTATAACGACTTTTAATTGTCGTTGCTTTTTTTTTATTTTTCTTTATATTTTATGCAATGACACTTATTGTTGTTGTGAATTCTTATCAAATTGACAACAATAAAAAAAAGTCATTGCGATATCTTATTATGTTTGCAACGACTTTTAATTGTCGTTGCTTGTTTGATTTTTCTTTTATATTTTATGCAACGACACTTATTGTTGTTGCAAATTCTTATCAAATTGACAACAATAAAAAAAATCGTTGCGATATCTTTTTATATTTGCAACGACTTTTAATAGTCATTGATTATTTGATTTTTTTTTATATTATACACAACGACACTAAAGTTGTTATGATATTTATATCACATTCGTAACGACAAAAAAAATATGTTTCAAAATCTTATGAAATTTGCAATAATTTTTCATAGTCATTATTAAATTATTGTAATTTAATTTTTTTATATAATTATCATAATTTGTAAAAAATAAATATAAGAAATATAAAATAATAAAAATTACAAGAATTAAATTATATAAGTCAGTTTTCTAATTTGTCTAGATTAAAACTTGTAGATATTTTAGAATATTACATTAATAAATACTACAACTAAATAAGACTTCTACTGATTTTAGGACTAATTCCTATAGAAATAACTCTACGATTAATCACAAAAAAACATAATTAGATTTTTTACTTAGAAAAAACGCTCTTGCAATATAAAGAAGCAGCTAATAAAGCAGAGCCGTTGGAGGACTCGCTAGTGTATCAGCTGTAGGGGAATATCTGCAACCCGACAATCATAGCCAAAAGTGTGACAATCACGATTTTTCGAACTTAGTGAGTAAATCCATTTATTTATACTTATAATTTCATATGGAGTCTTTAAGAGTCATGAGAGTTTATTTAATTAAATGATAATTAAATTTTCTGTCCTTTGAAATTTAATTGAATTAAAAAGGGAGGATCTAAATTAAGGAAATATATATATATATATATATATATATATATATAGATAGATAGATAGACACATACACATTTATATATTAAACAAAAATATACAGATGTATATATATATGTGTATAGATTAAAAGGATAAAAATATATATAATAAGTGGGTATATATATAAATATATATATGTAAATATAATGAATATATATAAAAATATATATATAGATATAATGAGTAAACAAAAAGGGAAATATAATTATAAAATATATGTTTATATATATTTTTTTGAAAGATATATATATATGTATCATTTAAAAATATATACATAGTATAATATATAATAGATAAATATTTATATAAATAAATAAAATAAAATAAAATTTAAATAAAAAATAAAATAATGTTTGAGTTAGTGGGGTTTGGTGGGATACCCACCAAACCCCACTACATGATATGCCAAAACCCCACTACGTGAGCTGCTAAGGCAGATCACGTTTGCCTTTGTTCCCAAAATTCTAAAACAAAAATCATATTGCTAAATTTATTCATTTGCCGTCAATTATTTTCAGTTTTCCTTATACCTATTTCAGTTTTCTTTCCCCTATTTCCATTTATTTCCTTTCTTTCTTTTCCCTCTCATCTTCCTTTTTCACTTTCGGTGTTTCCCTATACTGTATAACACAGATGGAGCTTGCTGATTTTTATTTCGTCTATTTCTTGCTGGGTTTATTGCTCTGTTGGCTTACTAATCCAGTGTGTTATTGTCCTAAATATTATTGATAAATGCTAAAAAGTGGTGTGGGTAAGTCTTTTAAAATTTTTTTCATTTCCTTATTTCAATTTTGTTTTTGAATTTTATGTTCATTATTTCAAGTTACTTATATCATGAAATTTTTTTTTTTAATTGCAAGAGAACAAGATTACATTGAGAATTTTTTTGTTTATTTATGAATTTTAATTGTTGTAATATATTTTAAGATAAATGTATTGTAAATGACTTAATAATGAATATATATTTAATTTATTAAGGCTAATTTTCTTTTTTTAATTGTAATTATTTTTAGCAACAACTATAATTGTTGTGAAAAAAATTAGAAACGACAAAATTACTATTTTATAATTATTTTTCATCAAGACTATAGTCGTTATAAAAACTATTAGAAACGACAAAATTGTGATTTTATAATTAAATTTAGCAACGATTATAGTCGTTTCAAAATTAATTATTGTAGCAACTTAAAATTGTTGCAAAAGAGGATTTACAACCAAATATATTTCATTGCAATAACTTAAAGAAAACGACATAGTCGTTTCAAAATTAACTATTATAGCGACTTAAAATTGTTGCAAAAGAGGATTTGCAACCAAATATATTCTGCTGCAATAACTTAAAGAAAACGACTTTAAGTCGTTACTAAAACACTATTTAATTAATAACAAGAAAAAATTGTTGCAATAAATACATTTGGTAACGACACAAAAGTCGTTGCATGTACTTTTAACAATAGGACTTTTTTCAACGACCTTGCAACGACTAAAAATCGTTGCGAAAAAAGTTTAGCAACGACAAAATTGCATTTTGCAACGACAAAAAGTCGTTGCAAAACACCTATTTTCTAGTAGTGTAAAGTACAATTGGTCACTTATTTCCAAGGATAATCTATCAATTTTTTTTTGAAAGTTGAAGCAAATTTTTATTGAAGATAAGTTAAAGCCAAGCTACAAGATCTGAGTTCCTATGAACTCCAGATTTAGCTAAAAAGTCAGCCAAGTAATTAGCCTCTCTAAATACATGAACTAAAGAAATCACACCAAGACAAGAAATGAGATTACGCATCTTGTTGATCAGATTAGAGTATCTCCAAGGACTTTTATCAACATCTTGAAGCCACGAAATAACAACCTGAGAATCACTCTCAATGATGATGGGAGGCAAGTGTAGCAGACCAACGTTGGAAACAATAGTCAAAGCTTCAATAATAGCAAGGAGCTTAGCCAAATTGGAATATGCAATCCCAATATTTTTGGAAAAGATGAGTTTAATATTACCATCGCAGTTACGAATAACCCCACCAATGCCTGCTGCCCTTGGTTTCCCAAGTGAGGAGCCATCCACATTAATCTTCCAGAATCCTTTCGGAGGTGGAGACCAAAAAGTTTTCGGTCTAGAACTTTTTTTCTTAACAGGAATAGAAATCTCTTGAAGGTTGAAAAGATTATTGCTTAAATCCATATCAGAGTGCTTTGCCTTTTACCACCAACTACAACGGATTGTAATTAGGTGACAGATTTGATCAATTGAGCATTCTTTCAACTTGAAAATAAAATCATTCCTTGCAAGCCAGATGGACCAAACAACAGAATAAAAAATAGTCTTCCAAACCATTTTCTTGCTGCTGTTCATGACGATTGAATTCCAGACTAGAAACAAAGTATTAAGATTCCCTGGAATAACCCATGATTGATTCCATATTCCGATGAAATGAGACCAAATCTTCCATGTGAAATTACAAGACACGAATAAGTGCGTCACAGATTCCACATTCTTGTAGAAGGCACAATTGTAATCAGAATTTAGAGTGCAACCCCAGCTTTGAAGGACTTCACGAACTGGGACAGAGCCGTTTAAAGCATTCCAGCAAAACAGAATAACTTTTGGAGGAGCACAACTATCCCAAATAATAGTGTCCACCTTATTGCCAACATGTACGGATTCCATTGCGAGTCTGAAAGATTTAGCATTAAAAGCCCCATTGGTAGTATGCCTCCAAATCATCCTATCCTTGGTGTCATAACGTATTAAGTTTTGGAAAACCTAATAGGTAGACACAAAATCTATAGGAGTCGCCACCAACCATTCTACTAGGTGTGATTGGTCACCTATTCAAACTATGGATAAGGACTGGTCTACATCTCAAATTTAGGGTTCGAGAGTACGGTTACGTGTGAGGAAGGATTAGCACCCTCACAACGCCCATCCTAAAATGGTACCAACTAGCTTTAGGTTATCTCAAATTTGCCTTAGTTAATCTTAAGTTCAATAATTAAATATTTGAAAACATTTCTAAGCATCTTCCATTAAGCTGGTGGGACAACTTAAAAAATTTCCTCACCTCAAGAGTATTCAAGTAGTACTATAGGACTTGCTTGAAGAGGCTCCGTCTTCGAATTCATTTTAATGTTTTATAAAATATCCTAGCATTGACTCCTTCTATCTAATTCATTCTTGCTATCTTATCATTTTTATTACTTTTATTGTTCTCTATTATTTTATTAATGTTTAATTTTATTATTTTATTTTATTAGAGAATGAATATGAATTATTTTTCTCAACAATTCTTTTTAGATCTTCCATTAAGCTGGTAAGATCTTGAAAGAAATTGCTTGACCTAAAGATTTCCAAAGTATTACTTAAGCGTAATCTCTTTTGGAATCTTATCATCGGAATACTCAATCTCAATAATTATTATTAATTATTATCATCCTATTTTATCATATCCTCAATTTTGGCAAATGTTCTTAGCCATATCCTCAATTTCAGCTTCCAACAATCGTCTAATGACATCTTCTTCATCCGCAGTAGAAGTTAACCCCATTAGTCTTGCCACATCAACAGTTGCTTGAGCTTCTTTTTTGAGGCTTCTGTTTCTATTCCGAATATCATCATCGGAGAGATCTTCCTCCAGAAAACTTTGTTCTTCC
The DNA here is from genome assembly GCA_032173925.1 of Heritiera fomes. NCBI lineage: Eukaryota > Viridiplantae > Streptophyta > Magnoliopsida > Malvales > Malvaceae > Heritiera > Heritiera fomes. Next base: position 8,932,777 of record JAPDPM010000021.1, on the reverse strand, counting down.
ATAACATCTCTCATCTTCAAATTTTGTTTCTTTTTTGAGGCTGCTGTTTTCCTTCTATCCCTTTTTTGCTTGTTCTTTAGACAGCTTATCTCTGCCTTATCTCTATGTGAAATCCCCAAATTCCATGTAATTCCTCCATGTTTGTAAAGTATTTCAATCTAATATGATTAAATGAATATGAAGTTTAATGTATGAATGATGTATGGATGATGTATGGAACATGTAAGAAATAAATAGAATGGGAAGTAATTAGTCAAATAAATTAGAGTGATATCAGAAAATGAATAAAGCATGAGAAAAGAAATAAAATCAGAATTTTGATTGGTCATTAAAGCCATTTTTCATGGGAAGAGAGGAGATAAGATCATGGACAGAGAAGCCATTTTGATTGGTCATTAAGGCCATTTTGAATTCCCCTAAAAATGAAGCCCCTTTCACTTCTCTGTTTAGCTAAGATTTTGTAAAGACTGCCAATAAGTGAAATTGGCCTGAAATCATGAATCGTTTTTGCTCATTGCTTCTTTGCAATAAGAGTAATAAAGGAATTATTAACCTCCATCGGGATATTACAATTCCAGTAAAATTCCTGGAAGAACCCGAATATATCTTCTTTCAGAACCTCTCATTTCTTCCTGAAGAAATTAAGATTAAAACCATCCGGTCCTGGAGATTTTTGACCATCACAATCATTAATAGCTGCTCGAATCTCTTCCATTGAAAAGGGGATTTCAAGGTCCCTCCTCTGCTTTTCAATCAACTTTTTAAAATTCAGTGATCCAAAGTTGAAAAGAAGGGATTGATCAACTCCAAAATGGGTTTTGAAAAAAGAAACAACTGCTGATTTAATTTCTTTTGGAGTGTTGAGATGCTTACCTTCAAAGGATAAGTGCCCTAAAAAATTATTTCTCCATCTACTATTGGCGATGCAATGGAAAAAACTTGTGTTCTTATCCCTTTCTTGGATCCACTTCAACCTTGACTTTTGCCCCCATGTTCTTTCCTCAATTCTTTGAAAGTGCCACAACTGGCTTTTTTTTTAGCTAAGGGACTCCAGAGTTGAGGTATCATGAGGGTTACATTCAAGCTTATTAACAAGCTCACCAATTTCATTATTAAGATCCTCAATTTCCACTGAGACACCACCTTTTTTATAGCCTTTCCAACCCCTGATATCCTTCTTGAGCAGCTTGAGTTTATGAAAACATCTGGCACTTGCACTTCCATAAACAAGGTAAGAACTCCATTTTTCTTCCACCAAATGGTTGAAATCCTTGTCTTCCAACCAATGAGAAAAGAGTTTAAATGGTGTCGGGCCCCAATCATGAACATCCAAACCCAGACAAATGGCGACATGGTCTGAAATTGAACATACCAGACTCCATTGATTAATATTTGCCATATGATCATTCCAGTCAGGAGTGATTAAGAACCTATCGAGACTGCTTATGGCAGTTCTGGAGTGCCAAGTAAATTTTCTTCCAATAAGAGGGAGGTTCATCAACTCCGTAATCTGAACAAAATTATTAAAATCAGTCTACAAACATACGTTATCTGATATTCCAATCCTTTCCTCATCATTCAGCACTGCATTAAAATATCCGGCATAACACCAAAGCTCCTTATCATTGTTCTTAAGACTAGAAACAGTATTCCAGAAGTCTTTCTTTTCTCTCACATCATTAGGTGCATAAATATTGATGAAATTTACCACAGGTGAATAATTCTTAAGTTTACCTTTCAAGTGGATAAATCTGTCACTAATTGAAGAAGACAGCAAGCTGAATTTGCCCTCCCTCCACATACAGATAAGCCCTCCTGCAGTCCCAATAGCATCAGAATGAACAAAACTTACCCCATTAGCATTCCAAAGTTGCTTGACACACTTCTTAGATACCCTCGATAGCTTTGGTTCTTGAATCAAAACCACCAATGGTTTCTCCTTGTTAAGCAATTTTCTGAGCTCATGTTTTTAGTCGTTGATCCCAAACCCCTTAAATTATATGAAATTACCTTCATTGTAAGTTGCTCAAAACCTCAACCAAAAAGCAATTCAGTCAACCCATATCTGCTCCTCATTTCGGCAAATGTTCTTAGCCATATCCTCAATTTCAGCTTCCAACAATCGTATAATGACATCTTCTTCACCCGTAGTAGAAGTTAACCCCATTAGTCTTGCCACATCAACAGTTGCTTGAGCTTCTTTTTTGAGGCTTCTGTTTCTATTCCGAATATCATCTCTCATCTTTGTTCTTCCATAACATCTCTCATCTTCAAATTTTGTTTCTTTTTTGAGGCTGTTGTTTTCCTTCTATCCCTTTTTTGCTTGTTCTTTAGACAGCTTATCTCTGCCTTATCTCTGTGTGAAATCCCCAAATTCTATGTAATTCCTCCATGTTTGTAAAGTATTTCAATCTAATATGATTAAATGAATATGAAGTTTAATGTATGAATGATGTATGGATGATGTATGGAACATGTAAGAAATAAATAGAATGGGAAGTAATTAGTCAAATAAATTATAGTGATATCAGAAAATGAATAAAGCATGAGAAAAGAAATAAAATCAGAATTTTGATTGGTCATTAAAGCCATTTGTCATGGGAAGAGAGGAGATAAGATCATGGATGTTCAAATAGTCAATTAGAGGATTTATGGCTAAGATGATAGGATAAAGCATGCAATTAATGCATGAAGCATGACTCATCATCCCTCCCATCACCCCACGGCAGCAACTCTTCTAGTCCTCTCTATCGTGTTCTCCAAGTTTCCAAGTTTTCCTTCCATAGTTACCTTGACAAACCCCTCATCCATCCATCAATTCATTAAGTTCATAGAATGAAAAACAATCCTTGTCCCTAGACTAAGTGATATCCAAAGTTTGGTGGATTGAATTCAAGTATTGGAGGAGATCTCAAAGTTTGAGATTTTGGTCTCCAGCAAAGGTAAGAGAAGAAGATGATTCTTGCAATTTCGTTCATGGTTTGGAGTTGTAGTGAGTTAGTAGGATATGTGTATGAAGATTGTTTAAAGATTTAAATTGATTAAATGTTACAGCTTCGAAGAGGTGAAAAGCTAGGGTTGACGCGCCAAGTGATTTCGCGTTCTCGAAGGAATCGAGGTAAGGAATTTATGTAACGGATGTAAGGCGGCTATGTCCGCATATTTTAATGCATATGGAACTGTTTTGGAGGAGAAATACCAGCTGTTTCTTTACAGGAAAAGTGCATTTTCGGACTTGTCTCCTAGTGCCAATTAGGCTAGGAGCAGCCAACTGCCTTAAGTAGCAGCCGACTGCCTAGAGACACCCGAAACGGAGTTTTTCAAAAATTGAGAAAAAACCAGCCGACTGCTATGTAAGCCAGTCGACTGCTAATTACCCAGTAAGCATTCTGTTTCAAACCAGTCGACTGCTATAAGGAACAGTCGTCTGTTATTTGCTAAAATGCATTCTGTTTCAAAACCAACCGTCTGCCTATAAGACCAGTCGACTGCTATATTTTCAGAAGCAAATGGTTTCAAAATTAGTCGACTGCTATATGACCAGTCGACTGCTAATTGCTAAGAAGCATTCCGTTTGAAAACCAGTCGATTGCTATATGGACCAGTCGACTGCCCTATATGAAAAGAGGATTTCAAAGCCAAAATGGTTTAAACACCAAAGTGTTTTCTAGAAAAAGCATATAATAAATGTTTTGAGACTATGGACTGTGTGATGATCATGCGTTCCTGATGGCTGAGAGACTCTGATCAAGTCCTCAATAATATGTATGTTAAGCGAGGAACCCTAGTCCGGTCCTCCAGACCACAAGTGACACCTGACTAGTGTTCACTGTGGTATTACTAAAGGCAGGAGAGAATCCCTGACCTCTACATTGTGCACCACTGTACTAATGCATGATTAGAGTCATATAAATGGGTATAAATGATTTATATGACGATGCAATCGCTTAAATAATTGTACATAGTCTCCATCTATTTCAAAGTATATGATGTATGTTTTAAAGTATATTATAAAGTATGATGTTTTAAAGAAAGAAGTTTATGCATGATGTTTTAAAGAAAGTATGTTTGCTTATACCATTTGAAAGAAATATGCATAGTTGCAAACGATATATGAAAGATGTTTATGATGCATGCTTTATAATGCTTTACATGACATTATAGAGCCAAGTAGGAAAAATGAATACAGAGGCATAGTATGCTATTTTACATATTTTCCTTACTGAGCGTAAACTCACCCTTTTACGACCATTTTTCCTACAGATTTCCTGAGGTGAACTTCGCTTCGATTAGAGGAGCTTACTTTTGAAAGTTTGAAGTGTACCTTCACGAGACGCTTCCCAATCAACATAGAAGGTATACTTATACGATTATGTAAATTAAACTGTAATTCAGCTACGGTACAGTACAAGTAGCAATTATGTATATAGGATGTCGGGGATGTAAGTTAAGATGATGTGAAAGATCTTGTGAAAATGAAATGATATTTATATATATCATTAGCGTGTTTTATTGAAAGTGATTTTATTCTATTGAGCTATTGATAATTGGCTAAGAAAAGAAAAGATGAATGACATTGATGAACTAGATCTAACTAAGTCGGATAAGATAATAAGGAAAAAGTTAAGTGAGAAGATGTAGTGGCAGGGACGTCACAGATTGGTATAAGAGTAGTTTAGATCGAGGTTCGTCAGTATAGATGAGCAAGAGCTAGAGTATATCCCCAATTGTACTGTACTTGTCTGAATACAAATGCATAGTATAACTGTTTATGGTTATACTAAAGAGCTCAATGATGATTATATTTACAGCATGAGCTCTTGTAGAAAAGGTACAAGTAAAGGAAGAGGACGGGGTCATGAAGAAGAGCCCCCAGTTCCTCCATCTCCATCGCATAGCCCGAATACAAGGCTAGCGAAAATGGAGAAACATATGGAAAATATGGTCACTATGTTCACACAGTTCATGTAGAGCTTTCCGAATGTGGCCACAAGTACCATAGCAGCGACACCTGATGTTCCTCCTACAGAAGTAACACCACCAGTCCCAACTACAGGAAGGCGAGATCCTAAGGCCTATTGTAGTGTGGCTCTGATCAAGGAGTTTAAGAAGTTGGATCTGCCTAAGTTTAAGGGGGAAAGAGATCTGTTGACCGCAGAGAACTGGATGAAAGCGGTCCTAAAATCTTTTGAGTACATGTCCTGCTCCGAAAGGGAGAAAGTAGGCTTAGCCGCCTATATGTTGATTGATGATGCTGAGTATTGGTGGTAAGCCACTCGGACCGTATTAGAGGCCCGATATGATGAGGTTACGTGGGATAGATTCGTGGAGGCCTTTAATGACTAGTATATCCCACTCACGGATCAGAATAGGTTGAAGATAGAGTTTCTAAGCTTGACTCAAGGTACGATGACAGTGAATCAATATGAATCTAAGTTTATTACCTTGAGTAGATTTGATCCAAAGGTCCAAAGAGATGAAGGACATAAGATTTATAGATTCATCGAGGGATTGAAGTCCCCGATCCGATCTAAGCTGTATCCTATGAATATCACCACCTATGGAAAGGCTGTCCGTAAGGCTCAGCTATGTGAGCAGGACTACGATCTACATCACGTTGACTTTCGAGCTAAGGGTAAAGGCAAAGAGCCGATGAAGCGGAAGTCAGATGAGAAGACCTCGAGTGATAGGTATCCATATAGGAGGAGTAGAAGATCTGAAGGAGTTTTGATAGGTAAGTAAAGTATAAGAAGATGATTTCCAATTTAATTAAATGTTTCTATGGAAATGCATTAAATTTGGAGTCATGATGATGATGATATAGGTACTCCTAGAGCTACCGGGATCAAGATAAGTGATGAACGATCCCAATACCCAACTGGAAGTACCGCTAGCTCACCGAAGAGTATGATGCAACGATGTGAGCAATGCAGGAAGTTTCATGGATCGCAGCCATGCCGATTGGCAAGTGGCACATGTTTCAGATGTGGGGAGAAAGGGCACATGATTAGAGACTGCCCTAAGAGAGATCAAAGGGTACCCGAGGAATCTGATAAGACCCCTCAACCACCACCTAAGGCCACTGCTGCCGAGAAGGGAAAGAAAGCTGTGACCCAAGGACGAGTGTTTGCCATCGACGAGGAATCTACCGATGCCTCATTTAAAGTGATTAAAGGTAAGATTTACTTGTTTAATATAAGTGTCACTGCATTATTTGATCCAGGGTCCACGCATTCATTCATGTCACCTAAGATTGCTATGAAAATGCCTGTTGAGCCTGAACCTTTAGGACACTTATTGCAAATAAGCACACCTTTTAAAGAATCACAAATGACGGAACTAGTATATAGAAATTGTAAGCTACGGGTAGGAGAAAGAGAATCAATAGCTGACTTAATCCTACTGAATATAAAGACTTAAAGAAACATGAAAATTTAAATCAAAATATAAAAAACAATATAAACTTAAATTAAATTGCAGAAGAAAACAAAAACAATTAACAAAAACAATTAACAAGCACATTAAAAGAAGAATAATTGGACGCTTAGCAATGCCCCAATATCCTTCCCAGTCTTCCTCCCAGTATCCTACACAAACCTTCTCTGTCTTTGTCAACAACATCCTGCCAAACATTCATTGGAGATGGCTTAAACAAATCTTTCAACACCATGGAAATGTCACAGATGTCTTTATCCCGCAGAAGCGAAGTAGAACAAGAAGAAAATATGGTTTTGTTAGATTCTCAAGCCTGAATGATGCCAAGAATGCAGTGGAGAAACTCAACGTGGCGTGGCTCCTATATTATCGACTAGGTGTCAACTTTGCAAGATACAACGAAAGCTCAACCTTTTGGAAAAAAGTTGAATCTCAAAAAGAAATGCATTTCCCCAAAACCTTTCCCAAAGGTGCTCCTCCAACAAACAAATTCTCTTTTTCTTATGCAGATGCAGTCAAAAACGACAATAATCAGCTTGAATAAAATGGTGAGTAGAATGGGGTAGGGGGTAACAAGCAGAACGTAGTAGAACTTGAAATGATTGATGTGGAAGTCTCCGATCAGGATACAAAATGGCTTGAAGCATCAGTGGTTGTTTTGGTCAGATCTCCCTTTGAGATACATGCTCTTCATCAACGTATGTCTAGGAAAGGATACTCTCCTCTTTCAATTTCTGCAATGGGAGGTAGTTGGTTCTTAATTCAATTTGATAGAAAAGAAACAATGCTCAATATGCTTGCTGACAGGAACAAATGGATCGAAGAATGGTTTAACTGGATTAAACCATGGTCCAAGGAACTCATCAGTGATGAAAAATTCGTCTGGATCAGAATTTGTAACTTGCCTCTACATGCATGGAACAAATAGGTATTCAAACAAATTGGAGACTACTGGGGAAATTTCATTTTAGTTGACGAATGTTCTTGTAAAAAACAAAGATTGGATTTTGCTAGGATTCTTATCATTGTGAACAAAAACAGATTAGTAAAGAATTCAATCGAGCATAAGGTTAATGGTGCAAAATTTGTTTTAGAATTAGTGGTTGAAGACAGCATCTATTCCAGTTGGAGTCACCTTTCTTCCAGCACTCAAGGAGAGAGTTCAAATCCCTCCCCTACTTCTAAAAAAACGCCGGCAATGGCAACATACAAATGGAAGTTTTCGGTCAGGAAGAAGACCATGATTTGTTGGTTGAAGAAGCAAACACTAGGATCTATCAACATAATTATGAGCCGCCCTTGGAAAATGAGGAGGATACTGCTTTTGAGGTAAATTGTCAGCGATCGTACGATGAATTGACTGCTATTTTGAATAAAGAAATTGAGTTTGGAGGGAATTTTGAAACAAACTTTACAGATGAAATTTTGAGAGCTGAAGCAATGGTGATAAAAAAATGGCTTTAGTCCCTGCATTGGAGGACCCAATTCCGATGACAGACAATTGCTCATATTCAGAGCCTGTAAACTCAATTGAAGGCAATGAGACCTCAAGTTTGGTTAAACATGTTAGTCCAAATACCACCCAGCCCGGAGACAAAAAGACTCAAATAATGGAAGAATTTCAAGAAGGTGGTGGAGCCATAATTGATGAATATCAAGAAGGCAGAGTCATCATATCGGGGAACATCAAAAGGAGCAAGAGGTTCATCTCTGTTTCTTCTCTCCAATCCGCTGAAGCAATCACTGGGAAGAAAAAGTCTGTTTCACTAAAGAGTAAGGGTAAAAAGAATAATAAAAAAGCAAATTTCTCTAGGTAAAAGGAGAATAATTTGCTGGGGCATTATTCAGAAACTCCTAGTGTTATTGAGGAAGAAATCTCAGATGAAGATATTAGAGCAGAAACAGATTGTTAAGAAAAGAAGCACAAGCTACTCTGGAGGTGGCGAAACTGCTGGGACTTTCTCCAGCAGCAGATGAAGAAGACATCATCAGAAGTCTAATGGAAGCTGAAATTGAAGAGATGGCGAGAAATATTTACCGAGAATAGTTGACGACTGTAGCGAGAGGTAATTTTGTTTGTTGCATAACTGAATATGGTTCTGAAGCTTATAATCAGACATAGACTGTTAGTTGATTCGGGATGTCTTATAATTAGTTTCTGATGCCTTTATCTTGCAATAAAATTTTATACATCATCTAGATTCAAGCAACTAACAAAACTGGGTTTTGAGTTCTTTAGGGGTTGTTTTATCTGGCAAACATAGGTATTTGATATCGACTAAAACAGGGCTTAAATGGTGATTGTCTCCAAATGAAAGGTACAGTCTTGATAAAGGTAAGGCAAAACTACTAGTGAACTGTTCGACGGATTCAAATGAGATTTTTGTGTAAACGCTTGATTGTCGAGTAAAGGTTTAGTGGGTGGACAATGTTTGGCTTTTAGTTTTACTAACTTCATTACAATTAGAAGCTTCAGGGATTTATTTGTTAACTTATATATTTAAGTGAGCCAATGACTTTTGATCAAAGACTTTTGGCTATTTAGGAGAGGCATCACTACACTAGCTCAGAGTACTAATTTAGAGCATAGAAGAAACTACGACTGATGAATGAAAGGTAGGAAAAGTATGAGCGGTTGAAAAGTCGGGATTAAAATGTAAGCGAGAGTGAAGGTTTTTCATCATTGAAGTTAGCATGGACTCTAATATCAGTTCGGGTTGTTCGGGTGGAGAAGATCGGTCTTGCGATATTTGATATATGCATGGTCACTCTTTTCAATCCTTTTTTGTTTTATGTTTGTTGTCTCAACTGCTGTTTTTGTTGATATGAAGATGCTTCTGTCAATTTTTGGGGAGCTTCGATTGCTAAGCAAAGACCACTCAGATTATGATTTTATGCTTCCTAGGTGTTTGTTGAAATGTTCCTTAAGAGAAATGTTTTTACTCCCTTGTCCCTGGGCTATATGCCGCTAAATGTACTGTGTGTTGCTCAATTTGGACTCAATTGCCAGTCCATTTAATAAAAATCTTTACTTTTCAAAAAAAAAAAGAATAATTGGTCGCTTGGCTTGGTTGAGATACGTAGGTAGGATAGGGATTTTACTAGAGGTAAGTAAGAATCTCTGCTTTCTCTTTGGTAACTTCAGAACTTGGATGATTGGTATCTTGCCACAGATTCTTAAAAGAGTCTTCAAGGACCCTGTGGAAACAGCTCTAAGATTCCGGGAAATCTAGCTAAAATTGAACTGTTTTTTGTAACCTTGATACATATGCCTCCAATAATTATGGTTTAAATATACTCCAATAATTATGGTCTAAATATACCTAAAGTCTTGTAAAAACTATCTCAATCACATGGAAATTGTATATGGTTGTATGATATGGTTCCTAATAACATTCAAAATCAATGATCCAAATAACTAGCAAAACTTAACAGCTAAAAATAACTTGGTTGATAGGTCTGTTTCCTTAATGCAGACAAGGCTAGTAATTTGCAAAGATACATGGTAATTATATTGGAAAAAAGTAACTCAGCTAAGATAAGGTAAATTTTCCTTTAAACTAAAAGGGTTAAACATTATGTTATAGATTATATTGAATCTGATCCAATATTGTATCTTTTTCCTCTTAGATACAGTACGCTTCATATTTATACAAATTTCCCCCTCCTTATTCTCTGTTGGGATGTAATAAAATTGGGATTTGTGTAAGTTTCTTGTGTTTTCTTCCAAATTTTATTTGGGCATATGGGCTATGATCATAACACGTTAGCTGCAGTGTCTTGTGAATAGGTAATGGTATGTGCAAAGAAGGGGCCTGATTCTTCTCTTCCACATACTATGGATGGGCTTTTGAGGGTCCATAAACGCATTGCTGATGGTTTGAAGGGTGATTCATCTCATGCAACTACGGCTATAGGAACCAAAGTTTAAACATGTGAAATTCCCCAATTCCATGTAAATTCCCATGTTTGTAGAGTAATTCCAGCTGAAATAATTAAATAAATATGAAATTTCGATGTGTAAATGATGTATGAGACATGTGTAGAATAATTGAAATTGAAGGTTAAATAGTCAAGGAATTTAACTGATATTGTAAGAATATTAAGGTATGAGAAAAGAATTAATATCAGATTTTATTTAGTATAATAGACAAGTGGCTGGTATGGAAAAGAGAAGAAGAGAATTAAATGGTCAAATTGTCAAGAGGTCAAAGGGAAGCTAATGGCTGAGATGATTAAGGATAGAGAAGCATTAAATGAAATGACTTAGTCATCATCTTCATCAGCCAAAGTCGGCAGCAACCTCCCAGCTCTCCCTCTCGTTCTCCTCTAATTTTCCCCGTCTCCATTTCACTCACCTTGACAAACTCCTAGATTTTGTCATCGAATCACTAAGTGTTAGTAACGAAAAACGATCCTTGTCACTAGCTTAAGCTAGGCCTGTAATATGAGAAGCTGAATCTAAGTATTTGAAGAGATCTGAAATTCTGTCAATTTTGGTTATTGACAAAGGTAAGAGAAGAGATTGTTTATTTTGATTTCGTCCTTGAATTGGGGTTAAGTTGAGTTGGTATAGTATGTTTATAAAGGTTTCTTAAAGGTTTGAATTGTGATGATCATTACAGCTTTGAAGACTCGAAAGAAGAAGCAGAATCGCAATCAAGTGATTTGTATTCTCGAAGTGATCGAAGTAAGGAATTTATGTAACGGACATAGGGTGACTATGTTCGCATGATTTTAATTGCTTTGGAAAGAAGTATCGGCTGATTTGAAGTGCATGAGGTTAAATTTCGAATTTCATTCCTAGTTACCAAAATGCTAGGAGCAGCCGACTGCCTTAAGTAGCAGCCGACTGCCTAAAGGCAACTAAAGCGTAGATTTTTAAAAATCGAGACAAACCAATCGACTGCTATACAAGCTAGTCGACTGCTATTTTCCAGTACACATTCTATTTCAAACCAATCGACTGCTATATGGGACAGTCGATTGCTTTTACAAAAAAAACATTCTATTTCAAAACCAGCTGACTGCCCTAAGTGACCAGTCGACTACCCTGGTTTCAGAAGCATTCTGTTTCAAACTAGTCGACTGCTATTTGGACCAGTCGACTGCCCCATGTGTTTTCAGAAAATAAAAATATCAGAATTTTAAAAGAAAATAATTTCGATAAATGAAAATATGAGGCAGTAGCCAACTACCTTATGAGGCCAGTCGACTGCCCTGATTGAAAAGAGGTTTTGAAACCTATTTCAAGAAAGTATGAATGTCATAGCAAATAGCTATCTGACAAATGTTTTGAGACTATGAAGTACTTAATGATTATGCACTTCTGTATATGTTCATGATTGAGGAGCTCTAGTTCAGCCCTCAGTGCCACAGATGACACCTGACTAGTGTTCATCGTGGCCAGCGACGTTTGGCCAAATTGTCTTTGTTATATATATATTGGATAGGGAAGGATTCCTGGCCCCTACAGGGGTACGCCACATGATTTAATGCATAATTCTGTTAAATTGCGAATAGTCTCTCTATTATTTGAAAGCTATATGATGTATGTTTTAAAGAAAGAATATGATGCATGATTTGAAAGAAAGTATATGAAGTATGCCTGCATATGATGTTTTGAAAGAAGTATATGATGTATGTTTTGATGAAAGTATATGAAGATGTTTTATAATGATTTTACATGACATTATAGAGCCAAGTAGGAAAACTGCATATAGAGGCATAGTATGCTCTTTTACATATATTTTTTACTGAGCGTAAACTCATCCTTTTACGAATATTTTTCCTACAGATTATTTGAAGTGAACCCCGCTCCAAATAAAAGAGCTTGCTTTTGAGATATCAAGTGTACCTTCGAGTTACGCTTCCCGATAATAGTTGAAGGTATACTCATGTAATTATGTAAATCAGATAGTACTACAGTACATTAATGTTAATAAGAGTTTTGGGGATTTAAGTTAGGAATGATGTGTAAGATCCTGTGGTAAGGAATGATATGTATATATATCATATATATCATATATATCATTATTCTGTTTTATTGAAAGTAAAATATTCATATTGAGCTATTAAATATCAAGCTTAAGAAGAAAAAGAATGAATGACATTGACGAACGAGTCTAATCAAGTCGTATAAGATAAGGAAAAAGTTAGATGAAAAAAATGTAGTGACGAGGACGTCACAAAACAAGGCTGCTAGTCCCAGCCTCAAGAGTTGGAAGTTTGATGGGAAAACAGGGAACAACTGTCAAATCCATTCAAGAATCTTCTAAAGTTCTTATTGTATCGTTAGTGTTCTGGAAGCAGCTTCTCTTTTCAGAATTTTGTAGTAGTTATCTAAGTGCTGGTGTTGCTGAAAGAGTAAAGTTTGAATGATCAATCCGCATACTCTATTTCTGGTGTTTATTTTAGTAATTTTTTATATGCCTCATAGTTCTGTATGCCTCGTCACCATCCAATCCAGGACATGCAGGCTATACCGGAGGCTATGACTGTTTATGGTTCAAACCACGGGTACTAATCAGGATTGTTTGATTTCGATGTCGTCTTTGAGATCTTAAAATCATGGAAAATTTAGATGGTAAAATTACTCGATTGATTTAATTTTGGACTGTTATAGTTTTGAACTCTGCATGATGTCATTGGTTAGAACAAACAAAGCATGCTAGAATAGCGCATTAGGCTTAAGGTTGAGACAGTAAAGTATGTTTTTTGAAATTTCTTAGACACTGATTTCCCAGCATGGCTGCCTAAGGCCTTGCCTCGAAGCTTAAGGCACCAAGTAACCAATCTTGAAACCATGGTGGAATCAAACTCAGACTGAGGATCAGGTTGTAACGACAACACAATCTAAGGAGTGGTTTCAAATTATAACATATCAGCAAAGCTCACATCAAGCATAATCCAAGGAGAATGGGATTTCTTTTCCTAATGCTCAATTTAGAGCGTATTGATTCATTAAGAAAAGTTCTAAATGATGAACCTAGGAGGAATAATTAGCTTTTAACTAAAACTAAAATTAGATTTTTAAGGTAAGAAAAACCAAATACATATATTTATATTTTAATTAAGCGAAATTACTTTACAGACTATTTTTAGATTCGAGGGGTGGAGCACATCCCTTGAGTATATTAAAAAAAAAAATTAATGAACTGAGATATGAGATGATTTCTTTAAATCACTTTCTTGTGAAATTAAAAAACTATGTTGCCAAATCGTAAAAAATATAATTTTTAATTTTTAGCATATTTAATCATTTAAAACCCCAACTGTTTAATATTAAGTGAAACGATTCTTGAAAACATTTTTTGTCATTTAAATGTCACACCCCCAACTGTTTAATATTAAGTGAAATGATTCTTGACAACATTTTTTGTCATATATAAACTTTTTTTTCTTTCTTAATCTCTACTAATTCACACAAAAAGGATAAAAAAGTTTTAGAACAAAAGTGGGAATTTATGAAAAAAAGAACTCTTCTCAGCTTGTTTCTCTTCCATATCCAATAATCTACAGTCAAGGATAGAGGGAGGGATTCCTTGTATTAGCTTGTAGCACTTTTATTTTTTCTTTTTAAAAATCAAACTAGAAAGATTAGTGAATTTTTTTTTTATTTTAACTTTATTTTATTCTCCAATACCGTTTAACTTTATTTTATTCTCCAATTCTTTCCACGAGAACTACGTTAATAATTTTTAAATTACAATGCAATCAAATAATGTTGAGTTTGTTTACAATAAGATAACAGTTAATTGATTTTATTGTAGGATCATGATATCTCGGGCAAAAGTAAAAATAATAATAAAATTAAAAAAAGTTTATAAAAGTGATAAAACAAGTTATATTATTTATCTAACTAATAAAAAATGTTATAAATTACATATTTTGTATTTATTTTAATCTATTTTACAAATAGCAAGAATAATATAAAAATATTTAGCATAATTATATCATATGATTTTAGTAAGTTTCCTAAGCACGAATATTGGACAAAGGAACATTACTATTAGCGTGAAGACTGCCAATCTTAATTGTCAGCCTTAAATGAACCTTTTCCATGTATAGATTTGCAGTGTTTATCACCAAGTAGACAGACAACCTAGAGATCATCGAAGAACTGAGGAAGAATGCCGAGAGATGCAATTAGTCGAAGCGAGCTGCAACGAGCTGATCACATCTGTACTGACACTACTGGACCATACTATCACCACGGTATGTGTGCGTGCGTGTGTGTATATATATATATATATATATATATATATATGATTATTATCTTATCCACTGTCAGCGGAGTTTTTTAATATATATATATATATAATATTTGTCCTACTATCAAAGTGTTCCTAACCTGTTAGTGCATACTTTGAGATTAAATTTTTTTTAAACGATCTTTAAAGGTACACTTTTTACATTGGTTTAGTGTATTTAAAGAAATTAATTTCTTTGCATGCTTATCCCAAAACTTGAACTCTGAATATATGTGTGTACGCGCATGCGCACAGAAATAGAGGCTGGAATAAATGGTCGTTGTCGTTAGTTTAATTCTATACCATATTACTTTTTCTTTCCACTATTTCTTAACGATTTTCGTTTGAGTTCAGGCATATATGTAGGCGAAGCCAAGGTCTCCAACCGCTACAATAAGGAAGAACAACGAGAAATAGACGATGCAGTCATTTCTTTCTATGGATCTCCCGAGAAAAGGTCTACTTCTTCTCGTTCTATTAACACAACTAATGAATGCCAGAGATGTTTTCATCGGCGTCACTTTCATGGAGTTATCATTACCTGCCTTGATTGCTTCCTTGATGGCGGCCCACTCTACCTCTACCACTACGTCAGTTGGCAACCCACTCCACTTTCACCTGATGAGGTTATTTGGAAAGCATTTTTTTACCTCGAGAAAGGGGACTTCGGTGCATACGATTATCTTACTAACAACTGCGAGCATTTCGCACACTACTGCAAAACGGGTAAAAACTACAGCAATCAGTCAACAGTCACCGCCGGAGCAGCGGTTACAGCGGGCGTAGTAGTAGCCGCCGCATTTTGCTCGGTGTCATGATTTTTAGTTT
The DNA here is from genome assembly GCA_032173925.1 of Heritiera fomes. Taxonomy (NCBI): domain Eukaryota; kingdom Viridiplantae; phylum Streptophyta; class Magnoliopsida; order Malvales; family Malvaceae; genus Heritiera; species Heritiera fomes. The sequence continues at coordinate 8,917,262 of JAPDPM010000021.1, read as the reverse complement.
ATTCAAAGGTTAAAAAAAATAAAGTGAGCAAGGGCCCAGTTGCTGCTATTTTGGAAATGCTTTACTTAAGGCTTAATTTGCGATGTAAAAAAATAATTGGTCACTTGGCTTGGCTAGGCTGAGGTAGGGTGGGATGGGGATTTTAGTAGAGGTCAAAGGGCTCTCTTCTTATCTTGTAAGTTGTACCAAAAGTAGCTTTATATATAATTATATATGATGCCTTGTTTTGTTTAGTTGGTTTGGCAATTAAAATCTTGAGAGGTTGGCTAACTAGTTTCAGCAGTTATAGAGTTGGCATCAACTATTTTATCTAAAGTACAATTGGTCACTTATTTCTATCTAAAGATAATCTATCAATTTACGTTCTAAAATCTTAAGGTTTGAAAATGCAGTTATGTGTGAGAAAAGATTAACATCTTACAGTACTCATTTTAAAATGATACCACATGGTCTTAAATGTTTTAAGTTTGCTTTTGAGTTTTATTAGGTTTCGATATGATCAATATTGAAAAACTTTTCTAAATCATCTACATCATTCTAGTCAAATTCTTAGAAACTACTCCTTACCTTAAGATTATTCAAGTAATCACATTTGAGCCACTTGAAGAGGCTTCATTAATTATTAAATAATCCCAATGTTAATTCTAATTTAATACCATGGTAGACTCAGACATGGGCTTAGGTTGTAACGACAACATAATCTAAGGAGAGGTTCCAAATTATAACAAATCATCAAAGCTCACATCAAGCGTAATTTGAGGAGAATTGGATTTTTTTTCTGATGCTCAATTTTTGAGCGTATTGATTCATTAAAAAAAAAAAATCTAAACAATGAACCTAAGAGGAATAATTAACTCTCAACTAAGGCCAAATTTGGATTATTGAAGTAAGAAAAGCCAAATACTTATATTTAAATTTTAATTATGAGACATTGTCTCACACACCATTAGTAAAATATTTTAAACTCCACTGATCATATTATATGGATGAAAAACATCCGTTGACTATATTAAAAACTAAAAATAAAAACTAATTAAAAAAATGAAATATGTAACGATTTTTTAATCTCCCTTGTAAGTTAAAAAATTACACTGTCAATCAATAAAAATAAAAATGTAATTTTTAATTATTTAGCATATGCAACCATTCATATGACGTCATGTTTAATATGTCACACCTCCACCTAATTATATTCAGTCCAGTGATTCTTGAAAGTATTTTTTATCCTATATAAACATTTATTCTTGTTTCATTTGATTTTACTTTATTTTAGTCTCTATGAATTCACACAAAATGGAAAAAGAATAAAAGCTTTAGAAGAAAGTGGGAATTTATGAAAGAATGCGTCGCCTTCTTCACTTGTTTTTCTTCCAAATCCAATAATAGTGCACTCGAGGACAAAAGGATTCTTCATATTAGCTTGTAGCACCTTTAAAATAGCTTTAGAAATATCAATTATTTTAACTTCTATTCTGCAGGACAAAAGTGGCTTTCGTCAGAAGACTTCTATACCTGCTTTTTTCTGGTATAAATTATTTTAACTTTATTTTATTCTCCAATTCTTTCAATGAGAATTATCCTCATAAATATCAAATTACGACGACGCAATCAGATAAATTTGGATTTATTTACAGTAAGATCATAATTTATCGATATTATTATAGGATCATAATATCCTATGAAAATTTGAAATAATATAAAATTTGAGAAAAATATAAAAAAATAGTAAAATAAGTTAACATGTAAAGAAAAAACAAAAAATAAAGAGAATTTTAGTTATATTATTCATCTACATCAAACTTAGAATTTCGAGAAACTAGTAATTTAATATTTCTTCAGGTACGTTTTTCCTTCACATAAGTATTTCGGTCCATGCCACCTTATTAATAACAACTGTGTGGATTTCGCAAGCTACTGCAAAACTGGTCAATCTCCGAGGAGGAATCAGTGCTTGGTGTTATGATATTTATTTTATTCAAAGGTTCAAATTAAGAAGTGAGCGAAAAAGACAAATTGCTGCTATTTTTCGGAAATGTTTTACTTGAGGCTTAATTTGCAATGTGAAGAAATAAATTGTTCCTCTGAGTAGCAAAACAAAAAAAAAAGAATGTTAATGCTTTTTTATTTCAATTAATTAATCATTATTCTTTTTATTATGGTTGGTGTTGATGTGATTATTGAGCTTTGCAAGTCTATAACAAATGAGGAATATTATGAAATTCTTTTCATTATGGAGGGTAATTGTCTATTTTTCACTTTGCCTATCAGGTGCTAACATGGACTGTTGTAGTTTTGCACTCAGCTTGATGTCATGAGTTTGAATAAGCTAAACATGTTAGATTTGTCGTGTGCATTAGGCTAACCATAGGGTTGAGCCGGTACAATCTTTTTTTTTTTTTGAAATTTCTTTAATTCAATATCCATCTTTAATTATCTCGGACTTCCAAATTTAACTGGTTTTATAATTATTTTATGATGTATATAATTACACTACGATTTTGGTTTGACTTCTTATAGACACTGATTTCCCAGCATGGCTGCCTATGGTCCGCCATTGGTTAATTTGAAGCTTGAGGAACCAAGGTTAAATATTGATTGATCCCATGGAGAATAAACCACATATGAAATCCATCCTTGAGAGCTTAAAATTGTTGGTTTGGCAAAATAAAACATATTCGAAGTCCTTGCCAATGCCAGGTTAACTATATACAAATTCAAAATGACAATCCAGTTGTTTCTTTTGACGCAGGGATTAACAATAATATAATTAGCAGTGGTTATTCAACGAAGAAAACGCTCAAATTCTACTCTTAATAGATTTTTAGTGTTGCTTATCGTATATATATTTGGTGTAATGTTAAATTGTGTTTATGTAAAACATGTAAATTTCTATATCAAAAGTCATGTCGATACATCAAACACCATCATCTTAATTAAGAATTAAATTTGCACCAGTAATAACCTGTCTCTTGAGTGCTTCCTCAATGCTCAGTCACACTCTGTCTACGAGCATGACGTCCCCTACTTGAAGATCCTTTCAAGTGGAGTGAAACTCCCAATGTTCACACCTGCAGACTCAGACAGGGGGTCAGGATGTAACGATAGCATAATCTGATATAACAAATCATCAAAGCTTAGATTAAGCATAATTAAGGAGAATTGGATTTTTTTCCTAGTGCCCAGTTTCAGAGCGTATTGATTCATTAAAAAAAATCTAAACAGTGATTCTAGGAGGAATAATTAGCTGTTAACTAAATCCAAATTTGGATTATTGAAGTAAGAAAAACTAAATACATATATTTATATTTTAATTATGAGAAATTATCTCGCACCATTAGTAAAATTTTTAAACTTCAATGATCATATTATACGGATGAAACGCGTCCATTGAGTATAAAAATATAATTTCTAATTAACATATTAAAACATTCAAATCTGTCACACCCCCAACTATTTAATATTCAATGAAATGATTCTTGAAAACATTTTTCTTTTGTCATGTATAAACTTTGATTCTTTCTCTATTTGATTCTCGTTTCTTTTCTTAGTCTCCATGAATTCACGCAAAAACGAATAAAAAAAAGCTTTAGAACAAAAGTGGGAATTTTTTTTAGAAGGAACTCTTCTCCGCTTGTTTCTCTTCCAAATCCAATAATAGTGTAGGGATTCCTCGTACTAGCTTGTAGCACTATCGTTTTTTCTTTTTAAAAATCAGATTAGAAAGACTGATGAATTTTTTATTATTTTGTAAAATGATTCTTGAAAACATTTTTCTTTTGTCATGTATAAACTTTTATTCTTTCTTTATTTGATTCTCCTTTCTTTTCTTTTTATTCTTTCTTTATTTGATTCTCCTTTCTTTTCTTAGTCTCCATGAATTCACACAAAAACGAATAAAAAAAAGAGCTTTAAAACAAAAGTGGGAATTAAAAAAAAAAGGGAAAATTTCTTCGCTTCTTTCTCTTCCAAATCCAATAATAGTGCAAGGATTCCTCGTACTAGCTTGTGGCACTATCGTTTTTCTTTTTATAAATCAGATTAGAAAGACTGGTGAATTTTTTATTATTTTAATTTTATTTTATTCTCCATTTCTTTCAATGAGAATCACGTTCATAATTTTTAAGTTACCATGAAATCAAATAATTTTGAGTAATTTTTTTGCTCAACCAATCAAAATGATATTTCATTAATAAGAAAAAAATTACAGCTGAATAATCCCAAACCTAACGTTGGGTCACAGAAAAGACATTACGAAGACTCGAAGGAAAAAATCCCTTCATTACAATTTACAACTAATCCCAAAATGCACAAAAGAAATCCTCTCTTGATACCCCCATTTTTCCTAAGGAGACAGCAAAGGAATTGGATTCTCTAAAACAATGAACACAATCTACAGAATAAATCCTACCCCAATGTCTATCAATCTCATTGAACAGCTTCCACTCCTTCTAAGGCCTTAAATCACGAATTTTCACCCATGATACCGCTTCTTGTGAATCCAATTCAATAAGCAGAGCACCCTTATTAAACCATTGACAAGAAATAAAGATCTCATTTTAATCCGATTCATTCACTAGATCACAACCATCCAAAGCTCTAATCCAAAATAAAAGATCTCATTTTAATCGTAAAAATTAATTCCTCAACATCCCATGACTTATTTATTAAAGACTGATTCATTCCTAGCAGTCGACAGACTCCAAAGAACAGGCCCACACACTACAATCCAATTTTTCTTTACAATACCACTTTAAACTGACCTTCCCATTGGCAAATAAACTCCTCAACAGACCCCGGAATAACCCATTGCACTCCCCACCAATTCAGGATTTTACTCCATACATTCTAAGAAAATTTGCAAGAAATTAAAATATGAAAGCAATCTTCCTCAGAGTCCTCACACCATACACACAAACATTGCCCCTCACTGACACACGCCCCTCTTTTTCTCAAGAAACACTTAGTAGGAATCCCCTCTAAAATAGCCAACCAAATAAAATTTTGAACTTTTGGAGTCACATTGTACTTCCAAATTGAAACAAACCAAACCTTAATGTTCCTCCCTAAGTTCCTACTTTCAAGCTCATTATAAAACTTTTTAACTAAAAAAATCCCTCTTTTATCCACTGCCCAAATAAGTCTGTCATTCACATCATTCAACAGATTCACTTCACTCACTTTCTCCAATAAATGTGTTAGTGCTTCATTTCCCCATATTTTTCCACTAACAGTTTTCTCCACAAAGCATCCTTTTCTATCCCATATTTCCACCACCACTTCCCTAACAAGGCAATATTTTTATTAACCAAATCGTGAATTCCTAACCCACCAAACTTTTTTGGTTTACACACAATATCCCAAATCTTGAGTATGTTGTATACCTAATTAAGAAGAGACCGACAATCCCTCAATTTTGCTATATCAAATAATTTTGAGTTACCGTGTATATATTTGCAGTGTTTATCACCAAGTAGACAGCTTGTTTCTCTTCCAAATCCTATAATAGTGCAAATCTAGGATAAATGGATTATTCGTTTTTCGGACCTAATTTTTTGCCTAAGCCCGTTTTTAAATATAATGAATAAGTCCAAATCAATTCAAGTCCACCCAAATACTATTAATATTTTTTAAAAAAAATTGTAATGAAATATAAAAAAATATTAAAACACATAATAGTTAATAAGTATAACACAATAAATTTAAACAAATTTTTTACATAAAGACTTAAAGAAACATGAAAATTTTAATCAAAATATAAAAAAACAATATAAACTTAAATTAAATTGCACAAGAAAACAAAAACAATTAACAAACACATTAAAAAAAGAAAATTGGTCGCTTGGCTTGGCTGAGATACGTAGGGTGGGATGGGGATTTTACTAGAGGTAAGTAAGAAGCTCTGCTTTCTCTCTGGTAACTTCAGAACCTGGATGATTGGTGTCTTGCCACAGATTCTTAAAAGAGTCTTCAAGGACCCTGTGGAAACAGCTCTAAGATTCCGGCAAATCTAGCTAAAATTGAACTGTTTTTTGTAACCTTGATACATATGCCTCCAATAATTATGGTCTAAATATACCCAAAGTCTTGTAAAAACTGTCTTAATCACACGGAAATTGTATATGGTTGTATGATATTGTTCCTAATAACATTCAAAATCAATGATCCAAATAACTAGCAAAACTTAACAGCTAAAAATAACATGGTTGATAAGTCTGTTTCCTTAATGCAGACAAGGCTAGTAATTTGCAAAGATACATGGTAATTATATTGGAAAAAATTAACTCAACTAAGATAAAGTAAAATTTCCTTTAAACTAAAAGGGTTAAACATTATGTTATAGATTGTATTGAATCAGATCCAATATTGTATTTCTTCCTCTTAGATACAGTATGCTTCATATTTATACCCATTTCCCCCTCCTTATTCTCTGTTGGGATGTAATTTTCAAAAAAAAAAAATTCTCTGTTGGGATGTAATAAAATTGGGATTTGTGTAAGTTTCTTGTCTTTTCTTCCCAACTTTTTTTGGGCATATGGGCTATGATCATAACACGTTAGCTGCTGTGTCTTGTGAGTAGGCAATGGTATCTGCAAACAAGGGGCCTGATTCTTCTCTTCCACCTGCTATGGATGGGCTTTTGAGGGTCCATAAACGCAATGTTGATCGTTTGGAAGGTGATTCATCTTATGCAACTACGGCTGTGGGAACCAAGGTTTCAACAAGGCTGCTAGTCCCAGCCTCACGAGCTGGAAGTTTCATGGGAAAACAGGGAACAACTGCCAAATCCATTCAAGAATCTTCTAATTGTATCGTTAGCGTTCTGGAAGCAGCTTCTCTTTTCAGAAATTTGTAGAAGTTATCTAAGTGCTGGTGCTGCTGAAAGAGTAAAGTTTGAATGATACTCTATTTTCTGGTGTTTATCTTAGCAGTTTTTGATATTCGCCTCATCGTTCTGTATGCATCACCACCATCCAATTCAGGACGTGCTGGCCATACCAGAGGTTATGGTTCTGTTTACGGTTCAAACTACGGATGCTAATCAGGATTGTTTGATTTCGATGTCGTCTTTGAGATCATAAAATCATGGAAAGGTTAGATGGTAAAATTACCCGATTGATTTAATTTTGGACTGTTATAGTTTTGAAGTCTTGATGTCATTGGTTAGAACAAACAAAACATGTTAGAATTGCCGTGTGCATTAGGCTTAGGGTTGAGACAGTAAAGTATTTTTTTTGAAATTTCTTTAGAAACTGATTTCCCAGCATGGCTGCCTTAGGGCCTTGCCTCGAAGCTTAAGGCACCAAGTAACCAGTCTTGAAACCATGGTGGAATCAGACTCAGAGTGAGGATCAGGTTGTAACGACAACATAATCTAAGGAGCGGTTTCAAATTATAACATATCATCAAAGCTCACATCAAGCATAATCCAAGGAGAATTGGATTTCTTTTCCCAATGCTCAATTTAGAGCGTATTGATTCATTAAGAAAAATTCTAAATGATGAACCTAGGAGGAATAATTGGGTTTTAACTAAAACTAAAGTTAGATTTTTATGGTAAGAAAGACCAAATACATATATTTATATTTTAATTATGCGAAATTACTTTACACACTATTTTGAGACTGGAAGGGTGAAGCACATCCCTTTAGTATATTAAAAAAAAAAAAACAAAGTGAGATATGAGATAATTTCTTTAAATCACTTTCTTGTGCAGTAAAAAACTATATTGCCAATGTGTAAAAATATAATTTTTAATTTTTAGCATATTCAATCATTTAAATTTGTCACACCCCCAACTGTTTAATATTAAGTGAAATGATTCTTGAAAACATTTTTAGTCATATATAAACTTTTTTCTTTCTTTATTTGATTCTCCTTTCTTTTCTTAATCTCTACTAATTCACAAAAAAGAAAAAAAAAGGTTTAGAGCAAAAGTGGGAATTTATGAAAAAGAGAATTCTTCTCAGCTTGTTTTTCTTTCATACCCAATAATGTACAGTCGAAGATAAGGGGAGGGATTCCTTGTATTAGTCTGTAGCACTTTTATTTTTTCTTTCTAAAGATCAGATTAGAAAGATTGGTGAATTTTTTATTATTTGAACTTTATTTTATTCTCCAATTTTTTCCATGAGAACTACGTTCATAATTTTTAAATTACAATGCAATCAAATAATATTGAGTTTGTTTACAATAAGATAACAGTTAATTGATTTTATTGTAGGATCATGATATTTCAGGAAAAATTAAAAATAATAATAAAATTAAAAAAAATTATAAAAATGATAAAACAAGTTAACAAACAAACTAAAAAACTTAAATATAATTTTACTTATATTATTTATCTAACTAATAAAAATATTATAAATTACATATTTTGTATTTATTTTAATCTATTTTACAAATACCAAGAATAATTTAATGTAACATCCCGAATCCACAGTATAACATAATATTTACTTATAAATTCCACTCACTTACCGGTTGGGCTGTCTGTGATGCTTAACAACTCGTAACCCTTTAAGTATTTCATAGTACTTCCATTTATAGTACTATAGCAAAATTATAAATATTAAATTTAATTTATTTGAGATCATTTACATTCCCTCTTACTAAAAGCAGTACTGTACAATTTTTCTGAATCTATAAAAGAATAGAATATACCTTCGATATCGTATATCTGCTGACTCCAGCAGCCGATAGCTCTGGAAGGTAATTCTCTTAGTCCAAACTCAACAATCTGTGGAGTGAAAAATAAGGGGTGAGCGACAACATGCTCAATAAGGAAGGTGTATGCTGCTTTATACAAATAAAACTATATCCCCCAAATACGTTTATTTTTCTTAACAATAAACCTAGTAGGGAAAACAATGGATATAGTAAACAGCCTTGGATAGTCAAATCATTGGCTAAATAGTTTACAATAAAATGTAATAAACAGTAAATAGGATTCAATAAATCCTTTCAGTAAACAGAAATCAGCAAGTTGAGACTAGGCATCACCCTACAAATAACTCATGCTATCATCGTTCCCCCAAGAATGTAGTAATCATCCCCACAGGGATACAGTAGATCTATGGCCACAATCTATAGGTGGTCCTCGGGTACACTTGCCAGGTGACCTCGAGACCTCTGATGACTTGGTGGGTCCATCAGCCTCGTGAATAATAATGCATGAAACTAGGGGCCTAAAGTCTCAAAAATCAATTTATATCTCATAAAGAACCTTTAAGGAATTATTTCATAATTTCATCATTTCCTCAAAATAATTTGTTTGTTTTCCAAAAAGGTTTTAGGCTTTCTGTTTACAAAAGGCAAATAAAAACAGCCAGTTATTTTCTCAAATTTTCGTGTGAGAAAAAAACACAATTTAAAACCTGCTTGCCCATGGTCAGCTCACCCATTACGGTGAACAGTGTTCGCCCGCCAACATTAGCATTTAAAAACAAGTTAAACTGGCTCGCCCATAGCGGCTCGCCCATGGTCAGTTCGCCCATTCTGGCATTGCCCATGGTCAGTTCGCCCATTATGGCATTGCCAATGGTCAACTCGCCCAATGCGGCACTTCCATGGTCAACTCGCCCAATGGGGTACTTCCATGGTCAACTCGCACAATGCTCCACTTCCATGGTCAGCTCGCCCATTTTTATTAAAACATGGGTCATTTTTCTTTGGCTCGCTCGAAATTTTGTTAAAACAGAGGTCGCCTATCTGTGGCTCGCCCGAATTTCTATTAAAACAGGGGTTGCCCTCCCAAAACATCATAAAAGGGTCGCCTATCGTTGGCTCACCCGCCAGTTCGCCCAAAAAACAACATAGGGGTCTGCTTTATAGCTCGCCCAAATCATGATATGTGAAAACAGTTTATCAAACTAATGCATGTCTCAAACCAAAGCATTTTCTCAATATTTTTATAATATTTTACTCCACAGGACATGCATTTTACTTCACATACTACTCCCTTACCTGGTCTTACGAAGCCTAGCTTCCTGCTCGCCTTTATCAATTCTCAATTCCTGGCTGCAAAATAAATTATCAAAACCATCAATATATTTTGTCCGAATCCTTCTAACATTTTGTCCGAATCCTTCTAACTCACCATTCATATATTGGCTTATACGTGGAAGCTCGCCCACAATTCAACTCGCCATTCATATATTGGCTTAAATGTGGGAGTTCGCCCACAATTCAACTCCCCATGCCTATGCATGTGAGTTCGCCAGACACGGCTTTTTATTCAGAGGTGGGCTTGCCTATGAATTAGACTAGCATGTGGCGACCTCGCCCACTACCACACTCCATATTATTTAGCTCGCCCATGATAGCTGAGCTCGCCTATGATAGCTGAGCTCGCCTATTTATCATCATTTTTACACCATTTCTAGTACTTTCCTTGTTCATTCTCGATTATTTTTCAGACTACATCTTGTTCTAGTTTCTTATATATTCTAACAAGATTTAACTAAAACAAGGCTATATCTATGTTTATTACATTGTAAAACATAGAAATCTACCATTGAATATCAAAAGAACCATAGAAATATGGAACTCACCTTAACTGAGTTGTACTTCCAGAACAGAGTGCTTTTCTGCCTCACTTAGCTTTACTTTGCTTATTCCTTAGCTCTTCAAATGATGGAGGAAAGGTTTATCTAAGTAAAGGATAAATTTCATGGCTCAAGTATGGAAGGAACGGAAGAAATGAGATTTGAGCTTGCAGTAAACAGAATGGGCTAGAAGCAGTAGAGTAGTATCGAAGAAGATGAAGTTTGCTTCAGTCGGTTTTTCCTCATGTATTTCTTCTTATATAGCCATGCTAATCCAATTAGAACCTACCACTTGTTCCTTATCCCGTTTTCTTTCATCATTTCAAGTCTTTCATGCATTAAAAACCAAAGAAAACTGCAGCAAAAAGGAACGGTGGTGAAGCTTCTTGCTGCAGTCCGTTTGACTTACTTCTCTTTGCTATTAATTATCTTTCACATTGCATGTAAATTGGTTAAGCCATTTGGTGTCTAAATCGGTTTGTACAAGGAGAAGCAAAGTGGCGTGAAGTCCACTTATAGCCTTTTTTCTTGACTTTTCTTCATGCTTAAATTTCAAAGCTTCCTCCAATAAGCTTCTAGGCATCATGTTATATTTAATTTCCATTCTTATAATTTTTAGATATTCATTTTACTTCACATACATCATATAGAATTTAAATCCAATAAAAATGGGAAGTGGAAATCCACATTCGATATTTATTTTCACTATCAATCCTTTACAAATATGATGTACAGTGTAATAAATTCGGGTCTCACATTTAAAAATATTTAGCATAATTATATCATATTATTTTAGTAAGTTTCCTAAGCACGAATATTGGACAAAGGAACATTACTATTAGCGTGAAGACTGCCAATCTTAATTGTCAGCCTTGAATCAACCTTTTCCATGTATATATTTACAGTGTTTATCACCAAGTAGACAGTCAACTTAGAGATCATCGAAGAACTGAGGAAGAATGACGAAAAAAGAAATTAGTCGAGGCGAGCTGCAACGAGCTGATCGCATCTGTACTAACAGTACCGGACCATACCATCACCATGGTATGTGTGTGTGTGTATATCTATATATATGTATGTATGTATGTATATGTATATATTTGTCTTACTATCAAAGTGTTTCCAACCAGTTTACACAAACTTTGAGATTAAATTTTTTTTAAGCGAATCTTAAAGGCATACATTTTACATTGGTTTAGTGTATTTAAAGAAATTAATTTCTTCGTATGTTGACCCCAAAATTTGAACTCTGAATATATGTGTGTGTACGCTCATGCGCACAGAAGTAGAGGCTGGAATAAAGGGTCCTTGTCCTTAGTTTAATTCTATAACATATTACTTTCTCTTTCCACTATTTCTTAACGATTTTCTTTGAGTTCAGGCATATATGTGGGCAAAGCCAAGGTCTCCAACCGCTACAATAAGGAAGAACAACGAGAAATAGACGATGCAGTCATTCATTTCTATGGATCTCTCGAGAAAAGGTCTGCTTCTTCTCGTTCTATTAACACAACTGATCAATGCCAGAGATGTTTTTATCGGCGTCAGTTTCACGGAGTTATCATTACCTGCCTTGATTGCTTCCTTGATGGCGGCCCACTCTACCTCTTCCGCTACACCATTTTTTCTCCCCTTTCACCTGATGAGGTTATTCAGAAAGCATTTTTTTACCTCGAGGAAGGGGACTTCGGTGCATACGATTATGTTACTAACAACTGCGAGCATTTCGCACACTACTGCAAAACGGGTAAACACTACAGAAATCAGGTAATATTCACAGCCTTAATTTGCTCGGTGTCATGATTTTTAGTTTATTCAAAGGTTAAAGAAAAAAAAGTGAGCAAAAGGGCCCAATTGCTGCTATTTTGGAAATGCTTTACTTAAGGCTTAATTTGCGATGTAAAAAAAATAATTGGTCACTTGGCATTGCTAGGCTGGGGTAGGGTGGGATGGGGATTTTAGTAGAGGTCAAAGGGCTCTCTTTTTATCTTGTAAGTTGTACCAAAAGTAGCTTTATATATAATTATATATGATGCTTTGTTTTGTTTATTTGGTTTGGCAATTGAAATCTTGAGAGGTTGGCTAATTAGGTTCAGCAGTTATAGAGTCGGGATCCCAAACGTGGCAATGTGCTAACAGATGAAAAATCTTTTTTATAATTATCTGTTGTTTAACTAATTAAGAAGAGACAAACAATCCCTCAATTTTGCTATATCACTGTAAATTTTGAATTTGATTAGAATAGGGTAAATTGATGTTTTGAATTTTGTGAACTTTTTTTTTTGTATTTTTATATTTGAAATTGTTTGAAATTTAATTTTATTCATTAAATGTATTAGATTTATAAGAAATTTTGAGATAGAAACACGGACCTGTGAGTTTAATCAACCCTTCTTTAATACAAGGGTCCTCATGAGAAATATCAAGATCAATATAGGTTTTGATCAGAGTCGATCCTTCTCACCTCAGGCTGACAAACTCTGCATATATTATTGGGTTTGAAAGACGTCATGTATTCCACATTGAAATTGGAAAAAGATGCAGATGATTTTGAACTTAACTCAAAGATTTTCTTCCTCTTAATAAGCATTTTTTGGATTAAAACGTGGATCTAAACTTGAATTTTTAATATCAAAGAAAATATTACTTTATATTTATCCCAACGTGTTAAGTATTGAAACCTAACTCACTAAACATAAAACTAGTAGTCACACTAACTATTTTATCTAAAGTGCAATTGGTCGCCTATTCCTGTTTAAGGGTAAGGTATCAATTTATGTTAAAAAATCTTAGAGTTTGAGAATGCGGTTATGTGTGGAAAAAGATTAATACCTCATAATGCTTATTTTAAAATGATACTGCTTAGTTTTAAATATTTTAAGTTTGCCTTTGTGTGTTTTTAGGTTTCAATATAATTAATATTGAAAGCCATTTTTAAGTCATCTCAATCATTCTGGCCAAATTTTTAAAAACTATTTCTTACATTAAGAGTATTCAAGTACTTACATTCGAACCACTTGAAGAGGCTCCGTTAATTATTAAATAATTCTAATGTTAATTTTAATTTAATACCACGGCGAACTCAGACTCAGGCATGGTTTAGGTTGTGATGACAACATAATGTAAGGAGAGGTTCCAAATTATAACAAATAATCAAAGCTCACATCAAGCATAATCTAAAGAGAATGAGATGTTTTTTTTTTTCCTGATGCTCAATTTCAGAGTGTATTGGTTCATTAAAAAAAATTCTAACAATGAACCTAAGAGGAATAATTTGCTCTTAACTAAGACCAAATTTGGATTATTGAAGTAAGAAAAACCAAATACGTGTATTTATATTTTAATTACATGAAACTATCTCATACATTGTTAGCAAAAATTTTAAACTCCACTGACCATATTATATGGATGAAACACATCCATTGAGTATATTAAAATCTAAGAATAAAAACTGATTAAAAAAGTTAGATATGTAAAGGTTTTTAATCTCTCTAGTAAGTTAAAAAATTACATTGTCTGTAACATCCCTTTATACCGAAAATACGAATGAAATTTTTCCTTTCACTTACTTGGTTGGGCTGTACGTAGTGTCACTAATCTATTCTTAAGCTAGCTTTACATTAGCTAAATCATTATCCTTTAATTAGCTTGGTCCCAGTTCAAAATCTCTCACTAAGCATGCACTCACAATTTTAATTCATTCTACATGACAATATTTATCCTCCAATGTTGCATGCATCATTATAAACCATAAATATATAACGTAATCCTTTTTCTTACATCCCCTTACTATAAAAGTACTGAAATACAAGTCTGAATACAAAACAAATAACTGTATATCACATACCTTCAAGGGTGGTATGAAAGCCTCGAAGGACTTATTTAAACCTCGTGTACAAAGTACCTACTGCATATAATTTGGAAGGTGGAGAAGGGGGGTGAGCTTATAAAGCTCAATAAGAAATATATATAAGAAACAGATACCGAATTTCTATATGCAGGTTCTCTAAAATATTTATTTAAAACTCGAATATTGTAACTTATAAGATTTGGAAATCAAATCATGCTTATGCAATGCATCAGAAAGCATTTCATTTGAGCTAAAACATAAGCAATTGAATTTCGAATATAACCCAAACATATACGTGCTTATCACATTTAGTTTCAATAAGGATGGTCAAATTAAAACCATATCAGTCATTCAGTATTTATGTACGAAAATAAACACGAAAAGCATATACATCCTAAGCACAAAGACATATTAGTGACTAAGTAATAATCATGCAGTTCAAATATTCCCGTGAGGGAAAGTGCAAGTTGGAAAGGCTTATAGCCATAGTCTAGAGGGGGTCCACAGTGAGCATTGATCAGGTGTCAGTTGTGCCTGTTGTGGACTGGATCAAGGTCACACAGCTCAGAAGATAAATACCTACTGTGGACTGGATCAAGGTCACACAGTAGTCATAACTAATATTGTAGTGACGTTAGCTAGTCATGTCTCAAAACATTTTATATATATTTTTTGGAATTCGAAACAGTATTTTTCAAGCTTTAGGAAAGTTCACAAAAGATATAGTATATATGTAACATCCCAATTCCACTATCTAACATGTTACTTACTTACACTTATTACCGGTTGGGCTGTCAGTGATGCTTAACAACTCTCACTACTTTAATAAGATTTTGTTCTCTTATTCCTTGTAAATCATATAAAGTTATGAATTATTAATTTGTTCACTTACAACTGTTTACACATTCCCTTCTATTTAAAGTAGTACTATACCATTTTACTGAATATATAAAAGAATACAACATACCTTCGATAGTAAATCTCGGGAAGGTAATTCTCTTTGCCCTAGCTCAACAATCTGTGGAGTGGAAAATAAGGAGTGAGCGACAACGTGCTCAGTAAGGAAGATGTATGCTGCTTTATAAATATAAAGACAAAACCCCTTAAATATCCTAACGATCAAACCCATTAGGAAAACAATAAATGTAATAACATTACACAGGATCCAATAGATCCTTTCAATAAACAGAAATCATATAATTGAGACTAGGCAATAATTTCGATCATGCAGAGAACACAAATCGTCCGCTTTTGGGGTGCACCCGTAGGCCATCGCCCCTCACGGCTATCTCAACTAGATTTATGGCCATAATCTATAGGTGGTCCTCGGGTCCACTTGCCAAGTGACCTCGAGACCGCTGAAGACTTGACGGGTCCATCAGCCCTGTGACGCCCTAGGGTGCACTCGTTAGTCTATTTGACCCGAGCCATCGCCCTAGATGGGTCACGCAAAGTATATGAAAGATAATGCATGAACTCATGGCCTAATGTCTCAAAATCAAGTTACCTTATGTATCATTTCCATAAAATGATTTAATTTCCAAAAGGTCTTATAAAACAATAAAACAGCCCGTAACTTCAACATTTTCCGTGTGAGAAGGTACGGGTTAGACTGGCTCGCCCATGGCTAGTTCGCCCATGGTAAGCTTGCCAATACTCAACTCGCCCATTGGTCAACTCGCCCAATGGTCAACTCGCCCCAGAAAGGTTTCATATTTCTATTTTTGAAATATTAAAATAATTCATTTTTTTGTTTAGGAAATTACACTTTAAAACCGTTCGCCAGAGTCAGCTCGCCCTTCACGGCTCGCCCCTGACTAACTCGACAAGACGGCGAATTATTAATCGCCCGCCACTTAGCTTTTCAAAACAAAACTATGGCTGGTTGATAACGGTTCGCCCGCCTTATATTAAAACAAGGTTCACCCGCCCAAACACATTAAAAAGGGTTCGCCCGACTATGGCTTACCTGGATTTCTCTTTAAAACAAGGGCACTCGCCCAGTTCCCATAAAAGAGAGCTTGCCATTTGGCTCGCCCGAATTTCTACCTAGAACAAAGCTACTCGCCCGCCCTAATCAGTTCGCCCAACAAAACAACATATGGCGGCTTGTAGCTCGCCCGAGATCAAAACAGTTTATCAACCAATGCATGTCAGAAAATAAAACAATTTCTAATATTTTCTTAACATTTGTACTCCACAGGACATGCATTTGCATCACATACTACTTCCTTACCTGATCTCACGAAGTCTTGCTTCGCCTTGCTTCCTACTCGCCGATAGCAATTTCACTTCCCGGCTGCAAGGTAAAATATTAATTCCATTAATATTTTCTTTTCTAGCAATTTATTTCTAAAACTATTTTCAACCACTTTGGCGAGATAACAGCTCGCCATTCGCCCAACATAACTCGCTGTCCATTAGCGGTTTATTCATGGGAGTTCGCCCAACATAGGAGCTCAACTCGCCATGCTTATCAATTCAGTTCGCCATTCGTGGCTTTTCATTCATAAATGGACTCGCCCATGTATTGGATAACGTTTGGCGACCTCTTTATCTCCTACTCGCCCCACTGGCGATCATCAACATTTCACATGGGCGATCTCTATGGTCACCCTTCTCGCCGTTTGGCGAATATAGGTCCTCGCCCATCTACCAATCATTCTGATTATCCCATAACCATTGGCGAACATGTTCTCGCCTAGTCATGTATTGCAATGTACTCGCCTCACCCTTCGGGCGAATACTCCTTGCTCGCCTATTGTTTTTCTTAATTATTTCCATCTAATTTCTTATATATTCCCACAATATTTAACTACAACCAGGCTATATCTATGTTTATCACATTATAAAACATAGAATCTGGTATGGAATATCAAGAAAACCATGGAAAGTATGAAACTCACCTTAACTCAATTGCTCTTTCATAAACAGAATGTTTTCTTGCCTTTCTTAGTTTTACTTCTCTTGTTCCTCAGCTTTTCAACACTGCGGAAGGGTTTGGCTAACTAAAAGATGAAATTGCATTGCTCATTTATGAGAAAAACGGAGGAATGAAAGATGAATTTGCAGAGAAACAGAATGGGCGAGAATGATTCTGAGGGAAATGAAGTTGGCTAATTCAATTTCCCTCACGTATTCCTTCTTATATAGCCCCTCAAATCCATTTAGAACTCGCCACCTATTCTTATCCTGTTTCATGTCATCATTGCACGTCTTTCATGCAATTAAAACCCAGAGAAATTGGTGACAAAAGGAACGGTGGTAAAGTCTCCCGTTGCAGTCCGTTTTCTTCCTTCCTTTTTGACTAAATTTCCTCTTCTTCTTGCCAACTTCTCTGCCAGCAAACGTTGATTGGCTAACTCCTAGTCCACGCCACTGTCAGCCAATGTTTATTGGCTTTCCTTTCATTTTTTTCTCCATTTGTCTGACAGCCATACTCTTCATTAAATGTTTTCACACTTAAATAAAAATTAAATCCCATCTATTCTTTATACACCATATATACATTATAACATACAATGAAAAGTGGAAATTCACATTAAATGATTCCTTAATTTCACTAAAACAATTATTTCCACCATCATTCATGTACAAATATGGTATATAGTATAATAAAATTCGGGTCTTACAATATATTTCTTTCAAAAGCAAATAAATCATACATGCTCATAATATCTTCAAACAAATACCATCGGTTGATAACTTCCATGAAAATTAATATCTCGGCTAAAAGTCTCATAAGCAAATCAAAATCATAAAATTTTAAATTTTTTTTTCCAAAATAAGCTTGTTAGATAATTTGCCATTTTCAAATGATTGCTTAAGTCAAGCTTAAATCACAAACCATTATTTTCATAAAAAATCTAACAGCATAACGGCTTAAATTTCTTAAAACCCCTGTAAGAAAATACAGTTTATAAAACCACAAGGTAGTTAATTTTAAAATTTAGCCAATATCCCTTACGTTCTGATATATATCTCTTACCTCACGAATCACACGGCACTTTCCAAAATTAGTCTAGTAGTGCAGAATGCTTAAGTTAGCACATATTTGCTTAAGTCTTTTCTACCGACCCTTCATTTCCAAGCTGCATAAAATTATTTCCTTCAAACATAAATCATTTAAAACCACTATAAATCCATCATTTCAATCATTCTTTTAAAATTATAAACCTATCAAACAATTTCTTTGCCTACTTAAATTTTATAAAAATTTCGACAGCCTAACATTTAAGAAGATGAGACCTCTTGCAAGTTCAAGACAATAATATTCCAATATATCCCAATCCAATTCATATGCATAATTTCATGATCTGGTCACCAAACAATCCTAATTTATAATCATTATTAAACTTATTTATACATAATTATTACAAATACCACAAATAGGTTAACTTGCCTAATAGGGCACTATTGTCACATTTGTTCCTAAACACATTACTTCCTACTACATCTCATAAATTATACGTGCCTAATACTTTTACCAAGTATGATTCAATCAAACGTTTGCACCGTTAACATACCATAGCGTTTTTCATTTCAAGCACCCATTCCAACACTTTGGCTGAAAGCTACAGTGCTCCTCCAAACGATGAATTTCACTACAAAACCACATCGCATACTTAGTTTCGTATAATATGTGCAATTGAAAAACACTTAGCACATCTACACTTTACTCATGCCTACTGCACTAAGAAGGCATATTGACTAAGTGTACCCTTCTTATGGTTTTAATATGAATCAACTACATTAGTCGTATAAACATTCACAGTTCACTAACATATCACAAAATTATACTGAAATAGTGAAATTAGTGTAATGCCCTTCATCGGGGCCTAATGTACCCTTATGTCATAAAATCAACTTTAATCCCATTTAACATCTTAGTCAGGCTTATTTACATGAATTACACCTTATATACACAGATCGCTATCAAATCAAGCATAATTAAACCAAGAACCCCAAGTGACTGAATGCTTACTAACTTGGTAAATTCCAAGTTAGTTCCCATTTCTTTCACATCATTCTTGAACAATTAAAACATATTTCATCTATATTTATTTTAATATTTTAAGCATAACTACGCTTCAAATACTATGGAGCCAACTCAATGTTACTTTCACATATTGCATTTACATCTAATTTTTCTTCAATTAAGCCTCCAATCACTACAATTTCACTAGTTAAACTTCCAATTAACATCAATTATTAAGATTAAAGCTTAATTCCTAAAATTCCCAATTTCACCTAAGGGAAAAATTCAATTCTTGGCAAATCTATGCCACCCAATAAAATTGAAGCTACAATTAACTTTTATTTATATCAAATAATAATAATTTAACTTCAACTTGATGTAATTTAACTCATTTATAGAAAACCCCCCAATTTTAACAAAAATGAAAATCCCAATTTTCATCAATTCTTGATAATTTCAAAGAGCCCATTCAAATTCAAGCATCAATCAATACTTAATTACATCGATGAACTAAAATCTAACTTCAATTGCACGAAATTTCACCTACCCAACAAAATCCCCAATTCTCCTTCCTTAACCGAAACCCTAGATTACCAATCCTTTAACAATTAGTCAAATTGAAACCATAGATATACTTAGAATAGATACTTAATCAACATACTAAGAAATCATAACAAACAAACAATCAAATCTTTACAAATCTAGAAAAAATTGCACCTTACCCATTTTCTTCATTCTTGGCACTGTCTCTTAAAAACTCCATAAAAACAACTTGACAAGTAGAAGTGGAGGCCGAATATGGCATGGGAATTGTTCAGCTAACTCTAATTTTTTCATCTTCCTTATGAATTTCCAGTTTGGCATGGAGAAAAGGGGTGAAATTGTGAAGAACTAAGAGGAAAGGGAGACTCACGGTTTTGGCTGCCAAGGAAGAAGTGTTTTCACATTTCTAACAGCCCAAATTTGGCTTTCTTACAAACACTTCGCATTAATTACAAAAATGCCATTAATGAATACTATTTGGCACATGTTTAATTCATTTAGGCTGTGCTTGGTATAACTAGAAAGTGGAAGGAAAGAAAATTGGGGAGGAAAAACTGAAAAGAAAATAAAATTTTACATTGCTTGGTAGAATAGAAAGGGAGAAGGAAAGAAAAGACAAGGGAAACTTGTTTTCTGCCCTTCAAAGAAACACAATCTATCCAAATTGGATGGAAAATGGGAGATGAAATATAAGCATGTGAATAAATTAACTAAAAATACGAAATTATCCCTAATAAAATTCAAAATTATCTATTTTGCTTTTTTTTCCTTCTAGAACCCCTTGGTCTCACTCTCACCACCTATCCCGATCTCTCCTTCTGTGTCTTCTCCATCGCCAATGTTTCTGCAAGAATTGCCATTGCTACTGGACCAAAGGCGGCGTCCTTCGAAACATCCCCGTCAGTGGCGGTACCCGCAAGAACACCAAACGCTCCGCCTCCTCCTCCAACAACAACAACCCAAATGCCAGACTAACCTCGCTCTTGACCCTACAAACTCAAAACTCGTTGACCCCTCTCCCTGCAGACAACAACAACAACGAGTCCCCAGTAGGTTGTTTTGAACTCGGGGGTTCAGATTTTGGGTTTGGAGACTAACTCGAACCGGATGTATGTCTCACCGGTTCTTCATCAAGATAGGAAGATGATGGATATTGGTGGGGCTTTAGCATGCTGCTAGCGTCGAGTGGGCAGTTTGGGAGCCTTCTAGAAGGGTTGAATCCAAATGGGTCGGGTTCGAAAGCGGTGCAAAGGGGTGATTTTGGAGGGAATTTGGATTTGGGTCGTGGTATGAATCCAGGTTCTGGTCGGGATCCAGAATTAGGAGGGAGCAATAATAACAAGGAGAGTTATGTGGGTGTTCAAGGTGGTAGGGATAGTACAAATTGTTGGACTGGCGGTAGCAATGGGTGGCCTGATCTTGCTATTTAAACTCCACGTTCAAGTCTTCGGTAGAGATAGAAAAGATTTTTTTTCCCTTTTTTTTACTATCTCCCCACATTTCCTTTGTTTAATTGTGCTTACATGGTAATTAAAAGCAAAGGTTGGTAAGATATTTGCATGATTCTGTAGTAGTAGTCAATAAAATATATATATATATATGTTTCTATATTTAAAACTTCGAATCCAGAGTTGCTTTTTTTTTCCATAAAAAGAAATGATGCTTTAGGAGATGACAATGCTACAATTTCTAAATCAAAGCCAACAAAGGATGAGGGCTTTCTTTAGAGTTCCAACTCAACGATGTAAAGATTTACTTTTGAAGATGATGAATAAATAAAAGAGCTCTTAGCATTAGCAGTTTTTTTTATAGTACTTTTATTACTCGAAACATAGGTTGATTTTCGTTACTAATGAAAAAATAGGAAATACTCTTGAATGGAAATACTTTGAATATGGACTTTTTTATAGTACTTGATGCATTAATATATATATCAACATCTATGTTTTCTTATATTTTCTTGGGGGTTGACATATGGCATATCAAGTTTCTTGTATAAAAATAACTCTATTAGTATTAGACATTTTTTTTGACATTATTCATGGTTGAGTTGAGTATTTAACAATTATTAGTCATTACATAATTAATTAATAATCAATAAATTAATTAATTATCATAAATTAATTATTAATTAATTAATTATAATAATTAATTATTAATGAATTATTTGACTAGGTTTTGTTTTATTTAAAAAAAATCTCATTAAAAATGAAAACTCAATAAATGCCAAAAAAAATTAACCAAAAAACAATTACACTAGATAAATATTTGCATAAGGGTAGGATGGTAAAATCATTTTATTTTTAATTTTCTTTCGTCTCACTTTTTCACTCTACCAAGCAATAGGAGGAAAGGAATATGCTTTTTATTCATTTTTCCATCTTTCATACCAAGCACACCTAAGAAAAAAATTAAAGTTTTTCATCTTTCCAATTTTCCTTCTTTCCATTTTTCTTTCCACCTTACCAAGCAAAGCCTTAGTCTAATTTTTTTTTTTTTCATAAACCCAAGTAGGGTAACTCAAATTTATGAAATTACAAAGTAGAATATTTATTTAAGATATTTTTCTCGTATTAAATAGAGACTTTAGGTGTTAAATTATGATTTTGCCCATTTTCGCAAGATAAGCCAAATCCGATTTCAATTATATTAACATGACTTATCTGGGGATAAATATCATCAATTTATGATGATTCAAGTATATTCCGGTGCATGTGCTACTTTCGTGGGGTCCATGGTCCCATTCGTATGAAGGTTTCCTTTTTGCACCAATGTCAATAATTCACTATTTTATTTGAACATGAAAATGTTCAATATTTATGAAAATAAAGGTTCTCACACTGTCAATGTATAAAAATAAAAATATAATTTTTAATTATTTAGCATATGCAACCATTCCTGTGTCATATTTAATGTGTCACACCCCAACCTAATTATATTCAGTCCAGTGATTCTTGAAAATATATATTTTTTATCATATATAAACATTTATTCTTACTTTATTTGATTTTTTTTAAGTCTCTCTAAATTCACACAAAATGGACAAAGAATAAAAGCTTTAGAAGAGAAGTGGGAATTTTATGAAAGAATGCTTCTTCACTTGTTTTTCTTCCAAATCCAATAATAGTGCACTCTAGGACAAAGGGATTCTTCATATTAGCTTGTAGCACATTTTTTTCCCTTTAAAATCGTATTAGAAAAATCATTTATTTTAACTTTATTTTATTCTCGAATATTGTTTAACTTTATTTTATTCTCCAATTCTTTCAATTAGAATTACTTCATAATTATCGAATTATGACGCAATCAAATAATTTTGGATTTGTTTGCGGTAAGATCACAATTTTTCAAAGTTATTGTGAGATCATAATATCTTGTTAAAAATTAGAATAATACAAAATTTAAAAAATATATAAAAAAAATGGTAAAACAAGTTAACGCTAAACTAAAAACAAAAACAAAAAATACAGTGTCGACGGTTCTACCAGGGGTAAGCCTGGCCCCGAGGGCTGCGATGGTATTCTTCAAGATTCAGACTCTCATATCCTAGCCATCTTCTCAGGTCCTTTGGGTATCATTGACTCCAATGCGGCAGAACTGATGGCTATCAAAGTTGCTTTGGAACTTTTTGTTGACTCGGGAAAAGTACTGGTTTCACTCTTATAATTGAATCAGATTTGTTATTGCCCTTAACTGGTGTTGGAACAAAAATCATTGCCCCAGGGAACTCTGGAACACTTTCTTAGACATTGATCGCATTCTGAATCGTTGCAACATTCATTGGCAGAATATTATTAGAGAAGCAAATGGCCTTGCTGACTCTTAACCAAAGCGGGTGTTGACAGGATGTGTTGGCTCAAAGCCTGGTGGTGATTGCTAAAGTTTGGATTTTCCTTCTTTTCTTGGTGTTTTGGTTTGTCTATTGTTCTGGTGTTCTGGTCATCAGCTTGGTGTCCTGTCATTGTTTTTGTCTATTGTTCTTTTTCTATCTGTTTTGGTTCTGCAATCTTCGATGTTTACACCTCATACCTTTGTACCCTCGACCTTGTTATTAATGAAATCCTTGATTTAGCCCCAAATTTTTTTTTCCTTATAGCTGACTAATCAAAAGTATATATACTACATGATTTGTGTTTATTTTTATCTATTTTACAAATAATAACAATAATATCAAAATTTTAGCATAATTATATATCATTTTATTTTAATAATTTTTTTTACTCAGGAATATTGGACGAATTAAGGATTATTACTATCAGGCATGAATCAATCTTTCCAACGATATATTTGCAGTGTTTATCACGACTTGGACAAGTTAAACTTAATTAGAGATCATAGAAGATGTCAGTGTGTGGTGTTGTGAATTTTAGATTATTCAAAGGTTCAAATTAAAAAGTGAGCCAAAGGGGAGGGCAACAATTGCTGCTTTTTTGAAATGCTTTACTTAAGGCTCAATTTGCAATGCAAAAGAATAATTGGTCACTTGGCTGAGGGTGAAGATGCTGGCAGAAGCTGGTCTACTTCTGTGTCTATTTGTACAGTCGTCGTGTTGTAACTTGTAAGCTCTATAGATATTTTCGTTAACTACAAGCTTAAGCACACAGTCCTTGCAGAAGACTTCTAGACCTGTTGGTATAATTTATTTTAACTTTATTTTATTCTTTAATATCGTTTAACTTTATTTTATTCTCCAATTCTTTCAATGAGAGTTATGTTCATAATTATCAAAGTACGACGCAATCATAAAATTATGTTTAGTAAGGTCACAATTTGTTGATTTAGTTATAGGATCATATAATATCTGATGAAATATTGAAATATTTAAAAATATATGAAAAATATGCTCCAAAAAATATATATGAAAAATAGTTAAACATGTTAACAATTAAACTTAAAAAAATTAAATATAATTTTACTTGTATTATTTATTTAACTAATAAAATATATTATAAATCACATATTTTGTATTTATTTTTATCTATTTACAAATAACAAGAATAATATAAAGAATTTAGCATAATTATATCATCTTATTTTAATAAGTTCTTTAAGCACGAGTTGGACAAATGATTATTAGAGCGTGTAGAGTCAGCCTTGAATCAACCTTTCCGTGTATATATTTGCAGTGTTTATCACCAAGTAGACAGACAACTTAGAGATCAAATCAAAGAACTGATCAAATCAAAAATGGTGGTCTCCGTCTTTGTAGATAATCTACCGGTTAAGATCTACAGGAAATGGTTGGAAACTATTTTTCAGAGGTTTGGCAGGGTTCTTGATGTATTTATCCCAGCAAGAAGAAGCAAGAGAGGCATGCGATTCGGATTTGTAAGATACAGCTCCATGTCAGAAGCTAGAAGGGCAATAGCAAACTTAAACGGTGTATGGCTGCTTGACCACAGAATCAGAGTGAATATGGCGAGATTCTCTCCAAGGAAGGAATACTGGAGAAAGAAAACTTTCAAGAATAGTAAAGATGAAGATTGCACGAAAGCTGATAAGGGGGTGTCTAGCCAAGTCGAAGAGGCTAAAAATGCTGGTGTAAATCATGATTTCCCATATCCTGTAACGCAGCAATCGGAGCGGAATCGACAGAGATCTTATTTACAGGCCTTGATCAATGACAACCAAGAAGGTAGTTCAGAAACTCCTTCAGAAAAGAATGAAAAAGTGTGTACTGGCGTTGTTGATGCTGAAAACCTTCACTGGCTCGAGAGCAGTGTGGTTGGAACTTGTCATGGTTTTACAGAAGCTGGAATGATCTGTGAGCAAATTAGAAGAGAAGGAGTCTGTGGTATATCAATCAGAAGAATTTCAGGTAAAACCTTTCTTATCACTTTTGCTAATCAAGATCTTTTTGAAGGCATGAAAGAAGATAATTGGTCATGGTTAAACAGATGGTTTCACAATATTCATTTATGGTCAGAAGATGAAGAAATTATTAGTAGAAGAACATGGGTTGCTTGTTATGGCATACCCATTCATGCGTGGAATTTATCTACATTTCTTAACATTGCAAATATGTTGGGTGAGTTTATTTGTATGGACGGTGAATCTCTTAAGCTTAGATCTTTTAACAGAGCTGCTATGCAAGTTATCTGCAACTCGCTAAGCAAAATTGATGAGATGATCAAATTGCAAGTTGGAAATAGATTCTATTCGATCAGGGTTACTGAAGTGGAACCAGAATTAGTATCCTTGTTTCCTTGTTGTTACAAAGATCAGCAGTTTAAAGCTCCCACGAATAAGGAGGATTGTCTCAGTCCAGATAAAAGTTCAAGCTCCTCCAATGGCAATGGTGGCTTTGAAGAAGAAGAGGTGTTCTCTAGTGGAAATGAAAAGCTTCCTTTGGTACTTCTGCAACAGCCGCAAAACTTTAATGAATGCTCGCAAAGTCCCAAGAATAATGAAAGTCATGAGGAGCAAACGTGCAATGCTTTTGAAAGGAATGAGGTAGCCTCTACTGTTAAAGAGACTGATATTAATTACGACAAAAGCACACAAGTGGAGGAGTCTCGACAGGAGAATGATATACTGAAGGAAATAAATGACAAGGGGCTCGAGGATGACAACGATATGTTTATCGAGGAAGCGTGGCCCATTAATGCTAATGCTTCCTATGTCTCGGAAACAGAGGTACTAAGCCTACCTAAACTACCTTTTGTTTCTAAGGAGAAGAAGTGGAAATTTTATGCTGACATTGAGGAGAAACTAAGTGTCAACGTGAAAAAGAAAGGTAAAAAGAACGGAAGAAAAGGTCGGAAAAAAAACAATACAAATGAGGTCATGGCTGTTACTGATGGAATAGTCAATGCTTCTTTGTCTGATGGCGACTTCCAAAACAGGAATAACATTCTCATGAAAGAAGCTGAAGAAATTTGGAACCTAGGAAAAAGACTTGGCTTATCACCACGGTGTGAAGAACACATTATATTGGAAAAGTTGAAAGATTTGGAGTTCATGGGTTTGTAGCAGTAAAGCATTTCTCCTTTTGGGTACTTTTATTCTGCTTACTTGTTTCAGGCGTTTTCTTTTTATCTGATAGTTGGAAAACATGAGAGTTGTCTCTTGGAACATCAGAGGTTTATCCTCAATGGAAAAAAAAAAGCTCACTTAAAAAGTTGATCAGATCAATGAAGGTGGAAATGATTCTTATTCAGGAAACAAAGGTGGATCACTTCGATAAAAGAACGGCTGAGTGCTTTTGGCCAACGGACGATTTTGAATGGATTTTTAGCCCATCAAGTGGGAATGCTGGTGGACTTCTCATTGTTTGGGACAGAAGCTGTTTCACTAAAAAGGCAGTAATTGTATCTGACAGATTTTTGTGTGTTAAAGGAAGGTGGAACTATCACAACTTGACTGCAACATGGTCAATATCTATGCGCCTTGTGATGCGTTGGATAAGAAGAAGCTATGGGATGACATAATCAATCTGAAGCGGGTTGGGACTGATAGATGGTGCATTGCAGGAGATTTCAACACTGTTAGAGGGTCAAATAAAAGGCGTGGATGTGTCACTGAAGGTTCTGGTGTAATTGAATTCAATAACTTCATTGATTCCTTCGAATTAATTGACTTACCCCCTAACGAAACTGTCCTCGCCATTCAAATTAATGGACTGCTGGCTCAATAATAAGGAATTTGACAAAGAAGTCAGTAGCAAATGGAAGTCTTTTGCTATCCTGGGGAAGCCTGGTTTCTGTCTCAAAGTTAAACTAAATAGGCTTAAGATTTTTCTGAAGCAGTGGAACATAGAAGTCTTTAGGCGTGTGGATGAGCAAATTGAAAGGCTTGAAGCTAAAATGGAAGAGTTTGACAAGATTAGTGATGCTAGAGATCTTATTACAGGGGAAATTGAAACTAAAAAACAGGTGATCCAAGATCTTTGGATTAGCAATAAAAACAAAGAATCCATCTGGAGACAAAAGTCTAGAATTGCTTGGAAGTCCCTGTTCAGAACAATCTCAAATTCAACGTTGACGGCTCTGCCTTTACATCGATTGGTTTGGCTGGGTGTGGTGATGTTCTTCGAGATGAATTGGATTCTAAATCTGCGATAAGCTGGGTATGTAATCCTGTCCAGCGGCCTTGGAGGGAGTGGAAAATCTTTCATGAAATCGATCGCTTGCACTATTTGATTGGTACAGTTGAATTTGTTAGTGTTTTCAGAGAGGCAAACTCCTTTGCTGTCTCTTTAGCCAAGCTTGGTGTTAACAGGAAGGAGATGCTGCATGCTTGGTTCTAAATTTAGAATGTAATTTTGTTTTGTCTGCATCTTCTTCCTGTTGTAGTTGTTGTAACGTCAACACAGCCTTGTCTGCTCTTCATATTAATGAAAATCATATTTCCTTGGCTGAGCAAAAAAAAAAAAAGAACTGAGGAAAAATGACGAGAGTATCAGCTAGTCGAGGCGAGCTCCAACCAGCTGATCACATCTGTACTGAGGGTGTCGGAGTCCTATACTATCACCATGGTATATATATGCTGGAATTCTATACTATATTTGTATCTTTTTCCAATATTAATTTCTTAACGATTTTCCTTTGAGTCCAGGCATATATGTGGGCAAAGCCAAGGTCTCCAACCGCTACAATGATAAAGAACAACACGAAATCGACGATGCAGTCATTCATTTCTACGGACCTGATAACAAAAGCTCTGCTTTTTCTAGTTCTAGTTCTAATTACAAAACTGATCAATGCGAGAGATGTTTTTATCTGCCTCAAGTTCATGGAGTTGTCATAAGCTGCCTTGATTGCTTCCTCAACGGTAACTCACTCTATCTCTACCGCTACAGCAGTTCTGCGACTACCTATCCACCTGATAAGGTTATTGAGATAGCATTTTCTCTCCTCGAGAAAAAATCGGATTTCGGTCCATACGCCCTTGTTTCTAACAATTGCGAGCATTTCGCGAACTACTGTAAAACGGGTAAACCCTCCAGCGGTCAGGTAGATACGGCAATAGTAGGATGTGGCATCACTGGCGTGCTTGGTGCTGTTATCTCTATTATTTTTGCCAAAGGAAGAAAATAGAAGTGAGCCAAAGGGCCCAATTGCTGCTGTTGTGGAAAAGCACAACTTAAAGAAATAATTGGTCACTTGGCTTGGCTGAGGCCGAGGCTGGGTGGGGCCGGGATTTCATTAGAGCTCAAAGGTTTAGAATTTACTGCTCTCTTTTCATTTGTCAGTTGTACCAAAAGCAAAAGTGGCTTTATATATAATTATATATGATGCATTGTTTTGTTTATATGGTTTGGCAATTGAAATCATGAGACAGGTTGGCTAACTAGTTTCAGGCACCAGGTATAGAGTTGGGATCCCAAATGTGGTAATGTGCTAACAGGATGAAAACTATTACTCTATAAATCTTTTTTGGAATTATATGTTGTATATCTAATTAAGAAGACAGACAATCCCTCAATTTTTCTATATTACTGTAAATTGTGAATTTGATTACAATGGGGTAAATTAATGTTTTGAATTTTGTGAACTTTTTTTGTATTTTTATGTTTGAAATTATTTGAAATTTAATTTTATTCATTAAATGTATTACATTTATAAGAAATTTTGAGACAGAAACATGAACCTGTGAATTAAATAACCTCTTCTCTGATACGAGGATCCTCATGAGAGAAATCAAGGTCAAGGTAGGTTGGATCAAAGTCGATCCCTCTCCTCTAAAGGTGAAAAAGTCTATATATGTTATTGGGTTTGAAAGATAACATGTATTCCACATTGAAATCGGCAAGAGATGAAGATGATTTTTGAACTTTAACTCAAAGATTTTCTTCTTCTTAATAAGCAATTTTTTGGAATAAAAACGTGGATCTAAACTTGAAATTTTAATATTAAAGAAAAAATTATTTTATATTTGTCTTAATGTGTCAAGTGTCACATCCCCACATCCCACCACATCAGGTCCCGAGGCTGAGAGCGTGTGTGTGCAAACCGGCGGCTACAGGGGGACACAGTAGGGGCTTCCAGACTCTGACGCCTGACACTGTCTCCTATAAATATCAGTCCTAGGTTACAATAGTGTCAGGGATAGTCTGTACTAATCACCTAAGAGCCATACACTTGGCTGCATGATAGCTGTTTATTCTTTAGTTAGTTTGTGTCTATAAAGGGGCGTCCTCCCTTTCCCTTTTCAAAGTTGTATAATATACCTTTACAGAAATATACTAAGCTTTCCTCAACTTTCTGTCGCCTTTCTGTTTCCTGTTTTTGCTACTTCCCTGCATATTTTCTGTGTGAGTGAGTGTTGAAAGCTGACTTGGGCATGACTTGGTTGGAAGAACCTCACCCAAGGCCGCATGTTGTTGAGCTAAAGCGATTGGGACGTGACAATTGGTATCAGAGTGAGTTACGTAGCAACCACTAAAGCAGACAGATGGCCGGTTCAAAAGCGTCACAGCAATTTGAAGGACTGGAGCCATAAGGGGGACGTGGCAAGGGTAAGAAGGGCGCAACTTTGAAGGACGTAAAAGCAGCCCTTGAGGCTCGGTTGGCCAAGCTGGAGTTGGCCATGGGTGAGATGCAGGATAGGCTGGAGGATTGCTTGGAGGAAGTGCTCTCCTTAGCTAAGGAGTATAAGGAGGAGGTGCGTGAAGAGGTCGAAGGGGAAGTAGAACAGCTCACCCAGAAAAATGAGGCGTTAAAGGCTATGGTCGCAACCCTGCAGGCAGAGGTTGAGGAGCTGAAGAGGAAGCTCGCTGCCTGTGCGAATGCCATCAGTAGAGGCTTGTTGGCCATGGCAACTAGGGCGCAATTGGAGGTCCCCAAGCCCAAGGAGTTTAAGGGGACATGTTCGGCCAAACACGTGGATAACTTCATATGGGGGATGGAGTAGTACTTCCAGGCTGTGCACATCGAGGATGATGTAACGAGGGTAAGCATCGCTTCCATGTATCTCATCGATATAGCCCTTTTATAATGGAGTAGGAGGCATGAGGAAGCTCACCGATGGGGCGTACTGATTGGAACCTGGGAGCTATTCCAACGGGAATTTAAGCAGCAGTTCTATCCGGAGTATGCTACTGAGGAAGCCCGAGCTAAACTGCGTAGGCTGACATAGCGGGCTGAAGTTCGGCAATATGTGCGAGAGTTCCAGGAGTTGATGCTACAGATACCCACACTTGGCGAGAAGAGGTGCTCTTCTCATTCATGGACGGACTAAAACCATGGGCGAAGTAGGAGTTGAAAAGAATGGGCGTCCAGGACCTTAACAGGGCGATCACTACTGCTGAAGCCCTGGTGGAGTTCAAGAGGTCGGATAAGCCTGAGGTTGCCAAAGCCAAGCTCAAGGGAAAAGATGGGGGAGCCAAGGTGGCGAGCAACAACCGACCCCTCTTAAATAAGTTTAAGTCCTTTAGGAGCGAGGACGAGAGAAAGTGGCAAGTTGAGAAGGGGCGAGCTGAGAAGGGCGAGCAGACTAAGAGGTTGCCCATGGGTTACTTCCTGTGTGATGGGCCATACAGAGCTCAGGATTGCCCTAGCTTAGGCAAGTTAGCCGCCATCGCCCAAGGCCAAGATGAAGCTAATCGGGAAGCTTTGAAGTTGGGTTCGATGGTGTTGAATGCTGTGAAGACCAGAAGAGGTCTCTAACAAAAGGGACTCATGTTTGCTGATATGTTAGCGGCGAGCACATGGCTGACCACCCTTGCTGACACTGGGGCATCTGATTTATTCCTGTCTGATTGGACAGCCAAGAAGCTGGGGATTAAGTTGGACAAGGGGGCTGGGTCCAATAAAATAGTGAATTCAAAGGAGGCACCGATCACTGGCATAGGTCAGGGAGTAAAAGTGCAGTTGGGAGATTGGAAGGGTCGTGAATCTATTGAGGTATTTCCTATTGATGATTATGATCTGGTTGTTGGTTTAGGATTCCTTGATTGTATTAGTGCCTTACTTGTGCCATTCGCCGATTGTATTTGCATATTAGATCACCAATGCCAGTGTATAGTCCCAGTTAGGCGAGAAGCAGGACCAGGAGCTAAGGTGTTATCGGCGATCCAGATCACCAAGGGCATTCGCCAAGAAGAGGACACCTTCCTCACCACACTCAAAGTGGAGGAGGCTCCTGCTCACCAAGATGAGATATCGACTGAGGTATTGGACGTGCTGGATGAGTGTATAGATGTGATGCCTCCTGAGTTGCCAAGGAAGCTGCCGCCTAAGAGGGAGGTCTACCACAAAATTGAGTTGGTGCCAAACGCCCAGCTACCTGTGAGGTTGCCATATCGAATGTCTCCTCCAGAATTGGAAGAGCTGAGGAGGCAGCTTAAGGAACTCCTCGATGCTGGGTTCATTAGGCCGTCGAAGGCCCCATTCGGCACACCAGTTTTGTTTTAGAGGAAGCATGATGGGTCACTAAGGATGTGCATTGATTATAGGGCCCTAAACAAGCTGACAGTGAGGAACAAGTATCCTATTCCATTGATAGTGGACTTGTTCGATCAATTAGTGGATGCACGATGGTTTACCAAGCTGGATTTGAGGTCGGGTTATTATCAGGTGAGGATCACCGAAGGGGATGAGGCCAAAACAGCTTGCGTGACTCGTTATGGGGCATATGAATTCATGGTAATGCCCTTTGGGCTGACCAATGCTCTGGCAACTTTCTGCACCCTTATGAACAAGGTACTATAGCCGTTCCTTGATCATTTTGTTATGATTTACCTTGACGATATTGTGATTTACAGCCAGATGTTGGAAGAGCATGTGGAGCACTTAAGGCAAGTGTTTCAAGTTTTGCAGGAGAACGAGCTCTATGTGAAGAAGGAGAAGTACTCGCTCGCCTAGAGAGAAGTCACCTTCCTAGGTCACGTAGTGGGAGATGGGTGGATACGCATGAATGGCGAGAAGGTTCGGGCGATCCAGGAGTGGGAGCTGCCCACAAAAGTTACAGAGTTGAGATCCTTCCTCGGGTTCACCAACTATTACCGGCGATTTATCCACGGTTACTCAAGGTTTGCAGCTCCTTTGATGGATCTACTTAAGAAGGGCCAGAGTTGGAATTGGGATCAGAAGTGCCAAAGGGCTTTTGAAAGGTTGAAGCAAGCGGTGACTGGCGAGCCAGTTCTGGCACTCTCGACCATAACTAACTCTTTGAAGTATATACTGACGCCTCAAACTTTGCCATTGGTGGTGTGCTAATGCAGGAAGGCCACCCGATCACCTTTGAGAGCCGAAAGCTAAATGAGACATAAAGGCGATATACGGTACAGGAGATGGAGATGACAGCCGTAGTACATTGTCTCCGCACCTGGCGACATTACTTGTTGGGGGCCAAGTTTAGTGTGTTGACAGATAATGTGGCCATCAGCTACTTTCAGTCTAAGAAGAAATTGTCTCTTAAGTAGGCCTGGTGGCAAGACTTCCTGGCAGAGTTTGATTTCACAATGACATACAAGCCAGGGCGAGTAAATATGGTCGTCGATGCCGTAAGTCGTAAGGCCGAGCTTGCCACAATAAGCTCGCTCGAGTGATCTCTCGTTGCCCAAATTAGAGAAGGCTTATCCCAAGACCCCTAGCCAAGGCATTGATGGAGCAGGCCAAGGAAGGGAAGACTCGTCGGTTTTGGCAAGAAGACGACCTGCTCTACACCAGAGGGAACCGCCTATATGTCCCTCATTTTGGGTGACTAAGGAGGGAAGTCATGAAAGAGTGCCATGACTCTATGTGGGCTGATCACCTAGGGATGAACCCCACATTGGCACTCATAGAAGATTAGTATTACTGGCCTCAGATGAGGGATGACATCGAGGCTTATGTGAAGACTTGTCTTGTTTGCCAGCAAGACAAGGTGGAAACGAGATCGCTCGCCGGTCTACTGAAGCCACTGCCCATTCCTGAGCACCCATGGGAAAGTGTCTCCATGGACTTCATTTTAGGGCTACCAAGGGTTGATGGGTGCAACAACATTGTGGTGGTGGTTGACAGATTCTCCAAGTATGCCACATTTATACCGACCACTAAAGAGTGTACTGGAGAGGAAGTAGCTTGATTGTTCCTCAAGCATGTCGTCAAGGATAGTCGCTTCACTGGTAAATTCTGGATCGAGCTTTTTAAGCTGATGGGTTCTGATCTCAAGTTCTTGACCGTTGTACACCCCTAAACTGGCCAAACAGAACGGGTGAATGCTTTACTGGAGGTGTACTTGAGGCATTATGTGAACGCCTCCCAGCGA
Source organism: Heritiera fomes (assembly GCA_032173925.1). Taxonomy (NCBI): domain Eukaryota; kingdom Viridiplantae; phylum Streptophyta; class Magnoliopsida; order Malvales; family Malvaceae; genus Heritiera; species Heritiera fomes. Next base: position 8,883,154 of record JAPDPM010000021.1, on the reverse strand, counting down.
GATTGGCCTAAGCTGCTAGACGTGGCCCAGTTTTCTTAAAATCTACAGCGAAGTGAATTAACAGGCCACAGTCCTTTTGAGTTGTTGACAGGTCAGCAGTCGCTCACTCCGAGCACCATCTCTGCTGGCTACAAAAGACTAACACCTGCTGCCTATCGGTTCGCTAAGACTTGGCAGGAGCAGAATGATTTGGCGAGGGCATGCTTACATAAGGCAGCCCAGAGGTCCAAGAAATGGGCAGACCAGAGGAGGCGAGATGTAGAGTACCAAGTAGGCGACCAGGTGCTGGCGAAGATGCACTTGATATTAAGGAACCTCGGCAAACATAAGGGACTAGTTCCCCGATATGAAGGGCCATTCAGGATCGCTAAAAGACTAGGTCGGGTCGCCTACAAGCTCCAACTTTCTCCCGGACTTAAAGTTCATCTGATCTTCCATGTAAGCATGCTGAAACCATTCCATGTTGACCTGGATGACCCAGACAGAGTAGTGTCAAGGTGAGCACCTATAGGGGTCAAGACCGCCTGTGACAAGGAAGTCCAAGACATCCTAGCTGGCCGGTTGATTCGGCGACAACACCACATACCTCAGCAGGAGTACTTGGTTCGATGGAAGGGACTGCCAGATAGCGAGGCCAGTTGGGAGCCAGCACAGGCTTTGTGGCAGTACCCAGACCAAGTGGGGAAGTTTCGCATGGGGTTGGCAGAGGCGACGAGGGCGTCGCCATAACAGATGGGGGAGAATGTCACTTCCCCGCATCCCGCCACATTAGGTCTCGAGGCTGAGAGCATGTGTGCGCAAACCGGTGGCTACAGGGGGACACACTGGGGGCTTCTAGACTTTGACGCTTGACACTATCTCCTACAAATATCAATCCTAGGTTACAATAGTGTCAGCGATAGTCTGTACTAATCGCCTAGGAGCCATACACTTAGCTGCATGACAGTCGTTTATTCTTTAGTTAGTTTGTGTATATAAAGGGGCGTCCTCCCCTTCCCTTTTCAAAGTTGTACAGTGTACCTTTACAGAGAAATATACTAAGCTTTCCTCAACTTTCTGCCACCTTTCTGTTTCTCGTTTCTGCTGCTTCCCTGCGTATTTTCTGTGTGAGTGAGTATTAAAGGCTGACTTAGGCATGACATGGTCGGAAGAACCTCACCCAAGGCCACATGTTGCTGAGCTAAAGCGATCGGGATGTGACACAAGTCTTAACACTTACTCGCCAAACACAAAATTAGGAGTCGCACCAACTATTTTATTTAATGTGCAATTGGTCACTTATTGCTATTTAAGGATAAGGTATCAATTTACGTTAAAAAATCTTAGGATTTAAGAATGGGTTGTGTGTGGGGAAATATTAGCACCCCACAATGCCCCTTCTAAAACGATATCACTTAGTCTTGAATATTTTAAGTTAGCCTTTGAGTGTTATTAAGTTTTGATATGATTAATATTGGAAAACTTTTTTAAGTCATCTCCATCATTTTTGTTGAATTCTTAGGAACTATTCCCTACCTTAAGAGTATTCAAGTAATCACATTCGACCTACTCAAAGGCTCAGTTAATTATTAAAAAATACCAATGTTATTTCTAATTTAATAATACCATGGCAGACTTAGACATGGGGTCAGGTTGTAATGACAACATAATCTAAGGAGTGGTTGTTCACATCAAGCATAATCTAAGGCAAGTTGGATGTTTTTTCCTGATGCTTAATTTCAAAGCGTATTGGTTCATTCAAAAAACTTCTAAACAATGAACCTAAGAGGAATAATTAGCTCTTAACTATAAACAAATTGGATTATTGAAGTAAGAAAAACCAAAAACATATATTTATATTTTAATTATGAGAAATTATCTCACACACCATTAATAAAATTTTTAAACTCTACTGACCATATTATATGGATGGCACACATCCATTGAGTATATTAAAAACTAAAAATAAAAACTAATTAAAAAAGTGAGATATATAACGGTTTTTTAATCTCCCTTGTAAGTTAAAAGATTACACTGTTAATGTATAAAAATACAAATATAATTTTTAATTTTTAGCATATGCAACCATTCATGTGTCATACCCACACCTAGTTAAATTCAGTCCAGTGACTTTTTTAAAATAATTTTTTTTATCATATATAAACATCTATTCTTACTCTATTTGATTTTCCTTTTTTTTTTATTAAGTCTATGAATTCACACAAAATGGAAAAAGAATAAAAGCTTTAGAAGAAAAAGTGGGAATTTTATGAAAGAATGCTTCTTCACATGTTTTCTTCCAAATCCAATGATAGTGCACTCTAGGACAAAGAGATTCTTTGTATTAGCTTGTAGCACATTTTTTTCCCTTTAAAATCGTATTAGAAATATCAATTATTTTAACTTTATTTTATTCTCACATATTGTTTAACTTTATTTATTCTCCAATTTTTATAATTAGAACTACTTCATAATTATTAAATTATGACTCAATCAAATAATTTTGGATTTGTTTTCCGTAAGATCACAATTTATCAATTTTATTGTAAGATTATAAAATCTCATGAAAAATTGAAATAATATAAAATTATATATATTTATATAAATGGTAAAACAAGTTAACGCATAAACTAAAAACAAAACATAAATATAATTTTGCTTATATCATGCAGCTAACTAATAAAAAATATTATAAACTACATGATTTGTGTTTATTTTTATCTATTTTACAAATAATAACAATAATATCAAAATTTGAGCATAATTATATATCATTTTATTGTTATAATTTTTTTACTCACGAATATTAATTGGACATATAATTTAATATTTCTTTACGTATGTTTTTCTTTTGAATCCAGGCATATATGTGGGCAGAGCCAACGTGAGCAACCCCAACAATGAAGAAGAAGCAGAAGAAATAGCTGCGGTGCTTCATTTCTTAGGACCTAACGAAAAAAGAGGTTGTACTTGTATACCTCAATGCAGGAGATGTTTTTACGTTGTGTCTCAAAGTAAGGCAATTGTCATAACCTGCCTTGATTTCTTCTGTGATTCTGACTTCCTCTACGAGTGGACGGAGTGACAGTACAAATGCTATCACCTGATGAGGTTGTTCAGAAAGCATTTCTCTCCTCGACAAAAAGGTGAATTTCGGTCCATATGCCACCTTATTAATAACACCTTATTAAGTACAATATATTGGTGCTTATTTTCACCAAATTCCGGCGTTTCTCTACCAGTCATGTTCTAAGAAAATGGTGACATCGGTGTTTGTTGAAAATCTTCCACCATGGGTTTACTGGAAATGGCTTACTACAATTTTTCAAAGATATGGCAGAGTGATTGATGTTTTCATCCCTAAAAAGAGGAGCAACAGGGGCAGGAAATTTGGCTTTGTGAGATTCAATACCATGGAAGCGGCTCAGAGAGCTATTTGGAATCTAAATGGTGTTTGGTTATTAGATTATAAAATCAGCGTTAATTTGGCGAGATTCTCCCCTCGGAAGGATTTTTGGAGGAAAAAACAGCCACAAGTTCAAAGTGATAATGAACATTGTGGTGACGATATTGCTTTAAGGGAGAGTAATGTCAATGTCCAAGCAAAAGCTAACACTGCTGATGTTGATTCCAAGAGAACATATGCTCAAGTACTAACCGGTGAATCGAGTAAGGGTAGTTCTGATGATGAATCTGAAAATGCTAACAAAGTTTGTTCTGGTGAGGTGTCACCAGAAAATCTTCACTGGCTTGAGAGGAGTGTGGTTGGTACATGTCACGGGTTCACTGATGCAAGTATGATCTGCGAACAAATTAGGAGCGAAGGTATCAGCGGTTTGACCATCAGAAGAGTCACAGGTAAAGTTTTCTTAATTACTTTCTCTGATCAAGATCTATTTGATGGTATGAGAGAAGACAATTGGATTTGGCTAGAAAGATGGTTCCACAATATTCAAATCTGGTCTGAGAAATTGGTGTTTTCCAATAGAAGAACATGGGTTGCCTGCTACGGTGTCCCTATACACGCATGGAACATATCAACATTTCATAACATTGCTTGCTTATTCGGAGATTTTATTTGTATGGATGGTGAGTCCCTTAAACTCAAATCTTTCTACAGAGGAGCCATGCAGATTACTTGCAACTCTCTAAACAGAATTGAGGAAATTATTCAATTAAAGGTGGGTGACAGAGTTTATGATATCAGGGTGTCAGAGGTCGAGCCAGAGTTGGTATCTTTATTCCCGTGTTGCAACAGACAATCAGTTAAGGCCACTAATGATATCCAAGACAATCTTAGTTTAGATGATAGCTCAAGTTCTGGTAATGGCAGCGCTCAGGGAGGACTGGAAGTTGGAGAGACGGACTCTACTGGCAGAATAGACGTTGAAAAGGAAAATGTGGAACAGCTACAGAACATTAATGAGCCGATGTCTACTTCCAAGGAGAATTTTAGTTTCGAGGAACAAAGGAATAATGATGTTGAACAAGGAGAATTAATACCATCTTACAGGGCTAAGGTTTGCAGGCATGAAGAGTTGCTAGAGTGTGGGTCCCAACTTCACAGCAAGTCAACAAGGAACGAGGTTGGGTCTGGGTTGGTGCGTGACGTTAATTTGTCAAATAATTCTTCCAAACCTGTTAATGAGGACTCTGACCCCCATATTTCTGAAAATGAAGAGTTGGCCCTTCTTGAGCCACACAATGCACGAAAAGAGAGAAAATGGATGTATTACGCTGATCTTGAGGAGAAATTGAGTGCAACCAAAAATAAGAAAGGTAGGAAAAGTGGAAAAAAGAACAAGAAAAAAATCACTCAAGATGTGTTAAATGCCACCGATAGTATTGTAAATGCTTCTTTATCAGATGGCGATATCTGTAACAGAAACAGCATGATTCTTAAGGAGGCTGAAGCTATCTGGGACTTGGGCAAGAAACTCGGTTTATCCCCACGCTGTGAAGAAAATGTTATTTTGGAGAAGCTTATGAGTATGGAGATTGAGGATTTGCAGAAATGAGTAGTCTATGCTCTCTGCGAATCGTTGGATAATATGGTTTTATGGGATGATCTTCTACAACTCAAGAGTGGTTCGGCTCTTTTCTGGTGCATTGCATGAGACTTTAACACTATTAGGGAGGATGAGGAAAGACGTGGCTGTTTTTATGAAGAATCTTTGTTAAAGAACTCTTAAACGCTCTATTTCTGTCCATTTTCCTATCTTCTTATAATCCGAGACTGTTGACTGGGGCCCTCATCCTTTCAAGCTTTTGAATTGTTGGCTGAGTATCAAGGAGTTTGGTAATGAAGCCTGTAGGAAGTGGAATTCGATTTCAATTCAAGGGAATCCAAGGTTTTGATTGGAAGTTAAGTTGAATTGATTGAAGATTTTCTTGAAGTAATGGATAGAGAAATTTTGGCTACGTAGATGAGATAATTGAGAGACTAAAAGCAAAGATTGATGAATTAAATAAAGTTGGTGTATTGAGAGATCTTGCAGAGGATGGAATTAAACAGAAAATGGAGGCTAATCAAGAACTACTGTGGAAGGCTACCAGAAACATAGATATTTCTTGGCTCGTCTGGAATTTGGTTTTCTACTGGTGGAAAGTGACTTGGGTTCCTCCATTCATCCTTTTTGACTTTATTCACCACTGTGAAGATTTCTACTTTTCAGGTGTTTCGAAGAGGTGATGGCTTGTTGCTTGTGGAGCCACATTTTGGTTTATCTGGTCAGCAAGAAACGATTCTGTGTTCAACAAGAAACAATGGGACAGAGAGGAGATTATTTTTCTGATAATGATGAGATCGTTGCATTGGTTATGGGCTAATGTTTATGACTTATCTTTAGAAGTTGCTCAATGGTGAACTGATCCTCTTTAAGCCTCATTTTGCAGATCAGTTGACAACCCAAGTCTGGAACTATCCTGCTTCTGGTAAATTGAAATTAAACGTGGATGGCTCTGCACATGGTCCATCAGGTTTGGCTGGATGTGGAGATTATTTTTCTGATTAAGATGAGATTGTTGAAAACCAGATGGTTTTGTCTATTGCTCTTTTTGGTGTTTTTTCTTTCTGAGTTTGGCGTTGGCTTTGTTCCGTCTGTAACTCTGTTTCTACTGCAGTTTTTTGGCTGCATTATATTAATAAATACCACCTTACTTGGCTGAGCAAAAAAAAAAACAACTGCGAGCATTTTGCAAACTACTGCAAAACGGGTCGTGGCTTCCCCAGTCACTGTGTGGTACTGTGGTGTTATGATTTTTAGTCTATTCAATTCAAAGGATCAATTTCAAAAGTCAGCCTAAGGGGAGGGCACCAATTGCTGCTATTCTGGAAATGCTTTAGTTAAGGCTTAATTTGCAATGCAAAAGAATAATTGATCACTCGGCTGAGGCTGGGTGGGGTGGAGATGTTGGCAGAAGCTGTTCTATTTGTTGATCCTCACTTTCTGTGTCTTTTTGTACTGTCGTCTTGCTGTAACTTGTAAGTGATATGGATATTTTCATTACCTTCTATTATTTCGAATGATTCTGCGGCACAAAGTGGCTTGCGTTAACTAAAAGCTTTAAGCACAGTCCTTGTAGGAGAATTCTATACCTGTTCTTTTGGAAAATTCCACAGTAAGATCAAAATTTTTATTTTTGCTGTGAGTCAACAAAATACACATGATGATAAGTGTAAATATGTTAGTAGTATAGTAATCACATGAAAATAAATGTAAAATTAGCTCATGCTTTTTCTGTTCTGTGTATCTTCAGATTCTTGTCCGAAAATTTCTGCTCTCTTTTTATCTGTTTGACATTCCATGTGCATTTATTCTTCCTTTTTGATGAAGCCATGTAGTTGTACAATGATTTGGAATTCATTCTCACTATATAAAGAATGAAGCTTGCTCTTCGAGTTTTGCTAGATTCTTAGTTTTGGGATTATCAAAAATCTTCCATGAACCATGAAAATAATAAAGAAAGGGAAATATCAAATATAAATCATCAAGGCAAAACTAAGCTTTAAAATATTTCTTTCTAATCGAAACCTGTAAGGCCCAAGATCACAAAGTAGCATTTTATTGTAAGGCTCCAGATCACAAAGCAGGGTCACCTTACTCACCCGTACTGTCCTCTTTGGGTCCAGATCACAAAGCAAGACCCTCACGGTTTTCTCGGGCAATCATTTCCCAATTCGCGTTCGGAGCGACTTGAACCCTTGACTTCCTTAAGTGTCAATTCAAACTCCAGTTTTTTGTTTTGTGCAAGTGACAGAGCTAAAATCTATTTTTGGACCAATATGTGGATCCATGGAGTTATTCTTAAAGATTTTTTTTCAAGAATTTTTGCTTTAGCAAAGAACCAAAGTGGACGAGTAAATGAGTTTGGGTTCTGGTCAAATGGTTCATGGAATTGGAACATTGATCTTAGAAGACCCCTTTTTTATTGGGAAAGAGATGTGTGGAATTGTTTTCTATAGCTTCTTAACTCTATTTCGATCTCCCTTTTTGCCAAGGATAGGCTAATCTCGACCCATACTACCAATGGTGTTTTCAATGCTAAATCTTTCAGACTTGCTATGGAACCTTTACATGCAGGCAATATGGTGGAATCAAACATGTGGGATACTTGTGCACCCTTTAAAGTTTACTTGTTTTGCTGGAATGCTCTTCATGGTTCTGTACCGGTGCGAGATGTGCTTCAAAGAAGGGGCTGCAATTTGAACACTGATAATGTCTGTGCCTTCTGCATGAATAAAGAAACGGTGACACAATTGATCGTGACTTGTAATTTTTCTTGGAAGATTCTGTCTTTCTTCATCAAAACATGGAATCAATAGTCGGTTTTTCTAGGGAATCTGTGGCGTCCCTGCCATTACATCTTATAACCTAACTTTTTGCTTATTATCTTATCCGACTTAAATTTGATTTAGTTCATCAGTCTCATTCATTCCTTACCCTTAAGCTAAATATTAAATAGCTTATAGAAATTAATTACTTTTCCTAGACATAAAAATGATATATATAAATATCATTCCATTCCACAGGATCTTATACATCATCTTAACTTACATCCCCGACATCTTATATACATAAATGCTACTTTTACTGTACCGTAGCTGAATTACAATTTACTTTACATAAGCATATAAGTATGCCTTCTATGCTAACTGGGAAGCGTCTTTTGAAGGTACACTTAAATCTTTCGAAAGCAAGCTCCTCTAATCGGAGCAAGGTTCACCTTAGGAAATCTGTAGGAAAAATGGTCGTAAAAGGGTGAGTTTATGCTCAGTAAGAAAATTATGTAAAAGAGCGTATTATGCCTTTATATGCATTTTTCCTACTTGGCTCTATAATGTCATGTAAAGCATTATAAAGCATGCATCATAAACATCTTGCATGCATTGTTTGCAACTATGCATGTTTATTTCAAATGACATGGCAAACATACTTTGTATGCTTCTTCAAAATAGCATACTTATAAAACATGCATCATATTTCTTTTTTTAAAACATCATACTTCATAAACTTGCTTTTAAACATACATCGTATACTTGAAACATATATCATACTTCTTTGCTTCAAAACATACATCATATATCCTTTGAAATAGGATGGAGACTATGTACAATTATTTAAGCGATTGCATCATCATATAAATCATTTATACCCATTTATATGATTCTAATCATGCATTAGTACAGTGGTGCACCATGTAGAGGTCGGGGATTCTCTCATGCCTTTAGTAATACCATAGTGAACACTAGTCAGGTGTCACTTGTGGTCTTGAGGACCAGACTAGGGTTCCTCGCTTAACATACATATTACTGAGGACCTGATCAGAGTCTCTCAGCCATCAGAAAGTATGATCATCACGCAGTCCATAGTCTCAAAACATTTATTATATGCTTTTTCAGAAAACACTTTTGTGTTTAAATTAAATAAGCTTTGAAAGCTCTTTTCATACATGGCAGTCGACTGGCCTCATAGGGCAGTCGGTTGCTGCTTCATAACTTCCTTTATCGAAATTATTTTCATTTAAAATTTTGATATTTTCACTTTTGAAAACATATAAGGGCAGTCGGCTGGTCCATATGGCAGTCAACTAGTTTTCAAACAGAATGCTTCTTCAGAAATAGCAGTTGATTGGTCATATAGCAGTCGACTGTTTTTGAAACAGAATACTTCTGGAAAATTAGCAGTCGACTGGTCTCATAGGGCAGTCAGCTGGTTTTCAAACAGAATGCATTTTAGCAAATAGTAGTCGACTGTCCCATATAGCAGTCGACTGGTTTGAAACAGAATGATTCTGGGTAAATAGCAGTCGACTGGCTTACATGTAAGACCCGATTATTTTACACTGTACATCAAATTTGTACATGAGGGATGGTGGAAATAAATTCTTTTAGTGAAATTAAAGAAATATTAAACATGAATTTCCACTCTTCATTTTAATTATTGGAAATTATGATTTATAGTATGGTGTATAAAAGAAAGAAAAAAATAAAATAAAATAAAATAAAATAAAATAATAAACATTAAAGTTGCAATAAGAAATTGTGGAGATATAACCTTGATAAGAAGGTTGAAGTGTGAAGGCATTAATTGGAGTGTTGGACAAATGATGAATAAATGAAATAAAAGTCAATAATAGTAGCTGGAAGTGGCATTGGCGTGGAGAGGAAGACAAAAAGGAGAGAAAATGTAGTCAACTGCAGCAAGAGACTCCCCTTAGCTGTTCCTTATTGGCTGGGATTGTCTTCACCATTTAATGAAAGTAGAGACTTTGCAACACGCCATTCCCTTGAATTACCAATTTTCTTCACCATTTAATGAGCTATAAGACAAGGTAATGATGAAGAAAACGGGATAAAGGAACAGGTGGTAGGTTCTAACAGGGTTAACATGGCTATAGAAGAAGGAATACATGAGAAGAAGAACCAACATAGCAAACTTCATCTTCTCCAAAATCCTTCTCGCCCATTCTGTTTCACTACAAGTTCATTTTTAGTTTTTCCGTTTTTCTTAGATATGAGCCATGAAATTGCATCTTTTAGTTAGCCAAACGTCTTCTTCAGTGTTGAAGAGCTAAGGGACAAGAGAAGTAAAGCTAAGAAAGGCAAGAAAGCACTCTGTTGTTGGAAGAGCAACTTAGTTAAGGTGAGTTTCATATTTCTATGGTTCTCTTGTATTCAATACTAGATGTCTATGTTTTACAATGTAATAAACATAGATATAGCCTTGTTGTAGCTAAATCTTGTTAGAATGTATAAGAAATATGATGGGCGAAGTGGTTATTAAACAGCTTGCTAACTAGGCGAGCAAAAGTAGGTACTCACCCAAAGGATGAGGCGAGCTTACTAAAATGCATGACTTGGTGATACCAGGTTCGCCCACAGTTATGAATAACCAGAATGATAACCGGGTGGGTGAGGGCTATAATCGCCCACAATGTAGGGAATTAATGATTTCAAAAAGGGTGAGAATGGTGTGATCGCCCAGGTGAAATGTTAGTGGTCGCCAATGAGGCGAGTAGGGAATAAAGAACTCGCCAAGTTGAAAGTACGGGCCTAAGTTGGCGAGGTCGCCCAACGCTAGTTTAATGCATGAACATGGCGAGTTGAATTGTCGGGCAAGCTCCCATGTTGGGCGAGCTCCAAAGGATAAGCTAACATGAATGGTGAGAACGTTGGGCGAACTCCTAGGAATAAGCCAATACTGAATGGCGAGCTTCCACGTGTAAGTTCACTAATGGATGGCGAACTCTGTTGGGCGAATGGTGAGCTCAATCTCACCAAAGTGTCACAAAGATTCGGAAAGAAAATATAAATAGTTTTAAAAAATATTTGAAAAAGGAATCTAAATAGTTTTAATAAATTATTTTGCAGACGAGAATTGTGAACGGCGAGCAGGAAGCAAGGCTTCGATAGACCAGATAAGGGAGATATGTGTGTGAAGTGAATGCATGTCCTATGGAGTTAAATTTTATGAAAATATCGAGAAAATGCCTTGGTTTATGACATGCATTTTATTGATAATTCTTTTGATTTGGGCGAGTTACAAGATAACCAAAACCTATTTCGTTTTCTGAGCGAACTGGTTAAGGGCAGGCGATCTAATGGAAGGTGACCCTTTAAGTAGTTTTGGGGCGGGCGACCCCTGTTTTAAATATAAGGCGGGCGACCAGAACGGGCGAACCCTTTTATATTGTTTTGGGGCTAGTGACCCCCTATTTTAATAAAAGGCGGGCGAGCCAAGGTAGGCAAACACTTTTCTGTTCTTTTGGGCGAGCCGCTATAGGCGAGCCAGGTTAACTTTGTTTTGAAAAGCTAAGGTGGCGGGCGAATACTAGTTCAACGCACTGATTATTTGACCATGGGCGAGCCGAATGGGCGAGCTGACATGGCGAACAGGTTTCACTTTTCCGAATTTTCTCAACTAAAATGAACTATTTTTAATATCTTTGAAACTAGAAAATATGAAACTTGTTTTGGGGCGAATTGGATATGGGCGAGTTGACTAGTGGAGAGTTGACCATGGGCGAACTAGCCATGGGCGAGCCAGCTTAACCCGTGCCTTTCTCACACGGAAAATGGTGAGATTGCGGGCTGTTTTTACTATTTTATAAAAACTTTTGGAAATCGAATCATTTTGAAGAAATGATAGTATGGGTGAAATAATTCCATAAAGGTTTTTCATGAGATATAAAAGTGATTTTTGAGACTTTAGGCCCTGAATTCATGCAGCATTATTCATGTAATTGCGTGACCCACTTGGGCCGGTGGCTCGAGTCGATGGACCAACGGGTGCACCTCAAGGCATCACAAGGCTGATGGACTCGTCAAGTTATCAGCGGTCTCGAGGTCACTTGGCAAGTGGGCTCGAGGACCACCTATAGATCATGGCCATAGATCTAGCTGAGATAGCCGTGAGGGGCGATGGCCTACGGGAGCACCCCAAAAGCGGACGACTCGTGTTCCTGAGGGAACAATGAGAGCATGATTTATTGGTTGCCTAGTCTCAACTTATTGATTTCTGTTTACTGAAAGGATCTATTCAATCTTGTTTAAGGATAATTATATCCATTGTTTTCCTAATGGGTTTGATTGTTAGGATAAATAAATTGTTTTGGGGATATAGCTTTTACTTTTATAAAGCAGCATACACCTTCATTACTGAGCACGTTGTCGCTCACTCCTTACTTTTCCACTCCACAGATTATTGTTTTTGGACTAAAAGAATTACCTTCCAGAGATTTGATATTGAAGGTATGTTGTATTCTTTTATATATTCAGTTAATGGTACAGTACTACTTTAAATAGAAGGGAATGTATATATATATATATATTAAGGAAAGAATTTAGTAATTCATATTCCATATTAGCTTGAGGAATAAAAGTACTAATCCTTATTAAAGCGTTAAGAGTTGTTAAGCATCATAGGCAGCCCAACCGGTAAGTAAGGGGAGTTTATAAGTGAATATGATGTTATACAGAGGTTTTGGGATGTTACAAATTTAATGGTCTCAGAGCAGGGTTGGTCGGACGTTTAGTGATGTTTAAAACGAAAAGTGAATAGTAAACATTCCCTGTAGTATTGTATAATCTGAATATATAATTGATATACTAACGATAATTGACAAATGATCTTTGTGGTACAGATATGAGTGGAAGAAAGAGAGTGACACGCTCAGTTAGAGATATAGGCCGAGGTAGGGCGGCACAGATTCCGGAACCGCAAACACCGGAACCTGCCCCAAGACCTGTAAGTCCTATACAGCCAGAGAGCATAGGTACTCGTGTGAACCGAGTAGAGAGGCTAGTAGCCGATTTCATGGCTATGTATCAGGCGGATAGAGCCACGGATAGGGCAGAGAGGGAGAGAGCCACAGCTCCCACAGCCCCAGTGGAGGTGCCAGTGCCGCCACTACCGGCACCAGTTGTACCTAAGGCTCAGCCTATTCCTCCATCCGCACCTCAGCCACCGGTAGCTCCACAACAGCCATTGATTCGGTCGCCTCGAGATGCGGAGTCTTATTGTGATGTGGCACTGGTGAAATCATTTAGAAAGTTGGATCCACCGAAATTTAAGGGAGCTAGGGATCCATTGGCAGCAGGAACAGTGGATTGTTGAGGTTAAGAGATTACTTAAGATTATGAGATGTTCAGAGACGGAGAAGGTAGGCCTAGCAGTGTTCTAGTTGGCAGATGATGCGAGACATTGGTGGATGGCCACTCAGACCGTCTTATTTGCTCAGCATTAGGATTTGTCATGGGATATCTTTGTGGATGCTTTTCGGAGGCAATATATTCCTGACACTGCTCAGGAAAAATTACAACAGGAATTTAAGGATTTAGTTCAGAGTAGCATGTCAGTGGATGAGTATGAGGCCAAGTTTACTACATTGAGCCGTTTTGATCCACAGACGAGTGCGAATACCAGATATAAGATTTCGAGGTTTAAAGCTGGTTTGAGGCCATCTATCAGATTGAAGCCAGCCCCATTTGATATACGGACTTATGATGAGATAGTTAAACGGGCTCAGCTATGTGAGAGGGATTATGAGCAGTTCCAGCTCGATGTCAGTAGTAAGAGTAAAGGTAAGGCAAAGGGAAAGGCTAAGAGGTTTATGGAGGACAGATTAAGATTGAACATCAGAAGCCGGCAGGTATGCTTCGACCATTATCGATTCCTATGTGGAAATGGGAGCATGTGACTATGGATTTTATTATGGGATTACCACGAACCCGGAAGGGGTATTATTCTATTTGGGTGATAGTAGATAGATTGACTAAGTCTGCTCATTTCTTGGCCATGAGATCCACATATTCAGTTAGTGCCTTAGCCGAGTTGTATGTCAGGGAGATAGTGAGGTTACATGGTGTTCTAGTGAGTATCACCTCTGATAGGGACTCCCGCTTCACCTCTCATTTCTGGGAGAGATCTCAGGAGGCTATAGGATCCAGCTGAATTTTAGCACCGCTTTTCATCCACAGACTGATGGACAGTCCTAGCGTACGATACAGACGCTCGAGGATATGTTGAGAGCGTGTGCACTAGATTTTAGAGGCTCATGGGATGATCACTTACCACTGGCAGAATTTGCTTATAATAATAGCTTTCATACAAGTATCGGCATGGCACCATATGAGGCCTTGTATGGTAGACGATGCAGAACCCCGATTGCATGGGAAGAAGTGAGGGACCGTAAACTGTTAGCTCCCGATTTGGTCGAATAGGCTTCTTGTGATGTACGGATGATTTGTGAAAGGCTCAGAACAGCTCAGAGTTGGCAGAAGAGTTATGCAGATACTAGACGCCGACCATTAGAGTTTGCAGTGGGTGATTATGTATTTTTAAAGGTCTCGCCGTCCAAAGGTATAATGAGATTCGGGAAGAAAGGGAAATTGAGTCCCTGATACATTGGACCTTATGAGATCTTAGATCGCGTGGGAGATGTGGCATATCGATTAGCACTACCACCAAACTTGTCAGGTGTGCATAACGTATTCCATGTCTCGATGTTGAGAAAGTACCATCCAGATCCTTCTCACGTGATTCGACATGAGCCACTGGAGATCAGAGAGGACATGAGTTACGTTGAGAAATCGGTATGGATTTTGGATAGGAAGGATAAAGTATTGCGATCTAAGACGATTCCTTTGGTTAAAATGCTCTGGCAGTATCATAACGAGGAGGAGGCTACTTGTGAGTTAGAGAGCCTTATGCGTGAGAGGTATCCAGAGCTTTTCAATTAACATGTCCGAGTTAAATTTGGAGGATCAAATTTCTTAAGGTGGGGAGAAATGTGAGACCCGATTATTTTACACTGTACATCAAATTTGTACATGAGGGATAGTGGAAATAAATTCTTTTTGTGAAATTAAAGAAATATTAAACATGAATTTCCACTCTTCATTTTAATTATAGGAAATTATGATTTATAGTATGGTGTATAAAAGAAAGAAAAAAATAAAATAAAATAATAAACATTAAAGTTGCAACAAGAAATTGTGGAGATATAACCTTGATAAGAAGGTTGAAGTGTGAAGGCATTAATTGGAGTGTTTGACAAATGATGAATAAATGAAATAAAAGTCAATAATAGTAGCTGGAAGTGGCATTGGCGTGGAGAGGAAGAGAAAAAGGAGAAAAATGTAGTCAACTGCAGCAAGAGACTCCCCTTAGCTGTTCCTTATTGGCTGGGATTGTCTTCACCATTTAATGAAAGTAGAGACTTTGCAACATGCCATTCCCTTGAATTACCAATTTTCTTCACCATTTAATGAGCTATAAGACAAGGTAATGATGAAGAAAACGGGATACGGGAACAGGTGGTAGGTTCTAACAGGATTAACATGGCTATATAAGAAGGAATATATGAGAAGAAGAACCAACATAGCAAACTTCATCTTCTCCAGAATCCTTCTCGCCTATTCTGTTTCACTACAAGTTCATTTTTAGTTCTTCCGTTTTTCTTAGATATGAGCCATGAAATTGCATCTTTTAGTTAGCCAAACCTCTTCTTCAGTGTTGAAGAGCTAAGGGACAAGAGAAGTAAAGCTAAGAAAGGCAAGAAAACACTCTGTTGTTGGAAGAGCAACTTAGTTAAGGTGAGTTTCATGTTTCTATGGTTCTCTTGATATTCAATACTAGATGTCTATGTTTTACAACGTAATAAACATAGATATAGCCTTGTTGTAGCTAAATCTTGTTAGAATGTATAAGAAATATGATGGGCGAAGTGGTTATTAAACAGCTTGCCAACTAGGCGAGCAAAAGTAGGTACTCGCCCAAAGGATGAGGCGAGCTTACTAAAATGCATGACTTGGCGATACCAGGTTCGCCCACAGTTATGAATAACCAGAATGATAACCGGGTGGGCGAGGGCTATAATTGCCCACAATGTAGGGAATTAATGATTTCAAAAAGGTGAGAATGGTGTGATTGCCCAGGTGAAATGTTAGTGGTCGCCAATGAGGCGAGTAGGGAATAAAGAACTCGCCAAGTTGAAAGTACGGGTCTAAGTTGGGGAGGTCGCCCAACGCTAGTTTAATGCATGAATATGGCGAGTTGAATTGTCGGGCGAGCTCCCATGTTAGGGGAGCTCCAAAGGATAAGCCAACATGAATGGTGAGAACGTTGGGCGAACTCCCAGGAATAAGCCAATATTGAATGGCGAGCTTCCACATGTAAGTTCACTAATGGATGGCGAGCTCTGTTGGGTGAATGGTGAGCTCAATCTCACCAAAGTGTCACAAAGATTCGGAAAGAAAATATAAATAGTTTTAAAAAATATTCGAAAAAAGAATCTTAATAGTTTTAATAAATTATTTTGCAGACGGGAATTGTGAACGGCGAGCAGGTCGCAAGACTTCGGTAGACCAGGTAAGGGAGATGTGTGTGTGAAGTGAATGCATGTCCTGTGGAGTTAAATGTTATGAAAATATTGAGAAAATGCCTTGGTTTATGACATGCATTTTATTGATAATTCTTTTGATTTGGGCGAGTTACAAGATAACCAAAACCTATTTCGTTTTCTGAGCGAATTGGTTAAGGGTGGGCGATCCAATGGAAGGGGACCCTTTAAGTAGTTTTAGGGCGGGCGACCCCTGTTTTAAATATAAGGCGGGCAACCGAACGGGTGAACCCTTTTATATTGTTTTGGGGCTAGTGACCCCCTGTTTTAATAAAAGGCAGGCGAGCTAAGGTAGGCGAACACTTTTCTGTTCTTTTGGGCGAGCCGCTATGGGCGAGCCAGGTTAACTTTGTTTTGAAAAGCTAAGGTGGCGGGCGAATACTAGTTCACCGCACTGATTATTTGACCATGGGCGAGCTGACATAGCGAACAGGTTTCACTTTTCTGAATTTTCTCAACTAAAATGAACTATTTTTAATATCTTTGAAAATAGAAATTATGAAACTTGTTTTAGGGCGAATTGGATATGGGCAAGTTGACTAGTGGCGAGTTGACCATGGGCGAACTAGCCATGGGCGAGCCAGCTTAACCCGTGCCTTTCTCACATGGAAAATGGTGAGATTGCGGGCTGTTTTTACTATTTTATAAAACCTTTTGAAAATCGAATCATTTTGAAGAAATGATAGTATGGGTGAAATAATTCCATAAAGGTTTTTCATGAGATATAAGAAGTGATTTTTGAGACTTTAGGCCCTGAATTCATGCAGCATTATTCATGTAATTGCGTGACCCACCTGGGGCGGTGGCTCGGGTCGATGGACCAACGGGTGCACCTCAGGGCGTCACAAGGTTGATGGACCTGCCAAGTCATCAGCGGTCTCGAGGTCACTTGGCAAGTGGGCTCGAGGACCACCTATAGATTATGGCAATAGATCTAGCTGAGATAGCCGTGAAGGGCGATGGCCTACGGGAGCACCCCAAAAGCGGACGACTCGTGTTCCTGAGGGAACAATGAGAGCATGATTTATTGGTTGCCTAGCCTCAACTTATTGATTTCTGTTTACTGAAAGGATCTATTCAATCTTGTTTAAGGATAACTATATCCATTGTTTTCCTAATGGGTTTGATTGTTAGGATAAATAAATTGTTTTGGGGATATAGCTTTTACTTTTATAAAGCAGCATACACCTTCATTACTGAGCACGTTGTCGCTCACTCCTTACTTTTCCACTACACAGATTATTGTTTTTGGACTAAAAGAATTACCTTCCAGAGATTTGATATTAAAGGTATGTTGTATTCTTTTATATATTCAGTTAATGGTACAGTACTACTTTAAATAGAAGGGAATGTATATATATATATATATATTAAGGAAAGAATTTAATAATTCATATTCCATATTAGCATGAGGAATAAAAGTACTAATCCTTATTAAAGCGGTAAGAGTTGTTAAGCATCACAGACAGCCCAACCGGTAAGTAAGGGAAGTTTATAAGTGAATATGATGTTATACAGAGGTTTTGGGATGTTAAATTACATAGCAGTCGACTGGTTTGAATCGGTTTTCAAAAAACAGCATTTTGGATGTCTCTAGGCAATCAGCTGCTGCTTAAGGCAGTCAGCTGCTCCTAGCCTAATTGGCAGTAGGAGACAAGTCCGAAAATGTAACTTTTCCTGCACAAAACAGCTTGCGTTTCTCTCCAAATCTCATAAAAACATCATAAACCCTGCGGACATAACCGCCTTACGTCCGTTACATAAATTTTTTACCTTAATTCCTTCGAGAACGCGAAATCACTTTGCGCGTCAACCCTAGCTTTTTTACTTCTTCAAAGCTGTAACATCAAATCAATTTAAACCTTTAAACAATCATCATACACACATCATACCAACTCAGTATAACTCCTTATCATGAACGAAATTGCAAGAATCATCTTCTTCTCTTACCTTTGCTAGAGGCCAAAATCTCAAACTTTGAGATCTCCTCTAATACTTGGATTCAACCCACCAAACTTTGGATATCACTTAGTCTAGTGACAAGGATCATTTTTCATTCAACAAACTAAATGAATCGATGGATGGATGAGGGGGTTTGTCAAGGTAACTTGGGATGGAAACTTAGAGAAAATGGAGGAAGAACGTGAGGGAGAGCTGGGAAGGGGCTGGCGTGGGAGTGAAGAAAAGATGATGACTCATGCTTCATGTATTAATTGCATGCTTTATCATCTCTTATCTCAGCCATAATCTTCCCCTTGACCTTTTGACTCATTTGACCATTTAATTCATCTTCTCCTTTCTTTAACAGCCACATGTCCATTTAACTCCAATCAAAATTCTGATTTTGTTTCTTGTCTTATACCCTTAATATTTCCTGATATCAACATTAATTCATGTGACTAATTGACATTCAACTTTATTATTTCTTCCATATTCCATACATCATTCATACATCATTCATTCATCAATTACACATCAAACTTCATATTTATTTTATTTATTTCAGATTGTAATGCTTTACAAATATGGAGGAATTACATGAAAATTGGGGATTTCACATCCTTCCCACCTTAGAAAATTTGGTCCTCCAAATTTGGATTGGCTTATCCTGTAAACAACTCTGGATACCTTTCTTTCATCAAGCTTTCTGGCTCCTATGTAGCTTTTTCCGTCATATGGTATTGCCAGAGAACTTTCACTAAAGGAATTGTCTTAGACCTCAAAACTTTCTCTTTTCTGTCCAAAATCCGAATCAGCTTCTCTACATAGCTCATATCTTCCCTTATCTCCAAGGGCTCATACTCAATGACATGGGACGGATCCGGATTATACTTCCGAAGCATCGATACATGAAACACATTATGCACTCCCGATAGCTCCGGAGGCAATGCCAATCTATAGGAAACATCGCCAATTCGATCTAAGACCTCAAATGGACCGATGTAGCGAGGACTTAACTTACCTCGTCGGCCAAATCTCATAATCCCTTTGGATGGAGAAACTTTCAGAAATACAAAGTCTCCAACCATAAACTCAAGTGATCTCTGTCGAGTATCTGCGTAGCTCTTTTGTCTACTCTACGCTGTCTTAAGCCTCTGACAAATCAACTTAACATCTTCTGAGGCTTGCTCGATTAAATCTGAAGCCAACAACTTACGCTCGCCCACTTCGTCCCACACAATCAGAGATCGACACCTTCTTCCATACAAAGCTTCATATGGTGCCATCCCGATACTTGCATGATAACTATTATTATATGCAAACTCAGCCAATGGCAGATGGTCGTCCCAGGAGCCTTTAAAGTCCATAGCACAAGCTCTCAACATATCCTCGAGCGTCTGAATAGTGCGCTCGGACTGTCCATCAGTCTGCGGATGAAAAGCTGTGCTAAAATTCAACTTAGATCCCATGGCTTCCTGAAAATGCTCCCAAAAATGAGTGGTAAACTTGGAATCTCTATCAGAAGTGATGCTCACTGGAACACCATGTAGTCTTACAACTTTTCTTACATACATATCTGCCAAAGCGCTAAACGTATCCGTAGACTTCATAGGTAGGAAGTGAGCTGACTTGGTTAATCGATCCACGATCACCCAAACACCGTCATGGTTCCTCTTGGTTCTAGGCAATCCCATAATGAAGTCTATCGTAATGTGTTCCCATTTCCACATAGGTATAGGTAGGGGATGTAACAATCCTGCCGATCTCTGGTGCTCTACCTTAACCTGCTGGCACGTTAGACATTTTGCTACAAACTCAGCTATATCTCTCTTCATGCTAGTCCACCAATGCACCTTGCGAAGATTGTGATACATCTTCGTATTTCCTGGGTGCAACGTGTACTTAGTGGCATGTGCTTCTGTCAAAATCAACTTCTTCAACTCATCATCATGTGGAACGCATATACGATTTCTATACCTCAAAATTTCATCATTACTAAAACTGAATTCTGAGATCATACCTGACTGCATCTGATTCATAGCCTCAATGCATCTATCATCTTCCTTTTGAGCAATCCGAATTCTTTCCATCTAGTCTGGCTCAATCCTCAAACTAGCCATCATTCCAAATTGCTCATTAGGCATAACATTTAAATTGAGGCTTGCAAATTGTTCCATCAACTCATGCTCTTTGATCATCAAGTAGGCTATCATACTTACATGCTTTCGGCTCAGAGCATCCGCCACCACATTAGCTTTCCCCGGGTGGTACAATATCTCACAATCATAATCCTTCAGGAGCTTAAGCCATCTTCTTTGTCTCAGGTTTAATTCTCTTTGAGAGAACAAATATTTCAGACTTTTGTGATCCGTAAAAATCTGAAATCTCTCACCATACAAGTAATGCCTCCATATCTTTAGAGCAAATACTACTGCAGCTAACTCCAAATCATGAGTTCGGTAGTTCTTCTCATGGTCCTTTAGCTGTCTAGAATCATATGCTACTACCTTACCATGCTGCATTAACACACATCCCAAACCTTGCCCGAGGCATCACTATATACTGCAACTCCTCCTGAACCACTAGGAATGGTGAGGATAGGTGTAGTCGTTAGCCTGTGCTTCAACTCTTGGAAGCTACTCTCACAGGCATCATTCCATTCATACTTCACTTCCTTGCGCGTCAAGCGCGTCAATGGAGCAGCCAACTTTGAGAAACCCTCCACAAATCTTTGATAGTAGCCAGCTAAACCCAAGAAACTCCTAATCTCCGTCACAGTCTTCGGTCTTTCCCATTGAACCACCGCTTCAATCTTTGATGGATCGACCGAAACTCCATCTTTACTGATAACATGATCTAAAAAGGAGATTTGGTTCAACTAGAAATCACACTTACTTAGCTTGGCATACAATCCTCTATCTCTGAGGGTCTCCAAAACAATCTTCAAATGCTGCTCATGCTCTTCCCGAGACCTCGAGTACACCAAGATGTCATCGATGAAGACAATGACAAACTGGTCCAAGTACTGCTTGAACACATCGTTCATCAGGTTCATGAAGGCTGCGGGTGCATTGGTCAGACCAAATGGCATCACTAGAAACTCGTAGTGACCATACCATGTCCTGAATGCAGTCTTAGGTATATCTTCGTTTTGAATCTTCAACTGATGATATCCCGACCTCAAGTCTATCTGAAAAAGACTTGTGCACCCTTTAGTTGATCAAAGAGGTCATCTATCCTGGGAAGAGGATACTTGTTCTTGATGGTCACTTTATTCAACCACCTATAATCTATGAACAGCCTCATGCTGCCATCCTTCTTCCAGACAAATAGCACAGGAGCACCCCCAAGGGGATACGCTAGGTCGTATGAATCCCTTATCCAGCAACTCCTGAAGTTGCTTCTTCAACTCTTCCAATTCCACTAAGGCCATCCGATAGGGAGATCTCAAAATGGGCTCAGTCCTCGACACCAAATCGATCGTGAACTCCACTTCCCTATCCGGAGGAAGTCTTGGAAGATCATCCGAAAATACCTCTGGAAAATCCTTAACTGTGAGACCCGATTTTATTACACTGTACACCATATTTGTACATGATTGATAGTGGAAATAAATTCTTTTAGTGACATTAAATAAATATTAAATGTGAATTTCCACTCTTCATTTTAACTATTGGAAATTATGACTTATAGTATGGTGTATAAAAGAAAGAAAAACAAACATCAAAGTGCAACAAGAAATAGATGGGATTTAATCTTGGTAAAAAGGTTGAAGATAGTATTTATGGTGTGAAAGCATTAAATGAAGCATGAACAAATGTGAAGAATCAAGGCTGGAAGGTGTGAAAGGGAATAAATGGCTGTTGGACAAATGAAGAAAAAATGAGATAAAAAAGTCAATAATAGTTGACTGGAAATGGCGTGGAGAGGAAGGAGAAAAGAAGAGAAAAACTTAGTCAAAACGTGCAGAAATTGCTTCCCATAGCCGTTCCACTTACTGCAGTTTTCTACAAGTTTTTAATGCATGAAAGACGTGAAATGATGAAAGAAAACGGGATAAGAAACAAGTGGTAGGTTCTAATTGGATTAGCATGGCTATATAAGAAGAAATACATGAGGAAAAACCGACTGAAGCAAACTTCATCTTCTTCGAAAAACCCCATTACTACTTCTTGCCCATCCTGTGTTACTGCAAATTTACACCTTGTTTCTTCCGTTCCTTCCATACTTGAGCCATGAAACTTCATCCTTTAGTTAGCTAAACCTCTTCTCCATCGTTGAAGAGCTAAGGAATAAGCAAAGTAAAGCTAAGTGAGATAGAAAGCAATTTGTTTCTGGAAGTGCAACTCAGTTAAGGTGAGTTCCATATTTCTATGGTTCTCTTGATATTCAATGTTAGATTTTTGTGTTTTACAACATAATAAACATAGATATAGCCTTGTTTTAGTTAAATCTTGTTAGAATATATAAGAAACTAGAACAAGATGTAGGCTGGAAAATAATCGAGAATGAATAAGGAAAGTACTGAAAATGGTGTAAAAATGATGATAAATAGGCGAGCCCACCTCTGAATAGAAAGCCACGTATGGCGAACTCAAATGCATAGGCATGGCGAGTTGAAATGTTAGGCGAGCTCCCACAAATAAGCCAATATATGAATGGCAAGAATGTTGGGCGAACTCCCACATATAAGCCAACATGAATGGCGAGTAATGTTAGGCGAGCTCTCACGTGTAAGTCAATTAACGAATGGTGAACTCTGTTAGGCGAATGGCGAACTCTGTTGGGCGAATGGCGAGCTTTGTTGGGCGAGCAGTAGATTAGTCTCAAATCTCGCCAAAGTGATTGGAAATATTCGAAAAGAAAATATTAATAGTTTTAGGAAATATTCAAAAAAAAATATTAATAGTTTTAATAAATTATTTTGCAGCCGGGAATTAAGGACTTGGTAAAAGCGATCGGGAAGCAAGGCTACGTAAGACCAGGTAAGGGAGTAGTATGTGAAGTAAAATGCATGTCCTGTGGAGTAAATATTATGAAAATATTGAGAAATTGTTTTGGTTTATGACATGCATTAGTTTAATAAATTGTTTTGATTTGGGCGAACTGGTAAAGGGCGGGCGAGCCAATGATAGGCGACCCCTTTTATGATGTTTTGCGCGGGCGAACCCTGTTTTAACAAAATTTCGGGCGAGCCAAAGAAAAATGAACCATGTTTTTATAAAAATGGGCGAGTTGACCATGGAAGTGCCGCATTGGGTGAGTTGACCATAGGCAATGCCAAAATGGGCGAACTGACCATGGGCGAGCCAGTTTAACTTGTTTTTAAATGCTAATATTGGCGGACGAACACTAGTTCACCGCAATGGGCAAGTTGACCATGGGTGAGCCACTATGGGCGAGCTGACCATGGGCGAGCAAATTTGTTTTGTATTTTTCTCACACGAAAAATGGTGAGATTTTGGGCTGGTTTTATTACGTTTATAAACAAAAAATATAAAACCTTTTTGGAAAACAAATCATTTTGGGAAAATGATAATATTGGTGAAATAATTCCTTAAAGGTTCTTTATGAGATATAAATTGATTTTAAGACATTAGGCCCCTAGTTTCATGCATTATTATTCACGAGGCTGATGGACCCGCCAAGTCATCAAAGGTCTCGAGGTCACCTAGCAAGTGGACCCGAGGACCACCTATAGATTATGGCCATAGATCTACTGTATCACTGTGGAGATGATTACTACGTTCCTGGAGGGGGGAGGGAACGATAATAGCATGATTTAATTGTAGGGTGATGCCTAATCTCAACTTATTGATTTCTGTTTACGGAGAGGATTTACTGAATCCTATTTACTGTTTACTATATTATATTGTAAACTGTTTAGCCAGTGATTTGAATATCAAAGACTGTTTACTATATCCATTGTTTTCCCTATTGGGTTTATTGTTAAGTAAAATAAACGTTTTGGGGGGATATAGTTTTATTTGCATAAAGCAGCATACACCTTCCTTACTGAGCACGTTGTCGCTCACCCCTTATTTTCCACTCCACAGATTGTTGCTCTTGGATTAAGAGAATTACCTTCCAGAGATTATCGACTGCTAGAGTCAACAGATATTCGATATCGAAGGTATATTATTTTCTTTTATATATTCAGTAAAATTGTACAGTACTACTTTAAATAGAAGGGAATGTATATACATCTTAAGGAAATAATGTAACAATTCATATTTCCATATTAGTATGAGGAATAAGAGTACTAATTCTTATTAAAGTGTTAGGAGTTGTTAAGCATCACGGACAGTCCAACCGGTAAGTAAGTGGAATTTATAAATAAATATTATGTTATACTATGGATTTGGGATGTTACAGATTTTAATGGTATCAGAGCAGGGTTGGTCGAATGTCTAGTGATGCTTAAAACGAAAAGTGAATATAAACATTCCCGGTAGTACTGTATAATATGAATATATAATTGATATACTAATGATAAGTGACAAATGATCTCTGTGGAATAGATATGAGTACAAGGAGAGTGACACGCTTAGTTAGAGATATAAGCCGAGATAGGGCAGCACAGATTCCGGAGCTGCAGACACCGGAACCTGCCCCAAGACCTGTATAGCCAGAGAGCATTGATACTCGTGTGAGTCGAGTGGAGAGGTTAGTAGCCGATTTCATGGCTATGTATCAGGCGGATAGAGCCACGAATAGGGCGGAGAGGGAGAGAGCCGCAGCTCCTGCAGCTCCAATAGAGGCACCAGCACCGCCACAGCCGGCACCAGATATACCCGAGCCTCAGCCTATTCCACCACCGGCACCTCAGCCACAGGTAGCTCCACCACAGTCATTGATTCAGCCACCTCGAGAGGCGGAGTCCTATTGTGATGTGGCACCGGTGAAATCATTTAGAAAGTTAGATCCTTCGAAATTTAAGGGAGCTAGGGATCCAATCGCAGCAGAACAATAGGTTATTGAGGTCGAGAGATTACTTAAGATTATGAGATGTTCAGAGATGGAGAAAGTAGGCCTAGCAGTATTCCAGTTGGCAGATGATGTGAGACATTGGTGGAAGGCCACTCAGACCATATTATTTGCTAAGCATCAAGATCTGTCCTGGGATATTTTTGTGGATGCTTTTCGGAGGCAGTATATTCCTGACACTGCTCAGCAGGAATTTATGGATTTATTTCAGAGCAGTACGTCAGTGAATGAGTATGAGGCCAAATTTACTACATTGAGCCGTTTTGATCCACAGACTAATACAAATGCCAGATATAAGATTGAGAGGTTTAGGGCTGGTTTGAGACTCTCCATCAGAATGAAGCTAGCCCTATTTGATATACAGACTTATGATGAGATAGTTCGACGGGCTCAGCTATGTGAGAGGGATTATGAGCAGTACCAGCTCGATTTCAGTAGTAAGAGTAAAGGTAAAGCAAAGGGAAAGGCTAAGAGGTTTATGGAGGACAGATCAGGTAGAAAGCAGCCTAAGAGGACTAGACCTATGGGCATACAGATTTAAGAGGGCAGATTTAATAGATCAGTAGTTTCTACTCCTGCTAGTGGCCCCACCACTACTCAGAAAAGTGTTGCGACTTTATGTAGACATTGTGGAAGGTCACATGGGTCACGCCCTTGTCCTTTAATGTCTAAGGCATGTTTAATTGTGGACAGATGAGGCACTTTATCAGGAATTGCCCGATGCTCAAAGAATCAGCTGCTTCTACTATTCCTCCTGCATTACCTCAGATTGCAGCACCAGCAGCTCCGAGTGAGCCAGAGAAATCGACACCCTCACAACCTAGGCAGGCGACAGCTGCAGAGAAGGGTAAGAAGGTTGTGACTCAGGGTCGGGTGTACACGATGGATCAGGAGACTGCCGACGCCTCTATCGATGTGATTAAAGGTAAAGTTTATCTTTTTGATATTCTCGTAATTGCCTTATTTGATCCAGGTTCTAACCATTCGTTCTTATCGCCTACATGTGCTAACAGGACCCTAGTAGAGCCGGAGTTGTTAGGGTATACATTGCAAGTAAACCCTTTTTAAAGATTTCCAGAGGACAAAGATTGTATATAGGAATTGTAAATTAACTATAGGAGAGAAGGTTATGATAGCTAACCTAATTTTGTTGAATATATATGATTTTGACATCATTTTGGGTATGGATTGGTTAGCTGCGAACCATGTTAGTTTGTATTGTAATAGTAAGTTTATTACCTTCTCTCATCCCTAAAAGTGTATTGTAAAGTTATTGTAAATTAATAAAAAGTATGTGAATATATGTTTGTGAAATGACATGTGTACTGAAATTGTGGTTGTGTATGAATGTTTATGAAGGATATATTGCTAGTGTGGAGGATGTAGAGAGGAAACATCCAGAAATCCAAGAGATTCCTGTAGTTAAGGACTTCTCGGATGTATTTCCAGAGGATTTACCAAGGCTACCACCGGATCGAGAGAGAAAGTTTATGATCAAGTTGGTACCCGGTACGGAGCTGATTTCTAGACCCCCATATTGGATGGCACTGACTGAATTAGATGAGCTCAAGAAGTAGCTCCAAGAGTTATTAGATAAGGGATTTATATGTCCCAGTGTGTCACCGTGGGGAGCTCCAGTATTATTTGTTCGGAAGAAGGATGGAAGTCTCCGGTTGTGTATAGATTATTGGATGTTGAATCGAGCTACCGTTAAGAATAAGCATCCACTACCTAGGATTGATGACCTGTTTGATCAACTCAGGGGTGCATAGGTATTTTCCAAGATAGACCTTCGATCAGGCTATCACCAGTTGAAAATTAAGGAGTCAGATGTGCATAAGACAGCATTTCGGACTTGCTATGGTCACATGAGTTCCTAGTGATGCCTTTTGGGTTGACAAATGCCCCTACAGCTTTTATGAGTTTGATGAATGAGGTATTTCATCCATTTTTGGATAAGTTTGTCATAGTATTTATAGATAACATCTTGATTTATTCTAAGACTCAGGAGGAGCACGAGTAGCATTTGTAGATTGTTTTACAGACCCTCAGAGAGTGGAGGTTGTATGCAAAATTCAGTAAGTGTGATTTCTGGCTTGACCATATAATCTTTTTGGGACACATAGTGTCGAAGGACGGGGTGTCAGTTGATCCGTCCAAGATAGAGGCCATTGTACAGTGGGAAAGGCCTAACACCGTTACTGAGATACGTAGTTTCTTGGGTCTTGCCGGATATTATCGCAGATTTGTGGAGGGATTTTCTAGACTTGCTGCTCCATTGAAACGGCTCACACGTAAGGATGTGAAGTTTGAGTGGAATGATGCGTGTGAGCATAGTTTTCTCGAGCTTAAAAGGAGATTGACTAGTGCCCCCATATTAGCACTTCCTAGCGGATCAGGTGGATTTATGGTATATACCGATGCATCCGCTCAAGGTTTAGGGTGTGTGCTCATGCAGCATGGTCTGGTTATAGCCTATGGTTCTCGGTAATTGAAGGATCATGAGAGGAATTACTCGACGCATGATTTAGAGCTAGCTGCAGTAGTGTTTGCACTGAAGATATGGCGGCAATACTTGTACGGGGAGAAATTTCATATATATACAGACCATAAGAGTCTGAAGTATATATTCTCGCAACGAGAGTTAAATCTGAGGTAGCGACGGTGGATGGAATTGTTAAAGGATTTTGATTGTGAGATTTTGTATCACCCAGGTAAAGCTAATGTAGTAGCAGATGCACTGAGCCATAAGCATGTTGGCATGGTATCTTACATGATGATCAGGGTGCATGATTTGATGGAGCAGTTCTTGAGCCTCAGTCTGACAGTTATTTCCTCTGACCAGTATGGATTTACAGCTAGTTTTCGTATAGAGCCAGATTTGATGGATCGGATTAAAGAAGCTCAGGGGAGTGATGATTATTGCGTCGAGATAGCCAGTCAGATTCAGATGGGAATTATGTCGGATTTTGAGATTGGCACCGATGGAATACTGAGGTTTAGAGGCAGGATATGTGTTCCCAAAGATCAGCAAATTAGAGATTTAATTTTATCAGAGGCCCATACCTCTAGATATACATTACATTCGGGTAGTACTAAGATGTACCAGAATCTCCGGAGAGTGTATTGGTGGCCTAAAATGAAAAAGGACATCGCTGATTTTGTTGCTAGATGTCTAACATGCCAACAGATTAAGATTGAACATCAGAAGCCGGCAGGTATGCTTCGACCATTATTGATTCCTACGTGGAAATGGGAGCATGTTACTATGGATTTTATTATGGGATTACCACGAACCCGAAAGGGGTATGATGCTATTTGGGTGATAGTAGATAGATTGACTAAGTTTGCTCATTTCTTGGCCATGAGATCTACAGATTCAGTTAGTGCCTTAGCCGATTTGTATGTCAGGGAGATAGTGAGGTTACATGGTGTTCCAGTGAGTATCACCTCTGATAGGGACTCCCGCTTCACCTCTCATTTTTGAAAGAGATTTCAGGAGGCTATGGGATTCCAGCTGAATTTTAGCACCGCTTTTCATCCACAGACTGATGGACAGTCCGAGCGTATGATACAGACGCTTGAGGATATGTTGAGAGCGTGTGCACTAGATTCTAGAGGCTCATGGGATAATTACTTACCCCTGGTAGAATTTGCTTATGATAATAGCTTTCATACAAGCATTGGCATGGCACCTTATGAGGCCTTATATGGCAGACGATGCAGAACCCTGACAGCATGGGAAGAAGTGGGGGACCGTAAACTGTTAGCTCTCGATTTGGTCGAGCAGGCTTCCTGTGATGTACGGATGATTTGTGAAAGGCTCAGAACGGCTCAGAGTCTGCAGAAGAGTTACGCAGATACTAGACGCCGACCATTAGAGTTTGTAGCGGGTGATTATGTATTCTTAAAGGTCTCACCGTCCAAAGGTATAATGAGATTCGGGAAGAGAGGAAAGTTGAGCCCCCGATACATTGGGCCTTATGAGATCTTAGATCGCGTGGGAGATGTGGCATATCGGTTAGCACTACCACCAGAGTTGTCAGGAATGCATAACGTATTTCATGTCTCGATGTTGAGAAAGTACCATCCAGATCCTTCTCACGTGATTCGACATGAACCACTGGAGATCAGAGGGGACATGAGTTACGTTGAGAAACCGGTACAGATTCTGGATAGGAAGGATAAAGTATTGCGATCTAAGACGATTCCTTTGGTTAAAGTGCTCTGGCAGTATCATAATGAGGAGAAGGCTACTTGGGAGTTAGAGAGCCTTATGCGTGAGAGGTATCCAGAGCTCTTCCAGTGACAGGTCCAAGTGATATTTGGAGGACCAAATTTCTTAAGGTGGGGAGAAATGTGAGACCCGATTTTATTACACTGTACACCATATTTGTACATGATTGATAGTGGAAATAAATTCTTTTAGTGAAATTAAATAAATATTGAATGTGAATTTCCACTCTTTATTTTAACTATTGGAAATTATGACTTATAGTATGGTGTATAAAAGAAAGAAAAACAAACATCAAAGTGCAACAAGAAATAGATGGGATTTAATCTTGGTAAAAAGGTTGAAGATAGTATTTATGGTGTGAAAGCATTAAATGAAGCATGAAAAAATGTGAAGAATCAAGGTTGGAACCAAATGGAAGGTGTGAAAGGGAATAAATGGCTGTTGGACAAATGAAGAAAAAATGAGATAAAAAAGTCAATAATAGTTGGCTGGAAATGGCGTGGAGAGGAAGGAGAAAAGAAGAGAAAAACTTAGTCAAAACGTGCAGAAATTGCTTCCCATAGCCGTTCCACTTACTGCAGTTTTCTACAAGTTTTTAATGCATGAAAAACGTGAAATGATGAAAGAAAACGGGATAAGAAACAGGTGGTAGGTTCTAATTGGATTAGCATGGCTATATAAGAAGAAATACATGAGGAAAAACCGACTGAAGCAAACTTCATCTTTTTCGAAAAACCCCATTACTGCTTCTCGCCCATCCTGTGTTACTGCAAATTTACACCTCGTTTCTTCCGTTCCTTCCATACTTGAGCCATGAAACTTCATCCTTTAGTTAGCTAAACCTTTTCTCCATCGTTGAAGAGCTAAGGAATAAGCAAAGTAAAGCTAAGTGAGACAGAAAGCAATCTGTTTCTGGAAGTGCAACTCAGTTAAGGTGAGTTCCATATTTCTATGGTTCTCTTGATATTCAATGTTAGATTTCTATGTTTTACAACATAATAAACATAGATATAGCCTTGTTTTAGTTAAATCTTGTTAGAATTTATAAGAAACTAGAACAAGATGTAGGCTGGAAAATAATCGAGAATGAACAAGGAAAGTACTGAAAATGGTGTAAAAATGATGATAAATAGGCGTGCCCACCTCTGAATAGAAAGCCACGTATGGCGAACTCAAATGCATAGGCACGGCAAGTTGAAATGTTGGGCGAGCTCCCACAAATAAGCCAATATATGAATGGTGAGAATGTTGGGCGAACTCCCACATATAAGCCAAAATGAATGGCGAGTAATGTTAAGCGAGGTCCCACGTGTAAGTCAATTAACGAATGGCGAGCTCTGTTGGGCAAATGGCGAGCTCTGTAGGGCGAGCAGTAGATTAGTCTCAAATCTCACCAAAGTAATTGGAAATATTTGAAAAGAAAATATTAATAGTTTTAGGAAATATTCGAAAAGAAAATATTAATAGTTTTAATAAATTATTTTGCAGCCGGGAATTAAGGACTTGGTAAAAGCGATCGGGAAGCAAGGCTACGTAAGACCAGGTAAGGGAGTAGTATGTGAAGTAAAATGCATGTCCTGTGGAGCAAATATTATGAAAATATTGAGAAATTGTTTTGGTTTATGACATGCATTAGTTTAATAAATTGTTTTGATTTGGGCGAACTGGTAAAGGGCGGGCGAGCCAATGATAGGCGACCCCTTTTATGATGTTTTGGGAGGGCAAACCCTGTTTTAACAAAATTCCGAGTGAGCCAAAGAAAAATGAACCATGTTTTTATAAAAATGGGCGAGTTGACCATGGAAGTGCCGCATTGGGTGAGTTGACCATGGAAGTGCCGCATTGGGCGAGTTGACCATGGGCAATGCCAAAATGGGCGAACTGACCATGGGCGAGCCGCTATGGGCGAGCCAGTTTAACTTGTTTTTAAATGCTAATATTGGCGGGCAAACACTAGTTCACCGCAATGGGCGAGCTGACCATGGGCGAGCCACTATGGGCGAGCTGACCATGAGCGAACTTATTTGCTTTGTATTTTTCTCACACGAAAAATGGTGAGATTTTGGGCTGGTTTTATTATGTTTATAAACAGAAAATATAAAACCTTTTTGGAAAACAAATCATTTTGGGAAAATGATAATATAGGTGAAATAATTCCTTAAAGGTTCTTTATGAGATATAAATTGATTTTGAGACTTTAGGCCTCTAGTTTTATGCATTATTATTCACGAGGCTGATGGACCCGCCAAGTCATCAGAGGTCTCGAGGTCACCTGGCAAGTGGACCCGAGGACCACCTATAGATTATGACCATAGATCTACTGTATCCCTGTGGGGATGATTACTACGTTCCTGGAGGGGGGAGGGAACGATGATAGCATGATTTAATTGTAGGGTGATGCCTAATCTCAACTTATTGATTTCTGTTTACAGAGAGGATTTACTGAATCCTATTTACTATTTATTATATTATATTTTAAATTGTTTAGCCAGTGATTTGAATATCAAAGACTGTTTACTATATCCATTGTTTTCCCTACTGGGTTTATTGTTAAGTAAAATAAACGTTTTGGGGGGATATAGTTTTATTTATATAAAGCAGCATACACCTTCCTTACTGAGCACGTTGTCGCTCACCCCTTATTTTCCACTCCATAGATTGTTGCTCTTGGATTAAGAGAATTACCTTCCAAAGATTATCGACTGTAAGAGTCAGCAAATATTCGATATCGAAGGTACATTATTTTCTTTTATATATTCAGTAAAATTGTACAGTACTACTTTAAATAGAAGGGAATGTATATACATCTTAAGGAAATAATGTAACAATTCATATTTCCATATTAGTATGAGAAATACGAGTACTAATTCTTATTAAAGTGTTAGGAGTTATTAAGCATCACGGACAGCCCAACCAGTAAGTAAGTGGAATTTATAAGTAAATATTATGTTATACTGTGGATTTGGGATGTTACATTAACGACTGGGATTTCAGGAAGTTCAGGACGTTTCTGATCTACGTCCTCCACATAAGCAATAAATCCTTCACATCATCATACATATTGTCCATCACTTTCATTTGCCATTAAATCAAGAAATAAACATACTTTAACATTAATCACTTGAAAATTTTATAACATAGCTAACGGGTGAAGAAAATGTTACACTCTTAGCATAACAGTCTAATATGAGATGATTATTAGCTAACCAATCCATACCCCAAAGTAACATCAAATCCATACATATTTAGTAGGACTAGGTCAGCTATAGATTCTCTTTCTCCTACCCATAGCTTACAATTTCTATACACTAGTTCCACCAATTGTGATTCCTTAAGTGGTGTGCTTATTTGCAATAAGTGTTCTAAAGGCTCAGGCTCAACAAGCATTTTCATAGCAATCATTGGTGAAACAAATGAATGCGTGGAGCCTGGATCAAATAATGCAGTAACACTTATATCAAACAAGTAAATCTTACCTTTAATCACTTTGGACGAGGCATCGGCAGATTCTTCGTCGATGGCAAACACTCGTCCTTGGGTCATAGCTTTCTTTCCCTTCTCGGAAGCAGTGGCCTTTGGTTTTGGTTTAGGGGTCTTGTCAGATTCCTCGGGTATTCTTTGGTCTCTGTGAGGGCAGTCCCTAATCATGTGCCCTTTCTCCCCACATCTAAAGCATGCACCACTCGTCAAGCGACATGGCTATGATCTGTGAAACTTCTCGCATTGCTCACACCTTTACATCGTGCTCTTTGGTAAGCTAGCGGTACTTCCAGCTAGGTATTGGGATCTCTCATCACTGATCTTGATCTCGGTAGCTCTAGGAGTTCCTGTGTCATTATCATCATCATCGTAACTCCAATTGCAATATAATTCCATATAACCATTAAATTAATCTAGAGATCATCTTTCTATACTTTACTTACCTATCGACACTCCTTCAGATCGTCTACTTCTCCAATATGGATACCTATCACTCGAAGCTTTCTCATCCGACTTTCACTTCATTGGTTCTTTGCCTTTACCCTTAGCTCGAAAGTCAGCATGATGAAGATCATAGTCCTGCTCACATAACTGAGCCTTACGGACCACCTCTCCATAAGTGGTAATATCCATATGATACAGCTTAGATCGGCTCGAGGACTTCAATCCCTCTATGAATCTGTAAATCTTGTGTCCTTCATCTCTGAGGACCTCTGGGTCGAATCTACTCAAGGTAGTAAACTTCGATTCAAATTGATTCACCATCATTGTACCTTGAGTCAAGCTCAGAAACTCAATCTTCAGCCTATTCTGATCCATGCGTGGGATGTACTGCTCATTAAAAGCTTCCACAAATCGATCCCACGTAACTTCATCATATCGGGCCTCCAACACGGTCCGAGTGGCTTGCCACCAAAACTCCGCATCATCTATCAATAAGTAAGCGGCCAAGCCTACCTTCTCCCTCTCGGAACAGGGCATGTACTCAAAGGATTTTAGAACTGCTTTCATCCAGTTCTCTGCGGTCAACATATCTCTTTCCCCCTTAAACTTGGGCGGATCCAACTTCTTGAATTCTTTTATCAAAGCCACACTACAATAGGCCTTAGGATCCCGCCTTCCCGTAGCTGGGACTGGTGGGGGTATCTCTGTAGGAGGAACAGCAGGTGTTGCTGCTGGGGTACTTGTGGCCACATTCGAAAAGCTTAACATAAACTGGGTGAACATAGTGGCCAAATTCTCCATATGCTTCTTCATTTTAGCTAGCCTCGTATTCGGGCTATGCGGTGGAGATGGATGAGGAGACGAAACTGGGGGCTGTTCTTCACGACCCCGTCCTCTTCCTTTACTTGTACCTCTTCTTCGTGAGCTCATGCTATAAATATAATCATCATTAAGCTCTTTAGTATAACTATAAACAGTTATACTATGCATATGTATTCAGATAAGTACAGTACAATTGAGGATATACTCTATTTCTAGCTTCTTGACACTGATAAACTACCAATCAAATCGCTCTGATACCAATCTGTGACGTTCTCGCCACTACATCTTATAACCTAACTTTTTCCTTATTATCTTATCCGACTTAAATTTGATTTAGTTCATCAGTGTCATTCATTCCTTACCCTTAAGCTAAATATTAAATAGCTTATAGAAATTAATTACTTTTCCTAGACATAAAAATGATATATATAAATATCATTCCATTCCACAGGATCTTATACATCATCTTAACTTACATCCCCGATATCTTATATACATAAATGCTACTTGTACTGTACCGTAGCTGAATTACAATTTACTTTACATAAGCATATAAGTATACCTTCTATGCTAACTGGGAAGCGTCTTTTGAAGGTACACTCAAATCTTTCGAAAGCAAGCTCCTCTAATCGGAGCAAGGTTCACCTTAGGAAATCTGTAGGAAAAATGGTCGTAAAAGGGTTAGTTTATGCTCAGTAAGAAATTTATGTAAAAGAGCGTACTATGCCTCTATATGTATTTTTCCTACTTGGCTCTATAATGTCATGTAAAGCATTATAAAGCATGCATCATAAATATCTTTCATGCATTGTTTGCAACCATGCATGTTTATTTCAAATGACATGGCAAACATACTTTGTATGCTTCTTCAAAATAGCATACTTATAAAACATGCATCATACTTCTTTCTTTAAAACATCATACTTCATAAACTTGCTTTTAAACATACATCGTATACTTGAAACATATATCATACTTCTTTGCTTCAAAACATACATCATATATCCTTTGAAATAGGATGGAGACTATGTACAATTATTTAAGCGATTGCATCATTATATAAATCATTTATACCCATTTATATGATTCTAATCATGCATTAGTACAGTGGTGCACCATGCAGAGGTCAGGGATTCTCTCCTGCCTTTAGTAATACCACAGTGAACACTAGTCAGGTGTCACTTGTGGTCTTGAGGATCGACTAGGGTTCCTCGCTTAACATACATATTACTGAGGACTTGATCAGAGTCTCTCAGCCATCAGAAACGCATGATCATCATGCATTCCATAGTCTCAAAACATTTATTATATGCTTTTTCAGAAAACACTTTTGTGTTTAAATCAAATAAGCTTTGAAAGCTCTTTTCATACATGGCAATCGACTGGCCTCATAGGGCAGTCGGCTGCAGCTTCATAACTTCCTGTATCGAAATTATTTTCATTTAAAATTTCGATATTTTCATTTTTGAAAACATATAAGGGCAATCGGCTGGTCCATATGGCAGTTGACTGGTTTTCAAACAGAATGCTTCTTCAGAAATAGCAGTCGACTGGTCATATAGCATTCGACTATTTTTGAAACAGAATGCTTCTGGAAAATTAGCGGTCGACTGGTCTCATAGGGCAGTCGGCTGGTTTTCAAACATAATGCATTTTAGCAAATAGCAGTCGACTGTCCCATATAGCAGTCGACTGGTTTGAAACAGAATGATTCTGGGTAAATAGCAGTCGACTGGCTTACATAGCAGTCGACTGGTTTGAATCGATTTTTGGAAAACAGTGTTTTGGATATCTTTAGGCAGTCGACTGCTCCTAACCTAATTGGCACTAAGAGACAAGTCTGAAAATGTAACTTTTCCTGTACAAAACAGCTGGTGTTTCTCTCCAAATCACATAAAAACATCATAAACCATGCGGATATATCCGCCTTTCATCCGTTACATAAATTTCTTACCTCGATTCCTTCGAGAACGCGAAATCACTTGGCGCGTCAACCCTAGCTTTTTTACTTCTTCAAAGCTATAACATCAAATCAATTTAAACCTTTAAACAATCATGATACATACATCATACCAACTCAGTACAACTCCTTATCATGAACGAAATTGCAAGAATCATCTTCTTCTCTTACCTTTGCTAGAGGCCAAAATCTCAAACTTTGAGATCTCCTCCAATACTTGGATTCAATCCACCAAACTTTGGATATCACTTAGTCTAGTGACAAGGATCGTTTTTCATTCAACAAACTAAATGAATCGATGGATGGATGAGGGGGTTTGTTAAGGTAACTTGGGATGGAAACTTAGAGAAAATGGAGGAAGAACGCGAGGGAGAGCTGGGAAGGGGCTGGCGTGGGAGTGAAGAAAAGATGATGACTCATGCTTCATGCATTAATTGCATGCCTTATCATCCCTTATCACAGCCATAATCTTCCCCTTGACCTTTTGACTCATTTGACCATTTAATTCCTCTTCTCCTTTCTTCAACAGCCACATGTCCATTTAACTCCAATCAAAATTTTGATTTTGTTTCTTGTCTTATACCTTTAATATTTCCTGATATCAACATTAATTCATGTGACTAATTGACATTCAACTTTATTATTTCTTCCATATTCCGTACATCATTCATACATCAATTACACATCAAACTTCATATTTATTTTATTTATTTCAGATTGTAATGCTTTACAAATATGGAGGAATTACATGGAAATTGGGGATTTCACAGAATCTTAGTTCCCTGTTTTTGGTTTGGAACTCACTTTTTATGTGCAATAGTAAGAAAATTATTTGGAAGACCATCTTTTTTGCCATTGTGTGGTCTATTTGGTTAGCTAGGAATGATTTGATTTTCAACTCCAAAGATTGCTCGTTCGATCAAATTTGTCTTCTGATTGCTGCTCGTTGTAGCTGGTGATTGAAAGTGATTAGTTCTAGTCTTGATATCAATAATTCACTTCTCAATCTTTAAGATTTATCAATCCCTGTGAAGAAAAAAGCAACAAGATCAAAAGTGTGTTGGTATCCTCCTTCGAATGGCTCTTGGAAAATTAATGTAGATGGCTCTTCCCTTGGAAATCGGGGTACAACAAGAATTGGTGGGGTTATCAGAGATTGTAATGGTAACATAAAGCTTATCTTCTCGAAGAACATTAGGGCGGTGGAACCTTTTTTGGCAGAACTCCTCGCTATTATTGAAGCCCTTACTATCATCACCAATGCCAGCTTGAATCATTTACCTCCTCTGATTATAGAGAGTGATTACCAGGTTGTTATTTTGTGGCTTCATGACGTTGATAAGAGTCTTTAGAGATACAACAATCTAATCAACAAGATGCACAACCTTACTTTGTATCTTGGTGTGATTTCTTTTGTTCATGTTTTTAGAGAAGCTAACTATTTGGCTGATTACTTAGCCAAACTTAGGGCTTATAGAAAAATTGATCTTGTAGCTTGGCTCTAAATTTTTTCAATAAAATTCTTCAACTTTCA
The DNA here is from genome assembly GCA_032173925.1 of Heritiera fomes. NCBI lineage: Eukaryota > Viridiplantae > Streptophyta > Magnoliopsida > Malvales > Malvaceae > Heritiera > Heritiera fomes. The sequence continues at coordinate 8,845,366 of JAPDPM010000021.1, read as the reverse complement.
AATATATATATATATATATATATATATATGAAAAATAGTAAAACATGTTAACACTTAAACTAAAAAAAGTTAAATATAATTTTACTTATATTATTTATCTAACTAATAAAAGATATTATAATCACATACTTTGTATTTATTTTTATCTATTTACAAAAAACAAGAATAATATAAATAGAGGTGGCAAAGGGGCTGGTTTGGGCAGGTTCGGTCTAGGTTATCTTTGAGTTCAAGTTATTTCGGGTTCAGGCTATTTCAAATTTGTGCTTTTTCGCGTTTGGATTTTTTCGGGCTTGGGTACTTCTACTTTTTGGTTTTTTGTTTCAGGCATTTTCGAGTTCGATTATTTTTAGGTTCAGACTAGTTTCAGGTTCATACGAGTTTAGTGAGTTTAGTCAAATTATTCTGAAATTTTATAAGTTATAAATTTTTTTTTTTTTATAATTTTGAATGTAATAATTAATTTATGTTTTATATAATTAAATAAAAATATAATCGAATTATTAAAGTAAAGTTAAAATTTAATAAATATTCATATAAATATAATTTTTTACATTTTAATGTTTTTATTACTTGATAATGATTTTTTTTAATTTTCTATGATATTCACATTTATTATAAAATATATAATTTTATATTAATAATTATATAAAAGTTTATTTTTTAAGTGAGCCAAAAAAATATATGTAGTAAAACTAAAGGAAAGTGAAAATCTAAAAGCATTTGCTATACAAGTAAATAACTAACAAATTATAAATAAATCACACTAAATAATTAAACATTTATATAAATGGCTTTATATCTTAATAATAATAATTTATTGGGTTATTGCATTTTTTTTTCGGGTCAAAGTTGAGCCACTGAAATTTGAACACTTTTAGTTCAAAAAAAATTGTTTTATTTTTGTTTTATTAGTTTTTTTAATAATTTTATTATATTTTTAATTTTACATTTATTTTGTTTTTAAATACCAATATAATTAATAATTAAATTAAATCTAACCGTACTTGTACACATTAAAAACTACTTAATATTATTAATAATTGGTCAACTAATTACCTCAATTTTATATCTATTTTGTTTTTGATTCATACATAAATCATAATATTAACATTATTATATTAAATATAACCGTACTCGTACACACTAATTAATCAAATATCTCCTTAAAATTTAGAATATTGAATTAAAAAAGTTATATACATCAACTGACATTATATTAATAAATAATAACATTTATTATAATCATATCATATGCAGTTATATACCGATAAGTACTAATTTTTCATGTTCACATTAACATAATAACATTAGATATATATTAATTGATCGAATATCTAATTAAAATGTTAAATAGTAGATATTAATAAACTAATTAATATAATGTTAGTTATTTAAATATAATTAATCATAATATTATTAAATTATAAAAACAAATATTATTAAAATTATTGCTTACACAACAATACTACTATAGTATATTATTAAATTACAATTTAATTTACTATTAGAAATATTATTATTATCTACACTTTAATTTTATATTTAATAGATAATAAATAAATTATTTTTAATAAATAATAAATTCTATCATAATAATATTTACGCATTAAAAGATTATCTAATTTATTTTTAAAAGTTATTATAATATAATATATAAATCATTGTTATAAGATACTCAATTGGAATCTTACTAATATAATAAATAATTAATTACCAATAGCTTGATTTATTCATGTATTTTATTAAAATTACAACTTACACAATAACACTACTACAGTATATTTTTAAATTATAATTTATTATTATAAATAATTATTTTTATCCATATTTTAATTTTGTAATTAAAAAAGTATATCCTTTATTTATTTATTTTTGAATAATAATTATATAATTATAATTCAAATTTTTTCGTGTTATAAATTTAGTTTTTAACGAGTTTCGAATCGGATCGATCTCGATTTCAAATCGTATTATGTGACATCCCAGTCACGACACATTTACTTATAACTTTTTCCTCTTATTACATAAACTTGATTAGACTTGCTCATCAATGTCATTTCTTCTTCTTCTTGAACTTAGTATTTAGTAGTTCATCATCAATAATTTTAACTTCAATTAAAACATAAAAATGATATATATACATATCATTCCTTCCTATAGGATCTTACACATCTTACTTAACCTAAATCCTCGAAATCTTACATACATTATTGTTAGCTTGTACTGTATCATAGCTGAATTACAGTACACTTCACATGATTACATAAGTATATCTTCAATATTGACTAGGAAGCGTATCTCAAAGGTAACTTACAAGATCCACTAGTAGGCTCTTCTATCGAGAGTGAGGGATCACTTCAAGTGGTCTGTATGAAAAATGTTTCGTAAAAGGGTGAGTTTACTCTCAATAAGAAAAATATGTAAAAGAGCGTACTATGCCTCTATATGCAGTTTTCCTGCTTGGCTCTATAATGTCATGTAAAATCATTATAAAGCATATTCATATACTTTCATTAAATATATAAATTCTTCATAATAGCATATGCTTATAAATCAAATAAATCATGTACTTCTTTAAATTAGCATATGCAAACATACTTCACGTACTTTCTTGAAAACATACTTCGTATACTTTCTTTCAAATATCATTTGCAAACATACATACTTTTGAAAACAGGGCAGTCGACTGGTCCATATAGGCAGTCGGTTGGTTTCTCAAACAGAATACTTTTTAAATAGATAGCAGTTGACTGGTTTTGAAACAGAATGCTTTTTAACAAATAGCAGTCGACGTCCCATATAGTAGTCGACTGGTTTGAAACAGAATATATTATGAAAAAATAGCAGTCGATTGGCTTACATAGTGGTCGACTGGTTTGTCTCAGTTTTCGAAAAACTACGCTTTGGTTGTCTCTAGGCAGTCGGCTGCTACTTAAGGTAGTCGGTTGCTCCTAGCCTAATTGGCACTAGGAGTAAAACTCGAAAATCATATTTCCTCCACTTAAAACAGCTGGTACTTCTTTCCAAATGACATTTAAAACATCTTAAAACATGTGGACATAGCCACCCTACGTCCGTTACATAAATTTCTTACCTCAATAGCCAATAATCCTCAAGCTTGGTTGCATCAACCTTAGCCTTTCACTTCACTTCTTCAAAGCTGCATAATTCATAACAAATCAAACCTTTAAGAAACCTTTATATCCATACTCTACCAACTCAATTCAACTCCAAACCATGAATAAAATCAACTAAAACCACTTCCATCTCTTACCTTTATAAATCACCAAATAACATAATTTCTGATCTCCTTAAACACTTTGATTCAGCCTTTGATATTAAAGGCATGAGTAGAGCAAGTGATCAGGATCATTTTTCCTTAAGTGAGCTTAACAATTTGGTCACTGAGTAGGGGTGTTTGTCAAGGTAAGTATGAATGGAACTTAGGGAAAAATGGAGTGGAACGAGAGAGGGAGAGGGCTAGGAAAAAGGGGCTGCCTATTGGTGATGGCTGATGAGGATGATGACTAATGAATTTTTGCATTAAATGCATGTTAATCCCCTAATCATCTCAGCCATGCTTCCTTGACCCTTTGACCTTTAATTCTCTTCCTTTTCTTCCCTTTTCTCATATCAACCACATATACCATTAAATTATGAAAATCTGATATTTGTTTTATCATCATCCAATTAAATCATTTCATCTCAACCTTTGACCATCATTATTTGACCATTCACTTAATTGGTCTCTTTTCTTTCATTTGTCAGCCACATCTCATTATACCAACTAAAAATCTAATATTAATTTTTTTCTCATGCTTCAATTAATCTTACAATATTAGAATTTCATCTTGACTATTTGACTATCAATCCCATCATTCTTCTATGTCCCATATATCATTCACACTTCATAATTTTCATATTTATTTACTTCTTTTAAGCTGAAATACTTTACAATCATAAGGAAAATACATGAAATTGGGGATTTCACATATTAGGCCCGAGTTACAGGGTTTTAAATAGTGGAGTATTAGTGGTATAGCAGCTACTATTTAGCGATAGCGCTGCCTACCGACACCGCTATTGACAAAAAAACGGAGGAGATCTTGAATCACAATAGTAGTGGTGTATTGCGGCTGCAAAAATCACCTAAAACGGTGAATAGTGACAATAACGGTCCGTTATTCGACTATTTCGTTTTTAACCCAAAAGTCATTCAAGCATCTTTGCTAATTTTTCACCCAAAAATCATTCTATATCTTAACTATTGACACTGCCAGAGATCAATTCATCCCAAAAAGACACAAAACAAAATAACCAACCTTAGATTGTTACTACCCGACATCAATTCATAAGCACCTGCAGAGACTTGACTGTTGACTTCTTGTTGTGCTACTACTACTACTGCTACCGCTACCGGCCAAGTGCTGCTGGGTTAGGTGGCTAGGAGGGTTGAAGAAAGACACTAGAGGCATGGCTTCATGGGTGGATTGAAGGGAGGGCAAGAATCATGGAGAGATTTGCAGGAAACTTGGGGGAGGGCGAGAGGTAAAGAAGGGAACGTGAATAGAGAAGAAGATAAGGATTGAAATCTGTAGATTAGTCATTAATTTTTTTATATATTTTAATTAAATCACAATTAAAAATGCATTTATGATATAATAAACTTAAAAATAATTTATGATAAAAATATTAAATCAATTAAATAAAGTCATAAAATATCATAAAAACATAAACTAATTGAAAAATCATTAACAGACATTAGGTATTAAATAATTAGTATATTAATTTTGTTATCTACCTCCATATAGGTATTATTTATTTCAATATTTGTTATTTTTTAATAATCATGAATAATTTCTTAAATATAAATATTTTATTATAATCTAAAAGAGCCGTAAATATTTTCAAGTAAATAAAAAACATAAAGGGGTCATAAATTATTTTCAAAATTATAAAATAAGAGTTATTATTATTAGAATTTTAACTATTACATTTTAGAGCAAGATGTGTAAAATTAAAAAAAACTCACAACCGCAATGACCACGATTATCTTCGTTACATCCGCAACCACAATAAACACAACATGATCGAAAATGTGACTGCAATCGCAATTTAAAACCTTGCCGGGTTATATCGGGTTCGAGTTGTGTCAAGTTTGGGTTTTTTTCGGGTTTGGGCTTTTGGGGTTTGTGCTTTTTCAATTTCGGACTTTTTCAGTTCGAGGTCTTTGATTTTTTTTGGTCAATTCGGATTGATTCAAGTTTGATATGAAAGGGCTTGGGCGAGTTTTCAAGCTCGGGTCCGGTTTTGATGTATATCACATCTGCACTGACGGGGTCGGAGTCCTATACTATCACCATGGTGTGCATAAGCTGGAATTCTATACTATATTTCTATCTCTTTCCAATATTTCTTAACGATTTTCCTTTGAGTCCAGGCATATATATGTGGGCAAAGCCAAGGTCTCCAACCGCTACAATGATAAAGAATAACACGAAATAGACGATGCAGTCATTCATTTCTTCAGACCTGATAATAAAAGCTCTGCTTTTTCTAGTTCTCTAATTACAAAACTGATCAATGCGAGAGATGTTTTTATCTGCCTCAAGTTCATGGAGTTGTCATAAGCTGCCTTGATTGCTTCCTAAATGGTAACTCACTCTATCTCTACTGCTACAGCAGTACTGCGACTACCTATCCACCTGATAAGGTTATTGAGATAACATTTTCCCTCCTCGAGAGAAAAATGGATTTCGGTCCATACAACCTTGTTTCTAAGAACTGCGAGCATTTCGTGAACTACTGTAAAACGGGTAATCGCTCCAGCGGTCAGGTAGATACGGTAGTAGGATGGAGCATCACTGGCGTGCTTGGTATTGTCATCGCTCTTATTTTTGCGAAAGGTTCAAAAAAAAAAAAGTGAGCCAAAGGGACCAATTGCTGCTGTTTTGGAAATGCTTAACGTAAAGAAATAATTGGTCACTTGGCTAGGTTGGGGCTGGGTGGGGTGGAGATTTTAGTAGAGCTCAAAGGTTTGGAATTTACTGCTCTCTTTTTATTTGTATATTGTACCAAAAGTAGCTTTATATATAATTAATATGATGCCTTGTGTTGTTTATTTTGGTGGCAACTGAAATCATGAGAGACGTTGGCAAACTAGTTTCAGCAGTTATAAAGTTGGGATCCCAAATGTGGCAATGTGCTAACAGAATGAAAACTATTACTCTATATATCGTTTTTAGAATTATCTGTTGTATATCTATTTAAGTAGAGACAGATAGTCTCTCAATTTTGCTATATCATTGTAAATTGTGAATTTGATTAGAATCAGGTAAATTAATGTTTTGAATTTTGTGAACTTTTTTTTTGTATTTTTATATTTGACATTATTTGAAATTTAATTTTATTCATTAAATGTATTAGATTTATAAGAAATTTTGAGATAGAAACATAAACCTATGAACTTAATAAACTCTTCTCGGATACGAGAATCCTCATAAGAGATATCAAGGTCAAGGTAGGTTTGGATCAAAGTCGATCCCTCGCCTCTAAAGGTGAAAAAGTCAGTATATGTTATTGGGTCTGAAAGATGTCAAGCATTCCACATTGAAATTGGAAAGAGATGAAGATGATTTTGAACTTAACTCAAAGATTTTCTTCCCCTTAATAAGCTTTTTTTGGATTAAAAAAGGGGATCTAAACTTGAAATTTTTAATATTAAAGAAAAACTATTCTATATTTGTCATTTTTTTTAAAAGTAAAGAAATTTATTTATGAATCAAATAATTACAACCATGCCACAACATTAGAGGTGCGGTTGACTCCAAGTTTACCAAGGGAGTCGGTGACGAAATTGGCTTCTCTAAAAACATGAACAAAGGAGATGACACCCGAACACGAATAAAGATTATATAACTTGTTGAGAAGATTACTGTACTTCAGGGGCTGTCAAGGACTTTGTTCAACCATGAAACTACAACCTTAGAGTCACTTTCAATCACAAGTTGAGGGATAGAATCTAAATTGGCATTGACGATGATTGAAAGAGCTTCGACAACAGCCATCAACTTTGCCAAGTTAGAATCGGCCAAATCTATATTCTTTGAAAACATCATTAGAATATGTCCATGATGATCTCGTAAAACTCTGCCAATATCGGCTTGACCAAGCTTGCCTAAGGATGATCCATCAACATTGCACTTCTAGGAACCAAAAGGAGGAGGAGACCAAGAGATATTAGTCTTGACAATCCTACGTTTTGAAGCAAAGTTGACAGATTGAATGTTATTGGAAAGCAGAAGCATATCGAGATTAGGATGGGAAGCTTTGAGCCACCAACTAAGCCTCAACCTAATGATATTGGAAACTTGAAAGGGAGAGATTGATTTGTTGTTGAAGATCTTGTCATTTTGAACAAGCCAAATCGACCAAAGAATAGCATAGAAAAGAGTGTCCCAAATTTGTTTTTGAGTCCTGTTAGAATAAAGGTTGCTCAAAGACCAGAACAATTGATTTAAAGAACTTGGAATGACCCACGAGACCCCCCACCATTCGTAGCAGAGACACCAAATATTCTAGGAAAAATGCAATGAACAAACAAATGATTGATCGACTCTGGTTGGCGACAAAACGCACATTTGTTTTCTTTGTTCAGCTGACAACCTCTCCTGTGAAGCATGTCAATTGTAGGTAGTATACCTTTTATAGCTCTCCATCAGAAGAGCTCAACCTTGGGATGGGAGGGGCTATACCTTTCCAAATATATCTTTCAATTAAGGAGTCAGAATCTTGAGAATTCGCCAGAGATCTTCTAAAAGAGTTTACACTATAAACTCCATTTGTAGTGTGACACCAAACCACTCTATCCGACATGAATTGAGAAAGACAAACAAAATTGAGAAGTTCCATAAACTCTTGCCATTGTTGAGTTTCCCATCCGAAGAGATTTCTTCTAAGTTTGATGTTCCAGACGAAATTCGATCCATTCCGATAGCCATAGTCTTTGATGAAGCCCTCTCTATTGACTGAAAGGGCATAAATTCTTCCAAATGCATCCTTCAAAATGAGGTTTTGAATCCATTTATCACTCTAAAAAAGAATTTTTCCTCCGTTACCTGCATCGAAAGAAAAGCTTGAAAAAATATGGTTAGAAACCTCACCTTCACTCTAGTTTGAATGAATATGTCTCCACACTCTAGACATGGCACCATTATGACAAGGAGAAGGCCACAACTTAGATGCCGAGATGGAGTATTTTTCACAAATAACATCTCTCCAAAGGCCTGAGTAATCTCTGCTAAATCTCCATCACTTGAGCAAGAGAGCTTGGTTGCAAACTTTCAAATTCATTATCCCCAAACCACCTTGTTTTTTGCTTTTACAGATCGAATCCCAATCAATCCATCTTAATTTCTTGCTCGAATCAGAGTCTCCCTATAGGAATTGGCACTGAATTTTTCAAGTTCTATTATCACTCCCTTTGGCATTTAGAAAAGGGACAAATAGTAAATTGGTAAATTGGAAAGAGAAGATTTAATGAGTTCCAATCTTCCATTCATGGACTGTGACGTCCCTGCCACTACATCTTACCATTTAACTTTTTCCTCTTTCACTTAACTTGATTAGATTTTGCTCGTCAATGTCATTCATTCTTTTCTTTCTTAAGCTAAATATCTAACAGCTCAATATGAATAATCCATTTCCAATAAAACAGACTAATGATACATGTATATATATATCATTCGTTTCCACAGGATCTTACACATCATCTTAACTTAAATCCCTGACATCTTATATACATTAATGTTACTTATACTGTACCATAGCTGAATTACAATTTAACTTGCATAATTACATAAGTATACCTTTTATACTAATTAAGAAGCGTCTCTCGAAGGTAAACTTTCAAGATCCACTCGTAGGCTCTTCGATCGAGAGCGAGGGATTACTTCAGATTGTCTGTATGAAAAATATTCGTAAAAGGGTGAGTTTACGCTCAATAAGAAAAATATGTAAAAGAGCATACTATGCCTCTATATGCAGTTTTCCTGCTTGGCTCTATAATGTCATGTAAAATCATTATAAAGCATAATCGTATACTTTCATTTATTATAGAAAGTTCATCATAATGGCATATGCTGATAATTCAAGCAAATCAAGTAAAACAGGTAAATCATGTACAACTTTAAATTAGCATATGCAAACATACTTCATGTACTTCTTACATACTTCAAGTACTTCTTTTAAATATCATTTACATACATACATACTTCTCTTAAAACATCTTATACTTTCTTGAAATCATACATCATATACTTCTTTTAAAACTTCTTATACAAGTAAACCAAGTACTTTCGATTTCTTTATTCTTCGAAATCGCATATACATATAGTTTTTAAATAACATAAAAACTATTTATACTTTAATGGAGTTATGCACTGCATCATCATCATCATCACCATGTGGCATACCCCGTAGGGCCAGGAATCCTCCCTTAGCCGAATATGTAACATAGACAAATTTGGCCAACTGTCGGGGGCTACAGTAACACTAGTCAAGTGTCCTTCTGTAGCGACTGAGACCTGACTTATGGTTCCTCAGCCAAACATACATCATTTCGGGACTTAATCAGAGCCCCTACTAGAAACATAGAAGTGCATAATCTCAAAACATATGCCATATAGCTTTTTGCCATGACATTTCATACTTTCTTGAAATAGGTTTGAAAACCTCTTTTCAAAACAGGGCAGTCGACTGGTCTCATAGGGCAGTTGGCTGCTGCTTCATAAATTCATTTATCGAAATTATTTCTTTTGAAAATTTCGATATTTCTTTTCTAAAGGCAATCGACTGGTCCATATAGCAGTCGGCTGGTTTTCAAACAGAATGCTTTTCGGGAAATAGCAGTCGACTGGTCATATAGCAGTCGACTGTTTTCGCAAACAGAATACTTCTGGAAACATGGCAGTCGACTGGTTTTATAGGCAGTCGGCTGATTTTGAAACATAATGTATTTTAGCAAATAGCAGTCGACTGTTTCTGAAACAGAATGCATTCTCATAAATAGCAGTCGACTGTCTCATATAACAATTGACTGGTTTAAAACAGAATGCTTTTCTGGAAAATAGCAGTCGACTGGCATACATAGCAGTCGACTAGTTTGAGTCGGTTTTCGAAAAATCTTCACTTTGGTTGTCTCTAGGCAGTCGACTTCCCTTCAATGCAGTTGGCTGCACCTAGCCTAATTGGTACTAGTTGTAGAAACCGAATATGCATCTTTTCCTGCACAAAACAGCTGGTACTTCTCTCCAAAACCAATCAAAATCATAATAAAACATACGGATATACCCGCCTTACGTCCGTTACATAAATTCCTTACCTCGATCACCAATGATCCATAAGCTTGGTTGCATCAACCCTAGCTTTTCACTTCACTTCTTCAAATCTGTAATATCATAACAATTAAACCTTTAAAACAATCACTATACACATGCTATACCAACTTAGTACAACTCCAAACTACGAACAGAATTGACTAAATCCATCTCTTCTCTTACCTTTGCTAGTGACTAAACTTTTCAGGATTTCTGATCTCTCAATTTACTTGGAATCGATCCATCAAACTTCAGATATAGCCTCGTCTAGTGACTATGATCGTTTTTTGTCTAACAAACTTAACGATTTGGTTACTAAACAAAGGTGTTTGTCAAGGTAGCTATAGAGGAAGACTTGGAAGCTTGGAGAAATGGAGAGAACGAGAGGGAGAGGGCTAGAATAGTTTATTGCCGTGGGGTGATGATGGCTGGGGATGACTCATGCAACCTTATTTAATGCTTCCCTATCCCATATCATCTCATCTCAGCCATGCTTCCTTTTTGACTATGCTTTTTTACTCTTCTTTGACCATTTAATTCCTCATCTTCCATGCATATGACACATGCCCATTTAATTACATTAAATGTCTGATAGTTTAATTCTCTTCTTCTTCCATTCACATATCAGTCACATATATCATTTAAGTATGAAAATCTGATATTGTTTTATCATCATCCAATTAAATCACTTCATCCAAATCTTTGACCATCATTATTTGATTGTTCACTTAATTGGTCTCCTTTCTTCCATATAACACTTGTCTTTACTTATACTAAATTTTCTGATCTTAATTCTTTTCTCATACTCTAATTATTTTCCTGATGTCCATTAAATTCCTTGACTATTTGACTTTCCATTTCATTTACTTCTTCCATGTACCATATATCATTCATACTTAAAACTTCATAATTCTCATATTTATTTACTTCATTTAAGCTGAATTACTTTACAATCATAGGGAATTCACATGAAATTGGGGATTTCACATTCTCTCCACCTTAGAGAATTTGGTCCTCCAAATTCAAATCAGGTCATGTCTCAAATAGTTTTGGATACTTTTCCTTCATCAAACTATTTAGCTTCATGTAGCTTTTTCCATAATATGGTATCGTCCATAATCTTTAACTAATGGGACCATCTTAGACCTCAATACTTTCGGATTATACTTCTGAAGCATATATACATGAAATATATTATGTACTCCCGATAAGTCCGGAGGCAATGGCAATCTATAGGCAACATCTTTAACTCGGTCTAAGACCTCAAATGGACCGATATAGCGAGGACTTAGGTTACCTCGTCGGCCAAGTCTTATAATTCCTTTGGATGGAGAACTTTCAATTTACCGAGTCTCCAATCTAAACATCAATTAGTCTTTGTCAAGCATTTGTATAACTCTTTTTTTTTTGTCTATTCTGAGCTATCTTAAGTCTTTGACAACTCAACTTAACCTCTTCAGATGTTTGCTCGACTAACTCAGGAGCTGATAACTTTCGCTCGCCCACTTCTTCCCACCAAATCGGAGATTGACACTTTCTATTCATATAACATTTCATATAGTGTCATCCCGATACTGGTATGATCGATATTATTATAAGCAAACTCAGCCAATGGCAGATGCTCGTCCCATGAGCCTTTAAAATCCATAGCACAAGCTCTCAACATATACTCGAGCGTCTAAATCATGCGCTCGGACTGCTCATCAGTCTGTAGATGAAAAGCTGTGCAAAATTCAATTGAGATCTCCTGGCTTCTTTGAAATGCTCCCATAAGTGAGAGTAAACCTAGAATCTCTATCAAATGAATTGCTCACTGGAATTCCATGTAGTCTTACACTTCTTTCACATACATTTCTGCCAAAGCACTAAGTGTATTTGTAGACTTCATAGGTAGGAAGTGAGCTGACTTAGCAGATCCGTTCATCAATTCTGGCTTAATCATTATACTAGCCATCATTCCCAATTTACTTTGAAGGCATAACATTTAGCTTAAGGCTTGTAAATTGCTCAAGTACTTCATACTTTCTTATCATCGTACAAACCATTATTACTTCATGCTTTCGGCTCAGAGCATTTACCACCACAGTGGCTTTCCCTAGGTGATATAATCTCACCTTCACAATCCTTTGGAAACTCAAGCCATCTCATCTATCTCAATCAGAATTATAGCCGTAATTTATTCACAATGGCTATCCATAATTTCTTTCTTGTGCTTTCTAAATACCCATATACTGATCACACTTTAAACTATTAGCATAGTTCTTTCAACTCATATCCAAAATGTTCTCTTCCCATAGCATCAAACATTCCAAATGAATGAATGTCCTCATTTCCTTGTGGTGCTCTAGGGATCAAACAGGAAAGATACTAAAGTCGGCTAGGGATCCGAATAGAGTAAGGAAGGTACTTTGAAATACCTGTCTTGTTTCGAAACCTAGAAGCGACTATAGAGAATAATTAACATTGTTGAGACAACTCATTCTTCATATTAATTCATATTCTTTTCGGAGAAATGCTTTCATAGGATAAAACATTTGAGTAAAATAAACCAATATGAATATTAGTTTAAGTTCATCGTCGTTCTCATTTAAACTCACCTCGCATATCACTATATACATCATATAACCTCATACCAATGAGTACTTCAGAATTTCAACTATCGTTTCTTATCAATTATTGTATTTCATTAAGCTCAGGACTTTTCTTTGCTACTTCCACAATGTAAGCTAAAAATCCTTCACATAACCATACATACCTTCTATTAACTTCATTTACAATGAGTCAGATAATACCATATACTGTTGCATTATACATCTTCAACATTTACATCATAATTAACGGACGTCTTTCCTTTCTTTTCAACAGTGGCCTTACGCTGTGGTTAAGGGTCTTCTCTGATTCCTCAGATGCCCTTAGGTTCCTTTTGGGACAATCTTTAATCATATGTCCCTGTTCACCACATCTGAAGCATGCGCCACTTGCTAAACGGCATAGCTGGGATCTATGAAATTTCCCACAATGTTCACACCTTTGTCTTATACTCTTAGGTGAGCTAACGGTACTACCGGCTGAATATAGGGATCTCTCATCATTTATCTTGATCCCGATAGCTCTAGGATTCCCTATCGAGGCTCTTTCATATGGCCTACATCTCCTAGATGAGTATCCATCTCTCGAGGTTTTCCTTTTTGACTTTCGCTTTACCGGTTTCTTGCCTCTACCTTGAGCTCGAAAATCAGTTTGATGAAGCTCGTAATCCTGCTCACACAACTGAGCCTTATGGACTATCTCATTATAAGTAGTGATACCCATGGTATACAACTTGGATCTGATAGGAGGTTTCAGTCCTTCTATAAATCTGTATATCTTATATCCTTCACTCCTGATGGTCTCTCGGTCGAATCCGCTTAGAGAAATGAACTTCGACTCATATTGATTAACTGACATTGTCCCTTGAGTCAAGTTCAGAAATTCAATCTTCAGCCTAGTCTGATCATGGCGTGGGATGTATTGCTCATTAAAGGCCTCTAAAAATCTATCCCACGTAACCTCAACATGTTGGGCTTCCAAAAAGGCCCGAATGGACTGCCACCAATACTTTGCATCGTCCACTAACAGATAAGCAGCCAAACCTACCTTTTCCTTTTTGGAGCATGTCATATACTCAAAGGATCTAGTGACCGTCTTCACCCAGTTCACTGCGACCAACGTGTCCTTATCCCCCTTAAACTTAGGCGGATCCAGCTTCTTGAATTCCTTAATCAAGGTCACATTGCAATAAGCCGTGATATCCCGCCTTTCAGTAGTTGGGACTTGTGGGGGTAACTCTATCTGTACTGGTGGGGGCTGTACTATTAGAGTATCCACTGGTGCACTAGTAGCCATGTTCGAAAAATTCGTCATAAATTGCGTGAACATCCTGGCCATATTCTCCATATGCTTCTCCATTTTAACTAGCCTAGTGTTCGGGCTATGTGGGTTGATGGAGAAAAAGACTGTGTTGGGAACTGTTCTACATAACCCCTTCCTCTTCCTTTATCAATTCCACTTCTACCTGAGCTCATTCTGTCGATAAAATCACAAAATTGAGCTATTTAGTATAACTACCAACAGTTATACTATACTTATATATTCAGACAAGTATAGTACATTGGGGATATACACTAACTCTAACTCATTGACACTGACAAACATCAATCTAACTGCTCTGATACCAACTTGTGACGTCCCCGCCACTATATCTTATCATTTAACTTTTTCCTCTTTCACTTAACTTGATTAGATTTTGCTCGTCAATGTCATTCATTCTTTTCTTAAGCTAAATATCTAACAGCTCAATATAAATAATCCATTTCCAATAAAACAAACTAATGATACATGTATATATATATCATCCGTTTCCACAAGATCTTACACATCATCTTAACTTAAATCCCCGACATCTTATATACATTAATGTTACTTGTACTGTACCATAGCTGAATTACAATTTAACTTGCATAATTACATAAGTATACCTTCTATACTAATTAGGAAGCGTCTCTCGAAGATAAACTTTCAAGATCCACTCGTAGGCTCTTCTATCGAGAGCGAGGGATTACTTCAGATAATCTGTATGAAAAATATTCGTAAAAGGGTGAGTTTATGCTCAGTAAGAAAAATATGTAAAAGAGCGTACTATGCTTCTATATGCAGTTTTCCTACTTGGCTCTATAATGTCATGTAAAATCATTATAAAGCATAATCGTATACTTTCATTTATTATAGAAAGTTCATCATAATGGCATATGCTGATAATTCAAGCAAATCAAGTAAAACCGGTAAATCATGTACTCCTTTAAATTAGCATATGCAAACATACTTCATGTACTTCTTACATACTTCAAGTACTTCTTTTAAATATCATTTACATACATACATACTTCTCTTAAAACATCTTATACTTTCTTGAAATCATACATCATATACTTCTTTTAAAACTTCTTATACAAGTAAACCAAGTACTTTCGATTTCTTTATTCTTCGAAATCGCATACACATATAGTTTTTAAATAACATAAAAACTATTTATACTTTAATGGAGTTATGCACTGCATCATTATCATCATCATCATCATCATCATCATCATGTGGCATACCCTGTAGGGCTAGGAATCCTCCCTTAGCCGAACATGTAACATAGACAAATTTGGCCAACTGTCGGGGGCTACAGTAACACTAGTCATGTGTCCTTCTGTAGCGACTGAGGCTTGACTTATGGTTCCTCAGCCAAACATACATCATTTCGGGACTTGATCAGAGCCCCTACTAGAAACATAGAAGTGCATAATCTCAAAACATATGCCATATAGCTTTTTGCCATGACATTTCATACTTTCTTGAAATAGGTTTGAAAACCTCTTTTCAAAACAGGGCAGAAGACTGGTCTCATAGGGTAGTCGGCTGCTGCTTCATAAATTCATTTATCGAAATTATTTCTTTTAAAAATTTCGATATTTCTTTTCTGAAGGCAGTCGGCTGGTTTTCAAATAGAATGCTTTTCGGGAAATAGCAGTCGACTGGTCATATAGCAGTCGACTGTTTTCGCAAACAGAATACTTCTGGAAACATGGCAATCGACTGGTTTTATAGGCAGTCGGCTGGTTTTGAAACATAATGTATTTTAGCAAATAGCAGTCGACTGTCCCATATAGCAGTCGACTATTTCTGAAACAAAATGCATTTTCATAAATAGCAGTCGATTGTCTCATATAGCAGTCGACTGGTTTGAAACAGAATGCTTTTCTGGAAAATAACAGTCAACTGGCATACATAGCAGTCGACTGGTTTGAGTCGGTTTTCGAAAAATCTTCGCTTTGGTTGTCTCTAGGCAGTCGACTTCCCTTTAAGGCAGTTGGCTGCTCCTAGCCTAATTGGTACTAGGAGTAGAAACCGAATATGCATCTTTTCCTGCACAAAACAGCTGGTACTTCGCTCCAAAACCAATCAAAATCATAATAAAACATGCGGACATAGCCGCCTTACGTCCGTTACAAAAATTACTTGCCTCGATCACCAATGATCCATAAGCTTGGTTGCATCAACCCTAGCTTTTCACTTCACTTCTTCAAATCTGTAATATCATAACAATTAAACCTTTAAAACAATCACTATACACATGCTATACCAACTTAGTACAACTCCAAACTACGAACGAAATTGACTAAATCCATCTCTTCTCTTACCTTTGCTAGTGACTAAACTTTTCAGGATTTCTGATCTCTCAATTTACTTGGAATCGATCCATCAAACTTCAGATATTGCCTCGTCTAGTGACAATGATCATTTTTCGTCTAACAAACTTAATGATTTGGTTACTAAACAAGGGTGTTTGTCAAGGTAGCTATAGAGGAAGACTTGGAAGCTTGGAGAAATGGAGAGAACGAGAGGGAGAGGGCTGGAATAGTTTACTGCCGTGGGGTGATGATGGCTAGGGATGACTCATGCAACCTCATTTAATGCTTCCCTATCCCATATCATCTCATCTCAGCCATGCTTCCTTTTTTACTATGCTTTTTGACTCTTCTTTGACCATTTAATTCCTCATCTTCCATGCATATGACACATGCCCATTTAATTACATTAAATGTCTGATAGTTTAATTCTCTTCTTCTTCCATTCACATATCAGTCACATATATCATTTAAGTATGAAAATCTGATATTGTTTTATCATCATCCAATTAAATCACTTCATCCAAATCTTTGACCATCATTATTTGACCATTCACTTAATTGGTCTCCTTTCTTCCATATAACACTTGTCTTTACTTATACTAAATTTTCTGATCTTAATTCTTTTCTCATACTCTATTTATTTTCTTGATGTCCATTAAATTCCTTGACTATTTGACTTTCCATTTCATTTACTTCTTCCATGTTACATATATCATTCATACTTAAAACTTCATAATTCTCATATTTATTTACTTCATTTAAGCTGAATTACTTTACAATCATAGGGAATTCACATGAAATTGGGGATTTCACATGGACAACAACTTACTCTTCCAAGTATTTAATTTGTTTATGAAAGAGTCAATGATGGGTTGCCGAGTCGATAAGAGTCTTGGGTTGGAACCAAAGGGCAAGCCAAGGTATTTACATGGAAGAGAATCATGCCTGCATGCTAACATATTAGCCCATCTAGCAATAATATCCGGGTTAACTTTGACACCATAAAGGGTTGTCTTTGAAAAATTAAGTTTCAATCCATAAAGAAGATGAAAGCTCCTGAGAATTCTTTTTATAGTCAGCAGTTGCTCCAAATCTGCCTTACCAAAATAATAGTATCATCAGCGAATTGCAAATGTGAGATTTGCAATTTGTTATGACCAACATTGATGCCAGAGAATAATCCAAGCTCAGTAGCCTTTCTCAACATTAGACTCAACACTTCAGTGATTATGATAAAGAGAAATGGTGAAAGGGGATCACCTTGGCGCAATCCTCTTTCGAGTGGAATTGGAGCAGACAGTGAGCTGTTAATAAGAGCAAAAACTGTGGTAGATGAAATACAGCTCTTAATCCAGTTAATCCATTTTGACCCAAAGCCCATAAGAGACATAACCTCAAACAGAAAATACCACTTGACTTTATCGAAAGCCTTTTCAAAGTCAAGTTTTAGAATAATACCACCAGAATCAAATATCTTCATACAATCAATAATTTCATTAGCAATAAGACTGTTGTCCATAATTTGTCTGCCCAAAACAAAGGCAGACTAAGTAGTGTGAATGATACTACCCATCACCTGCTTAGGTTTGCCAACAAGAGTCTTTGCAAGGATTTTATAAATGCAGCCAATGAGAGAGATTGGTCTAAAGTCGTTCAATGACTCAATATAGTTCTTCTTCGCAATCAATGCAATGAATGAGTAGTTGAGTCCTTTGGGGATTTTACCGATCCTGTGAAAGTCATGGAAGGATTCAAGGAGATCATTCTATATTTGTCTTAACGTATTAAGTCCTAAAACCTACTCTCCAAACACAAAACTAGAGTCAAACCAACTATTTTATTTAAGGTATTGCAATTGGTCACTTATTCCAATATCAGGTTATCTTAAAGTTTAAGAATGCAGTTACGTGTGGAAAAAGATTAGCACCCACAATGCCTATTATAAAATAAAACCACTTAGTCTTAAATATTTTAAGTTTGCCTTTGAGTTTTATTAACTTTTGATATGATTAATATTGGAAAAATTTTCTAAGTCATCTCCATTATTCTAATCGAATTCTTAGAAATTAAGAATTTTCAAATAGTCACATTCGAATCATTCGAAGAGACTAGGTTAATTATTAAAAAATCCCAATGTTAATTCTAATTTAATAATACCATATTAGAATCAGACATGGGGTTAGGTTGTTTCGACAACATAATCTAAGGAATGGTTCCAAATTATAACAAATCATCAAAGTTCACATCTAGCATAATCTAAGGAGAATTGGATTTTTTTTTCCGTGATGCTTAATTTCCAAGCGTATCGATTCATTATGAAAAATTCTAAACAATGAACCTAAGAGTAATAATTATCTCTTAACTAAAACCATATTGGATAATTGAAGTAAGAAAAACCAAACACATATATTTATATTTTAATTATGAGAAATTATCTCACACACCATTAGTAAAATTTTTAAACTCCATTGACTATATTATATGAATGAAACACATCCATTGAGTACATTAAAAAGTAAAAACAAAAAACTAATAAAAAAAGTGAGATATGTAATGGTTTTTTAATCTTCTTTGTAAGTTGAGTTGTAAGTCAAAATATTACACTGTCAATGTATAAAAATAAAAATATAATTTTTAATTAATTAGCATATGCAACCATTCATATGTCATATTTAATGTGTCACACTCCCAGCTAATTATATTCAGTGCAATGATTCTTGAAAATATTTTTTTGGTATAAGCACAGGTTTTCTCATTCATTTTATGGTCTAAGAGTAATCATGTTTGGGCTGAGATGGTAAACGATAAAACCTTCTTAATAAAGAAAACTACAAGATTCGAACCTTGTCTAAATGCCTGAGGAAGAAGTCAATTTCCACTTCTTCCAATAACTTGTTTATAAAGAATTTATAAACATTTATTCTTGCTTTATTTGATTTTTTTTTTTTGACTCTCTATGTGTTCACACAAAATGGAAAAAGAATAAAAGTGGGAATTTTATGAAAGAATGCTTCTTCACTTGTTTTTCTTCAAAATCCAATAATAGTTCACTCTAGGACAAAGGGAATCTTCATATTAGCTTGTAGCACTTTTTTTTTCCTTTAAAATCGTATTAAAAAAATCAATTATTTTATTCTCGAATATTGTTTTACTTTATTTTATTCTCCAATTCTTTCAATTAGAATTACTTCATAATTGTGAAATTATGACGCAATCAAATAATTTTAGACTTGTTTACCGTAAGATCACAATTTATTAATTTTATTGTAAGATCGTAGTATCTTGTGAAAAATTGAAATAATATAAAATTTAAAAAATATATTAAAAAATGGTAAAACAAGTTAACGCATAAACTAAAAACAAAAAAAGAGGTTCAAAACCTCATGCAGTTGATGTTTTTTCACGTCACCAAATCGGAGAATTTTCATAATCTGCCTTGATTGCTTCTGTGGTCCCCAAATCGGAGATGTTTTACTTAACACTTAATTTGCAATGTAAAGAAATAAATTGTTCCTCTGATTAATGAAATCTTGGCATAAATATTGCAACCGGGAATTACTTTTAGGGGAATACTAAGTTTTTTACAGTTACATTTAATACTTTCACTTTTATTGGGCCAAGTTACTTCTTAATTTTATGTGAAGATGGACTATCCATGTGAAAAGTAAAAAGCTAAAATATGGAGATGCTAAAAAAAATACATTTCAAATAACCTGTAATTGTAAGTAATAGGTCTTCTGTCTTTACGTAAAATTAGAAAGTAACATGGTCTAATGAGAGTGAAAGTATTAAAAGTGACTATTCTTAGCATTCCTCTTAATTTTAATACCTTAGATATATTAGTATGCAATTTCAATGCCTTTTTTCTTTCAATTAATTAATTGTTTAATTTTTTTATGGTTGGTGTTAATGTGGTTTTTCACCTTTGCAAGTCTATAACTAATAATACTATGAAAGTCTTTTCATTATGGAAGGTAATTGTGTATTTTTAACGTTGCAAGTCTATAACAATTTCCATGTTCTTTTCTTCTATATAAATATTTGCCTTAGGCTCTGCATGTCCTAACAATTCATACAGATATTTGATGTAATGTCAAATTGTGTTCATGTAAAATACGTAAATTATAGTATCAAAATCCGTGTTCAACACATCAAATACCACCATCTTAAGAATTAAATTTACACCGGTAATAACTTGCCTCGAGTGCTTTCTTAAAGCTCAGTCACTCTCTGTCTATGAGCATGATGTCCCCTACTTGAAGATTCTTTCAAGTGGAGCGGAACTTGCAATGTTCACCTTAGCAGACTTAGACAAGGAACAGGGGTTAAGTTGTACCGACAGCATAATGTGAAGAGTGGCTCCAAATTATGACAAATCATCAAAGATCAGATTAAGCATAATCTAAAGAGAATTTGACTTTTTTTTTTTCTAGTGCTCAGTTTCAGAGCGTATTGATTCATTAAAAAAAATTCTAAACAATGAACCTTGAAGGAATAATTAGCTGGTAACTAAGCAAATTTGGATTGTTGAAGTAAGAAAAACCAAATATATATGTTTGTATTTTAATTATGAAAAGTTATCTCACATGTAGTAAAATTTTAAACTCCAAATATATATGTTTGTATTTTAATTATGAAAAGTTATCTCACATGTAGTAAAATTTTAAACTCCAATTATGAAATTAGAAGGATGAAATGCATCATTGAGTATATTAAAAAAATCTAATTAAAAAAGTGAGGTATATGACAGTGTCTCAATCTCACTTGTAAAGTTAAAAAGTTTCATTATTAGTGTATAAAAAAATATAATTTCTACTATTTAGTATATGCAACCATTCATAATATTTTTTTAAGTGTAAATCACAGGTATCCTCATCCATTTTAATGGTTTGAAACTAATCCTGGTCGGGACTTAGTCATAATTAAGGCTCTTCACCTCTCAACCATTCATAATATTTAATGTTTCACAGCCCAGGTAACTAATATTCAATCAAGTGATTCTTGAAAATATATTTTTGCCATATATAAACTTTTCTTTCTATATGTGATTCCTCATTTCTTTTTGGTACAATATTTGATTCTTCTTTCTTTCCTTAGTCTCTATGAATTCACACAAGGGGAAAAAGAAAAGCTTTAGAAGAAAAGTGGGAATTGTTGGGGTTTGCCTTGAATCTCACATAAAAAATATATGAGAAGTTATAAGGGCTCTTCCCTTATAAATGATGTATCTGTCAGGCTTGGTTTGAAAGGTATCCCAAAGAGTTGTAGACACCGATAGAATACCTATTGGTTGGGCTATTAAAGGGTATAGTTGGGCTTTGGGATCTTTGTTAGGAGTTTACAATTTTTCTCTTCTAAAAATTGCATGGTTGTAATTGTTTGATTGATTATTAGATTGGTATTTTTGCTTTCTTCCGTTTTTGTGAGTGTTTGGTTTGAGGGATATTTTTCCCAACAAGTGGTATCAAGAGCGAAGGGTTTGTGATCCTGTGAGAGGAGAAAAGCTATGAAGATGAAGATGAAAGTTATGAAGATGAATATGAAGATGAAAGCCATGTTTGAAGAAGATGAAGATGAAGATGATGATGATGATGATGATGATGATGTGATGACCATGATGATTTGGAAGAAGATGACCATTATGAGTTTGATGATGATGATTGAAGGAAGATGATGAGGATGATGGTGATGATGATGGTGGAGTTATTCTTCAATTTGAGAATGGTTTGTATGTTGTCGAACAGTTTGTAGAGTTTGGGGATTTAAGTCAATGGGGGATTTGTTGGGGTTTGCATTGAATCCCACGTCGAAAATATATGAGAAGTCATAAGGGCTCTTTCCTTATAAATGATGTGTCAGGCTTGGTTTGAAAGGTATCCCAAAAAGTTATAGACACCGATAGAATAGCTAGGATTTGGGCTATTAAAGGGTGTAGTTGGGCTTTGGGATCTTTGTTACGAGTTTGCAATTTTTCTCTCTAAAAATTGCATGGTTGGGTTTGTAAGGAATTTGCAATTTTTCTCTTCTAAAATTACACGATTGTAATTGGTTGATCGATTATTAGATTGGTATTTTTACTTTCTTCTGTTTTTGTGGGTGCTTGGTGTGAGAGATATTTTTTTCAATAGGAATTTTATGAAAAAAAGGATAACTCTTCTCTGCTTGTTTCTCTTCCAAATCCAATATTAGTGCAATCTAGGATAAAGAGATTCTTCATATGAGCTTGTTGCAATTTTTTTTTTCTTTTCCAAAATCATATTAGAAGGATTGATGAATTTTCAATTATTTTAACTTTATTTTATTCTCCAATATCGTTTAACTTTATTTTATTCTCGAATTCTTTCATAAGAATTACATTCATAATTATTAAATTACAATGCAATCAAACAATTTTGTGTTTGTTTGCAATAAGATCACAATTTATCGATTTTATTATAGGATCCAAATATCTCATGAAAAATTGAAATAACATGAAATTAAAAAATATAAAAATGGAAAAATAGGTTAACACGTAAACTAAAAAAAAATTGAATGTAATTTTACATATATTATGGAGCTAACCTATAAGAAATATTAGAAATTACATTGTTTCTTTTGATGCAGCCATTAATAATAGTACAATTAGCAGCCGTTAAACAACTAAGGAAATGCCCAAATTCTACTGTTAAGTACTTTTTTTTTAATTATCAAAGAATTTTATTGACGAAGAAGATTGTTTCCCCGAAAGCTTAAACAACCTGCAGATCCTTGGAGATGTTTTTATTTTTATAAAATCACGAGGTGTTTTCATACCAAATTGGGTATCAAACTAATTAGCGTTCGCGCTTAGTGGCTGATGCTGAGGCTGATTTTAATCAAAAAAAATTTTGATCTGATGAAGATGATGTCTTTCAAGTTATCAAACCCAGTATACAGTACAAAAACAACAGAAACAGAACAAAAGAGGCAAAACAAGGCTCATTGGCAAAATATATTGACTGCAGAATCAGGCTAGTTAAATAAGGGTCTACCACCATGCCATGAAGAGGTCGTTCCTGGAGACGCCTGCTTTGGCTATGGCGTCAGCTACCATTTGCTTCCTTTGAAAATTTTGGAGAAAGTGATATAACCAATGGAGTGTGCAGGGAGTCTATTGCACAGAAGGTGAAAATTTTCCGTTACTTGATAGTACATAACACGTAGAATTACAATTTCTACTAGTATTTAAAAGTGTAAGACTGATTTGGTCTCTCTTAAATTTATAGCTGAGATTTGAAAAAAACGAGAACACAATTATTTAAATTAATGCTTAAAGACGAATTTATATTTAAAGTTTAACATACTACATGAGGCATTTGTTTCACATCTTGTGATCAATTTTTTTTTTTTTCTAAAAGAAATTGTTTGTGAGAAATTAGTTGCAAGTGGTTAAACTTATATGGCATGTAAGATGGGATTCGCTAACAGTGTTGTTTTAGATAATCAAATGTGGGGACTGAGATTATTTGAACTTGAATTTAAGCCTTCAACATGTTAACGTTTTTTTCTTAATCACTTGACATAAAAAATTATTGACAATATTGTTGGGTTATTAATTATGAGCATTTTCTAATTTTCAAATAGTTTTATATAATTAGCCACATTTTCATAATTTTTCTCCTTTCACAATATACTCCAATCAAAAATAGTTGTCCGTATTTTATTCTGGTTCCAAATTTTAACAAATCATCAAAGCTCAAATCGAACATGATCTAAAGAAAATCGGATGTTTTTTCCTAGTGCCTAATTTTAGAGCGTATTGACTCATCATCATCAGAGCTTTTAGAGCGTATTGATTCAATAAGAAAAAAAAATCTAAACAAGGAACTTAGGAGGAATAATTAGTTGTTAACAAAACCAAATTTGGATTGTTGAAGAAAAACCAAATATATAAATATTTTTTTTCTTGAAGATTAAAGAGATTATTATTAATTGAAAGTGAAAAAGATTACAGCCAAGCCTCAAAATTTGAGTTTCTAAGAACTCTTAATTTTGCAAGATGATTAGTCTTTCTAAAAACATGAACAAAAGAAATAGATTCAAAATACGAGTAAAGATTATGAAGCTTGTTGAGCAGGTTGTTGTATTTTCATAGACTTTCACTAACCCCATTGATCCAAGAAACCACCACTTTGGAATCGATTTCGATGATAATACGAGGCTAAGGAGATACTTTGACCCTGTGCAAATTTCAAAATCCTTGTACCAAACTTGAATATCATGAAACCATCTACTTAGCCATGCCCATTTTTCTTCTTTTATTCCATCAAAAAGATCCTGATCTTCGAAAGTAATAAGGAAAACATTCCTTGAGATTCTTCTAATGGTTAGACCACACTTATCTTCTCTTCTAATCTGCTCAAAAAATTCCTTGAGATTCTTCCAACGGATCAATGCCAGAGATGTTTTCATCTGCCAGATCAAATTTATAGAGTTGTCATAACCTGCCTTGACTTTTTCCTTCAAGGTCACTCACTCTATGTCTGTAAATGCAATACGTGCACTCCCAATCCACCTGATTAGGTTATCTGGACAGCATTTCGTTTCTTGGAGAAAAAAAAATAGACTTCGGTAAATACAACTTTTTGTTAAACAACTGCGGGAGTTTCGCAACCTTCTGCAAAATGGGTTATGCTGAAAGCAATCAGGAAACTGGTGCAATGTTGAATTTATCTTTTAAATTGGTGGAATATCTACGGTAAAGTCAAAATTTTTATCTTTGCTGTAAGGTCAATGTAAATGAACTTGATTAAGTATAAATTTAATGTTATTAGACATAAATTATGTTATATGTATTGCAAACATATAAAAATAAGCTTTTTTTTTTTAAATAAGCAAGGATTTTATTGATTAACTATTGGAAATTTTCAACGAGATCAACGCGAAATTAAATCAAACATAAAAATATTTAACATGGTTTGACTCAAATGTCTACATCTTAACTCATGTTTTCTCCAACTCTTCATCAAATCCCTATAAACCTCTCTCTCACTTGAAGATCAAATAGTGATTAGGTTAATATCTACTCTAAATTTATAAAGCCAAGTTACTTGATCTTCAATAATTCCTATTCACAAAGAAATCTTACCTATTAAGAATATTTATCTTTAAATGAACTTAACCACCAAGTAATTCTCTAACCAATAGAGCTTTACTAGAATCCAAATTGATTTCTAATAGAATTTGAGTCAACATTTAACAATATGCACCTTGATACAAATTCTTCCAAAACATTGACTTTCAAGAAATTAGCTGTACATAATCTAAACAATCTGACTGTTCTTGATTCACACAACATGACCAATAGTAATGCATAGCCAAATCAACTCCACCTAATTGACTTCATAGAGGAATCTTGATATAACATCTAGAGATTGTACTTAATTTAAATTTTAATAATTTCAATCAATGTTTCAAAATTTTCAAATTTTAAATTATTTTGATTTTGAATAATTTTAAATATAAATCATTTCATGTTATGTTATTTAAATCAAGTTATTTACATTTTTATTAGAAGTAAATACATAAAAAGTTAAATTAGATGTAGAAATAGTGTTCCAAGATGTTCTGCAATGCTGTGATAGAACTTTGTGCTTGATGACTTTTGATAACTTTGTTGTTTGCTTTATCCTTTTGGATAATTAATAAAATCGTTTTGACTTATAAAAATAAAAATAGCTCCATCTAATTGACTTCATATAGAAACCTCGATATAAAATCTAGATATTGTACTTAATTTAAATTTTAATAATTTCAATCAATGTTTCAAATTTTTCAAATTTTAAATTATTTAGATTTTGAATAATTTTAAATATAAATCATTTTATGTTATGTAATTTTAAATCAAATTATTTACATTTTTATTAGAAGTAAATAATAAAAAAATAAATTAAATGTAAAAATAAATAACAAAAAAATAATTTTAAATATATAAACAAAAAATAAATTAAAAATAAAAAAAAAACTTTTCAAAGCCCAATAGTTCTTCAGCATTTTTTTCATTTTTGTTTGATTTTTGAGTATTTAAAGTATTACATATGATTCAATGGCAAAATGGTCTCATACTAAAGTTTTTAACAGTTTATTTAACCGTTGACTAATGGAAGGACTTACTTATACTATGAAATAAAAAAGTTTGGGATAAAGTATCTATTTTGAAACTAATGAACTGAAATTGAATTAACTGCAAATCTCAAGAACTCAACTGAAATTTACCCTTTTATTTTTATCCATGAAAAATATAATAGTAAATTAGTAAATTCATATATAATATAACTTTTATTTAAAACTTTAAAATATAAGTATTTTTTTCTCTAATAATATTTTGATTAAGGGTTAGTTTGGATAGGCAATGAAATTGACTCCGGTAAAATTGAAAAAGATAAAATGATCACTAAATATATATAATTTTTAATAAAATAATTTTAAAAAGTTAAAACAAAAGGTGGAAGGGTAATTTTACCCTTCCACTCTATTTTATCTTATGTGAGTTTTGGTCCACTGGCCGTATCGTGCCTATCGGTGTGCCAGAGCCACCTTTAAGTAAACAAATGTTTGCGGTACATCCAAGACCATTTACAAGGATCATAGAAACAAAAAATCTAACTTCGTTAAATCCTGTATAAGGAAAACTCAGCCTATTGGACAAAATCAACCATCTTTATATCCAGATAAATCAGGACCAGTAACAGATATCAGCAAACAACAGACAACCTTGGTAAAAGTTTTTAAATTTATGAACAATCCAAAGTTGGACAAAAAGTATTAGAGTATTTTGATATAATTTTTTAACATAAAATATTCTCATTTATTTTTGACAATATAAAGTTTAGCTTTTTTAAATAAAAACATAAAAAAATTTCGATAGAAAAATGAAATTAATTACAATAAAAATGAAAATTATTTTTAAATATTAAATTAAGATCATTTTGTCAAAACTAAAAGATAACGTGGGATTAAATTGTACTTTTTTAAACGGGCATTGTTTTTTGCTAAATCAGAAGGATTTTATTAATATTCCAAAAAGGGAACAGAGATTAAGATATTGCAACAGAGCTAGCCTTAAAAAAGAACACCAAATACCACTTATCATAGCTAACCCCATACGATCAAAACCCAAACACGATTTTCTCTGTAGGAGAATCCAAACTGACTAAACCAGTAACTGGTAACGCATCCATTTTTTCTATAAATAGTCCCGTTCGAGGCAAGATTCGTTGTGCCGTTGAGTTCCCCTTCTCTGGAGGACTGGTCTGCCTCTGCTCAACACTATTCCCCCTTTCTCTCTCTCTCTCTCAACCAGAGACTCAGATCCGCGCGGAATTCTTTGTCCCAGCTGGATAGAATGGAGACCTTTCTATTCACATCTGAGTCCGTAAACGAGGGTCACCCGGACAAGCTTTGCGATCAGATCTCTGATGCTGTGCTCGACGCCTGCCTTGCCCAGGACCCTGACAGCAAGGTTGCCTGTGAAACATGCACCAAGACTAACATGGTTATGGTCTTTGGAGAGATTACCACCAAAGCCAATGTAGACTATGAGAAGATTGTCCAAGACACGTGCCGCTCCATTGGTTTTGTTTCTGATGATGTGGGTCTTGATGCTGACAACTGCAAGGTCCTGGTCAATATTGAGCAGCAGAGCCCTGATATTGCCCAGGGTGTCCATGGCCACTTTACCAAGCGCCCGGAAGAAATTGGAGCTGGTGACCAGGGCCATATGTTTGGTTATGCTACTGACGAAACGCCAGAACTTATGCCTCTTAGCCATGTCCTTGCAACTAAGCTTGGGGCATGTCTTACTGAGGTTAGGAAGAATGGCACCTGCCCCTGGCTAAGGCCTGATGGTAAAACCCAGGTTACTGTTGAGTACTGCAATGATAATGGTGCCATGGTTCCAGTTCGTGTTCACACTGTCCTCATCTCCACCCAGCACGACGAGACTGTTACAAATGATGAAATTGCCGCCGACCTCAAAGAGCATGTTATCAAGCCTGTCATCCCTGAGAAGTACCTTGATGAGAAGACCATCTTCCACCTTAACCCATCTGGCCGCTTTGTCATTGGTGGTCCTCACGGTGATGCAGGTCTTACTGGACGCAAGATCATTGTCGACACTTATGGTGGCTGGGGAGCCCACGGTGGTGGTGCTTTCTCTGGAAAGGACCCTAGCAAGGTGGACAGGAGTGGTGCTTACATTGCTAGGCAGGCTGCCAAGAGCATTGTAGCAAACGGGCTTGCCCGCAGGTGCCTCGTGCAGGTCTCCTACGCTATTGGTGTGCCTGAGCCCTTGTCTGTCTTTGTGGACAGCTACGGAACTGGAAAGATTCCTGACAAGGAAATCTTCCAAATTGTGAAGGAGAACTTCGACTTAAGGCCTGGTATGATCACCATCAACCTGGATCTCAAGAGGGGTGGCAATGGTCGGTTCTTGAAGACAGCTGCCTATGGACACTTTGGAAGGGACGACCCAGACTTCACCTGGGAAGTTGTGAAGCCCCTGAAGTGGGAGAAGCCTCAATCTTAAATCCCCCTTCCCTGTCCCTGCTGCTCGGTGCTTGCTTATCCATAGCGCTTAATAGTCCAACATATTTCCTTGCCGCTGCCCTATGAGTCTCTAAGCAGTCCCCCGGAATGTTTCTAATCTCATGCGCATGATGCCCTATTCACTTTCCTGTCCCTTTTTATTTGTTCCTTTATCATGGTTGTTTGTTTTTATGTGTCCTTTATCAGTGTTTGTGTTGCAAACATGTATAAGAATTTTGCCTATATTATTGGCAGTTTGGCACTGGAAGTAACAAGCTGCCCTGTTATGATTGCTTGTGCGAAAAAAAAAAAAAACACCAATAATCACCACCAACAGAAATCAGAGAACCACTTTATTTTGCCAACCAGACAACAATAAACAGTACTGCATATCTGCAATAGCACTGTTCTTTGATTAGGCCCTTCATATTGGCAAACGGTTATGGCAGCACCAACTTAATATTCGCGAATAAATTCAAGCCAATTTCTTCCTCGAATAATCGAAATATCTTTACCCGAAAACTTGTAGTCGAAATGCAACACTTCTCTTGTTCATCCATCTTTAACATAGAAAACTGCCTCATATTTTTAAACAGGCATAGTGGAGTTGTTAATTTTTCAAACTCTTAAACCCAAAGTTTTGTTTTTCATAGATAAAAATTATCTTTTTAATTAAATTTAATTATTTTAATATTTTATTAAAATAATAAGATTTTTAGATGTCAAATCACACACTTTATCAAAAAAATTAGTGGCAACTCAATTTTTGCATTTTCAAAATTGTCGAACAATCGAATTTGCGGATGAAATCATTACGATACTGTGTAAAACACCAAAATTATTATATCAAAATTCATATTGATACACTAAACACAATTTTTTTAAAAAAAATTTGTCAAAATTATGTATAATTTTTAACAACTTTAATTCATGTTAAATTTATGTATATTTCTCTATTATTTTTTTTGGTACAGAATTTATGTATATTTCTCTGTTATTTTTGTATCGTCTCTAAAGTTGTTTGGTTAATTAATTCCCGATGTAAAATACCTTTTAAGCATCATATGCAAAAGAAAAAAGAAAAGATACCTTTTAAACATTAAATCCACGGAAGACGTTGGACATTTTACAATTAAATATGCTATTGGGCCCACAATAATAGAAAGAGATTCAGAAAATTAGTTCTTTAGGGGTTTTATGTGGGCATTTTGACATTTGGGCTTATTAAGTGGACCCAAACTTTAGTTCGGCTTGAATTCAAAGCATATTCCTATTAGGATCTTATTTATCCCATCCCTATCACTATATATATAAACTACTTAAAAACCCACACGATGCTGCAGGTCTATTTTTATTTTATAATTTTTAAAGTTAGTAAAATTGATTATTAGATAAGAGTTGTTGGCCATAAAATCATTTATTTCCTTCATATTATTTAGGACAAAAGAGAAACATATTTACTAAGGATAGGGCATATATATCAAATAAATGTCCAAAAATAATTTTTGAGAAGTTTGGATTAACTTGGATTTAAAAAAATACATAATACTGAAGTTAAATAGTATGATAAACAGATAATTTGTGCTAGAAACAAACAAAAGATAATGATGCAACAACAATAAAAACTAAAAGCATCAAAATATATATACGGTATAGTGATTCAGATAATTTAACAAAGAAGTAAGAAAAATTAGCTCTGTAAGTATTTTTATTTTAAAAATAACTAATTGAACTATTTATATTTACTCCAAAGTACAATATGCAAAGTAAAAATATTTTTTCTGCAAGATTTAGAGGTAAAAAAACCCTTTCATATAATAAATTTTATTCGAAAGCAAAATATATATAAGTAGAAGAAGCAAATAAATAAAAATATAAAGCAATACCATAAAATAATAATAGAAGACTAGATTAAAAAAGTTAAAGAGCCATATAAAAAACATGTTAAAGATTTAACTAAAAAAATTGTTGAAAAAGAAATAAAGGGACCTAAATAAAAAAAATTGTTGAGGGCAAAAAAAAAAATAAATGGACAAGTGTCACTCAAAGGGAGAAAAGGAGAAAAAAGTATAATATAGTATAGATATAGATATTCTTTTGTTCTTCCCCCAACAAATTCTCCACAGCCATAACGATATCTATATATCTTCTTTCTTTTTCCCTTCATTTTTTTTTACTATCTGTTGGCAAGATTTCATTAGATCTTCAATCTGGGACTTGAAAAGAGAAACAAACAAGAAATAAAAGGTAAGGCTCGATCTCAACATTTTTTTAGGAAAAAGGAACTTCAATTATATATACATATATACATACACGTGCGTGCACACGTACATATATATATATATTAATTATATTGTTGCGTATGTGTTTATATAATACCATTTTTTTATTTTTATTTTTTTAATATTTCATAAATAGTATATATCTTGTAAACTGTGTGGGTATATATTTATACACTTTTCAAGTGTAGGATTAAGATGTTATAGAGTTATACCATAGATTAGATTCTACAATTTTAAATATATAGATTTAATTATCAAACCGTACAATATTTTTACATTTTAAGTGTGTACATATATAAGATAAATCTATAATAAGGGAGTATTTATGTCATGTAACGTAGAAAACAAAAATTAGAACTAGTGTCTAGTATATATTTTATGTGCAAACATTACAATATTTGTTTTTTTTAATTACTGGATTGAATGACAATTATATACTCTTTAAACAAACAGGAGCAATTCCTCACTGTTCATGTTTTCCTGTTATAGCCAATAAAACCCTTCATTGGATGGTTGAATAAAATGGCTATGAAAATGAAATTGATATGCCATCTTGCAAGAACTTGATCATGCTATTCAACATGGACACTGAAGAATTCAGCACATTGCCTCATCCAGGCAACCAATTTTCCTCAAGATTTTGGCACAAGAAGATTTAGCTGTTAGAGATGAATGGGAAGCCATCTTTCTGGTGTGTGCGCTTTGAATCCATTCATGTTTGGGTTTTGATTGATTGTGATAGCTGGGATTGGACTAGAACTTTTAAGATCAGCCTTGCTCCGATTGTGAAGCGTTATCGATTATTTGGAGATGTCTTCGATGAGTATGATATAGATCTGGTAAACATTCAAGGTAAGGAGCTATTACTGGTTTGGTCCAACAGAGGAGTATTGATTTAAGTATAATTTGAAAACGAGAATGATAAAAGAAATCAAATTGGCGAGAATGAAGAAGATAGATCTAAGATATGAGTTTTCTTTTATCACTTATACCTACCTAGAGCTTGGTCTCCTTGAGGTGTTTGTATGAAGAAGACTACAGTCTGAGCTTAGAAAATTGGTTCTTCTCTGAAGTAGAATATAGTCAGAACTTAGAAAAATGGAGAAGATCATGGCATGTCCTGAGCACGAGTAATCAGAAAGAAAAGAATGCTTATTATTATTATTATTATTATTATTATTATTATTATTATTATTAGTGTAGCATCTTCTGATGCTTTAATTGAGTCTTTGTGACTCCCTTTAATGAATCATCCTTGAATTAGCAAAAAATTTTTTATTATTATTATTATTATTATTATTATTATTATTATTATTATTATTATTATTATTGAAAAATTTATTTTTGAAAAAAAAAAGCGTAAAATATTATCTTTTAAAATAACTTCATATTATATATCTTGATTTGACTTATATTAGTTATATTATATTATATAGATTATCTATAATTATACACGTATGAAATTTATATATATGATTTATATTTATGGACAGTTAATTATTAACCACACCTTTTTCCTGCCAACATATATGGATTTGAGTTCAAATTTAAACAATCCTGCTTTGATTTATAAAATTTAACCAAAAAAGAAAAAACACCAAAGCTAACTCAGTCTCAAAGTTGAATTGAATGTTATATGGAGTGGGGAACCCAGTTATACAACCTTATAGCTAATTAGGGAATTCATATATATTATAACAATCTGACTTTATTCTCAAAAAGAAAATATGCTCTTTAGCTTTGCTACCATTTTCATCTCTTCGTTGGAGTCCAATGACGGAAATCAAGTTAGTAGGTTTGAAATGTATATTGCTGGTAATTTATCTCTTAATAAAATTAGAATTTTACTTCATAAAATTCAAAATTATTTAAGGCATATACTTGATAAAAAGAACTTAAAGTAATCAGGCGCTGCTGGGGTCTTATTTGGATTTAGCTTGCCCGGTGTTCTCGGGTTTACACTATGTTTGGATAAACATTAGTAAATGAAAGGAATGAAAAGAAAAGAAATGTAAACTAGAGGAAAGGAAAGGGTACATGTACCCTTTGTTTGGATAGCTAAAAGTAATAAAGGAAAGGAAAGGAAAGTAATCCTAATAATCCTTGTTTGGTTAAACAATGGAAAGGAAAGAAAATGATTAATTATAACGCTTTTTTCCAATTATAACCTCTTTTGTTTTAAATTTTATAATATTACAAGATTAAATTTGACATTCTACATGTTAAATTTTTTTTCAAGTTTCCTTTCCTTCCTGTTTACCCAAATTGGGGTTTTAAGAAAACTGAGTAAGTCAAGGGAAAGCAAGGAGTGCTCATTTCCCCTCTCTTTCCTTTCCCTAGCTAAAAAATTTTCTCAAACAAGAGAAAGATTTACAACATTCTTTTATTTTACTTAGTTTTTTTTTCCTTTCCCTTCCCCACCCCCAATCCAAACATAGGGTTAATGTTGCAAGCAGAAGTACTATAAATAATTGAGAAATAAGAAACTGATAAAAGGGTCAAGAAAATGAGGGAAAGCTGTGCCAAATTGCTGCTATTTTTTTGTTACTCAGCTTTGGAAAATGCTTTATTTTAAGCTTTGCAATGTCAATATATATATATATATATATATATATATATATATATATATGGTTTATTGTAGTCTTATTTCATTCTCCAATATTCTGTTTCTGAATTCTCTATGGATCTCAAAAATAAAAAGAGAAAACTTCTTCTTAAAGAGACGAATTTGATATTAAAAAATGGATTTATGTATGATACACTGACAGTGTAAAACCTCTATATACTGTCAATGCATCAGAAATTAACATATCATTAATGAGCAAACTAAAACGATGTTAAGCCCTTCTAAGCCAATTAAAAAAAATTAATTATATTTATTTTTAAGGACTTGGCTTCTTTCCAGTTTGCTTATTAATGAAGTGTCAACTTTTGATATATTGACAGTGTATAGAAGCTATACACTATCAGTATATCATATATAAACCCTTAAGGTCATGTTTGGTGCATAGGATGATAATTATCCTATCTTATGTTTGATGCACACATTAAGAGGAGGATTGGATTGCAAGAAGAATTAGTCATCCTCCTATTATAGGATAACTCAATTCTCTCCAAAATGTAAGGATTATTTCTAATCCCATAGGATTAGAAATAAATACTTATATTTTATTATTTTATCCTTAACATTTACATTTAAAAATTAACTTAAACATTTAATAAAATAGTAAGGATCTTTAATTAATTAATTAATATAATTTTTTTCCTTCTTTTTCTTTCTTTTTTTTCTTGTTTTTTATTAAAGAAAAACTATAATTTGGATAAAATAATATTTTCTTGTACACATTATTTAAAATTATTTTTTAGAAAATAAAATTTCAAACATAAAAAATATTATAAAATATATTTTTTAACTAGTTTTTTCTTACATTAAAATTTTTTTTCTTAATTTTTTTTCTTTTTGCCAAAAAAATGAAAGAAAAGTGACTATTAACCATAAATTATTAGAAATTATATATTTTTTAATTCATTAAAATTGAATTATTAAATTTAACTTGTATTTTTCTTTTTTTTTTGTTTTATATTTCCTTATAATTGATAGAAAAAAAGAAAGAAGATAAAGAAACCACAAAAATAAAGAAAATATTTAAGAATAGTCTTTTGAAAAATTTAAGAATAGTCTTTTGGAAAATTTAATGTAATTAAAAAATAAACTTATTTCCAAAAATAAACTCAATTTTCTAAAAATAAATATATTTAATTTACAATAAAAAATATTTTAAATTTAAATCATATAAAAGAAATAAAAAAAGGAAAAAATGAAAAAATACAGAAAATGCTTTTTATAAAAATTCATTTCTTAACAAAATAATTTTTTTTGAAAAAGTAATATAAATTTTTTAGAAGTAATTTTTTATTAAAAAATCAGCTAATAAATTGGACTATTAATTATAGTATTATAAATAATATTTAAAATTTTCATTTATATCTATAACAAAAATATTATAAATTTAAATTATGTTACTTTAAAAAAGAGTACTTTAAAAAAAATTATTTTATACTATTTTTAATTTTACAAATACTAAATATTGTGAAAGACATAAAAAATCATCATATCTTATTCTTAATCCTTGTACACACCAAACATAAGATAGGATAATATAATCTAATCTTATCCTATTCATAATCTTATATTATCTTATCATATCCTCATTCTATGCACCAAACATGACCTAAAAATATATATACTATAGTGTTCTTTAGAAATACACATTGCTTAACCAAAGATAGTTGGTAGACTTGGATTATGGTAGAGGAAAGTTAAAATTTGATTCCAAATTATAACAAATCAAAGCTCAACTAATCAAACATGACCTAAAAAGCATCGGATGCTTTCTCTGATCACTTTCAGAGCGTATTAATTTAATAAAAATACTAAACAATGTCCCTAAGAGGAATAATAACTGTTAACTAAAGGCAAATTTGGATTATTGCAATAAGAAAAATCTAACACTACTTTATTAATATGCAAATATGTGGTAGGTTAGATAATACGGTAATACCATATGACATCAATAGATGATGCGATAATATCAAATTATTCTGTCGCTAACTTTTAAAGATTGGATGATCAAAGAATCAATTTCACAAATTTTAGTCATCAAAATATTGTAACTTTTTATAGTTACATAATAAAAATATGGTCCAAAATTAAATGTCTAAAGTATAATTTTCTGATCTTTGTAAAAAAAAAATGTAAAATTTCCTCAATTAGAAAAGAAAAAACAATTCTACCTAATGATCTAACAGGCAGCTTCAAACATACATTTCTTTTAGCATCTACTAGCTAATTCATATTCAGCGTCAAACATCGGCAATCAGGCAGCTATGCTCTTGTCTGGATTCAACTTCCCTGGTCTTATCCTTTTTTTTGCTATAAATCATAGGTATTTTCATCCGTTTTAACAATATGAGATTAATTCTGCTCGGGACTTAGTCATAGTTATGGCTCTTTATCCGTCCCCAAAAGCGTGTTTAGTAATGGTCAAACCCGAGAGCTTTTCCCACAAACTCAGTCTGTGTTGTCAACTGGATCATAACTCGTGTGTCCTGATCTTATCCTTTATAATTTAATGAAAGCGTGTAAAAAAAAAACAAATTATTTGATAAATTTTTGAAGTACTCCACAATCGGAGTTAGCATCTTAAAAAGGCGAGCAAAAGGGCCCAATTGCTGCTATTTTGTTGTTACCAAGCTTTTGGAAATGCTTTACTTAAAGTTATTTGCAATTAAAAAAAAAATGGTCACTTGGCTTGGTTGAGGCTGAGTTAGGGTGGGGTGGAGAGTTTGGTAAAGGTCAAAGATTTGAATTTTTTTTTAATCTTGTAAGTTTTGGAGGAGAACCTTGGTTATGGTAAATGTTGCTTTATTGTAACTTAGAGATAACAGATTCAAGCAGAAGATTACAAACACATGACTTTTGTCAAATCTCACGATATGAGAATCTTGTGCATTGAATTGTCTATTTTTTTAGGTTGTACCAAAAATAACTTTATATTTATGTCTATATCAATAAATGAATTGTTGTTATTTAAAGCACTGATCAGATTCAAGCATTTTTTCTCATGTTTTGTTTATTAGTTTGGCAATTGAAATCATGAGAGAGGTTGGTTAACTAGTTTCAAGTATAGAGTTGGGATCACAATTGAAGACAAACCTCTTTTGACAAATAATGATTTTTAACACTGAATTGTTATTTTAACACTGAATTATTTGACAAATAATGACTTTTAGGAACATAAGGAAAATTCTGGATAATGTGGCAAAGGAAACGTGGGAGGTTGGCAAGCTTATGGGTTTTAAATCAAACAAAGATGATGAAGCGACTATTAAAAAGCTCGCTGATCTTGAAGCTAAGGACCGATGCTAATCCTTTCCATGGTTGCTGATTAAACATCTAATTATATTGGTGTGATCACTGGTTGGTGTCAATGAGAATCGTGAGTTGGAACATCACAGTCCTGAATTCTTTGGCAAAGCAAAGAATCTTGAAAAAGTTGCTTTTGTCCAATAAGGTAGAGATGTTATTAGTTCAAGAAACAAAAATGGAATCACTCTCTTATTAGTCCATTTCTTATTTTGGGAAGACAACAATTTTGGTTGGCTCTTCTCGCCATCGTCGGGTATCTCGGCCTCGGGTGGTATACTGCTCATTAATTTGGTATAAAAACTCTTTCCAACTTGAAGACTGTTATAATGAGACTTGAAAATGGTAAGTCGGTTGCCGTTCTAATTACAAAACCGATCAATGAGAGAAATATTTTTATCTGCCTCAAGTTCATGGAGTTGTCATAAGCTGCCTTGATTGCTTCCTCAATGGTAACTCACTCTATCCAAGGTTTCAAATAGCAATCGCTATGCCGCTACCGCTATTGCAGATATAGCGGGTGTGAGTACGGATCACACCCATAGCGGCTGATAGTGGCTGTTATGAAACGCCGTAACGGAGGATAGTGGTGACAGTGATCCGTTATCATCGCTATCCACAGTTACCTTTCAGACAGAAAAAAAAAGAAAAAGAAAAAGAATTTCAAAAGAAGACAGCAAGCATAAGATTCCCTAAGTACAATGCCCAAGCTTTCAAACATCAATTATCAACCTAAAAAAAATTCAACCCCGTATCACAAAACAATTCACAAATCACAAGTTCATCAGTGATCATAGATTCACAACTTCACAAGACTCACAGACCACAGTCTCATTCTTACACAACAACACACACGAACTCTGTCACAACAACTCACATTCACAACTAGCACGTCACAACACAACTCACAAGCAAACAAAGACAGACAACAAGTCAACAACATAGTAAAATCCCTCAAGCAAACAGAGACACAGTCACAATTCACAGACAACACAACAACATAGCAAGATCTTTGAAAGGTAAGCAACTAAGCATTTTATTTTTTACCTTTGATCAGATTAGAGAATGAGAAGGCGTGGGACCGTGGGTGATGGCGAGGGTGGCCGGCGTGGGTGTTTGAGTCTTTGAGAGACTGAGATCAGATCAGATCAAAAGATTCAGATTTGGCGCTGAAAGGAAAGGAGGCTGAAAGGCTAAAAGGGTGCGGGCCATGAGGCCAAGTAGGCTCCAGAGAGATGAGATGAAAGGCTGAAAGCCAAAAGGAAAGGAGGAGGCATCACCGACCGCCGATGGACATGGCGGCTGGCGGCATGATCCGTGTTAGAAGGGGAGGAAGGGACCAAGGGAGTCACGATGAAAGTCGAAACAAAGCCGACGGAGACAAAGGTGAGGCTGAGGCCGGTGTCATAAGGTTGGTAGCTGGCTGAGGTGAGGCGGTGTGTGAGGGGAGGTGAAACAAAAAAAGAAAAGAGGCTAAGTCGGTAAGGTGAGCGGTTGAGGGCATGATTGTGAGGCTGAGGGAGGTTGTCGGCAGCTTGTGACTGAGCCACTGAGAGGAGACCGAGGGTTGGGTTGGGATGGGAGGGAACTTGGGTGGGCGTGGGTGGAGTCGTGGACTGTGTCAATCGGGTAGTGAAGTGAGGACTGAGGAGCCAGTTTATTTTCTTTTATTTTAAATGTATATTTTTTGAGATATCATGTTAATTTTAAGTAGTTTTTACTTTTATTTAGCAAATATAAATGTTGATTTTAAATTTTTTGTTAACTCATTTAATGGAGCAGATTATTTTTTATTTTTATTTTGAGCATTTGCTATCTTCATCCATGTGGTTGTTATCATCAATCATCATCAGGAACAGCCAAAAAAAAAACTTTTAATAGTAATGGGCCTTAAATTAAAAGTTTAAGAATGGAAGAATCATGATAAAAAAAAAATTAGGAAATGAATCATTTGAATTTTAAAAAAAATTAGATAAGGTTGAATTTAAATTATTAATTTAATTTTTAAAGTAAATTTTGTAGTGCAAATGAATTTAACAAGTTCTATTTGTTAATTATTAATATTCTAGAAATTCATGTGGAAGAGAAAAAAAAAAGAAAAATATTGACATAATTAATTTGGATGAAAAAAGATTTGACAAAATTTAGATGAAAAATTCTTTAATAATTTAGACAAAAAATAATTAATGCTAAATAATTAGTACATAATTATTTATCTCTATTTTCAATATTTGTTATTTTTTAATTATCATAAGTAATTTTTTAAATATGAATGTTTTACTATAATTCAAAAAATTATAAATAACCTTTTTTTTCACATAAATAATAGACTTGAGGTATCATAAATTATTTTAAAAACTATAAAATAAGACTTTACATGATTATAATTACAATTACTACACTTTATATAGAATTGTGCGAAATTAAAAAAAATTCACGACCGCGATGACTGTGATGACCGCAATTACCGTCGCTATGTCCGTAATGTTACCGAAAATGCGGCCGCCATCGCAATTTAAAACCATGACTCTATATCCACCGCTACAGTAGCACTGCGACTACCTCTCCACCTGATAAGGTTATTGAGATAGCATTTTCTTTCCTTGAGAAAAAAATGGATTTCGGTCCATACAACCTTGCTAATAGCAACTGCGAGCATTTCGCAAACTACTGCAAAACGGGTAAACACTCCAACGATCAGGTAGA
Source organism: Heritiera fomes (assembly GCA_032173925.1). Lineage (NCBI taxonomy): Eukaryota > Viridiplantae > Streptophyta > Magnoliopsida > Malvales > Malvaceae > Heritiera > Heritiera fomes. The sequence continues at coordinate 8,805,315 of JAPDPM010000021.1, read as the reverse complement.
TACAACAATAGAATGTTGGACGATAAACTTGTAGAATAGTAAAAATGGACTTTAACATGATTACTTGGATTGCATCTTGACTTTTTACAACAAATATAGTAGTAAATTTCATGCAATTTGACAATGTAGACACTTAATTTTGTCCGAGTTTAATAATTTTGAAAATTTGAATCATGCAAACTTTGTTAGATTTGTGATCTTAAAAATCCAATTTAAGTTAAGTCATGTTATAGCCTAAATTTGTTATTTTTATTTTTACCTCTATTTTCTAATTTTATTTTTAATTTAATTTTTTTAAATTTAATTAATATTCATTAAAAAAAAATACCTGCCACATCTATTCTCTTAACTTCTACCGCTCTGTCAGAGCTCTTCTCCCTAAACTCACTTTCTCTTCACCCCAAACTCTGACTTTTTCTTTTCTCCATGTTACTTTTCCGTGTTTCATTCTCCAAGACTCTCCTTCTATCAACACTATAATACCAAACAAAAATCAGAGAGGAGGGGGGCCAAATCTCAGTCACCCATCTTCACTAACCAAGCCCCCACACAGATCCTCTACCAGACTTAATACCGCCTCACCACCGAGACACCAGCCTCCAACCGTTCGGCCACCACCATCACACACTACTCACTTTCATCACCCGAATCCCTCACAGAGAACCACCATTCGATCACCGAACCCTTACACAAAACCACCACCGAAAACAACCACTGCCATTCCCACCAAACCCTACAACCGAGAAGCCTAGAATTCATTTTCACCAAACACAAGCCATTCGAGAGCTTGCATCAACCCTTGCTTACAACGAAAAATCATCACCATTTATAGCCCTTTTTTTTTTTCGGCAAAAAGAAACAGATTTGAAAACATGCAGCGGTGCCGAACCCCTCTTAACCTTTAAACTGCTTTGAAACAGAAAACCATACAACCATATTTCCGATCTCAGGAAAGTTTCAGCAAACAACCAGTAAAAAGAGAAAGGAAGAAGCATTCGGTCCACCTAGATCTAGAACTATCTGCAACATCAAAAGAGGACGCCACCATTGGTGGTTGCTGGTTCGCAAAAGAAGAAGGAAAGAAGACTGAACACGGAAGAGCTTGGCCACCGATCAGTGATTGGAAGAAACAGTAGAAGAAGAGCTGGACGACGTCGACTTGTGGAGGCTAAAGCTTGGCATGGTTCGGTTGGAGACTAAACAGCTGTGAGAGGTTTATTTTATTATTACTTTTTGTTTGTTCATTTTGAATCCATGTTAGATTTCTCCAAATTTGATTTGCTTTACGTTTGACAAGATTGCATTTACTACTTAGTTGTCAGATTTTATTTCCTTTTTGACTTTGTTTGCTTGCATATAAATATATATATTTAATTAAATATAAGCATGTTGAATGTTGTGATTGCCGCCGTACATGTGTGTATATTCAATTGCCAATTTGCACACATAATCTTTGGAAAATGGATTTTAAAAGAAAGGTTACCTCGTAATAGTTGTAACTTTTGAAACTCATAAAAATAAATTTATAAAGTACAAATTGTAAGATTAAATTGCAACAGTAAGGATTTGTTTTGCAAATTAAATAATAATGGTAAAGTTTTATTTTAATAAATGCCCGATGATGGGATGTTATGAAACTCACAAGTAGTGATTTTTTAACTGATCCCTAGGTGAGAAGAGTTGTACTAAATGTTACCAGAGTATTGGGATATTTAGTATGATTTTTCAATAATTTAAATTTTTATTAAAAAATAAAAATGAATAAGTTTTTTAAAATAAAATAAGAAAAGGAAATAAATAATAAAATTTAAATTTAGGTAAACAAATCGTCCGATGATGGGATGTCATGAAACTCACAAGTAGTGATTTCTTGACTGATCCCTAGGTGAGAAGAGTCGTACTAAATGTTACCAGAGTATTGGGATATTTAGTATGATTTTTCAAAAATTTAATTTGTTTTATTAAAAATAAAAATAGATAAGTTTTTAAAGGAAAATAAAAAAGAAATCAATAATAAAATTTAAATTTAAATGAAAATTGTCCGATGATGGGATGTCATGAAACTCACAAGTAGTGATTTCTTGACTGATCCCTAGGTGAGAAGAGTCGTACTAAATGTTACTAGAATATTGAGATATTTAGTATGATTTTTCAATAATTTAAATTTTTATTAAAAAATAAAAATTAATAAGTTTTAAAAGAAAATAGAAAAAGGAAATTAATAATAAAGATCCGATGATGGGATGTCATGAAACTCACAAGTAGTGATTTCTTGACTGATCCCTAGGTGAGAAGAGTCGTACTAAATGTTACCAGAGTATTGGGATATTTAGTATGATTTTTCAATAATTTAAATTTTTATTAAAAATGAAAATAAATAAATTTTTTTTATAAAAAACAAAGAAAAATAAATAATGAACTTTAATAATTAAATTAAATTCGTCCGATGATGGGATGTCATGAAACTCACAAGTAGTGATTTCTTGACTGATCCCTAGGTGAGAGAAGTTCACTAAGCATTACCAGAGTATTGGGATACTTAGTGCAATTTTTCAATAATAAAAATTTTCATTTCAAATAAATAAAGAAATATTTATACAAAAAAATCAAAAAAATTCATTTGCATCATTTATTATCTGTTTGCATCATTTGCATTCATAATAATTTTTGAAGCGAGTGTGAATCTTCCGATGATGAGATTCTATAGAACTCACAAGTAGTGATTCTTAAGAAATCTCTAGGTGAGGAAAATTATTTCAAATGTTACCAGAGTATTGGGATATTTGATTTAATATTTTCAATACAAATAGGTTCACATTTACTTTTGAAAAATAAAATTTAACCTTTTTTAAAAAAATAAAACAAAATGATTTTTACAAATAAAAAAAATAACTTTGAATAAAAAGAATAAAACTGATTGCAATAAAATAAGAATTATTTTTAAATATTAATTCAAGATCATTTTATTAAAATTAAAGGATAACACATGATTATTATGGTACCGTTTTTTAACGGGCGTCGTGGGGGTGCTAATCCTTCCCCACGCGTAACCGTACCCCCGAACCCAATTTTTGTTTCGCAGACCAAAAGATTATCTTTTTAATGAAACTTAATTAATTTTGAGATTTTGTTGAAAAGATAAACGTTTTCAGGTGGCCAATCACACCTAGTCAAAAAAGATTGGTGGCGACTCCCATTTTTGTTTTTAAACGCTTTTCCGAAAATTGTCGAGCGCGTAGCCGTTACGACAGACAAAATTAAGGAAAATGTGTTGTACTTGAAGGTTGGCATTAATGCATAGGTTGACAAAGGCATGCATGACTTGCCTATAAATATCATGTGGTGTGTGGGTGATGAAGTAGAGTGGAGTGAAAGAAGAAAATAAAGAGTGTTTTGGAAGTGTGCCGTGTGTTGTAGTGCACGTGAGGAAAAGAAAGTTTAGTGTAAGGTAAAAATATTGGAGTGAATGCATTTATAATATAAAGTTGTTATTTCTCAAAAAAAAATATAAAGTTGTTATTTTTTTCTTCTCCACCTCAAAATCAATTTCTACACAAAATTAATATCATACACACACAACCTATTTTCCAACATCTGGCATCAGAGCTTGGTTTCAAGATTAAATCTTCCCTTTATTTAACTGGTTCTACCACCTCGCTCGTTGTAAAATTTGGCTGGTTCTATCGCCTTGCTCGTTATAAAATTTGATTAGTTCTACTGCGTTGTTCATTTTATATTTGGCTGGTGTTACCGCATTTCTTTGTAACGATGGCTAGGGATTGAAATGGCGGTAGCGGTCATGTTTTCGGTTGCATTGCATTTATCGTGGTTGCAAATATAACGGAAGTCATTGCAGTCATCACGGTTGTGAATTTTTTTTAATTTTGCACACTTTTGTATAAAATGTCATAATTGTAATTATAATCACAAAAGTCTATTATTTAGGTGAAAAAAAGGTTATTCATAATTTTTTTGAATTACAATAAAGCATTCATATTTAAAAAATTACTTATGATAATTGAAAAATAACAAATATTAAAAATAGAGATAACTAATTATGCATTAATAAGAATCACCATATTAATTATTTAACATTAATTGTTTCTTCATGTGGTGGCATGTTTAATATTTTTATTAAACAAATAATTATAAACCAATCTAATAAAAACGCAAATTTTTCATAGATATATGATAATTGAATTTCGCCATTAATTATTCACATTTTCAGCCCTTGAATTAGTAATAGTAATTTAATTTATTACATTCACATTATTAATATTTTCTTTAATTATAATAATGTTTGATTAATGATTACATTAAACATTTAATATTAATTTTTCACTATCAATTAACTTAAGCCATCACATTTCTATTATCAAATATAAATATTTATTTTCTTTATTTCATAAAAATATTATTTTCGTTTTCTCTTAAATTACAATAATATTTAGGAGTATATTTAATTACATTACAAATTATAGTAAAAAATTTACATTAATAATTTAATTGAATTTACCTAATGCAAATTCCTAAACATTTAGAATGTAAAAAAAAAAAAAATTAAAACCCAACCCAAAGCCTTCAGCCGGCCCACCCAATCTCACCCATTCACACACTAAAAATTTAATTCAAGTTACCTAATACAAATGCCTTAACATTTGCAATGTAAAAAAAATATATTAATAATAACACCCAACCCAAATCCCAAACACCTCCAGCTGCCTGCCAATCTCACCTACACCCTTTTCGGCCTCACCCTCCACATCCCTTCCCGATCAATTAATCTCTTTTTCTCCCTCAACACACAACAAATTCATCGATCACTACCTCATAGAATGCATTCAAATAGAAAATAGGAAAGTCATCAGGCAAGCATTGCTCTCTTTTTCTCCTCCCAGATGGCCATATGTGTGTTGGTGTTGTGACAGTCGACAACGCATCAGGCCTCAATAGCTCAGCTTCTGTTCGACCGATAGCTACTACCCACAATGCCCATGCCACGCCCATAACTCCATTACAGGATACAGACTCACTCAAGCCAAGTTCAAGTCTCAACTCTCAAGATCCCCTCTCCTAATTTGACAGATCCCTTTCCTTGATCCAGATTTGTTTCAAAAAGTAAGTAATTTTAAGTTTTATGTAAATTGCTTACATGTCAATTGTTGTGTTGCGCTGTTGTTTCTTGTGAATCTATGTTTATTCTTGTTGATTGAGGTTGAATTTTGGTTGTGTGAATCTAGTGAATGTTTTAGATTTTTGTCTGTCAAGTGAAAATTTTCTGAGCTTTGATGGTTGAATATGAATTTTTTTTTATACTGAAATTTTCAATGAAAAACGGAGGATAGCGGCAATAGCAAGCCATTATTGCCGCTATCCTCCGTTACAACCTATGTAACAGCCACTATTGGCCATTATAAGTGTGAAATTTCTCTCACATTTGTTTTTCTTCAAATAGCGGTGGCGACCACAGCCGCTACTGTGAAATAGTGGCCACTATTCCGTTATGCAGTTGCTATTTGAAACCCTGATCATGGTTTCTACTAGTGCCAACTTTCAACCCTAAGCACCTATCTTAACTAAAGAAAATTATGACATTTGGTGCATCCAAATGAAAGCTCTTTTGGGTTCTTTAGATGTGTGGGAGCTTATGGAGCAAGGATTTCAAGATAAGAATTCGGAGGAAAAAGCAAGGCTAAACAAGGAGCAAAAAGAAGAGTTGCGAAAATCAAGAAAAAGGGAAAAGAAGGCATTTTACACCATTTATCAAGTAGTTGGAGACTCTAATTTTGAAACTATTGCACCAGCAAAAACATCAAAAGAAGCATGGGACTTGTTGGAGAAAGGATTTGGAAGAAAAGAGAAAGTAAAGGAGATACGCCTTCAAACCTGGAGGACAGAGTTTGAGAATTTGAAAATGAAGTCAACCAAATCTGTGACAAATTACATAAACAGAGTGATCACTGTTACTCATCAGATGAAGAGGAACGGAGAAAATCTTGAAGATGTTTGTGTGTTGCAAAAAATTCTAAGATCTTTATATCCAAAATTCAATTATGTAGCTGTGACCTTGGAGGCTTCAAATGACTTAAAGACAATGTCGATAGAAGAGCTCAAAGGCACCTTGGCAGCATAAGAGCAGTGGTTGTTCAATTCATCTAAAGAAACCATTGTTGAACAAGCTTTACAAACCAAACTTAACTTCAAGGAACAGAAGCCCACTTTCAATAGAGGAAGATTCTAAAAAGGATGTGGCTACAAAGGAAGAGAAGCTGGCATATCACAAACATTTCATAAAGCTCAAAACCAAGCAGATAGCAATACATCATTCAGAGGACGTGGCTGTGGTCGTAGTCGTGGTAGAGGTTTTGGTCGAGGAATAGGTCGAGGCGAAAATTTTCAAAGATATGATAAATCTCAAATTCAATGCCAAATTTGCAAGAAGTTCGATCATTATGGCAGTGAGTGCTACTACAAAAATGATGAAGGAGAAAGAGTAAATTTTGCTAAGAAGGAAAAAGAAAATGATGTGTCCTTACTTGCAGTCAACAATCAAGAGACTTGTAATCTTGTTACTTGGTTTCTTGACGCTGGTGCATCAAATCACATGTGTGGGAGAAAAGAATTTTTTGCGCAGCTCGATGAACAAGAATATGGGAATATCACATTTGCTAACTGTCACGACCTGATGGCCATGACGTTCACTTAACACTTACCTTTTTTCATTTAGAAAATTACGAACTGAAATTTTCTTTTTCTATTTACGGTTTATATTCAGTGTTAGTGTAGTAACTAAACCAAATCTTGCTTTAATAATATTATTTCTCTAGCTATATCATAAATCTCAAGGTGAATATAATTATTTTAGCCTCATATTCACTTATCCCAAAAGAAATGGGTCGAAAACCTCCACCTTGTATTTTATCAATTTCTCCAGTAAATTACCTGTATTTCAAATACATTTTTAATTTTCACAATACAGCCAGCTTTAATTTCCATAATTCATACCATCATGCATCTCATGTTTCTCAAGATCCAACACAATAATAATTCCACAATTTTTTTTTTGCAGTTTATACGTACTTCAAAATATAATCTTATTCCGAATCGTACTAGATAATCACATAAACCTATATAATAATTTAGTGCGATCCAAAGTTACATCCCATTTTACTTTCTAATACTGTGAAATTAAAGTTTGCATAATTATCAAAATGATATCCAATTTGTATACCTCAAAAGTACAAAAGTAAAGCTCAGAGAACGTGGACGAGTACCACTACCAAGTACTGTTCCCAAGAGAGCCTATACAAAGCCTGAAGCTGGATTTCAACTAGTGTGATCTGCAGATGTTAAATTAAGGGGTGAGCAATCCACGGCTCAGTAAGTAGCTTAAATAAATACAAACTAGGCTCATGTCGTAAAATATGATCATACATGCATGTACCATATAAAATATCATGTATGCACTCTACCATGAATTGCTACTCACATATAATCTACATCAGATTGTATAGGTTCGTTTAACTTTTTCCTCATATCTTTAACTTCCACAATGTCATCCTATTCATTTCTTTCATTGATATGGTTAAGCGTAAAGTAACTAACCATTTCAAATAGCACATGATGCTATAGCATAATACAAATAAAATTCAACAGTTATTCCGACTCACTGTCATATGTATAATACCCATCCTAACTAGTGATGGATACAACGTTACAAGGTCATAACCATTTGATCCATTTGTCTCCTTGGCATATGATCTCCAATGATTCATTGATACTCATGTAGCACTTAGTTCTCAAAAGACTCTAGAGGTGGCTCCCACAGTTCTAAAAAAATCTGCGTAGCATGTAGTTCCTTTGAGTTCTCTAGAGGTGGCTCACACGGTCCAAAAAGAAGGGGTCTTACTCAGATTTGCCTCTTGGCGCATGCTTTCTAATAGTTCATCTATACTCGTGTAACACTTAGCTCTCAAAGGACTCTAGAGGTGGCTCCCACAATTCCAAAGAAATTTGCATAGCACGTAGTTCCTTTGATCTCTAGAAGTGGCTCACACGGTCCAAAAAGAAGGGGTCTTACTCAGATTTGCCTCTTGGCGCATGCTTTCTAATAGTTCATCTATACTCGTGTAACACTTAGCTCTCAAAGGACTCTAGAGATGGCTCCCACAGTTCCAAAGAAATCTGCATAGCACATAGTTCCTTTGAGTTCTCTAGAGGTAGCTCACACAGTCCAAAAGAATGGGTCTTACTCTGTCGCCACTTTGGTGTATGATTTCTAGTAGTAATGTTCTAAAAATCATTCAAGTCCTCGAGTCACATATATACATCAGTTGTCATACAATTCCATTATCCTAGTTTAGATGAATACAACTAGGTGCTATTCGAGGTCTATAAGTTCAACATCGTGAGCTATATATTTTGTACACCAATTCACATATACATTCTCAAAGTATCGCAATATATTATCATGCTCACTTGGTGCAACTTAAATAAATCACATGCATTTCTCATGATGTAGGCAACTACGTTTTATACAAGTTTATATGCTCAATAAGCATAAGCAAGTCATAACAAATAACGCACAAGTCACAAATAAAGTTTCATTCCAGACGAACACTATTCACAATTACATCAAGTCAAACTTGTATCATACCAAGACTTACCCTCATAGTCTTTTCTGTGATATTTCACGAAACTTGATATGAAATTAGATAATTATTGAATAAAGATTCTTTCATCTCTTACAAGATGATACTAGTACGGTTTATTTAACCCACTTACCTCAATGCTTAGCGATTTACTTCCTCGATCTTCCAAACCAAATTAAGCTACTTCACCGCTCCATTTCACTATAATTCAATTCATTAACAGCTTAATAACCTATCCTCATTATACTTAATTATGTACCAAAACATGTATCTTAAAATCACCATTATTTAAGTTATCTCCATTCCAAAAATAGTTTTTCATTATTCTACAATCTCTCTCTCTCGATGCATACATATACATATTCATATATATATATATAGGTGTGTACATTATATATATATATATATATATATATAGAGAGAGAGAGAGAGAGAGAGAGAGAGAGAGAGAGAGAGAGAGAGAGAGAGATATCCATTTACATACACACCTCATCTCAGCCAAGTGTATAATTTCTTATTAGTGAAAACTTAGCTAAATCCTATACCACCTTTTCTCCTAAAAATCTAATCAAATTCAACAAAAGGGATTTATTCCTCCTTATCATACAAGTAACATCTGCACACACGTACTTATATATATTTTATATTTTTTTTAATTTCAACATAATAAAGCCCTTACCTTCAATATTGTCTGACAAACCCCTTGTACTTAGGATCAGTGGCTGTCCCTCTCTTTGACAATGCCTATTATCATAGATAAGTATATATATTATTACTCAATTTCACTTCACTTTCTTACAATATAACATATATATATATATATAAATATATGTGTATATATATATCTACTTCAAGATTTTGGAACCTTACCCTTTGTAAGAACTTTTAAACCGAGCTTAAACTCCCTTTTGCTTCACACTTCTTCTTTATCAAACAATGGCTATCTTTACTTCCTTTCTCTTATTTTTCTATAACGCACAGCAGCTCTCCAAACACCTCAAAGGCATTGCCTTTCGGCCTTCATACACAGCCCAAAATGACACCAAAAGAAAGAAAGCTAAAGAGCCATATTCAGCCACCAAAAGCCACGACACACCTCATTTCTCTTTTTGCACATTCTAGCGCTTAAAGAAATCCACCTTCAGCTCTGTTTCAGCCACTTAATAACCCATCCAATTTCAGTCTCAAACTAGCATCTAGTTTTGTTCTTCAATGCCTCATTTGTCTACCGAGAGAATGCGCCCTACAACTCTTTGTTTCTAAACCACAATAAGTGAAGCCAACCCCTGCTACCATGCTGTTTTTGTCTGAGGTGGAAGAGCCAACACTTCTTTGCTCTGGTTTTGCTCCTGCAGCAAGAAGAGAGAAGAACAACAGATTTGCTTGCTGCTGTATTTTATTTATTTATTTCTTTTGCTGAAGGTGCGCGTGACTAGCAATCCTTATTTTTAGCAAGTATCGACCACTTTTTAGCCCCCAATATCAGTCCTGATCACAACCCTTAAAGCCCCTGTGTAGCTGCTTAAGATAGCTCTAAATGTAGCACCTACCGATCCCTTACACAAACCTAAACTCCCTCTGTTTTAGCTGCCCATTATAGTCTCCCTTCTTAACCCTCAATAGCCCCATCTATAGCACTAAACACTACTTCAAGAATTCACGCAATACTGTTTCGGTCCTTTGCTGCTCACAATGGCAAGGCAACAGCTACACGTTCCCTTCTCTTCTTTCTCTTCTCTCCTTTCCCTTCGGCTTTACCTTTCTTTTCTTACTAATTTTCTTCAGCTCTTCTTTCTCTCTTGTGTCTCTATTCTTCTCTTTTCTTTTTCATTTTCTGTTCATGGCTTCATTGATAAGCCTCCGGTGATGATGAAAATGTTGCTTTGTTTAGTGGGGTTTGATAAGGAAAAGTCCCATCAAACTCCACTAAGCATATTTAATTTATTTTATTTGTAATTTCCAACTTGTTTCTCTTTTTTTTTGTTTTATTTTAGTTTATTCTAATCTCCAATATCTACATTTACATAATTTATAAATATATTTATAATACTAATATATATTTATATATATAACTAATATATGCTTATATATATATATATTTATTTATTTAGTTATATTTCGTACATATAATATGTGTATGTACATATATTTCAATTATTGAATATATATTATATACATACATATATCTACACATATATATTTTCATGTCAAATATATTTTTAGTGGAGGTATGTGTGTATATATATATTCCTCGTTTATTTTAAATTTTACATATATTTATATATGTACATGTTTAATACTCAATATGTGTGTGTGTGTGTGTGTGTGTGTGTATATATATATATATATTCCTTACTTATTTTAAAATTTTTTAATGTTCATGTATACCATATTTCCTTTAGTATACCTTTGTCCTTTGTTTTATTAAAACAAATATACATATATATTGTGGAATATATGTATCTATTTGTTCTTATATATCTCTTGAACTTATTTATAAAATTTCTAAATTATCCCAAGGTATCAACCATTTATTGCTAAATTTACTAAACTTGAAACTTCATTCTCATTACTTGAAATAATAATAATTACAAAGTGCATCTCAGTGCTTAGCTTATTCTATGTCTCTTATTTATTCACTAATATGGTACAAAGTTTTGCAGTCTTTACATCCTCCTCACCTTAGAAAATTTGGTCCTCCAAATTTTTCATGTCCATCTGAAATAGGTGAGGGTACTTCTCCTTCATCAAGCTCTCTAACTCCTATGTTGCTTCTTCTGAAGTGTGAAGCTATTAAAGCACTTTGACCAAAGGGATTGTCTTAGACCTCAATATCTTATCTTTTCTATCTAAGATCCGAATAAGTCTCTCAGTATAGCTCAAGTCCTCCCTGATCTCCAATGGTTCATACTCAATAACATGGGATGGGTCCGGATGATACTTCCTTAGCATCGACACATGGAAGATGTTATGCACACCTGATAGCTCTGGTGGTAATGCTAGTCGGTACGCTACGTCACCAATCCTCTCTAGTATTTCAAACGGACCAATATACCGAGAGCTCAACTTCCCTTTCTTACCAAATCTCATTATGCCTTTAGATGGAGAAATCTTCAAAAACACTTTATCCCCAACTTGAAATTCTAAAGGTGTTCTTCAACTGTCCGCATAGCTCTTCTGTCTACTTTGGGCTGTCCTCAATCTATCACATATCAACCGCACGTCTTCAGAAGCTTTCTTTACAAATTCCAGAGAAAATGTCTTCCTTTCACCTACCTCTTCCCAGTCAATAGGGGATCTACACCTATGTCCATACAACGCCTCATAAGGTGCCATCCCAATGCTAGAGTGAAAGCTATTGTTATATGCAAATTCAGCTAGTGCTAGATGATCATCCCATGAGCCTTGGAAATCCATGACACATGCCCTCAACATATCCTCAAGGGTCTGAATCGTCCTCTCTAATTTGCCTCTTAGCGCATGCTTTCTAATAGTTCATTTGTACTCGTGTAGCACTTAGCCCATTACACAAAGAAATGATCCTGATGAAGAATTCTGCCAATCACCCAATATTGGAAGTGAACCAACAACTGCAAGCTCACATAACTGTTCAAGAATTATATATATATAATATGTATAAAGAGTATCAACATAGCATAAACTACCAAAAACTTTTGTCATATAAAAACTTTTGTTCTTGCTTTGTTTGATTCTCCTTCTTTTCTTAGTCTATGAATTCACACAAAAAGGAAAAAAAAAACTTTAGAAGATTAGTGGGAATTTTACGAAAAAACAACTCTTCTCTACTTGTTTCTCTTGCAAATTCAATAATAGAACAATCTAAGATAAAGGGATTCTTCATAGTAGCATATTGATTATTTTACCTGTATTTATTTTCGAATATTGTTTAATTTTATTTTATTTATCACAACAACTATCCAAAGCAGAGGCACAAGTTGAGGTAGCTTAGCAGCAGAGTACTAGTAACAACCAACCAATCTACACAGCTGTAGAAGCTTCCAACGTCAGTACTTCAAGTTCAGCAATGTTTTTTGAAGATTAGGAATGAGTTGTTTGCTTAGCTTTCTATTATTTTTTGAACTTCTATTATTTTTCAAATTTCCCGCCAATAGCTGCATCTTGTTTCCGCCAAATTTTTTGCTTCTTAGTATCTATATATATTGTACAAACTAAGCACTGGATTAATAGATTAAATAAAAATAACTCATTCTCTGCTTCACTCGAGCTACTGTAATTGCATTCTCTCTTCAATCGAGCTACTGTAATATGGTATTAGAGCATACAATTTCTTGCTTATTTTCTTACTTTCTCATCTTTTCTTTCTAGCCAAACAAGCTAAGCTTCATGGCACAAATAGTTCCAGCTCTAGAAATCAACCATCTAGTCCTTATTTTTACTTTCTAATGAGAATACCTCCTTGGTTCTGGTTTCTTCTCCTCTCAACGGTTCTAATTATCATTCCTAGTCAAGAGCCATGAAAATGGCATTGCTTTTGAAAAACAAGTTGAAATTTGTTGATGGATCGATTATTGCTCCAGTACTGAATGATCCTCTTTATCCAGCTTGAGAATGGTGCAACACTATGGTCTTATCATGGTTGATTCATTCTCTCAGTCCTTCGATTGCTCAAAGCATTATCTAGTTTGATAATGCAACTGAAGTACAGAAGGATCTTCATGATCTATTTGCTCAAAATGATTCTTTCAGGATTGTAGGTTTGGAAAAGGAGATATATGCATTTCAACAAGGTTCTCTTTCTGTTACAGATTATTTCTCTAGTCTTAAAATCTTGTGGGATGAGCTTTTGAATTTGCGACCTATTCCAAATTGCACTTGTACTACTCGATGCTCATGTGCTGCTCTACCTATTGTGAGAGCATATCAACAATCAAACTATGTTATCAGATATTTGAGAGGGATGAATGATAACTTTGCCACTATTCATTCTCAGATAATGCTCATGGATCCTCTTTCTTCTATAAACAGAATATTTGCCTTGGTCATTCAACATGAAAGGCAATTTCATAGTAGTCTGGTTCATTCTTCACTTGAATCTGTTGTTTTTTCCAATCGAATGAATTATGTTTCCCATAAGGAAGGTCAGTCTAAGAATTAGCCTCAATGCTCTCACTGTGGTTTTACTGGTCACACAGTGGATAAATGCTTTAAAAAGCATGGATATCCCCCAAGATTCAAATCTAGAAGAAAGGAGATTTTTGTTAATCAACTGAAAAGGGTAGAACAGTTTGTACTTGAAACCTGAAGCTCTTAGTTCTACCTCTTTACATCACCAAAAAGCATGTGAGCCGTCTGAATCCATTACAGATGGATTTTCCAACCCAATCAATCTTACTCAATCTTCCTAAATAGACTACTCAACCTCCATTAATGCTCTTACCACTAATATAGCTTTAATGTGCAACATGGTAGGTATATCTACAATTAATTCCATTTGTTCTATTTCTTCTACCTCTTGGATCATTGATACAAGAGCAACTGATCATGTTACATGTTCTCTTACATTTTATTCTTCCTATTCTCCTATTCATAACTTGTTTGTTAAACTCCTAAATAATCAGAACGTTGTTGTTGCACATGTTGGTATAGTAAAAATTTCTTCTCTGCTGCTTCTTGAAAATGTATTTCATTTTCCTTTTTTTTCATACAATTTAATTTCTGTAAGTAAACTTACTTTTAACACTTCATACTCTCTAACTTTTCAATCTCGGTTTTGCTTTATCCTGTGAAATCCCCAATTTCCATGTAATTCCTCCATATTTGTAAAGCATTACAATCTGAAATAAATAAAATAAATATGAAGTTGATGTGTAATTGATGTATGAATGATGTATACATGATGTATGGAGTATGGAAGAAATAAGAAAGTTGATAGTCAAGTAGCCAAATAATATTGATATCAGGAAATTAATTGGAGTATAAGAAAAGAATGAAAATCAGAATTTTAATTTGGTAATTGGACATGTGGCTGTTAAAGAAAGGAGAAGAGGAATTGATGGTCAATTGGGTCAAAAGGTCAAGGGGAAGATTATGGCTGAGATAAGGGATGATAAAGCATGCATTTAATGCATGAAGCATGAGTCATCATCTTTCTTCACTCTCACAGCAGCACCTTCCAGCCCTCTCCATCGTTTCCTCTATTTTTCTCTAAGTTTCCACCCCAAGTTACCTTGACAAACCCCTTCATCCATCCATCGATTCATTTAGTGTATTGAATGAAAAACAATCCTTGTCACTAGACTAAGTGATAGCCAAAGTTTGGTAGATTGAATCCAAGTATTGGAGGAGATCTCAAAGTTTGAGATTTTGATCTCTAGCAAAGGTAAGAGAAGAAGATGATTCTTGCAATTTCGTTCATGATATGGAGTTGTATGGAGTTAGTATGATATGTGTATGGTGATTAATTAAAGGTTTAAATTGATATGATGATTTCAGATTCGAAGAGGTGAAAAGCTAGGATGGACGCGCCAAGTGATTTCGCGTTCTCGAAGGAATCGAGGTAAGGAATTTATGTAACGGATGTAAGGCAGCTATGTCCGCATGTTTTAATGCATATTGAACTGTTTTGGAGGAGAAGTACTAGCTGTTTCTTTGCAGGAAAAGTGCATTTTCGGACTTGTCTCCTAGTACCAATTAGGCTAGGGGCAGCTAACTGCCTTAAGTAGCAGCCGACTGCCTAAAGACATCCAAAACGTCATTTTACGAAAATCGATTCAAACCAATCAACTGCTATGTAAGCCAGTCGACTGCTATTTACCAAGAAGCATTCTGTTTCAAACTAGTCGACTGCTATATGGGACAGTCGACTGCTATTTGCTAAATTGCATTCTGTTTGAAAACCAGCCGACTGCCCTATAAGACCAGTCGACTGCTAATTTTCTAGAAGCATTCTGCTTCAAAAACAGTTGACTGCTATATGACCAGTCGACTGCTATTTCTTAACAAGCATTCTGTTTGAAAACTAGTCGACTGCTATATGGACCAGTCGACTACCTTTATATGTTTTCAAAGATGAAAATATCGGAATTTTAAATGAAAATAATTTCGATAAAGGAAGTTATGAAGCAGCAGCCGACTGACCTATGAGGCCAGTTGACTGCCATGTATGAAAAGAGCTTTCAAAGCTTACTTGATTTAAACATAAAAGTTTTTTCTGAAAAAGCATATAATAAATGTTTTGAGACTATGGACTACGTGATGATCATGCGTTTCTGATGGCTGAGAGACTCTGATCAAGTCCTCAGTAATATGTATGTCAGGCGAGGAACCCTAGTCCGATCCTCAAGACCACAAGTGACACCTGACTAGTGTTCACTGTGGTATTACTAAAGGCAGGAGAGAATCCCTTACCTCTACTTGGTGCACCACTGTACTAATGCATGATTAGAATCATATAAATGGGTATAAATGATTTATATGATGATGCAATCGCTTAAATAATTGTACATAGTCTCCATCCTATTTCAGAGGATATATGATGTATGTTTCAAAGCAAAGAAGTATGATATAAGTTTCAAGTATACGATGTATGTTTCAAAGCAAGTTTATGAAGTATGATGTCTTAAAGAAAGAAGT
The DNA here is from genome assembly GCA_032173925.1 of Heritiera fomes. Taxonomy (NCBI): domain Eukaryota; kingdom Viridiplantae; phylum Streptophyta; class Magnoliopsida; order Malvales; family Malvaceae; genus Heritiera; species Heritiera fomes. The sequence goes on along the minus strand of JAPDPM010000021.1, from coordinate 8,789,050 downwards.
ATGATACATGTTTTATACGTATGCTATTTTGAAGAAGCATACAAAGTATGTTTGCCATGTCATTTGAAATAAATATGCATGGTTGCAAACAATGCATGAAAGATGTTTATGATGCATGCTTTATAATGCTTTACATGACATTATAGAGCCAAGTAGGAAAAATGCATATAGAGGCATAGTACGCTTTTTTACATAATTTTCTTATTGAGCGTAAACTCACCCTTTTACAACCATTTTTCCTACAGATTACCTGAAGTGAACCTCACTCCGATTAGAGGAGCTTGCTTTTGAAAGATTTAAGTGTACCTTTTCGATACGCTTCCCCGTTAGCATAAAAAGCATACTTATATGTTTATGTAAGGTTAAATTGTAATTCAACTACGGTACAGTACAAGTAGCATTTATGTATATAAGATGTCAGGGATGTAAGTTAAGATGATGTATAAGATCTTGTGGAATGGAATGATATTTATATATATATATATCATTTTTATGTATATGAAAAGTAATTAATTTCTATGAGCTATTTAATATTTAGCTTAAGGGTAAGGAATGAATGACACTGATGAACTAAATCAAATTTAAGTCGGATAAGATAATAAGGAAAAAGTTAGGTTATAAGATGTAGTGGCGAGGACGTCACATATCCAGGACCTTACAAACAAGAGGATGATTGGTTTTGCTAAGGAATTTTTGGACTATTTCATCTTGTTTGTCCTCTACAATACAAAGTTATATCCTATTGTAATTCTTGTTTAGTTTCTTCTGCAAATATTTAGCATTATAGGCTTGGTCATGCCTCCAAATCTAGAATTCAGATTCTACATTCCTTAGATAGTTCCATTTCTGTTACAAATGATTGTAATGCTTGTGACATTTGCCATTATGCAAAGCAAAGAAAATTACCATTTCCTATCAGCACCTCTTCAACCACTTCATGTTTTGAGTTAATACATGTTGATATGTGGGGTCCTAGTCCCTATCCATCTCTATTTGGTTATCTTTATTTTTTAATCATTGTAGATGATTATAGTAGGGCACATGGACTTTCTTAATGAAGTCTAAATCTGAAGTTCGAAGCATTCTTCAAATTTTTTATGCCTTTGTTGAAAACCAATTTCAAGCAAAAATCAAGTGTATACGTAGTGATCAAGGACAAGAATTTAGGATGACTAATTTCTATCTTTCAAAAGGCATATTACACCAAACTTCATGTGTTTCAGCCCCTCAACATAATAGCAAAGTTGAAAGGAAGCATCGGCATATTCTTAATGTAGCCAGAGCTTTGAGATTTCAAGCTAAACTCCTCTCTCTTTTTGGGCAGAATGCATCTCTCATGCCACTTACCTTATCAATCGAGTACCTTCACCAACAATCAATAATAAAACACCTTTTGAGATACTCTTTAAAACTCCTCTAAAGTTTAGTTACCTTAGAGTTTTTAGCTATTTATGTTTTGCTTCTCAGTACCTTATAATAGGAATAAATTTGATTCCAGAGCTAGGAAATGTATTTTTCTTAGTTTTGCTATTGGTATAAAAGGTTAGACGCTTTATGATCTTCATGTAAATGAGATTTTTGTTCTAGGAATGTTATATTCTATGAAACACAATTTCCTTTTTCTCAAAACAAATCCCATACCCCAGATACACATTTCCCTTCTTCTCATTTTTCTGATTACATCATTCTTACTATTTCTATTGATGTTTCACCAGGAGATAGTCTTTTGCCTGATCATAATTTGCACCCAAACATTGAGTTTTCAACCAAACACCTCTTTTACTCAAAATGATTCTATTTCTACAACCTAAGATTGTGATACTATTTCACATGATTCTATCTCCTATGATTCTGTTCCTACAACTACTTCAGATTCTATCATATCAAGGAGATCAACTAGGTTGAGGCACCTTCCTTCCTACCTCAATGATTACAGATTTGAGCTTCTCGGATGCAATTCCTCTTCTCTTGAAAGGGGGTCTTCACCTCATTCTCTGTCACAGATTCTCTCATATTCCCAGGTTTCTCCTAATCATAAGATATATTTTACTACTCTTGATTCCATATATGAACCACAAACTTACAAACAGGCTATCAAACATGCTTATTGGAGAGATGCCATGCAGGTTGAACTTCAAGCTTTATAGAACAACTCTACTTGGGAATTTATTGATCTTCCACTTGGAAAGCATACCATAGGTTGTAAATCGGTGTACAAGGTTAAGTTAAAAGCAAATGGTACACTTGACAGATATAAGGCAAGGCTTATAGACAAAAGCTACACTCAACAAGAAGGAATTGATTATCTAGAAACTTTTTCCCTTGTTGCTAAAATGAATACTATTTGCATGCTTCTTGCCTTATTTGTAGCTAAGAATTAGCAGTTGGAGCAACTAGATATTAATAATGCATTCCTCCATGGAGAGTTACATGAAGAGGTTTTCATGGAGGTGCCACCAGGATTAACTTCTCCTAAACCTAACCAGGTTTGCAGACAACTCAAGTCTATTTATGGCCTTAAACAGTCTAGTAGGCAGTGGAACTCTAGACTCTCTAATGTGCTATAAAGACCGCCAAATTACATTATTGAATTTGCAAATGAATGTATAAAATTGAATAAATTAAGTGTTGAGTTGTATTTTCAGAATCTTTATTATTTCGAAGTGATGAAATTGAGAAATTAAATTTGAGGTATCAATGAGAACAATGGATATATGATTAAGACATATATATATATATATATACATGTAAATTAAATAGAGAAGATATATTTAAATATAAAATATATAACCTTATAGAATATATATATAAATAGAGAATATATATATATATGTAAATATACTTAAGATATAAGAAAATGATATGATATGATATAATATAATAAAATATAATTAGTAAAATAAAAAATAATGATATATATAAAAATAATTGTTGATTGGAGGAAGCCAATCAACAATAGCAATTGCTGTGAAATCCCCAAATTTCATGTAATTCCTCCATGTTTGTAAAGTATTACAGTCTGAAATGATTAAATAAATACGAAGTTTGATGTATGAATGATGTATGAATGATGTATGGAATATGGAAGAAATAATAAAGTTGAAGGTCAATTACTCAAATGATTTAATGTTGATATCAGAAAATATTAAGGGTATGAGACAAGAAATTAAATCAGAATTTTGATTGGAGTTAAAAGCATGTGTCATATGAAGAGAGGAGTAGGAGAATTAATGGGTCAAATGAGTCAAGGGGATAAAGCATGGCTAAGATAGTTAATGGGATGAGCATGCATTTAATGCATCTTGCATGACTTATCACCCTCATCATCCCTCACCCACGACAGCCCCCTTTTCCAGCCTTCATTCACGTGTTCTCCAAGTTTCCAAGTTTCCATGCCAAGCTGCCTTAACAAACCACCTTGCTCTTCCATTGATTTGTTAAGTTTGTTAAACGAAAATCGATCATTGTCACTAGACTAAGTTATATCCAAAGTTTGGTAGATTGAATCCTATCCAAGCATTGGAGGAGATCTCAAAGTTTGAGATTTTGGTCTCTAGCAAAGGTAAGAGAAGAAGATGATTCTTGCAATTTCGTTCATGGTTTGGAGTTGTAGTGAGTTAGTAGGATATGTGTATGAAGATTGTTTAATGATTTAAATTGATTAAATGTTACAGTTTTGAAGATGTGAAAAACTAAGGTTAAAGCGCCAAGTGATTTCGCATTCTCGAAGGAATCGAGGTAAGGAATTTATGTAACGGACGTAAGGCGACTATGTCCGCATGTTTTATCATGTTTTATGTGGTTTGGAGAGAAGCATCAGTTGCCTTTTTGCAGGAAAAATGACATTTTCGGACTTGTCTCCTAGTGCCAATTAGGCTAGGAGTAGCCGACTGCCTTAAGTAGCAGCCGACTGCCTAGAGACATCCAAAACGCTGTTTTCCGAAAATCGATTCAAACCAGTCGGCTGCTATGTAAGCTAGTCGACTGCTATTTACCCAGAAGCATTCTGTTTCAAACCAGTCGACTGCTATAGGACAGTCGATTGCTATTTGCTAAAATGCATTCTGTTTGAAAACCAGCTGACTACTCTATAAAGCCAGTCGACTGCTAAATTTCTAGAAGCATTCTGTTTCAAAAACAGTCAACTGCTATTTCTAAAGAAGCATTCTGTTTGAAAACCAGTTGACTGCTATCAGGACCAGTCGACTGCCCTTATATGTTTTCAAAGATGAAAATATCAGAATTTTAAATGAAAATAATTTCGAGAAAAGAAGTTATAAAGCAGCAGCCGACTGCCCTATGAGGCCAGTCGACTTCCATGTATGAAAAGAGCTTTCAAAGCTTATTTGATTTAAACACAAAAGTGTTTTCTGAAAAGGCATATAATAAACGTTTTGAGACTATGGATTGCGTGATGATCATGCGTTTCTGATGGCTGAGAGAATCTGATCAAGTTCTCAGTAATATGTATGTTAAGCGAGGAACCCTAATCCGGTCCTTAAGGCCACAAGTGACACCTGACTACTGTTCACTGTGGTATTATTAAAGGCAGGAGAGAATCCCTGACCTCTACATGGTACACCACTGGACTAATGCATGATTAGAATCATATAAATGGGTATAAATGATTTATATGATGATGCAATTGCTTAATTAATTGTACATAGTCTCCATCTATTTCAAAGTATATGATGTATGTATGAATGTAACATCCCGTTACCACATTTTTCACGTATTTTCATACAACTTTACCGGTTGGGCTGTCTGCGATGCCATTAACATTCAACAGTAACAATGACAAATGATAAACATTTATCTATTTATTATGGAATATGAAATTTCTTTTTCATTATTCCTTACATCTGACATCCCCTATAATCTTTTATTTCATTAAGGTAGTACTGTATACATATGTCTGAAATGTAAAAGAGAAAAGACTGTACCTGTCACGTTTAATGTACCATGCCTTAGTGCTTTAAGCATAGCTATACTCATCTGAGAGCTAATTCTCTCAACTCCGCGTACTTCTTATCTGTGGAGTTAAAACAAAAGGGTGAGCGATTCATACGCTCAGTAAAGGAAACATATGCTGCTTTAAATAAAGCAAAACTATATATCACTATTCATTTGTTCTTTTCTTAATAATAACCCAGTAGAAAAGAAAATGGATATATAGTAAACAACTCTCTTAAAACACCATTCAAAACACCGACTAACAATTTACTTTAAAATGTAGTAAACACTATCGAGGACTTCAATAATCCTCATAGTAAATAGAAACTGATAAGTTGAGACTAGGCAACAAATAAATCATGCTATCATCGTTCCTCCTCCACCTTGGGAGAACGAAACCTGCCGCTTTTGGGGTGCACCCGTAGGCCATCGCCCCTCACGGCTATCTCAGATCTATGGCCATAATCTAAAGGGGTCCTCGGGTCCACTTGCCAAGTGACCTCGAGACCGCTGATGACTTGGCAGGTCCATCAGCCCTGTGACGCCCTGAGGTGCACTCATTGGTCCATTGACCGAGCCACCGCCCCAGGTAGGTCACGCACTAGCAACGCATGAACTCAGGGCCTAAAGTCTCAAAATCAACTTTTATATCTCATATATCATTTCCACAAAATGATTTGATTTCTTATACACAATGAAACACCAAAAACAGCCCGTAATCTCAACTTTTAAAACCTGCTCGCCCATGATCAGCTCGCCCGACATGGCTTGCCCATGGAAGCAGCTCGCTGTGGCGGAGAACATGTGTTCGCCCGCCCTCTTTGCTTTTAAAATCTGAAGCAAAAATGGCTTGCCCTCTGTGGCTCGCCCAGAAATCAACTCGATAAGACGGTGAATTAGTATTCGCCCGCCTTCAGTTTAAAACAAGGGCCGCCCGCCCAACATCTTAAAAAAAAGGGTTCGCCCGACTACGGCTTTACCCGGATTTCTCTTTAAAACAAGGGCACTCGCCCAGTTCTCATAAAACAGAGCTCGCCATTTGGCTTAACTTATAGCTTTCTATTAAGAAAGTTCGCCCGCCCTTTAAAAATAGAAATGAGTTTAAAACGTATAAAAGGGATTGGTTCGCCCGCCAATACCAATTCACCCAACATAAATCACAAAGGGCGTGCCCAACATAAAACATACAAAGCGCTCGCCCGCCCTGTATCATTTCACCCCACAAAACAGCAAAAGGCGGCTATCAGCTCGCCCGCGATCAAACAATTATCAATTAACTTCTTAAAATCATGCATGTCAGAAAACAAAACATTTAACTTAATGTTTTCATAAAATTTACTCCACAGGACATGCATCACTTCACACACACTTCCCTTACCTTGTTCAACGAAGTCTTGTTTCGCCCGGCACTCTGTTCGCCCATAGCTATTCCCAATTATCGGCTGCAAATTATATATAAATTTCATTAATATTTTCTTTATATATCACTTGGCGAGAATAAATCAAATAACTACTCGCCCAATCAGATTCCCAATTAGTTCGCCCGCCATTACTCACGAAGCCTTCATTGGCTAACTGTGGAAGTTCACCCACAATCCTTCTCGCCCAATGCCTTCGCATTAGAGCTCGCCCGTCATTCACTTCACTAGAATTGGGCGTTCTCGCCCACAAAATTACCTTGGCGAGTACTTAATATCTATTCGCATCATTGGCGATTACTATTTTCAACTTGGGCGATCACTGTAGTCGCCCTTGTCGTCACCTATTCCATAATTTTTCCTTGTTTTCCAATTTTCCAAGGATCTAACTAAAACAAAGACTGTATCTATGTTTATTACTGCATAAATCATAGAAATCTATCAGTGAACATCAAGAACACCTCAGAAAATATGAAACTCACCTCAACCAACTGCACTTCCAAAACACGTTGTTTTTCTGTCTCATGTTGGCCTCTATTTGCTTATTCCTTCAGCTCACCAGGCTAAGAAAGAAAGGTTTTATAAGCATGTTTACTGGTTTAGCCAACTGAAGAGTGAAACTCAGTAGATCAAACATGGCAGAGAAATGGAAGAAACAGAGAAATAGCTCTCGTGAAGAAACTGAAATTGGCTAACTCGTTTTTCATCAATTGTCTCTGCTTATATAAACATTCTCAGCCAATCAATAGCCACCGCCTGGCCCTTATCCTGTTTCCTTCATCATTGTTCACGTCCTTCATGCCTTTAATGCATGAAGAAAACTGAAGCACAAAGTGGCGTGGAAGTCTCCCTTTCACACGGCTTTTTCTTCTACTGCAGCCTTTGTTTACTTCCTCAACCAATCAGGTAAATTCCTTACTGACTTCAACCTCTTCACCATTAATTGTCTTCAACCGTATCACTTGCAAGTCAATTTTGGCTGTTAGGTTGAATTCTGTTTTCATTTTCCCATCTATCTGGACGACCACTTTACTCGCCAAATGCATTGGCGTTTCCAAGTCCTCGCCACAAGCGGCCATCACTTATCCACGAAGTTGGCGAACTAAACTACTCGCCAAACAAATAAGGAAAATAATCGACTCGCCACACTAAATCAGTTCGCCAGCCATGGGGCTACTCCTTGTCCTCTGTGTGGCGATCACAAGTTCTCGCCCTTTTCGAGCCATCACCTGGCATGGCTCAACTCGCCAACCATGCCCTGATTCATCTCACAAGTTGGCGAACACGACTGTGCGACCACACTCTCGTCCAACTCGCCATCAGCATTGATGATCACACATACCTTACTCGCCAATCGGCGAGCCGTTTCTTTATGGTACGCGCCCGCCGAAGGAGCTTTCATCTTTTTGGAAATGAACATTCATTATTTATTTAATTTCTATTATCAATTTTATGAATTTAGACTCTACAGTAGTGTAAAAATCGGATCTTACAATGAAGAAGTACAAGATGTATGTTTTAAAGTATGTATGAAGTATGATGTTTTAAAGAAAGAAGTATGATGCATGTTTTAAATGTATGCTATTTTAAAGAAGCATACAAAGTATGTTTGCCATGCCATTTGAAAGAAAAAATGCATGTTTGCAAATAATATTTGAAAGATGTTTATGAGGCATGCTTTATAATGCTTTATATGACATTATAAAGCCAAGTAGGAAAAATGCATATTGAGGCATAGTACGCTCTTTTACATATCTTTCTTACTGAGCGTAAACTCACCCTTTTACGACCATTTTTCCTACAGATTACCTGAAGTGAACCTCGCTCTGATTAGAGGGGCTTGCTTTTGAAATATTAGAGTGTACCTCCTCGATACGCTTCCCAGTTAGCATAGAAGGTATACTCATATGTACTATGTAAAGTTAATTGAATTTCAGCTATGCTACAGTACAAGTAGAAATTTTGTATATAAGATGTCGGGGATGTAAGACAAGATGTCGGGGATGTAAGACAAGATATTTATATATATCATTTTATGTTTATGGAAAATAAATAAATTTGTATGAGCTATTAGATAATTAGCTTAAGGGTAAGGAATGAATGGCACTGATGAACTAAATCAAATGATGTCGGATAAGATAATAAGGAAAAAGTTAGATGGTAAGAGGTAGTGATGGGGATGTCACAATTGCTCTCACATTAGTGGGAGTAGTTGCCATTTTTATTGGAAAAGAAAGGAGGCAGAGGACGTGAAATCCTCTGCAAACCTGATTGAAAGAGAAATTGATGAGAGAAAAGAAATGAAATCAAGGAAAGGAAAGAGAAAGGTTAGGTTGAGAGAGAAGGAATAGAGAAAGAGTAAGAGAACTAAAAACTAATTGACATGGGAGAAGGGGGGAAGCACTGACGACACGAAGAAAGGCCAGGTGTGGTTCAGGGCTAAACAGAGAAATCTTGGGTGGCATTTTCGAACTGTTATAGGCTGGATTTTTAAGGGCTTTCAGTGGTTTAAAAGCTTGAAGAGGGAGCTAGTCTGAAGCAGTAAACATATGCTAGAAGAGAGCTACAAATAGGCGATAAGAGGAAGCAGCAGCTAGCACCAGTGAGGGCAAGGTAAGGTAGTGTTCTGAGGTGCCATTCAAAGCCTGGAAACAAGGGTTTTGGTCAGAGTTGTAGTAGCTATAATAGGAGCATGAAATGGGGTATTGGTGCCTGATTAAAAGACACCATTTGGAGCATTAATGGACTGGAAAGACTGGAGGTTTAAGGTACAGAACTGGGTCATTCTCGACTGATTTAGGTGCTTTTCATGGTGGCTGTTTTATTGCCATATAATAAGGTGTTTTGGGTGCTGAATTTTTAAGGACATTTAGTGGTTTTAAAAGACGAAAAAGGAGGCTAGAAATGAAGCAAGCTGTGGCATGATAAAGAGGATGAAATGGCGTGAGGTTGTGCTGAGTTAAGGGATTGAAGCAATGGCATTGGAGTAGGGTTTTTGGTGGTGTGCAGTGGCTATTTCAAGTTGCTATGTGCTGAGTTAAGGGATTGAAGCAATGGCATTGGAGTAGGGTTTTTGGTGGTGTGCAGTGGCTATTTCAAGTTGCTAGAGGTATGAAACAAAAGGGGTTGTTGGTTCTGATTTGCAAGGCTGAAACGAGGCTGACGATGGTATGATTTTTGGAGCCAAGTTAGAGACCTGAAAGATGGTTCTTAAGTTGCAGAAAACGGGGCATTTTGTGGTTGGTTTGAAGCAGTAAATTAGAGGCAAGAAGCTAATTACAGGTGTTAAACAGACACGACATTGAAGCTCAAGGAAAAAAAGGGTCCATGTGTGGTGTTTTAGTACTGGATAGAGTATCAAAACAAGAGACATTAGGCTGGAATAGATAAGTTGAAAAAGGGGTAAGGGGTTTTCCTTATCAAGCTTACTAGAATATATAATTGCTAGAGATTAATGCCAAGGTGTTATGGTAATGAATTTAATATTGGAGTTGTGATAAACTGTGATGTCCCCGCCATTACATCTTACCATTTAAATTTTTCCTCTTTCACTTAACTTGATTAGATTTTGCTGGTCAATGTCATTCATTCTTTTCTTTCTTAAGCTTAATATCGAACAGCTCAATATGAATAATCCATTTCCAATAAAACAGACTAATGATACATGTATATATATATCATCCGCTTCCACAGGATCTTACATATCATCTTAACTTAAATCCCCGACATCTTATATACATTAAAGTTACTTGTACTGTACCATAGCTAAATTACAATTTAACTTGCATAATTACATAAATATACCTTCTATACTAATTAGGAAGCGTCTCTCGAAGATAAACTTTCAAGATCCACTCGTAGGCTCTTCTATCGAGAGCGAGGGATTACTTCAGATAGTCTGTATGAAAAATGTTCGTAAAAGGGTGAGTTTACGCTCAGTAAGAAAAATATGTAAAAGAGCGTACTATGCCTCTATATGCAGTTTTCCTGCTTGGCTCTATAATGTCAAGTAAAATCATTATAAAGCATAATCGTATACTTTCATTTATTATAGAAAGTTCATCATAATGGCATATGCTGATAATTCAAGCAAATCAAGTAAAACAGGTAAATCATGTACTCCTTTAAATTAGCATATGCAAACATACTTCATGTACTTCTTACATACTTCAAGTACTTCTTTTAAATATCATTTACATACATACATACATACTTCTCTTAAAACATTTTATACTTTCTTGAAATCATACATCATATACTTCTTTTAAAACTTCTTATACAAGTAAACCAAGTACTTTCGATTTCTTTATTCTTCGAAATCGCATATACATATAGTTTTTAAATAACATAAAAACCGTTTATACTTTAATGGAGTTATGCACTGCATCATCATCATCATTATCATGTGGCGTACCCCGTAAGGCCAGGAATCCTCCCTTAGCCGAACATGTAACATAGACAAATTTGGCCAACTGTCGGGGGCTACAGTAACACTAGTCAGGTGTCCTTCTGTAGCGACTGAGGCTTGACTTATGGTTCCTCAGCCAAACATACATCATTTCGGGACTTGATCAAAGCCCCTACTAGAAACATGAAAGTGCATAATCTCAAAACATATGCCATATAGCCTTTTTGCCATGACATTTCATACTTTCTTGAAATAGGTTTGAAAACCTCTTTTCAAAACAGGGCAGTCGACTGGACTCATAGGGCAATTGGCTGCTGCTTCATAATTTCATTTATCGAAATTAATTTCATTTAAAATTTCGATATTTTCATCTTTGAAAACATATAAGGGCAGTCGACTGGTCCATATAGCAGTCGACTAGTTTACAAACAGAATGCTTCTTAAGAAATAGCAGTCGACTGGTCATATAGCAGTCGGCTGTTTTTGAAACAGAATGCTTCTGGAAAATTAGCAGTCGACTGGCCTTATAGGCAGTCGGCTGGTTCTGAAACAGAATGCATTTTAGCAAATAGCAGTCAACTGTCCCATATAGCAGTCGACTGTTTCTGAAACAGAATGCATTTTCATAAATAGCAGTCGACTATCTCATATAGCAGTTGACTGGTTTGAAACAGAATGCTTTTCTGGAAAATAGCAGTCGACTGGCATACTTAGCAGTCGACTGGTTTGAGTCGGTTTTCGAAAAATCTTCGCTTTGGTTGTCTCTAGGCAGTCGACTTCCCTTTAAGGCAATCGGCTGCTCCTAGCCTAATTGGTACTAGGAGTAGAAATCGAATATGCATCTTTTCCTGCACAAAATAGCTGGTACTTCTCTCCAAAACCAATCAAAATCAAAATAAAACATGCGAACATAGCCGCCTTACGTCCGTTACATAAATTCCTTACCTTGATTGCCAATAATCCTCAAGCTTGGTTGCATCAACCTTAGCTTTTCGATTTACTTCTTCAAAGCTGTAACATCATATCAAATTAAACCTTTAAACAATCGTCATACATATGCTATACCAACTCAACTCAACTCCAAACCATGAATAAAATCGACTAAAACCACTTTCATCTTTTACCTTTAGAAATCACCAAATTTCAGGATTTCTGATCTCCTCAATTACTTGGATTCAATCCACTAAACTTCAGACATAGCTTCGTCTAGTGATTGTGATTGTTTTTCGTCTAACAAGCTTAACGATTTGGTTTCTAAACAAAGGTGTTTGTCAAGGCAAATATGGAGGAAGACTTGGAAGCTTGGAGAAGTGGAGAGAACGAGGGTGAGGGAGAGAGTTACTGCCGTGGGGGATGGCTGGAGGTGGTGACTCATGCAGCCTCATTTAATGCTCCCCTATCCCATATCATCTCATCTCAGCCCTTGTCCTTTTTGACCCTCTTATTTGACCCATCTTTGACCATTAATTCCTCATCTTCCATGCATATGACACATACCCTTTTAATTGCATTAAATGTTTAATATTTTAATTCTCTTCTTCTTCCATTCTTATATCAATCACATATATCCTTTAACTATATAAAATTCTGATATCTATTTTATCATCATCCAATTAAATCAATTCATCTTAACCTTTGACCATCATTATTTGACCATTCATTTAATTGGTCTCCTTTCTTCCATATAATACTTGTCTTTGCTTACACAATTTTCTGATATTAATTCTTTTCTCATATCTCAATTATTCTTATAACATCAATTTAATTTCCTTGACTATTTAACCTTCCATCTCATTACTTCTTCCATGTTCCATGCATTATTTACCCTTCATAATTCTTATATCTATTTATTTCATTTAAGCTAAAATACTTTACAATTATGGAGGAATTTCATGAAATTGGGGATTTCACATAAACTAGGTATTATTACGGTGAGGAACTAACCCTTGTAGATTGAATAAGTTGTCTATGAGGTGTATTTTAATATTAAAATTGTATATAGTGTTAGGTTGATATAAGCATGGTGAGGGCTTAGTAAAAAGGTTTCAGTTTTGAGAGAGATCAAGGGGTAGGCCTCTTCCTTTAATTTTAAGTAAATTATATGTGTAAAAGGGATGGATTATGAGTTTATTTGTTTTGTTAAAGCGCATAAATCTTGATTGGACAGTGAGAAGGAGATTGTTCAAGTAAAGAATTCCAAAAGGTAAACTACTTCTCCTAAGTTGATCTTAACATATATGAGTGTTGTGATGTGTTTAAGTGTAAAATTGATATTAATTCATGAAAATATAGAGGTTAAGATGATGATAGGGTGCTACCTTAGTGTGGAACCCGATTAAAATAATTTAGTTAAATTAAGGTTTTACTGTTGTACATAGCAAAAATTAGAAAGGAAATCATTGTGTTTATAAGATTGAGGGATGATAATTGGTTATTAATGAAATGAATATATACTGATTTATGAGAAGTACTAAGTTTATCAGTATTATTAGATTTGAAAGGAAATGGAAGGAACACCAAGTTACCATTTCGGTTTCAATAGGTACTTAGGAAAGTCATAAAATTTGATCAATTTAGAGATTATTTGATACGTTTGGAATGTGATAGGATTGAGTGACTAATGATTGATGTCTTTGTATATTGCATTGTAGCTAAGTTTACAGTTGGATAGCAATTGGAATAGGCGGTATATACGTATTGCCTGCCCTTAAGCTTGATGGTTAGATAAGCAAAACCGAATCAGTTTGATAAGTATAGGTAAGAGATATATATTGGAACATAGGAGATATTGAATAATTTTAAAATGAACTGCCTTGGGTTTATAAACTATATTTTTCTTGCAAGAGGTTTTAAGAAAATTAAGTCGTTATGCTATCGGATTTTTGTAAAAATATTGGTTTTGCGAATTAAGCTAGAGCTAAGAAACAATTTGAAAATAACAATTTTCTAGCAATCTTTGTTTTGAAAAAGAATGTGAAATAGCATGATTTTGAATATTTATGGAATTTTTATCTGAAACACCGACTTTCATGGAAATTACCAAAGTATTGTATTTTTAAGAAAATATATATTCATTTGTGAAGTTTTGAGAACACGATTTTGAATTCCGAAAAATATATATAAATATGTTTTGAGACATGACTAACTAAAGTCACTGCAATATTGTTTTGGACTACTATGTGACCCTGATCTAGTCTGCAATAAGTATTAGTTTTGGACTACAGTGTGACCCTAATCCAGTCTACTATAGTATTTCTGGGCTGTGTGACCTTGATCCGATTCACAGTGGGCCCATTTGACACCTAATCAGTGCTCACTATAGACCCCCTCTAGACTATGGCCATATGTCTAATTGACTTGCACTTTTCCTCACGAGAATATTTGAATTGCATGATTATTACTTAGTTGTTAATATGTCTCCAACTTAATATGTGTATGCTTTTTCGTACTTATTTCCGTATATGAAAATACATAATATAATTATGGTTTATAATGATGCATGCCACATTGGTGGATAAATATTTTGTCAAGTAAAATTATTCAAATTTGTGAATGCATGCTTAATGAGAGAATTTGAATTGTGACCAAGGTAATTAAAGGATATTGATTTAGCTAATGTAAATTTAGCTTAAGAATAAATTAGTGACACTACGTACAGCCCAACAAAGTAAGTGAAAAAGGAAAATTTTGGTTCGTATTTTTGGTGTAAAGGGTCGTTACATGTGTTGTTGGAATTTGGATTTTTACAAGCTCTTTTAGATCCATCTCTCTTTTTTAAGAGAACTGGCTCCTCAATCATAACCCTTCTTGTATATGTCGAAGATGTAATCCTTGTTGGCAATGATTTTCCTCATATCACATCTATCAAATAGAAGTTGCATGATCTTTTCCGAATAAAAGATTTAGGGCCTTTGAAGTATTTTTTGGGCTTGGAGATAGCATGTTCTTCTTCTAGTATTAACCTTTCACAACACAAATATGCACTAGATATTTTATTTGAGGCTAGTTTCTTGGAATGTAAACCTGTATTTTCTTCCATGCTACCTACTACTAAGCTCTCTTGTCATGATAGTACTCCTTTATCTAATGCTACTTCTTACAGGAGGCTCATTACCAGGCCCGATATCACCTATGCTACTCAGCAACTATCTCTGTTCTTAGACAAGCTTACACAGTAGCATCTTGTTGCTGCCCATCGTGTCCTCAGTTACATTAAGGTAGCACCTAGCTAGGGCTTATTTTTCCCAGCCTCATCAGACTTCAAGTTAATAGCTTTTTCATATTCGGATTGGGCATCTTGCATTGATTCCAGGGAGTCCATTACTAGATATTGTGTTTTCTTTGGTCAATCCCTCGTTGCTTGGAGATCCAAAAGGCAAACCAATATCTCTCGATCATCTTCTGAGGCTGACTATCGAGCATTAGTTGCTACCACATGTGAAATCCAGTGGTCTCTTTATTTACTTCGCATTCCACATCCTACTCCAGCTTTACTCTTTTGTGACAACCAATCTGCCATGCATATTGCCAAGAATCCTATGTTCCATGAAAGAACAAAACACATTGACATTGATTGTCACATTGTGCGAGAAGAGCTTAATGCAGGTGTTCTTCATTTACTACCAATCAAGTCATCTGATCAGTTATCTTATATTTTCACTAAAGCTTCTCATCTTACAGTATTTCATACTTGTTTGTCCAAGTTGGGAATTCAAAATCTATACTCTCCAGCTTGCGGGGGGTATCACAGCAACTATCCACAGCAGAGGCACAAGTTGAGGTAGCTTAGCAGCAAAGTACTAGTAACAACCAACCAGTCTACACAGCTATAGAAGCTTCCAATGTCAGTACCTCAAGTTCAACAACATTTTCTGAAGATTAGGAATTAGTTGTTTGTTTAGCTTTCTTTTATTTTTCGAACTTCTGTTATTTTTCAAATTTCTCACCAATATCTGTATTTTGCTTTTACCAAATTTCTGCTTCTTAGCAGAAATTTTTTTATATAAATCTATATATATATATATATATATATATATATATTGTACAAACAGAGCACTAGATTAATAGATTGAATAAAAAAAACTCATTCTCTCCTTCACTTGAGCTGCTGTAATTTCATTCTCTCCTTAGTTGAGCTGTTGTAATATTATTTTTCAATTCTTTCGATGAGAATTACGTTCATAATTATCAAATTAAGATGCAATCAAATAATTTTGAATTTGTTTGTGGTAAGATCACAATTTATCGATTTTATGTAAGATCATAACATCTCATAAAAATTGAAATAATATAAAATTTATAAAAATATAAAAATTGAAATAATTTATAAAAAATTAAAAATTACATATTTTGATTTTATTTTTATCTACTTTACAAATAATAAGAATATCATAAAAAATTTTAGCATAATTAAATCATCTTATTTTAATAATTTTTTCAAGCACAGATATTGGACAAATTAGGGATCATTACTATTAACGTGGAGACTGCCCATCTTAATTTTCAGGCACGAATCAACCTTTCCATCTATATACTTGCAGTGTTTACCACCAAGTAGCAGAAAAATTAAACCTAGAGATCATAAAAGAAGTGAGGAACAATGGTTGACGGTGAGAAAAATACACGTATCGAAAACAGCTCCAACCAGGTGATCACATCTGCTCTGATGGTAAGGGAGGCCTATACGCACACCATGGTATATTAATATATATAATATATATCACTTAATTTCTTTTTTATTTTTAATTACTTTAATGGTCAGAATTTTAACTTTGTTTGTAGGATCTAAAAACTTCATTGGTAGTGTATTAGATAATAATCTTATATATATTTGTACGTATGTATATGAGAAAGTTTTCTTTTTTTTCCTTGTAGTTTGATTTAGTTTTCAATTTTCATATTTAATGTGGTACACCCCTAGCTAATTAAATTCAGTCAAGTGATTCTTGAAAATATTTCTTTTGTCATATAAAAACTTTTATTCTTGCTTTATTTGATTCTCCTTTCTTTTCTTAGTCTCTATGAATTCACACAAAAAGGACAAAGAAAAGCTTTAGAAGATTAGTGGAGTTTTACGAAAAAACAACTCTTCTCCGCTTGTTTCTCTTGCAAATCCAATTATAGAACAATGTAGGATAAAGGGATTCTTCATAGTAACATATTGCTTATTTTACCTTTATTTACTTTCGAATATTGTTTTATTTTATTTTATTTTTCAATTCTTTTGATGACAATTATGTTCATAATTATCAAATTAAGATGCAATCAAATCATTTTGAATTTGTTTGTAACAAGATCACAATTTATCAATTTTATGTAAGATCATAACATCTCATAAAAATTTGAATAATATAAAATTTATAAAAATAAAAAATTTGAAATAATTTATAAAAAATTAAAAATTGCATATTTTGTATTTATTTTTATATATTTTACAAATAATAAGAATATTATAAAAAAATTTAGCATGATGAAATCATCTTATTTTAATAATTTTTGAAGCATGGATATTGGACAAATTAAGGATCATTACTGTTAGCGTGTAGACTGCCCGTCTTAATTGTCAGGCACCAATCAACCTTTCCATCCTTTTATTTGCAGTGTTTATCACCAAGTAGCAGACAACTTAAACTTAGAGATCATAAAAGAAGTGAGGAAGAATGTTGACGGTGAGAAAAACATCAGTTTATCGAGAACAGCTCCAACCAGCTGATCACATCTGCACTGATCGTAAGGGAGGCCTATACGCACACCATGGTATATTAATATATATATATATATATATATATATTAATATAATCACTTTATTTATTTTTTAAATATTCTTTAACGGGCAGAATTTTAACTTCGCTTGGAGGATCTAGAAATTTCACTAGAAATGTATTGGATAATATATGTATATGTGAAGGTTTTTTCCTTTTTTTTTTTCTCTTGTAGTTTGATTTAGTTTTCAATTTTCAACAACCAATTAATGGTTTTAAAGAGGAGTAACCTTGGTTAGAACAGAGCAGGCAAGATTTAGAATTTTGGGAAACTATTAATTTAATTCTATGCTAATTACCCTTTCCAATATTTCTTCACATATGTTTTTGCTTTGACTGCAGGCATATATGTGAGCAAAGCCAAGGTCACCAACCCCTACGATTATGAACAACAACAAGAAATAGACGATGCGGTCATTCATTTCTTTGGACCTCCTAAGACAAATCCTGCTTCTAGTTTTATTTCTAGTTCTAGTTCTAGTTCTAGTTCTAGTTTTGCTTCTGGTCTGAATCACAGAACTTATCAATGCCAGAGATGTTTTTATCAACCTGCAATTCATGGAGTTGTCATAAGCTGCCTTGATTGCTTCCTTGATGGTAATTCGCTCTACATCTGCGACAGCAATAATTGGTATCGCGATCCACCTGATGTGGTTATTAAGAGAGCATTTTCTGTCCTCGAGAAAGAAATATATTTCCCTGAATACCACGTTGTTTCCAACAACTGCGAGCATTTCGCAAGCTACTGCAAAACGGGCACAGCCTCCAGCCTTCAGGTGGAAGTCGTGGCAACTGCGTGCTCTGTGTTATGATTTTTAGTTTATCCAAAAGGTTCAAATTAAAAAGTGAGCCAAAGGGGAGCGCCCCATTGCTGCTATATTGGAAATGCTTTACCTAAGGCTTAACTTGCAATGCAAAAGAATAATTGGTCACTTGGCGGAGGGTGGAGATGCTGGCAGAAGCTGTTCTACTTCTGTGTCTATTTGTGCTGTCGTCGTGTTGTAACTCGTAAGTTCTATGGATATTTGCATTACCTTCTATTCTGCAGCTGGACAAACTGGCCTTCGTTAACTGCAAGTTTAAGCACACAGTCCTTGCATGCAGAAGATTCCTATACCTGCATTTTTCTAGTATAAATTATTTTAACCTTAGTTTATTCTCCAATTCTTTCAATCAGAATTATGTTCATAATTATCAAATTACGATGCAATCAAATAATTTTGGGTTTGTTTGCAATAAGATCACAATTTATCGATTTTATTATCGGATCATAATATCTTGTGAACATTATTTATCTAACTAACAAAAGATACTATAAATCACATATTTTGTATTTATTTTTATCTATTTACAAATAACAAGAATAATATAAAGAATGTAGCATAATCATATCATCTTATTTTAATAAGTTTTTTAACCACGAATATTGGACAAAGGATTATTACTAATAGCGTGTAGTGTCAGCCTTGAATCAACTGCACATGATTTGTGTGAACATATTTTACTATTTTTCATGAGTGTATTGTGACTAAGTTGTTGAAGCTTTGTGTTTTATTGCGCTATTTCAATTATCTGGTGATCATCAACTGAATCATTGGTCCCTTTGTCGAGGCTGCAATTGGCGCACATGTGATGTTTGATTTTTTTGCCACAATCAACTGCGCATGATGGTTTGATTCGGATGTTGAATGAACTTCAGTTTGTTTGGGTGGATAAAGTTTGTCAGGTCTGCTGGTTTGTTTTATTTTATTTTTTTGATAAGCAATGCATTTTATTGATATTAAATGGTAACTCCAAGAAGATATAGATCTTCATGGAAGCCATTACAGCAGAGAAAAACAGGGCAAAACAGCAAAAGAGCAACAGGTCTGCTGGTTTGTTTTATCATCATTGTTCTTGGAAGATTTTGAGCTCAACAGTCAAGATCCTTCAGATGCCGTGTTGGTGGTTACAGAGCTTCTTTTCTCCATGGATTATGTTCCCCTCAAACTCATAGTTTGGGGTTGTCACGATTGGTGGTTGTTTGATTTCTTGTTGTCTAAGGATTCTTCTTTTGCTTCCTTTCTTTTGGGTTTGGATGTATTGTGCTTGTTTTTGGGTTTTGCCTGTCAGTTTGCTGGCGCTCTTGTAATATCTCGGTCATTGGTTACCTTTGTAATCTGACCCTTTATCAATTAAGCCTGGCTTAGCAAAGAAAAAAAAAGTGTCAGCCTTGAATCAACCTTTCCATGTATATATTTGCATTGTTTATCACCAACTAGACAGACAACTTAGAGATCAAAGAACTAAGGAAGAATGACGAGAGTATCAGCTAGTCGAAGTGAGCTTTAACCAGCTGATCACGTATAGGTTCGGATCATAGTCGATCCCTCTCCTCTAAAGGTGAAAAAGTCTGTATACATTATTGGGTCTGAAAGGTGTCATGTATTTCACACTGAAATCGGAAAGGGTTGAAGATGATTTGAAGTTTAACTCAAAGATTTCTTCCTCTTAATAAGCGTTTTCTGGATTAAAAACGTGGATCTAAACTTGAATTTTTAATATTAAAGAAAAAACTATTCTATATTTGTCTTAATGTGTTAAGTCTTAAACCTACTCAGCTACACAAGACTAGGAGTCATGTCAACAGTTTTTTTTTTGATACTGCAATTGGCCACTTATTCCTATCTAATCAATTTATGTTGAAATATCTTAGAGCTTAAGAATGCGGTTACATGTAAGGAAATAATAATATTTCACAATGCCCATTCTAAAATAATACCACTTATATTAAATATTTTTAGTTTGCCTTAATTTGAGTACTATTAAGTTTTTTTTTCGGTTCATGAGTACTATTAAGTTTCGATATGATTAATATTGAAAAATTCTAAGTCATCTGCATCATTCTAGCCGAATTCTTAGAAACTATTCCCTACCTTAAGAGTATTCAAATGGTTACATTTAAACTAATCGAAGAGGCTCGGTTAATTATTAAAAAATCCCAATGTTAATTCTAATTTAATAATACAATGGCAAACTCAAACATGGGGTTAGGTTGTAACGATAACATAATCAAAGAAGTGGTTCCAAATTATAACTGTGAGATCCCCAATTTCCATGTATTCCTCCATGCATGTAAAGTATTTCAATTAATATGATTAAATAAATATGAAGTTTAATGTATGAATGATGTATGCATGAGGTATAGAGCATGTAAGAAATAAGTAGAATGAGAAGAAATAATGAAGTTTAATGTTAATAAGTCAAATGAAGTAATGTTAATATCAGGAAAATAATTGAAGTAGGAAAGAAAATAAAATCAGGATTTTGATTGGATTTAAGTGGATGAGTCATAGGAGAAAAAGAGGAATTAAATGGTCAAATGGATGAGTCAAAGAGGAAAGAAAGGGCTGAGATGATTAATGAGATGAGCATTCACCATCTTCATCAGCTATCACCAACGTCAGCCACTCTTCTTCCAGCTCTCCCTCTCGTGCCATCTCCAATCTTCCAAGCTTCCATCTCTAGCTACCTTGCTAAACCACCTTACTCTCCCATCGATCCATTAAGTTCGTAGAACGAAAAATAATCCTTGTCACTAGACTAAGTGATATCCAAAGTTTGGTGGATTGATTTCAAGTATTGGAAGAGATCTCAAAGTTTGAGATTTTGATCTCTAGTGAAGGTAAGAGAAATAGATGATTCTTGCAATTTCGTTCTTGGTTTGGAGTTGTTTTAAGTTAGTATAACATGTGTATGTGGTTTAATTTAAGGTTTGATATGATATGATGATTTCAGCTTTGAAGGAGTGAAAGCTAGGGTTAATGCACCAAGTGATCTTGCGTTCTCGAAGGAATCGAGGTAAGGAAATTATGTAACGGACGTAAGGCGGCTATGTCCGCATGTTTTATGATGTGTGTATGTGATTTGGAAAGAAACATCAGCTGGTTTTGTGCAGGAAAAGATGCAATTTCGGATTTGTTCCCTAGTACCAATTAGGCTAGGGGCAGCAGACTGCCTTAAGTAGCAGCCGACTGCCTAGAGACAACCAAAACGTCGTTTTCCGAAAACCGATGCAAACCAGTCGACTGCTATGTAAGTCAGTCGACTGCTATTTACCCAGAAGCATTCTGTTTCAAACCAGTCGACTGCTACATGAGACAGTCGACTGCTATTTACCAAATTGCATTCTGTTTCAAAAACAGTCGACTGCCTTATATGACCAGTCGACTGCTATTTCTTAAGAAGCATTCTGTTTGAAAACCAGTCGAATGCTATATAGACCAGTCGACTGCCCCCATGTATTTTCCGAAATAAAAATAATTTCGAGAAATGAAGTTATGAAGCAGCAGTCGACTGCCCCATGAGGCCAGTCGACTGCCATGTATGAAAAGATGTTTTCAAAGCTTAATTGATTTAAACACAAAGGTGTTTTCTGAAAAGTATATTATAAATGTTTTGAGGCTATGGACTGCATAATGATTATGCATTTTTGATGGCTGAGAGACTCTGATCAAGTCCTCAGTAATATGTATGTTAAGCGAGGAACCCTAGTCCGGTCCTCAATTCCACATGTGACACCTGACTAGTGTTCACTGTGGATTACTAAAGGCAGGAGAGAATCCCTGACCTACGCAGAGTGCACTACTGTACCAATGCATGATTAGAGTCATATGAATGGGAATGAACGGTTCATATGACAACTCAATCGCTTAAATATTGTACATAGTATCCATCTATTTCAAAGTACAAGATGTATGTATAAAGAAATGTATGATGTATGTTTTTAAAGTATGTTATGAAGTATGATGTTTTAAAGAAAGAAGTATGATGCATGTTTTATATGTATGCTATATTTTAAAAAAAGCATACAAAGTATGATTGCCATATCATTTGACATGAATATGCATGGTTGCAAACAATGCATGAAAGAGGTTTATGATGCATGCTTTATAATGCTTTACATGACATTATAGAGCCAAGTAGGAAAGGTGCATATAGAGACATAGCACGCTCTTTTACATACTTTTCTTACTGAGCGTAAACTCACCCTTTTACGACCATTTTTCCTACAGATTACCTGAAGTGAATCCCGCTCTGACTAGAGGAGCTTGTTTTTGAAGAATCAAGGTGTACTTTCTTGATACGCTTCCCAGTTAGCATAGAAGGTATACTTATATGTTCATGTATATAGTAAATTGTAATTCAGCTACAGTACAGTACAAGTAGAAATTTATGTATATAAGATGTCGGGGATGTAAGATAAGATAATATATGAGATCCTGTGGAAATAGAATGATATTTATATATATCATTTTATGCTTATGGATATTGAACAAAATTTTATGAGTTATTAGATAATTAGCTAATGTATGAAAAGAGGGATGACATTTATGAACTAAATCTAAACAAAGAAAGAAAAAGATAAATGATAAGATGAAGTGACGGGGACGTCACAGAGTGGTATCAGAGCAGTTTAGATTGAGGTTTGTCAGTGTCAAGAAGCTAGAAATAGAGTATATCCCCCAATTGTACTGTACTTGTCTGAATACAAATGTATAGTATAGCTGTTTCTAGTTATACTAAAGAGCTCAATGATGATTATATTTACAGTATGAGCTCACGAAGAAGAGGTACAAGTAGAGGAAGAGGACGGGGTCGCACTGAAGAGCCCCCAGTTCCGTATCCTCATCAATCTCCACCACATAGCCCGAATACAAGGCTAGCGAAAATGGAAAAGCATATGGAGAACATGGCCACGATGTTCACCCAGTTTATGTCTAATTTCCCGAATGTGGCCACAAGTACCCAAGTAGCTACATCTTTAGTTCCTCCTACGGAAGTAACCCCACCAGCCCTAGTTACTGGAAGGCGGGATCCTAGAGCTTATTGCAGTGTGGCATTGATTAAGGAATTCAAGAAGTTGGATCCGCCTAAATTCAAGGGGAAAAGAGATTTGTTAACAGCTGAGAACTGGATGAAAGCTGTCCTAAAATCTTTCGAGTACATGCCCTGCTCCGAAAGGGAGAAGGTAGGCTTGGCCGCTTATCTATTGATTGATGATGCTGAATATTGGTTGCAAGCCACTCGGACCGTGTTAGAGGCCCGATATGATGAAGTTACATGGGATCGGTTTGTGGAAGCTTTTAATGAATAGTACATCCCACGCACGGATCGGAATAGATTGAAGATTGAGTTTTTGAGTTTGACTCAAGGTACAATGACGATGAATCAGTATGAATCTAAGTTCACCACCTTGAGTAGATTCGATCCAGAGGTCCGAAGAGATGAAGGGCATAAGATCTACAGATTCATCGAGGGATTGAAGTCCCCGATTAGATCTAAGTTGTATCCAATGGATATCACCACCTATGGAGAAGCTGTCCGTAAGGCTCAGCTGTGTGAGCAGGACTATGATCTACACCATGCTGACTTCCGAGCCAAGGGTAAAGGCAAGGAACCGATGAAGCGGAAGTCGGATGAGAAAGCTTCGAGCGATAGGTATCCATTTCGGAGGAGTAGACGATCTGAAGGAGTTTCTATAGGTAAGTAAAGTATAGAAAGATGATCTTTAAATTAATTTAATGGTTATAAGGACTTACATTGAAATCGGAGTTATGATGATAATGATATAGGTACTCCTAAAGCTATTGGGATCAGGATAAGTGATGAGCGATCCCGAAACCCAGCTGGAAGTACCGCTAGCTCACCGAAGAGTACGATACAAAGATGTGAGCAGTGCGAGAAATTTCACGGATCACAGCCATGTCGCTTGGCGAGTGGCGCTTGCTTTAGATGTGGGGAGAAAGGACACATGATTAGGGATTGCCCTCAGAGAGATCCGAGGATGCCTGACGAATCCGATAAGACCCCTAAACCACAACCTAAGGCCACTGCTGCTGAGAAGGGAAAGAAAGCTGTGATCCAAGGACGAGTGTTTGCCATCGACGAAGAGTCTGCCGATGCCTCGTCCAAAGTGATTAAAAGTACAATTTACCTGTTTGATGTGAATGTCATAGCATTGTTTAATCCAGGCTCTACGCATTCTTTTGTGTCTCCTAAGTTTGCTATGAAAATACTTGTTGAGCCTGAGACTTTAGAACACTCATTAAAGATAAGCACACCACTTAGAGAATCACAAGTGACAGAGTTGTTGTATAGAAACTGTAAGCTACGGGTAGGAGAAAGAGAATCTAAGGCTGACCTAATCCTACTAAATATGTATGGGTTTGATGTTATTTTGGGTATGGATTGGTTAGCTAACAATCATGTTATAGTGGACTGTTATGCTAAAAGTGTAACATTCTCTTCACCCGTTAGCTATGTTGTAAATTTTGCAAGTAATTAATATGAAAGTATGTTTGATTTTGATTTGTTTGCAAATGAAAGTAATGGATAATGTGTATGATGATGTGAAGGATTTATTGCTTATGTGGAGGACGTAGATCAGAAACGTCCCGGACTCAAGGATATTCCTGTAGTCCAAGATTTTCCAAAAGTGTTTCCGGATGATCTTCCAGGACTTCCTCCGGATATGGAAGTGGAGTTCACTATCGATTTGGTGCCGGGGACTGAGCCTATATCAAGAGCTCCTTACCGGATGGCTTTGGTAGAATTGGAAGAACTTAAGAAACAGCTTCAGGAGTTGCTAGACAAGGGATTCATACGACCCAGCGTATCCCCTTGGGGTGCTC
The DNA here is from genome assembly GCA_032173925.1 of Heritiera fomes. NCBI lineage: Eukaryota > Viridiplantae > Streptophyta > Magnoliopsida > Malvales > Malvaceae > Heritiera > Heritiera fomes. Next base: position 8,763,837 of record JAPDPM010000021.1, on the reverse strand, counting down.
CTGTGCTTTTTGTCAAGAAGAAGGACGGTAGTATGAGGTTGTGCATCGACTACCGATGGTTGAATAAAGTGACAATCAAGAATGAGTATCCTCTTCCCAGGATAGATGACCTCTTTGATCAGCTAAAGGGTGCACAAGTCTTCTCCAAGATAGACTTGAGATCGGGATATCATCAATTGAAGATTCGAGATGAAGATATCCCTAAGACTGCATTCAGAACACGGTATGGCCATTATGAATTCTTGGTGATGCCGTTTGGGTTAACCAATGCACCTGCAGCCTTCATGAATCTGATGAATGATGTGTTTAAGCAGTACTTGGACCAGTTTGTCATTGTCTTCATCGATGACATCTTGGTGTACTCGAGGTCACGGGAAGAGCATGAGCAGCATTTGAGGATTGTTTTGGAGACCCTCAGAGATAGAGGACTATATGCCAAGCTAAGTAAATGTGATTTCTGGTTGAATCAGATCTCCTTCTTAGGTCACATTATCAGTAAAGATGGAGTCTCAATTGATCCGTCGAAGATTGAAGCGGTGGTTCAATGGGAAAGACAAAAGACTGTGACGGAGATTAGGAGTTTCTTGGGTTTAGCTGGCTACTATAGGAGGTTTGTAGAGGGTTTCTCAAAGCTAGCTGCTCCATTGACGCGCTTGACGCGCAAGGAAATGAAGTATGAGTGGAATGAAGCCTGTGAGTGTAGTTTCCAAGAGTTGAAGCACAGGCTGACGACTGCACCGATTCTCACCATCCCTAGTGGTTCAGGTGGATTTGCGGTGTATAGTGATGCCTCAGAGCAAGGCTTGGGATGTGTGTTAATGCAGCATGGTAAGGTAGTAGCATATGGTTCTAGACAATTGAAGGACCATGAGAAGAACTACCCGACTCATGATTTGGAGTTAGCTGCAGTAGTGTTTGCCCTGAAAATATGGAGGCATTACTTGTATGGTGAGAGATTTCAGATTTTTACGGATCACAAAAGTCTGAAATACTTGTTTTCTCAAAAGGAATTAAACATGAGGCAAAGAAGATGGCTCGAGCTACTAAAGGATTACGATTGTGAGATCTTGTACCACCCGGGAAAAGCCAATGTGGTGGCGGATGCTCTAAGTCGGAAGCATGTAAGTATGGTGTCTTATATGATGATAAAAGAGCATGAACTAATTGAGCAATTCGCAAGCCTCAACCTTAATGTTATGACTTATGAGCAAATTGAAATGATGGCTAGTTTAAGGATTGAGCCAGAGTTAATGGACAGAATCCGAAGTGCTCAAAAGGAAGATGATAGATGCATAGAGGCTATGAATCAGATGCAGTCAGGTATGACCTCAGAATTTAATGTCAGTAGTGATGGAATTTTGAGGTTTAGAGGTCGTATATGTGTTCCTAATGATGACGAATTGAAGAAGTTGATCTTGATTGAAGCACATGCCACTAAGTACACGTTGCATCCAGGAAATACGAAGATGTATCACAATCTTCGCAAGGTATACTGGTGGAAGGGCATGAAGAGAGACATAGCAGATTTTGTAGCAAAATGTCTCACATGTCAACAGGTCAAGGTAGAGCACCAAAAGCCAGCAGGATTACTGCACCCTCTGCCTATACCTATGTGGAAGTGGGAACACATTACGATGGACTTTATTATGGGATTGCCCAGAACCAAGAGGAATCATGATGGTATTTGGGTGATCGTGGATAGATTGACAAAGTCAGCTCACTTCCTGCCTATGAAGTCAATAGACACACTCAATGCTTTGGCAGATATGTATGTAAGAGACATTGTAAGACTACACGGTGTTCCAGTGAGCATCACTTCAGATAGAGATTCCAGGTTTACTTCCCATTTCTGGGAACATTTTCAAGAAGCCATAGGATCTAAGCTCAATTTCAGCACAGCTTTTCATCCGCAGACTGATGGACAGTCCGAGCGCACGATTCAGACGCTCGAGGATATGTTGAGGGCTTGTGCTATGGACTTTAAAGGCTCCTGGGATGACCATCTGCCATTGGCTGAGTTTGCATACAATAATAGTTATCATGCAAGCATCGGGATGGCACCATATGAAGCTTTGTATGGAAGAAGGTGTCGATCTCCGATTGGGTGGGAAGAAGTGGGTGAACGTAAGTTATTGGCTCCAGATCTAATCGAGCAAGCATCAGAAGATGTTAAGTTGATTTGTCAGAGGCTTAAGACAGCTCAGAGTAGACAAAAGAGCTATGCAGATGCTCGACGGAGGCCACTTGAGTTCATGGTTGGAGATTTTGTGTTCTTGAAAGTTTCTCCATCCAAAGGAATCATGAGGTTTGGTCAACGAAGTAAGTTAAGTTCTCGCTACATCGGTCCATTTGAGGTCTTAGATCGAATAGGCGATGTTGCCTATAGATTGGCATTGCCTCCGGAGCTATCGGGAGTTCATAATGTGTTTCATGTATCGATGCTTTAGAAGTATAATCCGGATCCGTCTCATGTCATTGAGTATGAACCCTTGGAGATAAGGGAAGATATGAGTTATGTAGAGAAGCCGATTCAGATTTTGGACAGAAAAGATAAGGTATTAAGGTCTAAGACGATTCCATTAGTGAAAATTATCTGGCAATACCATACGATGAAAGAAGCTACATGGGAGCTAGAGAGCTTAATGAAGGAAAGGTATCCAGAATTATTTACATGACAAGCTAAGGCAAATTTGGAGGACCAAATTTTCTAAGGTGGGGAGGATGTGAGATCCCCAATTTCCATGTATTCCTCTATGCATGTAAAGTATTTCAATTAATATGATTAAATAAATATGAAGTTTAATGTATGAATGATGTATGCATGAGGTATAGAGCATGTAAGAAATAAGTAGAATGAGAAGAAATAATGAAGTTGAATGTTAATAAGTCAAATGAAGTAATGTTCATATCAGGAAAATAATTGAAGTAGGAAAGAAAATAAAATCAGGATTTTGACTGGATTTAAGTGGATGAGTCATAGGAGAAAAAGAGGAATTAAATGGTCAAATGGATGAGTCAAAGAGGAAAGAAAGGGCTGAGATGATTAATGAGATGAGCATGCATTAAATGCATCTTGCATGACTCACCATCTTCATCAGCTATCACCAACGTCAGCCACTCTTCTTCCAGCTCTCCCTCTCGTGCCATCTCCAATCTTCCAAGCTTCCATCTCTAGCTACCTTGCTAAACCACCTTACTCTCCCATCGATCCATTAAGTTCGTAGAACGAAAAATAATCCTTGTCACTAGACTAAGTGATATCCAAAGTTTGGTGGATTGATTTCAAGTATTGGAAGAGATCTCAAAGTTTGAGATTTTGATCTCTAGTGAAGGTAAGAGAAATAGATGATTCTTGCAATTTCGTTCTTGGTTTGGAGTTGTTTTAAGTTAGTATAACATGTGTATGTGGTTTAATTTAAGGTTTGATATGATATGATGATTTCAGCTTTGAAGGAGTGAAAGCTAGGGTTAATGCACCAAGTGATCTTGCGTTCTCGAAGGAATCGAGGTAAGGAAATTATGTAACGGACGTAAGGCGGCTATGTCCGCATGTTTTATGATGTGTGTATGTGATTTGGAAAGAAACATCAGCTGGTTTTGTGCAGGAAAAGATGCAATTTCGGATTTGTTCCCTAGTACCAATTAGGCTAGGGGCAGCCGACTGCCTTAAGTAGCAGCCGACTGCCTAGAGACAACCAAAACGTCGTTTTCTGAAAACCGATGCAAACCAGTCGACTACTATGTAAGTCAGTCGACTGCTATTTACCCAGAAGCATTCTGTTTCAAACCAGTCGACTACTACATGAGACAGTCGACTGCTATTTACCAAATTGCATTCTGTTTCAAAAACAATCGACTGCCCTATATGACCAGTCGACTGCTATTTCTTAAGAAGCATTCTGTTTGAAAACCAGTCGAATGCTATATAGACCAGTCGACTACCACCATGTATTTTCCGAAATAAAAATAATTTCGAGAAATGAAGTTATGAAGCAGCAGTCGACTGCCCCATGAGGCCAGTCGACTGCCATGTATGAAAAGATGTTTTCAAAGCTTAATTGATTTAAACACAAAGGTGTTTTCTGAAAAGTATATTATAAATGTTTTGAGGCTATGGACTGCATAATGATTATGCATTTCTGATGGCTGAGAGACTCTGATCAAGTCCTCAGCAATATGTATGTTAAGCGAGGAACCCTAGTCCAGTCCTCAATTCCACATGTGACACCTGACTAGTGTTCACTGTGGATTACTAAAGGCAGGAGAGAATCCCTGACCTACGCAGAGCGCACTACTGTACCAATGCATGATTAAAGTCATATGAATGGGAATGAACGGTTCATATGACGACTCAATCGCTTAAATATTGTACATAGTATCCATCTATTTCAAAGTACAAGATGTATGTATAAAGAAATGTATGATGTATGTTTTTAAAGTATGTTATGAAGTATGATGTTTTAAAGAAAGAAGTATGATGCATGTTTTATATGTATGCTATATTTTAAAAGAAGCATACAAAGTATGATTACCATGTCATTTGAAATGAATATGCATGGTTGCAAACAATGCATGAAAGAGGTTTATGATGCATGCTTTATAATGTTTTACATGACATTATAGAGCCAAGTAGGAAAGGTGCATATAGAGACATAGCATGCTCTTTTACATACTTTTCTTACTGAGCGTAAACTCACCCTTTTACGACCATTTTTCCTACAGATTACCTGAAGTGAATCCCGCTCCGACTAGAGGAGCTTGTTTTTGAAGAATCAAGGTGTACCTTCTTGATACGCTTCCCAGTTAGCATAGAAGGTATACTTATATGTTCATGTATATAGTAAATTGTAATTCAGCTACAGTACAGTACAAGTAGAAATTTATGTATATAAGATGTCGGGGATGTAAGATAAGATAATGTATGAGATCCTGTGGAAATGGAATGATATTTATATATATCATTTTATGCTTATGGATATTGAACAAAATTTTATGAGTTATTAAATAATTAGCTAATGTATGAAAAGAGGGATGACATTGATGAACTAAATCTAAACAAAGAAGGAAAAAGATAAGTAATAAGATGAAGTGACGGGGACGTCACAATAACAAATCATCAAAGTTCACATCACATCAAGCATAATCTAAGGAGAGTTGGATGTTTTTTCTAGATGCCCAATTTCGGAGCGTATTGATTCATTAAAAAAATTCTAAACAATGAACCTAAGAGGAATAATTAGCTCTTAGATAAAACCAAATTGGAAAATTGAAGAAAAACCAAATACATATATTTATATTTTAATAATGAGAAATTATCTCACATACCATTAGTAAAATTTTTAAAGTCCACTAACCATATTATATGGATGAAACACATCCATTTAGTATATTAAAAACTAATTAAAAAAGTGAGATATGTAACGGTTTTTTTATTCTACCTTGTAAATTAAAAATTACACTGTCAATGTATAAAAATAAAAGTATGATTTTTAATTAATTATATGCAACCATTCATATGTCATATTTAATGTGTCACACCCCCAGCTAATTAATATCCAGTCAAGTGATTCTCGAAAATATATTTTAGTCATGTATAAACTTTTATTCTTGCTTTATGTGATTCCTCATTTCTTTTTGGTACAATATTATTTGATTCTCCTTTCTTTTCTTAGTCTCTATGAATTCACACAGAGGAAAAAAATAAAGTTTTAGAAGAAAAGTGGAATTTTATGAAAACAGAATAACTCTTCTCCGCTTGTTTCTCTTCCAAATCCAATAATAGTGCAGTCTAGGATAAAAAGATTCTTCATATTAGCCTGCTGCAATGCTTTTCTTTTTAAAATCACATTAGAAAGATTGATGAATTTTTTACTATTTTAACTTTATTTTATTCTCCAATATCGTTTAACTTTATTTTATTCTCCAATTCTTTCATAAGAATTACATTCATAATTATTAAATTACGATGCTATCAAACAATTTTGGGTTTGTTTGCAATAAATTCACAATATATCTATTTTATTATATGACCATAATATCCCAAACATAAAATTTTAAACAAAATATATAAAGATGGTAAAATAAGTTAACACGTAAGCAAGACATCATAGAATAACTGAGGAAGAACGATGGCATTGTATTTATTGACTAGTGGTATTGTTAATCGAGACCAGCTCGAACCAGGGGATCACATCTCCACTAATTGCAGCGGAGGCCTTTACCGACACCATGGTATGTAAATAGACAAATGAGAGTGTTGTTTTTCTTTGTATTTTTTTTTTAAATTCAAAGGAGAATTTTATTAATTCCGAAATTACAGCCAAACAACAAAATCAGAGTTACGATGAACTCCAGATTTTGCAAGAAAATCAGCCAAGTTATTGGCTTCCCTAAAAACATGAGACAATGTGATCTCTTTAATACAAGAAAAAGATAAATCAACTTGTTTATCAGATTGGTATATTTCCATGGAAAATCCTTCAACTTGTGAAGCCAATCAATCACCATTTGAGAGTCATTTTCGAGAATGAGTGGAGAGAGATTTCAGAAATCATCTCTAATAACAATAGGGGACAAAGCTTCTACGGCTGCAAGAAGCTCTGCAAAATTTGAGTCCCCCACCCCAATATTTTTTGGGAACATGAATATAATATGGCCTTTGTGATTACGAACCACACCACCAATTCCCGCTGTTCCAGGCTTACTGACTGCGGATCCATTGGTGTTAATTTTCCAAACACCTTGAGCAGGAGGAGCCCATAAAGTCTTGGGCCTGGGTTTCTTTTGCTGCTTAGGAACAAAAATGGATTTAAGGTCAGGGCTTCTCTATCAATCATGAGCGTTGGAAATTTTGCTTGAAGCCACCATAGGTCTACCGATCAAGTGCAATAAAATATATCTGTATTATTGAATACTTTACCGTTGCGACCCAACCAAACTGTCCAAATCACAGAATAGAAGATAGTGATCCTCGTCTCCTTGTTTGCTGTCAACTTGCTAAGATCCATCCAAACCAGAAACATATTGCTTAAGTTCTTTGGAATGATCCAAGAGGTTCCAAGCTTCGATAAAGAAGCACCAGATGTTCCAGGTGAACTCGCAATAGAGAAAAAAGATGTTCCACCGACTCATTATTATTACAGAAAGAGTACCTGTTGACTTGATTCTTTAAACAACCCCTGTTTTGAAGGACTTCAATAACTGGAACCCAACCATAAATTGCATTCCAACAAAATAGCTCGACTTTTGGAGGAGCTATACCTTTCCAAATCAGCTTTTCAACACCTGACACATGCTTTTTCGAGACTTCAATTGTCTTTCTGTAGGATTTTGTTGAAAAGATCCCATTAGTGGTGCGAACCCAGACTAGACGATCCTTTACATATGGTGAGATAATGACTGAATCCAGGGGCTTCAAAATCCAACAACTAATTTCTTTTGAAAAGTAAAACTTAATAATAAAGGAGTTGAATTACAACCATGCAATCTAATCTGAGTTACGAAAAACCCCAAATTTGACAAAAACAATCAGCAAATGAGTTAGCTTATCTAAGTACATGAACAAAACAAACTTCCACTGAGAGCGAAAAATGATTGAACAGTTTGTTGATCAAATTGCTGTATTTTCATGGACTGTTTGCAAGTTTGTTGAGCCAAAAGATGACCACCTTAGAATCGCTTTCATTGATAACTGATAAGCTTAATTAATGGTTTCTTCACTTTTTTCCTTTGACTGCAAGCATATATGTGGGCAAAGCCACGTTCACTCGTTCGAATCATGTGGCAGAAATAGACGATGCGGTGATTCATTTCTTAGGACCTAATTAAAAAAAAAAAGGTTATAAAGCTGAATGCGAGAGATGTTGTTACATTGTGTCCCCAGGTGAGGAACTTGTCATAACCTGCCTTGATTGCTTCCTTGGTAGCTCACTCTGCAAACACTTTTATAGCAGCAATCCACCTGACAGCAATCCACCTGTTAATGCAGAAACTAACAACTCCTAACTTGGTTCAAAAAAAAAAACAACTCCTAACTTGGTTCAAAAAAAAAAAACAAAATGGAACATGTATCATCATCCTAATCCTGTTTGTGGAATTAAAAAACTCTACTGACAGTGGATAGGATAATAATCCATATATATATATATATATATATATTTATATATATATATATGTATTTTAATTATGAGAAATTATCTCATACTTTGTTAGTAAAATTTTTAAAACTTCCCTAAAAATTTACTAATGATATTAGAAGGATGAAACACATCTCCAGTGTATTAAGAAAAGAATACAAACTAAGTAAAAAATTGAAATGTGTGACAGGTTCTTAATCTTGCTTAAAAAAGTACATTGTCAATGTTTAAAAACATAAAATTTAATTATTTAACATATGCAACCATATGTTATATTTAAAGTGGCACACCCATAGCTAATTAAATTCAATCAAGTGATTCTTGAAAATATTTCTTTTGTCATATAAAAACTGTTATTCTTGCTTTATTTGATTCGCCTTTCTTTTTTTAGTCTCTATGAATTCACACAAAAAGGACAAAGAAAAGCTTTAGAAGATTAGTGGGAATTTTACAAAAAAACAACTCTTCTCCGCTTGTTTCTCTTGCAAATCCAATAATAGAACAATATAGGATAAAGGGGTTCTTCAAGTAGCATACTGATTATTTTACATTATTTATTTTTGAATATGGTTTAATTTTATTTTATTTTTCAATTCTTTCTATAAGAATTACGTTCCAATTATCAAATTAAGATGTAATCAAATAATTTTGAATTTTTTTGTAGTAAGATCACAATTTGTTGATTTTAGGTGAGATCATAACATCTCATAAAAATTGAAATAATATAAAATTTATGAAAATATAAGAATTGAAATAATTTATAAAAAAATTAGAAATTACAAATTTTGTATTTATTTTACAAATAATAAGAATGTTATAAAAAATTTTAGCATTACTAAATCATCTTATTTTAATAATGTCACGCCCTCGGAAGCCGGATTTTTCGGGCTAACTTTTTCTTTCACTTCCTATGTTTGTCTCTCGCTCAATGTAGCTAAATACCTAATGAGTAGTCCTACTCTTATATTTGTTTAAGACTAGTTGTCTAAGGTCCCATTATAGTCTTCTCGTAAGACATGTCGAAAACAAAACTGAAAAACTCCCCCCCTATTTTGGTCTAGTATTCATCCCCCTACTAATGTACATCACTATCTCCACCTGTAGAAATTTTAAATCCCCATGTAACTACTAGAATACTAAACATCCATGTGATTCAATATATAAATATATCGAGACTACAACTTAATTACGATCACACCGTGTTTACAGACTCGATATCACCTAGTACTTACATCCCAAAATCCTATACACTGTGTACACAAAAGAATTTAGTCTGGGATATAAACAAAAGAACAAAAGATTATACCTTGGCTCGAGATATAACTTTCTGTAGCTCGACAAAAAGACTCCCAATGCACCACGCTCGTGCCAAGTCTACCTGAAATAATCTGAGGTGGAAGGGGGTGAGCTTTGGGGAAAGCCCAGTAAGAAAACATACGCTAAGTGATATTAGATGTTCTGCTATGTGCGTGCATGTGTATGCGTGAATAAGTATGTCAAAACTCATGCTTAAGTGTGTCTTACGGAAAATGCAAGTTGACAATTCATTGTTCTATAAGCTATAAAAACACCTGCACCCACGCATTTATAAAATCGAAATACACAATCAAAATATTTTCAAGAGACAGGATTTCTCTGATAAGGTATCGCAATATAATCGGGATCTTTGGAAATAACCAAAAGCTTTCTATGAAAGCGTCCACTGTAGCTAGCAGTGGTTACCGTTCCGAACCAAGATTCTATCCATGATCATGAATCATCCCAGCACTAGTGATCATCTAGTAGCTGAGGTACAAGTCACGACTATTTGTCGGACACCTGGAAGATCACAAAGCAATCCAGGACCTGGAAGATCACAAAGCAATCCAGGATATTTTACGTTAATTGCCACACAGGCTTACTAAATGCCACATAGGCATAATTTAAACGCCACACAGGCGGGTGCCACACAGGCTCATCTACGCCACATAGGCGAGTTAAGTGCCACACAGGCAACTTCCAAGCATCCCTCGTCTCTTATGCCAAAATTCATGCGAAAATACTTTTATACGTATCCAGAGTATAGGAGGCATGAATTGTAGTAAACACTCTAGTTTTGATAACCTCGTAGTACAAAACACATTTTAGAAAGACAAATTTCGGTGACAAGAAATAGTGCTTAAAATATATGAGGTTTTTAAATACATTGTAGGATTTAAATTTAACACCAAAATCCATTGAATAATTTCTAACGAAATTTCGGCATTATGACGGCATAGGTAGGACACTACCCAGCATCATAATCCACAACCAAATAACCTGCATAAAACGCCAACCAACAGCATTTTTATCCACAAATCCAACACAGTTCAAATTCAAGACCATTTGTACTTCAATTCAGTTCAATACATATGAAATTCAACTAAGGATGCATTTCAAATCAATAAGTATTAAATAACTGAACTTTGGACATACACAACATAGCAGACTAATAAACGTTTACCGTAAATTCCCTTACCTAATGTGTACCACACTAATGTTGGTGTCGCACCCTTGTACACTTTGAATTTTCTAATCCTTCTTTGATTTTCTTTACTTTAGCCTTTAGTTTAGGGTATTGAACATCATCATCTATCTCATAAAATTTCCTCCTACATTAAAGCACACAAAATATAAAAATTTATATTATTTATTCTCTTAGGAATTTTATAGTCTAACTTCTTTCATAAGATCATTACCTTAAAACTTCTTCTTTGGCTGCCAAACTTTTCCTTTCGGCTTTATCCTTCTTGAATTTTCAATTATCACTTAAACCTACATCCAAAAATATTTACCTTTACTCATCACTCTACATCTATTATTTAAAAGCATAATTTAATATTAACTCTTACCCTTACCATTGTTGGGATCCCTCTTCCCCTTTGTTTATTGTCTTTCTATTTTTGTTGCCATTTTCCCTCACTTGTTCAGCAGCTGTCCCTTCGAACTTGTGCTGTGTGTACTCACTGGCCTTTGTCCCTTTTCTAGTTTACCCACTCAGCTTCCCACCGTTTCAAGCCACTCCCCTTCAGTCCAGTAGCAGTAAGGAGTACCCTGTTTTAGTGCCTTTCTTGTAGATCTGTTCTTAATCTAAAATGACACCACATACGCCTCCTTCTTTCACGCACCAGCCCACGTTCTCATCCTCCAGCTTTCCTTTCGGTTTTCTGTCTCAATCTTTGCGAGAGAATAGTTCCTCTGTTGTGAATGCTGTCGTTCTTTCCTTCTCATCTCGATTTAATCCCTAAATGCTTCAGCCGAGAGGGCACTTGCTGTCTCCATTCTTTGGGCTGAAATGTGACCTTGTTTCTGTTTCCGTCGAGAGCCACAGCTCCAATCTCTCCAATTTTTCTTTCACTCTCGTCGCCCCTCTCCTTTCCTTGCCAGATTTGTTTTCTCTCTTTTCCTTTGTTTACACTTTTGTTTTGTTTTAATTCTTTTGGTTCCCACGTGAATGGGTAAAGTAAGGAAGCCGATTGGCTTCTTTAAAGAGCCAATCAGTTTCATCCCTTTTACCATTATTATATTATTCCTATAGTATATATAAGTATATTTTATTTTATTTGTTTTGTTTTATTATATATGTGTATGCAATACTTACTATTATGATATATATATGATACATAATCTGTAACTACACCCAAGACTCACACTCAAATTAAATAATTCTATTATTTCCGAATTTAACTAATTAAACTACATTAAATCAACTTTATGAACTTAGTTGATTTACACAAGGCTTAACCAAATTCATAGGCTTACTGTAGCTTGTCGCTCTCGAGCCCAAAGTAGGCAAGATCTCTTATCTCCGGGACTACTTAAGCCGTGCCGAGATGTCCACCCGTCTACATGTCCCTATATAAATATTTTAAATTTATTTTTTATTAGTTATAAAATTGTGCTAAATAATAGACAATTAATTTAATATAGTAAGGATTTTCCCGGTTATTACATTCTACCCACCTTAAGAAATTTGGTCCTCCAAATTTTCCATGTCGGGTTGGAATAGGTAGGGGTACTTCTCCTTCATTAAGCTCTCAAGTTCCCACGTAGCTTCTTCAGATGAGTGATGCTGCCATAGAACTTTTACCAGAGGACTAGTCTTTGATCTCAACACCTTCTCCTTTTTATCTACAATTCTGATTGGCCTCTCTACATAACTTAAGTCTTCTCGAATCTCAAGTGGTTCATATGCTATCATGTGAGAGGGATCCGGATAGTATTTCCTTAACATGGATATGTGGAAGACATCATGCACACTCGATAGCTGTGGCGGTAAGGCTAATCGATATGCAACGTCTCCAACCCTCTCTAAAATCTCGAATGGACCAATAAATCGAGGACTTAACTTCCCTTTCGTGCCAAACCTCATGATGCCCTTTGATGGAGAGACCTTCAAGAAGACACTATCCCCTACTTCAAATTCCAATTCTCTCCTCCTAGTGTCCGCGTAACTCTTTTGTCGGCTTTGAGCTGTTCGGAGTCTCTCACATATCAATCTAACATCTTCTGAAGCTCGCTCAACAAGCTCAGGAGTAAACAACTTTCTATCACCCACTTCTTCCCAGCCGATTGGAGATCGACATCTCCGTCCATACAATGCCTCATATGGTGCCATTCCAATACTAGCATGGTAACTATTGTTGTAAGCAAATTCGGCTAAGGGTAAGTGGTCATCCCATGAGCCTTTAAAATCAATAGTACATGCTCTCAACATATCTTCCAAGGTCTGTATAGTCCTCTCAGATTGTCCATCAGTCTGAGGATGGAAAGCGGTACTGAAATTGAGTTGTGACCCCAAAGCTTCTTGAAAGTGTTCCCAAAACCGAGACGTAAATCTTGAGTCTCTATCTGAAGTAATACTTGCTGGGACGCCATGTAATCGAACTATTTCTCTCACATAAAGGTTTGCCAATGCACTTAAGGGATCAGTAGATTTCATGGCAAGAAAATGGGCCGACTTAGTTAATCGATCTACTATCACCCAAATTGCATCATGATTCCTTCTAGTTCTCGGCAATCCCATGATGAAATCCATGGTGACATGTTCCCACTTCCATGTTGGAATTTCCAAAGGCTTGAGTAATCCTGCTGGCCTTTGGTGTTCAACCTTCACTTGTTGACAAACTAAGCACCTGGATACAAACTCAGCTATATCTTTCTTCATCCCTGACCACCAATACACTCGGCATAAATTTCGATACATCTTTGTACTCCCCGGATGCATGGTATACTTAGAACTGTGAGCTTCATCCAAAATCTGCTTCTTCAAGTTATCATCACTAGGGACACATATTCGGCCTCTAAACCTTAGTAGTCCATCTTCGCCTACTTTATACTCCGAATTTTCATTTTGTTCAGCTTGATTAACCATCTCTACTAATCTAGAATCTTCTCTCTGTACTCGTCTGAGCTGCTCCACTATACTCGGTTCGATTCTTAGACTAGCAATTAGAATACCTTCAGAAGGCTTTACACTCACACTCAGCTCGGAAAACTGTTTCATCAAATCCCATTCCTTGACCATCATGTATGAAACCAAGCCCATGCTCTTCCGACTTAAAGCATCAGCCACCTTGTTCGCCTTACCGGGATGATACAAGATCTCACAATCATAGTCTTTCAACAATTCCATCCATCTCCGTTGTCTCATGTTTAACTCCTTTTGAGAGAACAAGTATTTGAGACTCTTATGATCTGTGAATATTTGAAACTTTTCTCCATAAAGATAGTGGCGCCAAATCTTCAATGCAAACACTATGGCCGCCAACTCAAGATCATGAGTAGGGTAATTCTTTTCATGGTCCTTAAGCTGTCTAGAACCATAAGCTACTACTTTGCCATTTTGCATTAGCACACACCCTAGACCCTGAATGGATGCATCACTATACACCGTAAAACCTCCCGATCCACTCGGGATAACTAGGACTGGTGCTGTGGTCAACTTTTGCTTCAACTCCTGAAAACTACGCTCACACACATCAGTCCATTGGAACTTGACTTCCTTGCGTGTAAGGCGTGTTAATGGAGCTACTATCTTAGAAAATCCTTCAACAAATCTCCTATAGTACCCCGCTAAGCCCAAGAAACTTCGGATCTCTGTGACGGTCTTTGGCCTTTCCCAATTAACCACGGCCTCAACCTTGGACGGATCTACGGATACTCCATCCTTTGTCACAATATGACCCAAGAAGGAAATCTGCTCAAGCCAAAACTCACACTTACTAAACTTGGCATACAACTTCTTTTCTCTAAGTGTCTGTAAAACAATCTGTAAGTGTTGAGCATGCTCATCATGAGACTTGGAATACACTAGGATGTCGTCGATGAACACTATCACAAACTTATCCAAAAACGGCTTAAAGACTTCATTCATCAAACTCATAAATGCTGCGGGTGCGTTTGTCAAACCAAACGGCATCACTAAGAATTCATAGTGGCCGTAACGTGTTCTGAATGCTGTTTTCGGGATATCTTGACTTCTGATCCTCAACTGATGGTATCCCGATCTTAAGTCAATCTTAGAAAATACCTCTGCACCTCGCAACTGATCAAATAAGTCATCTATTCTAGGTAGCGGGTACTTGTTCTTTATAGTGGCCTTGTTTAATAGCCGGTAATCCACACATAACCTCATACTCCCATCCTTCTTCTTCACAAATAGTACTGGAGCGCCCCACGGAGACACACTGGGGCGTATAAACCCCTTGTCTAAAAGTTCCTGAAGCTGAGTCTTCAACTCCTCTAACTCTACCAACGCCATTCTATACGGAGGCTTGGAGATTGACTGAGTGCCGGGAAAAAGGTCAATGGCGAACTCAGTTTCTCTTTCTGGGGGTAACCCTGGTAGGTCATCCGGAAAGACATCTGGAAAGTCTCTCACAATGGGAATTGCAGACAATGTCGGATGGTCCTTATTTGCATCTTCAACGAATGCTAAATAGCCTTCACAAGAATAACATTTCCACAAGTAAGATTCACAAAAGATGTTAATTATATTTCATTTCTTACCTTCAAAATGTATTACAAGTGGTTCAGGTAAGGAGAAGGTTACAATCTTTTTATAGCAGTCTACATTGGCACGGTTAGCTGTCAACCAATCCATGCCTAAAATAACATCAAAGTCTAACATGTTCAACATGATTAAGTCTACTATTAAATTCCTATCTCCCACCTTAACTTTACAATTCTTATATACTAGGTCGGTTGTTTGTGACTCTTTCATAGGGGTACTAACACGCAATATGTAGTCTAAGTGTTCAGGCTCTATATGTAGTCTCTTAGCAAATGCAGGTGATATGAATGAGTGCGTGGAACCTGAATCAATTAAAACGAATGCTTCTAAGTCATGGATTAGAAGTTTACCCTTGATCACATTGGTGGAAGCGTCAGCTGCTTCCTGATCTAAGGCAAAGACTCGCCCCTGTGTCACTGGTTTCTTCCCCTTGTCTGTGACCTTCTGTTGACTACTTTGTCCTTCAACTGGTTTCGGTGGAGCCGAAGGTGTGGTAGTAAGTGTCGGGCAATCCTTCATCATGTGCCCATATTTCCCACAGTGATAACAACCCCGAGGCGCCATGTAACAAGGCCTATTCCCATGCAACCTACCACATACTCCACAAGTTTGAGCTTTTGGTGTGGCATGGAATGGTGTAGGTCTCGTAGGCTGATGTCGAGTGTCAGGAAACCTCTGTCTCTTAAAGGGAGTTTGATTTGGCTTATGTCTCCCCATGTCTGGCCTCTTCCCCTGACTCCTTCCATAGTTCTTTCCCTTGGAGCCATACTCATTCTGTGTGAGTTCTATATCATGCTCCGCTAGTTGGGCCTTCCTTAGGGCTTCTGGGTAAGTAGTGATGTCCAATACTGCCAATCGACTCCGGATGGACGGTCTCAATCCCGTAATAAACTTTAGAGTCTTCTTAGTCTCATTACAGGAGATATCAACATCATATCGAGAGAGGGCCGTGAACTTGGCCTCATATTGGTCCACCGTCATACTCCCTTGAGTCAAGCTCAAAAACTCTGTTTGTCTCTTCCTTTGGGCTGTCTCGGGAATATACTGATTTTGGAAGTACTGTAGGAAGACTTCCCATGTAATCTCCGAGTGTTGCGCACTCAATATTTTCTCAGTGGATGTCCACCAATGTTCAGCATCCGATTGCAACATAAAAGTGGCTAAGGACACCCTTTCGGTACTACTACAGCCCATAAATTTGAATGACTTCTCCATTTGTAGGACCCATTCCTCTGCTTGCACTGGATCCTTTACTCCCTTAAATACCGGGGGACTCATTTTCTGAAACTGTTTGAGGAGTTCCATATTCTTCTTAACTATGTCCCCAGTAGCAGAAGATGATACTGGTGGTTGTGGAGGCTCAGATTGTGGTTGTGGGGTACCCACTTGTGGTGGCGGAGGTACTTGAGTGCTCGGTGGTGGTGGCGGAGGTGCTTGAGGAGGTACAGTTGATGGAGGAGGTGGCGGTACTGTTGGGGCCAAGGGTGGCACCACCTGATCCGGATTAAACCTCGCCATGAACTGAGTAAACATGGTAGACATAGCATCCATGTTTCGGGACATGGTGTCTAAATTCCTCTCAACTCGAGTAATACGGTCTCCTTCAGCTTCTGGCTGAGGAGGAGGAGGTGGCGGTGGCTCTGGAATCGGTGTTTCGGGAGCCTGCTCCTCTTGTCTCCTCCCAACTTTCCTCACGCTTCTATACCGTCCTTTCATTTCAGATATACCTAATTATGATAAACATGTTTAGTACTCTAATCGAAAAACACACAGTAACATCGTATCAAAACATCATTCGCAGTTTATATCCAGACGCACACAGTTACATGGGATGTAAGACTAGTTCTAGTCTATCTACACTGACACGAGGCTAGACAAACTCTGCTCTGATACCAATCTGTCACGCCCTCGGAAGCCGGATTTTTCGGGCTAACTTTTTCTTTCACTTCCTATGTTTGTCTCTCGCTCAATGTAGCTAAATACCTAATGAGTAGTCCTACTCTTATATTTGTTTAAGACTAGTTGTCTAAGGTCCCATTATAGTCTTCTCGTAAGACATGTCGAAAACAAAACTGAAAAACTCCCCCCCTATTTTGGTCTAGTATTCATCCCCCTACTAATGTACATCACTATCTCCACCTGTAGAAATTTTAAATCCCCATGTAACTACTAGAATACTAAACATCCATGTGATTCAATATATAAATATATCGAGACTACAACTTAATTACGATCACACCGTGTTTACAGACTCGATATCACCTAGTACTTACATCCCAAAATCCTATACACTGTGTACACAAAAGAATTTAGTCTGGGATATAAACAAAAGAACAAAAGATTATACCTTGGCTCGAGATATAACTTTCTGTAGCTCGACAAAAAGACTCCCAATGCACCACGCTCGTGCCAAGTCTACCTGAAATAATCTGAGGTGGAAGGGGGTGAGCTTTGGGGAAAGCCCAGTAAGAAAACATACGCTAAGTGATATTAGATGTTCTGCTATGTGCGTGCATGTGTATGCGTGAATAAGTATGTCAAAACTCATGCTTAAGTGTGTCTTACGGAAAATGCAAGTTGACAATTCATTGTTCTATAAGCTATAAAAACACCTGCACCCACGCATTTATAAAATCGAAATACACAATCAAAATATTTTCAAGAGACAGGATTTCTCTGATAAGGTATCGCAATATAATCGGGATCTTTGGAAATAACCAAAAGCTTTCTATGAAAGCGTCCACTGTAGCTAGCAGTGGTTACCGTTCCGAACCAAGATTCTATCCATGATCATGAATCATCCCAGCACTAGTGATCATCTAGTAGCTGAGGTACAAGTCACGACTATTTGTCGGACACCTGGAAGATCACAAAGCAATCCAGGACCTGGAAGATCACAAAGCAATCCAGGATATTTTACGTTAATTGCCACACAGGCTTACTAAATGCCACATAGGCATAATTTAAACGCCACACAGGCGGGTGCCACACAGGCTCATCTACGCCACATAGGCGAGTTAAGTGCCACACAGGCAACTTCCAAGCATCCCTCGTCTCTTATGCCAAAATTCATGCGAAAATACTTTTATACGTATCCAGAGTATAGGAGGCATGAATTGTAGTAAACACTCTAGTTTTGATAACCTCGTAGTACAAAACACATTTTAGAAAGACAAATTTCGGTGACAAGAAATAGTGCTTAAAATATATGAGGTTTTTAAATACATTGTAGGATTTAAATTTAACACCAAAATCCATTGAATAATTTCTAACGAAATTTCGGCATTATGACGGCATAGGTAGGACACTACCCAGCATCATAATCCACAACCAAATAACCTGCATAAAACGCCAACCAACAGCATTTTTATCCACAAATCCAACACAGTTCAAATTCAAGACCATTTGTACTTCAATTCAGTTCAATACATATGAAATTCAACTAAGGATGCATTTCAAATCAATAAGTATTAAATAACTGAACTTTGGACATACACAACATAGCAGACTAATAAACGTTTACCGTAAATTCCCTTACCTAATGTGTACCACACTAATGTTGGTGTCGCACCCTTGTACACTTTGAATTTTCTAATCCTTCTTTGATTTTCTTTACTTTAGCCTTTAGTTTAGGGTATTGAACATCATCATCTATCTCATAAAATTTCCTCCTACATTAAAGCACACAAAATATAAAAATTTATATTATTTATTCTCTTAGGAATTTTATAGTCTAACTTCTTTCATAAGATCATTACCTTAAAACTTCTTCTTTGGCTGCCAAACTTTTCCTTTCGGCTTTATCCTTCTTGAATTTTCAATTATCACTTAAACCTACATCCAAAAATATTTACCTTTACTCATCACTCTACATCTATTATTTAAAAGCATAATTTAATATTAACTCTTACCCTTACCATTGTTGGGATCCCTCTTCCCCTTTGTTTATTGTCTTTCTATTTTTGTTGCCATTTTCCCTCACTTGTTCAGCAGCTGTCCCTTCGAACTTGTGCTGTGTGTACTCACTGGCCTTTGTCCCTTTTCTAGTTTACCCACTCAGCTTCCCACCGTTTCAAGCCACTCCCCTTCAGTCCAGTAGCAGTAAGGAGTACCCTGTTTTAGTGCCTTTCTTGTAGATCTGTTCTTAATCTAAAATGACACCACATACGCCTCCTTCTTTCACGCACCAGCCCACGTTCTCATCCTCCAGCTTTCCTTTCGGTTTTCTGTCTCAATCTTTGCGAGAGAATAGTTCCTCTGTTGTGAATGCTGTCGTTCTTTCCTTCTCATCTCGATTTAATCCCTAAATGCTTCAGCCGAGAGGGCACTTGCTGTCTCCATTCTTTGGGCTGAAATGTGACCTTGTTTCTGTTTCCGTCGAGAGCCACAGCTCCAATCTCTCCAATTTTTCTTTCACTCTCGTCGCCCCTCTCCTTTCCTTGCCAGATTTGTTTTCTCTCTTTTCCTTTGTTTACACTTTTGTTTTGTTTTAATTCTTTTGGTTCCCACGTGAATGGGTAAAGTAAGGAAGCCGATTGGCTTCTTTAAAGAGCCAATCAGTTTCATCCCTTTTACCATTATTATATTATTCCTATAGTATATATAAGTATATTTTATTTTATTTGTTTTGTTTTATTATATATGTGTATGCAATACTTACTATTATGATATATATATGATACATAATCTGTAACTACACCCAAGACTCACACTCAAATTAAATAATTCTATTATTTCCGAATTTAACTAATTAAACTACATTAAATCAACTTTATGAACTTAGTTGATTTACACAAGGCTTAACCAAATTCATAGGCTTACTGTAGCTTGTCGCTCTCGAGCCCAAAGTAGGCAAGATCTCTTATCTCCGGGACTACTTAAGCCGTGCCGAGATGTCCACCCGTCTACATGTCCCTATATAAATATTTTAAATTTATTTTTTATTAGTTATAAAATTGTGCTAAATAATAGACAATTAATTTAATATAGTAAGGATTTTCCCGGTTATTACAAATAATTTTTTCAAGGACGGATATTGGACAAATTCAGGATTATTACTATTAGCGTGTAGACTGCCCATCTTAATTGTCGGGCACGAATCAACCTTTCCATCTATATATTTGCAGTGTTTATCACCAAGTAGCAGAGGACTTCTGCCTAGAGATCATAAAAGAAGTGAGGAAGAATGTGGATGGTGAGAAAAAAACAAGTTGATCGGGAACAGCTCCGACCAGCTGATCACGTCTGTACTGATTTTATGGGAGGCCTATTCACACATCATGGTATATTAATATATAATATATATCACTTTATTTATTTTTATTTTTTAAATATTCTTTTACGCTCAGAATTTTAATTTTGTTTGTAAGGTCTAAAAATTTTAATAATAGTGTATTGGATTATAATCTTATATACATTTGTATATAAGTATATGAGAATTTTTTTTTCTTGTAGTTTGATTTAGTTTTCAAATTTCAACAATCAATTAATGGTTTTAAAGAGGAGTAACCTTGGTTAGAACAGAGCAGACAGGATTTAGAATTTTGAGAAACTATTAATTTAATTCTATACTAATTACCCTTTCCAATATTTCTTCACGTTTTTCCTTTTACTGCAGGCATATATGTTGGCAAAGCCGTGGTCACAAACCCCTACGATCATGAACAACAACAAGAAATAGACGATGCGGTCATTCATTTCTTAGGGAATCCTAAAAAAAATCCTCTTGCTATTTCTAGTTCTAGTTCTAGTTCTAGTTCTAGTTGCCAGAGATGTTTTTATCATCCTAAAAGTCATGGAGTTGTCATAACCTGCCTTGATTGCTTCTTTAAGGGTGATCCGCCCTTCATCTGCGACTGCACTAATTGGGAGCCCGATCCATCTGATGTGGTTATTAAGAGAGCATTTTCTATCCTCAAGAAAGAAATATATTTCCCTGAATACGACGTTGTTTGTAACAACTGCGAGCATTTCGCAAGCTATTGCAAAACTGGTAAAGCCTCCAGCCTTCAGGTGGAAGTCGTGGCAACTGCGTGCTCGGTGTTATGATTTTTAGTTTATCCAAAAGGTTCAAATTAAAAAGTGAGCCAAAGGGGAGGGGCCCATTGCTGCTATTTTGGAAATGCATTACTTAAGCCTTAACTTGCGATGCAAAAGAATAATTGGTCACTTGGCTGATGTTGGCAGAAGCTGTTCTACTTCTGTGTCTATTTGTACCATCGTCATGTTGTAACTTGTAAGTTCTATGGATATTTGCATTACGTTCTATTCTGCAGCAGGACAAACTGGCCATCGTTAGCTACAAGTTTTAGCACACATTCCTTGCATGCAGAAGACTTCTATACCTGCTCTTTTCTGGTATAGATTATTCTAACCTTATTTTATTCTCCAATTCTTTCAATCAGAATTATGTTCATAATTATCAAATTACGGTGCAATCAAATAATTTTGGGTTTGTTTGCAATAAGATCATAATTTATCGATTTTATGTGATAACCATAAATTTCGACTTCTAGTAAATAGAAATCAGTATATTAAATTGGAGTAAATGATTATTTTGGAATTCTTTGAAGAGTTAGGTAAATTGATGGACTTAAGATTTTTGTAAATAGGATTTGAATTAAAATAATTTGATAAATCACATGAGGATTTATTCAATTAAGTGACTACTAAATTTTAAGAGATCAATTATATTAAGCGTCAGGGAAATTAAAATTTAAGTAAATAAATATTTACATGTGTGTGTGTGTGTGTGTATATATATATATATATATATATATATATATATATATATATATCAATTAAGAAAGAAGAAATACATATAATTGAGTATATATGTAAATTAAGACAAGTAAGAAAATATACATTCATATTGAAGCATATAGAAATATATATAAATTAATATATATATATAGATATATAGATATACATAGGTTTAAAATAAAATAAAATAATAATACAAATATATATGAATAATATACATATATATTTATATATATATATATATATATATATATATATATATATATATATAGGTACCATTCGGTTGATGGGAAATTTCCCACCAACCTTGAAATAAATTATTTTTTGGGTTAGAGCACTATAACCCCATTATTTTCCTTTTGCTTCTCATATGCGCTTCAATCACTTTCATCTTCTCCACCGACCCTCCTTGCATAGTGCATTCATCCTTCTCTCTCGTTTTTATTTTCCATTTATGCATATAGCATCTCCCTCATGTCTCATCATCTCTTTCACACTTTCCTTCTCTTCTCATTCCAATCGTTCTTCATCACATTCTGAAATCAAAAAGAATATATATGAAAATACAAAAAGAGAGAGAGAGAGAGAGAGAGAGAAGAGAGTGAATGAAAACTAAATCGGAAGAGAAGAAAAGAAGTTGAAGTAGACACCCGAGGGAGAGAAGGAAACGAATAGAAGGAGAAAGAGAGGGCACCGAGAAAGAAGGAAAACATGGTGGAAGAGAAGGGCAGTGGAGCTGCTGGAAAATGAGGCTAGTGAAAGAGGAGGAAGCTCAAGAAAGTAGATCTTTTGATTAGTCCAGGTGTTGGTTTGAGCTGGGTTGCTTGGAGATAAGATGGCTTGACAAGGCTGTTTGAGTGGCCTCTAGGAAGTTTGTTTCGGGTGGCCAAAACAATGCTGCTTTGCTGCTGTGACAGGGGAGGTGTGCGTGATACTTGGTGGTTTAAACAGCTGAAGCTCTCGGTGAATAAGGGATTGGCTAAAGGACGAGAGGGTGGAAAGAGTGAGTTTCTGAGCAGGTTTGGGACTATGTTGAAGAATTGAAACAGTGGACTCTTAGGTTAAGAAGGGCCGGTTGGGTGCTGTGTTGAAGTGTTGTAAAAAAAAAAGTTAAAAAAACATAGTGTAATCTTTGGAGTCGAAAATAACACCGAAAAGAGGCTTTCAAGGGCTAAGCCAGCACCAATTTGGAGCTGAAGTTGGCAAAATTTGGGTGCTACACAGGAACCGAAAGGAAAGAGGAAGCTTGGGAAATTTTATTCAATTTAGAGTATAAAGGAAAAAGAGGGTAAGGAAAATAATAAATTGCATTGATAAATTTTTAATATATTTTAGATTACCTTCTAATTGTACAAGTGTATGTGTTTGAATTGTAGAGTACAGAAAGTGGTAATTTGAGGCTCAAGCAAGCTTGGGAGGCTAAGATGCTAGCTTTGAAACACTAGGTAAGATACTTATATAAAGTAGTTATAGATTTATATTGTGTTAGTTGATTATTGAGAATCAAAAAGAAAAATTGAAATTGAAAATGTGATTAAATGTGTTTATGGACTATAGATGTGATAATTTATTCGATTTAAACTTTATAGGAGGTAATGGAGTAAATTAAGTGTGATTATAGTATTGGATTGTAAGAGATCTTCAAAAGAGAAAGGCTTAGGATTTATATATATGTATATATATATATATATATATATTTGGATTCAAAGGGTCAATAGTGTACCTAAATGTCGTTTGGTGTTAATTGTTATATATTGGAAATTTTGTGAAGATTAATAATGTCGTTACTGAAATTTTGGATTTGAGAATATTTAAATCAACAATGAGATGACTTGATAGTAGTTGTAGCTTTAGCGCTAATTAAGAAATAGGTCGAATTGAACTGCATTATGAATTTTGAAAGATCTCTAAGATTTATGATATTATGGGAAAGTAATTTTGGAAATTTAAAATATTTAAATGACTTTTTGCAATTCGGGAATAAGTTGGTGACGTGATTATACAAGCTCCATTGTTGAATATCGACTACAAGACTGCTTGACTTGATTATGGATAAGTTGCTTTGCGATTGTTAGGTAAGGGATATGTATAAGGAACGTAGGAGATACTGGAATGATTTTAAGATCAATTGCATTGTGTTTTATGAACTGTGTATGCTTTGCAAGAGACTTTAGAAATTTAATATCGTCATGCTATCGAATTTTCGTAAAAATATTGATTTCTGCGATTTCAACTAAAAGGCTAAGAAACCTTTTTAAGAATAGAACTTTTTTAAGGAATTTAGTCTTGAAAATATTAAATTGCATGATTTTAGCATATTCATGAATTTTTAAATTAAATTTTATTTTATGGAAATTACCAAACGTTAGCGTTTTAGAAATATTTATGAAAAGTTATGAAGTTTTCGGATTTTTGGAATTTCTTGCATTTTAATTGGTTTCGAAACCTTTATGAGTTTTGAAAATGCTCTTTCGAATTTGGATTTATGATTTGAAAATGCTCTTTTGAATTTGGATTTATGAAACTCTGCATTAGCATGAATTATCTAAAGAATTCAGTTTTTATTGAAAGCTTATTAAATTGCATGATTTTAAAGACTTGTGACTTTTCTATCTTAAGTTTGGTTTTATGGATTTATTATAAATCATGGCAATAAATGTAACATGTAAGATCTAATTTGATAATACTGTACACCATAAATTGGTGAATTTTGATAGAGGAAATTAAATAAATAATGAATGTTGATTTTCACTTTGGTGAAAAGCTCCTTAACTTAGGATGTAAATGAAGCAATTTCTGTGAAGCACTTTATGGGCGAGTATTATAATGGAACGGCTCGCCAATGGGCGAGCAAGATTTTTAGGATGATCGCCAATGGACGATGGCGAGTTGGATGATGGCGAGATTGATTTAACGGCCTTGTCGACAAATAGGTGAGTTCGCCAACTTAGTTGATTTAGATGATCGTCCGAGTGAGGCGAGGACTCTGATCGCCCAAATGAACCTAGCGACGAGCGGCGAGTGATATGATCTCCCATATAAAGGAGCAAATGATAGCCTAACAGGCAAGTAAGGTAATAAGGTACTCGCCAAATTCAAATGCTTAATGTGATTGCCAACTTGCTGCATGAATAATAGCAAAGTAGGCGAGTAGAACAATATCGGTGATCGCCAGCAATGTAACTATGGCAGTGATCGCCAAATCTCAATGTGATCGCCTAAGGGAAGGATATCAGCTCGTAATCGCCAAATCTTAAGTTGGCATCAAAACAAAGTGGCGATGATCAGGTGCAAACAGAGGCGAGCTTGAAAATTTGCATAGGCGAGCCTTAGAATACTGGCGAGATGAAAAGTTGGCGAATTGAAATGGAGTGGGCGAGCTGAAGTCTCAAGTTGAGTAGGTGAACTGGATTTAGTACATGTGGACAAAATGGAAATAAAAGCCGGCGATCTGGGGAAATAAATTCAAACCATTGCAGTAAAAATTGACTTTGTACGCCATACGGCTGAAGAAAATTAATAGAGAGAGGATACTAAAGTCTTATGGGATATTTTTTTGTTGATCCGTGGATTGTTGGAATCGAAGTAAAGAACTGCAGATTTGTCTTATGGGATATTGTAACATCCCAATTTCCACTATATAACATGTTACTCATTTATATCTTGCTCTTACTACCGGTTGGGCTGTCCGTGATGCTTATCAACTCCTATCACTTCAATAAGAATAATTAAATTATTTTCTTAATATGTATATACATTCCCTTATAATTAAAGTAGTACTGTACAACTTTACTGAATACATAAAATAACACAACATACCTTCGTTATCCAATCTTAGGAAGGTAAGTCTCTTTGTTCAAATTAGTTATCTGTGGAGTGGAAAAATAAGGAGTGAGCGACAATGTGCTCAGTAAAGAAGGTGTATGCTGCATTATAAGATAAAAACTATAATCTCAAAACCATGTAATTATCCTAACGACCAACTCATTAGGAAACAACAAATATAATTAACATGAAACAGGATTCACCAGATCCTTTCATAAATCATTTAATTGAGACTAGGTAATAATTTAAATCATGCAAAGAACACAAATCATCCGCTTTTGGGGTGCACCCGTAGGCCATCGCCCCTCACGGCTATCTCATCTAGATGTATGGCCATAATCTGTAGGTGGTCCTCGGGTCCACTTGCCAAGTGACCTCGAGACCGCTGAAGACTTGGCAGGTCTATCAGCCCTGTGACGCCCTAGGGTGCACTCATTGGTCTATTTGACCCGAGCCATCGCCCTAGATGGTCGCGCAAAGTATATGAGTGATAATGCATGAACTCATGGCCTAATGTCTCAAAATCAAGTTTATCATATGTATCATTTTCATAAAATGATTTAGTTTCCAAAAGGGTTTATAACTAGTAAAACAACCCTCCATTATCAACATTTTCTATGAGAGAAAAAAAAAACACTTTTGGAGCTGGTTCGCCCACGGCTAGTTCGCCCAGGGTCAGCTCGCCCATTAGCCAATTCGCCCAAGGGACTACTCGCCCAAGAGTCTACTCGCCCAAGGGACTACTCGCCCAAAAATCTACTCGCCCAAAAATGCTTTATATTTTCTATTTATAAAACAATTCATTTTTCGTTGAGAAAATTTGGAAAAGTGAAACCTGTTCGCCATGGTCAGCTCGCCATTCGGCTCGCCCATGGTTAAGTCATCAGTGCAGTGAACCAGTATTCGTCCGCCACTTTTGCTTTTAAAAACAATAAATAAAACTGGCTCGCCCTTAACTTTTTTTTTTTAAACAAGGGGTCGCCCGCACCAAAACACCATTAAAAAGGGTTCGCCCGACTATGGCTTACCGGATTTCTCTTTAAAACAAGGGCACTCGCCCAGTTCTCAAAACAGAGAGCTCGCCATTGGCTCGCCTGAGTTTCTGCCTAGAACAAACTACTCGCCCGCCTTAATCAATTCGCCCAACAAAAGAATTTATGGCGGCTTGTAGCTCGCCCGAAACTAAAACAGTTTATCAAACGATGCATGTCAGAAAATAAAACAATTTCTAATATTTTCTTAACATTTTTACTCCACAGGACATGCATTTGCATCACATACTACTTCCTTACCTCGTCTGATACAGCCTTGCTTCTCGCCCTCCTTCCTCAATTCCCGTCTTTACCAAGTTACTCCTCCAACAACAGAATGCTTTCTTTCTTTCTTAGCTTTAGTTTGCTTGTTCCTTAGCTCTTCAATGGTGAGGAAAAGGTTTACTGATAGAAGGATAAAACTCTATGGCTATGAAAGGAACGGAAGAACAAGGTAATCTTTGTAGCAAACAGAATGGGCGAGAAGGATTCTGGAGAGGATGGAGTTCATTTCAATCCATTTCTTTCTCTTGAAGCCTCTTTATATAGTCATGTTAGTCCAACCAGAACTCACCATCTATTCCTTATCCTTTTCCTCATCATTACCCGTCTTGTAATGCATTAATTCACGAAGAAAATTGCACCAAAGGAACGTCTGAACCAGCATTAAAACGGGTAGAAAAAGTGCAGCAAAAGACGTCAATAGCTCAGTTTTTCTCTTCTCCTCGCCAACATTTCTTCCAGCCGCCCACGTTGATTGGCTCTCCTTTCTCTCTTTTCTCCATTCGTCTAACAGCCCATTAAATGTTGAAGAATTTCCAGCCAAAGGAACGGCTTGCAGTCAAAAAGGGAACGGGCGACAGATCTTCTGCACGTTTTTTACTACAATTTCTCCTTTTATTCTTCTTCTTTCCCACGCCAATGTCAACCACAATTATTAACTTTGTCTTACTTCATTTAATGCTTCCACAATCCAACTAATCAGGTTCCTTTTTGCATTTCTTTCCGCCCATGTCTCCTCATTAATTGTTTTCATACCTTAATAATTAATTAAATCTCATCTATTCTTTATACACCATATATACATTATAACATAAAATGAAAAATGGAAATTCACATTAAATGATTCCTTAATTTCACTAAAAGAATTTATTTCCACTATCAATAATGTACACATACAGTATACAGTATAATAAAAATTCGGATTTTACAGATATTTTTTTGTCCAATGAGTTTGGAGAATAGTTCAGATGCAAGTTCTGATAAACTTACAAAATTCTCGTACTTAAAAAATAGAAATATGATAATTTAAGCTAAACTCAAGGACAAATATGATTATTTTACTACTATAAAAAACTTCATAGATATATATACATAGTATAAACAAAACTTATTAATCATTTCTACAATATTGTATAGTTTTAGCATATTTTAATACATATAGGACCAACATGTCATTTTAGATTTCTTTTTCTTTGAAAAACCGATGTTAAACCGATGTTAAACAATGAACAAAAAAAAAAAACCGATGTTAAACAATCTGTATGCAATTGTGCTTCATACATATTAGCAAGCAGCTTAATGCTCGTTCTTATTTAAATTAGTTTTTTTTTTTTTGTGGTTGGTGTTAATGTGATCATTCACCTTTGCAAGTCTATGACTAATGAAGAATATTAGGAAATTCCTTTTATTATTTAAGGTAATTGTGTATTTTTCTAACTTTGCCTATCAGGTGTTTGATTTTATGATTGCCAGAAAATACCCCTGCTATGCACGGGTACTTTTTTTTCCCTTACAAAAACATTATAAATAGTATTTATTAAAAATAATAATAAATCAAGATAATTATTTAAAAATATTAATTTTTAAATGAAAATGATAATATTTAATTTATCTTTTAAACATCTTATTTATTTTTATTCTTATATTTGCAAAAAATAAAATAAAATTCTAACACAAAGTTAGAAGATTAAACAGATCAAAATAAAAAAAATTATAAATATTTAAATTTCTATTGAGTTTGAACCAAAATTTTTTTTTATTAAGATAAATCCAAATTAGTTAATCCTCCATCACTGTTCTTTCTTTTTATTTTTTCAAAACATTTAAGTGTTTAATATTAAAATTATCTATATATTGTTTTCTTTTCTCTTTTATAGTTTTTTACTTTCATAATTAATGAAAATATTTTGAATTTGATTCATAAATTTATTTTTTATAATTATTTTGTATTTATTTGTGTTTAATTTTTAATAATTGATCTTTTGAATTTATTGCTTTATTTTATAATTTTATCATTTTTTTGAATTTTTATATTATTTGTAATATTTTTAGATTTTCTGTTTGCTTGCCGCATGTCTTTTTTTTTTTTGAAAAAGGTAAAATAATACCATAAAGTTTTAATCTTTTGATTCTTAAAATATTTGTTTTTAATTAATAAAATATTAATTTATTAAAATATTAGTTTTAATAACTCATTAGTTTTAATTTTTTATTAATAAAATATTAGTTTTTAATTAATAAAATATTAATCTATTAATTAAATATTAATAAATATTAATTTTAACTTTTTGTATTAATAAATTGGAGTGACAAATGTGAAAGGTGAGTCTCTTAAAAGTGATTTGAAAGACAACAATTAATTGCCCTACTTTTAATATGAGAACAAATTTTGTTAGCAAATTTAACTTTAAAATAAAGTAAATTTTTTTTATTTTAAACAGACAAACATGATTGCAACAAAAAGGGCGTATGGGAGACATAAAAAACATTATAAAAAACAAATGAGCGATGTGGCTTGAATGGGTAACTGTTTCGGTAGAAGTATTTCAAGGATATTATACAGACGTGGCTCACTGAGGGAAGAGTTGGGAGATAAAAATATATATGTATAGATATATAGATTAAAAATTAATATTTTATTAATTAAAATTAATGAAGTATTAATTAAAACTAATTAAAAATTACTTTATAATAATATGATTTTTTTTCTTTTCATAAAAAGAGATAAGTGTCAAGTAATAAAGAGGCAGGCATATATAAATATATATATATATATATATATATATATATATATTTGAGGACAGAATAACCAATAGGAACTGCTTATGTCTTGATTGATTATGGGGTTTTTAATGTTGGGATTATACAGTTTCGTGGGAACTTTGGTGACCATATGGAAATTTTGGTAACAACGACATATTTCTCAGCTCAATTCTAAAAAAAAAAAGGGACAAATTACATTAAATAGCAATTTCATGGACTATGATATGTATTATATATAATATGAAACTGACAACCAATGGGTGAAAACCAATGCAATTCATCGTTCTTTACAATTATTCTTCATGGATAAACTATAGGAGCAAATTTGTCAGTTTATGAGTAAAGAAATATTACTACGACTTCGGCCAAAACGCGTTTAGAGAATCATCCTCAGAAAATTTCAATTTTGGTGTTCTTTTTCTTCTATTTGTATGTGATTACTGAATCTTGCATGTCCTAATCAAGATTAATGGATAAACAAGCTAAAGAGACTTTGCCTGTTTTAATTATTGGCTCCGGATGGCAACAGAGTAGGTTTTGGAGTGGTCTGTGGAACCTTTCCTGGGATAACCAGCTGAAATTTCATGGAATTTTTGTATATATGTCAGTGCCACATCTCCAAAGCTAAAACGCGTAAATTATTTGTCTTCTATGTATTTTATTCATCTTAATATCCCCTGAGGTTCAATAGAGTTTTCCTATATATATAAGCATTGCAGGCCTAAGGAGATTATCAATCATTGCCAAAAGCATTAAAAAGAGTCCAAAGAAATGGATCCTAGATTGTATGAAGCTGTAATAACCGGTGATATAGCTTCTTTACAAGAATTAGCAAGTTCGGATTTAGCTAGTCTTCTCCAGGTGACAGCACAGGAAGACAACATTCTTCATATTGCAGCCAAATATGATCGGAAGCAAATGGCAGAAGAGATCATTAAATTTCCACCATTAGTGTCACTTGTGAATCAAAAGAATTCAAAAGGTGACACTCCACTACATATTGCTGCAAGGTTGGGGAGTTTACGGACTGCTCAAATCCTCATAAATTGTGCAAGTAGTATGAATTGGGAAATTGAGGCAGGAGAAAGGCTTATAATGATGGTGAATATGGAGAAAGACACTGCACTTCATGATGCTGTAAGAAATGGTCATTTACTGATTGTAGAATTGTTAATTAGAGAATACCCCGAGTTAACTCTTTTGACGAATGATGTTGAGGAATCCCCACTTTTTATTGCTGTCGATAAAAAGTATGTTGATATTGCTAAGCTTATCTTGGACGTTGCTCCAGTTTTCTCCTATGGAGGTAGGAACAAGATGAATGCCTTACATGCAGCTGTTGTTCGGTCACAGGATGAAGGTAGTTCCTCTCACCTCCATTCATTAATCTCTGAATAAACCGTAGGAAAATGATATTTACATGTCAAACAATTTGCATCAAACTAAATTGGAAACAGAAATATCGAATGAATTAAAAGAATTGAATAACATATAGCAGTAGCTTTATTCTTCTTTTTTATAATCTTCCAACCAGTAAAATGTTAGTCATTGAAAAGATTTCGGCAGCCAAGCTTATTGTTGTTATCTCGTTAACCTTGCAGTTCTAAGATTATCTTCCTATATGATGAAGCTTCGGAGTCCTATGAATTACATTACTAATATGTCATTCAAGGATTCTTTCAAGTTCTCTTCCTTTGGACCCTCCGCCATCATTCAGGCTGCCTTCCGTAATTCCCTTTACAAGGGTAAATTGATTTCATATCTCATTGAATTGTCGCTAAATTTCTGATAACCAAATACTTATTAATCTATTTTCATTTTTGTTCTAAAGTTCCTGCTCAAATTAGTTCGCATGTTAAATAACCTCTCTATTGGACTAGATTTCATTGTATGCCTGACGGAAAAATGTCAATCTGCGCTCTCTGAAACCGATGAGTATGAATGGACTCCTCTGCACTATGCAGTGCACTTTGGTGCAGTGGATATTGTCAAGCTATTTTTGAGATATAATTCTTCAACTGCTTCTATTAGAGATAGAGAAGGCATGTCTGTCATTCACATTGCTGCAAGAGAAGGTGAAGCAATCATATTGGAAATACTAGCATATCTTTTTCCAGAAATGTGGGATTTACAAGATAATAAAGGCCAAACTGCTCTTCATCTTGCCGTTGCAAGAGGAAAGCTAGATTCTGTAAAGTTTATTCTTGGAACAGCTCTTTCTCATGATGGCCTTATAAACCAGCAAGATAATGAAGGTAACACAGCTTTGCACCTTACTGCAATCCAAGGACATCATAGCAAAATCTTTGAATTGCTGATAAAAGAGAGTAGGGTGGACAAGACAGTTACAAATAAGGAGGGCCTCACTGTCATTGACATTGTTATGTTTAAGGAGTACGGTTACTACGAAAAGGTATGACTTGAATGCCATTCTACTTTCCATTTAGTTACATCAAAGGAGTTCTGGTGAAAATCGGAGAAAATAATTCTCTAAAATAATTTCTTGATAAACTGAGAGAAGCGAAAGAGATTAGTATGGCATACTGGAAGAATGTGTGGATATGGCATGTAAACCAGAACAAATGTTGAACTTAAAAGCCAGAAAATTACTACAGTAATTTAAAAAGATTGTTATGTTTTGTAAACACAACCACGAAGATCTTTACAGAAATAGTATTTCCAAAGGTGAGATCATGTGACTTCAATTTATTTGAGATAATTGCAGAATTGGATTGTAACGATTGCTGCAAGTAATGGTGGCATGGAAAGTTTAGAACATGCAATCAACAAGAATGGTAGAAAAACAGGATCAATTCAGACAAGAATACTAGAACAGCGACAACAATTGGAGAGAGGAGAACCTACAAATGACACTCGACTTGAAGGCCAAAGACAATTTGCAATCAGGGAAGCACAGCCTGCAGGGCTAAAAAAGGCTAGCTATGAGCAACTCCAGCAAATAGCCAACATCAATTTGCTAGTAACAACACTCATTGCCACTGTCTCCTTTGCAGCAGGTTTCACTATGCCTGGTGGCTTCAAAAATGAAGGCCCGGATGAGGGCATGGCAGTTCTAAGCAGGAAATCTGCTTTCAGGGTGTTTGTGATATCAAATGCCTTAGCCTTTTGCTTCTCCACCACATCAATGTTTCTCCATTACTGCAAGTCATTTATAGAAAAGCTTGATGTCCTCTCATTCTATACATATATCACCTCCTTATTAACAAGTTATGGTATTACTGCAATGGTCATAGCTTTTGTTTCAGGCACCTATGCAGCATTAGGTGATTCCCCCGGGCTGGCTAAAGCAGTTCTTTCCATTGGATGTTCTTTCTTTGGGCTCCAGCTTCTTGTATATCTGAAATAAATATCATAACTATGCAAACATGAACTTATTTGTGTGATTATGTTTTTTTTTTATTTTTTTTAATAAATGCAATGTAACTTTGTAATCATGTCGACTTTTTAACTAATTTACTCAGCGTTCTTGTAAATACATAAGCATTAGACTATGAAGAATTGAACACTTAAAAGTACTTCAATGTTCGATGCATTCACTTTAACATGATTGATCTCAGTGGCATTATACCATCGTTTCTTCTCTGCAACAATATGAATGTTTTAATCTATCTACAACTCTTTAAGAGAAAATTATTTAGTGAAATAGCCTTGAAAAGGAAAATGTCCGTCCGCAATCTTGACAACAGGTTGGTACGTTTGGAACTGGCATATGGGAGAAAAAAAATTTTAGAAAACTAAATTACTTTTTTACCCTTAGTATTAAATTTTTTTATTATTTTATTAAAAAACTTTTTATACTTAATAATTTTTTTTTCAATTTTACCGAAATCAATCATACTATCCATCCAAATTAATCCAGCTCGCCTCTAATCAACCAAAATCATATCTGTCGTCTTATTTGCTGCCAGGAAAGGTAGAGTTCAACTGTCGAAAATGCTATCAAAATCTTTTCTAGATATTTGGGATTTGCAGGAACAAAAAGCAAAACAGCCAATTCATACATGATATGCAAAGTTTTTGTTAAGAAGATAACCCATATTAATAATTATAAAGGCCACCACTTACTGGCCAAAACTCCCAAGGCCACCTCCACCGACAACGCAATTCCACCATGCTTGTGCCCAAACACCACAGCACCACCATACCCTAACCTAAACTCCACCATCATACCTAACCCGAGCCCAACCAGAGTCACCACAATATATTCCACATCTCTACTGGTCATCAGCCCAAACTCTACACGCACCTTTACTCACTTCCATACCTCCATCACTGTCAGAACCTAACCCATAAAGTCTACCATCTTAACTAAATACGGGTCATTAATGAGTTTAAATTATATTAGGATGGTATTAACAAGTAAGATTTAGGAACGACAAAAATTGACACATAATTATTTTTAAAAGACATAATTAGTGCTATGCATTGTCAAATATCAAAAAAATTATTTTTATTTTAAATTTAATTAAGAAATTTCTATTTTATCAGTTTCTTGAATAAATTTTTTTATCAATTTTTTATCTCTTTTCTTTGATTTTCTTTTGTTACAATTTCTTGAAAAGTTTCTATTTTAATTGGAAAGTAGCTTTAAAAATTAATTTCAAACCCTTTAGATTGACAATAGAATTATTTTTTTTATTAAAATTTTTTGTTTATCTTCCTTTTTATATTTTTTAAGATAATTTATTATTTTTACTATGTATTTTTTATAATCCAATTTCTTATTTTTATCATAATAATTAATGTTATTTAATTGAATTAATGATAATTAATTTGATGAAAATGAATTTATTATATTAATTATATGTCTTTCAAATAACATGAGATGACATTATTTTACTAGTGCTTAAAAATTCACTTTTTAGAATGATCCTAATGTAAGTGTAATAATTGTAATTTTTATATTTGGTGGATTAAATAAATAAACAAAATAAACTAATTAGAAATATAATATTATTAAATATTAAAATACAGTAAATGGTAAGTGAATAAAATATATAATAATGGTAGTGGAGAAAAAAATATATATTACATGGGGTTGGCTTCTTGAAGAAGCTTCACAAAAACCAATCCTACTATCCCCATAACCTTCACCGACCATTACAATTATCGCCATCTATCATCGTCATTTACACCAACAAAAGCACCGACACTTAAACCATTTTCCTTGGCCTACAGTTACACAAAAGTATCACAACCATCATCATTCCCACGGGCTGGTTGCAAATGGAGACTGGAGAATATTGACAGAAAGTTTATGGACGAAGAGAGGGGCGGAAGTGACTGAAACAAGAAGGGAAAAGCAAGAGAAAGGCTGGTTTTGGGGAGCCAAAACAGAGGAGATAAGGGGAGAGTAGGCCATCATTTGGTGCTGCAACAAAGTTGGATTTGGAGAGCAGCTGGAGACGAGAGGGTTCTCTGTTTTAGGAGGGTTTTACTGACTTGGAAAAGAGGTTTGAAGGAAGGCATTTTAAAGCTGAAAACAGAAGCTGTCCTTGGTTTGGACAACAGCTACTGGCGTGAATGATTTTTATCGAGGGAGCTCTTCATTGACTTGAAAAAAAAAAAGGCCTTCCCAATTTGGCTGTCTTTGCTGCGTGAATACTTGTCATTTTGGGCAGCCATGTTCACGTGAAAAGGGTAGTAAAAAGGGGCATCATTTAGGTCTTTTATGGTTATTAATTTGACACATAAATAAAGGCCATTGGGGATCTACGAAGGTGGCTGATAAAGGGGAAGGAAAGAAAACAAAACAAGAGCTGATTTGTTGATACAGTAAAAAGGGAAGGAACCGAGAGTGAAGAAAAGGGTAGGAATCGAGAGAAGTGCTTCACTGAAGTAGAAAGCCTCTTGTTCTGGACTTCCCTACAGACATGGAAGCCAACCAAAGAAATGATGGTTTGAAAGAGAGGTAATATGGCCAATGTTGAATTTAAATTTAATTTAAATTAAAAATATTTATTCAAGAAACAAATGGCAT
Source organism: Heritiera fomes (assembly GCA_032173925.1). Taxonomy (NCBI): domain Eukaryota; kingdom Viridiplantae; phylum Streptophyta; class Magnoliopsida; order Malvales; family Malvaceae; genus Heritiera; species Heritiera fomes. The sequence continues at coordinate 8,728,005 of JAPDPM010000021.1, read as the reverse complement.
TGATATAAGACTGAATTGTGGCAGATTCATATTGTGTTGGAGCTATTTCATTTTTACAGAAAGCTTTCTATTTTAGTTGCCATAACCACATGGAAAAGGACTAAATTTAAGGTAGCTATTGTTAAGCTTTATTTGAGTTTAAATTAAGTTATCTACTTAGAAAATGAATGATGATAAAATAAGGTTGAATTATGGCAAATTTATCCTCATTTTGGGCTGCTCTATGTGGAAGCTGAACAAAGAAAAGGAAATGAAGAAGAGTAAGTATAATTGATGTGTTTGGATTTAATTACCTAAGATTATAAGAGAAGCAAAAAGGCATTAGAGCGGTGGTGAAAAATGAATATATATATATATATATAGGTATATATATGTGTGTGTGTATATATATATATATATATATATATATATATATATAATTAGAGGTTCAAATGAGGATTTAATGAGGAACAAAAGTGTGTTAATGATTATAAAGCTTAATATATATATATATATATATATATATATATATATATATATATGTTAGGAAGTTCAAATGAAGACTTTTTGAGGAAGCAATATGCTAATAATTATAAAGCTAAATATGCATATATATGGTCATTGATGTAGGATTATGTGGAGAAAGGAAATTTAAGAAGGCAAAGGACTAGTTGCCAACCAAGAAAGAATAAGCAACGTAAGGCACTTAAGGGAAACTTTAAGAAATATACACTTCCTTAAGTGACCCAAAAGAAAAATGTAAATTTATTTTTGATAAATTAATAATATAAATGTTATTCATTTTATGCTTTAATATACGAAGAGAAGATACAAGGTGAGGGATACTGACAAACTAAATTAAAAACTAAGGAAAGAGGCAATCGAGAAGAACAAGGGTGCCATAGCTATACTTGTGCTACACCTTTAGGTAAGAGATATATATATATATATATATTTATAGGAACGTAGGGGATACTGAAGTCAATTTAAAATCAACTGCCTTGAGTTTATAAACTGTGTTTTCTTGTAGGAGGTTTTAAGAAAATATGAGCCGTTATGCTGCCGGATTTTTATGAAAATAATGGTTTTATGATTTAAGCTTAACTTAAGCAATCATTTGAAAATAACCATTTATCGGGTAGACTTATTTTGAAAACGATTAAATCTTATGACTTTGAATTGTTTATAAGGCTTTCAACCGAGATATTTATCTCAAGGAATTATCAACCTATGTTATTGTTTTGAAGATATTATGAGTATGTATAGTTTATATGTTTTGAAAGAAATGTATGACTTTTGTTATGAACTTTCCTAAAGCACGAAAATACTGTTTTGAATTTCGAAAATATATGGTATTGTTTTGAAACTACTGTACGTGACCTTGATTCTACCTGCAGTAGGTATTTATATTTGGACTACTATGTGTGGCCTTGAATCAGTTCGCAGTAGGAACTATATGTATGGAAATGTTTTGAGACTTGACTAATAATCACTGCAGTAATGTCTTGGACTACTGTGTGACCCTGATCCAGTCCACAGTAGGTAATGTTTTAGACTACTGTATGATCCCGATCCAGTCTACAGTAGAGTTTCTATTGCTATGACCTTGATCCAGTCCATAGCGGGTCCAGTTGACACCTGATCAGTACTCACTGTGGACCCCCTCTAGACTATGGCCATATGTCAATTTGAACTGCATGATTAATTATTAGTCGCTAACATGTCTCCAACTTAGTATATATACACTTTTCCGTGCTTATCTTCGTATATGATTTCTGAATGTATGATATTTGGATTCTGAAATCGATATGAATTTGATTTGACAATCTGTATTGAAAATGAATGCGATAAGCACGTATATTTCGAATTATGTTCAGAATTTGGTTGCTTATGTTTTCGTTTAAATGAAATGTTTTCCGATGCATTATATATGCATGATTTGATTTCTGAATAGTATGAAATATGGTATTTGAGCTTTAATATTTATTTTCGAAACTTGCATATAGAAATTCGATATCTGTTTCTTATATATATTTCTTATTGGGCTTTCCAAAAAGCTCACCCCCTCTCCACCTTCCAGATTAATTGCAATAGGTGCTTTGTACGTGGGGTTTAAGCAAGTCCTTCGAGGCTTTTGTATCACCCTTAAAGGTATGTGATGTACAATATTCTCTTTTATATTCAGATTTATATATTCAATACTTTTATAGAATGGGGATGAAATTAAAGGAAGTATAGGATATAATTATGGTTTATAACAATGCGTGCAACTTGAGTAGAGATATATTTAGTCAAGAAGAATTATTTGAAATTATAAATGCATGCTTAGTGAGAGAATTTGACTGGGACCTAAGGTAACTAAAAGACATTGACTTAACTATTATAATATTAGCTTAGAAATTGATTAGTGACACTATGTACAACTTAACCAAGTAGGTGAAAAAGGAAAAATTTAGTCTGGATATTGGTATAAAGGGTTGTTACAGTAAGTTACTATTGTTATTAAAATTAATGCTTCTTGAAAAAGTTTTCTTTTATAAGCATCTTGAAAAAATTTTAATTTTTAGTTCTATCAAAAGGTTCAATTCTACTTTCCACGTAAGCTAAAAATTCTAAAATTTTAAGAACCAAACATCTTATTTCTACTTTTAAAGCAAATAAGTTGTTCCATAACCTAATCCTTACCCTTTAGGCATAGCCTCAATGTTTTTTTTCTTATTTCACTTGCTTAATTAATTATTCATTTTTATGGTTGGTGTTAATGTGATTATTCACCTTTGCAAGTTTATAACTGATATGGGAAAGCTTAAATCCACTAGATTGAGGCCCAAAAGAAGACAGGGGCTACCACGTGGCATAAAGTTATTGGGTCACATGGCATTAGGTGGAAGACACAACTGGTGCGAGAGAGCATGTGCGGGAGATCCCTCCTGCTTATGATAGGGGACTTGTCACTTGCAACAGGCTATTGAATGACAACCCACATATTAGCCTGCCAGGAATGAGTGTGGCCTCCAATTTGATAGCCTCTTGCTTAGCGGCAGACCCCCTGCCACCACAATTAGATGAAATACAATGTCAATGTCGTACTGAGAATAAACTCCTCTAAAAAAGGAAAAAATTGCCCTCTAGGTAATTACTCTACAATACTGACAATTTACTCGCCTATAAATAGGCCATAGGTATTATTTTACTATCTAATTTTTGACTTCTGGCTTTTACATTCCCTATACTCAAGAATCTTTGGTTGACTTAAGCATCGGAGGGCCTACGCAAGAAACCACCTCCTGCGTTCCTCTGACTTTTCTTATTTCGCAGAAGCTTTTGGAGGACACGTGGAGGAAAAGACAGACACTTACGTTAGCAATCACTCATTGTTGTTTTGTGCAACAACAATTAGCGCCGTTTGTGGGAACGAAATAAAAGCCAACTAAAACTTTGAAGATGGTAAGAACAAGATCGACTAGTGTCAGAGATGGAAATGATGAGAACTCCGTGAGTTCTCCTGAACAACCGATCTGCCAAAGGACATAGGTGAACAGGGAAGAAGAGAGAACGACACTATCTATGGTAAAGTTCGAAGCTCTGAGGTGGCAGAGCGAGGAAACAACCTACGCACTGAGGGCCATGGTGGATCTGTTTAAAGGAGTTGTCTCGCAATTGAGTCTGCAGTAGACTGTTCAAAACCTGGTGGGAGAGACAAGCCAAGGGGTACCGCCACAGGCAATAGGGTGGTAAGGCAATTAAGTGGCGACAAACCCCTCACTGTGACAAGAGGTGCCTCCTACGAGAGAAGCTCACAATCAGTAGGATGAGACAGGCCTAGGGAGTAAGATGCCTGTAGCAGGGTTTCAATGGAAGGCAGAGGATGTGGCAATGTTGGAACCTGTGGTAGGGCTTATGCTGTAGGGTCTTGAGGCTGTGCGACAGAGTTCTGGGTGACAGAGTGCTGAAGCTGCTGCAGGGTCTTTCGCCTTACACCAGAGTCCATCAAATCTTGTTGGGACATGGTGTTGGAGGTGCTACAAAGATCAATGTTGATAACGAGAGCACATAGAGGCTCGGGTTGGAGTTTGACCCTTCCTGGAACAAGCAGAAGACACGATGTGATGCACTTTGAAGTAAAGGAAATGAGGTAGTTGTTGAAGACTAGCTTGGCTTGTCCTATGTTGAGAGGGATAGAAATCAACCCGCTCTCCTTGTAGACATGAAAAAGATTATAGAACAGGTACTAGAAGAGAAAAAGCTAATGTCGGCATAGCATAGCCAGAGGAGAAGAGTACCATTTAGTGCAGCTATCATGCAGAAGTTGCTACCCCCAAAATTCAAAATGCCACAAATGACTGCATACACAGGGAAGACGGATCCCTACGATCGTATGCAAAACTACGAGACCCTGATGTTACTACATGGATGGGAGGATGAGATAATGTGCAGGGCCTTTTCACTCACACAGGGCATGCGATGAAGTGGTTCAACAATTTGCCCAAGGGGTCCATTGCCTCTTTTGACCAATTACGGAATGAGTTCCTTAGGGCATTTATGGTGAATAGTCAAAGGAAGAAGGAGCCAACTTATTTGCTCACCCTTAAGCAAGGAGATAAAGAATCGTTGAAGTTATGTAGATCAATTTAGGGTTGCCACTTTGGAGGTGCGTAATTTGCAAGTAGGAGTAGTTGTGGCAGCCATGTTACAGGGGACCAGGTCTAAGAAGTTGCAGGAGTCCCTATCGTTAGACCAATCAATTATAATCTTTGATTTATTTTCTTGAGCAAATAAGTACATCACTCAGGAGGAAGTTATGAAAATGGTGTTGGTTGGGGAGCAAAAGGAAGGAAGAAAGTGAGGGAGAGAAACCTCTAGGGCGTCCTCCAATTAATTGAGCGAACCTGAGAAGGCCCTAAGGTTGAAATATACCACTTACACCCCGCTTAATGAATCTTGGGCTTCGATGTTGGCAGCTATTAAGGGGGCAAGTCTTATACAGCTTTTGAAGAAGACCTCAAGGAATCTAGGTCATAACTTAAATTCATACTGTAACTATCATTCGAGGTTTGGACACTCCATAGAAAAGTGTAGGGAGTTGATGAATTAGCTGGAGAAGTTGGCACAGGAAGGTAAGATAGACCAATTTGTGTGGAGGAGTGACAGAAACAACTATCCTACTCCTAATAGGGGAATTACCCTAGAGATAGAAGAGATGAGAATAGGAGGAATGTGAGGAGAAATGATAATAGAAGGGTGAACATGAGAAATCAAGAGAAAGATAATGAGCCCACGGGGCCAACGATCAACATTATATTTGGAAGAGAATTGTTGGCTAGCACTTCCTCCTCTTCTACAAAGTCATATGTTCGGTAAGCCTACCAAGTCAACTTAGTGATGGATGAAAGGCATGATGAGGAACTTATCATTTTCACGCCAAATGACAAGGGTGATATCACAATTCCCCATGATGACCCGATGGTAATTTGGCAGTCTTGTCAAAGCATCCAGTTAGTTGAATCCTTGTCGATAATGGGAGTTACGTGAACCTGATTTACTAGAACTACTTTAAGAAGATGAACATCTCAAAGGATAGGCTAAAACCGGTGTCCGCACACTTATATGGATTTTCTAGTGAAAAGGTGAAGGTAGCAAAGGCAATTCAGCTACTTGTCACGTTGGGAGAGAGCCCAAGGAGTGTCGTTCGACAAGCGTTGTTTATGGTGTTGAAGTCAACATCAGTGGCTTACAATATGATCTTCGGGCAACCGTTATTGAATGACATGAGAGCAATAGTCTCCCTTTGCTATTTTTTGATGGAGTTCCCGACTCCTCATAGTGTAGGTCAAGTGAGGGGGGACCAAAGGAAGGTGAGGATGTGTTCTATCTTGTCCACTATGTGCAAGGGGATTCAGAGGAAAGAAACCCTCACAATTAAGGAACTGCCTAAGCCAAAGCCTGACGAAGAGATGAGGCAGTTTGGTTAGATAAGGAAGATGAAGAAAAGGTGGTATACTAGGAAGGCAGTTGCCTGATGAAACAAAGGAGGAGATAATTCAATGTTTAAAAGAAAATATTGATGTCTTCGCATGGACCCCCGCTGACATGCTTGGAATCAACCATCAGATTGCTTGCCACTGGTTGAATGTCGTCCTAGGAGCTAAACCGGTCAAGCAAAAGAATGGGAATTTTGTTTCAGAAAGGCAACAAGCTATAGATGAGGAGATCTTGAAGTTGTTACAAGTAAGGTTCATTATAGAAGTTAATTACCCTGAGTGGTTGGCTAACATAGTGATGGTGAAGAAAGCCAATGGGAATTGGAGAATGTGCGTGGACTTTACTAACTTGAACAAGGCTTGCCTCAAAGATTCTTATCCATTACCGCGCATTGATAAACTGGTGGACGAAACTTCCGGGCATGAACTCTTGAGTTTTCTTGATGCTTTCTTGGGGTACCACCAAATTATAATGCACTCAGATGATGAAGGGAAAACTTCTTTCATTACCAATAGCGCAACATATTGCTATCGAGTAATGCCTTTCAGTTTGAAGAATTCGGGGGCTATATATTAGCAGATGGTAAATAAGGTGTTCAAGGGCTTGTTGGGTAACACCATGGAAGCATATGTAGATGATATGATCATCAATAGCCGTAGGGGAATCACATACTGAAAAAATGATAGGAATGTTCAAAGTGTTACGACAATATGATATGAAGTTAAATCCCAGCCAGTGTTCATTTAGAGTAAGGTCTAGAAAATTCCTAGGGTACATGTCACCAATTAGGGAATCGAAGCTAACCCCAAGAAAATTCAAGATATTTTGGATATGAAGCACCTGACAACTGTAAGAGAAGTACAAAGGTTGACCGGAAGGATAGTGGCTTTGAACCATTTTTTATCCAAACCAGCAGAAAAGAGCTTGCCATTTTTTAAGACGATAAAAGGAGGTAAAAACCTCGAGTGGATTGAAGAATGTTAGGTGGCATTTGATAAATTGAAGCAACATCTAAAGGGAATTCCACTACTACCTAGACCTCAGCTCGGGGATGAACTTTTTATGTATTTGGGCGTAGGTGAAAAGGCGGTTGGTGCAATCTTGTTGAGAAGAGATGGGGATAAATACTGCCCAATTTACTACGTAGGCAACGTTCTACTCGATGTTGAGATAAGATATCCCCAATTTGAAAAAGTGATCTTATCGCTAGTAATGGTGACTCAAAAGCTACGGCCATACTTTCAGGCCCATTCAGTAATTGTCCTAACAGACCAACCTTTGAGACAGATACTGTAAAAGCCAAAGCACTCGGGGTGTTTAACCAAGTAGGCAATCGAGCTCAGTGAATATGATGTTTACTTCCAACCTCGCCAAGCAAAAAAGGGGCAAGCATTGGTAAACTTTATTGTTGAATGCATTGGTCAGGAGGCACGAGAAGAATCAGAGATAGTCAGGTAGAAATTGTTTGTGGATGGAGCTCGTAGTGCTAATGGTAGTGGAGTCGAAATTGTACTGATCTCGCTTGAGGGAGAAACCTATGAATATTCCCTCCATTTTAACTTCCCAAGCTCCAATAATGTAACTGAATACGAAGCTCTGATAGCCGAAATGAAGCTAGCTGAAAAACTAAAAATTAGCAATCTGATAGCTCACAGTGACTTTCAGTTGGTAGTGAATCAGTTTTCTGGTGAATATGAAGCATGGGAATCGGCCCTAGTCCCTTACTTGCAAAAAGTTCAGTTGTTGGCATAGTCATTTAAGAACTTCTGGTTAACCCAGATAAACTGATCTCATAATAGCCACATAGATGCTCTTTCGAAGCTAGCCTCCTCTAAGGGAATTAAAGGTGGCATCGTGAAGGTGGAATCCCTAGCTAAGCCAAGTATTGAAGAGGAGGATGTTTGTGATGTTGAGATTGGGAATGATTAGAGGAACCCAATCCAAGACTACATCTTGGAAGGAAATCTCTCTACTGATAAAGACAAAGCTCGAAGGATAAAATTGAAGAGCGCCAGATTTACAGTGGTAAATGGGAAGCTCAACAATTGTGGATTTATCATGCCCTTGTTGAAATGCTTAGGGCCTAAGCAAGCCAAATATGCTTTAACAGAAGTCAACGAGGGTATATGTGGTGAACATTTTGGAGCTCGAGTACTAGCCTCAAAGATACTTCGAGCAGGGTTATGTTGGCCAACATTGAAATGAGATGCCGTTGAGAAAGTGAGAAGATGTGAAAAATGCCTAAAGTTTGCTCCCATAGCCTCAGCACCGGTCTCGACCCTCCAGAGTACGTTTCAACCAACACCATTCGCACAATAGGGCTCAATATTTTGGGACCTTTTCCCTTGGGCATGGGGCAAAGGCAATAACTACTAGTAGCTACAACTACTTTACAAAGTGGATGTTAGCAGAACCCTTGGCTACTATTTCTGAAAAAAAGGTGGAGGCGATGGTATGGAAAGATATTATCTGCATATTTAGAATCCCTTAGGTGTTGAATGTCGATCATGGAAAACAGTTTGATTGTGACATGTTTCGAGAGTTTTGTAGAGGCCTGAATATCCAACTAAGAATATCGTCTATATCTTACCCACAAGCCAATGTGGCCGAAGTAACACTACAAGAAAAATGACTTTCAGCGACGGAAAAATTTCGTCGCTAAAAAATAGCATCAGCGACAAATTAGCGACAAATTAGAGACGAAAAATATTTTTACTTAGCGACAGAATTCCATAGATAATTTGCGACTAAGCATTTTTCGTCGTTAAATGTAGCAGGAACCTACTATTCAATTGGCGCCTAAATTAGTGACAGAATTAGCGTTGGAAATTTCTGTCGCTAAAACTTATAGGTAAAAATTTATAGTTTAGAATTAGCGACAAATTTTTCCATCGCTAATGAGTTTTAGTGACAGAATTAACGACGAAAATTTCCATCGCTGATTCCAATTGATCCAAATTTATTTATTTATTTATTTTTAAATTTGAAGTATTAGCAACAGAAATTTCTGTCGCTAATTCTGTCACTAAAATTCTTCAGCGACAGAATGAGCGACGGAAAAAATCCGTCATTGATGCTTAATGAAGAAAATTTATTAATTTATGTATTTTTATTTTTTTCGAATTTAAGGCAGCAGCGACGAAATTTTCAGTAGCTAATTCCGTCACTGTTGCTTTTTAGCGACGGAAAATTCTGTCGCTGATGCTTAAAAAAGAAAATTTATTTATTTATATATTTAATTTTTTCATAATTTAAAGCATCAGCTACAGGATTTTTCGTCGTTAATTCCGTCGCTAAAAAGCAAAAACAACGGAATTACCGACGGAAAATTCTTTCACTGATGCTTAAAAATGAAATTTTATTTATTTATATGTTTTTATTTTTTTTCATAATTTAAGGTATCAGTGACGGAAATTTTCCGTAGCTAATTCCGTCGTTGATGCTTTTCAGCGACGAAAAATTTCGTTGTTGATTTTTTTCAACAACGAAAAATTCCGTCATTGATTATTTAATACGAAAATTAAAAATTGGAATTAGCAACGAAAATTTTCATCTCTAATTCCGTCGCTGATTCCAATTTTTTCAATTTCTCCCTCCTCCGCTATAATGGGAAATGTTTTCAAATAGTATTAGCGACGGAATCTCCGTCGCTAATTCCAATTTTTTTAATTTTTCCCTCCTGCGCTATAGCGGGAAATATTTCAACATAGTATTAGCGACGGAATTTTCATCGCTAATCCGTCGATAATTCCGTCAAAAATTTCTCTGTATGAGCGCCAATTGGTTAGGATTAACTTGAGACTTGAGGAAGTCAAGGGTTCAAGTCGCTCCGAATGCGAATTGTGAGTGACCCAGTGAATGGGTTGGACCTTACGACAAAACCTTGAGGGGGGCATGTGGGCTCGCCAAAGAGGACAGTACGTATGAGTAAAGGCGGACAGCGGACGGGCCAGAGACAATTGGTTAAGAGTGACTTGACACTTGAGGAAGTCAAGGGTTCAAGTCGCTTCGGACGCGAATTGTGGGTGACCCAATGAACAGGCTGGGCCTCACGACAAAACCTTAAGGGGGCCATGTGGGCTCACTAAAGAGGACAGTACGAATGAGTAATGAAGGATGACGGATGAGCCGGGGCCTTACAGCCAAAGACTCTATATATATTCTCATATTCTCTATTTTCTCTCCTCTTCACTCCTCCCTATCTTCTTTGTTTGTCCATCTTTTCATTTTTTTTCTTAGTTTTTCTTCTTTATCCCTTTTTCCTTCTAATTTTGTTTCCTTTTTTTTGTAAATTTACTCTATTTTTCTTTTATGCTTGTGTTGTTAATTTTTTTTATACGATAAACTTTAATACTTAAGTTTTTGTTTTTGCTTTTGCTTATTTTTTTTACTTACAGATGATGATGATATAGTGAGATGCTGGTGGTAGTGGTGACAATGATGTTGAAGATAATGTGTTTTTATTTTTTTTAGTTAATTTATTTTAAGATAATGTTTATGGACTTAAGTATAAATATTAGGTTTATTTTAAATGTTTCTATATATATATATATAAATAATTAATTCCAGAACTTTTTTTGACGACATTCATAGAAATTAGCAACAAAATCTGTCAAATAAGCGAAAAAATTCATCAAATTAGCGACGAAATTCATAACATTAGCGACGGAATTCATTACATTAGCGACGAAATTCATCACTTTAGCGACGAAATTCATGACATTGAGACGGAATTTCCATCACTGATGCTCTTTAGTGACAGAATATTTATTGAATTAACAAAAATAACAAACTATCAGTGACAGAAATTCTGTCGCTGATGCCTTTTAGGGACGAATTTTTTTATAAAATAAATTAATAATAATAAAACTATCAGTGACGGAAACTTTTAGCGACGAATTTTCATGTAAATTAAAAGATGAAATTATGTTTTTAGTGACAAAATTTTTCGTCACTAATGACATAAAATCTGTCGTTGATGTGAAAAAATTCTGTTGCTAATTAGCGACGGAAATGAAGTTTTAGCGACGGAGTGAGCATCAGCGACATTGATTTTTCCAACAGAAAAATTTTTGTTAGTAATTCGTCGCTGAAGACCATCAGTGACGGAATTTAACTATCAGCGACGGAATTTTCTATCGCTAATTCCGTCGTTGAAGGTTCATTTTTTTGTAGTGTAAAAAATCGAACCATATTGCATGGATTTAAGACCAAACTAGACAAGGCAAAGGAAGCATGGGCTGATGAGCTCCCTAGTGTACTATAGGCTTACAAGACAACAAGTCGGGTGTTGACAGGAGAGACACCATTTAATTTGGTATATAAAGCTGAAGACTTCATCCCGGTTGAAATTGGAGTAGCGTCGCCTAGACTAATCCCTTACGTTCACTTAATCAACTTTCAAGGGCTTAGAGAGAACCTTGATCTAATAGATGAACTAAGGGACACGACAAAAATGAGGTTGGCCACCTACCAGCAATGGGAAGCCACATACTATAATGCTCGAATTAAGAGTAGGGAGTTATGGGAAAGAGACCTAGTGCCAAGAAAATCAGCCATTACAAATGCTCAGAGGGAAGATGATAAGTTCCGGGCCGACTAGGAAGGACCTTATAGAATCAGGAGAATGATTAGACCAAGCACGTGCAACTTGGAGACTTTACAGGGAAAAAAGATCGTGAAGACTTTAAATGTCAATTATCTAAAGTTGTACTGGCATTGAGAATATTGTATTATTTACTTTATTGTTTTTTTATCATTACTTTATGCGTTACTTTATGTGAATGGCGAATATCATGTGATGTCATTACTTGACTTATGAATAAGAGGCTAGTTATTCATATTTTATGCTTTCTGATGTAACAACTTAATTGATACATGTGTTACAGGAATAAGAGCAACAAAGGCAAAAGCTGGCCAAATTACAAAATTCCCTAAGCCAAAAATGAACGAAACGAGCAACCAAAAAGTCCTTAAGCAAATAATGCGTAAGACGGGCTAACCGAAAAAATGCGCGAGATGAGCAAACAAAAAGTCCTTAAGTACAAAAGGGTGAGAGATAGGTAAATAAAAAATTCCTAAGCACAAACAGGTGCGAGACAGGCAAATAAAAAGTCTTTAAGCACAAAAGAGTGTGAGATGGGCAAACAAAAAAGTCCCTAAGCACAAAAGGGTGAGAGACAGGCAAATAAAAAGTCCCTAAGCACAAAAGAGTGCGATGAGGGTAAACAAAAAAGTCCCTAAGCGAAATATGCACGAGAAGGGTAAATAAGATAAACAAGTCCCGAAGCAAAAAATGCACGAAATAGGCAAACAGGATAAGCCCCCAAGCAAGAAATGTGCAAAATAAGCAAAGTACACAAGTCCTTAAGCGGAGAATGTCTGAGACAAGCATAATACTCGAGTAAAAGTTCTTCTTTGAAGCAAGAAATAACGTTGTCTCAAAGAAAAACTTGGGGAGCAATACAGTTGACATGACAAAAGGTATGCTGAAAAGTATGTTATGTTATTTTATTGATAAAATGTCTTTGTGTTGTAACATTTTAGCATACTGCGTAGCGTTATGGCTATAAAATGCTAAAATTTCAATGAATTTGATGATATGTCAATTAAAGTCACATTTTAATAACATAACATGTGTGTAAACAGTTTGTATTATATCACAAGCATACAAAGAAAAGAAAAAAGTTGCAAAAGAAATTGTAATTTTCATTAAAGTAAATGAATTATTTACAACTGTACAAGGTTGTGTGAATTGCAAACAAAAACAAAAAGAACAAAACAGCAAAAATTAGAAAAAAGGTCTTAGTCAGTCAATGATGAGAGTAGAGTGGCTGGAGGTGGAGACACTGTACCAGTAGTTGGATCCTCGGAAGTTGGACCTACGTTTGAATCTTCTAGAGGAGCTGTTGCCGAAGAGGGAACGTCACTTGAAGGCCCTGCAATATCAACAGCCGCAGTGTCTAGCGCAAGTTCGATAGTAATAGAGTTAGGAGTTGAAGATCTTCGATGTCTAAACCCTGTAGGGCCTCAATGGGCTCGAGTTGACCACGTGGCTTACAAGGGTCTAAGGACCTTCGAGGTTTTCGAAGTGATCTACGACCCCTTCCTCCAAATAATCTTCAGAGCTCACCAAGTCAGGCTCATATTCGGTTTAAGCAGGAGGGTTATAGAACTCGACCTCTTCAATAAATAAGAGCTCCGGGAAAGTCTCGTTAAGCTTTTTCTTCTCTAGCCAAGCACGGGTAAGATAGAAGCTGTACTTAATGAATCTGGTCGAGTAAATATGCTTCCTTTCAAAGCATTCTTGGGACAGGTGATATTTCCAGATAGCCTCAGCTCGGACCTCCCTTTGTCGCTCCATCACGTTGTGCATTTAGTCAATAGCCTCATCCCGTTGCAACGTCATGACCTCCAGATCGTTCGTTGCTTAAGCCTCCCAATACCCTTGAAAAGAATCAGCCTTTATTCGGTCATCCCTTAGCTTCGGATCAAGACTTGTTATTTGAGATCTCAAAGTGTCGTTGTCTCTCCTTAACTCGTCCACTCTGTTGGGAGGTGGATGGAGTTGGTTAACCTTGTTCTAAAGCGTCATGTATTTCTCCCAAAGCTCATGCAACTCCTTCTCAGCTCACTCCCTGAGAGTCCAATGCTGCGCATTGACAGACACCACTTGTTAAGCAACCTGACAAAACCAAAAGAAAATAATTAATAACCCGAACTAGAGAAGATAAAACGTATGTATTATCAAAGAAGGCCGATGCTCTTACCTTCATCACAAGATAATAGGAGGTGTCCTCGCCCGCGAAAAGATTTTTGAAAATCTCTTTCTCATCGCACAGAAGGATGGTGCTCCAAGCCAAGTGGGAAGCTACCCTAGGCTCCTCGATGCTGTCATTGTCATTAACGCCAAGGTAGGTCTGAAAGTCATCTCCATTGACAACCTTCCCCCATCTAATCAGTAGCGCCTAAGTGTAAGAGCAGCCATCTTAAGCAAAATTGGCCTCACAAGCATAGCATCTTCGATATGCAGCCTTTTTCAGTACTTACGACAAGGGTTGCGAGGCGCGTGCATGTCACCTATAGTCTCGAGGTCACCTTCTTGGGGAGTGGACTCACTTCTTTGTGACCCTAAGCTCTCACGATCCTCCGAGCTACGGTAACGGATAAGGTGCCTCTTCCGTTTACCCCGTCCGGCCTCTTGCGCGGGGCGACTAGGCTTACCGAGTTTTTTCAACACATCCCTAAAGTTCTTTAAAGGAAAGATATTTCTAAACTTGAAATTAATCAATGACTTTAATGTATTTGAGATGGTTGCAGATTTGGCCCTATAATGAGTGTTGCTGGAAATGGCGGTGTGGAAAGTTTGAAACGCAATCAACAAGGATGGTAGAAGAACAAGATTAAGTGAGACAAGAAAACTAGAACAACCACAATAGTCAGAGGGACAAAAACCTGTAAGTGACACTAAAGATGAAGGCCAAAAACATATTGAAATTCAGAAAGCAAGACCTGCAGGACTAAAAAAGGCCAGCAATGACCGATACAAGGATATAGCTAGAACTGGTTTGCTGGTAACAACACTCATTGCCACTGTCTCATTTGCAGCAGGTTTCACTATGCCTGGTGGCTACAAAAATGATGGCACATATGAGGGCATGGCAATTCTAAGCAAGAAATCTGCTTTCGTGGTATTTTTTATAGCAAATACCTTAGCATTTTCCCTGTCCACAACATCAATGCTTGTCCATTACTTGGAGCCATTCAAAGAGAAGCATACTACTTCCTTCTATGCGCTTGTAGCTGTAAGTTTTACAAATCATGGTATTACGGCAATGATCGTGGCTTTTCTTTCAGGCACCTATGCAACATTAGCTTATTCTCCCGGGTTAGCCAGAGCAGTTCTTTCAGTTGTATGTTTACCCTATATAGTCGGGATCCTTACATTAAAGGAGGCGCAATTACAACTCTACGTGGACATTTTTTGTAAAATCCCCAATTTCCATGTAATTCCTCCATATTTGTAAAGTATTACAATCTGAACTGATTAAATAAATATGAAGTCTGATTTGTGAATGATGTATGAATGATGTATGGAATATAGAAGAAATAAGAAAATTGATAGTCAAGTAGTCAAATGATTTAATGTTGATATCAGGAAATTATTTGAAGTATGAGAAAAGAAATAAAATCAGAATTTTGATTGGTAATTAATTGGATGAGTCATAGGAAGAGAGGATAAGGAGAATTAAATGGTCAAATGGGTCAAAGAGGGTCAAATGGATTGGCTGAGATGATTAAAGAGATAGAGGTGCAATAAATGCAATGGCATGACTCATCATCCCCATCAGCCATCACCCCTACGCCAGCCCCTTTCCCAGTCCTCACTCTCGTTCCATCCAATTTTCCCCAAGTTTTCATTCCAAGCTCCATGACAAACCACCTTATTCCTCCACCGATTCATTAAGTTTGTAGAATGAAAAATGATCCTTGTCACTAGACTAAGTGATATCCGAAGTTTGGTAGATTGAATCCAAGTATTGGAGGAGATCTCAAATTTTGAAATTTTAGCTACTAGCAAAGGTAAAAGAAGAAGATGATTCTTTCAATTTCGTTCATGGTATGGAGTCTTACTAAGTTGATAGGATATGTGTATGATGATTGTTTAAAGAGTTGAATTGTATGATGTTTACAGTTTTGAAGAAGTGAAAAGCTAGGGTTGATACACCAAGTGAGTTCGTGTTCTTGAAGCAATCAAGGTAAGGAATTTATGTAACGGACGTAAGGCGGCTATGTTCGCATATTTTAATATGATTTTGATTGGTTTTGGAGAGAAGTATCAGCTGTTTTGTGCAAAAAAGATGTATATTCAGTTTCTACTCCTAGTACCAATTAGGCTAGGAGCAGCCAACTGCCTTAAAGGGGAGTCGACTGCCTAGAGACAACCAAAACGTCATTTTTTGAAAACCGAGACAAACCAGTCGACTGCTATTTGCTAAAATGCATTCTGTTTGAAAATCAGCCGACTGCCTATAAGGCCAGTCGACTGCTAAATTTTCAGAAGCATTCTATTTCAAAAACAGTCGACTGCTATATGACCAGTCGACCGCTATTTCATAATAAGCATTCTGTTTGAAAACCAGTCGACTGCTATATGGACTAGTCGACGGCCCTCATATGTATTCAAAGATGAAAATATCAAAATTTTTAAATGAAAATAATTTCAATAAAGGAAGTTATGAAGCAGCAACTGACTGCCCTGTATGAAAAAGAGTTTCCAAAGCCTATTTGGTTTAAAACACAAAAGTGTTTTCTGAAGAAGTACATGATAAATGTTTTGAGACTATGAACTACATTATGATCATGCATCCCTGTATTTAGTTGAGAGACTCTGATCAAGTCCTCAGTATTATGTATGTTAAGAAAGGAACCCTAGTCCGATCCTCAAAGCCACAAGTGACACCTGACTAGTGTTCATTGTGGATTATTAAAGGCAGGAGAGAATCCCTGACCTCTACATGGTGCACCACTGTACTAATACAGGATTAAAGTCACATAAATGGGTATAAATGATTTATGTGATTAGAACCATATAAATGGGTATAAATGATTTATATGATGATGCAATCGCTTGAATAAATGTACATAGTCTCCATCTATTTTAAAATATAAGATGTATGTTCTGAAGAAGTATCTGATGTATGTTTTAAAGTAAGTTATGAAGTATGAAGTATGATGTATGTTTCAAGAATATGATGCAAGTTTTAAAGCAAGTTTATGAAATATGCATGTTTGCAAATGATGTTTGAAAGAAGTTTACGAAGCATGCTTTATAATGCTTTACATGACATTATAGAGCCAAGTAAGAAAAAATGCATATAGAGGCATAGTACGCTCTTTTACATATTTTTCTTACTGAGCGTAAACTCACCCTTTTATGACCATTTTTTCTACAGATTACCTGAAGTGAACCCCGCTCCGATTAGAGAAGCTTGCTTTTAAAAGATTGAAGTGTACCTTCTCGATACGCTTCCCAGTTAGCATAGAAGGTATACTTATATGCTTATGTAAAGTAAATTGTAATTCAGCTACGGTACAGTACAAGTAGCATTTATGTATATAAGATGTCGGGGATTTAAGTTAAGATAATGTGTAAGATCCTGTGGAATGGAATGATATTTATATATGTCATTATTATGTTTATTGATAATGAATTATTCATATCAAGCTATTAGATATTTAGCTTAAGGGTAAGGATGAATGACATTGTCGAACCAAATTGAATCATGTCGTATAAGATAATAAGGAAAAAGTTAGGTTATAAGATGTAGTGGCGGGGACGTCACATTTTTCGCCTGCTGTATGGCTGGGCTATCTGTCTAAGCTTAAACCGTCTAAGCTCGAAGGTCTATGTGATATTTAGTTATATCAAAACAAAAAAATCTTATGTAGCCTAGGCAAAATTTTTATGCTCATTCAAAAAATTGGGCCGAGCCCGGACTTGATCTTTCAAAGCTCGAGTCCAGCCTGACCCAACCCGAATATTAATATTAATTATATTTTCTTATATATTTATTAAGTATAATATAATTAATTATATGTATATCAAACATTTTTATTAATAAATATAATTATAAATATTTAATATGAAACTTGACATATATATTTTGACAAATTAAATTAAATTTTAAAGGGAATAAAATAATGAAAAAACAAATAAACAAATACTTAAAATATAAAAAATAAATAAAATTATATTCTGGCTGAGTTGGACACTAGTTTGTAATATAAAAATGAAAACATGCCTAAACAAAAAGTCAAACCTGAATTTTCGAGCTGGACTGGTCTTGGACACACACATAAGTTATTGTTACTTATCATGGGCCGGACCCAATCCCGACTAGCCTGGCCCATGACTAGGTTTACTTATTTGTGTGATTATGGTTTTTTTTTAATAAATGCAATGTAACACTTAGCACTGTCAAAATGGGTCGACCCGAGCTGGCCCTAATGGGCCAAGGCCAAAAAGCCCTTTAAGTTAAATGGGCCTAAAAATGCAAGCTCATATCCGGCCCTAAGGGCTAACGGGCCTAAATGAGCCAGCCCGTATAAGAAATTAAAAAAATTAAATTTATATTAAAATTCCATTTTTAGTAAATAAACAAAGTAAAATTTTAAATAAATATTAAACAAACATCAAATAAATTCACACCAAATCCATCAAGTCTTCAACATCATTTGAACATTACATATTAATAGTTTAACAAGCATAATATAAATTGTTTTAACAAACCTAGATACCGAAAAACATGTCTCAACCATATTAAAAATAAAAAACATGATAAATAAATCTATGTCCATCTATCTCCTCCATGGTGTCAAACACATTCAATCAATTCTTTTTCAACTTTGCCATTTACAAATATAAATAAAGAACAATATAAGAACTCACAAGAATTAAACTTATGAATTGATTAAAAATTGTCAACTAATTAATAACATTACTTTCAAAACCAAGAATCCAATTTCGGATGCAAATGAAAGTTTTCATGTTCTCATAATTTATAGAACTTCAATACTTATTTAAAACACAAGAATCAATACTAAAAGAACTCTCTGATGCTATTTTTGTTATTGGAATGCTCAAGATATCACAAGTTATACTTGCAAGCTTTGGAAATCTTGGCTTATGATCTTTCTACCATTGCAGCACATTTAAATTTTCAATCATGCGACCCATAATCCTTAGCTCTTCCAAATAAAGATCTAATTGAGATTTTGATTTTCCACTTGAATAGTTTCAAATCTTTTGAAAGCTATATCCTTGGACATTTCAAAATAAATTATTTGTCATTACAAAAGAGAATTTAAAATAAAGTATATACTTAAAAAACAAAAATGAACTTACATCACTTAAAGCAAATGTACTTTTCCCCTTCTAACTAGTATGTGTAAGAGGTTGTGAGTCATTAGATTGGTTTGAAGCAAATTAGTAATACTAAATAATATTAATTTTATATATTTTTACTTTGATTAAAATGTTAAACATATAAATAATTAAAATAAAATTTTAATATAATTAAAAATATTAAAAAAATTAAACGGGCCGGCCCATTTAAGCTTGGGCTAAATCTATTTAGGCCCGAGCAAAATGGGCCAGGCCAAAAAACTCTCTTTGTTAAATACGCTACAAAAATGAAGTTCAAACCCTGAATAAATAGACCGAACCAAATCAAACTGGCCCAACGGGTCTTGACCCATTTTGACAATGCTAGTAATACTATTATCGTGTAGACTTTTTAAGCAAGGTACTCAGCATTCTTGGAAAAACTCTTGGGCTTTAGACTACAAAGATTTGGACACTGGAGCGCAGATTGTTTGGTAAAATCGCCCAAAGAAAACCCCTCTTTCATCATCAATCCTTCCCACACCTCTACCAACAAACTCAACCCTACCACTACCCATACTTTCAATCTCAACCAGACCTATTCCTTCATAGCCAAAACAACAAACACATCATAAACTCCCAGTCTTGCCCACTTCTCCTCTAATCTTTCCCAACACAATCTAGCCGCAAAAAAAAGAAAAGCGGAAGCCCTTTCCCCTCTTGAATCTAAACAAAAGTCCAAAACTCAACCCCTTTGCCTCCACTAAAACCACCTATTCTTGAAGAATGTTTGAGTGTCGATTCGCTGAAAGCTCATTTAGTGGACATCGACCCACTGATGCATGTTATATAGAAAGCTAACATGGAAAAACAGCCAAATGCTGCGGATTGGAGGAAACTTTTTGCTGCTTCTGAGGATCATTCCTTCTTGTTATTCCTACTCATATTGATAATGGTTTGGTGATAATCAGACTAACAAAAGGGATTTCTTGATAAAGGATTTCTTATTGGGAGAATTAAATAGTTGCTCAAATTATTGGGAAAGTTTCAAATTTTGGTGCTTTCCAGAGATTGGTATAGCTTCTTTGGGGAAAAGATGGAGATGTTAAGACAAATCCTACTGGCAAAACTTGTTTGTTATCTAGTTTTCTACCTCTCAAGCTAGAGACAGAGTGCTTGAGTCTGCATATCCAGAAAAGCCGATTATTATTAGGAAATGGGAGCCTAGAATGCAGACTCTAGATTTCAATATGAAGAAATTGCCCGAATTGGTTGACTTTGGCAGGGTTCCATTGGAGCTTTACACACAAGAAAAGGCCTAATTATATTGTCGATACTCTGCTAACTCCACTGTACATGGACAAAATCACTGCTAGTCAGCAGCGAGTAGCCTTTGCTAAAGTTTGTGTCGAGACAGATGCAAGTTTGGACATCCCGACATCCATTGATGTTGAATTAAGGAATGGCTCTATGGTTCCAATCTCAGTTGATATTCCTTGGTCGCCGGAAAAATGCTCATGGTGCAAAATACTTGGCCATGCCGACCAAGCCTGTCCTAAAAAACCTGTAGTTGCAGCTACTAAGGTTTGGACCTAAGGAGATGAACTCAACTGTTCTTGAAGGTTGCAATAAGAAATAGTTTAAAGGGAGTGATAGTGGCGGATGCTTCTGAGCAGAGTAGTTATGCAAGAACACTTATCAACAAAAATTATATTTGTCGTCCTACTTGGCTGCCAGAAAAGGTAGAGTTCGAATGTTGAAAATGTTGAATTATCTCTTCATATTGTGGATTAGTTAAGAATAATCTATATCATACAATATTAATTGGTAGTATATTTTATGAGTGTCACTTATATTATTATTTATTATATTATTTACATGTGTTAATTCATAATGGGATGGATTATTACACATGATATTATTGATATAGGAGGTCCCTGCCCTTGACACATATATATTGTTATCAGTGTGGCTCATTAACACTGTGACATTTTGCTTAGACTGTGAACAAGGGCAGTAGCTTCCTTGCTCTCCCGTTCCTCACTTCCACTCATCAGGTTTACCTTGTATTTTGGCTAGATCTGGAAAATGGCAGACCAAGGTGATAAGGGATCCGGTGGACAACCATTTGCGCCACAAATGGTGGCTGGAAGCAGTTCGAATGGGGCTGGGACACATGGGTTTGGCTCACAAAATCCAGGTCAGTGTTTCTTCCTTGTTTGTAGTGCTAGTAGCTTGTTAGGTGGATGATTGTTGTTCCAACAGAAAATGCTATCAGAAACTTTTCCAGAGATCTGGGATTTGCAGGGACAGAAAGCAGAACAACTCTTCGAAATGCTGTTGAAAGTAGAAATGTTTGTTGTAAATTGGAAGGCTGGCCAGTGAAATAGTAGGAGACTAATGCTTATGTTTCAGACCATTAAGCTTCCTTCTTGTACATGCCATACAGATTTATGGAGAAAAAAACTTTTTGTTAAGGAATTAAAAATCCAGGGCACAATCTTTCCACCGTTTCCAACAAAGAATCAAAGACCATGGCTAATATTTTTCTTATTAAATTACATGCCCAAAACCGCTAATCTTATTAATATTTTTCTTCCTGCTAATACATCGATCCATGTGTGTAAGAAGCTTAGAAAACAACAATTTCGAATTAATGACAATATAAGTTATTGTGTTCAATTTAATTTGTAATTTTTTGAAGAATAAAATTTCACTCAAACAATTCTGAAAATATATTTAATTCTTCTTAAAAAAATATGGTAAACAATCCAGAAGAGGAAAGATCAAGATTTAAAAACTTAAACACAAAGATTTCTACACTCTCTTAATTGAATAAAATTTCGAATTTATTCATAAATTTCTCGTCTCCTCGTTTTTAATTAAGAAATTTTAAATTCACTCAAAAAAAAAAAGTAAGAATTTGTGTTGCGAACAAAAGCTCACACGGGAAATAAGTAAGTAAATCATAAAATTAGATTAAGATAAAATATCTTGATGATCAAACTATCAATTTTTTTCATATTTAATTTTTGAGAATAACTTTGATTTTTTTTTAATTGAGTAATTTAAACATATACAATCATACGACAGAAAAACGATGAAATGAAAATAAATGTATTCATGTTTTTATGACAAATACAAAACAGTTACGAAACAAATACATACCTTACAGTTTTTTTTTTGTTCAAATAATAGTTGAACTCGTTCAAAACCCAAAATATTTTAAAAAAAATAAGTGGTTAGAAAAAATAAAAATAGATTTTTTTGTAATATTTGTACATAGTTTAAATTTAGAAGTGATCATTATTAGAAAAATTTTATTGTTTATCATTCTTGATTTAAATATGATTAATCTTAAGATTATTATCATATCTACTGTCAGTGGAGTTTTTTAACTCCACAAGCGAGATTAGGATAATGACATGTGTCCTTTAAAAATATTAAAAAAATAAAAAATAAATAAAATAGGACACATATCATCATCCTATTCCCGCTTGTGAAGTCAAAAAACTCTACTGACAGTGTATAGAAAAATTTTCCTTAATCTTAAATCATAAAACGAATAAAAATACATCTGATTATATAAAAAAAATATTTCAAAAGAAAAAAGCCTCCTCCTTTAAGTTGATTGCCCTAGGATCTCTCCTGAATGCCAGAAAATGAGACTAAAACAGTTATTCCAAAAAACCAAAAAATATAGAGAAAATCCCAAAATCCAACCTATTTTGACTTAAATACCCTCAATCCCTCTCTTAACAGCCCCAAGACTCCTCTGTTTCTCATGCCCTGCAGCTCTTCACCACTGACTGACCACTCTCCCTCTTCTGCCCCTGTAATTCCCCAATCTCACCTTTGCCCTTCCTTCATCCCTTTGTTCTTAATTCCCGATTTTCTCCCGGAATAAACCGCCTCGCTTGCCCTTGGCAATTTTACCCGCCAAAAACAAACAAATTCCCAACTTTTCAAATTTTCCCCCTCTTCAGTTTCCTTGCAAACTCCAAAACAATTTGGTTGCCGTCGAAACCCTAGTTTCTACCTGAATTTTGGGGGTTTTCTCGCTTAAACGCTTTATTTCTTGTGTTTTTGGGCAACACCCACACCGGTTCCTGGCTTTTTGAAGGTTTCTTGATTGTGTTTATGGCCATTTGGGTTTTGAGCCAGGTTTCAAGTTCTTTTTTAAATCCAGGTATTTTGACCTTCATTTTTGCGGATTTCCTGTAGTTTTTTTTTCTTTTTGAATGTTTTCAATTTGTGGGTATTCTTTATTTTTGTCAAATTTGGTGATTTGATTTAGTTAGTTTTGTTGAAGTGTTTTAAACTTATTGACATTGAAGATTTTCAAGCAAGCTGCTTAAAGCTTTTTTCTTTTTGCGGGTTTCTGTTGACGGAAATTTTTAGTGATTTTTATGTTGTTTTAATTGATGAGTATAAATTTGGTATCTTATTCATTTAGTTTAATTTCGGAGTGTTAAAAAACTTAATATCTTTGATGGGTTTCCAAGTAGCAGCTGCTTAAAGATTTTCTCTTTGATGGTTTTTTCCCCAGGATTTATGAAATGGAAACTTCTATTTGGTTACTTTGAAACTGAGGGAGAAGGAAAGAAATGTTAGCTATTTGTGGGGAGTTGTAGGAAGTTGAACTTCCGTTTGGTTAAGAAAATACTCGCACAAAACTTCATTGGTTTGTTTTGTTTTGTTTTGGGATCTTATACAGAAGTCTAATTGGTGTTAAGTTTATGTTTTTATTTTGTTCTTCTTTTTCTTAATATTTGGCTTTTCTTTCTGTTCCTTATGTATGTTGTTTCGTTTGCTCTGTTGGTTGATGCAGCTGGAGTTGTGGAAACTAAATGTTTTTTTGGACGGCATGGATGTTGTTCACCATTCCAGAAGTGAAAGGTTAGCTGTTTTGAGTGAATTATTCCAGTATGTTACGTGCTTAAATTTTTTGTGGTTGGTATATAATCCTTCTTTGATTATTGAGATGAAAGTGTTGTTAAAACAAAACTGACCTTCTGGTTTTTATTTGCAATTTTGCAAAATAGGCTTGCTGGATGCATTCTTCATGTCTTCTCACCTTATGTTTGTTATTTGTCAGAGATCAGTCTGGTTGTAATGATTTGCATATTCATATGATCACCCTTTTTTCTTCTGATTGTAATGGGGGTATTTCATTTGGCAGGTATTTGTTGAAATAGATGGACAATCAGCCTTCCTGACTATCAGTTTATAAATTCGGGTTGTGTTCTGGGGCTGAGTTAGTTGTCTTGTTCCTGTACTGTGATTGATTATTCAATGGCTAACCATGATCTGATACTTGGACAAAGTCACAACTTAGCATTGGGGCAGAATCAGCCACTGGTGCTGCGCCGTAGTCATAATTTGGGCCTCACCCAGAACCGTGATTTGGAATTAGGACAAGCCCATGAACGCCATTTAGGCTTGGGACAGGCCCATGATCATGACCTTGGTTTAGGGCATTCTCATGACCATGAATTGGATTTAGGACAGAGCCACAACCAGGAAGGGGATGTTGGTCACAGTTATGTGCATGATGATGAGTCAGCTACTGATCGAAAACCTGACCGTGAGTTGCTTTTATCAGAGAATAATGAATTTTCTGTTTCAGAAAACCAAGAGCTTGATGATAATCTGGAATTGGCTGTTGATGACAACCAGGAGATGGGAATTGATCCTGCTCAAGATTTGCAGCACTCCCACAGTGTACCTAGTTTCCCTTCTGTTCTTCAGACTCGGAATTCAAATCCGAGTTTTGAATTAGCAGTTGGGCAAGAGTTCCCAGATGTCAAAAGCTGCCGTCGGGCATTGAGGGATACAGCTATAGCCCTTCACTTTGAAATGCAGATTATAAAATCTGACAAGACTCGTTTCACTGCCAAATGTGCAAGTGAGGGATGTCCCTGGCGTATACATGCAGCAAAGCTCCCTGGCGTTCCAACATTCACAATCAGAACCATCCATGGGACACATACTTGTGGAGGGATTGCTCATCTTGGCCATCAACAAGCCTCTGTGCAGTGGGTGGCAAACTCGGTGGAGCAGCAATTGAGGGAGAACCCTAACTACAAGCCAAAGGAGATATTGGAAGAGGTTCACCGGGTTTATGGAATCACCTTATCTTACAAGCAAGCCTGGCGAGGCAAGGAGCGTATTATGGCTGCTATGCGTGGATCTTTTGAGGAAGGATATCGCTTACTACCTCAGTATTGTGAGCAGGTTAAGCGGACAAATCCAGGGAGTATTGCCTCTGTCTATGGGAACCCAACAGATAACTGTTTCCAGCGTCTTTTCATATCATTTCAGGCCTCAATTTATGGTTTTCTGAATGCTTGTCGACCACTCCTAGGATTAGATAGGACATTTTTGAAAAGCAAGTATCTTGGTACGTTGCTTCTTGCTACTGGTTTTGATGGTGATGGTGCTTTGTTTCCTGTGGCATTTGGTGCTGTTGATGAGGAGAATGATGACAACTGGATGTGGTTTCTCTCTGAACTCCATAGCCTGCTCGAAATTAATACAGAAAACATGCCAAGGCTTACAATTTTGTCTGATAGACAGAAGGGAATTGTAGATGGTGTTGAAGCAAATTTTCCTACTGCTTTTCACGGATTTTGCATGCGTCACTTGAGTGAAAGTTTTCGAAAGGAGTTCAATAATTCCATGCTTGTCAGCCTTCTATGGGAAGCTGCTCATGCCCTGACTGTAATTGAATTTGAAGCAAAGATTCTTGAGATTGAAGAGGTATCACAAGATGCTGCCTATTGGATCCGACAAACCCCACCTCGTTTGTGGGCAACAGCTTATTTTGATGGCACTCGGTTCGGGCATCTAACGGCAAACATAGTAGAATCACTGAATTCTTGGATCTCAGAAGCTTCAGGGCTTCCAATAATTCAGATGATGGAATGCATTAAGAGACAGCTTATGACTTGGTTCAACGAACGGCGAGAGATAAGTATGCAGTGGACATCAATACTTGTTCCTTCTGCTGAAACACGCGTTGCAGAGGCCCTTGAACGTGCACGCACATATCAGGTGCTTCGCGCTAATGAAGCTGAATTCGAAGTTATATCTCATGAAGGGACAAATATTGTGGACGTACGCAATCGTTGTTGCCTCTGTCGTGGTTGGCAGTTGTATGGATTGCCCTGTGCACATGCTGTGGCAGCACTTCTTTCATGCAGACAGAATGTTCATCGATTCACCGAAAGCTGTTTCACCGTAGCAACATACCGGAAGACCTATTCTCAAACCATTCATCCAATTCCAGATAAAAGTCTATGCAAAGAGTTGTTTACCATCCATCCACCCAAATCACCCAAGCCACCTGGTCGACCACGAAAGAAGCGAGTTCGAGCTGAAGATCGTGGTCGTGTGAAGCGGGTTGTGCATTGTAGCCGTTGCAATCAGACAGGCCATTTTAGATCAACATGTGCGGCACCAATTTAGGTTCCGATTTTTCCTACAAAGTTGATTTTCTGCTGTACAGCTATAGAACTTGGGTATGCCCCATCTGTGAAAAAGGATTCTTGCTTTCTTTCTTTTCTTTCATGGAGTATTTATTAGGTATTAGATTTGCAGGTAAATGCTTTGTTCCATTTCTGTCATTTATGTGAATTACGCTCTGTATCAGCTATCCACTGTCCTCTACGTTCCCTTCAATAATATTGTTATAAATATTTATTGAGATTTTCTCATAATTGTAGCTCATTACCCTATTTTCTCTTCTTAATCCCATTCGCTTTATGTGTAGAAAAAATCAACTGCTTGGTCTGTGGCAAATTTTTAGCAAGAAAAATTCTCATATTATCACATTACATGATCAAAAGTTCAACGCAAGCAATTAGTCCGATCAATTTTATCATCTTATTTTTAAATAGATATGGTAATTTGTATATTTGTTTTCGTTTAAACATTTATACAACACGTAAAATATCATGTTAAAATTCGTATTGAAACGTAAATATTAAAATAATAAAATATTTATTTTTGAAGATTTTTTATTTTAAAATTTTTAAGTTAATGAAATGATATTGATTTATTGACATTTTGTAAAATTTAAATTTTTATAGTACATCAAGCATAAATCTATCTTATTAAAAAATATTAAAATAATTAATAAATTAATATTAATAAATAAAAAATGATTTTTATTCTGATTAGAAAGTTTATAAAACGGTACTAGATTAAGACTAACTTAGGTAAGTAACTAGAATTTTAATAAATAATAAATCCTTTTTTATGGTTTAAAAAATTAAAAAATAAAAAATCCTATTAATTTAAAAAAAAATGAAAAATATAAAAAGGAGAGCAAAGGAAAGACAGGATGGAGAAGAAGCAGTAATTAGGAATGGCAATGGGTACCCTCTAAACAAGTACCCGGCACTACCTGATCCATTTAAGTAGGGTTAGAGTAGTATATAGTCAGGTTTGGATAGTGAAATTACTATCCGTCACGGGTTTGGGTAGTTATCTTAGGATACGCGCTATCCGAATTCGATTATAAATAATAATTAATTAATACAATATTTATATTTTTTATATATAAATTATTTACTATTAATGTTGTATTTAATTAGATTAAGTTATTAAATATTATAATTATGATTTTTAACTTTAATTTATTTTTATGAGTTAAATCAAATTTATTAATTTAATTTTTTAATTAAGTTATTCCAAAATTAATTTTAAATTTAAAAGTTAAACTTTGAGTTAATAAACCGAAAGTTAAAAGGTTTGAGTAGTTAAACAAATATTTTTTATTTTATAAAATTAAGGTTCAAATAATATAAATAAAAATAAACTGATAATTAATCGAATTCAAATACTATAAAATTAATCTCGAATACCCTAAATTTATAACGGGTATATGATCCGTTTCCATTCCTAGCGGCAGTAGGAAGAATCAATTTAACGGGAATCCTAAATTTAACGGGTGTCGGATAGTCATGTTTTTCTTTGGAGCCAACACTCGCTGTTTTATCAATTTTCCAGAGAAAGTTGACAGAAAAGGAAGAATGCTCCTACGGAGCTCAAATGCAGTTTTCGAGCTCCGCCACTGACTCAGTCTTTGCTTGTAGACCATCTCACTTACTCCGCCACGAACAACTCTCTCACTCGACTTCTTCTCCATGGCCACCTCCGCCTACGGCCTCCACCGCAAGCTTCACCTTCGGCATTCTTCTTCTTTTTCTTCCAAGCTGTTCAATCCCATCCTCTCTTGAGCGCCTCACGTGACTCCCACGAGACCAACTCTCTTAGGTTTTTCTTTTTTCTTTTTGCAATTTGTAATGCAATTCTCCACCTTTTTCTTATCTTTTATGTGTCCAATGAAACAAAAGAACATAATTTTGGGTTTTTTGTGTTGTTGCAAGTAATTCACATTCAAATGTTCTCTTAATTGTGTAGGAGCAAGGTTAACTTCTTTGAGCAAGAACTTGCTTCTGTATTATTTTTTTTAGGAAGGATGACAATTCCCCAGTTCATGGACTATCCGAGATGATTGTTGGTGTAGTAGGAGGAGGCCAATTGGGTCGTATGCTATGCCAAGCAGCTTCTAAAATGGCCATTAAAGTCATAGTTTTGGACCCTTCAGAGAATTGCCCGGCCAGTGCCCTTGCTTATGATCACATGGTTGGAAGCTTTGATGATAGTGCTACTGTTCAAGAATTTGCTAAAAGGTCCAAACTTGACACTGAATTTATTTTCTTTCTTTGTTGGAAATGAAGTATTTTTTACATTCTTAATCTGTCTCTTGGTAGTTAGGTGTGGAGTTTTGACGGTTGAAATTGAACATGTGAATGTTGCCACTCTAGAAAAGCTTGAGCAACTAGGAGTGGATTGTGAACCTAGAGCTTCTACCATTCGAATTATCCAAGTAATTTCCTGAATAGGCTTGTTTACTTTGAATTAATTTCTTGTGAGCTTTGCAAATGTCTATTATAAATTGCATCATTTTTCCACTTCTTTTGAAGCTTGAATGGACGTTAAGTTGCTGTAGTTTTTTTTATGTCAAACAGAATTATATCTCCCATAATATATTTATCAAGTTGAATGTATTATTTCTATCTTACAGGATAAATATCTCCAGAAAGTTCATTTTTCTAGGCATGCCATTCCTCTTCCTGAGTTTATGGAGTTTGTCTTCTCTTTTTGAGGAGTTTGAAGTGTAGCTAGAGTTTGTAGTATTGTTTCAATGTTGTTAAAATTAATTTTGATTGTTGATTTCTGTATATGGATAAAATAGATTGCTGATCTTGAAGGAGCCAAGAGAGAAGGTGACTTATTTGGCTATCCTCTCATGATTAAGAGCAAGAGATTAGCTTATGATGGGCGTGGCAATGCTGTTGTGAAGAGTGAAGAAGAGCTTCCTTCTGCCGTAGCTGGTAAGAGAGTTGCTATTAAAAAGGAGGTTTTATAGCTTTTTAGCATTTCCTTAAATTCATAATGGCTTACTTCCTTTCAGTCATAGGATTTCTCTAAATATCTGTGTGGCTGCTTAGTTTCCTGACCATTCTAATTAAATCTCTTGGACCTCATCTCAGCTGCAATTTAAATAGATGTTGAGTTGAAGACTTTATCAATCTTTAATAGAAGTATCTTTTTTACTTTGTGTAGTTGTCACTTGAGACTGGAGTAACTGTCTTGTTTTCTTTCCTTTTTTAGTAATGTCAGATTTTGGCAACAACCAGTTCCTTTTTCTTCCTTTTCTGTTTGATATTTTATCTCTTAAAACTCAGATTTTGGCATACACTTACTTTCATTGTTCCATTTTGAAGAATTTTCATTTTTGCTGCAGCTCTTGGTGGATTTGATCATGGCTTGTATGTTGAGAATTGGTGTCCTTTTGTAAAGGTGGATGTCTAGAGTTTACTGTTGACTTTTCATTTTTATCTGTTTTGCTTCACAATGTTTCCATTTATATCTTTTTTGACAACCTCATGCTTTTGTTTGCATTGTGTCGGTGTGATATGTTCCAAGCTGCCTGATCATGATACATACAGGTGGTTATTATTGACCATAAATATGTTTCTGAATTGAACTGATATTATTTAGGAGTTGGCTGTCATTGTAGCAAGGGGAAGGGATAACTCGATCCTATGCTATCCAGTTGTTGAAACTATTCACAAGTAAGACATTCAGTTTTAGTTGTTAGTAGTTATTTCTTTTTCTCTTTATCATTTGCATTTATGTGATGTTATTTACATATGAGGAGCTCTGCAAGTCCTTTTATATGACTGTAAATCTTTTGTTCTTATAGGGAAAACATGTCATATTGTTAAGGCACCTGCTGATGTACTGTGGAAAATTAGAAAACTCGCAAATGACGTCACATATAAAGCTATTAGTTCATTAGAAGGTGCTGGTGTCTTTGCAGTGGAGTTGTTTTTGACGCGGGATGGTCAGGTGCAGATCTGCTATCTTCATCAATTTGTAATTCCACTCATGGACGACCAACAATAATTCAGCAATTTCACTGACCTATTCTTGTTTCAACTAGATTCTACTAAATGAAGTAGCTCCCCGACCTCATAATAGTGGTCATCACACAATTGAGTCCTGCTATACATCATAGTTTGAACAGCACTTGAGGGCTGTTGTTGGTCTTCCTCTTGGTGATCCATCCATGAAAACTCCAGCTTCTATCATGTACAATCTACTGGGTGAGGATAAGGTCAGTTCCTTCTCTTTGCCTTTTCTCCGATTTCGACGTCTTTCTTATTTCTTATGATAAACTAAAAGAAAAAGAAGCAAGTTACTAAATTTTGCTGTTTTCCTTGTGCTTCAGTGGAATTTATCAAATTTTGAGTCACATGAAAAATATATCATGTTTACACCATTTTATCGATGTCAGCAGAATGATTCTGTACCGAGAGGACACAAGGGATGATGTCTTGACAAAAGCCGAAAAGCTACAAAGAGATGGTTGGGAAGCTTATTTGAATCCTTGAGTAAGACTTACTCTGATTCTTTGCTATTCCTTCTGGAAATTCACCAGAAACCAGGGAGATCAAATTCCAACCCTGTCATGATATTGGCATCTAAACCATGGATTGAGACACAACACAGAGCCCCAACCTGACCAAACATGGTGCTGATAAAATGTAGCAGCATTGTATCAGTTGAAAATTACAAAATGTAAAGATAAAAGGAAAACAGACAGGGCAGAGCAGAAGTGATGTGAAAAAAACGTTAACCATTGAACAAAAACATGGGCTTGCAAAGCGAGTTAAATAGTTAATTCAGATAGTTGTTACGAATCAGTAGTTCAGTATGTAACAAGATTTTTCATTTTTTGATAGAAGTTTTGGATTATATACTAAAATTGTTAATTCAAGTTACTAAAGAAAGGCTTGATATTCCTAATGAAACTATTAGTACAGTGGATCACTGCTCACCAGGCCTATCAAATAAATTTCTGACTCAGTCAATGTCATATTTCAATTACTCTTTTTGTCTTATTTTATTGTGGTTTTTTGTTTGATTTTTTTGTCAAACAAAACTTTGACTTCCGTATTTTAAAATGGTATATTGAATTAGAATTTTTAAAATTATATGTTTTATTTGAAACCCAAAATTTAAAAATTTTGTTTTTAATTTTTATAATTTTCGAAGTTTATTAAAAAAAAGGTTAAAATTGAGTTAATTTTACTAAAAAATCAACAAAGGATAATTATTTTGGGATGGAAAGAATAGTATAAAAAAAGTCATTTTATTCCCTTGAAGATCAGTCTTTGAACATAAATTAAACATCATAAAATATAAGCTTAGGGTGCGTTTGGACTAAAGATTTAAAAATAAAAAAAAATTATTTCGATCAATGATTTCAAAAGTGCAAAATTAAAATTTTTTTGTTTGGCCAAAAAATTGAAGAATTTAAAATTTCAAGAAAGAATTGAATATAATATATATTTTAACTATTAAAAAAATTCCTCTAAATTTTTCTTTATTTTTTTACACATGATTCACTATTAATGTAAAAAAAAAAACACACACACACGTACACAGTAAAAGACCTTGCCAAAAGGAGGCTTCCTCCAACCAAGGAAAAGTTCATAAACCACTCGGTCAAAACTCACAAGCTCAATCCCAAATAAAATCATTTTTTATATTATTTAATATGATTTTTCGGAAATTAATGTCAAATTTACTATCAGATTACGGCTTAATATTAAACCTCATTGTTTGTAATTTAAATTTGTTAAATTTTATTATTATATTTTCAATTTCATTGATTTTTAATTAAAAATATAACAATGTATAAATTACTCAAAGCAATGTGTCATAATTAAGAGTATAAATAAATTAAGTTACTTGTGGGATATTTTGAATTTAATTTGATGATTATTCAAGTTTGATTCATTTATGTTTTAATTAAATTTAAATTTGAATTATTTGAATAATGAATCAAGTTAAGTTTAAGTATTTGGCTTAATACTCAAATATACTCTCCACATTTATCACAAAATGGAATTAAGTATTCAACATTTAATTACATGAAAATCAGTCCTAAACGTTTCAAAATAATAAAATTAAGTGCATTTCCTTTAAATTTTTTAATTTTTGTTACCATTTCACAGTAATAAAACTTAACAGCATTAGAGGAAGTTAACGAAGTTAACAGAAATGTCTTAATTCTATTATTTTTAGGCTGATTTCATTCAGTTAAACGTTAAGAGCATAATTTCATTTTTAGAGTAAATGTGAAGGATGTATTTAGGTATTAAGCCTAAATATTTTAATGAATAGTTTAAGCGGCTTGTGAATTTAATCAAATTTTTTAATATATATTTTTATATTTGATTATTAATTTACCATTTTAATTTTTTTTGTGTAAACCATAGGTAATTTACCATTTTATTTTTACTCTTATTCAAAAAATGAAAATTTGAGTCTACTAAATTGAGTTCAAGCATTGAGTCTAACTTGAACAATTCAAATATTCTATTAATATGAGTTTGAACTTCAAAAAATAAATTTAATTAAATTCAAGTCGAATTTTAAATTTACGTATTAAATTAAACTTAAACATAAAATTAAATCATTTTAATTCGATTTGATTATACATCTATAACTTAAACCCGCCACATGGAAAGCACAAAGCGAAAGAAAACGACTGTTTTTGAATTATTATTGATTGTTTGAGTCTAAAAACGGTTGCAGTAATCACATGACAGAGACTAATTCAACTTTGGTTCACAAATTAAATAAAAAGGTTTGGTTTGGTGGTCAAGGCCCGTGTATTTTCATCCAAGACTTCCTCTTTGTTCAGACTTCAAGTCTTCAACCGCGGCTTTTCACGAGTCAATTATCAATTCCGCATATAACAAAGCTTACAATGCCTATAAATAAACACACACAAAAATATTTCATATCAGAATCCTAAAGCATGGCTTCTCCCAACGTTACTAAGTTCACTGTTGCATTCATTTTCGGTCTTCTTCTGCTACTTAGCTTCCAACATGTTTTGGCCACGAGGCCTCTTGGTGAAGATCAAGTATTACAACCGTCATTCAACAAGAATCTTTTAGTTCAAGCACTTCAAAGAGGTCCGGTGCCACCATCAGCCAGAAATCCATGCACGAATATACCCGGCAGCAGTCGTGGCCGGTGCACAGCTGAAATGATAGGCGAAGGAGGAGAAGGTGACGGTGATTTTAATCATGCACCACCATCGCCGGCGTTTCCTGACTTAGTCGTGAAATTTGCTGCAGCATACTGATCAAAAACGAGACTTCAACAGCTTGATATCTATTGGAATGTATTATATCTTTTTAGGGTTATTGTTATTGTAACTGTTTTTTTTTGGGCACAACCATTCTAAGGCATGAAAAATGTATACGTTGTGAAACTCTCCAAAAAAATCCCATTAATTGAAATTGTTTAATTCCTTTTCCTTTTTATTAATTATTCCAGGTGTTTATTATTATCAAATATCAACATATAAAGACAGTAAAACACTTTTTATTTGGATGAGTTCATTTAATTAGTTCCACTACGAAAATATCATGAAATATATATATATATATATATATATATATATATATATATATATATATATATATATGCAAGAAAAGTTATTTAATACATGTCAGTGAAATTTTAAACTCATCAACAAGATTCGATGGTTTCCGCATATTTCATTACACTATTACGTAGAACATATATCATAATCTCTTAATCGATTTGTGACATTTAAAAATTTCAACAATAATATTTGAAATAATGGTCTTTATTATGCAGACAATTTGTCCAAATGGCAAGATGATTGTAGAACCCATATACCTGATGGGTCTTAGGTTCGAACGTGGAAGGGCGCATTCCAGTGGGGAATAAAGCCGTGAGGGAGGCGACTGCCCAAAGCGAACAATACGTGAATGAGTGTTGGGCAACTACCTACCTCACGTTATCAAGGTAAACCTAGGGCGTAGGGCACCTAAGGATTGCACGTCGACGGCCTGGTGAGACGGACAAGGCCTTGACAATAAAACGCATGTTTTTATCGTAAGGCCCCAGTCCACACAGCAGGGTCACCTTACAATCGTGAGGTGGCGATCGTCCACACTCACTCAACGTATTGTCCGCTTTTGCGGTCGCCGCCCCTCACGACTTTATTCCCCACTGGGACGCGTCCTTTCACGTTCGAACCTAAGACCCCTCAAGTATATGGGTTTTACAAATCATCATGATTGTAGAACCCATGTACTTGAGGGGTCTTGGGTTCGAACGTGAAAGGACGCGTCCCAGTGGGGAATAAAGTTGTGAGGGAGGCGACCGCTCAAAGCAGACAATACGTTGAGTAAGTGTGGGCGATCGCCACCTCACGATTATAAGGTGACCCTGCTATGTGAACTAGAGTCTTACAATGTCTATTAAGTATCATAATATATGAATGATTTCTCATGCACCATTAAGAAAATAGGACAGAAAACATAATTTTTCATGCATTAAGAGAATTCAAATATATGTTCAAGCATTTGATTTAGTAACAAATATCATATCTCTTACTCCGAAAATTAGATTTCGATTTTTGTAAGAATCATTTCAAAATAAAAATTTTAATACATCGTATCATACATAGTTACAACCTTCAAATTGTGAGACCCAGTTATTTTGTATTGTACATGTACCATTATTCATTTATTTATTAATAAATGATTTATTTCTAAAGAGTTTATAAATTTTAAATATAAAAGGATATGAGCTCCACTTGAAATTTTCAAGCCCAGATGAAAGTACGAATGTGGAAATAGTGTACAAATGATGGAATGATTATAATGAGGAAATTTTAGAGACTCGAAATTATGTTATTTTCCGTAATTAGAGTTGTTGACAAACAAACCCGAAAATGACAGATACGTCTCAAGGGCATTTTCGTAAATTTATCCCAAACTAAAATGAATTGGGATCAAGTAAAAATATCATGTTATTCTACATGATAGTGTCAACAGATTCTTCGAAACAATCATAAAAATAGAAAAATTCGTTGGCGGGTTAAGGGGTAAAATTATATTTTCACACTATCTGTGCACCGCGAGTCAACGAAACCACTTCTAATCATCAAGTTATGTTTAATATGACCATTTGGAATTGAAATCCAAAAATTTGGAGCACGTTTACATGGTTTTTACGCCAACGGGACTAAAAGGGCAAATTTGTTTTGAATTTCATAACTAGGGGCATTTTGATCAATTGGCACAGCTCCAGAATTTTTCTTAAAATCCAGTCAGCAACTGAAGGCCACTATTCACCTTCTTCCTCCAAGCCTTCCACGCCATTTCGAAGCAAAAAGAAAGAAAGAAAAAAAATTTTCCACTACTTGAAATTTTGATACAAGTTATATACCAAAATTGATCATCTCTCTCTCCTCTATATTTCTACACCAAAATCTCATCTTATAAGCCATCACACAAGGAGACACACACCCTCAAAGTTTCAGCCAAAGGAGGTAAGCTTACCATTCCTTGTGATTTCTTTAAAACCAATAGTAGATTTGTATAATTTTAAGTGTGCTAAGCAAAATTATGCCATTAGAATCAAGTGAACTGAGCTAAATGAGATGATGCCATGGGAAGCGGGTCTCAGCCATAGATGGTACCTAGGGAATCCTTGAGCTTTCATGCATGAAATTCATGCCATAATGATGAATGAGCATGGTAGAACAAGAATTTACCATTAAATTGTTGAAAATCCCATGGAATCATCACCCACCATTTTCGGCCATGATGAAGGGGATTGGTTTCATGGTTGGTTTTGATGTTTTGAGGGTAGTTATGACTATAAGAATTACGAGGAATCTGCTAGTATGCTCGGATTTAAATTCCGATGCAAAACGAGGAAGTTATGATATGTTACCGATAGAAATTATACTACAAAAATATTTGCAGTGTTAAAAGAGGCTGCATTTTGATTTAAACAATAACTTAAAAATAAGTATTAAATTAGTTAATAATGTTGGTGGAATTATTTGCAACCCGGGAATAATGAATTACGAGGGGTGCAGCTGAAGAGTTCGGTTACACTATACAGGTAAGGGATGCATATGTAAACTGTAGTGATATTTCGAATGCATAATTATTATGCAAATAATTTTATAAAAATATTTTTGAAATGAAATGCATTGGAATCTGTGGAATTGAGGCTGTTTGCTATATATGAAACTGTGTTTGAATTGCAGGAGGGCTAGGGTAATATCAGCCGTTATGCTGCTGAAAATTTATAGAATATTTTCTAAAAATATTAGAAAATATTTAATTACATGATTTGAGGATTTCCTAGCCTTGAAAATAAGGAATTTATTATTTTTCATAAAATATGAATATGCTTAAAAATATTATTTAAATTTACCAGTTTTACTGGAAATGAGAATATAGAATATTTCTCTTACATGTTTTATAGCATATGATATGGTTTATGAGATGAAAGAATGAAAAGTGAATATTTTATAAATTATTTTTCATAATATTCACTTTACGATTTAACAAAATCCTTTATGGACTGATTAAAGAATTATTGAATTTCTTTATTTTCATAAAGGTGAAATGATTATGAAAATATTGTTTTGAGACTAATAGGCCCCATATTATGCCGATATGTTATATGTGATACGTGATATGTGATACGTGATATGTGATATGTATTCAGTCCCGGTTGACACGTGATCAAGGTTTGACTAAGGACTATCCTAGCCTATAGCCATAGATCTGACATGATTATTATTGCCCTACGGGGTACTTTCTCTCTAGCATGATATATTATGGGTGATGCCTTAGTCTCCACTTTTATGAGATATGAAATGATATGTGATATGGAAAATGTGATTAAATGAAAAAGTATATGAATATGTTTTTATATGAAAAGGAAATGATTTTTAACAATTCATTGTGCTACATGAAGCACTTTACTGTTATGATTGATATCATGACATGTGAAATGGGTTAAATGAGAATTATGGTTTATTTAAACTAATATTTTGTTAAAGAATATATGAATATTACTTTATTTGTTTAAATGTTTTATTTTATAAAAGCATTATTTTGAAAGGAATATGAAATGATATGGAAAAGGGATTGATCTCAACAACAATAATTACTCCTTATAGTCGCTTCTAGGTTCCGAGATAAAACAGGTATTTCAAAATACCTTCTTTACTCCATCCAGATCCCTAGCCGACTATAGTACCTTTCCTATATCGATTCTAGAGCACTCATAGGAAAATAAGGATTTTCATTATATATAGATTTCGGAATATTTAGTTTTACATACAATTCTCTTACTGAGTCGTGGTTTGCTCACCCTTTTATTCTAACATCTACAGAGTACTTCCAGTGACTGCATGATTTGCATCCGGGGATTGTTGGCTGCGCATATAGTGCCCCGAGGCAGCGAGCTTATATCTTGGAGATATAATTATTTATTTTATATGTTCAGACATATTTTACAGTACTATAGTGTTAGAAATTAAATAGGGGATGTAATGATAAATAAATTCTCGGCATATAAATACTTCAGTAATTATAAATTATAGTTTGTTAAATAGTTACTGTATAAGGAAAAAAGAAAGTAAGGCATCGTAGACAGCCCAATTATATAAAATATGTGTAAAACGTGAAAAATGTGGATACGGGATGTGACAAAAATCATTTAACAAAAAATTAAATTTAAATAAAATAAGAAAAATATCTTTGATTGTATTATGAAAAAAGAATTAAACTTTCCTGTTTTGCAAGAAAGGTAGAAAGGAGATATACTTTTTGTTCTTTTTTTAGGCATGAAAGTGTGTGTCCCTTGGAGTGTCAAAAAAATGTGGGTCATAAAACTCACAATCATAACTTCACTGTGAGCGTTTTCTTGGAAGTCACATGGTAAGTGGACAAAGCAAGAAAAACAAGCCAAAAAAAAATCAAGAAGGCTACCCAAGGCACCATATCATTACAGAAAAATTTCAAAGCCAAAGAACAGCAACATGTGAAGTTT
Organism: Heritiera fomes; assembly: GCA_032173925.1. NCBI lineage: Eukaryota > Viridiplantae > Streptophyta > Magnoliopsida > Malvales > Malvaceae > Heritiera > Heritiera fomes. Next base: position 8,689,661 of record JAPDPM010000021.1, on the reverse strand, counting down.
GTCATAAGCAACAAATCATCAATTTTACTTCCCCCTTAGCTGGCATTTTGTTTACAGCAAAACCTAGGCAAAAGAATTTTGGCACTCTTTCCAATGAGTTTCCATTCCAACCAAGCTTATACTAGTGGTAGTATGATTTTGCTGCGAGCAAGTGATTTTTCACTTCCTAGATTATACAAATTTGATAAGTCACAAGGGGTTAAGCGAGAGAGGCAAGAACCTTATTTTTCTTCACCGTTCAAAAATCAGGTTATTCCTCTAATTTTTAGACGTGTCTACAAAAATATTAAGTCGTTAGATGAATTTGAGTTTAAAAATTAATGTTCGATAAAAAAATCAAGTTGAACTTAAATCTATTATTTCAAATTCAAATTTTATTTGGTCAGACCCGATAAATAATTCTTTTATTACTTTTTATATTAATTTGGTTTTAATTACTTTTTTATTTTGTGATTTAATTTAAACTTGTATTATTTTTTCAGAATTTAAAATTTTGTTTTAATTTCTTGTGTTATACTTATTAATTATTATGTGTTTTAATAGTTTTATATTTTATTATATTTTTAAAAAAATTATTAGTATTTTGGGAAGGTATGAATTTATTCAGTGTACATAAAAATATATTTGAGCAAAAAATTAAATCCAAAAGTCAAGTCAAGCTTTGACTACTATCAACCTTTTAATACTTTACTTAAGCCTAATCAAATCTAATCAGACTCGACCCATAAACACATTTACATCTTAAGCATGAAATTTTAATTTCGTTTGACTAATCTTAAATACAATATAATGAATATACAATAGAAAAATGATACGCTAAAAAATTTATAAAAATTATACGAATTATAATTTCGATAAAAAAAATCTCACATCTGTCTGTTCTAGCTTGGACATGCTAGGGATCAACCATTTTTCTTGGATTTTCTGACTTTATTTAGATTTATACTGTCTCAAATCTTTTGAGTCACGTTTTGAAATTGACAATAATGCCAATTGATGAGGTGGGATGAAAATGAGATTGGTGAAAGAGATTATTTATACGGACTAAGGTCTAGTTTGGCTCACCTGTTGGCACTGATGAGCCACGGTGAGATTAGTTTTTTTTATATAAGACAAAAAAATGTTAATTGCTAAATTACTTTTTTACTAAAAAAAATGTTAATAGCCAAATTACTTTTTTACTTTTAATAGGAAATTTTTTTTTATTTTACTAAAAAATGTATACCTACTGTAGTTATTTTTTATTTTTCAATTTCATTAGAGTCAATCGCACTACCCATCCAAATTAGCTTTAAGCATGTTAGGGTATGTTACATTTAATATGCTACATTTAATAATAAGGGATGCTTTTATAAGTAAATTTTTTTTTACAGTTTTATAAGTAAAGTTACCATGTTTTATCCAAGCATTTTTTTTCTTTCAAAGAATAAAATTGTTTGGGCAAGTGTTTGTTTGGACTCTTAATGCGGACAATAACCTTTACACATTAACTGTGATAATTCGTTGCATTAAAATTAAATGGTTAAAATATTAAAAAAGCCTTTGAATTTTATTACTTTATTTAAATAAATCTTCGTACTATTATTATATCCAAGTAAGTCTTTATATTTTGATTTGTACTCAAATAAGTTCTTATTTTTTTTTATTATAAAGGAAATATTAAATAACTGGGGATGTGGATACTTGGATTCGAACATAAGATTTATAATATGCCACAACTCATCCTTAACTACTAGGCCAAAAGGTTGTTGGCAAATAAGCTCTTATTTCAAATAAAAAGATTACTTATATATAAAAATTGTTTCAGACTAATTTAACCAATCAAAATTCTATTAATTTAATTTGATTAAGCACTTTCGGATTCAAGTTAATTTTTATAAGTCTATTCATTCAATTAAGTCAATGTTTAAAATCACGAATTAAATCGGCTGAATTAATTTGATATTTTTAAAATATTATGTAAAATATAATATACATAATTAAATATTATATAATATATTCTATCTAATCAGCCCTTTTTATGTAGGAAGTTAAATTTTAAACTCAACTGAAAAAAATTGATTACTCATCCATATAAAAGATTGATTTTTGTTAATGGCTCATTTAAATATAAATTAAAGGTTAGTGGCTTATCTAAGTATAAATTAAAGTTGAAGGGCTTATTTGAACTTAAATAAAACATTAATGAATTATCTAAATGCAATAAAAGTATAAGGACTTATTTTAAAAGAAATAAAGTTTAAGAGCTTTTTTAATATTTTAGCCTTATAATATCAACAGTTGAATAATTTTTTAATTAAGTCTCTAGTATTTTGTAAAAATTGATTTTTTTAAAATCATTTTTATTTTTGATAAAAATGTCTTATCAACAAAAAAAAATTTCTAATCAATGAAAAATAAGATAAAAACTTAGAAATTATCTTTTACTTTTTTAATTCTATCAATGAACTTTAGTTAATAGAAACTTTTATGAGTCTAAAATTTTAATTTTACTGGAAGATCAAAGTAAATACACACTATTAAACGTAAATTTAATAATATCATGCATAAAATTAAATATGTTGGAAGAATGTAAAACATGAAAATAAACCCATAATAATTTTGCTATAAAATATAATGTTTGTTTATTTTCACATGTTTATAATACTTATAACATTATTTTATTAATTGACACTAAATTTATATTTAATCATGTGTGTTTATCTTAATTTGACAATAAAGTAAAAAATTTTGACATTATCATTGTATTTTCCTTAGTTAACCCTAAATATAAATTCTTATTAGTAGTTTGTACTTGAATTGAATAGTTTTATCTGTTTCGAACTGATCTTTCCATAAGAAGCACACTGGTACATAATCAAAAATGGCAACTGTTCTCGTCATCAATAGCGTCGCTGCGCATTATTAAAAGGGGCATTGTTTCCAGCTTTTCCCTGCTGCAAGCCAGAAGTAATAACTCAACTTGAGACAGCAGCAAAGCATTAACTCAAAGATAAAATTCTAGCAAGCTTTCCAAGGAGTAGAAAATTAAGGGTGTCCAGCAGCAACAACAACAATAATAATATATGATTATTTGGTTGTTTTATTTTTAGAATATTAATATCTGGTGTGACTTATTTGATCAGATACTATAAATATATATATACACACATGAAAATTTATAATCATAATCAAATATTAAATTAATAAATTATTTAAGTCAATCAATTAAATTAATATATAATTAGACATACAATTCACATAATTTGTGAGACTTAAATCTGAAACATCACACACTAATCTAATGCCTTATTAGTAGAATGACTCTAATTTGGTTTTACATTAAGTTTGACAGGACGTCAAAATTTCATAGAGTGAGTTTATATCGTCTAAATCTTAAATCAAAATATTATATGTAAACATTTTACGAAGCATTTCTTATGAGATAATATAGTGAGATTTTCGAGTCAAGATAAATAATATTTTTTAAATTAGGTGCGAACTTCTACAAATAATAAAATTTATTCATTAGGTAATTTATTTTATTCCATGATTAAAGTTCAAAGACTTTCAATACTGAAATTGATTCTAATACATAATTTTTTATTAAAGGTAAGCAACTTTGAATTCAAATTTCATCGAAAATCTTTGATTAATGTTTATTACAAATGCAAAATCCTTCTTAAATTGCAGCACATTTTATCCTGCTTTGGAAGAATAAGTACTGAACTATCCCTTTCAGTTCCTGGAACCAAAAACAGAGTATTAAAAAAGGCGCGTGGAAGGGAAGCATATGCATGCGAAGCGGGACAGGCAGGCAGGCATCTATTCAAAGGTAGCAAAAGCAATGAAAAAGAAATGGAGAGGATTGGAATTTGAGTACATTAATCAATGAGACACCCCAACCACCCATCATGTTAGGAGAGCTGGGAACATCACCTACCTTTTCTCATTTTTATTTCCACTATTTTGCTGACCCAGTTCACAGGAAATCTGGAATCTCTCCAGAGGACCCCTCCCTGAAAGGTTAAGATATCTAAAAAATTGGGTTTGGTACGGTGGTAATATATGAAAATTTGATAAAAATTATATATAAATGTGATTAATATTAAAAAAATATATATTTAATGTACTAGCACAAATTTTAGTATAAATTTTTATAGTTTATATGATATAAATATAAATTTAACTTTAATTATTGAATATGTTTGTAAGCAAGTATCATATTGTAAATCATCAAATTCATGATTCTAAGTTTTGCAGTCGACATCTAAGGAATTAATTTTATTAAATGCACCGTATTGATGTGAGGTCTACCCTTAAGATCATCAGAGAAAAATTAATTTCAAGATGCACATAAGCTGACTCCAAACACTCTTTATATATATATATATATATGAATTGCGGGTCGAGCTTGAGACACCCAACGCACAAACAAAGGCGAGTTATGTTTTTTAATGTGAGAAAGACCCTTGGTTCAGTGGTTTGGTGAGCTGCAACCTAACAGGTTTCAAAGCTAACTCACCCCACCATAGGAATTTGTACAGTACAAGGGTTGGATTGATGATAAGATTGGGGTCACCTTGACCTTATAATGGACATAAAAGGTCCTACATAAGCCAGTTGGTAATCGACTGGACAACACTAGCAGATGGCATGTGATCCTTCGGGTCCCAATCCCCACTACTCTGGTTACTAACGAGGTAAACTACGATGAATTCAATTTCTAAATTTCAATCCTGTCATGAATTATTTAATGTGTTCCAGAAAGAAGAGACCAAATATTAATGAAACAAATTCACCACCTTTGGCAAATTAACCTTATTAAAGTCAAATTCCTTATTAGTAATCAGATATTAGGTTTTCTTCTAGGCTTGTGAAATCTGTTAGTTCTAATTTGCTTTGGCATGGAGATTCTGCAACAAAAAACAATGGAGTACATGTAAGTGTATAGGAGTGTAGCTTTATTAAGTCGTAGTCTCATAAGAGGGTTGGTTCAATTGGTTGAGTTCGTTCTCCTCGTTACGAAATGCTTGCTTAGGAATTTTGCATGAATTTTTGTCGGTGCTAATATCCAATGCAGTCAATAGGGCTTTTTAGAACACATATTTTGGTTTGGTCCAAAGTTAGACCAAGCAGTTATCTGTCTTGAGGTTTTTGTAACAGGAAGATGTTGATGATAGAAATGAGTTTAGCTAGCAAGAAACTGTAAGATCCGATTTTACACTACTGTAGAGTTTAAATTTATAAAATTGACAATGGAAATTAAATAAATAATGAATGTTAATTTCCAAAAGGGTGAAAAGCTCTTTTATTTGAGATATGAACGGAGCAAATTATAAGAAATATATTATGGGCGAGTAAGCTGGTAGCTCGCCAATGGGCGAGCAAGAGCACATTTGCCAATGATCACGGTAAGTTGGACAAATGGCGTGGGCGAATAGATGAGTTCGCCAGCTATTTGCGTGAGGTGATAGCCCGAGTGGGCGAGGATATCTAATCGCCCATATATATTGAATAAACTGGAACGGGAATTAGCAAAGACAAATGAAAAGAGAATCAAAACATTTGGCAGCCAAAACTGACTTATAAGTCACACGGTTGAAGAGAATTAACGGATAAGAGGTTGAAGTCAGTAAGGAATTTACCTGATTGGTTGAGAAATAAAACAAAGTCAACAGCAGCAGAAGAAAAAAGAATGTGAAAGGGAGACTTTCACGCCACTTGTGCCTCAATTTTCTTCATGCATTAAAGACGTGAAATGATGAAGGATACAGGATAAGGGACAGGCGGTAGCTTCGGATTGGATTAGCATGGTTATATAAGGAGAAAGGCTTGAGGAAAACTCATTTGGCAAACTTCATCTTCTTCACGAGAGCTTATGTTATTCCTCCCGTTTCTGTCATACTTGATTTACTGAGCTTCACTCTTCAGTTGGCCAAAACACATGAACCTGCTTATAAAGCCTTTCTTTCATAATTGGTGAGCTGAAGGAATAAGCAAAAGGAAGGCCAACATGAGACAGAAAGCAGTCTGTTCTGGAAGTGCAGTTGGTTGAGGTGATTTCATATTTTCTGAGGTTTTATTGATGCTCAATGATAGATTTCTATGTTTTATGCAGTAATAAACATAGATACAGTCTTGTTTTTGGTTAGATCTTTGGAGAATATGAAAACAAGGAAAATAATGGAATAAGTGACGAGAATGGCGACTATTGTGTTCGCCAATGATGAAAATTAGTAATCGCCAATGAGGCGAGTAGATAATAAGAAACTCGCCAAGGTAAATTCTGTGTAAATGGGCGAGATCGCCCAATTCTAGTGAAGTGAAATAATGGGCGAGCTCAAATGCGTGAGGCATTGGGCGAGTATAAATGGCGAGTTGAATTGTGTTTGACGCCCACATTTAAGACAATATATGAGGGCGAGATAATGTGTGTAAGCCATTGAAGAATGGCGAGCTCGAAAGGGCGAATAAGACCCCTTGCGGGCGAGCGATTTGATTTTAAGTCGTACAATATATTGGAAATTTGGAAAAAGGAAAATATTAATAATTTTAATAAATCATTTTTACAGCCGAGAATGAGAAATGGCAATTGGCGAGCAGGAAGCAGGGCGAAGCAAGGCTTCGTTGGACCAGGTAAGGGAGATGTGTGTGAAGAGATGCATGTCCTGTGGAGTAAATTTTGTGAAAATATTAAGTTAAATGTTTTGTTTTCTGACATGCATTGTTTGAGGAATTTATTTGATATTGGGCGAGCTACTAAGCCGACCCTTATGATATTTCTAAACCAATTGGTACTGGCGGGCGAACAACCCTTGTTTTAATAAAAGGCGGGCGAACCCTTTTATATTTTGTTTGGGGCTGGCGACCCCTAATTTGAGAAAGTTGTTGGCGAGCCACTGAGGTTGAGCCACTTTTACTTAATGTTTTAAAAAAATGGATTGGCGGGCAAATACATGTTCACCCGTTTGGAGTGACCATGGCGAATAGATTTTCGGTGGTATTTTTCTTGAGGAAAAATTAGCTATTTTAACATTTTAAAAATGAAAAAAAATATAAATTCTTGGTATTGGCGGGCGAGCCAAATCTCTTACAAAATTGGGGCGGGCGACCCCTTTTGCTATGAAAGCTATGGGCGAGCCAGTGTTTTTGTTTTAAATGAAAAGAGTGGAGGGCGAACACTTGTTCACCCACTTTCGAGTACAAGGCGAGCTACTGAGGGCGAGCCAGTGTTGCTTTCTGATTTTAAGAGCAAAGTTGGACGAGCGAACACAAGTTCACCACATTGAGCGAGCTGCCATGGGCGAACCAATTAGGTGAGCAGACCATGGGCGAGCAGTTTTAAAGGTTGATATTTTTGAAAGGTTGTCGAGGTGTTTTGTAAACAGAAGCCTAAACCTTTTTGGAAAATTAAATCATTTTGAGGAAATGATAATGTGGGTGAGATAAGCCCTTAAAGGTTGTCATGAGATATGAAAATGATTTTGAGACCTTAGGCCTTGAATTCATGCATTATTATTCATATAGTTGTGTGACCTACCTGGGGCGGTGGCTCGGTCAATGGACCAATGAGTGCACCTCAGGACGTCACAGGACTGATGGACCCGCCAAGTCATCAGCGGTCTCGAGGTCACTTGGCAAGTGGACCCGAGGACCACCTATAGATATGGCCATAGATCTGAGATAGTCGTGAGGGGCAATGGCCTACGGGTGCACCCCAATAGCGGCAGATTCCGTTCTCGCAAGGGGGAAGGGGAACGATGATAGCATGATTTATTTGTTGCCTAGTCTCAACTTACCAATTTCTGTTTACTGATAAGATTTATTGAATCTTATGTATTGTTTACTGCATTTTAAAGTAAACTGTTTAACCGGTGATTTAAGTGGTGAAATAAGAGAGTTGTTTACTATATATCCATGTTCTTTTCTACTGAGTTATTATAAGAAAAGAATAAATGTGTTGCGATATATAGTTTTGCTTTAATTAAAGCAGCATATGTTTCCTTTACTGAGCGTATGAATCGCTCACCCCTTTGTTTTTAACTCCACAGATAAAAGACAAGGAGTTAGAGAGTTAGCTCTCAGATGGATCTAACTATGTTAAAGCACTGAGGCATGTTATGCTAAACGTGACAGGTACAGTCTCTTCTCTTTTTCATTTCGGACATAAGTATACAGTACTACTTTAGTGAAATGAGTCAATAGGGGATGTTGGATATGAGAAATTCAGAAAAGAATTTTTATATTCTGAATTTGATAAATAAATATTTATCAATTATTACGGTCACTGTTGAATGTTAATGGCATCGCAGACAGCCCAACCAGTAAAGATTGATGGAAATACGTGAAAAATGTGGTAACGGGATGTTACAGAAACTTTCACAAAATATTTTTAATAATAAGTCACAACTTAATTCACGTCAAAATATTTTGAAAATATGTTATATTATATATAAAGACTCGAAACTATATTTGTGAGGAGATTTTAGTGAGATAAAATTGTAAAATTTTTGGATCAAATTAGACAATACATCGTAAGTTAAGTGTAGGTCATTCACAAATGGTATCAAAACAATCCATCAGTCGAAACACAAGAACTAAGTCCTTACACAGTGGAAATCAACTTTAGAATTCTGTTCTGTGTGAGATTTGACAAGAATGTAAAATTTTAAGGCTTAATAGCCAAATACGTCCTCCACGTTTGCCACAAAATGGAATTAAGTTTTCAATGTTTAATTGCATCAAAATCAGTCCTAAACGTTTCAAAATAATAGAATTAAGGACATTTCCATCAATTTTTTCTAACACCCTTAAGTTTTATTACTGTTCATGTATGTGCAGGGGTAACGGAAATTAAATGATTTAATGGAAATGTTTTTAATTCAATTATTTTGAAACGTTTAGGACTGATTTTAATGCAATTAAACGTTAAGAAATTAATTCTATTTTGTGATAAACGTGAACGTATTTGGCTATTAAGCTAAATTTTAAGAAGACAAGTTTGTAACACCTCACCCTACGTCGAGATATTAGATCCATGTTTGTGAGATTTTTCTGCAAAACAAAATCATATGATCTTTAGGTCAACATACCAGACTTTATAGATTGAGTGCAAATATCTACAAATCGAGATGAAAATTGAGGTTGTTTGAGTTCCACTCAAATTTTACATTTTGACTCAGTTTTGTGTTGGACTTGATAAAAACGTAAAGATTTAATAATAAAAGTTTATAATACCTCAATCTCATATTAGGATATTATAGATTTAATTATATTTGTGAAATCTTTTTGTGAAACAAGATCGTAAACCATTTAAATCAAATTGGATAATATCTAGCAAATTGACTTCAAAATCTCTACGAATCAAAATAAATTTGAAGTTGTTTGAAATGGAATCAAATTTTACATCTTATTGCAATTCTTTATTAACATTTCGATAAAAAATAAAACACATTTTTATCTTTCCAATATAGGACATATGACCAGTTTGATTACTTTAGACTTGGGACAGATGTTTGCAAAAGTGCCAACGAGAAGATTTTGGGTTTGGATTACGGGTTAATTCGTGGTTTATTTGAATTTGTGGTGGGAGTTCTTTTCACCCTATCATATCTGTGAATTTAATATCATAAAAAAGACAACCACGACATATTGAAAATTTTTTTAATCATATAAAAAAACCCTCAAAAAAAATGAAAGCTTTTAAGTTGTGATCGAAGCGTCCCTTTCATTATATTAGTGCCATAAGAAAAGCGAAACGAAAATTAAAGTGAAAGATTTTAACAAAGCAAATTTTCCCTCAAATCAATGTGTGTGTATGAACAATTCAATCTTAATGAAAGATAGTAATATTTACTTCCTAGTTACATGTAATAACTTTTTCATTTAATTTCATTTGGTTAATTTAATAAGTTAACATTGATTATTATATTCTATAATTCTGATGAATCTTTAAACTTTCATGTAAGATTCTTAACTTTATATTGGAGTAAATAATGAATAAGAAAAACTAGTGGTAGTGTATAATTTCCATGATTCTGTCATGAATTTTCACTGTCTCACCTAGGAGAAAGAGTGCACGCTCAGGGAAGTGGGGGAAAAGGCGAGTGGCGGTGCGGAGAAGTGAGAAACATGGAATCTCCTTACAAGTTCCAAACGTCAAAAGAAAAGAAAAAGAGTTCGAGTTCGAGTTTGGACCATGGGGTTTAAGACCAGCAGACACAGTCATGTCCGAATGTAAGGTAATGCAATAAAAGCATTTTCTCTTTCCTTTTCTTTTCTTTGTTACTCCAAATTTACTGCCTGCAATCTTCTCTTTCCTACTGCTGCTTTTCCTGCTCTGCTCTGTCTCTTTCAACTCTCTGTATCATCCATCACGTGATCCTCTCTCTTATAGCCAAACCCTTTCTTAATAAAGAGAGAGAGTTTTGATTCCTTTGAAAGAGCCAAGTGAGAAGCTCTTAGCCTTCACTTTCACTTCTCTATCTTTGTTTTCTCTCTTTATTAATTCCGTCATTGTAAATTAAGGAAAAAAGCTGAGGAAGATTGAAGAAGGTGAAAAGAATAGAAAAAAGCAAAAGGGTATCTCTCCTTTCTCTCTCCTTCTCTTTTGTTGCATTTTTGCAGTGATTCTACCCTTTCAGCTCAGTCTGCTTTGGAGTGAGATAGTTTTTGCATAAAAAAAAAAAAGAGAAAGAGAGAGGGACAAAATATTTATTTACAAGTTTTTTTTATTTTCTTTTCTTTCCAAGTGTGTGTGGATATAAAGAAAGAAAATGCAGCAGCACCTGATGCAGATGCAGCCCATGATGGCAGCTTATTATCCCAACAACGTCACCACTGATCATATTCAACAGGTCTTCTTCTCCTCTCCCGTAACCTTTCTCTTTCACTTTCTGTTCTCTTATCTGTTTCTTGATCAGTATGCATGTCATAGAGTAGTTCTATTTCTCAAAGAGTTCTTCTTTCTGCTTTCTGTTTCTAAGAAAAAGTTTTTAATGCGAAGTAGGTTATGTATTGTTTTGATGTTTTTCATTTTGAAATTTGCAGACCTCTGGTAAATGGGTTTTGGGTGATTATCATTTGAGATTCAGTAATTATCTTTAATGGAATTGGTTTTGGTACTTGCCTTCAATTTGCAGTGACTAGTGTTCAAATGTGTCTTATTCTTTATTTTTTTATATGTTTCTTTTTGGCAAAGCCATTGATTACTGATTAGCCACTTAGCACCACTTATTCTTGCTATTATGTTTCTGGTTTTCCTGTTATTGTTTATTGATTAACTTCAACATTTTTAACTCTCTTATGTCTTTTCTTTTTTTTGTACTTTCCTGGGTTTTAATTGGATTGCATGTTGCTGTGGCTTGTAGCAATTAATCTGCCATGAACGAATGAGTTTTTTCCATGATTTCTTTACATAAAGAATGGAAAGTAGTAACTTGTAAACTTGGTGTTTAGTTATTAACTTGACCAATGGATTGATTTGTTACTGCTTCTTTTTCCTTGGATCTGTTATTTATTAACTGTGTAGAGCACAATATGAAGATTTCATTTGGTAAAATTTCCTTTTATCTTTGTGATCGTTAGTCAAGTTGATGATGAGATCCCGAGTTACAGCCTTTATGACCATAACGTCTACATTACCCTATAAAAGAGGTTCAAATAATTAGCTAGGAACTATAAACAATACCCAAAGTATTTAGAAGATTCTTGTCCTTGGCGCTGTCGGCATATTTAGTCCTACTCTGGATGAAAACAAGATTGCAACTGTACATACAATGATCGAGCCAAAAAGGCCTTTTAAAGCATCTAACATATTGACTGAGTTGGCTGGAACTGGGTAATGTAGCAAGGTTTTGTTCTGTACTTGGATTCTACGCTTAATGTGTTTCTTTAATAAAACTGTTGGTACTGGGTAAAAAAGTTTCTCTGGAGAATATAGGTGCATCAATTGTGAATGAGAACTTTTTCTTGTTGATACTGATAAACTTGTTCAGATCAGGATTTTATGCATGGAAAAATCTTGAATTCTTTTGATACAGGCTGACCGCACTTCTTTCGGGCCCATTACTTTACTTCCCATTGCTTTTCTGGTGGTCCTCGCTAGTTCCATTTGACATATGACCTTTTGATATGTCCTTTGCTTCTTTTTTGTGGTCCTTTCTTGATAATTGCTTCTTGGTGGTACTTTCTCTATATTTTCATGATGTTGTACTACTGTGTTTCCCTCATACATGACACCCTTTATTGCCTAAATCTGTTTTCCGAAATTAGCACAGTATCCGACAAGTGATTTGGATGAATTATGTGAGAAGGAATCTTATTAATGTACACAAATATGTTCTTTTATGTGTTGTACAGTTGAAATTTGGGTTTGAGATTACGGTAAATTCTATGATACTTAGCTTTGGTTACTTCTTTTAGAAAATCCTTGGTTCCTTTGCTTGTTGGATTCTGAGTTACTTTCTACCCCTTCTCATTAGTCATGTTGATGATGCTATTTGAATTACTAAGACTGGTTATGAATCAAAATGGTTGTTGGCTTGATTGATGTTAGAAGAACTTCCACCAGGATTCCAAAAAAAAAGTGTTTACTGCATATTCTTTCCATTTTATTGTTGCATCTTTCTTAATTTGCTCAATGACTTCACTTTGATGCATGTAGTATCTGGATGAGAACAAGTCATTGATCTTAAAAATCGTGGAGAGCCAGAATTCTGGGAAACTGAGTGAATGTGCTGAGTAAGTGCTAACTGCAGTCCCTAATATCTATTATATTTGGCTTTTGGATTATTTTTGTTCTCTTGGCTTGCAATATCTGATGCTCAAGGGCTCATTAGAACTTACAACTGCATCATTAAGTTGTTTTAGTAAGTTTTTCTTCTTTGGTCTTTTTTCATAAATAGCAAAACTTGTCAACACCTGTTAACCGAGTGGTTATTAAATATTTCCCTTGTAACAAAAAAAAAGGAGCAAACTTGGTATTGTTGACTGAAATAAAATATGTCAGACTACTATATATGCACAAACATTATTTGTTTACTTGTTTGAAGTGGCTTGTAAACCAATGGACACCGAACTGATTGAGCTAATCAACAACTAGCTTGTACAATATGTCAAAGCGTAAAATAGTCATAAATTCTTCATTTGTGTCTTCATGTTTACTGCTGGATTAGTATCCTGCGTTAATTGCCGTATTTGTTTTACTTGTTTTGGTGTTTGGTCTCTTCTTTTGTTTATAGTTTGTTGCTCCATATTGGGTTGTCTCAAACCCTTCACATTAACTTCCACTCGTTTTCAGATGAGATTTGTATATTTGGCTGGTAAAGAAGGTTGTGAAAGTCTGGACACCTAGGATCAGGCTGTGGATGGATATGGATTCGGACAAAGAGATTTTTGAAAATTCAGTTGCTTGCTAAAGTTAGCAGTACCGACTGAGTGTTTCGTGTTCTCTAAGTTCCCTGCTTGTTAGATAGGATACTTGGACTGAATTAGGCTGGCTATACTGGCAATATAAATTGTCTGTTGGAAGCTTCTTGTTTGTGCTAATTTCTTTCCTTTCTTGCATTGCGTTAGAAAGACTGATATTATTTATGAAGTAACTGAGTCTACATTTACACTGGAAGAGTTGAGCAATTATGGTTTTGAATGCACCCAAATTTGTTAAGATACTTGTAGAAGTCCGAGAATTTGGTAATTTGTAATTAAAGAAATCATAATAATAGGTGCATATTACAATTCTGCATGACCTTCCAACTTAACTCCTCTATATGGGGCAATGCAGATAATTGAAATAATCAATGCATATGAGCCACTATAGATTACTTGTAAAGATAGTTGTGGTTAAGGTCTTATACCGGTCACTAACTAGCTTCCATTGTTGCAGGAACCAAGCAAGGCTGCAGAGAAACCTAATGTACCTGGCTGCAATTGCAGATTCTCAACCCCAACCACCCGTCATGCATGCCCAGGTACAAATTCCATTTCTAGATCCCTCTCCCAGCCTCTTATGTTGGATTTAAGAGACCATAACATCTTAAATTTATAAAATCTATGCTAACCTCCCCTCTGGCCAATCAGCTTAGGTGCAAATTCCCCGAAAGGTTCTTAAAATCATGAATTTGCCTAGCAGGCAAACTCATGATTTTAAGCACCTTTTGTATTAAAATTTCACAGAACCTCTTTCAAGTAGTAGGTTCCTGATTATCTCTGTCAATCTCTTGTAGTTTGCTTCCGGCGGTATTATGCAGGTAGGAGGACACTACATGCAGCACCAACAAACTCAACAGATGACACCGCAACCACTTATGGCTGCACGATCCTCCATGTTGTATGCTCAGCAACCATTTTCAGCGCTGCAACAACAACAAGAAGCTTTGCACAGTCAACTTGGCATGAGTTCTGGTGGAAGCACAGCCCTTCACATGCTGCAAAGTGAGGCTAGCACAGCAGGTGGCAGTGGAGCACTCGGGGCAGGAGGGTTTCCTGATTTTGGGCGTGGCTCTTCCGGAGAAGGCATGCATGGTGGCAGGCCAATGGCAGGTGGAAGCAAGCAAGATATTGGGAGTGCTGTGTCAGCTGAAGGTCGTGGAGGGAGCTCTGGAGGTCTGGGCGGTGATGGGGGTGAAACCCTTTACTTAAAAGCTGCTGATGACGGGAATTAAGAGGTAAGAACAATGGATCTAAGGATCTGTTTTAGAATCTGCATTTAGGAGAGCCAGTAACGATGATCAATTTAGGCCGAAAATGATGAAAACCTAAGAAAATCTCTTGCTCAAGGAACTTGTTCCTGATGCAAAAAGCAATGGTAGAACTTAGCCTTAGAACGTTTGGCTTCGTGTTTTAGTGTGTAACAGTGAATCTTATGGCAATTTAACATGTAAATTTGTAGGGTCTTATGGTTCTACTTGCCTTAATTTGTGTTTTACTTTAATGTGGTATGCTTCAGTATCATCATGACTCTGTTTGGACCATGTTTCAGTATATGAATTTTGATGGTCATTGACAGATCGGCAAAGAAATTTGTCTGACTGCCTGCTTTCCTTTAGCAGCCAACTGTAGATGGTTTTTTTACTTGCGTTTGCATTGATGTATGCAGATTTAGGTATCATTCAAAGAGCACAAGACTTTGTAGAAGTCTTCTTGTTTAGCATCATAATGGTAATTTGATTTTGTTTTCGGCTCTGGGAGGGCAAACAGAAATCAAACTATTCCAATTCGCTCGATTAAATTTGTTTTAAGTACAAAACAAAGATTCACATACTTTGACTTTAAGTTCGATTATAATAATCATTCGAACTTTGAATTAAAATTTTTTACAAATATTTTTATAGATAAATCGTAAATAATAATTAAGATAATAAAAATATATATTAAACGATGAAGCCTGTGAATCGAGTATGGGAATACTCGAACTTCATTCAAACAGAATTGCCCTTCTAACTAAAAGAAAAGGACATCAAAATCCAAAGAAGCTTTCCGGGATGCCTCTCCAAAGACAGCCTTCAGCAAACTCTGGTGAAATATAATCAGGAAATGTATGCAACAGACCTTTATCATCAATCTTTGCAGTTGAATCAACTTGAAAAGGAAAATGAACTTGATTTGCTTCCTCAGGGAATGTTGTAGGAACATTACTAGGCTTTCCGACATCAGAATTTTGGCCTGTAAGCTCTTGAACAATTGCCCGAAACTCAGCAGCATTGCTTGCTTTAACCATCTTCGGACTAGAAATATATTTGATCTTGATGGGATTTCTGCTCTTATGATTCCTAAGCTTCCCCATGTTTTTGAATAAAAAAGAAGACAAGAAGATAGCTTGTTTTTTCCTTACAACTAAATACCAACTCCTCCCTTTTATAGGCAATGATGGTGTACGAGATCAGATCAAGTATCTGTTTGGAAGGACTAACATGGAAGTGACAGAATTGACAAGGACAAAGAAAAAATGATAATAGAAAACTGGTTCAAAGGCTCAGAAAAAGACTGCATTCATGTTTGGTAGCAATAAAAATTTTTGTTTTTCTAAATTGTCTGCTCAATTGGCTGTGGAAAGATGGTTTACAAGTTAACAACAACAGCAAAGAAACAAAGCAGCCTCGGTTCGCTTGTTTGACTAGAAGTGAAACATAGTACTATGATTAATTTGTTGTCATTGTTGACCAAGTATTGGATATTTAAATGCTTATAACTGCCACTAAGCTAATAATGGAATTAGACCTACTGGGATCCATTAGCAATAGTAAAATCATGATATTTTGGCAGTAGAATGGAAAATATCTTGTAAATTGGATGCATATGTTGGAGGTTTAATTATAAAAGGATATTACATATGTGTTCTAGTGACTATTAATTAATCAATTACAATTTTCATTTTTGGTGGAAATTATCAAATACTAGTAATTAATTTTCTATGTAACACTTTGTTAGAAAATTTCCTTAGCAATAATTAATATTTGAAATTAGGGGTGTGTTATAGGAAGAGAGGATTATCATTAAGCAATAATTAATTAAAAAGAAAAAATCATCTTCACAGTTCATTTATTATTTTCTGGTATAAGATAAATTACTCCTACTCATCTTCCACTAACAACATTACTTTTAAGAATTAAATAGATATCTGAGTTATTGAAATTAACTTTCAAAAAAATTTTAAATTAAGTTTTTATATATTTGATAGATAAAGAGGAATGGGAATTTAAAATTTGAACTTCATTTTTTTTAATAACAACGGATGAAGCAAATTAAAATTATTAACTTTCACGGGTCTTTATTATTCGAAAAAAATAAATATAATCTCTTCTCCATAATCTCATATTGCAACCTCCTTTATATCGGGGAAAAAGGCATAAAATATTAATATTGGCATCTTTAAAGGCATCAAGGATGTAAGTCCAGTCAAAGGGCATCATTTTTTTTTTCCCAATGTCATTGTGAAGTGGTTAAATGGTAGCATTTGATCTCCTCCCCAGCATTAGCAAAATTAAGTGAAATGTGAATGATTTTCCCATTAGATTCACGTGATATGAAGGTCTATCTATGCATGCATTGCAACCTCATCAGTCATTTTCAATATCACAGTCCACTCTAGAAATTAAGGACTCAGTCAAAACTGATGAAGAATACGTTGCTTAACTTGCACTCTTTCTTTTCTCTTCCGCACAAATCCTTTTTTGAATCTTAGGTTCTTTTTCCTATATTAATTTGGTCTTGAATTGACCAAAATTAACTTTTTGAAGCTTCCCGGAAGTTGAACAATAATTGCAAAGGAAAAGCAAGGAGAAAGAGCCATGTTGGGTTTCTGCTTTATTTTCCACAATTGACATAATTTATCATCGAAGTACCGTTTACTCTCATAAGGAAAAGGGGGATTCTTGTAGAAATGCAAAATCTAAATCCATTCAACAACTTCCATTCTTGGGTAACTTTTTAATTTTAATTTCTATCAAGCAGTAGCTATGTATTTACATAATTTTTTTTGGTACAATGGAAATTTCTGATTTGAGAAAGGAAAAATGTAAATATTAAGACTTCAATTTAGAATTGTAAAACTTTGACAATTTAAAAGTAGAAATATAATCATTTAAACTAATATTTAAGGTTAATTTATTTACAAAATTCCAATATCCAAATAAACAACTAATAAAAGTACAGTTAAGCATGGAACCAAACATTTGGTTAATTGTACTTTTTATGAAGGATGGAGGCGATTGAACATAAATTCACAACAATAAAAAAATTTAATCATAGCTTATATTTATTTGACATTACATATGAAATCAAACGAATTTTCAATCATAATATCAAATGAGCTATCCAAAGGTTTGCATAATAGTTAGTGCATTTCCCTATTATATTTTAAGTCTATGTAATCTATATACTTAGTACTTATTTTAGGGATTCGAAGTAATGCTCAAATTTAAAGCAAAATCATGAACATTTGTGTTAATATTCAAATTTCCATATATGTATAACAATATCTCAATATTGTCCATGATTATGGCTATATGTCTTGTGTATGATTTCATCTTTAAGAATGATTGAGACCTGGTTGCATATTTGCTCTACTTGATTTCAATGTTACAAAGCAAGTGGCAGGCAAGGGATGAGGAGAGAATACTAGAGTTTGTGGAATCTGATACAACATCTAGCAACCGAAAGGTTTACAGTCGAAATTAAGTATATAATATAAGCCTACCTAATCATAATTATTTTAAGTTGATCTAGTTTCATTATATTATAAATTATGTAATCTTTCATCTTGTAAAATATTCTAAAAAAATAATAAGAAAAACATATTACAATCATGAATATAAGTAAATTTGTTAAATCATGGAAATCTTCTCTTGTATTTGGTTATTCTTCTTCTTTTGCTTATTTCTCAATTCATTTTTGATAAAAAAAAAAGATTTTTCATCAAGAATAGACATGCAAACGGTCACCTCATCGACTAGCCAAGATAGATTACATGGTGACAATGTATATATTACCACAATTCAATGGACATCGTTGTGAGTTTCACTAATATGTTACACTGCAAACATACCAACACATTACGTTGAGAGAGAGAAAATGAACAAAAGACTTGGTTAGTAGCCACGAATTGGCGCGAAAACAAAGGGAAAAAAACCGAACTTAACGGTCCTCTTGAGGAATGTCAGTCTCTCAATAACCCAACATTCATGTCTTCCATACAACACAAATAACTTACCAATCTTTTCTCTCCTTTTCTCTCTTTCGATTTCTCTCTCTCTCTCAGTTTCCCCCAAGTTTGCTTGCATGCATTTTCTTTTCATGAAACTGGGTCGTTAGTAATTCCTTGTGTTTATGTTTAGATCGATTCCTAGCTTAATTTCTTGCAATCAATTTCCTATTGTGCAACTCTGGGGTGTTTCCTTTTTATCTGAACTTATTTCTGGTTTGAGCTTTGCTGATTTCAACAAGTTTCATGGTTGATATCAAAGAGGCAAATGCTTTGGTTAGAAAGTGAAATGTTTTCAAGGCGTAGGAAATTGCATGGCTTCGGATTGAGAGCTTAACAATGGTAATCTGAACTTTAGATATTCCTTGATTGTGCTCATTTTAACCTTCTTAACTATTATGATTCATTCACGTTTGTGAATCAAAATGCAAAGACTTGGGTGCAGATGTACATGTGATGAATTTCTAATCTTAGAATGACTTATGCCTGGCACTTTGGTCAAGTTCAGAATTAGGTTTCTAGTAATATATATGTAATCATTTCCTTTGCAACATGTTAATTGCTTTGATACTTTGTTGCAGGGAACTCCTGTGAATATTATTGTAGGTTCTCATGTCTGGGTTGAAGACCCAGATGAAGCTTGGATTGATGGGCAGGTTTCAAAAATTAATGGAAACGATGTCGAGATTGACACCACTAATGGAAAAAAGGTACATGGATTACCATCGAATAAGCAACAATTGCTTTAGTTCATTTGAGTTCAGCTTATTTCGATTAGCTTTTAATAAGAAAATTAATTATTAAACTCTTTTCAATTTTTAGTAATCCGTAATCTGTTTATAATTCGTATTTTTATTATGTAAAATCGTATTTGTGCAGTATAAAACACAATTTTTTTTTTAGTTTTTATCATATTGTCATACAATATACACCAAATTTTAGTTAATGTCACTTTCAAATATTTTTTTCGTGTTATTTTTGTATCTTATTATGGTATCAGATCTAGGACTATGTATGAATAGGTTATATACCCTTGAGTTTTCCTTAATATAGGAGAAAGAACTTAATGAAATCCATCGATTAAAGCAATATTTGTATTGACTTTTTTCATGTTGGTTAACTTGAAGGTCACTGCAAAGTTATCGAAAATATACCCTAAAGACTTGGAAGCTCCTGCTGGTGGAGTTGATGACATGACAAAGCTATCTTATCTACACGAGCCTGGAGTCTTGCAGAATTTGAGAATTAGATATGAACTGAATGAAATTTATGTAAGCTTCTCTTTGGAATCAGAACTGATAATATTCATGTCTTCAAGAGAATTTCTTGCTTTTTCTTCATGGATTCTATTAATGCATGTTTTACATAATGTTGATGGCAGACTTACACAGGAAATATACTAATTGCCATTAATCCATTCCAAAGACTGCCTCACATCTACGATGCTCATATGATGCAACAATACAAGGGAGCCCCATTTGGAGAACTGAGTCCTCATGTTTTTGCTGTTGCTGATGTTGCATACAGGTTATTGTTACTCTTCTTTACTTTAAGCATCGGGTTCTTTTTTCTGATTTCTGAACAAATTTTAAAGAAAAATCTTAACTACAATCAGGGCCATGATTAATGAAGGGAAAAGCAATTCAATTCTGGTCAGTGGTGAAAGTGGAGCAGGTAAAACTGAGACCACCAAAATGCTTATGCGATACCTTGCCTTCCTAGGTGGTCGAGCTGCCACTGAAGGACGGACTGTTGAACAACAAGTTCTTGAAGTATGAACGATAACTTTAACCCATGTTGCTTTGATAAAGTTTTATTGATTTCATCTATCTGACAAGCATTATGTTACCTGAATGCAGTCTAATCCAGTCCTTGAAGCATTTGGCAATGCTAAAACTGTTCGAAATAACAACTCCAGGTAAGAGACGCCTGTAAAAGACAACTTTTGAGAATGTCTTATGCACTATAACATACTAGCAAGTCCAGGCAGTTTATTCTATCAAAGCTTTCTTGATGCAAAAGAAATAAGCTTATCACATTAATTGCATTTAGCAGTTACATTACATATATAAGAATGCAGTTAGAGGGGAACCTTGATGCAACGTTAAAGGTTTTTTTTTGCGACTTGAAATGGTTCAAACAGAAGCAATCTTTCTGTTAATGTAGAGGGAAAGCTGCATATATATAATAATGCAGTTATACTCCAACAAAGCTTTGTTGTGGTTTGACACTGATCCTTCGTAAAACTAATACTGGTGCAGCCGTTTTGGTAAATTTGTTGAGATCCAGTTTGATAAGAATGGGAGAATATCAGGAGCTGCAATCAGAACTTACCTTCTAGAGAGATCTCGTGTTTGCCAAATTTCTGACCCTGAGCGTAACTATCACTGTTTTTATCTTCTTTGCGCCGCACCACAGGAGGTATTTTGTTGGCCTCTTTTAAGATTATCTGAGTTTTGGTGAACATTAGCCATTTTATTTTCATGAGGCTTAAGTTACTATTTTTAACAGGAACTTGAGAAGTACAAGTTGAGAAGCCCCAAAACCTTTCACTATCTTAACCAGTCACGCTGCTTTGAACTGGTTGGTGTAAATGATTCCCATGATTAT
This sequence comes from Heritiera fomes, assembly GCA_032173925.1. Classification (NCBI taxonomy): domain Eukaryota; kingdom Viridiplantae; phylum Streptophyta; class Magnoliopsida; order Malvales; family Malvaceae; genus Heritiera; species Heritiera fomes. The sequence goes on along the minus strand of JAPDPM010000021.1, from coordinate 8,668,369 downwards.
CTTGCTACAAGGAGAGCTATGGATATTGTCGGAATTAGTGAGAAAGAGCAGGTATAACTCTTACAGCTGCAAGTATTCAGCTGCTTTACGACACAAAACCAGGAATGAGTAAATGACCATCCTCTTTCTATCCCTCAGGAGGCAATTTTCAGAGTTGTTGCTGCAATTCTTCATCTTGGAAACATTGCTTTCACCAAGGGAAAGGAAGTTGATTCATCAGTTCCAAAAGATGACCAGGCCAAGTTCCACCTCAAAACAACAGCAGAGCTTCTCATGTATGTACTTGTTCTTCTTGTCACAAGGTCATTTTCAGATATCTTCACTTTCGTATATGTGCAAAACTGAATTTCACTTCATTTCAGGTGTGATGCTCTGGCCTTAGAAGATGCATTGTGCAAGCGTGTTATGATCACACCTGAGGAAGTCATAAAGAGAAGCCTCGATCCTCAAAGTGCAACAGTTAGCAGGGATGGTTTGGCTAAAACAATCTATTCACGATTGTTTGACTGGTGAGAAGCTTGTATATGAGATAAACTCAAATGATCAGCTTGCACATAATAAGATTTATGATGCTGACTGCTAAGGTAATGCCAAATTTGAATGTCTGCTTGTATGCAGGCTGGTGGACAAAATTAACAAGTCAATTGGACAAGATCCTAACTCAAGATCTCTAATAGGAGTCCTGGACATCTATGGTTTTGAAAGCTTTAAGGCTAATAGGTATGCTCCATGCTTATAGGCTTTGTAAATAGATAGAATATTCTATTCAAGATATTGCAGAAAACTACATTTAATTCATTAGGCAGTTTGTTACTTCATTTCGCCATATCTCATTGTGCAGCTTTGAGCAGTTTTGTATTAATTTCACAAATGAAAAGTTGCAACAGCATTTCAATCAGGTTTGGTCTCAGATCATGTTGAGTATTTCAGCTATCTTTCAATCAGCAACTATTAATTATTGTGTTTCTGGCATACTCTTCAGCATGTCTTCAAGATGGAGCAAGAAGAGTACACAAAAGAGCAGATTGATTGGAGCTACATTGAATTTGTTGATAATCAGGATGTCTTGGATCTTATTGAAAAGGTTATTTCCCTACACATCATGTTGACCATTACTGTCTTGCCTCAACCAAAGATGGTAGATATCATATTCTTAGGAGACTCCAGCATGTTTACTCTCTGCATGGTTTCCATTGGAAGCGAATGAGGTTTTGTTGTGCATATATTGTTAGGGTTTTCATTCGGTTGTGGAAGAGGTTAGGTCTGTGCTTATAAGTGTGAGGGAAAACCTCACTAGTTGAGCTGGTTTTTAAGATTGAAAAGTCACAATAGCATCCAACACTGATATCAGAACTCAGGTTACCAACATCTCTTTCTCTGCCTTACCTCTTGAGCGGTTGAGAGTGCCTAGTAGCACTCAGCATACATGGATCACAGTCCTCACAGTTCTTACATGGAATAACTCTTGTCATTTCTACTCCGAACTATGCATTAACTTCACACTTACTCTTCTGCAAAAAGCAGCTTTGATCTTTCATACTGCTTTATTTTCTGATATTGTGGTTTCAAACTCCATTTGCAATGAACTAATTAAGTCTTAAACTCAAACAAATGGGAATAGGAACTTGCAGCTGTAGTCCATAATGCCTTTTTTCATTTATATTCTTTTTCCTTATTTTAGTTAAACAGCTAATTTATGTCCTTATTTTCTTGGCAGAAACCTGGAGGAATTGTTGCTCTTCTAGATGAAGCATGGTATAATGCTGTTTCATGCCTTTTCTTTAAAATTTTTGCTAATTCTTCTCAAAGAAATTTATCTGTAATTCACAATATAACTTCTAATATTGGAAGTTTTGGTACTGCTCAAGTGTTATTTAAACTGCCATAGTTTCTGTCTTGTAACCATACCTTCTTTATTTTTTTCAGCATGTTCCCAAAATCAACTCATGAAACTTTTGCAAACAAGCTTTATCAGACGTTTAGGACCCACAAGCGATTCATTAAGCCAAAACTGTCCCGCACTGATTTCACCATAGCTCATTATGCGGGAGAAGTATGTTCTATAGCAAAGTGTTCATGAGTAAGCAGTTAGAACTGCTGTGTCAGTTTTAGATTATTTCTAATAACACTCCTTTTCAGGTCCAATACCAATCTGATCAATTTCTGGACAAAAACAAGGATTATGTAGTTCTAGAACATCAAGACTTGTTGAGTGCTTCCAACTGTCCATTTGTAGCAGGACTTTTCCCACCACTTCCAGAAGAAACATCTAAATCTTCCAAGTTTTCTTCGATTGGTTTGCGTTTTAAGGTAGTTTTGCATATCTTAACTTCATTTTGGTTCAGCACCTGCTATCAGTTGAATTCATCTCTTACACTGCATTAGACAACTTGTCATATGAGTAACACTTTCTTGATAAACGCTGCAGCTACAATTACAGCAGCTAATGGACACTTTAAACTCTACGGAACCACACTACATCAGATGTGTAAAGCCAAACAACCTACTCAAACCTGCTATATTTGAGAATGTTAATATCATGCAACAACTTCGTTGTGGTGTGAGTACGGATTTCTTGTTTTGTCATTTGCAAAAGTATTCTTATTTTGTTACTTCTTAGTTGTTCTGTTTTTTTACTAAAAGTTGGTTGTGTAGGGTGTTCTAGAGGCAATCAGAATCAGTATGGCTGGATATCCAACTCGCAAACCTTTCTTCGAATTCATTAACCGATTTGGACTTCTTCAACCTGAGGCTTTGGAAGGAAAGTAAGTGGTCTTCTAGCTTAAAATTGCAGTTAACTATGATGAAAATGGTGTAATTCTGTTGGACTATAAAGATTGGAGTTATGACTTTGTTCTTGAACTCTGAATGCTGATTAAATCCATAAGCAGCTATGAGGAAAAGACTGCGTGCAAAAAGATTTTGGAAAAGGCTGGACTTCAAGGATTTCAGGTAATACAACAATTTTCATGCAGCTGTTGGAACTTTTCTATTGTATGACATATGTTCTGTATACATGCTTTAGATTGAAAATTCCATACATTAGTTAAAGGATTATGGTTTTTGCAGGTAGGTAAAACAAAGATCTTTTTGAGAGCTGGTCAGATGGCAGAATTAGATGCACGGAGGGCAGAAGTACTCAATAATGCGGCCAAAAAAATACAGAGGCGCATTCGTACTCACATATCTCGCAAGAGATTCCTTGCATTGCGAAAGGCTACCATTGATCTTCAATCCATTTGTAGAGGTGAGAGCTAGAAAAATCTATTGGCATGAGTTGAGTTGTAAGTGTATGCTTTAGTAGGTTTAGACAGCATCTTGTTGTCTATATCAACTTCTTCTTTGTTGTAATTTTCACATGTCTAATGTGTAGGAAGACTGGCTTGCAAACTCTATGATAACATGAGAAGGCAGGCAGCAGCTTTGAAAATCCAAAGGAACACAAGGAGGCATCAATCTAGAGTAGCATATAAGAAACTCCACATATCTGCCCTTGTCTTACAGACAGGTTTGAGAGCAATGGCTGCCCGTAAAGAATTCAGATTCAGGAAGTTAAATAAAGCAGCAACCATGGTTCAGGTTATACTCTAAATCATATTCAGTTGCTTGAAAGTTTTCCTCCACGTCTGTCCATTTGAGACTAGTCCTTGTGCTAAGTTTGGAAACAAAATTTCAGGCTCGATGGCGCTGTCGAAGAGCTTCCACATACTATAAGAAGCTTCAGAGAAGTTGTTTAGAGACACAAACCAGGTGGAGGGGAAGAGTTGCAAGGAAAGAGCTTAGAAAGCTCAAAATGGTATGTGCAGGATAATCTTTCTTTTGTAGTCTTGTACAGTTTAGTTCTTTGAAACGTAAATCCATCTTATCACGATGGATTTCTCTTTATTTATGTTTCCCATATTTCCTTTTTCATGCAGGCTGCAAGGGAAACAGGTGCCCTAAAAGAAGCAAAGGATAAGCTTGAAAAGAATGTAGAGGAACTTACATGGCGTTTGCAGTTGGAGAAACGTTTAAGGGTAATACTTTTATTTGTTAGACATAATGAAACATGATTGCTCTATAGGAAGTTGACAGATTGTATTACATTGTAGAAAAGCATTGTGTTCAACATCGAATTCTTGAATTATATTTGTTTTAAGTCTTTCAACAACTGCAGAGATTATATTCTGTTCTATGCTTCTTAATGGATATATGTTCATGGAAAGGCTTGAAACCATGTCTGCAGACTGACTTAGAAGAGGCAAAAGCTCAGGAGGTAGCAAAACTGCAAAACACAGTGCAGGAAATGCAGAAAACAATTGATGAAACCAATGCATTGCTTGAAAAAGAACGAGAAGCTGCAAAAAAAGCCATTGAAGAAGCACCTCCTGTTATTCAAGAGAAAGAAGTTTTAGTTGAAGACACAAAGAAGGTTGAATCTCTAACAGCAGAAGTGGATAACCTTAAGGTAAAAAGAAAGTTCACTCCACAATTACTACTTTTTCTTCTGATGAAACAAGCAAGTAATAGGACATAAACAATTTCCTCAAAAACGGAATATATCTTCAAATAATGCTGCAAGAGTTTCTCCTCAGCTGTCATTTTATGATAAGACAACAGGTTGAAACTACAGTTGGATAGTAAACTGATATTTAGACTGATCATTAGTGTCAGCAGGAAATATCTGAGTGAAATAATTCCATGGCATGAATCTGACATGTACTTTTAAGTTGATAAAATTTTAAGAGTATATACTATATTGTTTTATGACTGAAATTGCCAAAAAATTTCAAGATGCGGTAGAGAAGCTCCTTAAACGTGTAACTCATCTACAAGCCAATCACGAATACATTAGTATGGTTCTTATCATCTTTGCATCTATTTGCAGTTGGCCATGATTAGTTTGTGATGTTGACCTTGCTGTTATTTCCTACAGGCCTCATTGGACACAGAAAAACAAAGAGCTAATGAAGTAGAAATACAATACAATGAACTCCAAGCTTCAAGTGAAGAAAGAAGAAAAAAACTGGAAGAAACAGAAAAAAAAGTTCAACAGCTCCAGGAAACGTTGAGAGGGTAGTGTATGAAGAATAATTTGCCTTACTAGTTTACTATAATTGGTCATGTTTTATATCAAGAACATATAATGCATGAGTTTTGTACTGATGAAATTCTTGCTGACATCCTTACCACCACATTGAAATCATATCAGGTTGGAGGAGAAGCTCACTAACCTGGAATCAGAGAATAAAGTCCTACGGCAACAGGCTGTATCAATGGCTCCTAACAAGTTCCTCTCAGGACGCTCGAGATCAATTTTGCAGGTACTTTGAATAATGAGCTTTGTGTGAAATTTGCATTTTAACTTTTATTTTCTCATAGGATTGAGGAGATTCACCTGCTTTCTAATGATTGGCAGAGAGGTTCTGAGAGTGGTCATCTAGAAGCAAGGGCAAACCTGGTGAGTAAAGTGCTTATAACTTTACACTATTATCACCAAGAAAAGGAATCAAACATTACATGTATAAGTGTTTTTTGTTGTCTAAGTTCTATTGTTGATCAATGTGTTTTAGCAGGATCTGCACAGTGCCTCAATAAACCATAGGGACACAACTGAAGTGGAGGGGAAACCACAAAAATCACTGAATGAGAAACAACAGGAAAACCAGGAGTTGCTCATTCGATGTGTTGCACAACATTTAGGCTTTGCAGGGAACAGACCTATTGCAGCCTGTATCATATATAAATGCCTTCTGCAATGGAGATCATTTGAAGTTGAGAGAACTAGTGTCTTTGATCGGATCATTCAGACCATAGGCCATGCTATTGAGGTTGAAATATCAAACTTTTACACGCTAATGTTTTCCCAGAAGTTATTATATGAAAGTAGAAATCTTTGATACTTGGACTGATTGTTGGCATTTGAAATTCAGACTCAAGATAACAATGATATCTTGGCCTATTGGTTATCCAATGCCTCCACACTTCTCTTGCTACTCCAGCGCACGTTAAAAGCTAGTGGTGCTGCTGGAATGACTCCACAACGCCGTAGATCATCATCAGCTACATTGTTTGGGAGAATGACCCAAGTAAAAACTTTCTCAGTAATGTCAAGTTATGCCATCCAGGAAACTTCATGTCTGTAATTAATCCATGTTTTTCTGTTATTTTCTTAAAGAGTTTCCGTGGAGCTCCACAAGGTGTCAATCTCTCCTTAATTAATGGTGGCATCAATAGTGGGGTGGACTCTTTGCGGCAAGTTGAAGCCAAGTACCCGGCTTTGCTTTTTAAGCAGCAGCTTACAGCATATGTGGAGAAGATATATGGAATGATCAGAGATAATCTGAAGAAAGAAATTTCACCATTGCTTGGATTGTGCATCCAGGTATTATATCTCAGACTAAATGAAGGCAGTAATCCGATCAGAAGAAGAAAAAAAAAACCTAGAACTATGAAATGAATTGTGGAGTTTTTATGACTCTTATATGCATGCAATGATATAGGCACCAAGAACATCAAGAGCAAGCTTAGTCAAGGGAGCATCACGATCAGTTGCTAGCACTGCAGCCCAGCAGGCTTTGATTGCTCACTGGCAAGGGATTGTGAAGAGCCTTGGAAACTTCTTGAACACATTGAAAGCAAATTATGTTAGTAACACATCACACTTTTCTCCTTTCATTCATATCTATTGGTTTGTGTGCTTTCTGCATAAGGCTTACTCTCACATTCCAAAGTGACTTTTAGTTCTGCCAAGTCTTTGAGTTTGGTTTAATAAGTTAGGAAGGAGGGGCAAGAGTAAAGCTCCACCATTTGCTATGCATGTTTGGATGCTTTTTCCCTAAGGATTAATGTTGCTTGACACCTTTACAGGTACCTCCATTCTTAGTCCGTAAAGTGTTCACACAAATATTCTCATTCATCAATGTTCAACTATTTAATAGGTAACAGTCCATGCTGCTTTTCTAGTGCTTTATACTTAGTTCTTCTGCTCTATGCAAGAAATTTTTCACGTGGCGTTTAAATAAACTATTCTGTTACAGCCTTTTGTTGAGGAGAGAGTGCTGTTCATTCAGTAATGGTGAATATGTTAAAGCCGGATTGGCTGAACTGGAACACTGGTGTTACAAGGCAACAGATGAGGTACCTTTGTCTGCCTCCCACTTCACTTTCTGGTTCTAAGGATCTGTACTTACAAATTCTAAAAGACATACAAATGCAGTATGCAGGTTCAGCTTGGGATGAGCTCAAGAATATTAGGCAGGCCATTGGTTTTCTAGTATGTTCCCATTCTCGTAACACTTTCTATCAGTCCTTCCATTACTAGCTATGACTGCAAACATTAACGGTACTCTGATTTAGGTAATACATCAAAAGCCTAAGAAAACACTAGATGAAATAAGCCATGATCTCTGCCCGGTGAGTAATAAAAATGTGACTAGAATGAGATACAGCTATGACTACTTTTAAATCTTCCCTGGATTCTAGTCTCAAACAACTTCATTTTCCATTTGCAGGTCCTCAGTATACAGCAGCTGTATCGTATCAGTACAATGTATTGGGATGACAAGTATGGCACGCATAGTGTGTCCCCAGATGTAAGTTTCAATTCAAGAGATGCTTTTCTTAAACTAGATTAAAGACATCTCCACTAATAAGGAATTACACAAATTTTAGAAGGAAAAAACTGACTTTAATGATCTTTGCTGGTTTATCTTCATCTAGGTAATAGCCAATATGAGAGTGTTGATGACAGAAGATTCCAACAATGCAGTTAGTAATTCCTTCCTGCTGGATGATGATTCAAGGTTAGCAGTTACATTCCATTGTGTGATGATTAATTTGACCCTCTATGTTTTGCCATTGTCTTTCTTCTTGCTATTTCAATTTGGAATGCAGTGTTCTGAAAGCTAATTGAAAACATTACCTGGAAAAATGACTTCTCACAACTTTTGTCATTTTGCAGCATTCCATTTTCAGTTGATGACCTATCAAAGTCAATGGAACAAATAGACATTGCTGACATTGAACCACCACCACTTATTCGTGAGAACTCAGGCTTTAGTTTCTTGTTGCCACGTTCAGATTAATCGAACTTGATTCCTGCGATGGATTGGTTCTGTGTCATTCTCACCGTCTCCTTCCAAGATGTAGATTCAACTTCCAACCTTGTTAACTGTGAATGTCCTTATGGTGTTCATTTGTTTTGCTTTACATTAGAAATATTTGTCCGATTTTTCTTTCTACATATAGGTCATTGATTCAATGAGGAATGTCTTTGTTCCCTACTTAGCATAGCTGTCAAAATTTTCGCTCATGTTGTACAATTAGCTGACCTTCTAATCAATGAAAAATAATTCAAGCAGATAACTATTTCCAAATTTTGCAGTCTTTCCAATCCAATCTAATTCGCAGTTTCTCTAAACATTTTCTTCAGTTTATTCTTTTCCATGAATACTGTATTACTGGTAATCAATGCAGGACTTTGAATAAATAAAATATACCATCACAGGCCATCAAGATATCATTACATGATGCACAGCCATTGTTAAAGAGAATATACCACACAATTGGGATTGTCTTAAAAACACTAGACAGAACATGAAATGCTTAAACTAAAACAACCCAGATGTTAAAATGAGATCAAAAACCCAAAAAATGCATACTTTAAGAAGAAAAAAAAATTCCCAGAGAGAGTACCTGAAATGGCTTGATCAAAGGAGGATCACAGAGAGGAGAGACAGAGCTTCCTCAAGATAATCAGAAAAGAATTTGAGGAAGAATTTTCATTTTCGAAGCCAAAAGGTGAAATTGTTTATGTGCAGTGCATTGACCGATCAACAAAAGAATTTAGAATTTGCCTCTTCCTGTGATAACTATCTATTCATAGTAACTGTGAGCTGGAATCTTATTTCATGTTTGCTTATATATGTACCAACACACCTTGCCGATGGTCCATAGTTGTGATCGTATGCAAAAATGGACTTCTGTGATGTTGATAATGCTGCAAATTCAGATTCAAGGAGTTGCTGATAATGGTGGACACTTGCCAAACGGCCACTCTCTTCTATCAGGTTTTTATCATTTTGCTTTACTTCTCCAAACATTACATTATTCAATATTTAGCCATAAATTTATGCATTTCTGATAGGAATATTGCTCTTTAGTCATTTATTTACGTGGAAAATAGGTATATTAGCCAAAAGATTCAACTTTTTCCTGAGAAACCTCAAATAGATTCATTACAGCATGGCTATGTTATTGGTGCTGATACAGATCGGCATTTTACTCCATGGAATCACATTTTAGTCCCCCTCTTGATCGTTATTGTCACATCACATTCATTTACACTGCTAGTACATCTTTTGGGACTTTTGTGAGCATTACTGTATCATGAACTTAGTGCCTTGGATTAGACACCCCTTTGCCTGCTTTATCTAGTCCCTGGTATTCTTCTTCTGGTGCAATTTTGGACTGTTTTTGTTTATTTACAGATGAGACATTCTAGAACTTCTAAATGTGCTTTATCTGATAACTGATATGATACTACATCGAAGATCCTTTTGTGAGACAAATTGGTGAGATTTTCATGTCAAAGTGGATAATACTTTGGATGTGGGTCTCCACAATATGTTAACTTGCTTCCCATCATCAGCTATATGCTTTTGTTGATGAATCTAGTGTTGCATGCTGAGAGCAATTCGCAAAATTTCAAACTTCCCTCTGTCAAATCTGCAATTTTTACTACCTGTATTACTGTCAGTTCTGTTTTTAGTGATTGAAATTTCTCAGTTCTTCTTGCCATGATGAACTTGCTACGTATATTACCAAGTTGCTTCCTCTCTTTCTCTGTAGGCACCTGCTGCAAACTTCTTTTGGCTCGGTCATGGAAACAATGCGTACTGCATCTGGCTGGTTGGAAGCGCAAATGCCGTTGAATCAATCAGTGCTGCACGTCGAGAGAAGAACATTTATAACGTAAGAGATCGGCATGAGATGCGCGACATAAACGTAGAGGTGATTTGTTCTTACCTTCCCTTCTGTACTTGTCTCTTTGCCGGGATTCATGAATAACTCATTTGGGAAACACGCCACTGTCGCGGGGTCAACAGCGTGCTTCTAAAATGTACTCGGATGCAGAAAATTGAATAAATATAGGTAAAGTATTAAAATTTTGTGTCAAAATTATCAAATACAAGGTACTTCTTTAATTTTTATTAAATTCATTCATATATAATTTTTATCAAATTTTAATTCATTTAAATTTTCTTTTTCACATCATGTTATCATGTTGTGTCTAAAATTATTAGATTTACTCATAGGTTATAAATGTGTCAAATTATCCGTAAACTATTTGAATTTAAATCAATAATTATTTAAATTTGATTCATTTATATTCAAACCAAGCTCAAATTACTCGAAAAATGAGTTGAGCCAAGATTGCAACTTGAATAGCTTAATAGCTTAATCAAAAAATTTTCATATATATTTTAAATATTTTATTATTAATTTATCATTTTATTTTTATAATATATTATTAAACAATAACAAATTGAATTTATCAAATAAAACTCAAATTATTCAAAAATTTTGTTAAATCAAACTTGAACTTAAAAAATTATTTAAACCGAATCTTGAACTTTAAATGTTCGCATCTATCTAATCTCAAATTTAATCGGTCTTATAGAATAAAAATTAATTGGACTCTTTTTGTTTGACATCTAATTTGTTCGATTATGAACTGATCAACATTAGTGCATGAGAACAATTTATAATATATTACAATTCTTTTTAAGACACTCGATTATAAATTTATTGGCTTATGTTTATGGCTTGAGTTAGGGTGGATTTGGATGCCCAATTCCCACCAGCACCGTGGGAATAAAACAGAAAGACAATATATTGGGATGGGCGAAATTATTTTTTTGCCCTTAGTTTCAATTTCAATTATTTTTTTATTAAAAATAATATATCTTTAATTATCATTTTATTTTTTTTTAATCTTACTGAAATCAAACGCATTGTTAATCCAAACTCGTGGTGTGAATGAGACATAAATATTTGCAATACTCAAATTTGATTCGAGAAAAACTCAAATTCGATTTTAAAAAATTGAATGTAAATTATAAAAAAAAAATACATTTTGATCCGAATATAAATTTGCCAAAAATATGTATTTAATTTTTAATGTTTATTTTTTAATGGATCAAATATATCATATAATATTTTAATTATTTTTAAAATCATATATATTATTTATATTATTTTAAAAATTTGAAGATAATGCTTAGATAACTTTAATTGTTTTAAATATATTTAGATAATATTTTAATTATTTTATTTCTTTAAATGGATTGAAAAATTGTGGTGAAAAGAAGATAAGTGAAGAAGTTAGTATTATATTAATATACAAAACACCATCAGTATAGTTTTTGACTTTATAAGTGGAGTTAAGATGATGACACATCTCTTTAAAAATAGTAAGAAAATAAAAAAAATAAAATAAAGCATATGTTATCATCTTAATGTTACTTGTAGTGTAAAAAAATCTACAAATAGTGTATTGAATAATTATCCGTTAGTATTTTATTTATCTTAAAATATTTAAGATATTTAAGATATCTTGTTAGTTTTGACTAAGGTAAATACTACGATAATAAAAGTTTATGTTATTTAAAAAAATATCCATATAAGGGCCCACATCAACACAACTTATTAGATTTGCTTATATCTTACAATATATATATATATATATATATATATATATATATATCTTATAATTAATAAATTAACATGATATTTAATAAATTTCAAAAGTAAATAAAAATAAGAATATTTGTTTATTCAAATCCAAATTCAAATCTAAATCCAAATTAAATTCAAGAGAAAAAGCATTGAAAAAAAATATAATTTTTATTTAAATTATGGTATATAATCATATTATTTAAAAATTAAATATTTATTATATATCGTATATATAAATTACATAGTTAATATTTATTTTAATGGATTTATTAATTATTTCGATATAAATTATTTATGTTTTAATAATGATCATTCAATATAATTATAATAATAAATTATTATATTTTAATAATATAATTAGGTATATTATTTGAATAAAAAATATATTCCACGGTCTATTTTGGATAAAGGGAACAAATTATTTAATTGAAAGAGAGAATCTCTTTATGCCCATAAACAAATGGATTTCAGAATCTAAACATTAGTCCCCAAAAAAACCCGAAATAAAAAAAATATCTAAAACCCTAAAATAAGATATCTTTCAACAGTCAAACGGCAAAAGTCAATCATCTCAACTCCCAAATCTTCATCCAACGGTCCAGATTCCACGACCCCCAAAATAAAAAATCCCTAAAAAAACAAATTATAAACTAAAAAAATTAAAAATAAAAAAATCTGCAAAGTTTTTCTGCTTTCTCTCTCTAAAACCCAATGGAACACAATGAAACTCAACAACACTACTTCACCACCAACACCTCCACCACTGTCACCACCACTCCGTCACCCACCAATGGGCTTCTTCCACCTAATGAAAGTGGAGGGTCCCACCACATGCTGTACCCTCACTCCGTGCCTTCGGCAGTTACGTCGCCCTTGGAGCCTGCTCGGAGGAAGAGAGGGAGGCCCAGGAAGTATGGCACCCCGGAACAGGCCATGGCCGCTAAGAAATCGGCGTCGTTGAGCTCAAAGGAGCGGAGAGAGCAGCAACAGCCGTTGGCTCTTGGTGCCGGCGGTGGTCCGCTTTCTGGGTCTTCTAAGAAGTCTCAGTTGGTTGCATTAGGTGGGTGTTTTTGATAAAAGTTTATTACTTTTGGGCGCCCTTTTGTGAATTTGATGATTTTTCGGAGGACTTCGTTGCAAATTTAGTGAAAATTGAGAGGGTTTTTGGTGCATTGTGATGGGAAATCATGGCTCTGTTTGCTCTATGAGGCTGTTTTTGAAAAAAGATTCTACTTTTGATACTTTCTTTTTTCAATTGAGAGTTTTTTATATCAAATTTGTTGGAATTGAGAGGGTTTTGATGTATTGCGTGTGAAAATATTGCCTTTGTTTGGTCTATTTGCCTTTGTTCCTGCATCTGTTGTCAAATTTAGAATTTGTTACGTTTTTTGATTTAGTATATTCTTGAAGGCCTTTGATTTCAGAGGCTTAGGTTGTAAAATTCTAGAATTTGTGATGGTTTTACAACACTTTTGTAAAACCTTTTTTTGCGGAGGGAAAAAGATATAACTTTAATCCATGTGGATGACGTTCTTGCACTATGTGCATACCTTGTCTTAAATTTCTATACTAATTTGTCTTAGTTCATTTCTCAGTAGTCCTCTTTATCTTCCTATGCTAAGAGCTTTAATTGTTCTAAGTGCAAATCAACTTGCATGGTTGCATTGATTCATTTTCAAAGCTCAACCGGTTTGCTTTTAGCTAGAAGGTGGTATATCTACATATGTTTAGTTCATATTCCTATTTTTGGTTGATGCAGAATATTGTGTATATGAATCATCCATTTGTTTCGTGTATGAATGCCTTTTTTCCTCTGCAGACATTGCATGTTTCATTTGGTTGTATGCTGTTTGGTTATCAAGTAGGTTGAGTTATCATTTGCTTTGATAAGGTTTTCAGTCTCAGTTAGATTCTTATGTTGTGCTCTTTCTACCCTCTCTCTAATTGATGTAGGCAATGCCGGTCAAGGTTTTACTCCACATGTTATCAACGTAGTTGCAGGAGAGGTATGGTGCTCATTATTGTTGGAAGCTTTTATTAACACTTCAGATATGCTGTATACATATCGTGGGGAACATATATTCTTCCATACTAATTTCCTTGTAAATTTAAATAATTTGTTAAAATGTGATTTGTGCATAGTCCAATAGTATCAAAAAGCTGTTCTCTGCGTTTTCTTAAAGGAAAAATTGACATAGTTTGACTTTTTGTCACATCTTAAAGTTAGGTTTTTAGGCACGTTTCAATTATATAGAATATCCCATTGGTTATACCTTATTTGTAGATGATAATATAGTTTAAAATCAGAATAGACATAATCGTTAATAGAGGAGAAGTTGGAAAATTATCAATGGCCAAAAACTGAGGGGTTTTTTTTTTTTTTTTGTGTAACTGTGTTTCTGATATCAAATCCTTATATTTTTCAAGGTTATGAATCATTACAAACAATTTGAAGCCATGATAGTTATTGTTGAAAGTTTCATGAGAATATATCTGATATTTCCACTTGGTTCTATTTCTTTATTATTTTCCTGTTTGGAGTTGAGAGTGGTTATAAGGGATGGGAGTTAAGGCATTTAGCATACGCGAATAGATTGACAGTGATTTTTTTTACTGTTTCACCTTTTTGTACTAATTTTCTGATTATTTATCCTTTAGAAAATGATGCATGAATCCTTTTACATTGGTGTATGGAGAAAATGATCTATTTCTGAAAAGACTCTAGCCGATCTAGCAATTGGCATGCCTTCATTAAACTGGATTTAGTAATCGGTTATCTCAAGAAAAGTGGAAAGAAGGGAAAGGAATTCAGTCCTTTCAGCTCTCTTTCTCTCTGGGGAATGATAGGACACCAAGCATCTATAGGTGTCTTCACTCATCTGATACAATGCAGAAGAGACAATTATTGTGATTTCATTCAGTTCTCGGCTGTTAGTTTTTGGCAAGTCAAGTTAAGCCATATTTGTTTTCTTTTCGTTGATCTTTTTTATGGAGAGTGAGAGGTTGGTGCACATTCTGTCATTCACCTTTGTCAAAGAATCCTTTATCGATTTCTGTGCTCTTGGTTAGTATAGGTGTTCAATGCAGTGGTTTTGTGCCTTATAAGCAATGTCATGAGTGTACTTTTTTTTTTATTATTACGAATTTCATTTACAACAGTCTTGATTCTTGTGGTCTTATATCAACTGTGCAAGGTCAAGATGCAGTGTTGTTTTTATATGTAAATCAAGTTGTTTTCTTGCCTTCTTGATGTGATATGTTGATCCAATTAGGATGTTGGCCAAAAATTAATGATGTTCATGCAACAAAGCAAGCGTGAAATGTGTATATTGTCTGCATCTGGTGCGATATCTAATGCATCTCTCCGCCAGCCAGCAACATCAGGCGGTAACATTGCGTATGAGGTAACCATTTTTTTCCCTTTTTATTCTAATTATTTTATATCAACAAGATAGCCCCATGTTTATATGGTCTGTAATCCTTAAATTGGAATTGCATTTTTCAAAGGAAAAAAATATACACACACACAAAAAAAAAAGAATCAAGTTTTGTTAGAAAAGCTCGTATTACTTCTAAGAGCTGGGAGAGGATCTGGTGTTATCTAAAACAAGGTTTAGAAAAGTTGTTTCGTGTAAAAAAAAGGATAAAGTTTGCAAGGAAAAGAAGGATGGCTAAGTTTGTTACTTAATACAAAGTAAATAAGGGATTAAAGAAAAGTGCATGTACGTGTGTGTGTGTGTGTGTGTATTCAATCATCATCGGAAACTTATTTGCTAATTATTAAAGTCCAGTAATGTTGGGTTATCCATAATATAATAATTCTCCCAATTGGGGAAAAGACAAATTTGCCAAATGCTGGGTAGTTAGAAGCTATTTTTACATACCCAAGGGTTGTGGTTCAGTTGGCAACGTAGATTGAATTTGTGGGAAGAACTCTCGGGTTCGATTTTCATTAAACACATCTTTGGGGAGGGGTGAAGAGTCTTAACTGTGACTAAACTTCAAACAGGATTAGTTTCAGACCGTTAAAACGGATGAGGATACTTGTTAGTCTACAACAAAAAAAAGAAGCTATTTTTACATAAGCTGATTTGTAATCATATTTACAATTTCAAATCTGGGGCTCACCATAGCTATGCCACCATTGAATTATGAAAAAAGGAGAGACGGCTATCCATAATTTGTTACTTTTAGGATCAGGTAATATTTCCTTGTATGAGTTATGAAAACTATTTATTATGATGCCAATGCCATTGCCATGCCCGTATGTGCTTGCCTCGATTTTAGTTTCTTTTCCCACTTTAACAATGTTCTCATTTCTTTGAGAACTAGACAAAACTTGCAGCTTATTTGCCTAGAATATTCTTATTTTTACTGTCAAGATATGATTTGTATCCTGGTTGATATGAGATATTAGGGCCGGTTTGAGATCATTTCACTCTCTGGTTCTTATGTTCGAACTGAAATTGGGGAGAGGACTGGTGGGCTTAGTGTATGTCTATCAAGTGCAGATGGCCAGATTATTGGTGGAGGAGTTGGTGGACCTCTAAAGGCTGCCGGCCCGGTTCAGGTACTATTATTATTATTATTGTTATTTGGGGAAGGGGATTAGAACCCACTTCTTTGAGCAGGGTATACTTGTATTGACCATTGAGCCTGATGCTCAGGTACACTATTATTTAAAATATACGAGTGATATAAACAAAATTCTGGGTAATCACACCATATATTTCTTGGGATTTTATCATTTATGTTGGCATGAAAGCAAACAAGAAAAAGATTCATCAGATTATTTTCTTTAAGAATGTTTAGTTGTCAGTTACTTTTTGTCAATGTCATAACAGTTTATTGCTTCTACAGGTTATTGTTGGTACATTTATGATTGACAACAAGAAGGATGTTAGTGCTGTTGCGAAAGGTGATTCCTCTGCTAGCAAGTTGCCATCTCCGGTTGGTGGGACTCCAATATCTAACGTCGGCTTTCTCTCAGCCTTTGAAACTTCAGGAAGAAATCCAATTGGCGGAAATGATGATCATCAAAGTTTCGGAGGAAGTCATTTCATGATGCAACCACGGGGCATGCATGTGGCACCTCGGCCCACAGATTGGAGGACTGCTTTAGATAATAGAACTGGTTTCGAGTTAACAGGTTAGAGTCTTGCACATGCATATATATATGAATGCATGCTCTCACACAGCAGGAAATACTGAAACTACATGTCTATTGCAGGAAAAACAGGTCACGGAGCTCGTCAATCTCCAGAAAACGGGGGCTATGATCAGATTGCAGATTAGATGATTGTTTTGTCATAGATATTTAAGTCAACTTTTTTACAAAGAGCTAATTGATGTACAACTCCTTGGCCGTTGCACCTTTTCCGGAGTGTTATATGATAAACCTGTACAGGTCGGCCCGTTCCTCTTTTGTTAGTTTTTTTTTTTTTGGTGAATACTCGTTTGTTAGTTGATACTGATTAGATTATGCACCATAAAGTAAGGAGATGGCCTTTGGAAAACCCTAGTCCTTTGCCAAATTGTTTAAATGCTTTCTACTTATTGTTGCTGATAACTTTCCTCTCTGAGTTTGAGTTACATAAATCCTCCCTGGTTTAGGGGAATGGTGGGAGGGGAGGCTAATCACACACAACGTTAGTGATAACACATGACATTTAGTCTGAGAACTACTGATTGTTCAAGACTTTTAAACAAGTTGTGGTTTAGATTTGATATATGGAAACAACAAAAAAAAGGTAACATGAAAATGATATGGGTTAAATTTTGATAAAAATTAATTTATGTGATGAGTTGAAACGGGTTTTGGTATGATAATTTTTGTGTTTTATGTGATACGATTATAATTTGTTATAACACAGAATACGAAATATGTACATGAATTGATAGGTTTTCTTCAAAGTCTGAAAGCGTGACATATTTGGCATCTTTGTGCACATAAGTCAATTGATGTTGAAGGAATAACTTTGTTTCCATCTTTTTCCTCCTTTCTTACTCATTGTATGTTAGACAATGTGCTATCTCCCTGTCTGCTCATTTTGAATTTTCTCCTCAGACTGAGCATTTATTGAATGTGAATAGAACAAGTGTTCATACACTCGTGATCAATCATAAGATGGCATGTGCAGATCCTTAAAAATAAATATTAATAAAATTTTTAAATATATTTTTAAAAATTTATACATTTTTAGATTTTATTTATTAATGAAGTATCATTTTATAGTTAATTATATAAAAATTATATATTATTAATGCATAATATATAATTTCATAAACAAATCCCAGAATTTGACTTGAGAATGGACCTCAGATTTGGGACTAAACAATTCTCTTCAATTATTGACCTTTGTTTCCAAATGTGAAACAATCCTTGTAAAACATATGAACTCTATCGTCTTATGTTAAAGATGCCGTGTTAATGGGTTTAAGCGTTAAGTTCAACGGCAATAATCTATAGCTTGAGAATAATCTCTTAGCTCGATTGGTTAAAAAAAAAATTGTAATATATTATAAAATTTGAATTTAATTCAAGCAATTTCATTTTACCCTCAATTATAAAAAAAAAAAAGTGTTAAGTTCAATTATAGAGACATGTATTTTCATTCAAGAAACGAATTCGAATTTTTTTCTAGAAATAAGAAAATGTCATGTTATTACATAAAGTATATATTATGAATTATATTTTATGCATTCTTAGTATATAAATCATAACATGTAATTTCATTAATTTATAAATTTTAAAATGAAAATTTTTAAGAATAAATAATATTAACTTTAATAATTAATGAAGTATTAAGATATAATTTGATAACAACATATGAGATTTGTGCACTAAAAGAACATCAAAAATGAATTCATATATTATAAAGTACAATTTTTATTCCCCTTTATTTATTTCATCACCAACAATCAAATATTGTAGCGTCCAAAAAGAAAAAAAATCTAAAAGAAATGTCCAAAAATAAAAACCAAAAAGTCAAAACAAGAGTCATTGCCTTTATGGATAGGGCAAGTGATGCATATCAAAATCAAATGAAAATTAAATGCTAATAATAAATAAAGTGTTCTAAAAATCTTTAGATGTAAAAATAATACAACTAATAAGATTTTGATATATTTCATAAAATTATATATTTTTATTAGATATTTTTCTATTCGGAGGTGCATATGAAAACTTTGTGCTCATAAGCTATTTTGGTTTATTGTCTAGTTGAGCTTAAGATCGAATAGTTTATGTTATTGACCAAATCGAGTTTTAATATATTGATATTCGACTTGAATAATTTACAAATGTAATTTAACATTTTTATTTTGATATATATTTTTAGTTTAATTATTAATTTATAATTCCCTTTAATATTTATAAAATTTTATTAAAAATATTTCAATCCAAACTCAAGTTCAAATACAAATATTCAAATTTGAAATTGAACATAAATCGAATTCATCTTTTATTTGATAAAAGAATTTAATCTAACAAACTTGAATAATTCATTTTTTATCTCGAGCTAAACTCAAATTAAAATGTAAAACTCAATTAAATTTGAACTAAATTTTAAACTTCAAACTTCAAAATCAAACTCAAAATTTTCAACATAACAACTCAACTTCACCCTAGTACGTTCCATCCTTCCAATGTCTAAAAATATCCGAACCCTAATCCATATCTAAATCTAAACCCAAACCAAATCAACATCACGTGAGCCACGTGGTTAGTGTTCCACTGTTCCTTGCAAGTTTCAATTTCATGCACCTCCAACTCGTCATGAGTCAACCCACCGAGTCTCATCTAGATAACTGCCCAGTGCCCACCAATGCTTCTAACGCTCGATATTACCACGTCGGCAAAGCAGTCCATGTGATCTACAGCGTCCGATCAAAACCAATCGGACGGTCAGAAAAAATAAGCACAACTCGATTCTCTTACCAATAAAATGTAATAATAATTTTTTTGTTTATTTTCATTGGGAAATGTTAGAATAAATCACTTTTTATAACATTTTTAACATTTTCACTCTCAAAATGTCACACCACATTAAATGTGAAAATTGAAACAGGTAATTTGTGTTTGTAAATTTTTACTTTCTTTTCTATCAATAAAAGCATATGTCGATTTCAATTTTTTTTGTTATAAGGGAAATATTAAATAATTGAGATGGAAGTGTTTGGGTTTGAACCTAAGATTTACAATATGCTATAACTCATCTTTAGCCATTAGACGAAGAGGTTGTTGGCGATTTCAACTTTTTTTTTGGTTATACCGTTTTCAATTTTTACATTTAATGTGATATGATTCTTGAGAGTAAGAATGTTAAAAATAACAGTAAAAAATGACTCCATCTAACATTTATCCATATGAATAATTAATAACACATCCGTAAAGTTTTAAAGACCCCTTACTAAAAAAATACTATCACTAAATTAATAAATTTGTCCATATCGATAACCATCAATTTTTTTAAAATTTGATTTTTATTTTGGTAAATTTTCATGGACGTTAATTTTAAATTTTAATTTATTGTGACATTTAAGAAACATATTTTTTTTAAATTAAGTAATTTATATATTTAATTTTGAGTATTAATTTATGTTGGCTCTTATAGGCAATACTGAGAGGGGGTGAATCGGTTCTTAGCTAGCCTTAAGCCTGTTTTTTCAATTCTTCTGAATTCTCTAGCCTATATGAATATTTTCTAAGTTCTCTAGGTTATTCAATCATGCAATATAAATTCAAAGCAATAAACATAAATATAATTGTAAATAAAGAGAGTAGGGAAAGAGAAATGTACGCAAGTGATTTATAGAGGTTCGGCAACCTTGCCTACGTCCTCTACCTTGAGACGCTCCCAAGGTTTTTCTCCAAATTCACTAACTTGAATTTGTGTTTACAATCTCTCTTTTCAAGGCTCAAGAGAAACCTCTCTCTTTTTCTAGACTCAAGAGAAACCTCTTCTCCCTCTTTTTCTAGGCTAAAGAGAAACATCCCTCTTTTTCTAGGCTAAAGAGAAATATCAATTGTTACTAATGGTTGACTTAGGCATTTTGCATGAATCCAAGATCTATGTGTAGTGTGTTCATGTCAAGAAAATAATCATTCTAAAAATGCAAGAACACAACACATATCATCAAATATGCATATGGATTAATTAAACATTAGCACACTATCATAAAGTATTAATCCATATTCATATTCACAACATTATACCACATGGAAGATACAAAAAGTCAAGGTATTCAAGCAAACACATTTTCTTCCATGAAACTAAAGAATCCTATGCTCAATTTTTCATTCAAGATCTTAACCAATTATGAGCAAGGAAAAATTCAAAATTACCATTTTAATCAATTAAGAGTCATATCCCTAGTTGTTATCATCATTTAACGTTCTAGAGGGTATATGCTATTTTAACTAAAATGATTTTGCCTAAGTGAATCAATATTATCAAGCTAAAATATATTTTATCATTAAAATCCATAACTATGAGTGAGGTTAAGCACATAATATCATGAAAACAACTATTCTCATCTCATAGGCATGATTATTGATTCAACTTAAGTAAACATGCATGTTCAACATCAAAACAATCAAGATACAATGCATGTATATCAATAATTGGTGTTGTCATTAAAGCCCAAGTTCTTTACTAAAATTTAAGTACATGGATGATAAAGTTTCATGCATTTGAACTTTTAGGATCCATTTACCATCACTAATTATAAGCCAAGGAAAATTATGACCTTATACCAATTGTTGAATTTGCATTTGAAATCAATCCTTAAGGTCAAGTTTTAATTATTCTTCCACTAGATGTATAATTATCATGTAACCTATAGTGGAGTAGTTGAGTCAAGCTAATAAATATAATCTTATAAGCATGCTTGACTAAGATGAACAAAAGGAATGAAGAATATTCATTATGCACAAGTTCATCAAATTCTCAAATCATTGAAATAAATCTCAAAATTATGTTTAAGCATTCATTGAAAGTATATTTCAAGATTATTTCAAGATTTATGTAATTCAGGACCATCTTTAATGAGAAAACTGGTTTTGCACTTGTGAGCTCAAGAAAAATGATATTGATTGTTGAAAGTGATACCATTTGTTGGAAATGATATTAATTGATAGAGTTGAGGCATGATATCAATGCAAAATGGATTTTCATAGTTTAAAGATCATAAAAAAGAAGTTAAAACAATGAATTTTAAGTTGAGAAGAGAGAAAGTATCAAAACAATGAAAAGTTCTTCTCAATTTCGGTTGAAAACATGCAGGAAAGCCTTTTCTGGCCTGGGGGGATCGATCCCTTTAGGAGGGGGATCGATCCCTCATATGTTTCTTGCAGATTCTACAGTTGTTTTGACAGAAAATTGAACTTGTGAGGTACCAAAACTCCGTTTTTGAGTAATTTAAGTCCAAGTAAGGGTTTAAATATTTGTAAAACATGATTTTGGACTTGTATGAATGAAAAACATGAATGAAAAACCATTTTACAAAAGATTTTGCAATTTTGGAAGAATTTTCACAATAAAATGCAATTTTGGCCTCAAAGGAGGTCATTTTGAGAGTTAAGCATATTTTGACAAAACTAAAGCATTAAAAACCACAAATATGCCAAAACAAACTTGTTCACATAGATTTTAAGCACATATAACATCAAATCATCATTCTTGTGAACATTATGCCATGATTTCCAACATACAAGTTCTTCATTAATGCACATGACATGGCATTTTGCATAAATGACACATTTGGTAATTTGAGGCAAGTAAATACATTTTCAACACATAGAAAACATGCTCAAATTCCAGAATTCATTTCAAAAATCATAAATCATGCCTTTCATCCAATCATCAAGAATTGCCCATCAAACACTCAACAACCATTTATCATGCCTTTTTGCTCAATCACAATGCATCATTAATCATCAACCAATTTTCTCATCAAAGCATAACTAATCAAATAAAAAGTTTAAGGAGTAAGGAATTAAGCTTACAAAACTCCTTTGCTTGAGTATGCTTTGCCTTGAATTGTTGAGTCCACCTTGAGCTATCCTTTGAAGAATTGTTGTGATCTTGTCAAAGATGGATCCTCAAGCTTTTCCTTTTTCTCATTGGCACAAGCAATCTCCATATAGGTGTGTAGAGCATTCAAACCCCATTGTTTCTTTGTAACTCCATGCTCAACACTCCTACAACAAACACATTTTCAAGCATGCTTTGGTACCCAAATTTTCTTGGGTCCATGAGAGTTAGTGCAAATAATTTTTGATCCTTTTGGGATCCATTTCAAGCACAATTCATCATTATTTATTGCATGCTTTGGCATCCACATCTTCCTAACCACTTTTCCTCTAAAGGTAGTTTTTTTATATGTGCATGCTTGTGAGGAGTGGCCTATCCTATTACATAGTGAGCATGTGAGAGATGTATCAAGCATAGTATTTTTGCTCACAAGGAAATTCTTTAGATGAGTTTCTTTTTGTATTGCATTATATCCTAACCCATCTTTGTCAAAGAAAGCTCTTTGGGTCTCAAGCATGTGATCTAATTTTTGTTGACCCATATAGAACCTAGTAAATGAGTTATGCAAATTTGTATTCTTTTCATTTAACTCATTTATCTCTAAGTTAGCCTTTTCTAATTTCTTTTCAAATTCTAGCTTAGCATTTGTCAAGGCTTCATTCTCTATTTTTAATTTAGCAATGATTTTCTTATATTTGGAGTTCATGCATTGAAATTCATTTGCTAAATCATTGAAGGCATTTTGTAATTCACTAAAGGTATAATCATTATCTTCACTAGAACTACAACTAGCCTCATCATCGCTAATGGCCATAAAGCATGAGTACGCTACCTCTTCATCTATATTTTCCTCATCGGAGCTATCACTATCGCTCCATGTAGCCACAAATGCTTTCTTCCTAGGTTTCCTATCCTTTTTTTTCCTAAGTAAGGGGCAATCTAACTTAGTATGACCCGGTTCATTGCACTCATAGCATACTAAAGGGTCTTTTTCTTTTCTACTTGACTCTTCTCTTATTAGCCCTCTTCTTTGGAGTCTCCTATCATTCTCTCTCTCTTTCATTCTCATAAATCTATTAAATATTTTGGCAAACATTGCCATTTCCTTTTCTTCCTCATTTCCACTCTCATCACTATCATATTCAATAACCTCATAAGTGGAAGACTTAAGTGCTATCCCTACTTTCTTTGAAGGCTCTTCATTTCTTTTTAATTTCATCTTATATGTAAGTAGAGACCCCATAAGCTCATCTAGAGACAAGGCATTTGGATCCTTAGACTCTTCTATTGCGGTTACCTTTGCCTCCTAAGACTTAGGCAAGCTATTCAAAATTTTCTTTACCATTTCAACATTGGAATAAGCCTTGCCTAGAGCCTTAAGTCCATTAATTATATCATTAAATCTAGTGAACATTTCGCTAATGAACTCATTTTCTTTCATCCTAAATAGCTCATAATCATATGTGAGCATTCCTACTTTGGTTTCTCTAACTTGATTGGTCCCTTCATGTGTGATGGCTAATTTGTCCCATATTTGCTTGGCATTCTCACATAATGATACTCTATTATACTCATTGGGACCTAAAGCACAAAACAGGGTGTGCATAGCCTTGGCATTCATTTGTGCCAATCTCATGTCATTTGTGTCCCACTCATCCTCATCCTTAGGGACATCTTTTCCATCTACTTTCTTCATGGGAATTCTAGGACCATTCACTATAATTCTCCACACTTCATAATCATTTGATTGTACAAATAACATCATTCTAGTTTTCCAATATGAATTATTTTCACCATTGAAGAGTGGAGGTCTAACTAATGATTGTCCCTCTTCTCCTAGGGGTGTGCCTACATTCAAGTGAGTCATTTATGATCGTTTTGTTCGATAGAAGTTAGTCTAAATCAATCTCGAGCCCAAGCTCTGATACCAATTGTTGGCTCTTATAGGTAATACCGAGAGGGGGGTGAATCGGTTCTTAGCTAGCCTTAAGCCTGTTTTTTCAATTCTTCTGAATTCTCTAGCCTATATGAATATTTTCTAAGTTCTCTAGGTTATTCAATCATGCAATATAAATTCAAAGCAATAAACATAAATATAATTGTAAATAAAGAGAGTAGGGAAAGAGAAATGTACGCAAGTGATTTATAGAGGTTCGACAACCTTGCCTACGTCCTCTACCTTGAGACGCTCCCAAGGATTTTCTCCAAATTCACTAACTTGAATTTGTGTTTACAATCCCTCTTTTCAAGGCTCAAGAGAAACCTCTTTCTTTTTCTAGGCTCAAGAGAAACCTCTTCTCCCTCTTTTTCTAGGCTAAAGAGAAACCTCCCTCTTTTTCAAGGCTAAAGAGAAACCTCCCCTTTTACAAGGAATGATTTTGTTTACAAGTGGTGCAATCAAAGAAGGCCTCTAAGTAGGCAAATGATTACAGAAATTTGGCACAAAGAAAAAGCCTATACAAGATTTGTGCTAAGCAATACAAGGAATAAGAGAATGATAGATGATGAAGACTTTGGAGCTCTTGATTTGTTGTTTGAGGCTTATAGATTTGAGGAATATGAGATTTGGAGTTGCTGAGTGGTTCATCTTAGTTCCTTTAGCTTCTAAGCCTCTATTTATAGTCTCTTGGATGTATTCTAGCCGTTGGGTGGAGCCAAATCTCGAATATTACCGTTGTCTCACAAAAATTAGCCGTTATAGGCTATTTTCGGGCAAAGGGATCGATCCCTTTCCATAGGGGATCGATCCCTTTTGTCTAGAATCTTGATTCTGGGCTTCAGGGACCTTGAGAAGACTTTCTGCCAAAAAAGGATCAATCTTTTTCCTTAGGGGATCGATCCCATGCTTCCAGAATGAGTTTTTCCTGCACTTTTGGGTTAGAAATGATATGGCTTTTGATTTTAATTCAACCCAAAACATTTATAAACTTTAAGGGAGTTTTTCTTGACTTTCTCAAATGAAAATATTGTCCAAGAAATCATCAAGTGATTTTCTAAAATATTCAAAACATTTATAAAGTGTTAAGACCAATAAGAGTATGCATCATTAAATCATGGTCTTAATGTTTGATATGAACACTTGAAATGTATTGAGAAAATCATGTGTGATAAGACAAATTTACAATATGAATTAAAACATTAAAACTTACTTAAGTTTTTGTCATTTCAAAATATATATGACAATTTAAAGCTAAAAATTTAAAAAAGTCATCTTTATTTTTAGGTTTTACTTAATAAAAAATGATGAAGAAAAAAATTTACTAATTTAATAATTAAACTACAAAAATAAGAAAACGAATATAAAACTTAATTATTACATTAACAAAATTTTCACCATCATTACTCACCACTTACTATCTTTCTTAGTATGAAAATTCTCGTATGAGAATTTGAATTTCATTACTATTTATGTTGAAGGATCTATATTTAAATCATAGATTTATAAATGATGCACTAACAGTAAATAGTCTCTATACATTATCAATATACAAAAGATTGACATCTAATCAATAAATTCTTATGAGGAAATTAAAAAAAATTATTTATATTTATTTTTAAAAGCATAACATATTTTTATTTTGCATATTTATAAAGTATCAACTTTTGGTGTATTGATAGTATATAAGATTATATACTATCTGTAGACACCTAATTTTGTCCGAATTTTTCTTTATGTTTAATTTTCAAATTAGTTAATTAATTAAAAAAAACAAAAAATTAAAAAAAATTAAAATAATAATAATAATTAAAAATTAAAAAAAAAGGGGAAAGAACTGGTGCCGTGCACGGCACCAGTTCCTGCCAGCCACCAACCCTGCAACCCCATTCCCCTTCCTGCCAGCCACCAACCCTGCAACCCCATTCCCCTCCCTGCCTACTCCACTCATTACCGACAGAAACCCTAATCCCCTCTACAAAAATCGACCATTTTGGTCACTGTCGGGAGGACCCTCAACCCCAAAACCGAAGCTCTCCCCACTGACCAAGCTCTCCCCATTCACCCGAGAACCACCAGACCCGACCCCCCTTTGTCAACCGAAAACCCAAAATAGCCCTACATCTAAACACACACCCATCTGCAAAAGAAAAAACGACAACAAACAACCAACAGCAAACCAAAATCACAAGCCAAAAACCATCCGAAACCATCAACAAAAAAAAAAACAAAACACAAAAAAAAAGAGGGAAAGGTTCTCGGAGAGAGCCAGATCTGGGTGGTTAGGAGGCTTTTTAGGAGAAACGGGAGCCGGATTCGGGCTTGGGAGGTTGAGAGCCTCCGGAAAGTGTCTCCCTTTTTTATTTTTGGCCACCGCCGACGGCGGCCGACGGCGGTGCACGGCGGTCCGGCGACTGCCGGAAATCGCCTGGGGGGGAAGAGCTTCAAAGCTCTGAAATTTTTTTTTTTTTGAAGAAGAACGAAAAAATGAAGAAAGAAAAAAAGATAGGTTTTTATAGTTAAAAAAAAAAAAAAAAGGAAAGCCGGCGACCCGCGCGCGACCCGGGATCCGACCCGGGATCCGCGCGCCCGACCCGAGGAAGGAGAGGAAGACCCGCGCGTTGACCCGACGCCCGACCCGCGCGTGACCCGATCCGCAACCCGTCCGTGGCTTGTGTCCGGCCCAGCAATTCCAGCCCATTCCAAGTGCTATTGGGCTTTGACTTTTGGGCCAAGTTCAAAGGGCTCCTTTGGGTTTTAAAACCCAATTAACATTGGTATTTTTTTTTTCTAGCCTTTTTATTTTTATTATTATTATTATGTTTTTAGTATTATTATTATTATTATTATTATTATTATTATTATTATTATTATTATTATTATTACTGTTGTTGTTATTATTATTATTATTGTGTTTTATTGTTATTATTATTATTTTAGGAAAATGTGTGGATTATATATGTTAAATAATAAATTTTGAAAGACACATGGTTAGTAGATATATTATATAAATATATATATTTTTATAAATATGAATAAAGGAAGTATGAAAACTATATATTTTTCATTTATTATATTATTCAACAATGTTAAAATTAAATATTTCCGATGATGGGATGCTACGGAAGTCACAAGTAGTGATTCCTAGCTGATCCCTAGGTGAGAAGAGTCGTACTAGATGTTGCCAAAAGTATTGGAATATTTAGTATGATTTTTCAATAATTTAATTTTTTTTTTTTGTTAAAAATAAATTTTTAAAAGAAAATTAATAATAAATTTTATAATTCAATTAAATGAATTCCCGATGATGGGATGTTACGGAAGTCACAAGTAGTGATTCCTAACTGATCCCTAGGTGAGAAGAGTCGTACTAATTATTGCCAAAAGTATTGGAATATTTAGTATGATTTTTCAATAATTTAAATTTTCATATAAAAAGAAAATGAATAAGTTTTTCTAAAACAAAAATATATAAATAAATAAACAAATAAATAAGGAAATTTAAAATTAAAAATTCATTTGCATCATATATTATCTGTTTGCATCATATGCATTCATGATAATTTTCGAAATGGGTGTGAGCTTTTCCGAGGATGAGATTCTGTAGAAGTCACAAGTAGTGATTCTTAAGAAATCTCTAGGTGAGGAAAATTATTTCGAATGTTGCCAAAAGTATTGGGGTATTCGATTTAATTATTCGATACAAAAGGGTTCATACTCACTTTCGATAAATAAAATCTAACATTTTTCTTTAAAAAAAATAGAAAAAAATAATGTTGATAAATAATAAAATGCTTCAAAAATGGAATAAAAAGAAATTAAGTTTAAATATTAAATTGAGACCATTTTATTAAAACAAAAAGGATAACACATGATTATTATGGTACCGTTTTTAACGGGCGTCATGGGGGTGCTAATCCTTCCCCACGCGTAACCGTACCCCCGAACCCAACTTTGTTTTCGCAGACCAAAAATTTGTCTTTTTAATAAAACTTAATTAATTTTGAGATTTTATTAAAAAGATAAATATTTTTAGGTGACCAATCACACCTAGTAAAAAAGATTGGTGGCGACTTCCATTTTTGTTTTTAAACACTTGTTTTTTTAAATCGTCGAGCGCGAAGCCGTTACGACAGCTTGGCGACTCCACTGGGGACGCCTTTTGAGGGTCAAGCCATTCATTAATCATGTGTTATCCAAAGTTTTAATTTAATAGTCTTGATTGATATTTAAACTTAATTCACTTGGATTTTGAAAATAATTTTGTTTGCATTTGCATTCTATGTTATTTATTTTATGTTTTATATTTGTATATACTTGTTGTTAATAAATTGTTGAGACATTTAGGATAGAGATAATAATTTAATTTGAGTTTGATGTGTTCCCTCATGCACACACTTGCACTTGCATTTGCATCACAAGAGCTCTATACCCGGGTTCAGTCCTTATTAGGAGGGAGTAGAGTACCTTTGCTCTCGTGAGGTAATCACCTCCGCAATGGCAAGCGAAATACTCCCACTCAAATTAAATCTTACTAGTCCAGTGTGGATGACAGTGAGGTATAATTTGAGAACCTTTAGATATTCATCTCCCAACCCAGCATGTAAAAGGCCCTAAGAAGCCGATCCTAGCTAGAGCCATGTCCGATTTTTGTAGAAATTATCCCAAAATTAGGACACACGAGGGAACATTTTTACTATCTTTTTCATACCATGACTCTGACATTTTTCAAATTCATGCCTTTAGAAATAAAAAAATAAAAAGAAATCAAGAGGTGTTTTTTTTTTCTTTTTTGTCATTTTCAAAATAAAATTTACAAGTTTACAAAAAAAAAAAGGAAAAAAGAGAAAATAAAGTTTTATCTGTTTTTTTTCCTTTTTGAGAATAACATGGAAATATTCTTTGTTCTCTAATACTATCTGAAAGAAAGAAATGATAATGTGTGTGTGTGTATATATATATATATATATATATATATATATATATATATTATTTTTTGAAAAGTTATGCATAGATTACATAAAAAAAAATTTTGATAAAAATAAAAGGTAAATTCATTGTCACAATCCTTTAAAAATAATCTAGAAAAAGGGGAGGTTAAAGAGAATGCGTCATGGAGTGAAAATAAGAACTTTTAAAAAAAAAAGAGAAAAAATCCATTCTTTTCAAAAAAAAAAAAGAGAAAAGAGAAAAAAAAAAGAAGAAAGAATCATCATACTCTAGAATTAAAGTAAAAAATGAATTCATTCATTGAATTTAAATAAGAGAAAATTTTGATTCTTTAGCATGTCATATTTCATTACATTAATGCATTCACATAACATAATAAGGAGAGTATTTGTCTTTTTGGAATAAAAGAGGTCAAAGATATGGGAGATCAATTAGAAGCTAGATTTGCTATTTTGGAGAATAATCGAAAGGAGTTTGGACATGATATACGAGAGATGAAAGGAAAGCAAGCTAAGATAATGCAGAAGCTTGAAAGTTTTGGAGAGGCTAAATTGGTTCATTCTTAAGGATAGTTGTTGTTTCCAGAACGACTACATGTTGAATCATCAGCAAGTGGAGATCAATTGACTTGTCATATAAGGAGAAAGGACTGATTGATGCAAAGTCCTCGATATAAGGGAGGTGGCTACAAAACTTTTCATAGGTTTGCATTCACTTCATTCATATGTGCATAACATGATTTTGACAGAAAATAATAAAGCTAACAATAACTGTTTCCTTAAAGAAAAAAGAGAAAAAAATTAAAAAAAAAAGAAGAGAGAAAGAAAAAATAGTGGATCAAAACAAAGGAATGGACAAATGATAATTTTCAGTTTATAATTTCCCTTTTTGCTTTTTTTTAGTATACAGCTTGTGATATTCTGAAATAACAACAAGGTTGAATTTTCTTTTTATTTCACAATTTCCATACAATAAAAGCATCACATTAGCATGGCAAGCATGACATCTAATTTTAGGTTGTGACGGATTCGATGTAGATACAGCTCGATCATCGAAAAACTTCGGAGATAGTTTTGGACCATGGAAGAGACAGAAATGAGTCGAATGGAAAGAATGGAAAAAGCTCAACAAGAGATGGGAGAGCAATTATCACAGATGGCAGGTTTGTTGGAGAAGCTGAACAATGGAAGAAGAGGAGAACTAGCTACTCAAGAGGGGCATCGGTTACGAAATGCTGAAGATTCTTTTTGTCCAGTTAACTTTGGCTCACGAGAAACCCAATCATCTCAAGAGCCACAAGCAATGCCCACCGAGGGTTATGTGTGCCCTAATATGCCGTCTGCAGTCGACCCTAGTCAGTTTCAAGGGCGTGCAAATCCTACCATGAACCCCCTCGAACCAATTCATGTTGCTAAAGAGCAAAGGATGCCACAAGTGGAAGGAGGCTCAAGTTCCCGACAAAAGATGGAGCTAATAGAAGAAAGGCTTCGGATTGTTGAAGGAATGGATTTTCATGGATCTTTAGATGCAGCCAAATTATCTCTAGTACATGGTGTGGTCATTCCGTCAAAGTTTAGAGCTCCAGAATTTGAGAAATACGATGGGACCACTTGTCCAAAGGCCCATATCACTATGTATTGTAGAAAGATGGCAGCACATGTGTATGATGACAAACTGTTGATCCATGTCTTCCAAGACAGCCTTAAAGGATCTGCTGCTAGGTGGTATACACAATTGGGCAGGGGCGATGTTCACTCATGGGAAGATTTGGCAAGGGCTTTTGTCGCCCAATATAAGCATATTGTGGATCTAGCCCCAGATCGTTTGTCTTTGCAAACTATAGAGAAGAAAGCTACTGAAGGCTTTAGAGAATATGCCCAGAGATGGAAGAATGTTGCCACTCAGGTCCAGCCTCCCCTCACGGAAAAAGAGACTGCAAATTTGTTTCTTAATACACTCCAGGCACCATACTATGATAGGATGATTGGGAATGTTACTAAGAATTTTGCCGACATGGTGGCCTCCGGAGAGATGATTGAGAATGCAATCAAGAGAGGCAAGATCAAGATAGGTGACATGGCCGATAACAGACTTGAAGGAATGGAAGAAGAAGTGCAAGCTGTGACATTTGAGGGGCAATTTCCCAGAAATCCCACTCCACATAATCCCTATTTGGCTCCCCCATCATACCGTCTAATCCTGAACAGTGTCTTCTATGATCCTTATCTTTATTCATCATTCTCACAACCAGGATTTCCAACAAACTCTTGTCCTCCAACGATTTTTCATGCGCCTATCTTCATGCCTAGGCCAGTAGCTCAACCTCCTCAACAATCAATGAACAACAGAAAAAGATCGAGAAGCAATCAAGGAAAAATCCCAATTCCAATCTCCGATCTTTTGCCCTTTTTGATAAAAAACCAATATTTGGCCCCTATACCTTTGAGAACAGCACCAAACCCGCTGGCCAAGAGCTATGATCCGAATAGCAGATGTGACTATCACATGGGGGCAATTGGGCATGCAACAGAAAAATGCAGACAGTTGAAGGAAAGGATTGAAGAGCTCATCAATGGTGGAATCTTGACTCAAGAAATTATGGAACAGTGGAAGTCCACTTTGGTGTAAAATCATGGCATTTTGGCAGATTAATCTGGAGGAAAACGAAGATTTTGAGATTTTGAAGTCTATATTTTGTTGGAAAATGCTTGTTGTTTCCGTTGGCATAGGTGACAATTGTATGAGCACAACTTTTTGCATAATTTATTTTCCAGTGGCATATGACGAGAATGTTTCTTTTCTTCATAATAATGATAAATGATTATAAGAAAATCGGTGATTACGGTCAAAGATGAATGTATTAAATCATTCTTGGATCACATCTCCATAAAATCTAAGTCAGTCGAGAGCTAAAAAGCTAAATTGGGGCATAAGATTTTGAAAGTGCTACTTTGTTTTCACTTTGATCATGACAGGGTTTCATTGTAAATCATTTTCAAAGAAATAATCGATTTGCAAAACTTTTTGAAATTTTTTTGGAAATCAATGACAATCTCAAAGATTCTGGATAATGGCGGTCAAATATGTGGCAAGATCATTTTGAAACACATTTCCACCTAAATTGTTGTACAAATCCTGAATTCTTCAATCTTGTACTCCCAAGATACCTTTTCGCCCATGTTTTGGGGCAAGATAAAAAAAAAGAAAAAAAGAGAAGAAAAAAAAAGAGAACCAAAGTCGAGGATTTTTCCATCAATGTTCATCTGCGTAATACCTCGAGCTACGCATCACCTGTTTCCTTAAATGAAGATGTGGTGTGTGAGGTCAAGTTCTATCATTATGGTACATTACAAGAAAATTTTGTTCAAAAAAAAAAAGAAGAAAAAAAATGAAAATGAAATTGATTGTGACATCATGCAAGCATGATATTCAGATGATTTCAAAAGCCAAAGGAAAACTTATCCTAAGAATTGCTTTTCGATGGAGGCGTCTTAATTTGAAATGATGAATGGCCGTCTTTCACATCCCATTCACAAATATAAACATTATCTTGTTGCTACCCCTTTTGAGCCTGATAGTTTCTTTCATAATAAACCTCCTCCAAGGACCACCCTCCACACCGGGGGGCATGTGCAGAAAATAGCTTTTCAAAGAAAATAAATGATTAAGCTTTTGTTTTCGATCAAGTAAGATTTACTGTGTTTCGGAAATCTTGAATAGGAATCAATAAAAAAAAAAGAGAAAAAAGAAAGAGAAAGGAGGAAGGATACATGTGAAAGTACACAAAGAAAGATGCTTCAAAGGATGAATAGGATTTTGAAAAAAAAAAGGAGAGAAAGAAAAAAGAAGAAAAAAGAAAGAAAAGAAGAAAAGGATGGGATACATGGAAAATTGGAAAAAGAAAGGTGCTTCGAAGAGTGAAAATGATGGACAACCATAAGAGAAGAAATGATCCTTGGATTGATCACCTTCAAACACATTTTGGGCCTATTTATCCATTCTTTCAGAACCCTGAACCATGGCCTACATTACGTACTTAAAAGTCCATTTTGATCAAATATGGATGCTTGTATCGAAGAGCTCTTCTTTGGAAGATTCTCGCCATTATTTGGTCTGAATGAAATTTGAATTCTTGAATGCATGGTGGAACAATCAATCAAACAAAGAAATGAAAAAAAGAAAAAAGAAAAGAAAACAAAAGAAAGAATGAGGCTCTAGGGTGAAAACCCGAAAAAGGGCAGTCTAGAGCGAACAATGAACTTTTCATGCAACCAAGTCGAACAGTGACATGAATTGAAAATGTGGAAAAAGAATTAGCAAACCTTGAGAGATCCTCGAGATATCCAAAGAGTTTGATGTCATTTGATTGCCCGACATTTTTTGAAAAAGTTTGAACCTTACTTCTTGTAAATACTCTTCCTAAGTAGGAAAGACGTCAGTCATTCATGCCCGATCTTGGCATTTGTAGAACGTCATTATTTGAGAATTTGAGAGATTGTCAAACCAAATTGAAAATATTTTGTTTCTTTTCTCATTCAAAATTTTGTTTAAAAAAAGAAGGGAAGAAAAACGATGGTATTTTAAGAAAACCATTTTGAGCCAAGAAAGGAACCATTGTTGTTAGATAAGTGGCAAAGTATTCCCCAAATAAAACACTTGGCGCATCAAACTCTCAATTGTCCAGTTGAAGAGATCCGAGTAGGATTTATGTCACTCATCTTGGAAAGTAATCACTAATATTTTGAAAGAATCAAATATCACTTGTGAAATTTAGATTCAATTCCCTCCTGGAAAATAGTTATGAGAAAATTTTCAGTGCTTTTCGTCAAAAGGCTATGATGAGCACCAGAACCCTGCAGAAATGGGAAACAGAAAGGAGCTTTCATGATCGTGTTGGGGGCAAAGGAGACAAAAAAGGCATATGATGTGCCTCTTTGGCAAGATAGAAAAGAGTTTTGAAGTCAGAAAATGTACAGGATTGAGTGTCATGCATACATGCATACATACACAATATCATACAGCATCAACATTGAAAGTTTTTGTGTAAAATTTTGAGATTAAAACATGTTTCTCAAGTTGAAGACTCAACACCATTCAATCAAGATTTTAAAGGTTATGCAACCTTTTCCAAAAAAGAAAGAGAAGAAAAAAAGAGGAGAAAGAAGAAGAGAAGAGAAGAGAGAAAAAGAAGAGAAAAGAGAAGAGAGAGAAAAAGGGAGAAGAGAGAAAAAGAAAAAAGAGAGAAGAGAGAAAGAAAAGAGAAGAAAAAAGAGAGAAAGAATGAAAAAGAGAGAAGAAAACAGAGAGAAGAAAAGAAAAGAAGAAGAGAAAGAAAAAGGGGGGCAAGTTTGCTCATGATAAAGAAAATTTCAAATCCAGTTTTACCAGTGCCATGTTTAATCAAGATTTAAGTTTAATTTTCAAAAGACAAACAAATCATAAGTCCTCCGGGCACAAATCTCAAGTCCTCCGGGCAAAATCTCAAGCAAAACCTCAAGTCCTCCGGGCAAAATTTTAAAGTTTCATCGCCTCTGCTGCAAGAGGAGCACTTTTCAGAAAAAGCATTTAAGTCCTCCGGGCACAAATCATAAGTCCTCCGGGCACAAATCTCAAGTCCTCCGGGCAAAATTTTAAAGTTTCAATGCCTCTGCTGTAAGAGGAGCACTTTCCAGAAAAATCATAAGTCCTCCGGGCACAAATCATAAGTCCTCCGGGCACAAATCATAAGTCCTCCGGGCACAAATCTCAAGTCCTCCGGGCAAAATATTTAAAGTTTCATCGCCTCTGCTGCAAGAGGAGCACTTTCCAGAAAAAGCATTTAAGTCCTCCGGGCACCAATTCTAAGTCCTCCGGGCAAAATATTTAAAGTTTCATCGCCTCTGCTGCAAGAGGAGCACTTTTCAGAAAACAAATCATAAGTCCTCCGGGCACCAATTCTAAGTCCTCCGGGCAAAAATTTTAAAGTTTCATTGCCTCTGTTGCAAGAGGAGCACTTTTCAGAAAAGGAATTTAAGTCCTCCGGGCAAAATTTTTAAAGTTTCATTGCCTCTGCTGCGAGAGGAGCACATTTTCAGAAAGGAATTTAAAGTTTCAATGCCTCTGCTGCAAGAGGAGCACTTTTCAGAAAAAGCATTTAAGTCCTCCGGGCACAAATCATAAGTCCTCCGGGCACAAATCATAAGTCCTCCGGGCACAAATCTCAAGTCCTCCGGGCAAAATATTTAAAGTTTCATCGCCTCTGTTGCAAGAGGAGCACTTTTCAGAAAAGGAATTTAAGTCCTCCGGGCAAAATTTTTAAAGTTTCATTGCCTCTGCTGCAAGAGGAGCACATTTTCATAAAGGAATTTAAAGTTTCATTGCCTCTGCTGCAAGAGGAGCTTTCTCGAAAAAATATATAAAAAATAGAAATTTAAAGTTTCATTGCCTCTGCTGCAAGAGGAGCACATTTCGAAAAAAAAAAAAAAAAAAAAACAATTTAAAGTTTCATTGCCTCTGCTGCAAGAGGAGCACATTTCAAAAAAAAAAAAAAAAGAGAAAATACAAAAAAAGAGAGATTAGGTTATAAACCGAACAAAATTAGTGTCTATTATCTTTGCTCTATTCCTGATCCTCAGCAATGTGCAAAGAGGGGCAGCTGTAGACACCTAATTTTGTCCGAATTTTTCTTTATGTTTAATTTTCAAATTAGTTAATTAATTAAAAAAAACAAAAAATTAAAAAAAATTAAAATAATAATAATAATTAAAAATTAAAAAAAAAGGGGAAAGAACTGGTGCCGTGCACGGCACCAGTTCCTGCCAGCCACCAACCCTGCAACCCCATTCCCCTTCCTGCCAGCCACCAACCCTGCAACCCCATTCCCCTCCCTGCCTACTCCACTCATTACCGACAGAAACCCTAATCCCCTCTACAAAAATCGACCATTTTGGTCACTGTCGGGAGGACCCTCAACCCCAAAACCGAAGCTCTCCCCACTGACCAAGCTCTCCCCATTCACCCGAGAACCACCAGACCCGACCCCCCTTTGTCAACCGAAAACCCAAAATAGCCCTACATCTAAACACACACCCATCTGCAAAAGAAAAAACGACAACAAACAACCAACAGCAAACCAAAATCACAAGCCAAAAACCATCCGAAACCATCAACAAAAAAAAAAACAAAACACAAAAAAAAAGAGGGAAAGGTTCTCGGAGAGAGCCAGATCTGGGTGGTTAGGAGGCTTTTTAGGAGAAACGGGAGCCGGATTCGGGCTTGGGAGGTTGAGAGCCTCCGGAAAGTGTCTCCCTTTTTTATTTTTGGCCACCGCCGACGGCGGCCGACGGCGGTGCACGGCGGTCCGGCGACTGCCGGAAATCGCCTGGGGGGGAAGAGCTTCAAAGCTCTGAAATTTTTTTTTTTTTGAAGAAGAACGAAAAAATGAAGAAAGAAAAAAAGATAGGTTTTTATAGTTAAAAAAAAAAAGAAAAAGGAAAGCCGGCGACCCGCGCGCGACCCGGGATCCGACCCGGGATCCGCGCGCCCGACCCGAGGAAGGAGAGGAAGACCCGCGCGTTGACCCGACGCCCGACCCGCGCGTGACCCGATCCGCAACCCGTCCGTGGCTTGTGTCCGGCCCAGCAATTCCAGCCCATTCCAAGTGCTATTGGGCTTTGACTTTTGGGCCAAGTTCAAAGGGCTCCTTTGGGTTTTAAAACCCAATTAACATTGGTATTTTTTTTTTCTAGCCTTTTTATTTTTATTATTATTATTATGTTTTTAGTATTATTATTATTATTATTATTATTATTATTATTATTATTATTATTATTATTATTACTGTTGTTGTTATTATTATTATTATTGTGTTTTATTGTTATTATTATTATTTTAGGAAAATGTGTGGATTATATATGTTAAATAATAAATTTTGAAAGACACATGGTTAGTAGATATATTATATAAATATATATATTTTTATAAATATGAATAAAGGAAGTATGAAAACTATATATTTTTCATTTATTATATTATTCAACAATGTTAAAATTAAATATTTCCGATGATGGGATGCTACGGAAGTCACAAGTAGTGATTCCTAGCTGATCCCTAGGTGAGAAGAGTCGTACTAGATGTTGCCAAAAGTATTGGAATATTTAGTATGATTTTTCAATAATTTAATTTTTTTTTTTTTGTTAAAAATAAATTTTTAAAAGAAAATTAATAATAAATTTTATAATTCAATTAAATGAATTCCCGATGATGGGATGTTACGGAAGTCACAAGTAGTGATTCCTAACTGATCCCTAGGTGAGAAGAGTCGTACTAATTATTGCCAAAAGTATTGGAATATTTAGTATGATTTTTCAATAATTTAAATTTTCATATAAAAAGAAAATGAATAAGTTTTTCTAAAACAAAAATATATAAATAAATAAACAAATAAATAAGGAAATTTAAAATTAAAAATTCATTTGCATCATATATTATCTGTTTGCATCATATGCATTCATGATAATTTTCGAAATGGGTGTGAGCTTTTCCGAGGATGAGATTCTGTAGAAGTCACAAGTAGTGATTCTTAAGAAATCTCTAGGTGAGGAAAATTATTTCGAATGTTGCCAAAAGTATTGGGGTATTCGATTTAATTATTCGATACAAAAGGGTTCATACTCACTTTCGATAAATAAAATCTAACATTTTTCTTTAAAAAAAATAGAAAAAAATAATGTTGATAAATAATAAAATGCTTCAAAAATGGAATAAAAAGAAATTAAGTTTAAATATTAAATTGAGACCATTTTATTAAAACAAAAAGGATAACACATGATTATTATGGTACCGTTTTTAACGGGCGTCATGGGGGTGCTAATCCTTCCCCACGCGTAACCGTACCCCCGAACCCAACTTTGTTTTCGCAGACCAAAAATTTGTCTTTTTAATAAAACTTAATTAATTTTGAGATTTTATTAAAAAGATAAATATTTTTAGGTGACCAATCACACCTAGTAAAAAAGATTGGTGGCGACTTCCATTTTTGTTTTTAAACACTTGTTTTTTTAAATCGTCGAGCGCGAAGCCGTTACGACACTATCAGTATATCATATATATAAATCTTTAAATCATAACATATCATTTTATTAATTTATAAATTTTAAAATAAAAAATTAAAAAAATAAAATCATTACATTAATTAATCAGAATATAAGATGGCATAATATATTTCAATAATAATAAAATTTGTTATGATATCACATCAAATCAAATATGACTTCTATATTTTTTATATTATAAACTCGTAACAATAATAAGAAAATACCAACAACATTTTGGTTTAGTGGTTAAAAATAAATTATGATATATTGTAAGTTTTGAATTTGAATCCAAACATTTCTTTCATAATTATTTAATATTTCATAATTATTTAATATTTTTTTTAATAAATAAACAATAATAAAAAAACAAAAAAAATGTTTTTATGTGACAGGAAAAGAAAGGAGGGAGGATGTCTAGGTTCTCTCCACTTAGAAGTTTGGGTCCTACGCTTTTGAAGCTCATTCTTTTATTGGGTGGTGTTCCGCGGGATACTACTATTTTCCAAAGTAACTTTGGACAACCTCTCTCTCTTTCTCTCTCTGGGTCACTTTTTGTCAAGCATTTCTTTCAATTTATAGAGCCAGAGAAAGATGTTACAATCTCAAACTATCTTCAATCTCGCCTCTGCTCTTTTGTTCTAAACCTTGTGAAGGGTTTCTCTAGAGAAAACCTTTTCTTTTTTAGGTTTATGGTTGTGTCTTGTTTACTAAGCTTTTAGTTGATCTTGTTGGAAAAAAAAGTGGGGTTTTTGTTGATTGGATTTGGAAAAAAATTTGTAGAGTTGGTAAAATACGTGCTGGTTGTTTTCACTTGGAAAGTTGAAATAAGAATATAATAATTTTTCTTTTATTTGGTGTTGATTGAGATTGGTGGTGCTTTTTCTGCCAAAGGTTTGTTCTTTTCACCTTTGCTCTTTGCTTTCTTGTTTCTCGCTTCAGTTTTATATTTGTGAAGAAAGGTTGACCTTTGATCCTTGAGGTTGGCTTCCTTAAAGTTTTTGTTACCGTAGAAGAAAGTCGCAAGTTTTATTAAAAGTCTTAGCTTTTTCAGAATCTATTTCTTCGTTTCCCTTGCTGGTATATATCAGAGTCTTGGAGGATATGAAAAAGCAATATTTGATTGCAGGGAATGAATATAAAGATTTGAAATTTTCAGGGTTTAAAGCAGATGGGGGTGTTTTAGATCTTGAAATCTAGGATTAAATAGAAGAAGCTGGGTACTTTTATAGATCTTGAATTGTGGCAGATGGGATTTGTTTGTCTTTGCAAAGGGATTGGCTTTAGGAAATGAATTCTGAAGCTTTCAGCTATTGGTGTACTGTTAGTTGAATTACAATTTTTTTTTTTTAGGTATTGAGGGTGTGGGAAGTTCCACTTTTTACTTGTATGGATTGAACCAGTACTCACCTGAGTGGCAATGTTAAGAGCATTAGCTCTTGGCTTGTTGATTTCTTTTTTCGTGATCGCGGTTTCTGCCATTGACAATGAGTTTGGAAGTTGTAATTGTGATGATGAGGGCTGGTGGAGTATACATAGCATTTTAGAGTGCCAAAAGGTGAGTGATTTCTTGATTGCTGTGGCATACTTTTCGATACCTATTGAACTGCTTTACTTCATTAGCTGCTCGAACTTACCCTTCAAATGGGTCCTCCTTCAGTTCATAGCTTTTATAGTGCTTTGTGGATTGACTCATCTTCTCAATGGATGGACTTATTACGGTCCCCACTCATTCCAGTTGATGTTGTCCCTCACCATTGCCAAATTCTTTACAGCCCTTGTCTCATGTGCCACTGCAATAACGCTTTTACCTCTGATTCCTCTTTTACTCAAAGTGAAAGTGAGGGAGCTTTTCTTGAGGCAAAATATATTAGAATTAGATCAAGAGGTTGGAATGATGAAGAAGAAGAAGGAAGCCAGCTCACATGTTCGAATGTTAACTCAGGAAATCCGGAAATCCCTAGATAAACATACCATATTGTACACCACTTTGGTTGAGCTTTCTAAGACTTTGGATTTGAAAAACTGTGCTGTGTGGATGCCCAATGAGAATGGAACAGAGATGACTTTGACTCATGAGTTGAAAGCAAGTTCTTCGAGGAGTTTTTGCCATTCTATCCCAACTAATGATCCTGATGTGGAGGAGGTAAAAGAGAGCGAAGGAGTTAGACTCTTGAGACCAGACTCAGCACTTGGGCTTGCAAGTGGTAACGGATCAGATGAGGCTGGTGCTGTTGCTGCGATCAGGATGCCAATGCTGCAGAGTTGTAATTTTAAAGGGGGAACGCCACAATCGGTAGAGGCTTGCTATGCCATTCTGGTATTGGTTCTTCCAAGTTCAAGCTCCAGAAATTGGAACCATGCAGAGATGGAGATTGTTGAAGTGGTTGCTGATCAGGTAGCTGTAGCTCTGTCCCATGCTGCAGTTCTTGAAGAATCTCAGCTAATGAGAGAAAGACTGGGTCAGCGAAATCGTGTGTTGCAGCAGGCAAGGAAGAATGCAATGATGGCAAGCCAAGCCAGGAATTCTTTTCAGAAAGTGATGAGTCATGGCATGAAGAGACCAATGCACTCAATTTTGGGCTTACTTTCAGTGTTTCAAGATGAAAATTTGAACTTAAACCAGAAGACTATCGTTGACACGTTGATCAAAACAAGCAGTGTTCTCTCAACTTTGATAAATGATGTGACAGAGATTTCAGCAAAAGATAATGGGAGATTCCTGCTAGATATGAGGCCTTTTAGCTTACGTTCCATGATCAAAGAAGCTTCTTGCCTTGTCAAGTGTTTGTCTGTCTATAAAGGTTTTGATTTTGAAGTTGGTGTTCAGAGCTCTTTGCCTGACCAAGTGGTTGGTGATGAGAAAAGGACTTTCCAAGTGATTTTGCATATGGTTGGCTACCTACTGGACATCAATAGTGGAGGAGGAACTGTCTCATTTCGGGTTTTATCAGATGTTGCTAGTCAGTGTAAGAATGACAAAATAAATGCATGGAGATCAGGTACACAGGACAATTTCCTGCACTTAAAGATTGAGGTTGATATTCGTGGGGGCAGTTCTCTGGCTGATTCATCAGTCTTAAGCAGACATTCTTCTGTTACGAGATGTAACGATGATGAAATTAAGGAGAGCTTGAATTTCAGTATATGTAAAAAGCTTGTGCAGGTGAATATCCTAGTTCTGTTCCTATTTTCTATTGTCAATTCTGTACCTTTTCTGACTACTGCATTTCAAATGATAGTTTACGGTAGCTATACATCCAATGGAAATGAAACACTGCTGGTAGTGATAAATTATTCTGTTGCCTATACATGATCGCTGAAACTTTCTATTTTACTGCACATTTAGTGTTGAACCTCAACTTTTAGTGTATATTATTTCTGGACCTGTCATTGTTCTGACAGAAACCTTTTTCAGTTTTTTTCTGGCTGTGGAGAAAACAATGTCGTTTTTGTATGAATTATGGTAAGTCAGTGCTTTTATTGCTCAAAACTAATGCCATTTAGGCAATTGGTTTCCAAAGCTTAATATCGTAACCGTCTGGAGTTGTTTGCTCATAGCATTTGCAGTAAGTTGCTGGTTTCATTGGCTTCCTGCATCTTGTTTATATATAAAAAAAAAAAAAGAAAAACCAAGTGGAAAATAGTTGCTTATGCCTTTACGCTTTCTCCGGGATGAGGTAGGAGAAAATTGTTCATATGAAAGAGTTTGAATACAATTGTGGATATCTTTACCATTGAAGTATTTTGAAGACAAAATTGAGGATCTTATTATAAAATACAAAACAAAGCTACATTCCTAGACTGAAGCTATTTGACGATTGACACCATATATAGAGAAAAGGGATGCATGCAACGATTGCGCTTTGAAGATAGTTCAATGTTTTGTTGTTTCATATAAATTTTGAAAGGCATTGTTCTTTGGCTTGTTGATGCACTTGAATTTGTGTTCTGGCTCTTTATTATCTCTTCAATTAGAATAAAGCTTTTGCTTGCCTCTATCTATTGTTCTTTAACCATTCTTTCCTTCTATAGAATATGATGCATTACCATTGCATTACATGCATTAATAATTTTTTCTGTCTGGTATTCGCAGATGATGCAAGGTAATATCTCGATTTCCACAAACTCTCTGGGCTTTGTGCGGAGTATGACACTTCTTCTCAGGTTTCAAATCCAATCATATATCCAGAAAACCATATTTGCGCCGGGAAACACCTCTGAGCAACCAAATTCCAACTCCAGGTTTAGAGGTCTCCGAGTTTTACTAGCTGATGATGATGATATAAACAGGAGTGTGACCAAGAAACTCCTAGAGAAGCTGGGTTGTGAAGTGACTGCTGCTTCTTCTGGATTTGAATGTCTTAGTGCAGTCAGCCATGCTGAAAATTCTTTCAGAGTTGTTGTTTTGGATCTTCACATGCATGAAATGGATGGATTTGAAGTTGCAATGAGTATCCGTAAGTTTCGCAGCCATAATTGGCCATTGATTATAGCCTTGACAGCTAGTGCTGAGGACCGTGTGTGGGAGAAATGCGTACAGATTGGAATGAATGCAGTCATTCAGAAACCTGTTGTATTGCAAACGATGGCAGACGAGCTTCAAAGAGTTCTGCAACGGGCAGGGGAAGGGATTTGAGGAGTTGCTCATACTTGGTCTAATGGGAGTGTATAGTATACCCCTTTGGTCGGCTGGATC
The DNA here is from genome assembly GCA_032173925.1 of Heritiera fomes. Taxonomy (NCBI): domain Eukaryota; kingdom Viridiplantae; phylum Streptophyta; class Magnoliopsida; order Malvales; family Malvaceae; genus Heritiera; species Heritiera fomes. Next base: position 8,624,956 of record JAPDPM010000021.1, on the reverse strand, counting down.
TCTGATTTGATTCTTGGCTGCAGGTATGAGGAGTTAGTCGCCCATTCGGCAAGGTTTTCTGGCATTGATTGCTTGTATCATGTCCTGAGGCGATTCACCCTCAAAATCAGTCACAGCGTAGAGATATTTAACATAGCATTTGCATTCTGTCATTCCATTGTATACCAAAATGTAGCCATTAAATTTTGCTAACCATTTTGCTCATTGAACTTTATTACAGGAATGACATGAGATAAAATTACTTGTACACTTGTTTAATACCAAGTCAAATTTAGTGTGATATTTATGAAATTGAAACTGTAAGGAGTAATGTTATACCATCAATTTCTTTTTCTATCTGAAATAAAAGTGCAACTTAAGACTTGATATCAGCAGAATACCATGCTCTGCATTAAGCTGAATTTTAGTGTCCGCAACATCTTTAAAGGTTTACCAAGCTGCTATCATTCATTTTCAATTTGTGCCTTTCTTTTCCCATTTGTGCACTTGGGCTGAACCTGAACATAATCAAGAAATGGTCGAATCTCGTTCATGAAACGGAGGTCGCAATTGCAAATGAGAATTCTCGAGATAATTATTCAGTGGCCATTGTTGCTGTCTATATTTTCTGCCATTCCCCATGTCCTCAAGTGTTTACAAGATAGATGGTTCAGGGTTTTTTTTTGTGTGCGTAAAAGTTTAGAAATAAAAGAAGTTATTCCATATTCAAACTCAGGATATATCATCAATCTATTATAAGAATTACAAATTCATTAAACTTTCATCCATAGAATGTTTACCAGAAAAAGGATTGCGAAGATTTTAGCCAGAGTGTTTTGCACTTTGTATTAAAATCTTAATCACTTTGTGCCAACTTTACTCTGTGATAGGTGGTTCAGTTTTAGCATATCTCGTTCATGTCAAAAATTTTACCAGCTGAGCTGTGAAGCTGAAGCATCAAATTTGGAGCACAAATTCTAGGGACAGGATGCTGAAAGCCACCATCGATTGAACCCATCAACCATAGATTGCACAAAATTCTGCCACTGACGGTACACTGCAAATTTGTTCACACAAGTACCATCAATCCACCAACCATTTACCTCAAAGGAACTCTACATTCTGACAAAAACTATGGGCTGAGACTTGAGAGTATCCAAAGTAAAAATGCTTCCAGCAGTACGCTAAAGAGAGTATCTTGAATTTCAAAAATCCACCAAATGTTAGAGAAAAAAATTACACACATACGCGCATGCACATCCACACCCGCACGCACGTACACACACATACGCGCATGCACATCCACACCCGCACGCACATACACACACACATATATATATATATATATATAGATATATATGAAAAAATGTTAAATTTTGGGTCCAACACAGACACATACACACACACACATATATATATATATATATATATGAGGAGGGATTCACTTATATATATGTAAAATAAATTTGTTTTACACAGTTTCATATCTTTATATAAGATTAATATTTTTGCAAACCTACTCAGATTTATTATATATGTAAATTTTTGAATCAATCTGCTATTTCTATCAGTTTAATCGAGAATAATATTTTTTTCAATATATATCAACGGTTGAAATTTTATTTTACGAAATATATAGTTAGACGTATTCGATTAATTTGAAATTTGGTCTGCATGATCTATGTGAATAGAACATAAAATTCAACGGTCAAATTAAAAAATTATAAAATCATATAAAAAGATATGAAAGTGTGTAAAATTAAATTTGTTTTATACATGTGTACGTGGATCCCTCTTATATATATATATATATAGAGAGAGAGGGAGAGAGAGAGAGAGAGGAAAGTTAAAATTTTGGGTCCAATTGGGCCGGTGTTGAACATTTAATTTGAGCCCATGATCCTAACATTTTTGGTACTATAAGAGCTCAAAAGATTCTAAACATTAAGAGAGCTTCTAGATACACCCCATTTTTTGTTTCTCACACCCATTTTTTCTCTTAAATGAACAGTAATTTATAGTATAAAATAGGGTGTGGGAAGAAAAAATAGGGTTTATTTAGCAGCTCTCAAACATTAATCAGACACTTCCAAAGACAAGAGAATGAGCGTACCGGCAGCAGGAACTTCGGAGTACCATTCCAAAGACTTCAACTGGGAGACTCTCAGACAAGAGATAGAAAATGACCCTTCTCTTAACTACCATCTTCTCCCTTTCGCTTCCCCACAACCAGAAGACCAACATCTAAAAGATCCAATAAAAGCATGGCAAAACTTTCACGTCCAGCATTCTTCTGGCAAGTTCTTCAAGGTTTGTCTATAACATTAAAAATCCAATCTTTTCTTCCTTTTATTTTCTGGGTATTTGGTTGTTTTTGGTTCTGTGATGAGTAGCTTAAATGGGTGCCCTTTGGATACAGGAAAGGAGGTACTTGTTGAAAGAATTTCCAGAGTTGGTTTCTTGTACAGATGGTAGTAAGGTTTTGGAGGTTGGCTGTGGAAATGGCAGTGCTGCTCTTCCTATACTGCGGTAAGCTCGAATTAACTTTGTTTTTCATGTTTTTATGTTGTTATAATTGTTGGTCTTTTGGTCCGTGAAACTGAATAAAATTTATTGTTGTACTATATTCTAAACTAGTTTAATGGAATGCTGATTTTTTTTGTTATGATAATGACATTATAACAGTTGGTTTCTTTAGTTATGAAAGAAAGGTTTATGGTTTTCCAATATTGTTGAGAGAATGGATTCTCAAGTTTTGTGTAGTTAATTGAAATGGGATAGTCACAAAGGGTGAATATTGGCCAATTTTAGTTTGTTGTTTCTTAAATGGTGGCTAATCTAAATTGATCACTTTGGTTTGGTTCTGTAATCCAGTGAGAGGTGAATTGTATGATGCAAAAATTTGTTTCATTATCCGGGATAAGTTCATGTGAAAACTTTAGAGAATATTTTGGAAAGTTGAGATAGTTTTCTTTGTATTTTCGTTGTGAATATCAATATTGCAGTATTTAGAAATTAGAGCTAGTCAATAGTATCGAATGATGGAGTTGCTTTTTTCCTCTACTTACGTCTTTTATATATGTTTATTCAGTGGCAACGAGAAGATTATTCTATACGCATGCGATTGTAGCAATGAGACCCTAGAGAGAGCTAAAGAGTTTGTAGCTGCTAGTGATGTAGCTTCAGTTGAACATCGTTTGCACCCATTCTACTGTGATTTTGCAACAACTGGATTTCCAAAGTGGTTGGCTTGTGATTATTGCAGAGAAATTTTTTCACTCAAGGATCAAAATTGCCATTCAGGTAGCTATCTTTCCTGTTTCTTAGACGTCCCTTCCAATTATTGGCTTTACTTATAAAATCTCAGTTTTTTTCTTCCAGATGCTAGAGAAAAAAGAACCCATGAAACTGATTCACGGTCAATGGAAGAAAGAAGCTGCTGCGTTGGTGGTGTGGACTTTGTTACCTTGGTATGCATCTTTTATTTTATCAATGTTTTAATATAGTCAATGTTAATAGAAACCTTAATTTTCTTGGAAATAAAGAAAAATAATTTCCTAAATATTCCATGCTCTGAAATAATCACACTGATCAGATACAGCATCCAATAATCAGTATTAAAAGAAAAAAACTGAAATACTATGTTGGAAAGATAAACGATAAGCTACAAAGGAGAAGTTAATGAAAAAAGATTCATAACAAGAAACTAGCTAGGAAAATGAGGCATGCCATAGTTGAGAAGAATGTGTGGTTGAATATATTATTCTTCCTTTTTCCTCTAATTATGTGTCAGCATTTTTGCATATATGTCTGGGACTTTACCTCTTGTTGTTTAATTTGGTGCTAGAATGACAAGAATTGATGTACAATAGAGTCATGTTTAGTCTGCAAATTTAATACATGGCTTATGCAATGATGGTGGAATACCACTTATATTGTAGAAGTCCTTTATGCTGCAACCTGTTCCCCCTTAAAAAATCAGTATTCCGAGCTTCTATACTGTTTGAAAAATAGATATAAAATATTATGAAATGGGTTTTGATTTGTTTCTTATTACGAAATGTGTCAGATATTCACACTATCAGCAGTACCACTCCAAACAATGCCAACAGCCATCAGAGAGTGCTTTTCTGTCTTAAAACCTGGTGGCATGCTCTTATTTAGGGACTATGGTATTAAAAACAAATAACTACGCTGCTGCTTTCAATTCTTGTAAAATGTTTGATTATAGCATATTTTCTCATCACAGATCTTGCGCATTCTAGCCAATCTAGTGCTCTTAGAAAATAATAAAATGAAAGGTTATTTCCAGAATCGGTTTACAAAAGGTTCAGTTTGATGGAATCCAGGTCTCTATGATATGACAATGCTGCGGTTTGAACCAGACCAAAGAGTTGGTTTTAGGGAATACATGCGTTCAGATGGCACCCGTTCTTATTTTTTCTGTCTAGATACTGTCAGAAATCTCTTCATATCTGCTGGCTTCATTGAGGTATTATTCTAGCTATTGGGTAAATCTTAAGTTTGTTATTATTGTAACTTGGATTGTGAATAACTTGATATGCTTCATTACCTTTGGTTTGATTTTGATGCATAGTTCTTGGTCTGGAATGGTTTCAAGCGCATTTGTGTGCAGTTTTTTCTTCGATTCTTTATAACCAAAGAGAGAATTGAACTCTCTTGCTTGAGTATCTTAGGTCATGAAACATATAAATTCATAATTCATTGGTCAGATCTTAAGATAGAAACTCTAAAGAAGTTGCTGTTTCTTTTTTTACTGCTAGCAACGTTGAAGGTTAACTTATTTATACACTTGCAGCTTGAGATTGAATACTGTTGTGTGAAGTCAGTGAATCGCCGAAATGGGAAGAGCATGAGAAGAGTATGGGTACATGGTAAATTCCAGAAGCCCACGTAAATATATCTGTCAGCAGCTCATGTAGAGGTACTGTTTCAAGAGAGATTTTTTCTTGTCGTTTCTTCTCTTTTTGGTGAATGACTAGATTTTAGCTTACGGTGGCAGGCTTGTCTTTTATCAGAATACCACAAAACTAACTTATCTATACAAGTTTTTGGTTCCTTTGGAGTCTTGGAACAAGCTGAAGGAAATTGCTGATGGACATTGCTTGTCCGTGTGTGCCTTTTTCGGCTTCCAATTTCATGTGGAGGACATGTACAATGGATAACGAATTGAGATTCAATAATAACTTTTCGTGTAAGACATCCTAAATCTTTGTTGTGACAGCTCTGACCTTGCAAAATGGTATTGTTTAATCAGATTACACGGAGAATACAATATGAAGCTATCGGAACCTCCAGAGTATCATAGAACTAATTTTTAATACAGTTAATTACTATGTTTAATATAACTAGTTCTTAATCAAGCCAAATCCAATTTTAGGGCCTTTGACAATTGTTAGTTGAGTTTTATATCTGGAGTGTCATACCAATAATAGCAACCTTGACAAATCCTCTTTAATATCTGTCAAGATGGAAGATGCATTGCTAAGTTTAGACTTTCATTGGTTTTGTGGACAATGGTCTTTGCTATAGTGTATGCATTTGTTCCATACATATATGTAGCATAATTCCTAGACACATGCTGTCATATCAGCTATGGAGACATGCATGTGCAAATGCCGAATTGAGTTTGTTAATTGAGTTTTATTGGTGTCATACCAATAACTGCAACCTTGACAATTCCTCTTGACTCTCTGTCTAGATAGAAAATGCTAAGTTTAGACTTTCATTGGTTTTATAGACTTTGGTCTTTTCTACAGTATATGCATTTATTCCACGCATGTACGTGGCATAATGCGTAGACACATGCTATCATCTTTAGCTATGCAGATACATGCATATGTGAATGCTGAATTGAGTTTGGCTCATTTCTCAGTCATATATATATATATATATATATATATATATATATTTGAGGTCTGACTGAGAATCCACAAGGCCTCACTGTTTTTAATTACTCGTAACGACTGGCCATGCTGGCACAACATCTGCAACTAGTTTAGTAAATACTGGCTACCTTCAGAGGTCCATCAAGTTTTTTTTTTCAAAGAAGGCACCCCATGTAGAATTCTCTTTCTCTATCTAGCAAATAAATGGGAGAAGAATTGCGATATTTGACTTTCAGAAAATGATCATAAGAATATATGTTGAGCTTTTTATGATCTTGAATCATCATTCGATGTAAGTGTGAATAAGCCTCTTGTTAAAAGGTGGAAACTGGTGCAGAAAACTTGAGATTGAACGCATTCTAGTGGGCTACCTCTATATATAGGATTTGCAGCATGTGCCACTTCCTGGTAACGCTGTCATTGAATCATGTATCTTTCTTGATCTAGCCTTCCCCGGTGTTTTTTTGTAGCACTTTTATGATACTTTTAATTAGTTATTGGTTATGTAACAACAAAAGTGACTTACATTGTATAATTTTTTCATCAGTCATGTTTTTAATGTTTAGGTTGACCTTATGATATTCAATCATCTGTATGATCAAATTTGCTAATATTTTTACTCCAGAAAACAAAATGAAATTGAAGAAGATATTAAATTGTTCCAACTAACAAGACTATTTTGTACCCCTTTCTCTGTGGCAGTATACTCGTATTAAAGACTGCATTCAATTACTAACATGTCAAGACTCTAGATGCATGCATATATTTAGGAATGTGACAAGTTTATCTTAGTTTCATGCATAAAACAAGAAGAGCCCATTCTGTTTTTTTGAAGAAGTTGAGAAGTAGCAGAGTCCTAGCACATGCGTTCATTATTGTGTTGTATGCATAGCGTTTTTCTCAAGTTTTGACCATTGATGCTTATCCTTATGCTTGTTTAAACTTATAAGAGAAACGCAAGATATGAAACACGCCAATGACTGCAGTCAATGCAATGAGTCCATTAAGCATTGTATGATGTTCAGGCAACCCCAAAAACCAGGCGGAATTTTATGGGTTCTAGGAACTAAGGTGCTTATGTCATGCTACATGTGGTGGGTGGATTCTATATCAACCATATTGTCAACAAGATCCGGTTTTTTCAGTGGGACCCTTTTCCTTGAAATTGGTGTCAATAGCCCATCTTTTGTCCTCTTCTGCATTTGTCCATTTCTGCACTGTGTTGTGAGCTGCACTCACAATTGGAAAAACCTCAAACTACCCCCAATATATTTTGATACATATCAATCATACCCCCAATCCGTTCCTTCTCCAAACCCATTATTTCCAGTTTCAGCATCCTGTATGGATACTAATCTGGTCAAATGTACTAATATTGTTTAATCCTTCTCTTGTCTTTTTTATCTTTGATAGGAAGAGCTTCACAAATCCAGCTTATTTTGCATTGGTATCCTAATCTAGAGAATGCCAGAGCAAAAGATTGAAACATCCTTTATTCATTTGTTGAAACAATGGTAAGATTTTATATGGAAGCACTGTCCAATATGATGATTTTGGTTTAGTTCCATGGAACTATGGAAGTTCCATTATAAAATTACCCACATGCAACATATCTAACTAGCTTTCTAAGGTCTTAAATCCAAGCCTGATGTGTCATGGAAACTTCCTTCAAACTTTTCCAAGTTCTAGTTGAGAAATTGCAAAACATTAAGGCTTTGCTTAGTAGGAAGAAAGGAAAGAGGTGAGGATAGAAAATTTGCTAATCTAATGTTTAAGTGTCATAACCACTTTCTTATTTTGTAGCTTAACAATTAGATTAACAAATTTTTCATCTTCATCTCTTTTCATCCCTGCTATCAAGCAAAGCCTAAGAGAGATAAGGGAGAATGGGGGATGAACATGTAGTAATCTTGGCATGTTGAACAAGCCTTAAAATGTTAAGAAAAGAAAACCAAATTATGCTTAGCTTAACTGCTGGGTTGTATAGTAGGATTCAAGAAAAAAATTATAATGCCTCGTATTGCATAGTTGGTCACTGAATTAAAAGATCTTCCACTTACTTCTTTCTAGATATGGACTATGACAAGTTGACTATCTTGGATGTTATCAAAACATTATTTTGCATATTAAATGTCATACCCTCTTATGCATCTTAATATTTAACAGTAGATCCCAAGATGCATTACTATCCGTCTATCATGATCTAATTATTGATAACCTGCTCAACTTAATCAACAGTAGGGGCAGGAAACAACTTTGTAGTTAAATGACTTCGAATAAATTATTTGGACTATATATATATATATATATGTTGATGACTATATAACTGAAAATCTTATTTATGTTTTTCTCCAAAGTTCTAATTGTAGTTTTATTTAGGGTTGCATGGAAAATCAAACACTAGTTTGATGGGACCTGTATATTTGCAAGAATTAAGTTATGGGAACAAATCACGTGTGGTACTTTCAAATTTACTTCCTAGCTAGAAAATTCATTCTTTCCATCTATGTATGACATATCTATGTATGATATATATAGCTATATATATATATATATTTATATTTATATCTATATAAAAATATGATTTGTTCCCTTCTTTGAATTCTTGCAGATATACGGGTCCCATCAAAGTATTATTTGATTTTCCATGCAACCCTAAATAAAACTCCAATTAGAACTTTGGAGAGAAACATAAATGACTAAAATATTTTAGTTATATAGTAATGAACATATAGAGAATGCTAGTAATTACAAAAACTATAGCTGTCCCCTTCTTCTGTTGCATTGATTAAGACCTCAGGATAAAATCATAACTGCAGCCCTCTCTGTCTCATTTTCTATTTTTGTTGAGCAGCAATCTTTACTCTCCATTCATGAGAAGTTGATGAATCACTTTTTCTTGACAATTGAAGGAAAAACTGAATGAACATCATATAGTTTTCAGAAAGCCAAAATTGTAGTCAAATTAGCTTTCCTTTCTTCTATTGTATTAGAGAAACTTCTGAAATTAGAAGCACCCATCATGAAAAATCCTTGTTTGCACACTCTAATATCCGAGGAGTAATTACCCTGTGTATTTAATTAATCCAGCTCCGAAACAAATATTACTATTATAAACGAGAAATTCTAAATATACCCATATTTTTACTCTTCTTACTCCATTTTTTTCAGTAATTTACTGTTTATTACTCATACAAAATAGAGTATGAAGAGCAAAAACAAGAGTATGATTAGATGTTCTCATTATAAACCTGATATAAAGCCCAAAGAAACTTGTTAAAACGAGAGAAAGAAAAAGGGAGCAGTACACGTGGGCTGCTTGCAATAACCTTGTGCTTTGACTTAAAAAGTACAAAAAAAAACATAGATATTTACATAGATGAACCAAAATTGTGAAGAAAGATTGAATTGTCAATTGAAATGCATGGCAAGGATAATATCTTAAGTATTTTTTTTTGAAAGTTAAAAATTTTATTTAATTGGACTAGTAATGGTGTCCAAATTTGAACAGCTTACATCCTAATAGTAAACTTAGCGGCATACTACCCAAGAGTTGAAAGACAAAAAACAATACAATACCTCCTAAAAGCTAACATGTCAGCAAACAACCCGAGATAAGGTTATCAAAAGAAACTATACAGAACAACAGAGTCACATTACAACAAACATTTGGGTGGCATAAAATGCATATTCTGAGTGATCTTGGTTTGGAAATGATAGAAACAACAATGTTATGAATAACCAGCATCTGAGGGCCAACAAGTATACATAAAACAGCACCAACAGATATTAGCATTTAAGTTGGTTTCCTCCACCTCCTGCAGAAAAGAAAACGAAACACAGCAGAACCCAAAACAGAGGAGTTATGTAAAAACCAGGGAGGAGAAACCCAGCTTGTCACTTGCTATCTAATCCCAACTAGTCATTCACGCTTTCTGCTTCCCTAATGTTTAAAACATCGGCCATAGATATATCTGTACAACTGTAATGCCCAGCAACCGGAACAGATACCACCATCAGTGCTGTTATCAGCCAAAACTAATACATGATACACCAGATAAATAGTCGAATTCGACCTCCTTTCCCACTTGATGTTCGTTCATTTGGGGAGTCAGCATCTTAAAACTGATACACTAGAAGAGCAATTAGTAAGACAGCCTGTAAACTTAGTTATATAGACATCCCAAAAAAGAGAGTAGAAAAATAATATCTCCCAACTACGTAGCAAGTATCTATTCAGTTAATAAACAGTCAACAGCTGGAATATTCATTGCCAATTGCTGATTCTAGAATGCAGAGCCATATTTCAATTCATAGTCCATTAATTCATCAACCAAACATCCCTTTGAAAACCAAAAGCCATTCCCATCATTCATTTGCTATTCTCGATATATACTTCTCGCCATATCTTCAATTTCTGCTTCCATCAAACTTCTTATAATGTCTTCTTCATCTGCTGTCGTTGAAAGACCCAACAATTTCGCCACCTCCAGAATAGCTTATACCTCTCTTCTTAACATCCTATTTCTGTTTCTGATATCCTCATCCGAGATCTCTTCTTCAATGTAGCTAGGTGTGTCTGAATAGTATTCCAGTATTTTGTTCTCTTTTTTCCTAGAAAAATTGGTCTTTTTTCTATTCTTTGGACCCTTCCTCTTAACTGAGACCGAAGTTTTCTTCCTCGATTTAGCATCGATAGATTGGAGAGCTGAAACAGAGATGAATCGTTTACCCTTTTTGGTGTTCACTACTGTGGCTTGATTGGTTTCTTCTTGGATTTCTTTAGGTTTTTGAGTCAGTTGGTCTTCGGTTTGGCCAGTGGTTGTATTGCAATATTGGACCAAACACAAGGCTCCATTTCCTTCACTTGGGATGTCAGAATCAGAAGTTGGATTCTTATCTGCAGTCGGTTTTGTGTCGTTCGATGGGAAAGCCAACTCCATTGCAGTAATCATTGTTACTTCAGCACTTAATATTTCATCGACATATTTTAGTTCAAAGTTCCCTCCATTTTCTCTATTTTAGTTCAAAGTTCCCTCCATTTTCTCTATCTCTGTTCAAGGCAGCCACCATTTCATCGTACGTTTGCTGACAACTCTTCTCGGAAGTAGCCACCTCAACACTTTCCGAGGGCGATTCATGATCATTTTTAGCCTGTAAGATTTGAACTTCCTTCTCACCAGAATCCTTTGTTTGAACAGTAGCCACAGCCGGATTTGAATCAGTAGCAGCAGCGGGAAGATTTGAGTTTCTTCCTTGAACAGTGGATGGAAGCTGGTTCCATCTAAATTCAGGATTATATTCTATCTCTAAGTTTATAATAAATTTTGCACCATTCACCCTGAGTTCCATTGTATTCCTAACTGATAAATTTTTGTTTAAAATGACTAGAATTCTTGCAAAGTCAAAACTCTGTTTATTACCAGAGCAGTCATTGGCTAGTATGAACTTACCCAAGTGATGCCCTATTTGTTTGAAGACTTCTTCATTCCAGGCATGCAAAGGTATTCTGCTGATTCTAATCCAGGCAAACCTTTCATCGCTAATGAGATCCTTGGACCATGGTTTTATTGGAGAAAACCATTCTTCAATCCATGGATTTCCATCCACTAGCAAGTTCAACATTGGTTCTTTTCTTTCGAAGCTGATCAGAAACCAACTGCCTCCCATCAGAGAGATTGTAAAAGATGAATACTCTTCCATGTACAGTCGTTGTAGTGCCTGGATTGCAAGAGGAGATCGGACTGAGACCACCACCGAAACTTCTAACCACTTCAGATCCTGAACAGAGATTTCTATCACATCCTGTTCACCATCTGAAACAGATTAGTTGCAACTGGTTTTTGTCGGATCTACGTAATTTCTTATATCAGTCTTAGTGAAGAATCTGTTCTTGAAATCATTCTCTGCATTTCTTTTGAAAGCCGCTTCTCTTGAGGGAGGTCCATCATCACTCCTCATCTGGGAAGCATCTTTGGATGACGGGTCAACTCTTCTCCAAAATGCTGAACTTTCGTTGAATCTCGCTAAGCTGACATCTAGCCGATGATCAAGGAACCAAGCACCATTGAGCTTCTCTACTGCATTGTTGGCAACGTTCAATGTTGAAAATCTTACAAAACCATATTTCCTTCCTGATCTGCTTCTCTTCTGTGGAATAAAAATGTCCATGACACTTCCATGATGTTGAAAATTTTGTTTAAGCCATCTCCAATGAATGTTAGGCGGGATATTATTAACAAAAACAAAGAAGGTTTGAAAAACCATCATAACAGACTTAAGTTAATAGCTAATAATATCTCAAGTACTTAATTAGTTTCAGAGTTCAGACTAACTTTATGATCTCTGAAATATATATATATATATATATATATATATATATATATATATATATATGTTATCTTTCAGACTAGAAAGAATGTCACTTTAGTATTTTCTTTATTTACATCAAAGCAAAGCGGGGTAATTTTTATCCAAGTTCTTTTTCAACAACCAGTATGAAATAGAGGTTGTAAAGAACAGGATTAATTGTATAATTCATCAGCACAATGAATTAAACAGGAAAACTTGTAGCTTTTGGCAGGGTTTTGTCTCAGTTTGACTCTTTCTTTGAGCAGACTACTTGTTTTTCAATGAGTTGAATTATGGCAGTAGCTGGTGACCGGTTTTATAATTTAAGGATTGCATTGCAGCTAGTTCTTCAGAAATACAAACAAGTGAGTGCATTAAAGCACTCCTGCTTTAGTAAATGCCATCAATGGGATGAATGTGGTGTTCTCTCATTGGAGGATGTCCAACCTTTTGAAAGTTAGGTCCAATGGCACCTATTCACTGCTGACAACGTACCCCACGGTAGGTTCATGCAGCAATAAAAAATTCAGAATTTTAGACTTGGAAAGCTAGCGAACATGCTCTCAAATTGTAATTGCTGATGCATGATTCTCCATTATCGATGTTAAAGTGGTCCACATTTCCTTAATGCCAATTATCCGAATTCCCTCTCTCAAAGTATTATAGTTAATTAGCTTGTTCAACTTTTAAGGAGAGATAGGGCTAGAATATTGGTAAAACCACACTCAGAAAGACAACTAGTGTGGGAAAAGAAGCTATTTGTTTTTTGGCAGTAGTTGAAGGTTGTTTTTGATAAAGAAGAGATTTTGATTATTAAATCTGAGGTGGGCTCCATCACCATCACTGCTTTGCCATTGGAATATGGTATGCAAGTAACTAGGTAAAAATACTAAGGTTCATTAGCAATGTCATCATGTGAGTCCATGTGAAGGGGGGTCCTTGCTGTTCGCTAAAACTCTTGGAGTCCTTCGAGCGTCAAGAAAACAACCTTTTTGAGGACATCATACTTTTCTTTTGCCATTAAGTTTTGTTAACCATCTTGCTTTAGCTGAACAAATTGTAATACGATCATTGTTTAAGATTCCTGCAGTAGCTAGAGGACATATTCAAAAACCAGACTTCAAGAAACCAGATTCTAATGTCATTTCTTGCAGATGTAACTTTTAACTATATGCTAACATCTTTTGCTTTGTCCCATCTTAGTGAAATCATCATTCACATTCATACTATGTTTAAGATTTATGTGGATGCAACTGTTTAGGGACCAGATCATGACAATGGCTCATCTTGAGATGATAGAACTACACCCCAAGTTTATTACTTGAAAAAGAAAAGCTCTAATTTTTCTCCTGAATGCTTATTTGTGATCTTAAGATCACGACTTACGAGTTCAAGTGAAAACAACCTCTTTATTAATGTAGAGGAAAGCTACATACATATAACATTCTCAGACCTTATAAAGTGAGAATTTTGTGCACTAGGTTATCTTTTTTATGCTCCTTTATTACTTGAAAGTTACGGATTTAAGTCACGAAAATAATTTTTCTATTAATGTGGAGGGAAAACTGCGTACATATGATTCTTCTTAGATCTTATAATATGGGAGCTTTTCTTGCATTGGATTTTTTTATGCTCTAGAAAAGCTGTAATTTCTTGGTTTAATTTCTTTGCCACTTGCCATCAAAGACAGAAATAGACCTCAATAAACATTTGGAACTCAAGAAGCAGACATGGTGAACCGCCTTTTTAAAGGTCTAGTAGTATCAAGTCGACAAGTCCCATGATATAATTTTAGCCCAAACTTTCCAGCAGTTTCATTTCTGTATTCAGAATGTTTTTAAAGATAAATGGCACAGAATCAGGCCTTAAAAATTCGACGGTGGACAATCACATTGTTTCTAAAGGACCCAAAGTTCGAGGATGATGCACAAAAATATTAGTTGTACCCTTCACTAGAGCCACACTGACCGCAAACAAGACATGCATGATGCATCCCTTAATAACATTTTTGTTTCTCTTTTATTTCACCCATCCTCTTGCAGTTCTCCTGCATTCCCTCTTCTTAAAAATTTTCATAGCACTGTAACCAAAAAAAGAAAAATTTTCACAGCACATGCGAGGAAGGCCAGCGTGAACCCATCTTCATTGCATTTCTCTCTCTCTCTAGATCCGATTTATTTTTTTAATCCGAATATCGAGTTTCATGTTTTATTTATGTAGATTGCTCATGCTAAATTTTAAGTTAATTGAAGAGGTTTATTTGTTTCATAAAAATAAAACTTCAATCATTAATATATATTAAAAATGTTATTTTCGATTAAAATAATAAAAATATCGAATTGAATTAAAAATTTGTGTGCATGATAGGTATAAATAGGTTGTTAAATCAAATTGTTGATTTGCAAATATATTATTTTATATGAAATTGTATAAAAATAATTAGTTTTACACTGGTATAAGTGATTTTCTTATGTATATATATATATATATATATATATAGATATATATGGATAAATAATCTATACATCGTTTGGTGGAGTTTTTTTTACTTTACGAGCGAGATTAAAATAACGACAAATGTATTATTTTTTATTTTTTTAATATTTTAAAGTATATGTATCATCTTCTTAATCTTATTTGAAAAGTCAAAAAAACTCTAATTGCAGTATATAAAATAATTATTCTTTATATATTTAGTGATAATGAGCTTTGAAGCGGTAGCATGTAAATGGAAGAAAAGAAGTGAGAAAGACAAGAAAGAGAGGGTTTTCTTATTTAATTTAACCCTATTTATCTCTATGGATGAGCTGGGGAGACCATTAAAAAATTGCTCATGTCATTAGTTTGAGCCACAAACGTGCGTGGTTGTAATTAATACAAGATAAAGTTTCTTACTTTCTAAAATTTGTAAATATAACTTAAAATAAAGTAAAAGAATCATTTTACCACTGTGTTAATTTAAATAAGAGGATTTGTATAAACCATTTTACCTTTTTCTTGTATAATTTACCAATTTATTATATTTTTTGTGCAATTAATCACCTACAAATGAAAATAAATTATTCCATCCAATTTTTTTTAATATATATCATATTGACATGAAAAGTATTTATGTAAAAAATATTTCATTTACAGTAAAATAATTTTTCGTTCTTTTGCGAGAATTCAATCATAAAACCTAAGAATTAGTGCGGTGAAAAGACTCCACAATATAACACAAATCAGGTTTAGGTTAATTAGTTTCATTATATATTGACGTGAAAAGTATTTATAAATAAAATATTCACAGTATAATAAATTTTCTTTCTTTTGCAAGAGTTCAATCATAAAAAGTAAGAATTAGTTTGGTGAAAAGACTCCATGATGCAGTACAAATCAAGTTTAAGTTAATCATTTTTATAATGAATTTAACAATTTGCTGATCAAATTTAGAGTTTAATGCGTTAGACATCAACCTAAAACCAATTTACAACTTAAATATAAGATTACAGGAAAAAGAGGTGATATGGAAACTTATTATGTGACAATCAAAATTATTTTAGGCAACGACTTGAAAGTTTGTCACATGAGAATCTTGCAAGGAATAAAGTTAATTAATAGATAAGTGATAATATATACCACTTTAATCTGAGAAAAAACAAAACAAAACCTGAATCTTGATATCATATTAAACATCCAACTTAAAACTGATCAATTATAAATAAAAGGATTCTATTTGATTATAAGATCACAGAAAATAAACTATTTATCGGATGTGGGTTAATACCAATTTAACATGTTTGCCGCGGCTCCCTTTTGTACTGAGCATAGAGCGGCTACCATATTCCTATAGCTTGTTAATTATGTTTACTTTTGCTAGCAATATGAGATGAAACTTTCCCAAACAGCTTTAGAAATAAATATAAGTAGTGTTAATTTGCAGTCAAATCCTTGTTTGTATAGATAACTATGCTATTAAATCATATGTATTTATCATACGCAGCAGTTTTGCATCCTAAGATTACCTCAATTCATCCTGTATGTATGTGATATAAATAGGAATCGGTGGAAGAATACAAAAAATGCCATTATAGCTAACAAAGGTCATTGACTTTTTTTTTGGAATGTAGTAATAATAATTTGGAATTTAGTCATTTAAAATGATGCAAAAGAGACTGCGAAATATGTGCAGTTTAATTAAAATTTTCAGTCCTAATGATAATCTTACGTAATGATAGTTGATCTGTAAACATATTATGTTAATGAAACTAATAATGTGTTTCGACCTTAAGTATTGGATCAAATGATTTTATCTACATTTTAAAGTATAAAAATTCTGCAAATTTTTAATTCAAGTTTCGTTGTTTGTATTTTTTTCCTTCAGGGCTTATTTGGATGGATAGTGAGATTGGTTCTAATGAGATTAAAAAAAAATAAAATGACGATTAATTATGAATAATTTTAATAAATGATAAAAAAATAAAAAGGTGATATTGTAACTTTTTTTCTCAAAATTTTTGCCTTTTTTTAAAAATTATATCGCAACTCACCACACTGAAGGTGTGATGGAATCCAAACAAAGCATAAGTCAAAGACCTCTACATTGTACTAAAATGTAAGAAGATGAATATTATGAAACATAGACTCACAATGAAATAATGAGAAAGCAAAAAAAAAGCACACAAGTTTGCCAGGAAGTAAGATTTTGCCTACTAAGAAGGAAAAAAAGAGAGGTGAGAAAAAATTGTTAATTCAATGATTAAATTATAAAATAGAAAAGTTTTTAGGTAACCTAACTAACCATTAGATTAATAAAATTTTTATCTTTATCTCTTTTTATCTTTTCTACTAAGTAAAGCTTAAAAGTTGAAGAAGAACGGCTCCAAATAAGCCAGTGTCATTTTTGTCGGTGGAAGAAAATTAGATGAACAATTAATCACAGGAAAGTTTCTTAATAAATTGAACAAGAAAAATAAACATACAATTAATATTCTACAAAGTCTTTCTGGGATGGTTCTCTTCTCCCTATTTTTGAACTTATCAAAGACTTAAAAAATTCACAAATAAAAGGCATGAAGAATTTTATGTTCTAAACAATATAGCAGATTTCAAATATTATAATCCAAAGCTATTTTTTTTCAAAGATCAAAGCACTAAACATGCTATTTAATTTTATTTTAATTTGAGTTATTCCTATATATTAACTCAAAAGATCATAACTCCACTTAAGATGTGAAAATTCTGTAAATTTAAAATTTGGATATCAGCTTGCAGTACTCCTTATAGCTAGAAGCTTGCACAAACCATCATGATCAGCTAAATAGAACTAGATTAAGAAGAAAAAAAGAGAAATTTAAGTGTAGAAACTAAACATCTTATTATGAAATGCAAGTGAAAGCAAATATATGGTTTGTTGTAAAATTTACAAAATATAATGGCCTACTTTCATTATCCCTTTCTTCTCACAAGCATCTTCTGTTTCACTTTCTCATTTCTCTTCAGTCTTTACTGATATGGTGGCCTTCCGCCATGTGCCCAAGCATAAGCCTCATGGTTCAACTGCCCACCGTTGGGAATCAAATTTGGTGGCAAATTGTTATAAACTGGCAATCCTGAACCATCACCGCCACCACCAATCCCACCTTGTTGATGCCCTCCACTGCTGCCACTGCCAATCCCCGACGGCGACCCGCCACTCCCACCACCAAGCTGCCCTTGAGCTCCACTGCCTCCCTCTTCTTCCTCCTCCAACGGCAACCTCTCATAGGTAGCATTAGAAAAGGTTGCTGCCATTACCATAACAGGCCCTGACGCCACCAGGGACCCTCCTACACTACCTCCTACCACCTGGCCTTGACCACCGGCTAGGTATATTGTTAGCCCGGTTGACCCTGGAGGAGCAGGTCCAGGCAAGAAAGAACCTGTTAAAGACAAAATCTCGAACCTGCCATGAAGAGCCATGACTGCACCAGGAGCAGAAGGTTGCCTGAGTGTCACGTTTGTGACGGTACCACTTCCACCAAGAACACAAACCCCTCTTTGCCTTCTTCTTGCGAACTGAGCTAGGGTTTCAGCTACATCAGAACCGTTAGCTATTTCCATAACGTGGCTTTTCAGTGCATTAGGGCTATCTCTAGTGACGAAAATGGGTGGTTTGGGCCTGTTTTTGGAGCCTGGTGGACGACCTCTTGGACGACGAGTGGAGACTTCTACAGCTCCTTCTCTAGGCTCGTCGCTGTGCTCTTTTTCATCTTCTTCTTCTCCGGTTCCTCCGCTTCCTGTTTCTCCATTGTTCGCCATGGATATACCCAGATCTGGTTTCTTCATTGGAGACGATGAAGTAGCTGATGTTTCCATTCCAGGGAGTCCTATTTGCCCTGCCCACCATCGGGTAGCCATGGTACTCTTTGAAGCAGTTGAACCAACCACCAGAAGATTACAAAGCAATAGAAAACTGGGTTTGGATCTTGGTTTGGCTAGTGATCTTGATTAAGATGATTCAGAAGGTAGAACAAGAAGAAAGAGATAGAAGCAAAGAAAATTTCAACTCTCCAGAAAAGTTAACTGAGAGTGAAAGAGAAGAGAAGCTAGCTGGTAGAAAGAAGTGAAACTGAAACCGGAATTAATCAAAGCTAAAGAATTGAAAAGGGGAAACAGCTCAGAGATTTCCAACAAATTCACCCAAAAAAATGAAATTTCATCTCTATTTCCAAGAATTTATTGGATTTTTTATTTCTTTGCCTTGTTTTAAGGTGTATCGAGGTCTTAGGGAGCTGCGGGTTCTTTGTATTTTCTAGGCAATATCTCTCTCTTTTCTTTGGAAGATTAAGGAGAAGAAATTCAATGGTGGAAGTGATGGGGAAATTTAGGGTTTTTTGTATTTGTTGGAGAGTGGGGTCCTTCACGTGCGCGTGAGAAAGTGGGGCGCACGTCTTACTTCAAGGCTCTTCGTCCCGACATACTGTAGCTGATGCAAAGATACATGTAACATATATTTCCATGTTAAGATATGTCATATGTGGCATTGCATTTGCATGTCGAATGTTATATCATACATATATGCGTATATATATCATTTATACTAAATTTACATATTTGAGTTGCAAAAATATGTGCATGTATATTGCTTTTTAGTTTTCTTATTATGCCTAGAATTCGAATTCGAGATTTTTAATCTTGAAATCTATTTCTATGTATCATTGAATTTATGATTTAAAGTTATTTAACCAAAAAAAAATGAGTTAACTCGGTTGTGAAAGCTAGTTCAATTGTTTATGAGAAATAAAATGTTATATCAACTGTTATAAGAGAAAAAGATGTCAATGATTTTTTTATCCAAAAAGAGAACAAGATATCATAAAAACCCTTGACATGAATATACAACAAATCTTTACTTCATAGGAATATGAGTTTCCACGCCATTTATATAATTTACTACAACCGCCACATCAATCTTTATGGACTAAAAAAGAAGAATAAATTGTTAGAGACAGTGCAAAGTATTAATATAATTAAGGTATAGCAAGGAACTATACAGAAGGTTTTTTTTTTAATTAATCATATAGAACTTTTTGTCACTAAAAAAATAAACAAATTGAAGAAGTATTACTTAAAATGTTTAACATGATTGTAACATGATTGAAAAAAAAATGTAGTATATATTTTAGTAGGCTATATTGTAGCAAAATAATAGTTGCCAACTCTCTTTGCATGACCATCCATTTTTCCAGCCCATTCCAAGGTTACTCTACAATTACTCAACACATTAACATTCTTTCTTTTTTTCCTAACAATAAATTTCCGCTACAAAGGAAGCCATAGCCTACGGCTAAGAAATAATTGCAAGAGTTAAATTTTAAATTTCAGACTTGTTGGATGTTACTTTTTAAAAATAATTATATGAATAATTTGAATTAAACTTTAAGTTTTTCAACCGGCATATTTTCATTTTTTTCTTGTGAATACATTTCAATTGGTCTTTATTTGTGAAAATTTTGATTTAAATAATGAGAAATAGCCGTTTCTTTCAACATATTTTATCTTATTCAATGTGGTTATCCATTGTGGTTAAAACTAAGCTTAATCATTTGCCTCCCCTTATTATTGAAAGCGATTCAAAGGTAATGATCTCCGGGATTAGTAATATGAATAATAGTCCATGGCTTTACAATAATTTGATTAATAAACTGTCTCTTTTGTTCTCCTACATGAAAGATGTTTCTTTTGTTCATGTCTTTAGAGAAGCTAACAAAATGATTGACTTTTTGGCTAAATCAAATGTTAGTCGTTGTTTTCATTTAGTCGCTTGGTTGTAACCTCTCATGTTATAATGAAAATCTTTTCTCTTTTCAAAAAAAAATATCTTATTCATCTTAAAATTTGATAATTAAACTTTTAAAATGGAATATACCCTCTTAATTAAGGACATAATTAGATTAATGTAACTACATAAGATTACACCTCCATGCACATGCCCGTTATTTATAGGTTAAATCTTTTATTAAAAACATTTTATATTTCCCATCTCATACCATGAAATAG
This sequence comes from Heritiera fomes, assembly GCA_032173925.1. Classification (NCBI taxonomy): domain Eukaryota; kingdom Viridiplantae; phylum Streptophyta; class Magnoliopsida; order Malvales; family Malvaceae; genus Heritiera; species Heritiera fomes. The sequence goes on along the minus strand of JAPDPM010000021.1, from coordinate 8,604,197 downwards.
TCAAAAATTTGGAATGGCATAGATGTATTTTACTATCTTAATTTTTAAAAATCTAATTTAAATTAAAGAATGCGGCCGGTGCATGGATTATTCAAAGCTTTATCTAATTCTGTCTTGGATATATATTAATTAATTAAAAAGTTGAGTACTGTTGTTCTTTTGCACCAAGTTCATTGTAGGGAATAGTCAAAGCATGATGTTATAATTTTGGATCAATCCGGGAAGGGAAGTACTGGGGAAACTTAGGAATCCTTTACTGCTAAAAAAAATAGTGTGATCTTAAGCAAGGAAATTTTTATAGTAAAGTGAACGTAAACATATATGATTAAACATAAAATTATTATTATAAAACATAAAATATGTTATAAATATCGTAAACACATGATAATAAATGTAAAAACATTTTAGAGCAAAATTATTATGCGTGTATATTTATTGACACTAATTATATGTTTATTCTCATCTATTTACGATATTTTTAACATATTAATTAAATTTATGCTTAATTATTTGTGTTTATATTGAACTTACAGTAAAATAAAAATTTTGACATTATTGTAGAATTCCCTTTTAAAAAGGATTTAACTGTTATTACTTTTTTTAAGATGGATCAATCTAATATTCAATCTCCTTTTCTTTCTTGTACCTCTTTATGAAAAAAAAACAATTATGGTGTAGTAATTTAATTAATTACTAGTAAGAAATGGTTGGATTTTGATTTACAAAAGTAGTGTTTACATCACAACTCACTAGTCAGTTTGACAGGCTGAGTAGTTGAACCTTCACTAGTAATATATATTATTACTTTAATTTATCTGATAAACTAGATTAATTAGATTTGTTGACCGGACGGGTTCTATCTCTGTGTGCGTGTGTGTTTTTTCTAAGCCACTGATTTTATTAATGAATAATGAGTGATGAAATTCAGTAGAACCAATGGATAAACTGAAGGAATATCAGATTAACAGTTAACCAGAAAAGCATACAGGCCAATAAATCTCAAAACATTACAAGGAAACAACATCTACTACAGAACAGCAAAATTCTACCTGCAGGCTATGAAAAAGATTGCTCTTGATACACTTGCTTTGGCTAAAGCATCAGCTATTTCGTTGGCTTCTCTGTAGACATTGGTTAAGACGACCGTCTCAATTGATTGCAAAAGTTTGTCAATATCACAAAAGATAGTCATAGACCAAAGTTTTCAAGGAGGTTTTGAGTTCATTCCGGCACCAGCTAATATCTTTGTTTGTTCAAGTCGTATGAAATCATGCATGTACCTGATTTTCTTCACATGGTAGAAATTTATAATCTGTGAAGATTTATATAAGTAAGCCATGCACAATATATTGTACTAACTGGTTTCAAGATGTGGCATGAGAAAAGGAAAACAGGATATTCTTTAGACAATGCTAAACCCTAATCTATTAGTAGAAATAATAATGTACTCTCAAGCTTAGTTTCTCTTCTCTTACTTAGCATTGTTTGGGCTGCCGGACATTGTGGTAAGGCGTAGGTTGAGGTTTTGGAGCGATGGGGAATGCATTGCTTGTCCTACAAAACCGGCTTTTATAAGATTAAATACTTTCAAACAAATTCTTTTGAAACTTAATGTAAATCAAGTGATAAGAGAATTTGTTCATTTTTTGATTATTTCGAATTTAAATTGTTGAGAAGTTATGAGAATTTTTTTTGTAAATTGACTAAATTTGATGTGGAAAACATATGAAAAAAAATCTAAAAATCTTTTACCACTCAAAAAAAATCTTGCAACATAGAGGCCAATAAGTTTGAGGCCAAAGAGTCGTTCAAGAATATTGATAAATAGCTCCAAAGTGAGAATCAAATATATAAGCTTGGTAGGAAAGGCAATCTTAAGAATTAACAACTAAAGCCCAAAATGTAAACGGGCTGTGAGCAGTAAAGGGAGAGTATGGCCAAATTTGAACATTACAACTCAAAGCCCATAAAATCCAAAATCTCCTTATATTTTTTCATCGTCCAACACACAAAAAAATATATATTTTATCTTGCAATGCAAGCACCAGAAAATTCCTACAATAGCATATCTGGCAAAGAAAGGGATGCAAATCATGGAAACCTGCCCCATATGTAATACAGAACCAGAAACTATCACATACTGCCTTAAAGATTGTCCGGAAACTAAAACTCTATGGCAAATGCCTTGATATTCCAAATGAGGTGCAGGACTCCTTTAACTCTGGGTTTGAAAGTTGGCTGATCACCAGTTGCAAAGCTGAAATACTTTTTTTTTTTTTACAATAGGAATATTAAATAACTTGAAATAGGAGTGAGATTGTTTGGATTCGAATTAAGCTTTATAATATGTTACAACTCATTCTTAACTATTCGGTCAAAAAGTTGTTGGCACAAAGCTGAAATATCTTTACATTATCTATACCTTGGAAAACTATCTTCTCCATGACTTTATGGGCAATTTGGCTGGACAGAAATAAATCTATCTTTGAAGCTATCAGAGAGACCAGTCACAAGTGGCATAGGAGACTTGTTCACAATGTTAAAGAGTTTTGGGCGATAATGGGACTTAACAAAGCACACAAAAATTACTTACAGATTAGTGTGGGATGGCAAACCCCTCCCACAAATTTTATCAAACTCAACAAGGACGGAATTGCAAAAGACAACCCCTGAAAGGCAGAAGCTGGAGGACTATTTAGAAATCACCATGGCAACTAGCTTGGGGGTTATTCTTGCAACCTGGAAATATCCAACAGTGTGCTTGTTGAGCTTTGGAGTGTTTGGGATGGATTAATCATGACCAACAAATTTGGGTTTAAAAATTTGATAATTGAAATTGACTCAGAAATCATGATAAGGTATATTTTAGAACTTTCTTCTCCATCACATATTCACTGGTCTATTATTTCTGATTGCAGAGAGCTAATGAAACGATTGGACAATGCTCAAATCCATCATAGATATAGAGACGCAAATGTGTGCGCTGATGTCCTAGCAAAATTGGGATTGGAAAGGGAAGCTCCTTTTGTTGTTTATGATGATCCTTCACTTTGTATTAGACTATGTTTAGTGACAGACTTTATGGGAACTGTGTTCCCACAATGTATTAATAATTAAGTTGTGTTTTTGATTTAATAAAAGCTCCGTTATTCATCAAAAAATATATATTTTATTATTTAACAATATATAAATACCCACAACAAAAAAAATAAAATTATATTTTATTCGTGAGAAATAAAGTCAATTATTTTTTTTAGATCTCGCATATATGAATATCATATGATTACATGATAAAAAATATAAAATTTTAATAATAATTATATATATATTTAATAAAAATTAAAAATATGATTTAATATGTCGGCTTTAATATAATTTGTCACACAATAATGTACGTGTTTTATATTTATTGTACCAATTATCAAATTTAATTTTAATTGTTTATACGTCTTATTTTCAATTAAAAGTTAAAAAAAAATAGGTAGAAGAAAAAAGAACTTTCCCTGCATACTTTCAAAAGAATTCAAAATAGAAATCTTGCAAAAAAAAAAAATAGAAATCTTGCCAGTTCTCAGTATAATAAATCGTACCAAAAGACAGAATAAGGAGAAAAGATGGGTGACAATCTATTTGAAGGATTGCCACCTCCTTCTCATCAAGAGCAGCAAGAAGAAAAAGTAGAAGAAAACGAAGAAGAAGAAGAAGGAAAACAAGGAAAAGATCAAAACTTTTTGTCTTTGAAGGCTGGTAGTAGCAACAACAACAGGGAAGCTTCTCCTAACCCAGTTCTTAAAAGCGCTCTTAAGAGACCTAAGCCTATAGAAACCAACCCTGAAGGTAAACCCCACAACTTGTACAAGTCTTATTTCTGCTTTTCTTTTTTGTGGGTTAGTAAATTCATGTTTTATATTTGATTGAAGACCGGTCGTTGCAATTTTATTTGCTACTATGATGTGGAAATTGAACTGGGTTTTGCTTTTTGGATGCTGAGATTGTGTTTTTAGATGGTAATTTTGGGATTTTGCTGCAGAATTCAGTTAAAAGTTAATTTTGGGTTAAGGATTATTCGGGCTTGAATTCTAAAAGTTTTTTTTTTTCTTGAATGAGGTTAATATGTTTGGGATTTTGGAAGAAAGTCCTTTGGGAATGATAATTATGGCCTTGGGGTTGTATGAACATTCACTTACCTGGGAATTTTTTTCTTTGGTTTATGGGAGAGACTAGGTGGAAACAAAGGTGAAATTTTGAGCAAGTCTTTAGGTGTTTGGCAAAATTGAACTTGAAAAGGATGAAAAATTTGAAGTTGGCAGATTGATTCAATTACAATTAATGACTTAAGATTCTAGTTATATTGATTTCAAGTAATAATGAAATTAGTACTACTTGGATATATGCAGTCTTATGTATGTGGTATTTGCACGAATAATCTGGTCCCTTTAGCTGGTCTTTTTTCTCTCCAACCGAATGATAAATACTGCATTAGATTGTTTGTATTTTCATTTGGGCCCTCTAGAAAGTTTAAACGTGATTTTAGATATTGGTTCATTAAGCCTGCTCCAATCTATTGAGATTAAGGCTCTGATGATGATGGGGGAGAGAGGATGAAGGGTAAGAGAATGAAGCAACTTTGGGAGGTGGGGGTGGGGGTTTGTGTTACAATATGTTAATTATGAGACCTTGGAAATGGAAACTTCATACAACTTGGCATAATAGAACTCTAAGAGAGAAAGTACTTGTATGATATTTATTTTAATTATACTATCTACTTTCTCTGAAATAGCTTCTTTTGATATTTATTTTAATGAAGCTTCTTTTTTTGGGTAACATCTTTCTGAAAATAGCTGACTGGTTATGCATTTTACTACCTAGCTTCTGTGTCAGAAAAGCGGTTGAGATTTAAGACAACAACAGATGCCTCAGAGATGCAAGTTATTGAGGCAATGCAGAAGATTGCATCGCATATCAAGAACCCCTCCAAGTTTTCTAAGGCTTCAAAGCTTGCCATACAGTTGATACAGGCTGGAAGTGTGAAGGCAGGAACTAGTGATCACTTTTTTACTATACTAGAGGCTGCAATGTCGTCAACAACTTCTTGTACTGATCCTTCAGTGCGAGGCGATTATCATTCACTGTTCACAGCAGCACAAGATGCAGCTGAAGTATGATTTTAGTTTGTTTTACAAATATAAAATTGTCTTTTCTCCCTGGAGAATTATCTTACATGCTGTTTCCTTGCAGTGCCTAAACAAGAAGCAGAAGAATCAGCTGACTGTATGGACATTTAGGGCAGTGATGGCAAATGACTTGTTAACTGATGACAGCTTTGTGGTATGTGCTTTACTTTTAGTGTGGTTTGTTGTACAGTATTGTCAGCCATTAGTTATTCAATTTTCTGTGTACATCATCATAACGAAAATGTGTTAGGAGATGCAAAAAGTTTTTATCATTTATGTGTACTAATTCTAGAAATTCCAATTGTGCGCCTTTCAAGAAATTTAGTGCATTCCCAGCTTGCATGACCGTTTTAATTATTATTTTGTCCATGATATGTTTTTCTTGGAAACTCACTCACATGAATGCTCCTTGTGAGAAGCAATGTAGAGACAGTTATATGCTGTCTGATGCTAGTTTATGCATTTTATTTTATTTTATTTTTTGTAGAAATATGCAAAATTGGGATTTGGAATGGTTTAAGTTGTTTTGTTGTGTTTAAGAGTTACCGAACTGTAGATGTTCTTGTAAATGTGGGTGAATTTTCCTTAGTGAGTTTGGTTGACTAAAATGTTTTGCGACAATACTATTTCAACTGATTCACTTATCTCAGTCATGTGAAATTTGTTACTGATGGTGTGTTTGTATGTTGTTTTCTGAACCTTCTCATAGTTTTCTAAAACTGCTAGTAAATTGAAAGATGCAATATCTAGTCTTCCCATTGCAACTGAGGATGATGACATAGATGAAGCTGCTGCCCTGAAAGATGAGACTGAAATTGACAATGATGATGATGACAAGAAACAAGCTGCAGCTGGTCCAGGTGAAGAAAATAACAAGGATGAGTCTGATCCTTTTGGTCTTGATGCTCTGATTCCAAGGTCTGGGAAAAAAGATGATAAAACAAAGGGAAAGAAAGACGTGGCAGCTAAGACCAGGAAGGATGATGACAAAGAGAGTAAGAAATTTCTCAAGTCACAGAGAGAAGCCTTGGTTTCTTGTCTAGAGATTGCTGCTCGACGTTATAAAACTCCATGGTAAGTGTTTATTGTTTTCTGCTGCTAATTGAAAGAAAAAGAAACTCAGCTGTTCCATGGTTGAATAATTGCATGTTTTATTCTTCTTAGGTGCCAGACAGTTATAGACATATTGGTAAAGCATGCGTTTGACAATGTAGCAAGGTTTACATCTCTGCAAAGGGATGCCATTGAAAAACTGTGGACTTCTGTTCGAGACCAGCAAATACGTAGGAAGCAAGGGAAATCAGTAACTGGGAAACTTGACGTGAATGCTTTTGAATGGCTTCAGCAGAAGTATTCTACTGAGAAAATCAGCATTCGGCATTCTGTTGGAGCTAGTGGGGACCGTCGATGTCAACAGTGGCTTGGTTAACACTTTTTCTGTAGTGTTGCCCAGAAGAATTAACGATCTTACCACTTACCCAGAAAAACAAACTGAAATTGTTGATTGGTCAGCTGTTTATCTGAATGTAATATGCTTTAAGTGTCGAACATTTGTGATTGATACAATTTATAATACTTGGTTTCTTCTCTACATGTTTTTGATATTTGGCTTCATTCTTCAAACCATAGCTATACTAGATATTCTATGAATTATAAACCACATTGGGTTTTAAGATCTTAGTCATTTGGTTATGCTTCCAAATAGCTGACCATGAAGAAGAACTAAATGCTCTGTAAAGGGTTGAAATCTTTCATATTTTTCTCTTCCCAGGATGTGGCAAAACGAATAACCTTTACTTTAGCTGATTAATGATATTGAAGTAGTCTCAGGAAGAGAAAAGACGGTATTGAAGGAAGGTTAAGCAACCTAAATAACAGGTAAAAATGAAGAGACCTAGAGGGAACTGTGATTTCCATTTTATTTCTTTTAGTTGTGCATATTTACCCTGTATTCTTAGAACATACATATTCAATTGGGGCTTTACCAGTAATCTCCGCAGGAGCAGGTTCCTTCTCTGAAGTGGTGAAAGCGCTTCCGATCGCGAACTACTATCAGTCTCTGATAAATTTTAGACAGCATCTTGGTTGCAGTGTGACAATCCTTGCAAACTCGGAGATTTTTCACAATCCGAATTGGAGTGCCTGGAGATGTACTGATGAGGCCAAAAGCCATTGCCAATTTCTCACTGTGATAGTTGAGAGCAGTTTCTTTCTCTTCCTCATCTATATTTTGTAGGACAGCAGAGGTGTCCGCTATGTACCCTGCTTCCTTCAACTTCTTTATCATTTCAGATACCATATCATTTATCTTTTTAATTTGTGGATGTGCCTTATCTCCCATTGTGAACTCATGGACATATCCGTCTACTTCGATAGAGCTGAGTCCTGGTTCTTTCTTCATCCCCTTGTTCTTCATTTCCTTTTTTACCCCTGCAACATCATTCCACCTATTTGCCATTGCATACATATTTGACATCGAAACATTATAACCGCAGTTTTGAGGTTCCAAGTAAACAAGTTGCCTCGCAGCCATTTCACCTAATGCGGTATTCTTGTGGAGCTTGCATGCAGCAAGAAGAGCACTCCATATTATTGTGTTTGCCCTTATTGGCATACTTTTGATAATCTCATAGGCCTCATGAAGCTGTCCTGCTCGACCAAGAAGATCCATCATACACCCATAGTGTTGAATCTTTGGAACCAAGTCAAAATCATGAACCATTTTCTCAAAAAATAACTTTCCTTCTTCCACCAATCCTGCATGGCTACAAGCATGAAGAAGACCGATAAATGTGATATCATTAGGCCTTGCACCCACTCTTTCCATTTCTGAGAATAGCTCCAATGCCTGCTTACCACAACCATGCATTCCAAATCCTGCCATCATTGTATTCCACATGCCAATGTCTTTATCTTTAGATTCCTTGAACAGGCTCCAAGCCCCATCAATGTCTCCACACTTAGCATACATTTCCAATAATGCAGTTTTTAATATTATATCTGTTTCAATAACTTGTCTGTCTATGCAAGTATGAATCCATTTGCCCATGTCAAGGGCTCCAGCCTCTGCACAAAGTGAAAGCATGGTAGCCATTGTCACTTGGTTAGGTCTCACTCCATTGTCCCTCATCTTGATGAAAAGATCGAAAGCCTGATCGATGTAGTGAGCTTGTGCATAAGCTGCTATCATAGCAGTCCAGGTCATAACATCTTTGTTCTTGATGGTGTCAAAAACTGCCTTAGCACTCATTATCTCCCCACATTTCCCGTACATATCAACCAAAGCAGTAGCAAGAGCCAAAGACACACAAATCCAATTTCTCAAAATATAAGCATGTAGTCGTTTTCCCAGTTCTAAAGCCCCTACGAAACCACATTCTACAACTAAGCTCAGCAAGGTAATCTCATTTGGCTTTATCCTTTCTTCAGTCATTCTAGCAAAAAGCTTCACTCCCTCTTCCAATTTATTGCAATGAATGTATCCAGCTATCATAGCAGTCCATGAAACAATATTTTTCTGGTTCAATCCACTGAAAAGCTGTCTTGCATAAGCTAAATTACCACTTTTGGCATACATATCAACGAAAGCAGTAGTTAAATGAACACCCATTTTCTCGAGATTCCTTGTAACATAAGCGTGCATTGCTTTTCCCATTTCAATGTGCTTTAGCTCTGCAAATAAATTAACCATGCCAATCATGGCAACCTCACTAGGTGTTACTTGTAAAATTTGCATCTTTCTTATAATCTCCAATGCCTCCCCATACAATTTGCTTCTAACATAGCTTCTAATCATCGTATTCCAAGAAACATCATCTCTTTCATCCATATTATCAAATAACAATCTGGCTGACACCATGCTCTCGCATTCACTATACATTTGGATCAAAGCATTACTTACAAAAACATCTTCAATCAATCCATTCTTCACTGCAAAACCATGTATTTCTTTGCCCAACTGGGCCATTGAAACAAAACTGCAAGCTTTTAGGACTGCAGGGACCATGAAGTAATCAACTTCATAGTCTACCCTTCTCAAGTAAGCATAGATGTCAAGTGCATTGTGGGGTTGGTTGTTTTTAGTGTAAGATGTAATAAGGAAATTGAATTGCGCTGAAGGGCTAAACTTGGTTTGGTTGAAGTGGGTTTTCACCATGACAGCATGGATTTGCCTGGTTTCTTCAAGGGTGGGTTGTTCAGGAAGGATGTGAAAAGGGATTTGCTGTTGGAATCGAAGCTTTTCACTTTTTGGATTTGGGATGAATTTGATTGAGGAAGCCAAGAGGGAAGGAGAAAGTGTAGGCTGCTTTGTTGCAGCTATTGTTAGGTCCATGGCGTTTAAGCTTTCATTACATATAAGAGTTTGAAGTGAATATCTCAGTTCATCTAAAACCAAAGGCTGTTAATCTTCGCAAAATATCTGTTTTGCAATGAAACTTCAGTTCTCTGACTTTTTTGTTTGCTTGCTGTTTGTTTCCGTCTGAACCCCAAAGCCTGAAGATTTGTATGATCCAAACGACCCCAGAATTTTGGACTTGGTTCTCAACCCATGAGGAGCAGCTACGACCTACAACAGGCTCTTTGGCCCAAAATTAGGTCATTTCATTTGTTTATATAGCTATGGCTGTATAATTCTAGATAAACTTGATAATACAGTGTATAATTGATGTTTTTGTTATGTTTTTTTTTAAGTATAGGTATACTCATTTATTTTATTGGCTTAATAGCCAAATAAGCCCTCAACTTTTAACTCAAAATGGAATTCAGCCCTCAACGTTTTATCGCATAAAATTCAATCCATAAACTTTTATTTCAGTGGAAATAAACTCTCAACCTTTTACAATTCTGCAATTAAGTCAAAAACTGTTAAATAACACTAACTGCCGTTAGTTTTGCATACGTGGCAGCTGACGTGGATAGCTTAGTTAGCTGCCACGTGGCATGCCACGTATGCAAAACTAACGGCAGTTAATTTATTTAATAGATTTGGTCTATTTCCACTAAAATAAAAATTTATGGACTGAATTTCATAGGATAAAACGTTGAGGGCTGAATTCCATTTTGAGCTAAAAGTTGAGGGCTTAGTTGGCTATTAAGTCTATTTTATTATTTAAAATTAATTCTATTCGAAACGTTAGTAATAAATTATAAAATCTTCTCAACAATAAATACTTCAAAATTTGAATTCTATCCAAATCAGATTAGTATCATATAAAATATTAAAATTTTATGTCAAAATTAGTTTTAACATGACAAATGTAAAAAATATATATTTTTAGTTTTTATCAATTTCATATACAATTTTTATTAAATTTGAATTCAATTTATATTTATATTTTTTTTGTTTTATTTTCGTATTATATTATTATATCGTATCTAAGATTATTGGCTCTGATTCTCACCATTTGTTACTCCAATATGCAAACTGAAGTGGCGTACGAGAAATTGCTTACTTTGAGACTACTGGTATTGGCTATGGATGATTGTGTCTCTCATGTACATCCCTACTCTCCATCTGGATAAAATTGCAATTTTAATAATTAAGACGGGGAGAAAAAGAAATACGTTGAAGAAAGGGTAAAATTTCCGAAAAAGAAAATCTCAACTAAACCCTAATCTGCCACCGTCTTCCTGTATATTATTATAACTTCACCTAAACGCCCAGTTCTTACATCTTCATTATCAAGCGTCTCCATTCCCCACCTCTCACCGAAAGGTAGATCATTTCTTTGTTCTACCTTAGTCTTTTTGCTTGATTTTTATGTTTACATAGCACAGATCGAAGGTTCCGGTGATTTTTACTGAACCTGGGGCTCAAAAGCTGTGCAATATCACAAGTATCATCTCCTTGAAAATTCCGGCCTTTTGATAAATGTCCAATGTTTTTGAGGTTTTAATGGTGGATGATTACATTTTCTTAATACCCATTTGCTAATCTGTAGTTTTTAGGATAACCTATGAATTTCTTTTGTTATTGGAGATGCAAAGGTTTAAGTTTTTGTTGCGTGGTTGTACTTTTAAGCTTTTTCAATTTGATGCAAATGCTTTGCTTGAGTGGGTTTTTTCAATTTGATTGCGTAGCTGTACTTTGTTTGACTTTATTGCTTCTGCTATAAATTTTATTGCTTTTTCAATTACAATTAGGAGGATTTTATTGCTTCTGCTAGTTCCTGTTGCATGTACAAGATCTTTGAATTTGAAGAGAACGCTCAACGTTTTCATTTTTGTCTGCAGGTTTCTTACTAGTTTAACAGAATGTCAAACCCTAAAGTTTTCTTTGATATTTTGGTTGGGAAGGCGAAAGCTGGCCGAGTTGTCATGGAGCTATTTGCTGATGTTGTACCGAAAACTGCTGAAAATTTCCGTGCCCTCTGCACTGGTGAGAAAGGTATTGGAATGTCCGGGAAGCCATTGCATTATAAAGGCTCGGCATTTCACCGAATCATCCCGAACTTCATGTGTCAAGGTGGAGATTTCACACGGGGGAATGGCACTGGTGGAGAATCAATCTATGGCATGAAATTTACAGACGAGAACTTCAAGCTCAAACATACAGGACCTGGTTGTTTGTCAATGGCAAATGCTGGACCAAACACCAATGGTTCTCAATTCTTTATATGTACTGAGAAGACTCCGTGGCTTGATGGAAAGCATGTTGTCTTTGGTAAGGTAGTGGATGGATATACCGTTGTCAAGGAAATGGAAAAAGCTGGCACAGAAAGTGGGAGGACCTTGCAACCAGTTGTGATCGAGGACTGCGGTCAGCTAAAAGAAAACTGATGGAGAAGCTGGAAAGATGAAACACAGTGTTTTTCATTAATTACCTGCTCTAGAATGATTATATGGTTAATGGCAAAACATATCTTGCCCTTAAGATGTAGTTGAAATTTCAACTGGTTTCTCTTAAATCTGACATTTGTTTGGAGTAGATGGCAGAGGGGCTATAATAATTGCTTTTATCTGTAAGTAAGTTGAGTATGTTAAAGTACTTTTTGTATGAATTTAGTAATTTTTTAAAACTATACCCTAATGGATATGAGATCATTTTCCTGCTAAGTAGCATTATGATATCAGGAATTTCAATTTTGTGGTGATTTAAATTATGATTAGCCAGCGAAACCATTTAACTTTGATGCTTCTGTATGGCAATTTGGACTCAATCCACTTTGTTAGTCACTGATAATGTACATTCCAGTAGAAATTTTAGGCACTCCTGAAGGAAAAATTACTTCAGTGTCATAGGAAAAATTGCTTCAGTGTCATGTTGTATTAGGAGAGGAACTGATCAAATGTCATTTTCTGATACATTTAACTAGTTCATTATACTTGGATAACAATCTGATTTCCAACACATGATAATTTTATTGTATCTTGATCTCAATTACAGTAAGAGAAGATAGAAGCTGACTCTTGTTCATGGGCTATAGATCTTTGACTTCTACCTCCCAAGACCAGCACCCATGACTTTCTAACAGAGCAGACAGACAATCAGTTTAGAACACCCACTGAACTTGAATTTGATGTTGCTGAGCTTTAAGCATCAAAGAGTTTCCTTAATGGTGTTCATTCTTTTGGCCGGGAATTGGCAGCAACTTTGCTCTTTAAAACGATGAAGAATTGTTACTTCTACAAGTTTTCATTTTTGCATCTGGGAGGATGTTCAGAACTTAAACATCTCAGAGAAGTTCAATCCTGCTTTTTCTTCAGAGCCTTCTAAAACACAAGTTTCACATTGTGAAAGGAGCTTTCACAGACAGTTGATATTTGAAAGAAAACAAATCAATGTTCCACTTGAGTAGATAATATATTATATTTATAAGCATGTGGAAAATAAAAATATTATTAAATATAGTTGTTTATTATTAGAATGAGTTGTTGCAGCTGGTGAAAAATCTTATCCTGTTTTCAGATCTTTGTAAGCAACGTCAAGACCAAAATGCATCCACTCCCCTGCCCCTCTTGCTTTGTTCTTGGGATGCTCCCTTGCATGCATATATTTGTTAGTTGATTTCGTTGACCAGAACTTTATTTACTCCAGGAAGAAGTTTTGGATATGCCATTGTCAGAAATGGAAATGAACTTTGATCTGCAGAAAGTTTTTCTTACAGAAGAACATGATTATGATAGAGCAAAGGAGCTGAAGGCCTTTGATGACACAAAAGCTGGTGTCAAGGGGCTTGTTGATGCTGGTGTAGTTACAATTCCTCCAATCTTCTTCATGCCACCTGAAGATTTACGCTCTGCAAAGTTAGATGATCTTGTTGATAGCTTCCAGATTCCCATCATTGATCTAAGAGATATCAAATTAGATCCTACTGCACACACTGAAATTGTTGGAAAGATCAGATATGCATCAGAGAAATGGGGATTCTTCCAGGTTATAAACCATGGCATCGCGCAAGATGTCATGAACAAGGTCATTGCAGGTGTTCTTAGATTCCATGAGCAACCGAAAGACGTGAAGATGGAATTCTACTCGCGGGAGAATGAGAAGAAAGTGAGATTTAACAGCAACTTTGATATGTACAAGTCAAAAGCTGCAAACTGGAGGGACACTTTGTTTTGTGTCATGGCTCCAAATCCTCCACCTCCCCAAGAGTATCCAGTTGCTTGCAGGTAGACATACTCTAAGATCCCACCAGCCATTGTTACACATGTTTTTGCTAGAATACCATTGATAGAATTTTACTTATGACCTTGAAATGTAGAGAAATACTGATGGAATACTCAGAGCATGTTCAGAGCTTAGGACAAATTCTTTTTGGGTTGCTGTCTGAGGCCCTTGGTCTCAACCCTTCTCACCTCACTGATATGGGTTGCATGGAAGGGCATGGCTTTGTTTGTCACTACTACCCAGCTTGACCTGAACCTGACCGGACTTTAGGACATGGCAGACACTGTGATCCTGACTTCCTCACAATCCTTTTGCAAGATCAGATTGGAGGCCTCCAAGTTCTTCATGAAGACCACTGGATTGATATCCCTCCACTGGAAGGAGCTCTCATAGTTAATATTGGCGACCTCTTACAGGTATATGTATACAAAGTATTAACAACTCTCATATTTCCCACTTCTTTCATGAATGTTAGAGGAGATTTTGAAAATATGTAGTGTAAAATCATGGAGAAAAATCTTGAACAACAGGAGGATATTATTTTAGTTACTGTTTCAATGCAGCTTATCTCCAATGACAGGTTCAGAAGCGTTGAGCACAGAGTTTTGGCTAAATGTGAAGGACCAAGAATATCAGTGGCATGCTTATTCACAACCCATTTTCAACCATCCAACAAGTTTTATGGTCCCATAAAGGAATTGTTATCAGCAGAGAGTCCACCTTTGTACAAGGAAACCTTGATAAAGGATTATCTCAACTCCTTCTGCTCCATGAGACTTGAAAACGATTCTTCACTTGATTTTTTGAGATTGTAATGGTGAAAAGAATAAATCCATTCATATTGTACCACAGATAAGAAGAAAAAAGAATAAACACACAGATTGTAGAATCTGGAGATCTCTCTTCATTGGGTTCAGTCTTCTCTGTCAGGCATTTTGTTGCAGCAATAGTAGTAACTGTGCTCATTTCACTGAAAATAATGTAAATAAAAAAAAAGGTCATTTTCTAGTAATTTTGTATTACATCTGGACAGCCCAGAATTTAGACCGCTTAAAGAAGTTCAATCTTCCATTTGTTAAATGCTTTTTTTTTTCCTTTTTGTAAAAAGACAAGATATTCCCATACTACATTGAGTAGGTGAGGATTGGAATATAAGATTTTTTGTTGTAATCGTTTTTACTCAAAAATTTAGTAAGATCTTACACTATTGAACCAATCCTTTGGATTATTTGTTCAATGCTTTTGAAATACAAGTCTCACAAACGAATGATGTGATAAAATAAAGATATTGTGTGAGTGTGTCCCACCTTGAGATAATGAAATATACCTAACAAGCAATGAAATATTAACCATTCCTTTATGAAGTTCCATACAATTGAAGTGAGTCATTCTACTATAGTTGGTCAAAATCTTATAATTCTTTGGACTCTATGCAATGTTAAGACCAATTAACAGCCATAATTTCTTATCCTCTCTGCTTAATGAGCGGATACCTTTATTTGTTGTTCAATCCAACATTTATCACGTTTTCCCTTGTAGCCAGGATTTCATTGATTATTTTGGAAGAATTGATCATTTATCACGTTTTTCCTTGTTCATTGCTTTTGAAATACAAGTCTCACAAGCAAATGATGTGATAAAAGAAAGATATTGAGTGACTGGGTCCCACCTTGAGATAATGAAATATACCTAACAAGCAATGAAATATTAACCATTCCTTTATGAAGTTCCACACAATTGAAGTGAGTCATTCTACTGTAGTTGGTCAAAATCTTATAATTCTTTGGACTCTATGCAGTGTTAAGACCAATTAACAGCCATAATTTCTTATCCTTTCTGCTTAATCGCGGATACCTTTATTTGTTGTTCAATCCAACATTTATCACGTTTTTCCTTGTAGCCAGGATTTCATTGATCATTTTGGAAGAAGTTTTGCATATACCTTCGGCAGAAATGGAAGTGGAATCTAATCTGCAGAAAGTTTTACCTGCAGAAGAACAGGAATATGATAGAGCGAAAGAGCTGAAGGCCTTTGATGACACAAAAGCTGGTGTCAAGGGACTTGTTGATGCTGGTGTAGTAAAAATTCCCCGTATGTTTCTCATGCAACCAGAAGATGTACTCCCTGCAAAGCCAGATCATGATTTAGATACTGTGCAGGTTCCAATCATAGACCTAACAGATATCCATTTAGATTCCTCTGTACATACAGAGGTTATTGAAAAGATTAGATATGCATCCGAGAAATGGGGGTTCTTCCAGGTCATAAGCCATGGGATTCCACTTGACATCCTCAACGAGATGATTGAAGGTGCTCGTAGATTTCATGAGCAACCAAATGAGGTGAAGATGGAGTTCTACTCACGGGGGCGCGGGAAGAAAGTGAAATTTTACAGCAGCAACTTTAATCTCTACGAGGCAAAAGCTGCTTCTTGGAGGGACACTTTATCTTGTGCCATGGATCCAAATCCTCCAACCTTTGAAGAGTATCCAGCAGCTTGCAGGTAGGAATCTTCTAAGATAATACCCCCCATGGTTACAATTTATATTTGTTGGAAGACTACTCTGAGAGTTTTGCCGCTATCCTTGAATTTCAGAAAGATACTGATGGAGTACTCAAAGCATGTTCAGAGCTTAGGTCAGACTCTTTTCAGCTTACTGTCTGAGGCTCTTGGTCTCAACCCTGCTTACCTCACAGATATTGGGTGCACTGAAGGGCATAGTTTGTTATGTAACTACTATCCGGCTTGCCCTGAACCTGAACGGACTCTTGGACAGACCAGACACTGTGATCCTGACTTCCTCACGATCCTCTTACAAGATCGAATCGGAGGCCTCCAAGTTCTTCATGACGATCACTGGATTGATGTCCCTCCACTGGAAGGAGCTCTTGTAGTTAACATCGGCGACCTCTTACAGGTACGCTCAAGTATACAAACACAAAATCCATTGAATCTATCTAATTGGTCCTTTCTGAATTCTGAAATAAACAAGTACTTTGATAAACAACCCTTGGTAAGAACTTAAGAGAAACAGTCAACGACTGTAATTCAAGTCACTGTTTAATGCAGCTAATCTCTAATGACAAGTTCAGAAGCGTTGAGCATAGAGTGTTGGCCAGAAATGTAGGTCCAAGAATATCAGTACCATGCCTGTTCGCGAATCTGTATCAACCATGTAACAAGCTCTATGGCCCCATAAAGGAATTGTTATCAGCAGATAGTCCACCTTTATACAAGGAAACCTTGATAAATGATTATCTCAAAGCCAAGATAATTGACTTCAATTCTGCACTTGCTTCTTTAAGATTGTAATATTGTTGAGATGAAATAAACCTGTATTGTACTACAGGAAGAAATATTTAGGTGGTAAACTCCCTTCCAAATAATGGTTTATGGTTTGTTAAGACTAATGAACAAATATAGGAGCACTGGTGGACTGAGCAACCAGCTTGGAGTTGGGATTCAGTAAAGGGCAATAATTGTCCCACATTCCCTCCCAATGTATGCTATGTAACAAGTTTTCCATAAATAAATCGACAATGAGAGATTCTGTTTGAATGTTAATGATGATTCAAATCTTCATATAACGGAGCTAAGCTGAGTTTTATGAAATTGTGGTTATTCCTCTAACATGCTTTTCTCTGCAGCTGAGAGTGTACAAGGGAATTTCATATTGTCAGTACTTTAAACCCAAAAAAAATGAATATAAAAGGGGATATATGCACATGAAGAAACCAAACTGCTAAATGCTTGAATAAGTCTGATAAAAGTATTACTTAGAAACCACGAGAACTCACCCGTTACCATTTAGGCTGTAGATACTTAATTTTGGAAACTAATATTTATTTCATACTACAGTGAAAGACAACCTCTTCTTAGAATAAATACTTCACAAGAATAACTTCTTCAGAAGAGCTTCCGCACCAGAACAACCTCTTATCAGAAAAGCTTATTACTTCTAGAAGAATTCATTCTCAGAATAGCTTTTCTCAGAACAGCTCTACTCGGAACAGCTCATTACAGAACAACCTGTTATCGGAATAACTCATTTATAGAACAACATTTTCAAGAAGAAGTGAAGATAACTTTAGAATAGGGCAGGGTTCTTGAGTTAATTTCACTATTGGGATGTCCTGGAGAGTTTGGCTTGGTGGATCAGATATGGAAATAGTTAAGAGTTCTTCTCTTAACCTTTCTCTGAAGCATGAGTGCTCCTCCCTATTTCGTTCAGTACACCTTCTCCCAAAAACGTAACTCCCACTAGACAAAGCATTAATGCTTTGTAACTGTCAATTCTCATTATTATGTTATTAATACCAAAGATATTAACTCCCATTCTCTACTCCTATATATAGGGGTTCTTGTTATCATTAAAGGGGCTTTTTTGGGGTAAATCAGCTAATCTATAAACTCTCCCAAATCCTCTCTGCACTGTTTTCTTTACACAGCCTTGTTCTCAGCCTTGCTCAGCCTTCTACCGCCACCTGCCGCTGAACTCATTCTTCAGGGTCTGCTCCAGTCTTCCTCTCCGTCGTCTCTTGGCACACCCCGTTCTATTGGTTTGCAACGTTTCCTCTCCATCACAAAAGAACCCATCTACACAGGCCAAATGGAAGCTTCTGTGATTAAGTGGCTACAAATTCATTAAATTTCGTATATCATAGTTTAACCTGCTTTTGAACAACTGTATACTTGAATTTGCAACATACGGTACACAAACAAGAACAAGAACAAGGTTGATAATCAATGCCTCCTTTTTTCCTTTAACTGCGTGATTCTCTGTGTTTCTAAATGTTTATCAATGGCAATACTGAAGAGAAACATTCAAACTCCCACAGCTACAGAAAAAACTTTTGGTTCTTGTGCACTTTTCTCTTAATAGAGGACATGATCAATTAAAAGACGCAAAAGCCCAATATGGAAATCCTTCGCTCCGGTGTCTTGAAAGCTCTCCCAGAGAATTTGAATAAGTATCCAGTAATTTACAACTACATCTCGGATCCTTTTTCCAAATACTTGATGGCAACCGGTGAAATGATAATTCCCGGAGTGTGCAAGCAGATGGTTAGAATTTCCATTTATTTGAAATATATAACAGTCACGATAAAACAGCCAAGAACCCTTTCACCATACACAGCCACAGTGGATCAGTAAGTCATACAATAACCTCGTTTAATCACTATGAATCTGCCAACATGGATTCATACAATCTGACAGATTATGAGATAAGGCACTATACAAGGAAACTTTGCATTGCTTGAAATGTTCCTCCTAATCCCAAAATGTGCCTTCTAATTCCAAAGTATCGCAGGATATCATCAAGCTCCGAATAATACTCCATAAGTTCAAGAGGAAGAAAATGCAGTTAATATACTTTGAATTTTAGGCACCTTTATAACACATTTAAATATTTTGTATGCATATCAGATGCTGCTAATTGAAAGGATGATATCTGTAGCTGAATCATTTTATGTATTACATGCTACAAATAAAACAAAATGTGAACTTCCTCTTGCTAACAATGGAGCAGAGTACAACAATAAGTTCATTAGCTCAAATCAAAGCCATCATTTGGCAACAGAATGAAACAAATCTAGCTACAGAGCATTGAGTTAAAGCCCATACGACTGCCTTCAAGCGCCATTATTAAAGTTCTAGATGGTCTGCAGTAATCTCCATTGGCAATCAAGATTAATACACCATCACTCCATTCCAATTTTCACTCCCAATCTTCATCACTCAATTGATCATCAGTTTCTTCTTTTGGTGGTCTAACCACCAATACCACAGTTCCTAGACTCTGCTTCACGCCCATTTCTTTCAATGCTGATCCTCCATCAACCTTCAACCCACCATCATCAATTGTCACCAAGTAAAGCGCATCATCCAATTCCACCTCCTTCATATGCCTATCAGTAACCGCCAAAATAGCTTCTTCCTTATACCACCTATTTACCTTCCATGGTAAAACTCTCGCATCCCCAAAAACTACTACAACTTCCCCATTCCTTAACTTCGCCAAGGGTTCCCAACCTGGCAAAACCACTCACCTCTTCCACCCATTCTCAGCCTCCACTACACCAAAATCCCCTTCACGTCTACATTCCAAAGGTGCTTTCAAAATCTCTCTATCCTTCTCATCAGCCTTACAAACCAACAAAACCACAACATTACTAGCCTCAGCAACTTCACAAAACTTTATCCTAACAACTGAAATATCTTGATAAACCAAGCAGAATATACTTTTTACCTGTACTTAAAAAAAAAAAAAAAAACAGAGGTTGTTACCTTAACTGGAGACTGAAATGTATGGATTTTTCTTTGGGCTTCATTTCAGAAACAAGCAGCTCACGGGGAAGTGTTGCTGGGGAGACAGGCCCATGGGATAAAACTGTGGTTGGTTTTTTAGGCCTGTTAAGATTCGAATACCCCATTGCTTGTTGGATAAAAGAAGGAAGTTTGGTGAGACTATATGAATCATATATGTACAATCGAATCAGACATCGAAATCTTGCTTTAGACTTGTGACACTTTCTTGTCGGTTATGGTAGGCTTACTCATTGTCCCGTTGATTTCGTGGGTGGACTTTACTTTCGATTCTCTTGTTACTTTCATGCTTTCTTTGAATCTCGTGATGATAAGCAAGTGGGAAATGACCAATGAAGCAGATTGGAGTTTTTTCTTTGACATTCTTCTCGATGAATCTTTTTTTGCACCGATACATTATTGTAAGAATCTGCTCTATCGACTCTGCCAACTCTTGGTTCAACTTTCTACGCGTTATTTCAAGCTGGAAATCCTAGTGCTTATTGTAGTATAAATTGGCCAATATCAATTTGTAGTTTATTTATTATTTTTTAATATTTAAAAAAATATATATCATTATTATAATTTTATTTGTAGAATTAAAAAATTCAATTGACAGTATAAAAGATAATTATCTTATATATATATATAAAATAAATTACTCTCTTGAGACAACCAAATTAAATTAGTAGATCAACTAAGCGGTTTTATTTTTTTTAGTATAAATCACAAGTATCTTTATCCGTTTTAGCGGTTTGAGATTAATCCTGTTTGGAGTTTAGTCACAATTAAAGCTCTTCACTCCTCCCCAAAGATGTGTTTAGTGGGAGTCGTAAGCAATTTTAATTTTAGGTACATGAGATTTTCAGAATTCCTTTGTTTCACTAGTAATTGGTTTATTAAGATATTTTGCTTACTCCTGACTAATCCTTTTGATTTCAAAAATATATAAATAAAAAATTTTGTGTTAATTTCTTTCATAGAACACGTACAACTTCATGTTTAAGTAAATCAAACGACAAAACTTATTTAACAAATGTTACTCTTCTTTAAAAAGAATTAAATTTAATATTCGAATTCCTCTTCCCTTTATACCTCTCTATCAATCAAAAAATAATAAGCAAATCAAACCACCAAATATTTATCATATACCTGGAAATTTCCGAATTGTAGTGGAACTTAAACATTATGTACTTGGTGGACTTGACTTCACCTGCTTAATTTGTCACTTTCTTTTTTTGTTTTCTTCTACACATTGTTGAATTTTTAAACTAGTGAAGTTAGAAAAAGTATAACAAATTTGCTAAGCTAAGGGTGTGTTTTTAATATATATTGATTAGTATAAGAAAACAACAATTACAGTAAAGCATTGCATCTCTTTTTACAAATGAACGAATAAAATCAAATAAGTAAACAAATCAATCAAAAAAATCAACATATAATTGAATAAATTTAACATAAAATTAAATCAAACTTACAAATAATATAATTAGAGCTTGGAACTTTAAAAAATGATTTTGTTATTCACGGAAGACAAACTGAAAATTTACAAAAGTTTAAATGTTTAATGACTTTCATAGATCACATATATGCATGGTTAAACTGACTTTTTTTCGTGGAAAATTCAAGTTAAATTTTCTCTGTCAACTCTGCCATCTCTTGGTTCAACTTTCTACAGGTTATTTGTTGACTATATTTCAAGTTGGAAATCCTGGTTTACTAGAGTTCCTAGTGCTTACTTTTGATAAACGATGGCAGTTTTAGCAGTATAAATTGGCCAATCGATATGCAGTTCAAGTAGTACGAAGGAGAAAATGAGAGCTGTTACAATATTTCTCATCGGGTTTGTTGTTATTTCAGCCACTTGCATCACCAACTGTGACGGAAATTCCAGTGTGCTTTGCATTGAGAGTGAGAGACAAGCCCTTTTAAAGTTCAAGCAGGATATCATTGATCGTTCAAACAGGCTATTTTCTTGGGCTGATGGTGGGGATTGTTGCAACTGGGTTGGAGTTTCCTGCAACAACTTAACAGGTCATGTCTTCAAGCTGGACTTGAGGCCTCCTTCAAGTCCTGATTATGCATCAGATGCTGAAATTGGAGTTTATTGGCGCTCAATGCTGAGAGGAAAAATAAACCCTTCTTTGCTCTTATTGAAGTATCTAATTCACCTAGACCTTAGTTACAACAACTTTGGTGGTATCCAGATTCCTGACTTCCTTGGATCAATGGAGAGTTTAACATATCTTGACCTCTCTGGAGCAAAATTTGGAGGAGCCCTGCCTCACCAACTTGGGAACCTCTCAAAGCTGCAGCATCTTAACCTTGGAGATAACAGTAACAAGTTGGTTGAAGCTAGAAATCTTCAATGGCTTTCTGGTCTTTCTTCCTTACAATATCTTGATTTGAGTGGAGTGGACCTTAGCAAAGCAACTGATTGGCTGCAGGTAACCAACAAACTTCCTTCTTTGATAGAGTTGCATTTGTCAACTTGCTTTCTTGATAATGATCCTTCACCAATCAGTCTTTCTTATACATCTCTTTCCGTACTTGATCTTTCTAACAACTACATATCCCCTTCAGTACCCAATTGGATTTTCAGTCTTCATAGTCTTGTTTCCCTTGATCTGAGTGGAAATGCTGTTGAAGGTGCTATTCCAAATGGTTTTCTAAACATGTCATCTCTCAAATTTCTTGATCTTTCCATAAACTTATTCAATTCATCAATACCTGGTTGGTTGTACAGTTTGAACCAGCTTGAATTTCTCAGTCTTAGAGGTAACCTTCTGCAAGGCAAAATTTCGGGTGCTATTGGAAACTTGAGTTCCATCTTTAGCCTTGATTTTTCAGGAAATCAGCTTGAAGGAACACTACACTCTTCTTTAGAAAATCTTTTCAACTTGAGGCAACTTGATTTGTCAAATAATAAATTTGATCAGGATATATCAGAAATTTTGCACAGCTTGTCTACATGCTGTTCAGATGAATTGAAGTCAGTGAATGTGGCAAATAACAATATTTCAGGCCATTTAACTGATCAACTTGGAAAATTTAAAAGTCTATCTTACCTGTCCCTGTCCCAAAATTCCATTTCTGGTCTCATTCCAATCTCCTTAGGAAATCTATCATCTCTAAAATATTTTGATGTTTCAAACAATCAGTTAGATGGTAATCTTCCTCAAACTCTTGCAAAAACAATGAGTCTGGAATATGTAAACATTGCTTATAATCTGTTGGAAGGTTCTGTATCAGAAGAGTTCTTTACTAATCTCACTAGATTGAGAGTTTTGAAGGCATCTCAAAACAAGTTGAAATTTGAAGCAAACTCAAACTGGGTTCCTCCTTTTCAATGTCAAACTATTGAATTGAGTTACTGGTTTCTGGGCCCAAAGTTTCCAACATGGCTTCAGTTTCAGAAGAACTTGTCTACTTTAGACATATCCAGTGCAGGAATTTCAGGTGTTGTTCCATCTTGGTTTTGGAACTTCACTTCTAAACTTGTGTCTCTGAATATTTCTCATAATCAACTTGACGGGGAGATACCATTTCTGTCAGTGCATAAACTGGTTGATTTGAGATCCAACAGGTTCACAGGTCCATTGCCACGGGTGCTCCCTGATGTGGCAACATTGTTTTTCTCTAACAATTCTTTCTCAGGTTCTCTTTCACATTTCTTATGTGACTATGAATTGGGTGAACCAAAGTTGTTTCTTCTTCAACTTGAAACAAATCTTCTGTCAGGTGAAATTCCGGATTGTTGGCTGAAATGGCAAGGCATCCGAGTTCTAAATATGGGAAACAATAATCTGACGGGGAAGATCCCAGACTCTTTGGGATACTTGGGTTTTATGTTTCTAAATCTTAGAAACAATAAGCTGTCCGGAGAGCTACCATTGACCCTGCAAAACAATACTGATTTGTTCATGCTTGATATTGGTGAAAACCGATTCAGCGGAAGCATCCCAAAGTGGATTGGTGAAAGTCTCCCAAATCTTGTGATTCTTAGTCTGCGTTCAAACTCTTTCGATGGCCATATTCCTGAGGAACTTTGTCAGCTTGGGTCTCTTCAAATCTTAGACCTTGGGGATAACAAAATCTCAGGGGCAATACCAAAATGCTTTGAGAAATTAAGTGCCATGGCCACAAAACCAAATGATACCGATGCTGTCATTGACTACTTCGTTGATGGGGAATTCATAAGGAGTGAATTATTGGTGATGAAAGGAAGAGTGGACGAATACAGCACCATACTATCACTTGTTACCACCATGGACCTGTCAAACAACAATGTAAAATCCGATTTTATACTACTGTAAACCGAAATTTCATAATGTAAATAAAGTAAATATTGCATATTGATTTTCACATTGGATGAAATGCTTTTTAACTTGAGATGTGCATGGAAGAATGTGTGATAATGTATGGGCAAGGACCTCGAACAGCTCAACAATGGGCGAGCAAGGAAGGCTGTTCGCCAATGGGTGAGCTTAGTTGGCGAACAGAACGCCAAAGTTGCTGGTTAGGGCGAGTATAACAGTTCGCCCAATCTGGCGAGGTCGTTGATCGCCCAGATGGATTGAGAAAAATTAAAAGTTGAATAAAAGTAAAAGTTTGTGGGAAAGCATGACAAAACACAGTCAACAACGTGTGAGAAGAAAAGAATTCTAATTGAAATCTTTTACTACAAAAGTCTCCATGAAATTAATGCTAAGAATGAAAGCATTAATGGAGGTAAGACAAAGTTAATAATTGTGGTTGACATTGGCGTGGGAAAGAAGAAGAATAAAAGGAGAAATTTTAGTCAAAAACGTGCAGAGACTTTGTCGCCTGTTCCCTTTTTGACTGCAAGCCGTTCCTTTGGCTGGAAATTCTTCAACATTTAATGGGCTGTCAGACGAATGGAGAAAAGAGAGAAAGGAGAGCCAATCAACGTGGGCGGCTGGAAGAAGTTGGCGAGAAGAAGAGAAAATTTAGTCAATAACATGACGTCTTTTGCTGCACTTTTTCTACCCGTTTTAATGCCGTTCAGATGTTCTCTTGATGCAATTTTCTTCATGAATTAATGCACTACCAGACGAGGTAATGATGAAGGAAGGGATAAGGAACAGATGATGAGTCCTGGTTGGACTAACATGTCTATATAAAGAGGCTTCAAGAGAAGAAATGGATTGAAATGAACTCCATCCTCTCCAGAATCCGTCTCGCCCATTCCGTTCCACTACAAGTTCAACTGTAGTCCTTCAGTTTTTCTTAAATGCAAGCCATGAAAACTTCCTTATTAGTTAGCCAAACCTTCCCTCCAATGTTGAAGAGCTAAGGAACAAGCAAACTAAAGCTAAGAGAGATAAGAAAGCATTCTGTTATTGGAGGAGCAACTTGGTAAAGGTCAGTTTCATAGTTTTGCAGTTCTCTTGATATTTAATTATAGACATAGCCTGGTTGTAGTTGAATATTGTTGAACAATATAAGAAAATAGATGGAAAAATAACCCAGAATGAGTAAGGAAACACGACGGGCGAGTAGAAAGTTGCTAGTAAAAATGGGTGAGTACTCGCCCAAAGGATGGGACGAGGTTAGGAAAATGTTTATATGAGTCCGCCAGTATGTGGTCCGGCGGGCGAGAACAAATGATCGCCAATAGGCGAGAATGGCGATAAGAAGTCGCCCATGTAAAGTTGATGATCGCCAGTAGGGCGAGTTGGAGAAAAAGAAGTCGCCAACGTATTCCATTTCAAGGGCGAACTCGCACGAATAAGCCGCTAATGGACAGCGAGCTATGATGGGCGAATGACGAACTTAATTCGCCAAAAGTGCCATATTTTTAGGATAAATATAAATCCTTGTTGGAAAATATTAATAAAGTGAATAAATGCTTTGCAGACGGGAATTGAGCAAGGCGGGCGAGAAGCTAAGCTGTATCAGACGAGGTAAGGAAGTTGTATGTGAGGCAAATGCATGTCCTGTGGAGTAAAAACGTTAAGAAAATATCGAAATTTGTTTTATTTTCTGACATGCATCGTTTGATAAATTGTTTTGGTTTTGGGCGAACTATAAGCCGCCATAAGTTCTTTGGTTGGTCGAACTCACTAAGGCGGGCGAGTAGTTTTGTATTAAACAGAAACTCGGGCGAGCCAATGGCGAGCTCTTTCTTTGAGATCTGGGCGAGTGCCTTTGTTTTAAAGAGAAATCCGGTAAGCCATAGTCGGGCGAACCCTTTTTAAAGTGTTTGGGCGGACGACCCTTGTTTTAAAGTAAAAGGCGGGCGAACTGTTTTTCAGCCAGCTGTACTTATGTTTTGAAAAAAACTATGAGGCGGGCGACTATTATTCGCCGTCTTGTCGAGTAGTCAGGGCGAGCTGATAAAGGCGAGTAGGCTCTGGTGAATGGTTTTAAAATGTAATTTCGTAAATGAAAAATGAAGTATTTTAACTATTTTTGAAAATAGAAAATATCAAATTGTCGGGCGAGTAGTCCCTTGGGCGAATCGACTCTCGGGCGAGTAGTCCCTTGGGCGAATCGATTCTCGGGCGAGTAGTCCCTTGGGCGAATTGGCTAATGGGCGAGCTGACCCTGGGCGAACTAGCCGTGGGCGAACTGGCTCCCAAAGTGCCTTTCTTTCATAGAAAATGTTGAAAATGGAGGGTTGTTTTACTAGTTATAAACCCTTTTGGAAACTAAATCATTTTATGGAAATGATAACTTGATTTTGAGACATTAGGCCATAAGTTCATGCATTATCACTCATGTACTTTGCGTGACCTAACTAGGGCGATGGCTCGGGTCAAATAGACCAGCGAGTGCACCCTGGGGCGTCACAGGGCTGATAGACCTGCCAAGTCTTCAGCGGTCTCGAGGTCACTTGGCAAGTGGACCCGAGGACCACCTACAGATTATGGCCATACATCTAGATGAGATAGCCGTGAGGGGCGATGGCCTACGGGTGCACCCCAAAAGCGGACGACATGTGTTCTTTGCATGATTTAAATTGTTGCCTAGTCTCAATTAAATGATTTATGAAAGGATCTGGTGAATCCTGTTTCATGTTAACCATAGTTATCCCTAATGAGTTTGAACATTAGGACAATTAATTGGTTTTGAGATTTTAGCTTTTATATTTTTTTAAAGCAGCATACACCTTCTTTACTGAGCACATTGTCGCTCACTCCTTACTTTCCACTCCACAGATAACGGATTTGAACTAAGAGACTTACCTTCCAGAGATTTGATATCGAAGGTATGTTATATTCTTTTATATATTCAGCAAAGTTGTACAGTACTACTTTAACTACGAAGGGAATGTATATACTCATTTAAGGAAGATACTTTATTAATTCATAATGTAATAAAAGTTGTTAAGCATCACAGACAGCCCAACCGGTAAGTAAGTGAAGTTTACAAGTGAATATTCTATTATATAGAGGTTTTGGGATGTTACAAACAATCTCATTGGAAAAATCCCCAAAGAACTAGCCAGTCTTGCAGGGCTGCAATCGTTAAATTTATCAGGAAATTCCTTGACAGGAAAGATACCTGACCACATTGGCAACATGAGATTACTAGAATCTCTTGATTTTTCCAGGAACCATTTGCTTGGTTTAATCCCTGCAAGCTTCTCCAACTTGAATTTCTTGAGTCACCTGAACTTGTCTTACAACAATTTGACAGGAAGAATCCCATCAAGTACCCAACTCCAAAGTTTTGACAAGTTCTCTTACATTGGCAATCAACTTTGTGAACCTCCAATAACTGAAAACTGTAGCACAAAAGCTATAACACCGCCTGATTTCGTTACAAATGAAGGTAGTAATGATGAAGGTGAGGGATGGTTTGAAAAATACTGGATTTATGAAAGTGTGGTGATTGGGTTTGTGGTGGGGTTTTGGGGTGTAGTAGCTCCTTTGTTTTTCATCAAATCTTGGAGGTTAGCTTACTATGAAAAGGTGGAAAGCATTGGTCGCAAGCTTTCTTCCTTAAGAGGTAGATAGAATATTTAGATAAGGTTTCAAACAGGAATTTATTTTCCCAAGTTTTCGAATAAAATTTGGATATAAATTTGGGTTTTTTTCGTTGAACTGTTGAATTTATTTTCTCTGTTTAAAGGACCATGATACGAAATGTTTCACACCTTAGTTATATATTGTATGTTTTTCTCTATCATTCCAAAATAAAGTCTAAAATGTACTTCAATCTTTTCATTTTTGTTGTAAATTAAAGTGAAAAAAATATCACCTTCAAATTTTTATTTTTTCACTTCACCAAATTAGGAATCTAATGTTAAAATTGATCAATCCAAGGCTGGTTACTTTAATTTTGTTTAAAAACAACAATACATATACACACACTAAAAGAAATCATGATTTTATATATATATATATATATATATATATATATATATATTTATATATATTATATTATATTGGGAGGCAAAAACAAATTCCTCCTTTGAGACAGCGAAATTAAATTATGTAGATCACCTAGGCAGTATTAATTTTAGGTTAATGAGATTTTCAGAATTCCTTGGTTCACTAGTAATTGGCTTATTAAGATATTTTGCTTACTCCTGAATAATCCTTTTGATTTCAAAAATAAATAAATAAATAATTTTGTGTTAATTAGTTTCATAGAGCACATACATAAAGTACTACAAATTTTTTATATAAAACCACGAGTTATATTTAGCATTAATAATATTTTCAACAATTTGCTTAATTTTAGCCAAACATATACAGCAAATTTTGATTAAAAAAAAGAAAAAGAAAATAAATATTGTAGCAATTATAATTTATACCCCAAACAGTAATAATATAATTATATATAATTTTCAATTTTTTTCAAAAAAAAATTATTTGCTTATTTTTAACCATACTATATATTACGCAAACAATAAATATATATATATTTCCAGATTGTAGTGGAACATAAGCAATGTGTGCTTCGTGGACTTCACTTGATTTGTCACTTTCTGTTTTGTTTTCTTCTGCATCGTTGAACTTTTAAGCAAGTTAGAAAAAGTGTAACAAAGGACACGACAGTGTTTTTAGGTATTGATTAGTATAAAAAAAATGACCACTTTAATAAAGTACTTGAAATAAATGACGTGTTCACGTTTTAGATCAAGATTTTCATTTATCAGAGATCATTTCTCTGACAGGAAACCGAAAGTTGCAAGTCATCATATGAAACATGTTGCTTACTTGCTATGTATAGACAAATCGATTGGATGCAATTAGTCCCAATTATACTCGAAATTAATCGGTTCATAACATCATTAGTGTCAACTACTTGTCTGCAACATCATTACAATTGGCATGGATTTAAAGAGAACTGCCTTTTGATGTTTTATCTGATAAAAAAGGTTTCAGAATAGCAACCCAAGATAGAGATTTAGTTGGAAATGGAAAACAATCAAGTTCAACATTATTGAAGAATGAAAGCAATTAAAGTACAAATTTGCCAAAGAAAGGTGGATATAGTTTCTAAGATTCTCAGTCAGCCTCTTCCAATGATGCTTCAATCCGAAGAAGAACAAATCCCACAGCAACTCCAATGAGAACAAGGCCATTCATGATTTCTGCAATCCTAAATATCTCACCAACTGCATTGCAGGTTGAAGAGAGAGCACCGCATCCCCTACCATTCCCTTTGATGGAGCTTTCAGTGAGCTTACAACCTTTGCAGAAGATTGCTCGGTGCATACTGGTTGGCCTAGTGAGACCAAATTGTTATGAGCTTTTAGCCCACTAAAAGAATTCAATCCTGTAATATAATTTACATTAACTCTGGTTCTCCTCTTGGGACCGACAACAGTGGCAGCAGCCAATGTGAGTGGAGGGAGTGTGGCTGAGGGTGTTGCCATTCCTATACAAGAAAGGAAGGTCCAAAAATTATGAATCAAAAGTAGAAGAGAATGAACTTTGGCTCAGTTTGTATAGCAGACAGAGGATGGATAAGGTGCGGCAAGGATGGATGGTTTGCAAGCAGATTAGATGAGCTTATATTCAAGGAAGAAAAGATTGTGCAGCTTTAAATGCTGATTAGAAGAAATTTGAGATGGAGGGGATGCCAATCAAGATTGGCCACTAGTTTAAACCATCTCCTTATACTCTTTTTTCTCTGCATGAGGTGATATATCAGCCCAACCCAAAGGTTTTCAAACTGAAAATTCAAGCCAAATGTAGAGCTGTCAAAATGGGTCGGCTTGGTCAAATCCGACTTGGGCCAACCCTAACAGGTTAGGCCATAAATGGGCTGGGCTAAAAGTTTTTTTTTTGTTAAATGGGTCAGAAAATGCAAGTTTCTATTCGACCTTAAGGATTAACAGGTTTAAATAGGTTGGCCCATATAAGAAATTAAGAAAATTAAAATTTATATTAAAATCTCATTTTTTAGTAAATAAACAAAATAAATTTTGAAATAAATATTAAACAAACATCAAATAAATTCATATCAAATCCATCAAGTCTTTAATATAATTTGAACATTACATATTAATAGTCTAACAAACATAATATAAAATGTTTTAACAAACCTAGATATTGAAAAACATGTCTTAACAATATTAAAAATCGAAAACATAATAAATAGATTCATATCCGTCCATCTCCTCCATAGTGTCAATCATACTCAATCAATCCTTTTTCAACTTTGCCATCTACAAACCTAAATAAAGAATAATATAATAACTCATAAGGATTGAACTTATGAATTGATTAAAAATTATCAACTAATTAATAACATTACTTTCAAAATCAAGAATCTAATTTTGGGTGCAAATGAGAGTTTTCACATTCTCATGATCTAGAGAACTTCGATACTTATTTAAAACACAAGAATTAATACTAAAAAAACTCTCCGATGTTACCGTTGTTATTGGAATGTTCAAGATATCATTACAAGCTATACTTGCAAGCTCTAGAAATCTTGGCTTATGATCTTTCCACCATTGCAACACATTTAAATTTTCAACTATGCAACCCATAGTCTTTAGCTCTTCCAAATAAAGATCTAATTGAGATTTTGATTTTTTCACTTGAATAGTTTCAAATCTTTTGAAAACTTATATCATTGAACATTTCAAAATAAATTTATTATTATTATAAAAGAGAATTTAAAATAAAGTATATACTTAAAAAAATGAACTTCCATCACTCAAAGCAAATATACTTTTTCCCTTCCAACTAGCATGTATAAGAGATTGTGAGTCATTAGGTTGGCTTGAAGTAATTTTGTAAGAGCCTCGCCCGTCTCATAGGCCGCCGGCGAGCATCCCCTTGACGAGCTTTCACTTCGCCCGCCCCAGGTTTACTCTTACTGGCTGGCTGGCGAACACCCACTTCGCCCGCCCCTCTCAACGTATTGTCCGCTTTGGGGTGCGCCCACAGGCCATCGCCCCTCACGGCTTTATTCCAAGGGACTTGAAGAACTCAAGCTAATTCCCTCGGACGCGTTCCATGAGACGCTCGAACCCCGTATCCCATAGATACCTCGAGCCTTACACTCATGTTACCATTGAGACAAGTGTCTCAATGGTAACATGAGTGTAAGGCTCGAGGTATCTATGGGATACGGGGTTCGAGCGTCTCATGGAACGCGTCCGAGGGAATTAGCTTGAGTTCTTCAAGTCCCTTGGAATAAAGCCGTGAGGGGCGATGGCCTGTGGGCGCACCCCAAAGCGGACAATACGTTGAGAGGGGCGGGCGAAGTGGGTGTTCGCCAGCCAGCCAGTAAGAGTAAACCTGGGGCGGGCGAAGTGAAAGCTCGTCAAGGGGATGCTCGCCGGCGGCCTATGAGACGGGCGAGGCTCTTACAAATTTAGTAATACTAAATAGAATTAATTTTATATATTTTACTTTGATTAAAATCTTAAACATATAAATAATTAAAATAAAAATAAAATTTTCATATAATTAAAAATATTAAAAAATTAAACGGACTAGCTCATTTAAGCCCGAGTTAAATCCATTTAGGTCTGAGTCTAAATAGACCCAGCTAAAAAGCTCTCTTTCTTAAATGAACTACAAAAATGAGATTCAAACCCTGAATAAAATGGGTCAATCTAAATCAATTCAACAGATCTTGACTCATTTTGACAGTACTACAAGCCGTCTAGCTATTGAGCCTTCCACTGGAGAACTTCTAAATAAAGTCTATTTTTTGCTCTTTATACCCTATCCATGTCTAATGAACAGTAAATACAATGAAGGAAATGGGGTATAAAGAACAAAAAATGAAGTTTATTTAGAAGTTCTCCTTCCACTGTGTGATGGACCAAACTACAAATGCCTGCAGGCAAAATGTTACGAAGCTCTTCAATTCATGGGCAATGCATGTGATTCTTGGATCAAAGTTTTGGGCTCTGAATTTTTTGCCGAACTCCCTCAACATATTAGACTACACATCTATTTGGTCGGCCACAAAATATCTTGACAAGCCTTTTTCTAGGAGTTCCCCCCCCCCCCCCCCCCCCCCCCCATCTAGGTACTTTAAAATTTTATTTTTCTGGAATACTTTTAATCTTTATTCCAAAAATAAAGATTTTTAACTTAATTGGATTTCACGTCAGCATTATTTTCCATGTTAGTGTCTTAGGTTATGTTTGGTGCATAGGATGAGGATAGGATAATATAAGATTATGGATAGGATAAGATTAGATTATATCATCCTATCTTATGTTTGGTGTGTACAAGGATTAAGAATAAGATATGATGACTTTTTAAATTTTTTACCATATTTTTTATATGTAAAATTAAAAAAATATATATAATGATTTTTTTAGTACTATTTTTTAAAGTAACATAATTTAAATTTATAAATTTTTTGTTATAAATATAAATAAAAAATTTAAATGTAGATATTATTTACAATATTAAATTAATATTCGAATTTATTAGATGATTCTTTAATAAAAAAATTACTCCTAAAAATTTATATTACACTTTCAAAAAAATTAATTTGTTAAAAAATAAATTTTTATTAAAAAATTCTCTGCACTTTTTCACTTTTTTCTTTTCTTTCCTTTTTGTTTTTATTTTTTTTATATGATTTAAATTTGAAATATTTTTTTTAAATTAATATATTCATTTTTAGAAAATTGGGTTTTTCTAGGAAATAAGTTTATTTTTTAATTATATTAATTTTTCCAAAAGGCCATTCTTAAATATTTTTCTTTACTTTTATGGTTTCTTTATCTTCTTTTCTCTTTTTCAATTAGAAGGAAATATAGAAAACAAAAGAAAAAAGAAAAATACAAGTTAAATTTAATAATTTAAATTTTATAAATTAAAAAATATAATTTCTAATAATTTTATAGTTAGTAATTATTTTTCTTTATTTTTTTTGAAAGTAAAAAAGAAAAAAAATTAAGAATGAAAAAAATTTAAACATAAGAGAAAACTAGTTAAAAATATATTTTATAATAATTTTTATGTTTGAGAATTTATTTTCTAAAAAATGATTTTAAAATTTTAATTATTTCCAGAAAATAATTAAAAAAATTCGTTCAATAAAATATTATTTTATCAAAATTATAATTTTTCTTGAATAGAAAAGAAAAAAGAAAGAAAAATTTGGATTAATTAATTAATTAAACAAATAAAAATTTGGATTAATTAATTAAACAAATATCATTATTATTTTATTTAATGTTTAAGTTAATTTTTAAATACAAATTTTAAGAATGAAATAAATAAAATATTAATATTTATTTCTAATCCCATAAGATTAAAAATAATCCTTACCTTTTGGAGAGGATTGAATCATCCTATACTAGGAGGATGACTAATCCTCCTTGCAATCCAATCCTCCTCTTAATGTGTGCACCAAACATAAGATAGGATGATTATCATCCTATCCTATCCATCATCCTATGTACCAAACATGACCTTAGTCTTTCAGTTTAGCCAAAATCATTTTTATCCTCCATTCCAATAATCACATTTCTATTTCTGTTAAAAAAAAAAAACTCTAATTTTTCTTTCTCCAAAACAGAGCATCAAAATCCATAAAAATGATGACTCATATGAAGAAGCATAATATATATTTTTTAATCTTAAGAGATGCCAATGAAATCTTGGTTTAGTAGTAAGGAGGAAGTTCTTGGATTTTGAGATATCAAGTTCGAGTCTCATCAAGTGTGAGATTTCAAGTTTAGTTTATTAGTTATTCGTTTATTTTGTTATTATTTGTATTCATCAATTTATTAAGTTGATTGTGATTATAACTTTAAATAAGAATGTACTATTCAAAAAAATAATTTAAGCAAGATAATTGATTTTCATCATGTCACATTTCAATTCTTTCATTTATTTTTTTTAATTCTAGATTTAGAATAATCTTACACGGTATATAATATTATACTCTTGTTATTTTCCAATATATTTATACTGGTTTTTCCGTTAGATTAAAAAGATTGAGCAATTTCAAGGTGTTTTTCATTCATTTGGTAACCCTTATAGTAATAAAAGAACAAATTTTGGAACAAATATTTTCAGAATGATCTAAGTTTTTCTAGAAATGAGATTTATCTAAAGCAAAAATATTAGCTTTTGAGAATTTTTTTTAAATAATGTATGTGGTGCAGTTTAATGAGAGAAAAGATTGGTGGATTGAATTGAAGAAGAAGACATTAAAGTGGAAATAAACCCTTTTTCTAAGAGAATCAGAAACAAATCCCTTTCGAAGAGAATCGGAAATAAACCCCTTTTCTAAATACTGTAGCTAAATTCCACAACCACAAGCACCACTCATTTTTTCTATATATGCAGCTTAATGCTGGGAAGTTTTATCGGAGAGCTACAATCTCAAAACCTTGCCTTAACAAAAGCTCTTCTCCAAGCCTTTCATAATAAAGAAATCTCACCTAGTCTCCATAACTTTGTCAATAATGCACCTATTTACGAAGTTGCTTACGCAGACGGATATTGAGAGACAGCTGGCCGTTCCAACCGTATCTTTACGGCAATTAGGGTTTGCCTATGGCCGAAGAGATCATCACGTAGACTTGATGGTGAAAGATTCAACTGGAACAGTGTGGAGGTTTCGTTGCTCAACTCGGTTGACAGGTAATCATCCGAAACCTTATCTATCTCCCGGCTGGTTGGACTTTGACCAGACAAAACGGCTGGGAATCAATGATAGAGTTCGTTTCTACAAGGAGAAGGATGAAGATACTGGAGCTCAGTACAGAATTAAAGCCGAAAGAAACATGTTCTCCCTGATGGGACAAGCTATTTGGGTTGACGTGGAGCAAGTACACCAATAAATTAGCAGCTTGTTATGTTATTTATTACCATGTTTTCACGTAACTGTTTGTAGCATTGTAAATCTTCACAAGTTGAAGAGAATATTAGTTGTTATTTTGGTTTTTAGTGCCCTTATTCTAGTTTTTGACGAAGATTTATGTATATATTTCATTTTCAATAAAAAAATGTTATTTTCGTTTTAAGTGTTGTTTTTCTACATCTTGATGACAATATATATATATATATATATATATATATATAAGGTACTTTAAAATTTCATTTTTCTAGAATACTTGTAATCTTTATTCCAAAAGTAAAGCTCTTTAACTTAATTTTAACTTAACTGGATTTCATAACAGCATTATTTTCCATGTTAGTGTCTTAGTCTTTCAATTTAGCCAAAATCATTTTTATCCTCCTCCATTCCAATAATTACATTTCTATTTCTGTAAAAAAAAAAACTCTAATTTTTCTTTCTCCAAAATAGAGAATCAAAATCCGTAAAAATGAATACTCATATGAAGAAGCATAATATATATTTTTTTAATCTTAAGAAACTTCATTAATAATTTAGGCAAGATGCTAATGAAGCCTTGGCTTAGTAGCAAGGAGGAAGTTCTTAAACTTTGAGGTCTCAGATTCGAGCCTCACCAAGTGTAAGATCGAGTTTTGTTTGTTAGTTATTTGTTTAATTTGTTATTATTTGTATTCATCAGTTTATTAAGTTGACTGTGATTATAACTTTGAATAAAAATGTACAATTCAAAAAAATAATTTAAGCAAGATAATTGATTTTCATCATTAACATTTTTCCCTAATTTCTTGGTTCAATTCTTTTGTTTATTTTTTTAATTCTAGATTTAGAATAATCTTATAGAGTTTGTAACTTTATAATCTTGTTATTTTCCAATATATTTATAGTGGTTTTTCCGTTAGATTAAAAAGATCGAGCAATTTTAAGGTGTTTTTCATTCATTTGGTAACCCTTATAGTGATAAAAGAACAAATTTTGAAATAAAAAACCTAGGCCATTTTATATTTTCGGAATGATTTAAGTTTTTCTATATATGAGATTTATTTAGAGCAAAAATATTAGCTTTTGAGAATTTTTTTTTAAATAATGTATGTGTGGTAGTTTAAAGAGAGAAAAGATAGATTGAATTGAAGAAGAAGAAACTAAAGTGGAAATAAAACCCTTTTCTAAGAGAATAAAAAATAAACCCTGTATGTGTGGCAGTTTAAAGAGAAAAGATAGATTGAATTGAAGGAGAAGAAACTAAAGTGGAAATAAACCCCTTTTCTAAGAGAATCAGAAATAAACCCCTTTCTAAGATAATCGAAATAAGCCCCTTTCTAAAAGAATCGGAAATAACCCCTTTTCTAAACACCCTAACCTCCTTTTCTAAAAGAATCAGAAATAACCCCTTTTCTAAATACCCTAAGAATGGAAATAACCCCTTTTCTAAATATCGGAATCTAAGAGGATCGAAAATAACCCCTTTTCTAAATACCCTAACCCCCTTTTCTAAGAGAACGGAAATAACCCCTTTTCTAAATACCGAAAACAAACCCCCTTTTCAATGAACCAAAAAAAAAAGAAACAAACAAACCCTCTTTTCTAAGAGGATCGGAAATAAAACCCTTTTCTAAAAAGCGTAGCTGAAGTCCACAACCAAAACTACCACTCATTTTTTCTATATGTGCAACTTAATGATGAGTCAGAGAGCTACAATCTCAACTTTTCTAAACACCCTAACCCCCTTTTCTAAAAGAATGGAAATAACCCCTTTTCTAAATGCCGGGAACAAACTCCTTTTCTAAGAGGATTGGAAATGAACCCCTTTTCTAAAAGGCGTAGCTGAAGTCCACAACCACAACTACCACTCGTTTTTTCTATATATACAGCTTAATGCTGGATCAGAGAGCTACAATCTCAAAACCTTGCCTTAACAAAAGCTCTTCTCCAAGCCTTTCATAATAAAGAAACCTCACCTAGTCCCCATAACTTTGTCAATAATGCACCTATTTACGAAGTTGCTAACGCAAACGGATATTGAGAGACGGCTGGCCGTCCCAACCGCATCTTTACGGCAATTAAGGTTTGCCAATGGCCGAAGATATCATACGTAGACTTGATGGTAAAAGATTCAACTGGAACAGTGTGGAGGTTTCGTTGCTCAACTCGGTTGATAGGTAATCATCCGAAACCTTATCTATCTTCCGGGTGGTTGGACTTTGTCCAGACAAAAGGGCTGGGAATCAATGATAGAGTTCGTTTCTACAAGGAGAAGGATAAAGATACCGGAGCTCAGTGCAGAATTAAAGCTGAGAGAAACATGTTCGGCCTGATGGGACAAGCTATTTGGGTTGACGTAGAGCAAGTACAACAATAAATTAGCAGCTTGTTATGTTATTACCATGTTTTCACGTAACTGTTTGTAGCATTGTAAATCTTCACAAGTTGAAGAGAATATTAGTTGTTATTTTGGTTTTAAGTGCCCTTATTCTAGTTTTTGACGAACATTTATGTATATATTTCCTTTTCAATAAAAAAAAAGTTATTTTAGTTTTAAATGTTGTTATTCTACATCTTGATGACAATTAATTTAAATATATAATTCGTGTTTTTTTTATATATAAAATCATATTTATATCATGTAAAATACAAATTTTTTTGATATCGACAAGACCAAACACAAATTTTACTAAATTTTAATTCGTGTCTCTTTTATATCTTTTATTTTTGTTGTGTTCAAAATATCTAATCTAAATTTTTTTTGTGTAAACTACAAATATCACCATCCATTTTAACAGTTTGAAATTAATTCTAGTCAAGACTTCGTCGTAGTTAAAATTCTTTATCTCTCCACAAAAGTGTGTTTAGTGGGAATCGAATATCAAGTCTAATTTTACATCATTTAAAAAAGTTCTTTTGGACGTTAACTATACTTTTTGTGAGTAAAATGATTTCACTATCGCAATATCTCTAAACTTTAAATATATATTTTTTATGTTATTTTAAACCTTTCAATTCACCACAAACAATTGTTTACTATAATATCAAACACATAAGGGTTTGTTTAGGATTGTATTTGTTTTTACTTTTACTGAAAGCTACACAAAAACTATATTTGGGGACTTTGTTTCTGTTTTAAAAAATATAAAACAAAAACATAATTTTGGAAACTGTGTAGATATATAGTTTTGGTGTTTCCAATACTTTGCAAATGTTTCTTGCGCAGTTAACACATGGGTGAACATTATCCGTTCTGTGACAGTAAAAATTGAGCTAAAAAAATGTAATTTGAACAAAAATTGTAAGTAGCAAAAATCAAACTATGATTACCTTCAATCACTGAAAACTGTAGCACAAATGTTGTAACACCGCCCGATTTCCTTACAAATGAAGGCACTGATGATGAAGAAGGTGAGGGATGGTTTGAAAAGTATTGGATTTATGAAAGTGTGGTGATTGGGTTTGTGGTGGGGTTTTGGGGTGCAGTTGCTCCTTTGTATTTCATCAAGGGTTAGCTTACTATGATAAGGCGGAAAGCATTGGTCGCAAGCTTTATTCCTTACGGGCTAGATAGAATGGGAGCCTAACAATTAATTTGGTTCTTCTTTTTTAAACCGATCCCTTCTTTTAATGAAAATCAAGGGCCTGTTCAGGGATTTTTTTGATTCTTTTTTTTCAAATTAAGTTTTTGATAAAAATGGAAAGTGCTGCGCAATTAATAAAGGTTGGGCCAACTGTGGGTTTATTAAGCATAGTTTTCATTAATTTATACTTAGATGAGATGGACCGAATGGTATCTTATGGATGACAGGGGAAGAAGATTTGTTTTTTACCTATCTTTTCTTTTTGTTCATACCAACTAACAGTGGGTCAAATCCCACGTTGTTGGCGAGAAAAACTCGTCTCTCCAATTTCTCTTCTTTTTGAGTCTTTTTTTTTGTCCTTGGCCGCATTAGCAAAACATTCTTATCTGACTCTGGATCCAGACCTTCGACGCCTGGAACGATGGGAGCTATCGACTAACTTCTCTCCATCTTGCCACCTATTCTGTTGATCAAGTGGTTATATACAATGACCCAATCCTGGAATGAATTACACGCATAAAGTGGGATCGAAGAAGAAATTCCATCAGCTGACAACCCATCACCAGACGAGAGGGACTGATAAAGTAGCCGCATTTCAGAAAAGGTAGCGCTTAAAGGGGAGCCCTTCCCTCCTCTCGCGCTTAAAGCTCAGCTCTAGCTTTGTATCTCACATTCTTCGTTGCATTCATCGATATGATTTACGTGTTTAAGATTTATTCATGAATCGTGAAAATCATACTACGAAATGATGACTAAAATTGTATTAAATTTAGGGAATAAAAAAATAATGAAGATAAGCCGAATTTAATATTACTATATTTTTGTGAGGCTAGATCAAAAGGCTAATTAATGAAATTGCTTCATCCTTTACATTTTAGTGTTTATTTTTGGTTCTTTCTTCTTTTATTCGCTGAAAATCATTAACTTTTATTATTAGATAAAATATTTAGATAAGGTACCTTAAAGGATTTTATTTTCTCAAGATTTTGAATCAAATTAAGATATAAACTTGGGTTTTTCTTCATTGAAATGTTGAATTTATGCAAGTGAGGTTGGATGTATGTGTTCAAAAGACAATTATGAAATGTTTCTCAACTTAGTTATTTATTGTATTTTTTTCTCTGTTGTTCCAAAGTAAAATCTAAAATGTACTTCAACCTTTTCATTTTGTTGATATTTTTTTCATTATTCGATCACTTAAACAA
The DNA here is from genome assembly GCA_032173925.1 of Heritiera fomes. NCBI lineage: Eukaryota > Viridiplantae > Streptophyta > Magnoliopsida > Malvales > Malvaceae > Heritiera > Heritiera fomes. The sequence continues at coordinate 8,564,057 of JAPDPM010000021.1, read as the reverse complement.
ATTAGGAATCTAATGTTACAATTTAATATCAATCCAAGGATATTTATTTTAATTTTTTTGTAAAATGAAGACATCTGATTTGAAAAAATATATATTAGTGTTTGCAACTTTGGATTTGCAAAACTCATTTATTTTATAAGTGAAAACATAATCATTTAAATAAATACCTCAACTTGTCCTACAACAATTTGACAGGAAGAATCCCAACAAGTACCCAACTCCAAAGTTTTGACGAATTCTCTTACATTGGCAATCAACTTTGTGGACCTCCAGTCACTCAAAATTGCAGCACAAATGTTGTAACACCGCCTGTTTTTGGTAAAAGTGAAGGTAGTGATGAAGAAGAAGGTGAGGGATGGTTTGAAAAATACTGGATTTATGAAAGTGTGGTGATTGGGTTTGTGGTGGGGTTTTGGGGTGTAGTAGCTCCTTTGTATTTCATCAAATCTTGGGGGTTAGCTTACTATGAAAAGGTGGAAAGCATTGGTCGTAAGCCTTCTTCCTTATGGGGTAGATAGAATGGGAACTTAAAAACTATTTTTGTACTGCCTTGTTATTTAAAGTAGTTCCATTACTTTCTTTTTTCATTATTTTTCATTGCATTCATCATTATGATTTACATGTCTAAAACTTAATCATAATTGGAAAAAATCATACTAATAAATGATGATTAAAATTAATTAAAATTAATGGACAAATAATATTACTATTTTTTGTGAGACGATCAAAAAGCTAATGGAAGTGCTTCATCCTTTGCATTTTAGAACTTTTTTTGTTCAATCCTCTTTTATTCACTAAAAATCATTAACTTTTATGATTAGATAAAATATTTAGATAAGATTCCTTATAGGATTTTATTAGTTTTTGAATAAAATTTAGATATAAACTTGGGTTTTTTTTTCATTGAATTGTTGAACTTATGCATGTGTGATGGATGTATCTGTTCAAAAGACCATTGTGAGATGTTTCTCAACTCAGTTATATATTGTAATTTTTCTCTGTTTTTCCAAAATAAAATCTAAAATGTACTTCAATATTTTCATTTTGTTATTAATTAAATTGAGAAAAAAAAACAACTGTAAGATCCGATTCTACACTACTGTAGACTCTAATTCCATAAAATTGAAAATGGAATATCAATAAATAATGAATATTGATTTCGCTTAAGTGAAAAGCTTCTTAATTTAAGACGAGAAGAGATCAATTTTTGTGAAAAACACTAGGGTTGAGTATGAACAGCTCGCCAGTGGGCGAGCAAGAGTATGATCGCCAATAGTGATAGTGAGGGCGAATAGGTGAGTTCACCACTATGTTGATAGCCTAGTAGGCAAGTGAAGCAGCAAGGTATTCGCCAAAGTTACAATGCCAAATCAATGTGATCGCCAACTTGTGGCTCGAGCATAGCAATGAAGCAAGTAGAGACAAATGTTAATGCCGATTGGCAAGTTGAGCACTAATGGGCGAGCGTGAGGATATTGGCGAAGATGAAGGTTGGCGAACTGATGTAGTGTAGCGAATTGAGGCCTCAAGTTGACCAGGCGAACTGGTGTCAGCATGGACTCTGTAAGTCATATGGTTGAAGACAATAAATTGAGAAAGAATAAAGTCAATAAGGGAAATAACCTCATTGGTGGAGGAATAAGACAAAAGGTTTAATAAGTCAAGAAAAGTGGCTGTGGACTTCACGCTATTGGCTTCTCGGTTTAGACAATTAATGACAAGTGAAGTAAGTCAAAATGTGCAGAGAACAGCTTCTCATAGCCGTTCCTTTTGCTGCAGTTTTTCTTCATGCATTAAATGCATGAAAGACGTGAAATAAATGAAAGAAGATGGGATAAGGCCAAGTGATGGGTTCTGATTGGCTAGCATGACTATATAAGAGGAAATGTTGAGGGAAACCCATTTAGCAAACTTCATCTTCTTCACAAAAGCTATGCAACTGCCAGTTTATGTTCTGATTTCATACATTTCTACCATGCTTGATTCACTAAACTTCACCCTCAAATTGGCTAAACAAGTAAACCTGCTTACAAAACCTTTCCTCCATCGTTGATGAGCTAAAGGAATAAGCAAAGTGAGGCTAACAGGAGACAAAAAGAATTCTGTTCTGGAAGTGCAGTTGATTAAGGTGAGATTTAATGGTTCTTGAGATTTAATGATATATTTCTATGATTTCAAGCATGAGAAGCATGAGTATAGTCTTGCTTTTTATTTATTCTTGATAGATCATAGAAATAGAATAAATTCATGTTTTGGAGCAGATGAAGTATAAAATGAAACTGGGTTGATATTGTAGTAGAATGATGGGAAAATAATCGAGAATGAATAAGGAAAGTAATAGAAATGCTGTAAGAGTGATGAGAATGGCGACTATTCTGATTGCCAATGTTGAAATTTAGTGATTGCCAATTGGGCGAGTAGGCAACATGAACTCGCCAAGTCCAAGAGGGCGATGTAAGATCCAAAATTTATAATACTGTATCCCATATGTGTACATAATCGATAGTGGAAATAAATCCTTTTAGTGAAATTAAGGGATCATTGAATATGAATTTTCACTTTTTATTTTATGTTATAATGTATGCATGGGGTATAAAGAATAGATGGGATTTAATTAATTATTAAGGTATGAAAACAATTAATGAGAAGTAATGGGCTGTCAGACGAATGGAGAAAAGAGTGAAAGGAGAGCCAATCAACGTGGGCGGCTGGAAGAAATGTTGGCGGGGAGAAGAGAAAAACTGAGTCAAAAAGGGAGGAAGAAAATGGACTGCAACGGGAAGCTTACCACCGTTCCTTTTGTCACCAATTTCTCTGGGTTTTAATTGCATGGAAGACGTGCAATGATGACAGAAAAACAGGATAAGAATAGGTGGCAAGTTCTAAGTGGATTTGAGGGGCTATATAAGAGAAATACCGAGTAAAAGACATAGATTGTTACTCGCCCATTCTGTTTGCTACAAAGATTACCTTGTTCTTCCGTTCCTTTCATAGCCATAGAGTTTTATCCTTCTATCAGTTAAACCTTTTCCTCGCCGTTGAAGAGCTAAGGAACAAGCAAATTTAAGCTAAGTGAGGCAGAAAAGCACTCTGCTCCAAGAAGTGCAACTCAGTTGAGGTGAGCTTCCATATTTCTAAGGTTATCTTGATAAATGATGGTATACTTCTATGTTTATAATATAATGAACATAGATATAGACTGGTTGTAGTTAAATACTACTGAATAAATAAGAAAACTAGATGGAAAAATAAGCAACAATGGGTAAGGGAACAAGATTGGCGAGAAGAAAACTGTTTGTTAAAAATGGGTGAGTACTCGCCCAAAGGATAGGGCGAGTTTGAGAAATTGTCTTCTGAGTTCGCCAATGTTGTGGATAGTCAAAATGACTGTCCGGGCGAGTAAGGAACAATGATCGCCAAGAGGCGACAATGGCGACAACAATGATCGCCCAAGAGAAATGCTGATGTTCGCCAATGAGGCGAGTAGGGAAATGAGAACTCGCCAAGGTGTTGTTCAAGAGGGTGAGGTCGCCCGACACTAGCTTAATACATGGGCGAGCTCTCAAATAAATGAATAGAGTAATTTTGGGCGAACTCTTACATTTAAGAAAATATTAATAGTTTGATAAAATATTTGCAGCTGAAATTGGGAATTTCTAGTGGCGAACAGGAAGCAAGGCGAAGCAAAACTTCGTGAGATCAGGTAAGGAAGTAGTATGTGATGCAAATGCATGTCCTGTGGAGTAAAAATGTTAAGAAAATATAAGAAATTGTTTTATTTTCTGACATGCATTGGTTGATAAAATGTTTGATCTCGGGCGAGCTACAAGCCGCCGTATGTTATTTTGTTGGGCGAACTGATTAGGGCGGGCGAGTAGCTTTGTTTCAAGCGAGCCAAATGGCAAGCTCTTTGGTGGGAACTGGGCGAGTACCCTTGTTTTAAGGAGAAATCCGGGTAAGCCATAGTCGGGCGAACCCTTTTTAATGTGTTTGGGCGGGCGACCCTTGTTTGAAATACTTGGCGGGCGAACGGTTATTAGCCAGCCATACTTTTGTTTTTAAAAGCTAAGTGGCGGGCGATTACTTATTCGCCGTCTTATTGAGTTAGTCACGGGCGAGCCGGAAGGGCGAACTGATCTTGGCGAACGATTTTTAAATATAATTTCCTAAACGAAATAAATAAAAAAATGAATTATTTTAAATATTTCAAAAATAAAAATATGAAATCTTTTGGGGCGAGTTGACAAATTGGGCGAGTTAGCCATTGGGCGAGTTGACCATTAAGGGAGTTGACCATTGGGCGAGTTGGCCAATGGGCGAGCTGACCCTGGGCGAACTAGCCATGGGTGAACCAACTCCAAACGTGCCTTTCTCTCACAGAAAATGTTGAAATTGAGGGTTGTTTTACTAGTTATAAAACCTTTTGGAAAACCAAATCATTTTATGGAAATGATACATATGATAACTTGATTTTGAGACATTGAGCCATGAGTTCATGCATTATCATTCATATACTTTGCGTGACCCATCTAGGGTGATGGCTCGGGTCAAATAGACCAACGAGTGCACCCTAGGGCGTCACAGGGCTGATGGACCTGCCAAGTCTTCAACGGTCTCGAGGTCACTTGGCAAGTGGACCCGAGGACCACCTACAGATTATGGCCATACATCTAGATGAGATAGCCGTGAGGGGCGATGGCCTACGGGTGCACCCCACAAGCGGATGACTTGTGTTCTTTGCATGATTTAAATTGTTGCCTAGTCTCAATTAAATGATTTATGAAAGGATCTGGTGAATCCTGTTTCATGTTAACTGTATTTATTGTTTCCTAATGAGTGTGATCGTTAGGATGATTAAATGGTTTTGAGATTATAGCTTTTATTTTTAAAGCAGCATACACCTTCCTTACTGAGCACATTGTCGCTCACTCCTTATTTTTCCACTCCACAGATAACTGATTTGAACTAAGAGACTTACCTTCCGGAGATTGGATATCGAAGGTATGTTGTGTTCTTTTATGTATTCAGTGAAGTTGTATAGTACTACTTTAAATATAAGGGAATGTATATACATCTTAAGAAAATGATTTAGTTATTCTTATTAAAGTGATAGGAGTTTATAAGCATCACTAACAGCCCAACCGGTAGTAAGTGTAAGATATAAGTGAGTAACATGTTATATAGTGAAAATTGGGATGTTACAGGCGAGGTCACCCAACTTAGTCTAATGCATGGGCGAACTGATAAATGGGCGAGCTCATTTCCCATTGGCAAACTAAATAATGTGAAGTATGTTTGTGGGCGAGGTCGCCACATGTTAAGTCTTTGGAGAGCCCACCTTAATCTAAAAAGCCATGTCTGGCGAACTCACTGGAGTACGTATGGCGAGCTCACAAATAAATGGCAAGTTGAGTTGTGGGCGGACTCCCACATTTAAGATAATATATGAGGGCGAGATGATTTGTGTGAGCCATTTGAGGAATGGCGAGCTCTGTTGGGCGAGCTAGTTAATTTATTTTGAATCTCGCCAAAGTGCTGGAAATATTTGGGAAAGAAAATATTAATAGAATTTATAAATTGTTTTGCAGCCGGGAAATATGGACTCTGTAAGTTCGATCAGGAAGGCGATCGAGAAGTAAGGCTTCGTTGAACCAGGTAAGGGAAATGTGTGTGAAGTGAATGCATGTCCTGTGGAGTAAAAATGTTAAGAAAATATTAGAAAATGTTTTGTTTTCTGACATGCATTGGTTTAATAAAGTGATTTGATCTTGGCGAGCTACAAGCCGCCATATGTTGTTTGTTGGGAAAACTGGTTAAGGCGGGCGAGTATATTTGTTCTAAGTGGAAACTTGGGCGAGCCAAGTGGCGAGCTCTCTTTTATGAGCACCTGGGCGAGTGCCTTAGTTTTAAAGAGAAAATCAGGGCAAGCCAAAGTTGGGCGAACCCTTTTTAGTGTTGTTTTCGGATGAACAACCCCTCTTTTGATAAAAGGCGGGCGAGCCAAAGTGGCGAACCCTTTTATATTTTCTTTTGGGCGAGCGACCCTATTTAAAAATAAAAATCCGGGTTAGCCACAAATGGGCGAATCCTTTTATAATGCTTTGGGGCGGGCGACCCCTTTGTTAAGAAAGTTGTGGGCGAGCCAATTTACCTGTTATTTTTAAAGGCTAAGGTCGGCGGGCGAACACTAATTCGCCGCACTGACGAGTTGACAATGGGCGAGATTACCATGGGCGAACTAGCCATGGCGAGCTGGTTAACCCGGGCCTTTCTCACACGGAATTCAGTGAGATTGCGGGATGTTTTTAAAACCTTTTTGGAAAGAAAATCGTTCTGAGAAAATGATGAATTTATGAAATAATTCCTTAAAGGTTTTCATGAGATATAAATTGATTTTGAGACTTTAGGCCCCTAGTTTCATGCATTATTATGAGTATGAGGCTGATGGACCTGCCAAGTCATCAGCAGGTCTCGAGGTCACCTGGCAAGTGGACCCGAGGACCACCTATAGATTATGGCCATAGATCTAGCAGATATAGCCGTGAGGGGCGATGGCCTACGGGTGCACCCCAATAACGGTAGATTCCGTTCTCGCAAGGGGGAGGGGGAACGATGATAGCATGACTTATTTATAGGGTGATGCCTAGTCTCAATTTGTTGATTTCTATTTACTAAGAGGATTTGTTAAATCCTATTTACTGTTTACTACATTTTAAAGTCAACTGGTTAGCCAGTGATTTGAATGATGTTTTGAGAGTACTGTTTTCCTACTTGATATGATGTTAGGAAAAACAAATACTTGGTGGTATATAGTTTTGGTTTTATAAAGCAGCATATGTTTCTTTTACTGAGCGTATGAATCGCTCACCCCTTTGTTTTGACTCCACAGATAAAAGACACGAAGTTGAGAGAATTAGCTCCCATATGGATAGCTACTTATCAGCGAGGGGGGCAACTTATGTCAAATATGACAGGTATAGTCACTTCTCTTTTACATTTCAGATATATGTATACAGTACTACTTTATTAAGACAAAGACAATAGGGGATGTCAGATGTAAGGAATAATGAAAAGAAATTTCATATTCCGTATCTGTTAAATAAATATTATTATTTATGACTATCATTGTAGAATGTTATTGGCATCGCAGACAGCTCAACCGGTAAAGTTGTATGGAAATACGTGAAAAATGTGGTAACGGGCTGTTACAACAACACCCTAAATTTTTTTATTAGCTCTCTTCAACAAATTAGGAATCTAATGTTACAGTTGATCAATGATCAATCCAAGGATAGTTACTTTATTTATTTGTTTATTTATTTTTTGATAGAATAAAGAAATCTAACTTGATAAAGAGAAAATCTAAGTGTTGTGAATTTCGCATTTGCAAAATTCGTTTATTTTATCAGTGAAAATATGATAATTTAAATTAATTCTTGAAATTTAATTAGTTTAATACTTTTAAGCGGGCTTGAGGGTTAAGGAAACAGAATTGGATAGCAAGTGGAGGTGGGGATGGCCCAAAAGATTGGCAAAATAGTTGCTGTTGAGGTTGGGGGTTACGGGGGATAAGACTAGCTGGGATAGATTATAGGAGGGTTTAGAATGTGGAAAGGAAGGTGAAAGTAAAAAAGTGATGGGTTTTGGTTCAAAAATGAAGAAAATAAAGGTTTTTTAGGATTAATGATGGGTTTGAGAGAGGTTGATGAGAGCATGGTAAGCAAATATAGAGGTAGAATACTCGAGGGAGGGAGGGAGAAGGCTCAAGGAGGAGAGCTATGTGGGTCGTTCAATTTTTTTTTTAAATAATGTATGTGTTGGGAGTTTAAAAAGAGAAAAGATCGATTGAATTGAAGAAGAAGAAACTAAAGTGGAAATAAACCCCTTTTCTAAGAGAATAAGAAATAAACCTTGTATGTATGGCAGTTTAAAGAAGATACTAAAGTGGAAATGAACCCCTTTTCTAAGAGAATCAGAAATAAACCCCGTATGTGTGGCAGTTTAAAGAGAGAAAAAATAGATTGAATTGAAGAAGAAGAAACTAAAGTGGAAATAAACCCCTTTTCTAGGAGAATGTAAGAGTTGATTCTACACTACTGTAGAGTCTAATTTCATAAATTAATAATAGAAATTAAATAAATAATGAATATTGATTTCCACTTGGGTGGAAAAGCTCTTTTATTTGAGATATGAACGGAGTAATTTATGTGAAATACTTGACGGGCGAGTACTAAATGGATGAGCTCGCCAATGGGCGAGCAAGGCTGATCGCCAATGGAGGGTGATTAGTTGTACCGGCGAACAGGTGAGTTCGCCAACATGTGGCGTGATATTAGCAAAGCGGGCGAGTTTAGCCATACTTGGTGATCGCCCAAGGAATAAGTGTGGCGAGTTGATTGTTTTCCTCATTTGTTTGGCAAATAGTTGAGTTCGCCAACTCCGTGGATAGATGATGGCCCGCCTGTGGCGAGGACTAGGAACGCCAATGTATTTGGCGAGTAAGGTGGTCACCCATATAGAGGGGCGAGTGAAAGACCAAGTTGGCGAGAAAGGCAATTGCTACTCGCCAAACCTCTATGTGATCGCCAAGAAGAAGGAATTTCTTGTAATTGCCAAATTTAAAGTTTGCATCAAGATAAAGCTGGCAAGCTGAAAGGTTGGCGAACTGAAATAGTGTTGGCGAGATGATGCCTCAATTTGATTAGGCGAGCTGGAAATAAGCATGGGCAAAATGAAAACAGATTCAACCTAGTAGCCAAGATTGACTTTGTGAGATATACGGTTGAGGACAATAAATGAAGAAAAGTTAAAGTCAATAAGGGAATTAGCCTTATTGGTTGAGGGATTAAGCAAAGTCTGCAGCAGAAGAAAAAGGCGTGTGAAAGGGAGACTTCCACCCCACTTTGAGCTGCAGTTTTCCTCATGCATTAAATGCATGATAGACGTGAAATAAATGCTGGAAATGAGATAAGACCAAGTATTGAATTCTGATTGGATAGTGTGGCTATAAAAGGAGAAACAAATGAGGATAACAGAGTTAGCCAACTCCAGCCTCTTCACGAAAACCATTTCACTGCAAATTATGCTCTGTTTCTTCCATTTCTCTGCCATGTTTGATCTACTAAGCTTCACCTTAAGTTGGCCAAACAAGTAAACCAGCTTGCAAACCTTTCCTCCTTAGTTTGATGAGTTAAAGGAGTAAGCAAAGGAAGGCCAACATGAGATGGAAAGCAACCTGTTCTGGAAGTGCAGTGGTTGAGTTGAGTTTCATATTTTCTGAGGAGTTCTTGATGCTCAATGATAGATTTCTATGTTTTATGAAGTAATAAACATAGATACAGTCTTGTTTTTAGTTAGATCCTTAGAGAATATGAAAACAAGGAAAATAATGGAATAAGTGACGGGAATGGCGACTACTGTGATCGCCCACATTGAAATTTAGTGAACGCCAATGGGCAAGTAGGCAATATAAACTCGCCATAGTTGTTGTTGAATGGGCGAGGTCGCCTAATTTATTATAATTTATGGGCGAACTGATAAAGGACGGGCGAGCCCATCTCTGAGTTGAAAGCCGTATGGCGAACTCACATGCATAAAGCATTGGGCGAGTAGAAATGTGGGCGAACTTCTGCATTAAGCCAATGTAAACCTGGCGAATTGAATATTGGGCGAACTCACAAATATATGGCGAGTACTGGCGGGCGAGCTCCCACGTGTAAGCCTTTGGTGAATGGAGAGCTCGGATTGGGCAAGCTAGTTAGAGCTTGTTGGGCGAGTAGTCATTCCATTTATCTTAATCTCACCAAAGTGCTAAGAAATGAAAATATTAATTGAATTTATAAATTAATTGCAGCCGGGAATTATGACCTCGGTGTATGCGATTTGGAAAGCGAGAAGGAAGCAAGGCTTCGTTGAACCAGGTAAGGGAGACATATGTGAAGTAAAATGCATGCCCTGTGGAGTAGAAATATTATGAAAGTATTTAGAAATTATTTTTGGTTTATGGCATGTATTTATTTGATAAATTGTTTGACTTTTGCGAGTTACAAAAATAGTCAATCCCTATGTTGTTTAACGGGCGAACTGGTATTGGCGGGCGAGCCAAGCCCTTCTATAATTGTTATAAAACCGTTTGTATTTTAAGGGTGGGCGAACCGTTTTGATAGTAAAACTATGGGCGAGCCGGAAGTGGCGAGCCAGTATTTTGTTCTAAATACAGAGAGTGGCGGGCGAACACTTGTTCACCTCATTTTGGAGTGACCATGGGTGAGCCATTCTGGGCGAGCTGACCATGGCGAACAGATTTCTATGGTGTTTCTAACGAAAATGAGCCATTTTAAATATTTTTGAAAAAATAGAAAATATAAACCATTTTGGGCGAATTGATTAATGGGCGAGCCACTGAGGGCGAGCCAGTTTTGCTTTCTGATTTTAAAAGCTAAGTGGGCGGGCGAACACAAGTTCTCTGCGCTGGGCTAGCTGCCATGGGCGAGCCATGTTGGGCGAGCAGACCATGGGCGAGCAGATTTTAAAGGTTGAGATTTTGGAATGTTTTCAAAGTGTTTTGTAAACAGAAAGCGTAAACCTTTTTGGAAATCAAATCATTTTGAGAAAATGATAATATGGGTGAGATAATTCCATAAAGGTTTTCATGAAATAGTAAAGTGATTTTTGAGACTTTAGGCCCTGAGTTCATGCGTTGCTAATGCGTGACCCGCCTGGGGCGGTGGCTCGGTCGACGGACCAAGGAGTGCACCTCAGGGCGTCACAGGGCTGATGGACCCGCCAAGTCATCAGCGGTCTCGAGGTCACTTGGCAAGTGGACCCGAGGACCACCTAGAGATTGTGGCCACAGATCTACTGTATCCCTTTTTGGGATGATTATTCCGTTCTCGCAAGGGGAAGGGGGAACGATGATAGCATGAGGATGCCTAGTCTCAACTTGTTGATTTCTGTTTACTAAGAGGATTTGTTAAATCCTAATTACTATTTACTACATTTTAAAGTAAACTGATTAGCCAGTGATTTGAATGCTGTTTTGAGAGTGTTGTTTACTATATCCACTGTTTTCCTATTTGATTTAATGGTATATAGTTTGGTTTTATAAAGCAGCATATGTTTCCTTTACTGAGCGTATGAATCGCTCACCCCTTTGTTTTAACTCTACAGATAAAAGACACGGAGTTGAGAGAGTTAGCTCTCAGATGGGTATAGCTATGTTTAAAAGCGCTGAGGCATGTTATGTTAAACGTGACAGGTACAGTCTCTTCTCTTTTACATTTCAGACATAAGTATACAATATTACTTTAGCAAAAAAAAAATCAATAGGGGACGTTGGATGTAAGAAATCATGAAAAGAATTTTCATATTCAATATTTGATAAATAAATGTTTATCATTTATTACGGTCATTGTTGAATGTTAATGGCATCGCAGACAGCACAACCGGTAAAGTTGTATAGAAATACGTGCAAGAAGTGGTAACGGGATGTTACAGAGAATCAGAAATAAACCTTGTATGTGTGGCAATTTAAAGAGAGAAAAGATAGATTGAATTCAAGAAGAAGATACTAAAGTGGAAATAAACCCCTTTTCTAAGAGAATCAGAAATAAACCCTGTATGTGTGGCAGTTTAAATAGAGAAAAGATAGATTGAATTGAAGAAAAAGAAACTAAAGTGGGAATAAACCCCTTTTCTAAGAGAATCGGAGATAAACCCCTTTTCTAAATAATGTAGCTGAAGTCCACAACTACAACCACCCCTCATTTTTCTATATTTGCAGCTTAATGCTGGGAAGTTTTATCAAAGAGCTACAATCTCAAAACCTTGCCTTAACAAAAGCTCTTCTCCAAGCCTTTCATAATAAAGAAAACCTCACCTGGTCTCCATAACTTTGTCAATAATGCACCTATATACGAAGTTGCTTACGCAGACGGATATTGAGAAACGGCTGGCCGTCCCAACTGCATCTTCACGGCAATTAAGGTTTGCCAATGGCCGAAGAGATCATTACGTAGACTTGATGGTGAAGGATTCGTTGCTCAACTCGGTTTACAGGTAATCATCCGAAACCTTATCTATCTTCCGGCTGGTTGGACTTTGTCCAGACAAAACGGCTGGGAATCAATGATAGAGTTTGTTTCTACAAGGAGAAGGATGAAGATACCGGAGCCCAGTACAGAATTAGAGCTGAGAGAAACATGTTCCCCTTGATGGGACAAGCTATTTGGGTTGACGTAGAGCAAGTACACCAATAAATTAGCAGCTTGTTATGTTATTACCATGTTTTCACGTAACTGTTTGTAGCATTGTAAATCTTCACAAGTTGAAGAGAATATTGGTTGTTTTTTTGGTTTTAAGTGCCCTTACTCTGGTTTTTGACGAAGATTTATGTATATATTTCCTTTTCAATAAAAAAATGTTATTTTAATTTTAAGTGTTGTTATTCTACATCTTGACTACAATTAATTTAAATATATAATTCGTGTATTTTTTTATATAAAATCATATTTATGTCATGTAAGATACAAAATTTTTTATTAATTAAAATGATATCGACAAGACCAGACACAAATTTTACCAAATTTCAATCCGTGTCTCTTCTGTATCTTTTATTTTTGTTGTGGTTAAAATATCAAGTCTAATTTTTTTTGTCTAAACCATAGATATTCTCATCCATTTTAACTGTCTGAAACTAATTTTGCTTGTGACTTTGTCATAGTTAAAATTTTTCACTCCTCTCCAAAAATGTGTTTAATGAGGGTTGAATATCGAGTCTAATTTTACATCATTAAAAAAAGTTCTTTTGGAGGTTAACTATAACTTTTTGTGAGTAAAATGATTTTACTATTGCAATAACTCTAAACTTTAATTATATATTTTTTTATGTTATTTTAAACCTTTCAATTCACCATAAACAATTGTTTACTTTAATATCAAACAGATAAGGGTTTGTTTAGGATTGTTTTTGTTTTTACTTTTACTAAAAGCTACACAAAAACTATATTTGGGGACTTTGTGTAACATCTCGTTACCACATCTTACATGTATTTCCATACAACTTTACCGGTTGGGCTGTCTGTGATGCCATTAACATTCAACAGTGACCGTAATAAATGATAAACATTTATTTATCAAATACTGAATATGAAAATTCTTTTCATGATTTCTTACATCCAACATCCCCTATTGACTTATTTCACTAAATTAGTACTGTATACTTATGTCTGAAATGTAAAAAAGAAGGGACTGTACCTGTCATGTTTAACATCCATCTTGGAGCTAATTCTTTCAACTTCGTGTTTTTTATCTGTGGAGTCAAAACAAAGGGGCGAGCGATTCATACGCTCAGTAAAGGAAACATATGCTGCTTTATAAAACCAAAACTATATACCACCAAGTATTTGTTTTTCCTAACATCATATCAAGTAGGAAAACAATACTCTCAAAACATCATTCAAATCACTGACTAATCAGTTTACTTTAAAATGTAGTAAACAGTAAATAGGATTTAACAAATCCTCTTAGTAAACAGAAATCAACAAGTTAAGACTAGGCATCACCCTATAAATAAGTCATGCTATCATCGTTCCCCCTCCCCCTTGCGAGAACGGAATCTACCGCTATTGGGGTGCACCCGTAGGCCATCGCCCCTCACGGTTATCTCTGCTAGATCTATGGCCATAATCTATAGGTGGTCCTCGGGTCCACTTGCCAAGTGACCACGAGACCGCTGATGACTTGGCGGGTCTATCAGCCCTGACACCCTGAGGTGCACTCGTTGGTCCATCGACCGAGCCACCGCCCCAGGTGGGTCACGCAACAACATAAATAATAATGCATGAAACGAGGGCCTAAAGTCTCAAAATCACTTTTATAACACATGAAAACCTTTATGGAATTATCTCACCCATATTATCATTTTCTCAAAATGATTTGATTTCCAAAAAGGTTTAAGTTTTCTGTTTATAACACACCTTGAAAACATTCCAAAATCTCAACGTTTAAAATTTGCTCACCCATGGTCCGCTCGCCCAAAATGGCTCGCCCATGGCAGCTCGCCCAGTGCGAAGAACTTGTGTTCGCCCGCCCAACTTTGCTTTTAAACTCAGAAAGCAAAACTGGCTCGCCCTTAGTGGCTCGCCCATTAGTCAATTCGTCCAAAAAGGGTTTATAATTTCTATTTTCAAAGATATTAAAATCAGTTTATTTTTCAATTAAGAAACTTTGGAAACGTAAAACCTGTTCGCCATGGTCAGCTTGCCCATTTGGCTCGCCCATGGTCAATCATCAGTACGGGGAATAGTATTCGCCCGCCACTTAGCTTTTCAACACAAAGCAACCTGGCTCGCCCTTAACGGCTCGCCAAAAAGAATATGAAGGGTTCGCCAACTTGGCTCACCCGCCTTTTATTTAAAACAATGTTACTCGCCCAAGCTCTCATAAAAGGGTTCTTCGCCCAAAAATCATAAAAGCTTGGATCGCCCACCAATACCATTTTGCCCAGAAATACAAGGGTCGGCTTAATAGCTCGCCCAATATCAAATAGATTTCTCAAACAATGCATGTCATAAACCAAAACAAATTTCACAATATTTTCCTAAAACTTAACTCCACAGGACATGCATTCACTTCACACACATCTCCCTTACCTGGTTCAATGAAGCCTTGTTTCCTTCTCTCCTTCGAAATCGCATTCACTGAGTTCATAATTCTCGGCTGCAAATAATTTATAAATTCTATTAATATTTTCATTTCGTATCACTTGGCGAGATTGAGATAAATCAAATAACTACTCGCCCTACAGAGCTCTAACTAACTCGCCCGACCGAGCTCGCCATTCACTAAATGGCTTACACGTGGGAGCTCGCCCACCATTACTCTCCATACATTTATTTGGGAGCTTGCCAACATTCAACTTGCCAAGCCTTTGTTGGCTAAAATGTGGGAGTTCGCCCACATTTCTACTCACCCTGTTTGAGTTCACCATACCTACTAAAGTTAATTCGCCCGACATGGCTTTTTAGTCTAAGGTGGGCTCGCCAAACACTTAACATGTGGCAACCTCGCCCACAACACACTTCACATCATTTAGTTTGCCAATGATGGCTGAGCTTGCCCATTTATCAGTTCGCCCATGAATTAAACCAAGTTGGGCGACCTCGCCCTCTTGGACTTGGCGAGTTCATATTACCTTCTCGCCTCATTGGCGATCACTAATTTTCAACTCGGGCGATCACTATAGTCGCTATTCTCGTCACTTATTCCATTATTTTCCTTGTTTTCATATTCTCTAAGGATTTAACTAAAACAAAGTTGCATTCTATGTTTACTATGTTGTAAACATATAAATCTACTGTTGAATATCAAGAACACCTCAAAAATATGAAACTCACCTCAATTAACTACACTTCCAGAACAGATTGCTTTCTGCCTCACGTTGGCCTTCCTTTGCTTATTCTTTTAGCTCATCCAGCTAAGAAGGAAAAGTTTGCAAGCTGGTTTACTTGTTTGGCCAACTTAAGGGTGAAGTTTAGTAGATCAAGCATGGCAGAAATGGAAGGAACAGAACCTTGCAGGAGGATAGTTTTCGGGAGGAAGATGAAGTTTGCTAAGCCGGTCTTCCTCAATTATTTCTCCTTATATAGCCATGCTATCCAATCAGAATCCATCACCTGGCCTTTATTCTGCTTCTTTCATCATTTCACGTCTTAACAAGCATTAAAAACTTGTGGAAAAACTGCAGTAAAAAGGGAACAGCTACGGGAAGCTATTTTCTACACGTTTTGACTTACTTCACTTTGCCATTTATTGTCTAAACCAATTCGTACAGGAGAAGCAACTGGCGTGAAGTCCATAGCCTCTTTTCTTGACTTATTGCACCTTTATCTTATCCATCAACCAATAAGGCTGATGCCTTTATTGACTTTAGCATTCTCTCTATTAATTGTCTTCAACTGTGGGGCGTCTAAAGTCAATTTTTGCTGTACGGTTCTGATTTATTATTTCATTTTGTCCGTGCTAATTTCAGTTCGCCTAATCAACTTGAGGCCTCAGCTCGCCAACACAATTTCACTTGGCCAACATAAGATTTGGCAATCACTGCTATAGTTACATTGTTGGCGATCACATGGTATTTGCTACTCGCCCACATGCTATAATTCATGCCCAAAAGTTGGAGATCACCATTTATCATCTCAAATGTGGCGAGTACCATCTTGCCTTACTTGCCTATTAAGTTATCATTTACTCCTTTATATAGGAGATCACTCTACTCGCCATACTAAATCTTTGGGCAATCACTGTTTCGTTCATTTGGGCGATCAGAGCCCTAGCCTCATTCGGCTATCACCATAAACAACTGGCTGGCGAACTAACTTATTCATAAAAGGCAATTATATCGACTTGCCAGTATCAATCTCGCCATTAATCATTGAAATGGCCTTAACTTGCTCGCCCATTGGCGAGCTGTTCCATATACTCGCCCTTAGATTATTTCACTGAAATTGCTCCATTCTAATCTCAAATAAAAGAGCTTTTCCACCCAAGTGGAAATCAATATTCATTATTTCATTTAATTTCCATTTTCAATTTTATGAAATTAAAGTCTACAGTAGTGTAGAATCGGATCTTACACTTTGTTTCCGTTTTAAAAAAATATAAAACAAAAACATAATTTTGGAAATTGTGTGGAAATATAATTTTGGTGTTTCCAATACTTTGCAAATGTTTCTTGCACAGTTAACACATGGGTGAACATTATCCGTTCGGTTATAGTAAAAATTAAGCTAAAAAAAAATGAAAATTGAATAAATATTGTAAGTAGCAAAAATAAAACTATGATTACCTTCAATCACTAAAAACTGTAGCACAAATGTTGTAACACCACCCGATTTCCTTACAAATGAAGGCAGTGATGTTGAAGAAGGTGAGGGATGGTTTGCAAAGCATTGGATTTATGAAAGTGTGGTGATTGGGTTTGTGGTGGGGTTTTGGGTGTACACTACAAGACAAATCACTTTTACCGTCACTTATAAGTGCCGGTAAAAGGCTAATTAAACGTCGGCAAAGATCTTATCGGCGTTCAACAAACTGCCGACTGACCGTCGACTAGGTGAATGTCGGTGAAGGTCTTCCGGCGGTCATGTACTCCAATGCCGGGAAAGAGGAGGGGAATTGGGGCAGTACTTTTTCCGACGCTTTTAAATGCCTTTACAAGCATAAAGCTTTTACCGACACTTTAAAGTGTCAGGAAAAATCCTATTGAAAATTTGAATTTATTTAAAATTTAAAAGCTTTTACCGACACTTTTAAGTGCCGATAAATGTCTTATTTGAAATTTAAAATTTTTATATTTATTGAATTTATTTTAAATTTAAAAATACAAATCCCCTCTATTCTTCATTCCCCTTTTTAAGCCGACGCTTTAGAATTAACTTTCCAATTCTAAAGCCGATGTTTTTGGACCTAGCAATCAAATTAATTTCTCCATTCAAAAACTGGGATTTTTAAACTTCATTATCAGATTACTGAAGTTTTAAAATTCATTAAAACATATTTAACAATAATTAGTCTCAAAATAGCAACAAAACATCATATCATCGTTATTATAAACTGATCAAGCAAAAATCATAAGCCATCCAGCGATCATTCAAGAAAGAAGCTGACTACAAAAGAATAATATCCTCAAGAACCATGATGTTACAGCTAACACCTAATAGTCTTGAACCATGATGGTTCAAATAATATCCTCAAGAACCAATCACAATAGCCACAAAGTTTTCTAAACTTCCTAGAAGTTTAATACAAGCATAAAATTCCTAACTGAATTGTATACCGATTATCCTTGAAGCTTCCATCTTCATCTCTATCTTTATGATATTCTCCAGGCTTGTTTCTGCATCCATGTCCAGGAAATCCTGATTTGCATTGGTATGCTTCCTTCCATAGTCCTCAAATGGAGTTTCCTGTGATAGATGTAAAAGATAGTATCCATGTTTAATGTTCAAAACATGAGTGAAAAATAGGATTAGGCTTCAATTAGTTGTAAAATCCTAAATAAAATTTGTACCAGCAGGTCGGTTAAATGGTATTGTCATAAGTTGTCAACTAGCTTAATCACAAACTTCTGTTATTCAAACGTACAAATTCTAATTTATTTGTAGATCAAGGAATTTTATAAAACTCCAAAAGGTACAAAGTTAAAATGCACCCACTTTTATCATTCACACAACCCTCTTTTTCATACTATAATCAATCTTCTGAATTGCATTGACCTTGATACCCCCTATAAGATTACTAATTCTACCATTCATGATTAGAAACCTATGACATGTCTTACCTATCGCCTAGTTTGCCTCATCCTTTCAATTTCTTTTCTGACAAAGCCTTTTAATTTCAGTTAGTTTTCATAACCTGTTTTGTCACAATTAGATTAAAGAGGAAAAGTTATATTTCAAAATCTATCATGAAGACATGAACTTCAGACGAAGTAGTAAAACATATACCTAGAGGAAAGCCCAATTTCTGTTAAGAACAATAAGAGATAAGTAAACCAGCATGAGGAAGTGATGTCATTTAGCATGTGAACAGACCATCTTCCACCAGGCTTAGAGAATGAATCATCTTCAATATTGTTACTCATTACAGTTGAGGGGGTCATATAAACCTCTTTCAAATGTGCAAAGAAATGTAGTTCCCGGTCAGTCCAAACCTATAAGAAAGGAATTCAAGATGAAATTTTTTGACAAGAGAAAAGCAGCTTAACATGCATTAATAACAAAAGCGGCATTCTTACACTAATCATTCAAACCACACATATTTTACTTTAGCACTCATTGCAACTTGACCATCAACAACTTCTCTTTCCTTCATGACTCTTACCTAAACAAGACATTTCCATGCAAATGAAAGTTCCTCAACGACAGGCTTTTCTTGGTGCTCTACAAGCATATCTATCCAACCACCATGCTAAATGGTATAGGCAAAAACTCCATCCTCCAAAACAGCCCCGTTACCAACAATAACCTCAGCTGCGAAAGCATTATCAACACCCACACCCACACTTTTAGCTGGAACCTAGCTGTTGATACAAACACCACTTCATTTTTTCAAACCTAAAGTAAATGGGCAGAAAAACATTACCTTTCCATTAGCGTTGTTATGGGCCTCATTAACCTGCCCAAATGAAGGTATAATCAACAGAAGCAGAAAACAGAAAAAAGAAAAATCATATAGGTAAATTCAGCACCCTTAAGCTAGTTAAGAATTTAGTAACTTATAGCCCCAAATATGTCGATTGTTAATACTCTTTGTTGCATTTGCTTTATCATTCTACTCGGATCCCTCATCTGGGTAGCCACTTGTTCACTAATATTCTGGCATTGGAAAAGAAGAGGCAACTGATTTCATTTTACAGCATATTAATCGAATGTTGTCCAATCAGGAATAATGGACTTCAAAATGCAAATGAAGATACAGCATATTAGAAATAGCATTGGTAAACACTCCAAGAACAATTAATCAAGAAACATGGTATTGCTTGATGAATAATCGCATAAGAAAAGTCGCTAAAGCAACCACCTCATTATTTCTACAAGAATCACTTTAACCAATTTATATTATCATATGAAACTTTCTACTTTAAGACAGAATTTCAGTACAAATTGAGCAAAACAAAAATAGTGATCTAAAATATGATAAAGTTGCCTCCTATTCATTTGAGATATTCATAGCCACTCTTCATCATCTTCCACGTTGGGTTCTTAGAATCTCTGGAAAGCTTCTTAGATGATTGACCATTATTACCTTAAGCACAGGATGCAGGGTTAGGACAATGGAAGCATTACCAAGATCCATAATGTGCATGCTTAGTTTTATGTTTGAATGTTTATGCAATCATTAGTGAAAGTAATACACTAAAATCGTACATTTATTGAAAAGAAGAACAAAAACCAAAAAGATAATAGAAGATAATTTTGATAGATTTGTAGTCACATATTATAGAAGGATCTTCTAGAATTTTAAAAAAAAATAGAGAAAGACAGTGATGAAATTATTCTGTTAAGAATCACAGTTTAAAATACCAGATTTGGCACAATATATAAATTGACAGATATTTAAATACTCACACTGAAAAAAAAAAGAACTTTAGAGATAGAAGATAAATGTGGTTAAAATCAATAGATGATTGGTAGCTATTATGAACTTAAACTAAGCACAGCATGACACAGGCAGTGCTGGCAGTATATCAAAATCTAACAAGGAAAAACAAGCTCATAGCATTTAACTAATATGAATAAAGCTTCTGTCAAGTAACAGAAAGCATAATGACAAAGTTTGATAAGAGCACTGGTGTCATACCATCTAGAAATTGAACCACTGATGGATTATTCTCCAGCAAAGCTTGATAATATGACAGTAAAACAAAAAATATTCAGGGAAAAAGTGTAAGTTCCAAATTCTATTATACTGTATACCATATGTGTACATTATTGATAGTGGAAATAAATTCTTTTAGTGAAATTAAAGAATAACCGAATGTAAATTTCCACTTTTCATTTTAAGTGATGATTTATAGTATGGTGTATAAAGAAAGAAAAACAAATATTAAAGTGCAACAAGAAATAGTGGAATCTAATTTTGATAAAAGGTATGAAAGCATTAAATGAAGTGAAAACACATGTGAATAGTTAAGGCAGTAAACGAAATGGAAAGTGTAAAGGGGAAATAAATGCTGTTGGACAAATGAAGAAAAGGATGAAGAGATAGCCAATCAACATTGGCTGGAAGTGAGTTGGCGTGGAGAAGAGAAGAAAAGAAAAGAGAAAAGTCAAGGAAAGGGGCTAATAGTGGACTTCTTGCCACTTCTCTTTTCCTGACAAATTGAGCTAGACAATAAATGGCAAAGAAAAGTTAGTCAAAAAACGGGATTTCAGTAAGGACTTTACACCGTTCTTTTTGCTGCAGTTTCTTTGGTTTTTAATGCATGAAATGATGAAGGAAACGTGATAAGGAACGGGTGGTAGTTTCTAACAGGATCAACATGGCTATATAAGAAGGAATACGTGAGGGATAATGATTTAGCCAACTTCATCTTCTCAAATAACCTTCTCGCCCATTCTGTTTCACTACAAGTTCATCTTTCATTCCTCCGTTTTTCTCATAAATGAGTCATGCAATTTCATCTTTTAGTTAGCCAAACCCTTCCGCAGTGTTGAAAAGCCAAGGAACAAGAGAAGTAAAGCTAAGGGAGGTAAGAAAACATTTTGTTTTTGGAAGAGCAACTGGGTTAAGGTGAGTTCCATAATTTCTATGGTTCTTTGGATATTCAATACTGGATTTCTATGTTTTATAACGTAATAAACATAGATATAACCTTATTTTAGCTAAATCTTGCTAGAATATATAAGAACTAGAACAAGGTGTAGTCTGAATCGAGAATAGATAATGAAAATACTGAAAATAATGATAATGGGTGAGCTCAGTTAGTATGGGTGAGCTAAAATCTAGAATGGGGAAGTAAGGGCGAGGTCCCCACCTGCAAGTTTAATGCATAGGCGAGCTGCCAATGAATAAAAAGCGGGGTAGGGCGAGTTGAGTTGAAGTGCGGGCGAAGTCACACTTAAGCCACGAATGGCGAACTAAAATGCAAGAGCATAGCCACTCGAATTGATTGGGCGAGCTCCCATGTTGGGCGAACTCCCACAAATAAGTCATATAAATGCGAGAATGTTGGGCGAGCTCACTAATGTAAGTCAATCAAGGAAGGTTAAGCTCTGTTGGGCGAATGGCGAGCCCATTTGGGCGAACTGGAGATTAATCTCAAAGCTCGCCAAAGTAATTGGAAATAATTCGAAAAGATATATTAGTAAATTAAGAAATAATTCGAAAAGAAAATATTAATGGAATTAATATTTTACTTTGCAGCCGGGAAGTGAGATTGATATAGCGAGTGGAAAGCAAGGCTACATCAGACGAGGTAAGGGAGTTGTGTGTGAAAAGAGTGCATGTCCCGTGGAGTTAAATTTATGAAATTACTGAGAAATGGTTTTGGTTTATAACATGCATATTATTTTGATAAATTTCTTTGTTGTGGGCGAACTAAAAGCCGACCCAATACTGTTTATTGAGGCGAACTAGTAAGGGCGGGTGAACTAATCCTTTTGTTATGTTTTGGGTGAAGAACCCCTCTTGTGATGTTTTGGCGGGCGAGTGACCTGGTTTTAAATAAATCTGGGTGAACCAATGTGGGCGAGCCCTTTTATGTTATTTTGGGCGAACTGTTAGGCGGGCGAACCAAATTTTTATGATTTTTGGGCGAGTGACCCTATTTTAAATAGAAAATCCGGGCGAGCCATTGTGGGCGGACCCTTTTTAATGTTGTTTTGGGGCGGGCGACCCAGTTTTCATGAAATGGGCGAGTTGACCATGGCAATTCCGCCTTGGGCGAGTTGACCATGGGCAATGTCAGATGGGTGAACTGACATGGGCAAGCCATTGAGGGCGAGCCAGTTTTACTTGTTTTTAATATCAAAGGTTGGCGGGCGAACACAAGTTCACCGCACTGGAAGAGTTGACCATGGGCGAGCCAGATGGGGCGAGCTGACCATGGGCGAACAGATTTCAATTTACATTTTCTATGAAAATGAGAATAATACATTTTTGGAATTATTATTTAAATGATTTAAGTTTATAAATGTGTATCCTTAAAGGTATTTTGAGTTATAAATATGATTTTGAGACTTAGGCCCCTAGTTTTCATGCATTCTCATGAGTTATGAGGCTGATGGACCCGCCAAGTCATCAGCGGTCTCGAGGTCACTTGGCAAGTGAACCCGATGACCACCTAGAGATTGTGGCCATAGATCTATTGTATCCCTGTTGGGATAATTATTCCGTTCTCGCAAGGGGAAGGGGAACGATGATAGCATGATTTATTTATAGGGTGATGCCTAGTCTCGACTTGATGATTTCTGAGAGGACTTGTTGAATCCTTTTTCATTGTTTATTATATAATATTGTAACTGTTTAGCAAATGATTTGACTATCACAAATTGTATTACAATATCCATTGTTTTTCCCTAATGGGTTTATTGTTGGGAGAAATAAATTAAATAAAGAATATGGTTTTACTGGTATAATGCAAAATACAATTCCTTACTGAGCACGTTATCGCTCACCCCTTATTTTCCACTCCACAGATTGTTGATCTTGGGTTAAGAGAATTACCTTCCAGAGATTATCGACTGCTAGCAGAGATTCGATATCGAAGGTATATTATTTATTTTATATATTCAGAAAAATTGTACAATACTACTTTAAATAGAAGGGAATGTATATGCATCTTAGTGCAAGTAATAAGAGTTCTAATTCTTATTTAAATTGTTAATAGTGTTAAGCATCACAGATAGCCCAACCGGTAAGTAAGTGGAGTTTATAAGTAAATATTATGTTATATAGCAGATTTGGGATGTTACAAAAAGAAAATTCGTGATAGGGTAGTTAAAGGCATTATAGCCTACCCCAATATTTGGATAAAGACTCTGATGATGATGATGATATAGTTAAAGGCATTAATATATCCATAACTGATCAACTTCTTGTCAAATGTTTTATATGCAAAGAAGATATTAAATAAGCAGGTAAAAGGTCACTTGAGAAAAGCCAAACCTCCTGCAGTTCCAATAAAGAATCTAAAGTCTTCTTTGATACGGAGTGGCAGAGGTGACGATGATGGTAGTGAGAGCAGAGGCAACGATGTGAGAGCAGAGCTAACGGTGAGAGCAAAGGTGACGTTGTGAGAGCAAAGGAAAATTGATTAACGGTGAGGAAAATGTAATTTTTGCTATCTTTTCTTTAAGGGAGTCGGGCAGAAAGTTTAAAGTGCCGTCTAAACATTTGCTAGCAGCGGTGCTTGGTTCAGAGCCGGTGAATGTTAAATTGAAAAGAGAAATGCGGCGGTTTCCAAAACTGCCCAAATAAAACTGCCGCTGAAAATTATGTTTTTTTTGTAGTGGTAGGAGCTCCTTTGTATTTCATCAAGAGTTAGCTTACTATGATAAGGTAGAAAGCATTGGTCGCAAGCTTTATTCCTTAGGGTAGATAGAATGGGAGCCTAACAATTAATTTTGTTCTTCTTTTTTAAACTGATCCCTTTTTCTAATGAAAATCAAGGGCCTGTTAAGGGGTTTTTTATATTCTTTTTTTTTTCAAATTAAGTTTTTGATAAAAATGGAAACTGCTGCGAAATTAATAAAGGTAGGGCCACCTGTGGGTTTATTAAGCATAGTTTTCATTAATTTATACTTAGATGAGATGGACCGAATGGTATCTTATGGATGACAGGGGAAGAAGATTTGTTTTTTACCTATCTTTTCTTTTTGTTCATACAAACTAACAGTGGGTCAAATCCCACGTTGTTGGCGAGAAAAACTCGTCTCTCCAATTTCTCTTCTTTTCTAGTCTTTTTTTTTTTTTTTTGTCCTTGGCCGCATTAGCAAAACATTCTTATCTGACTCTGGATCCAGACCTTCGACGCCTGGAACGATGGGAGCTATCGACTAACTTCACTCCATCTTACCAGCTATTCTGTTGATCAAGTGGTTATATACAATGACCCAATCCTGGAATGAATTATATGCATAAAGTGGGATCGAAGAAGAAATTTCATCGGCTGACAACCCATCCTTTCTATCTCGATCTCTGAGACCGAGACCAACCAGACGAGAGGGACCGATAAAGTAGCCGCATTTCAAAAAAGGTAGCGCTCAAAGGGGGAGCCCTTCCCTCCTCTCGCTCTTAAAGCTCAGCTCTAGCTTTGTATCTCACATTCTTGATTGCATTCATCGTTATGATTTACGTGTTTAAGATTTATTCATGAATCGTGAAAATCATACTACGAAATGATGATTAAAATTGTATTAAATTTAGGGAATAAAAAAAATAATGAAGATAAGCTGAATTTAATATTACTATATTTTTGCGAGGCTAGATCAAAAGGCTAATTAATGAAATTGCTTCATCCTTTACATTTTAGTGTTTATTTTTGGTTCTTTCTTCTTTTATTCGCTGAAAATCATTAACTTTTATTATTAGATTAAATATTTAGATAAGGTACCTTAAAGGATTTTATTTTCTCAAGATTTTGAATCAAATTAAGATATAAACTTGGGTTTTTCTTCATTGAAATGTTGAATTTATGCAAGTGAGGTTGGATGTATGTGTTCAAAAGACAATTATGAAATGTTTCTCAACTTAGTTATTTATTGTATTTTTTTCTCTGTTGTTCCAAAGTAAAATCTAAAATGTACTTCAACCTTTTCATTTTGTTGATATTTTTTTCATTATTCGATCACTTAAACAAATTAGGAATCTAATGTTACAATTTAATATCAATCCAAGGATATTTATTTTAATTTTTTTGTAAAATGAAGACATCTGATTTGAAAAAATATATATTAGTGTTTGCAACTTTGGATTTGCAAAACTCATTTATTTTATAAGTGAAAACATAATCATTTAAATAAATATCTCAACTTGTCCTACAACAATTTGACAGGAAGAATCCCAACAAGTACCCAACTCCAAAGTTTTGACGAATTCTCTTACATTGGCAATCAACTTTGTGGACCTCCAGTCACTCAAAATTGCAGCACAAACGTTGTAACACCGCCTGTTTTTGGTAAAAGTGAAGGTAGCGATGAAGAAGAAGGTGAGGGATGGTTTGAAAAATACTGGATTTATGAAAGTGTGGTGATTGGGTTTGTGGTGGGGTTTTGGGGTGTAGTAGCTCCTTTGTATTTCATCAAATCTTCGGGGTTAGCTTACTATGAAAAGGTGGAAAGCATTGGTCGTAAGCTTTCTTCCTTATGGGGTAGATAGAATGGGAACTTAAAAACTATTTTTGTACTGCCTTGTTATTTAAAGTAGTTCCATTACTTTCTTTTTTCATTATTTTTCATTGCATTCATCATTATGATTTACATGTCTAAAACTTAATCATAATTGGAAAAAATCATACTAATAAATGATGATTAAAATTAATTAAAATTAACGGACAAATAATATTACTATTTTTTGTGAGACGATCAAAAAGCTAATGGAAGTGCTTCATCCTTTGCATTTTAGAACTTTTTTTGTTCAATCCTCTTTTATTCACTAAAAATCATTAACTTTTATGATTAGATAAAATATTTAGATAAGATTCCTTATAGGATTTTATTAGTTTTTGAATAAAATTTAGATATAAACTTAGGTTTTTTTTCATTGAACTGTTGAACTTATGCATGTGTGATGGATGTATCTGTTCAAAAGACCATTGTGAGATGTTTCTCAACTCAGTTATATATTGTAATTTTTCTCTGTTATTCCAAAATAAAATCTAAAATGTACTTCAATATTTTCATTTTGTTATTAATTAAATTGAGAAAAAAAAATACCCTAAATTTTTTTATTAGCTCTCTTCAACAAATTAGGAATCTAATGTTACAGTTGATCAATGATCAATCCAAGGATAGTTACTTTATTTATTTATTTGATAGAATAAAGACATCTAACTTGATAAAGAGAAAATCTAAGTGTTGTGAATTTCGCATTTGCAAAATTCGTTTATTTTATCAGTGAAAATAAGATAATTTAAATTAATTCTTGAAATTTAATTAGTTTAATACTTTTAAGCGGGCTTGAGGGTCAAGGAAACAGAATTGGATAGCAAGTGGAGGTGGGGATGGCCTAAAAGATTGGTAAAATAGTTGCTGCTGAGGTTGGGGGTTACGGGGGATAAGACTAGCTGGGATGGATTATAGGAGGGTTTAGAATGTGGAAAGGAAGGTGAAAGTAAAAAAGTGATGGGTTTTGGTTCAAAAATGAAGAAAAGAAAGGTTTTTTAGGATTAATGATGGGTTTGAGAGAGGTTGATGAGAGCATGGTAAGCAAATATAGAGGTAGAATACTCGAGGGAGGGAGGGAGAAGGCTCAAGGAGGAGAGCTATGTGGGTCGTTCAACGTTGCCTTGACTGAAAACCGTAATGTATGGATTTTTTTTTTGACGGTAGTAATCAGTAATGTATGGATTTTACTTTGCGCTTTGTTTGAGAAAAAAAAGGCAATTCATGGAAGTGTTACTAGCGAGACAGGCCCATGGAATAAAACTATGGGTTGTCTAGGCCTGTTAATATTTGAATACCCTTCAAAGAAAAAAAAAATCAATGCCCTATTGCTTGTTGGATAAAAAAAAATAAAAATAAAAAAAGTTAGGTGATAGTGTTGGGTTGAACTGGATTCAGGCTAATTTTAGATAGATTATAAAAGCTCGAAAGTAGACCTATTCAAAGGTTGGGTTGTTCGCCCAAGCTTGAATGCCTGTTCGATATTTGATCGGATTTTGATTAAAATATTAGATGAAATTAATAAGTTTGAGCAAAATTTTTAAACCCGATCAAAAGCCAATCCTAACCTAAGCTTGACCCTTCGAAACTTGAGCTCAGCTTAGGTTGGCCCAATCGGTCAGAACATAATTAAATTTAAAACTTTTTAAAATTTATTTACTAAATATAATATAAATTTATGTATATAAAATTTTCAGTTCTTCTATTATTGTAGCAAACAAGAATAGATTAATGATGACCTTTGATGTAGTCTTATTGTGATAAAAAAATCACTGGTTTGCCCTCTAAATGTCTTCATATGTGTCATTGCATCTCTATACATGTCTTAAACTATTTCAATATATTTCACAAGAACTCTTTTCTTTATTAAAAATTCACCATGATATCTTTCTGGGTACTTTATTATATGTTTTCTCTAAGTCTATAAAGAACTTATGAAAATCTTTACATTGTATTTGAGAATGCTCTACAAATTGTCTGAGCAAGTATATTGCTTTCATAATTAATTGGCCAAACATAAAACCAAAATGATTTTTCGGTATCTTTACATTCTTTTTCAATTTCTGTCTATCACTTTTTCTCATAATTTCAATGTGTGACTCATTAGTTTTATATATTGATAGTTGAAACAACTTTGAATATCTCTCTTAGTCTTCTAGAGGAAAAACATAACTTGGCCACAAAATGTAGTTGAAATTTCCACTGGTTTTTCTTACTCTGACATTTGTTTAGAAATGGCTGAGAGGCTGAAATAATTGTTTTTATTTGTAAGTAAGTTCAGTTTGTTTTTTGTACTTTTTGTATGAATTTAGTATTTTTTTATTTACCCTAATGGAGATGAGATCATTTTTTTTGGCTATCAGGAATTTCAATTTTGTGGTGATTTACATTATGATTCCAACACATGATAATTTTATCATATCTTTATCTCAAATATAGTAACAGAACATAGAAGGTGACTCTTGTTCAATGAAGAAAAGGAATAAAACAATGAAGTATTGGAACTTTCTACACCTTTCATTTTTGCATCTGGGATGTTCAGAATTTAGACATCTCACAGAAGTTCAATCTTACCTTACCTTCGAAGCCTTCTTAAACATTGGTTTCACTGTCACACTGTAACAAGAACCATCCCCAAACAGTTGATATTTGAAAGAAAACAAATCAATGTTCCGTTTGATTAGATAATATATTATATTTAATAAGCACAAGGTAACACCCCTGCCTTTGCGGCGGTAGAATAATTTAAAAGCCAAACATAAGGAATTGAAGATTGTATTAACATTAGATAAAAGTGAAAAGTTTTAAATTGAACTATTAAAGTCTTAAAATTAAAATTGAACTATTAAAGTCTTAAAATTAAAATAAGCTATCTTCGAATCACTATGCACATCCATCCAAATGGAGAAACAGAAGATGCTAACACCCAAAAATACCCATCGTTGTGCTTCCTTTGTCAAAAACAAAAACTCAACCTACATGTGTCAAGGAAAAATAGAAAATGTTGTCATATTAGCATCAGATCCTATACCTTCCAACTAATGAAGCCAACAATTAATTATGAGAATTTGTGGCATGATCAAGGTCAAATTTCAATATGGTAAAATATATCGGCATCAGATTAATGCAAAGATCATGGTAAGCTAAAGCAGAAAAAGTTGTGTTCAATGAGACTTTCTAAAACACTATTTATACTAAGTTGAAATTTTCTTAGCAACAAAATGTGAAATTTTATACTTGTAGTTTAGTCTATTGCAAACATAGCACAGCAATACTCTTAGCCCATTGACATTCCAAGATAGAACCTTGACAATCAAAGGCATGAAGAAAGAAAAATTTAAAGTCCAAATATACCATATGTATGGATTCCAGTATTTCAGCCATACAACTTCAAAGCAAAGATATTCGTAGCATTTAACATATCCTAAAACATTTCTTGTATTTTAATGCCCAAACTAAAGCATAGAACTTTGAGCATGTTTGTTCCCCACTAGCATTAATCTATAAGAGCAGTTTAGCTTGGTGTTTCTAACTCAAACCCTTATAACTCCAATGAAACTTTAATTGGAATAGGGAAAACATTGCACAACATCAGTGTAGATGAAATTAAAATGTAATGGAAAAGCCAGCAATGGCAACATACTTGTCATATCAATCATTCAAAATTACGAAGTGAGAAAAACAAATACACCAATTGTAGAAATTCATTAAACCAATCAGATCATATACCAAAGATACTTGGAGTTACTTCATTAAAATCAAAGGCCCAACTTTCACAATTGCAAATAACATTGTTAAGCAGCTGTAAGATACCTTTCTAGTGCATAGCGCAAAGGCACTATAATAAAACTTTGATTGAATGCAAACATTAACTATCATGGAACAATATGAATTAAAGCAACATTAACTCAGAAGACAAAAGACCAAAAGTGCAAAATAAAGTGATCATAATTTAGAAATATAATATGATAGACAAAATGAAAAGTAACTGAAGTTAGTTTATAAGAAATTATTAGTCAACACTGAATCAAAAAATATCATGAGTTGCACGTAAAAATATGTGGAAATACCTTTTTTCATCTTCCCCATAGCTACAAGCATAGGTTTTTCTATTTGTTTACCTTAAACACTGAAACAAAATAATTGAAAAATGCAAACCTTTAAAGTAATGAAGGCTTCTAGAGTTTCAACCTTTGTGATACAACAACAATAACAACTACAATAGCAGCTTTTCTTGTGTGATGACCTCTGCAATAATAATAATAATAATAATAATAATAATAATAATAATAAGTATGATACTCTAAAATGACAACTAAATAAAGTAGCAATCTTAGAATTCCTTAAATCATTTATTTTCAAAGATAAGGATTTGCCATCTAAGTCTTATTAGTTAACTTGTCCCAACCCAAATTAATATTGGAGAAGAGCTATTCTCTTTGCTAAGCATCAAGAGCTACACTTTTGAAAAAGAGCTACACGTTCTACGAAGCAACATTCAAAAAAAAAAATAATGTTTAACCTTAATCACACATATCCAATATTTATTAACCCATCTCATTGATGAGGAGCTAAGAAGTTTAGCAAGCAAATTTAGAAACTACATAATGACTTACCTTAGAAATTTGAGAACTATTTCATTTGTTTCTAAATGTTTTTGGCAATTAAGTCACAACTAAAAATATCCACAGCCACACATTATTGTTTTAACAAATATTAAATCCCTAATCACATAATTTACATCGCTTTGAGCTTTAATTTAAGTGTATGTGAGGTGATTTTATAGGCTTCAAACCATGGCATTAATATTGACATAATTTCTCATTTGATTTTACAACCCACGCAATTCAATCTTTGGGCACATGAAATCGGCCAGGTCTGTAATTTAAAATCGATTGATTTATAACATAGACCTTCTCTGCAACAGGTGATTGTACCTCCTCAAAGGACTCTCCTATTACTTTAAGTTTCATCTGCTCATTATTTTCAAATGTTCAAGAAACAATTTTCCGCCAACATAAGTAAAAAACTTGGGGGCAATAGGGGAAATTTATATGAAATAAAAGAACTGAAGATATGCATAATAAACCACCAATAACAAATGGAAAGAAAACCAAAAGCCTAAAACTTTACAATGTTGCACACAACCACACATGCAACCTAATAGTATTAAAACATCAAATATATCAAATAAAACAAAAAACCGAATTTTCTCTCTCTTACTTACCCATTTGAATGAGACTTTTGGGTGCTTTTTCACCCTTCAAATGGCTTCTCCAACGGCCATTAACAACTTCAGATTACACTGGCTGAGTTAAACCTCACACAACAATTTTGCTGCATCCAAACACAGCAGATCACACAACAAAACTTTAGAGTGTACTGACCAAGTTGAACCTCACATCGCCATTAATTGTAAGTTTTCATGTAAGGTTCAACCTTATAGAGCAATTTTAGTGTGTCCTAAGCTTTGGTTCAGATTTTAGTATTACCCTTACTTGGTAGAAGCTGTTGTGACCTTATATAACAATAAACTAACTTCAATTCTAACCAAAAAAATAAATTTTTGTTAAGAAAAAAAATTCATTGTTCTTATTACTCCCAATTATATAAAACCTCTCTTAAAAGAAAGCAAAATTGTTTTTTTTTAATTAAAAAAAAAACCCTCAATCCTGAACAAATGAAAATCATATCTAATGTAAGCTAATCACAAAGAATTCATCTCTAGGAGCAATCAAACAACAGCTTCAAGATTCTTTATTAATTAATTTTCATCCAATAGAAAAAATTTCTCTCACCCAACACTAAAATGAAAATTGCCCTGTTTCCTTGAAGTTAGGATGAAATTTTTAAAATCTTTGTTTTGTAAGAGAGTGGCATTTGCTTTTACACTGTAACTGTATAACAAAATTATATACAGTTTCCATATCATTCAACTACTCCCATACAATATGGTTTCTGTTATTTTCATTTCCAAGCTTAATTTTATAAATTTCATTATAATTTTCAACTTTTCTTCCTGGACATCTATTTAAGCATGTTCCTTCTTTTAACTCCTCTTCTTTCGAAGGAGTGATTCAAACAGATTAATTGTTTCTTTTTCTTTTTTTTTTGGTTTAATTGTTTCTTTTTCTGATATGTTATGGAATATAACTCAATTTCCTAAATTTCATTAAGGATTAGATGTTCTAGAATAGCCTACATAGATGCAAAGAGGCTTTTGATGATAGGAGGATGACCATTACACATGATGCATGAAAACAAAGTCATATTGGCTTCATGAAACTATTAAAAGACTAAATTATAAGAAAAATAAAAACAACATAATTAATTAAATATCATAGCAACTCTTTTATCTTTCCAAGCACATAAAAATTAAAGAATTATAGTTAAGAATATAATTCAATACAAAATAATAACAACAAAAAATCTGTTTTCTATTATCTTTCCATATATTTAATTCCTATCTTTTGGTTTCTTCCTCTTCAACTATACTTGAACATGTCTTTTTTTAACTTATTATTTAAACATTTTTTATTCTATTTCAGGGATTCAAATTGCAGTCATGATCGCGTTTTCAATTGCGTTGCATTTATCATGATTGCAGACATAACGGAGATCATCACGGTCATTGTGATCATAATTTTTTTTTAATTTCGCACAATTTTGTATAAAATGTAATAATTTTTATTATAATAATTTAAAGTCTTATTTTATAATTTTTAAAGTAATTTATGATACTTTAAGTTTATTATTTAAGTGAAAAAGAAGGTTATTCATAATTTTTTGAATTACAATAAAATAGAACTTGTTAAATTCAATCCACTACAAAAAATAGTGATAAAAGAAAACTCACAGACAACAAACATGATATACAAGGAGACTATAATACATAGCTCAAAATATTTGTCCTATTACACATTTGGTTACTTAATTCATTACTTTAATTAGTGTCGTAGTGATTTTCATCCGAGTACTCGATCGCTAGACGATTTTGAAAACACAAAATGGAGTCGCCACCAATCTTTTTTGACTAGGTATGATTGGCCACCTAAGAACATTTATCTTTTCAATAAAATTTTAAATTAATTTAATTTTATTAAAAAGATAATTTTTTGAATGCGAAAACAAAGTTTGGGTTCGGGAGTTCGGTTACGCATGAGGAAAAATTAGCACCTCCACAGCACCCATTAAAAAAATGGTATCACTTAATCGCATATTATCCTTTGATTTTAATAAAATGGTCTAAAAAATATTTGAAAAGAACTCTATTTATTTTGAAATCATTTTGTTATTTGTTTTATTTTGAAATTTTTAAAATTTATTTTTTATTTGAAATAAGTGAAAATCTCTTGTATTGAAAATTATTCCGAAATACCCCAATACTTCTGGTAGCATTTCGGATAATTTCCTCACCTACAGATTTCTTAAAAATCGCTACTTGTGATTTCTATAGGATCTCATCCTTTGGAGATTCACATTCATTTTCAAATTTTATGAATGTAAATGGCGTGAACAAACAATAAATGATGCACATGAGAAATCTTTATTTTATTTTGTTATATTTTTATATTTTACTTTTAAAATTTATTTGTTTTATAAAATTTTATTGTTATTGAAAAATCATGCTAAATATTCTAATATGTTGGTAACGCTTAACAGATTTCTCTCACCTAAAGATCAGTTAGGAATCACTACTCGTGAATTCCATAACATCTCATCATCGGAAATTAGTTTATATTTATGTTTATTTATTTATCTTAAAATTTATATTTACATTTATATTTATTTATTTCAACATTTAAATTTATTTATTTTTACCATTTCTTACTTATTTTATTTTTTTATATATTTATATCGAGATAAAATCGATTAAATGTCCTAATATGTTGGTAACATTTAAAGATTTTTCCTCGATCCTAAAGATTATTGAAAAATCACTACTTGTGATTTCTTTGAAATCTTATTATCAAAAATAAAACTTACATATTTATTCATTTATTTACCTTTCCATTTGTTTTTTATTTATTTTATCATGTGTTATTATTTTTTTTAAAATTGATTTATTTTATGAAATTAAGAATTTTATTATCGAAATAAAATCACTTAGATATTCCAATATGCTTATGACATTTAAGGATTTTATCTCAATCCTAAGGATTATCAAACAATCTCTACTTGCGATTTTTAAGAAATCCAATCATCGGAATTATCTTTTAAAATTTATAAATATTTCATTTTTATTATTTATCTTTATTAGTTTTTATTATTTTATTGAATAACCTTTCATCACTTTGGAATATTTGTGTATCTTTGGAATTAAAAATAATAATAATTGATTCATAGAATATCACTTTTGATGTTTATTTAAAAGAAATGTTCTTAACTTTTATTTTAATTCATACAATACTTTCACCATGTATAACTTTTTAAGGAACATAATATATATTTTATTTAAAAGAAATATAAACAGAGAAGACACTTAAAGAAAGAACAAACATATATTTAATTTGAAACATTAACAAGCTTACCTTAATGGAGATGAAACAGTAGAGTAATGAATAGGTGACAACAGTAAGGAGCAGAAAGGCTGGGATGCAAGGCAATGATGACGATATAGAGGCTAGCTTCAACGAGGAAAGCTGCAGCAGTAACTCGATGATGAAGACGCGGCAGGGACACTGGGGGCAAGGTGGCAAGGATGGGCTCGGCGATGCAAAGATGAAGATGGCTCGAGTTTGTTGGGCAGCAAGGCGTGGACTGGAGGCGTACACCGTCGATGGCGATGGAGGAGTTGTAAACTGGTGCAGTGCTCAGTAAGCTTTTGTAACAGCAAAAAAAAAAACGCAGCAAAATGAGAGGGAGCAGGGGCGACGAAAATGTTGCTATGCGATGCAACAAGTAATGATGCGGCGGACAGGGATGGATTGAGACACAGCAGAAACGATGAAGATGATGAAACCAGGATCTCTCGGACCGTGACGTTTCAAGCAACGAGAATGAAGATTGAGAACAGGAGTGTCGAGCTGAGCAAAGATTTCAATGGAGGAACAAGGCACTGTAGTGATGGCATGAGGGTGTTCGGGTAGTCATGCAAGGGTGGCGATGATGGGTAGAACGTGAGCAGGGGAAAGAGATGGTGATGATGATCGGTGGTCAAGGTGCAAAGCTTCCCCCCTGAATAGCCAGGGAGAGCAACTAAACACACCTTATTTTTTTCTTCACACACCCATTTTCCCCTTTAAATGAACAGTAATATGTTGTGTAAACTAGGGTGTGAGAAGAAAAAACATAAGTGTGTTTAGTTGCTCTCTAGCTAGGATGGCTCCCTTTATATATATATATATATATATATATATATATATATATATTTATATATTTATATATTCTCTCAACTTTTGGATCCTGAATAAGAGAGTTTATTAATCTCATAATTATGAGATTTTATTTTCTTTATTTATTTTCATTTGACCTTTCCATTTTGTAATTTATTTCCTTTTCATTGTTTTTATTTTTTGGTAATTGATTTTCAGCTTTTATTTAACCTTGATTATTTCCTTTTTGCATGATTTGTTTTCCTTTTATTTATTTATTCATATTTGGTCTAAGTCTCTCAAGTCAACTTTGGCTTTAATTTGCATGATGCATGGGCATTGAAGAATCTGTGTGGTGTATGAGTTTGATTTATTTATTTATTATTATTTGTGATATCACTACAGCAAAATGTATTTTTAGCGGCGTTTTTTTTGTTATTTAGCGGCATTTATAAATGCCGCTAAACTTTCGCGGCACTACCGAAAAACGCCGGGTTTTCCGGTGTCGGGAAAAATAGCGGCGTTTTATACCGAGTAACGGCGTTTGTAATCGCCGCAAAATTAGCGGCATTTTTGTTAAAACGTCGCTAAATTAGCGGCGTTTTTTTCTTAAAAACGCCGCTAAGTTATAAACTTAGCGGCGTTTTACAATGAAAACGCCGCTAAGTTATATTTTTTAAAATTTTGATTATATAATTATAAGTTAGCGGCGTTTTTATTGAAAAACGCCGCTAAGTTATATTTTTTTAATTTTAATTATATAATTATATTTTATATTTTTTTAATTTAAACACATTTAATTATTTTTAATTATATTTTTAGAAAACATTTAAATTATTTTTAGAAAAACACAAAAGGGAATGATGAAACTATAAACTTTTGCCTTCATTATTAAGAGTTGTCAATTGTTTAATTTCATGCTTGAATTATTTCATGCTGAGCGACCACAAGTACAGGAAGTGTTAAGGGCACCAAATAGCAGTAATACCTGTTACAGAAAGGGAAGGGAAAATCAAGGAAAAATATATAGGGATTTCAATATTTTATGGTCATTAATAATAAGAAAATACCTGAAAAGCTTAAAGTTATAGTGTAATATGAAAATGAAATTCTTTTATAACACATTTCAAGCTGCAGCCAAGCACTAGGCTTAGGCAAGTAACAGAACAACACTGCTACCTCTGCAACACTCATATCATAAAAGCAAATTAGCCTAAATAATCTTAATAGTTTTTTCTTGTCTGTCCAGTATAATGGAAACTAATTTGATGAATCATCAACAAGATGAAATGATAACTATCAAATTGAAAATGAATCAAATACTTGAGCTTTTACATCTAAGCTTTACAGAATACTTATATAAGAACAAAGAAAGAACAAAAATCAAAGTTACAGAATACTTGAGCTTTTACATCCAAAAGTTGCTCTTTCTTTCTTTAACAAAAGTTGCTCATATAACAAAAACCACAACATCCATTTTGCAACTACAAAATAGTAAAAAAAAAAGCACAGTTATTAGAATTAGCAAAATAGCACAGTTTATGTGTAAAGACAAGATTTAGTAACATACCTGCATAACAAAATAGCTATTAACAAAATGCTCAGCACAATGGCAAAGCAATCAAGTCCCAAGTTCAGACTCCACATGCATTCCATCCAGAAATCATCAAAAACTACCTTATCCTCTCTACAAAAATGACAAAGAATATTGTTTATCAAAGAATCCATTTTCCCCTGCTCAGAGTCATATGCATTATCTATAATCATGAACAATATTGTTTATCAAAGAATCCATTTTCCCCTGCTCAGAGTCATATGCATTATATATAATCATAAGCAGAAAACCAGAAAATTAAAGACAAACCCACGTGTGCTGGAATATTTCCACATACACTGACTTAACGTAGGGCATGGATTCCAAATTGCCTAAAGGACGATAAAATTAAATTTTTTTCCCTATAAGAGAAAGAGAAAGCAGACTGACAGTTATCTTTCATTCTCAGATTATGGTGTGCTACGATTTCTTTCATTTCTGAGCTCTTCCTAGGAAATATAATTACTTAAACTATCAATACATGCCCATTTGATTTCAAAACTAAACCAAGAACACCAACAACATTCCATTTTCTTCTATGATCTCAAATAGAAAGCAACTGAAATCAGGACTGAGATAACTTTATGCTCCCAGAATGCAGTAACATCTGATTGATAGCAACTGAAATCAAGACTGTAATGCAAAAGTGGCAGATGATAAAGACCAAGAGCAGTCCTAATAACCCAATTTGAAGGGTTAAAAAATGTTCATTCTGTCAATAAGCTAAAAATCAGCACTAACTCTCAATCCCCAAATCAAAAGCAGACATTTGTTGAGAAACTTAATCCAAACCCAAACAATGAGATTAACAGGCAATACTTAGAAGCTAACTTGCAGATAAAAAATTTAATCTAAGATCCAAAAAATTTCAACCCCATTAACATCCATCACATTCCCATGAAAGATTTAATACCCAAGAATTAAATCTTTTAAACAAAGCAAAAAGGATGAAAATAGTAAAGTACCTGGCCACAAACATCTCCACCTAATCATGTATCTTTTCTTTTTGGATTTGTTACAGTATGTATTTAACAACGGGCAAATGGACCTTCAAAGGCTTAAAGGTCTTGTTGATGTTGTTGGTAAGCAGAGACTTGTTTTGGACCTTAGCTGCAGAAAAAAGGTAGGAAATATTTCTTTCTTTTGTACCCTGAATGCCAGGAAATCTCATTGAATATGGGTATTGCCTGGCAAATTCTACATCCTTCTCCTCCCTTACTCCTGACTCTTGAATCCCCAATTTTACTCTCTCCCTCGGAGGGTTATCTACTGAGTTGATGGACTACTTAATTTTGAAGGTTGTTTAAATTATAACATGCTGATTTTTCATTGCAGGAAGACAAATATGCCATTGTCACTGACAGCTGGCAAAAGTTCAGTGATGTCTATCTTGATGAGAAAGTATTGCAGTTTCTTACTAATTATGCAGATGAATTTTTGGTTCATGGTGTGGATGTTGAAGGGAAAAAGTAAGTCCTGACTGTATGCAGTTATTGCTGGTTCTTATTTGTAGTTTTACCTGATTGCTTTTTGAAATCATGACAGTATTTGATCTGAATTTAAAATTTTGCCATTTGTGGTCAGTATGCTTATCTGAACTATGTTATTGTGTTGCTTTGTCAGTATCTCTTGTTCTGGCTACTTTGAATCTCTTGATTATCTTAATAATCTCAATTACAAAAGTTGTCATAACACTTGGGCTTGATCCTTGCTACCAGCCGTGCTTTTATATAGCTCCATCATTCTACTAGCTTCTATTTAATGCTACTTATTACTGCTTTGACAAGTTCTATATGGATTATACCTGGTGAAATGAATTGGTGCCCTACTGCAATGGTGATTCCTGCTAAAAAAACGTGTGAAAAAAAATGCTAGTTTTGGCTTGTTTGTTTGGTTTTATTGAATAATAATAGTAAAGTATCTATAATCTCTCTATTCAAACAGGAAAACCCAAAAGGCCCAAGTTCAATTCATCAATCAAGAAAAACATTATAAAAACTAAACCTGAATTCCCAGATCCAAATTCAATTCATCAATCAGGAAAAACATTATAAAAAACAGAGCATTTATACCTGCTGTGGCTGATTTGATGAAGTTTCTGGAACTTGTTGCTGCATAAGGTTCATCATATGGTAGAACTGCTCTTGCATTTACCGAAATTTAGCTTGCTGAGTTTCTCTCTCGCTTTCCAATTCCTTGACACGTGTTTCCATAGTTTGTAATCTTTCTCTTAATGTGATGACCTCTTGTTGTGTGTTACTCTGCTTTGTGTCCATAATAACTAGAAGGTGTGGGACCCATCCCAAGTCCTCGAACCCGTCCATTTCTCTCTTTTCCAACAACTTCAACAAAAGCCTGATCTTCCAAATCTTGCCTGCTAACAGAAGCATCGGCTAATGCTTCAAGCTCAACCATCATCTCTTTTGTTCCCTCCTATAAATCAATTGAACAACATAAGTTAATAAATTCATCATATTATATTAAAAAATGACATTATTTTTCAAATAAGTAGTTAAAAAATTACCACAATTCTTTGAGATGTTTCGTTTAAATATGATCCGTCTTTCTTTATGTGAGTTATTTGAAACAACTCCACACGTCCTATTTTTGCACCACGTATTTTCTCCTAAAAATTAATAAACATAGTAAGCAATCAGCATGTATAGCTAAAAACATATATGTAAATGGAAATGGAAAATAATTCTTACTTGTTCATTTCTAATTCTTGCGAAGCTTTTGGATCCACCCGTATGAGTATACTTTTGGTGCTTTCTACTAGAAATCCCTCTTTTTTCCCGCTCCTATGATATAAAATAGTACATACAAAAAATAATCAAAAAAATAATTCATACTTTTACCTATATTAATAATATCAATATCTTAACAAAAATATAAATAAGCACCTCCCCTTTTTTTGAGTACCAAAATGCAACTAAAGCTTCATACTGCCACTTAATAACACCGGGAGGCACATTTTGCATAGTCACATTTGGATCCACGTTTCGATCAAAATATTTTGCCTTCAAAGAGCACTTATGGTCTCTCCATTTTTTACACAATGAATCAAGCAAGTATTTTTGAGAGATGTTTTGAAGAACAAATCTTTGCTGCAAAAAGAAAATAGACTATAAAACATTCAACCTATAAAAAAAATTTAGTAACTTGATAGTTACAACAATACCTCAATAAAGCTTAAAGCTTCCTCCTTTGTTTTTTGCGGCACTTTATGCCATGTTTCGTATTGAAGAGGCAATTTCATTCCATTCCTGGCAACCATTCCCAAAAATCCAACTAATAGCCTAGTTTCTTCATTAACTGGTTGCCTAATATTATTTCCACTCACAAGTATCCTATCTTGTGGATTTAGTGTCCATAATTCCTTTAATGTGGTCCGACCTCTTACTCTACGTTGACCATCTCTACCAACTGTGCAAATATAAATTCCAATTCAGCAACATTCCTCAAAACTGAATACAAAATTGTCGAAATAATTATATTTAAAATACCCGTATTCACATTAGTTGCAGAACTGGACTGGATATCATCATCTTCTATACATGTATCAGCTGCAGGTGGTGCATTTGTCTCGGTTGCAGGTGGTAACTCATCAATAGTTCGAATATTGATGCCTGACAATTTACTTCTAGGCATTTTAACTTATCTACAATTTTTGTAACCCAGAAATTGCACAGCTTGCTCAAAATCCTAGTTGTTTCCCACTTTTCTGAACGAGCAGAAAGTAATATAAATAAAGGAAAGCTATACAAATAGTAAGTGACACTAGCAATTAGATCTCATGTGCATGAGTTTGCTCTTAAATCAGCTTTATCTTTAAGACATGCTTGTTCAGGCTCATTGCTTAATTACTAGGGGAAGGAGAAGAGAACATTATATTCAAGAAATTTCATAAGAACAGAAGTTTTTCAAACAGAATGATCTATAGTACTGGAAATAATTTCTAGTTTACCAAACATATTAATTACCAATAGTTACTTTATTTTACATGTTAATATCAATTGTGATTAATTCACAGATCTGTATTTTCTTTGCTCTGTTTAACTTTCTTTGTCTAACAAAGATCAACTTGAGGCTAGAGTAAGAAAATTCATGGCAGCATCTCTATTAGGGGAACAATGAAAAAGGATTTCCATATGGAAGAACACTTAATTGACTGCTTATTGCTGCTTTCAGACATCATTTCCTACAGTCTGAGGAACTGGAACTAGAACAATTAATATAAATCAGACATGAAATGCAGATGATGATCAAACAACTAGGTCAGGAAGGCAACAAGTGGAAACATAAAAGGTGAAAATACA
Source organism: Heritiera fomes (assembly GCA_032173925.1). NCBI lineage: Eukaryota > Viridiplantae > Streptophyta > Magnoliopsida > Malvales > Malvaceae > Heritiera > Heritiera fomes. The sequence continues at coordinate 8,522,944 of JAPDPM010000021.1, read as the reverse complement.
GTTAACAATTTACCTGATGGCGAAGACCAAAGTCTAGAGTCCCTAGAATATGAGCAAATGCTTCACTGTTTAGTTGGGCAAGTGTCTCAGGGTAAACCTCCAAAATATGTGACAGAAGCGAGAAGTACTGCAGAATAAATACTAACAACAATCAGCTTCCAAGCACAAATATAAGCATTAAAATCTGAGAAAATCCTGTTTCTTAAAATAAAATCTGAGTTGCACAAGAATAAAAAAAGAAAAATCAAACTCCAGCAAAATATATCTTATTTTATAATGTTTAGACTAGAACAAAACTAAGTACAACATGTAATTTAAAAGGTTAATTGTCAAGCTAGCCAAATTTCGAAATACAATTAATACCTCACAAGGTGCATCTTTTAACACAAAGATCTCCAACAGAATACTGAAAAAAATAAAACACTGATTGGATTAACTCCTTTTCTGGTTTATTCTAATAAAAATCGTTTATTCACCAAAAAAATAAAATAAAATAAAACATCGATTGGACCATAATCTTTCTCTAAAAAAAATAGCGGATGATCCTTCAAAAACCTTCAAAAACAATATAATTGGCACAAAATGAATAACCAGAGCCAATTCTCAATGCATTAATTTGAGAACCTCATTACATGAAAGATGATACGACAATCCATTTTCTCTTGAACCAAACAGAATGAATACAAAATCTAAAATCTCTATATCAGAATGAATATAAATGTTTGTGGCAATTGAAATGTAACCAAGTTTGTGGCAATTCAAGTTGCAATTCATAGAAAGTCTTTCAGCTTCCGTAGGAATTCACACACATCCATCATGGTTCATAAATGTCTTCATCATCTTCACGGACCCACTGAGCATCAGGGATATTTTCATCCAAATTTTGATCAGTAAAAGGCAAACATTCAATTTGGGGTTCAACTTCATCTATGGATTTTTCACCCATATCAAACAAGTCTTTAGGTGTATTATGAAGAACAACAAACCAACCCGCATCTTTGGGATCCTTAGAATAAAAGACTTGTTTCACTTGAGATGAAAAAACATATAGCTCATCAATGACTTCTTGTCCAGTGTGGATTAATCGAGAAAAATTCACCATTGTAAATCCAAAATGATCTTTCTTAATACCTCTGGCACTAGTCACATCAGCCCAATCACATCGAAATAAGACAATCTTCCACTTGCCATAATAATCCAACTCAATGATATCACTAATAATGCCATAGTAATCAACATTTCCTTTCAAAGGGTTAGTGTCTCTAGCACTAGCATAACTAGTAGTTGAAGAAGTAACAACAACTCCACTATTTTGTGATCTCCTATATCTCTCATGAGATTTAGTGTGAAATCGAAATCCATTTATGATGAAACCCTGGTATCTTTTCACAATCTTGTTCGGGCATTGTGAAAGTATCTTAACTTCTTCACTAATATCTTTGCCATTCCAAACCTACAAATATTGAATGAAATATATGTTGTTAATTATATTCATATCCTAAACATCGACACTAAGCACGAAAATAGTTGCATTACTTACATTTTGGCCTAACCATTCATGGAAATTCTCCATGAATAGCTTATCAAGCTCGCGAGGATTCAATCGTCGAGAACGTCCACGAGCTCTCAAGTTGTTTCTAAATTCACTACACGCATTAACGTGAAGTATTAAAATAAGAAAAAAAATATAATAATTCTATCTTAAATAATGAACATTAACTTACGTGCATAATGATTCAATTGACTCGTGATGGAGAAGCACATATCGATGTGCTTGTGCCCAAGCTTTATCATCCAAGCTCACCACTTCAACTTTGCCTATTGGTTGTCCAAAACTTCCAAACATATATGTGTGAGCAAAGTCACCATGAGGGAGCCCAAAATTCCTTGATTGGCGATTAAATCTTGTTTCAACATCTTCCAAATATCTTGAACAAAATGTCATACACTCTTCAGCCAAATATCCTTCAGCAATGGAACCTTCCGGATATCGTTTGTTTCGACAATATGATTTTAATCTCCCCAAAAACCTAAGGATTAAGAAAATGTTATATATACCTCATACACTAAAAAAAATGATAAATGCAAACTTTTTAACCCATTAATACCTCTCAATTGGATACATCTATCGATAATGCACCGGTCCACCGACTTTTGCTTCGTATGGAAGGTGAATAACGAGATGCACCATTATAGTGAAGAAGTTAGGAGGAAAAAGTTTTTCCAAATGGCACAAAATTGTTGCTGCTCGATCTTGAAGTTTTTCAAGCTCTTCTACTCTAAGAACTTTGCCACAAATAGCTTTAAATATGTTACTAAGTTCAATTATCACTGAAGTTACTTGCTTTGACATAGATGAACGTAAGGCAAGTGGAAGTAAAACATGCATCAATATGTGGTGATCATGTGACTTTAAATCGTAAAGTCTGTGCTCCTTGAGATTCACACATCTTGATATATTTGAGGCATAAGCGTCCGGAACCTTCACATCTTTCAAAACCTTACAAAATACATCTTTCTCTTTTTTAGACATCCCAAAACAAGCAGATGGCAACCATAATTTCCCATTAGGAAGCATTTCGGGATGAAGTCCAATGCGAATTCCCATGTCAACTAAGTCAAGCCGACTCTTTATGTAACATCCAGAATTATAAAATTCAGACTAAATTTTTCCTTTTAATTACTATCTTTTTCATTCAATTAGTCAGTATCAATCGGTTTGCATTCGGTATCAGTGTAAGTTCATTTTACAATTTTCATTACCATTCATACATCACACTATTTACATCCCATCGTAAACACATCTACTGTGCATTTATAAATCCAAATATAAATATAAAATTTTAGAAATATACCTGTTCACTTAGTACTTCTAACATCTAGCGATTTCTTCGACTAACTAAAGGCAGCAGACTTCGTGTATACCGATAAGCTATCTGGGATGGTGAGAAGGGGGGTGAGCTTTGGGGAAAGCCCAGTAAGAAACATATATAAAAGTGCACTTTATAAAAATAATTTAAAATATAAATATTAAAACTTTTAAAATCATTTTATGCAGTAATACTTTATGTAAACAATCTATATAAATCATTTCAGTATACAATGCAATAGAGTGATTCATTTAAAATCCTTAAAATAAGATAAATGTATTTGTATCAGAAAAACATATACTGTAAAACTTGTATCACTTCTTTTGTCACTTTTCAGTCAATTCGTGTATTAATCTTGTAAATCAAATCATTCACTATTCTCATAAATTAAATCATTCAGTAAATCAATCATCTATCAAATATTACTTATTGATAGAAAATAATCTCCCAGAGATTCATGCACGCACTATATCCCATAAGGGACCTGTATATGAAGGCCAGGGATCCGGAACTCCTTAGCCAATCCTACGAAACACTATAACGAATGGCCATCGTCGATCACTCACAGTTCGCACTGGTCGGGTGCTCACTGTGTAAACCTGTGGGGTTCGACCGTAACTCCCACAGTCATATCATGTAAAGGGGAAGGTCTGGGACGTCTCCCAGCCTAATCATCACTGTCTCGTATGCACGATCATCAGGGAGACATCAATTTCATAAAAATCACTCGTGTAATGCAATTAATGTAATTCACTTCATATAATGAAATTCGTATGAATCATTTCAGATAATGCTATTCATGTAAGTCATTGCATGCAATTTAATTTGTATAATAAATCATATCACATACTCATTTCATGTAAATCATTTCATGAAATTCAATGCATATAAATCATTTCATTTAAATTAATTCATGTAAAACATTTCATATAATGAAATATTTAAACTTGTAGGAATTAAAGATAATTCCTATTTCTTGTATTCAAGAAAGTTGGATAAGAACGATTAAAATGAGATTTCAATAAATTTTCAATTGCAAATAAAACATGTTTTATACGACTCCTATACATGTATCTTACCTCTACTTCCGTGCAGTATAAAATCCTGTAGGGCCATTTACGCCTCCTTTATCTTCCAATTTCCTATTACTGCACAATAGTTCCCAAATATATATATTAAAATTCCATATTCCAACTATACTATTTGTTTTATTAATTCTATCTTCAAATTTAAAATCTCCAACAATTTATTTATTTTATTTTCGATCAATTACCAAAACATAATTTCCATTAAATTCCATTCTCTCTCTAATTCTCTTGTCACTAATAATTCCAATTCTTATAATTAAAATCCTATACATAACTATAACAAATATCCTATATACTTCCCACCAATTATTCATATTTCAGTTTTTACTAATACTCTAATTAATCTTTATGTATTATGTATTAACCATTAAATCACATGATTTACATAGAAACCACAAGCACTAAATCTTAATCTCATATCCCTTATTGCAATTGTCGTAACGGCTTCGCGCTCGACGATTAAAAAAAAACATTTTAAAAACAAATGGGTGGGAGTCGCCACCAATCTTTTTTGACTAGGTGTGATTGGTCACCTAAAAATATTCATCTTTCTAACAAAATCTCAAAATTAATTAAGTTTTATTAAAAAGATAATTTTTGGTCTACGAAAACGAAATTTGGGTTCGGGGGTACGGTTACGCGCGGGGAAGGATTAGCACCCCCACAACGCCCGTTAAAAACGGTACCATCCTAACCACATGGTATCTTTGGATTTTAAAAAGATAGTCTTGGCTTTTGATTATATGAAAAATTAGCGTATTTGCTTGAAAAATTGTTGTTATAATGGGATTCATTATGAAAAACAACATGAACACCATTTATTGAAAAATTAGATCAAATATCACAATCCTCTGGTAACATTTGAAATAATCCCTCTCACCTAGGGATCAGTCAAGAAATCACTACTTGTGAGTCTCATGACATCCCATCCTCGGTGGTGCTCACGCTATTTTATAATTAATCGTATACATGTAGTATGGATAAAGATGCGTGATGCATATGATACTTAAAGGAAATTTTATTTATTTTGATTTCGTTGATAAAACTCTTGATATTAAGAAATTTGGCTAAATATCCCAATCCTCTGGTAACATTTAGCTAATCCCTCTCACCTAGGGATCAGTCAAGAAATCACTACTTGTGAGTCTCATGACATCCCATCCTCGGAAGAATTCCATTTATTATTTTTCTTTATTCATGCACATGATGCTAACATATGTTTTATGATGCAATATGGAATTATGAAAAGAATTTTTTATTTTGATTTTTTATTAATGAAATTCTTAATATTGAGAAATTTAACTAAATATCCCAATCCTCTGGTAACATTTAGCTAATCCCTCTCACCTAGGGATCAGTCAAGAAATCACTACTTGTGAGTCTTATGACATCCCATCCTCGGAAGAATTCCATTTATTTTATTTATGTTATTATTATCCCTCATTTATCATTATTATTTTTTCCTTAACCCACGTTTCATTATCTAAAAAAATTTATTTTTATTTTAAAAATATGTTTTTATGTATAATTTATGTATATATACATTTCTATATATTTATTTATATATTCTATGTACAAAAGATATATTCATATGTTTTAAAGCTATATATTTTATATATTTATATGTACGTATTTTACACATTTATTTTCATACATTTTAAAACTATAGATTTGTTCATTCATTCATTTTTATTTATTTATTAATATATGTATTTTACAAAATTTATATACTTTAAAACTATGTATTTTACATATTTTATATTTATTTATCTTTTCTTTTAAAACTATGTGTTCATTTTATCTTATTCTATTTTTTATATATTGTATTATACTATTTATTTATTCATTTATTATTATCATTTATTTTGTTTATTTATTTATTTTTTATAACACCTAAAACAGATTATTCTATAAAACAAATAAATAAATAAATAAAGAAATATACCCAAAACAACCCAAAAGAGGGCCCAAAGGTCAGGCCCAAACGGCAGAGGCGCGGACTGGAGCTGCTGGGCCGGAGCGGGTTGTGGCGCGCGGGTCGTACGCCGGGTCGGGTCGCGAGGGGCGAAGTGGAGCCGGGTCGCGATCGGGTGGCAGGGGCGGTCTGCGCGGATCTCGGGTCGGGTCGGGCAAGACACGCGGATCCTTCGACCTCAAAACGCTGCGTTTCGTCCGTCTATAAAAGGCCCTATTTTTTTGTTTCTTTCATTTTACCCGGCCTTTCCAAAAAAAAAAGGTTCAGAAACCCCAAAATCCTCTCCACCCTCCTTCCCCGGGGCGATTTCCGGCCGCCGTGCGCCGCCGTGTGCCGGTCGCCGGTGATACCTTCGAAACCCTAAAATGCTTCCGTTGCCTCCCTCTCTTCAAATCCGACCTCCCTTCCTTTCAAAAGTTCCTCTAACCTCCCGGATCTGACAAACCGAAACCGTTCTCCCTTTTTTTTATTTTTTTATTTTTGTGTTTGTTTTCGCCTCTGGTTGGATCTGATTGTGGTTGTGGTTGCGATATTGTTGTTGTTGTTTTTGTTTTGCAGGTATTAGGTCTAGATCTCAGATCTGGGATCCGGGGTCCTCGGATTCTAGGGTTTCCAGATCTGGGTTGGGGTTCATCGGGATCTAGGGTTTTTTTTGGTGGTGGTGATGGTTAAGGTAACGATGAGGGGTTGGTGATGGTGATGACTGGTTGTGATTTCGGTGGTGGTGATGGTGGTCTCGGGTGATGGCTAGGTGAGGGTAGCTTAGGGTTTCGGTGATAACGGTGGTGATGTTTGGGGTTGGTGGTTCTGACGGTGATGATGGTGGTTTTTTCTTTTTAATTTCTGAGTGTTGTCTCCGGAGAGAAGAAGAAAAAGGCCGGGAGAAAATCTGGTCCTTTTAAACTAATCTAGGATCATTCTTTGGTCCCGAGGATAAGAACCAATCTGGGTTCCTTCTATTGTTTCCCAGTCTTCCGGACAGTGTCTGAGATGGGATGGAGGGCCTGGGGAAGGTGAATTTTGGTGATGCCGAGACCTAGGGGGAAGGGTGGAGGACGCCGGCGTTTGGGAGTGCTGCCGGTGATGGACTTGCATTAAATGTGACTGTAATATATTAGTAATAATAATAACAGATATATAAAAAATAATATTAATAAAAGTTAACAAATAAAAATAAGTAAAATAAAATAAAACAAATAATATAAATAATATATATAAGAATAAAATAATAATAATAATAATAATAATAATAATAGAAAGGATAATAATAATAAAACTAATAATAATAATGATATGAATAATAACAAAATAAATAAGAAAAATGAAAATAAAAGAAAAATAAAAAATAAGAATAAAATTTGTCAAAATAATTTGTGAAATCCGGACAAAATTAGGTGTCTACAGCTGCCCCTCTTTGCTCATTGCTGAGTATCAGGAATAGAGCAAAGACAATAGACAACAATTTTGTCAAACTCAACACCTAATCCTTCTCTCTCTCTCTCTCTCTCTTTTTTTGTTTTTCTCTCTTTTTTTTTTTTTTTTCTTCTTTCTCTTTTTTTTTTTGGTTGGTGTTTTTCTTACAACGGAGGTAGCGAAATTTTAAATTTTTTTTTTTTTTTTTTTCTAAAAATGTGCTCCTCTTGCAGCAGAGGCGATGAAACTTTAAATTTCTTTTCTGAAATGTGCTCCTCTTGCAGCAGAGGCGATGAAACTTTAAAATTCATTTTCTGAAATGTGCTCCTCTTGCAGCAGAGGCGATGAAACTTTAAATTTCTTTTCTGAAATGTGCTCCTCTTGCAGCAGAGGCGATGAAACTTTAAAATTCCTTTTCTGAAATGTGCTCCTCTTGCAGCAGAGGCGATGAAACTTTAAAATTCCTTTTCTGAAATGTGCTCCTCTTGCAGCAGAGGCGATGAAACTTTAAAATTCCTTTTCTGAAATGTGCTCCTCTTGCAGCAGAGGCGATGAAACTTTAAAATTCCTTTTCTGAAATGTGCTCCTCTTGCAGCAGAGGCGATGAAACTTTAAAATTCATTTTCTGAAATGTGCTCCTCTTGCAGCAGAGGCGATGAGACTTTAAATTCCTTTTCTGAAATGTGCTCCTCTTGCAGCAGAGGCGATGAAACTTTAAAATTCCTTTTCTGAAATGTGCTCCTCTTGCAGCAGAGGCGATGAAACTTTAAAATTCATTTTCTGAAATGTGCTCCTCTTGCAGCAGAGGCGATGAAACTTTAAAATTCTTTTTAAGAAAGCTCCTCTTGCAGCAGAGGCGATGAAACTTTAAATTTTTCTGAGAATGTGCTCCTCTTGCAGCAGAGGCAATGAAACTTTAAAATTCTTTTCTGAAATTGAGAGATTTCACATTTAAAAATTTGATTCGGAGATTCACATCCTAAATTTTCACTTGGAGATTCACACCCAGAATTTTAACTTTGTTTTGGATATTCGCATCCAAAATTTTAACTTTGATTTGGAGATTCACCTCCGAAATTTCACTTAGGAATTCGCACCCAAAAATTTGGTTCGGAGATTCACATCTGAAATTTCAACTTTGATTTGGAGATTCACATCCGAAATTTTGATTCGGAGATTCACATCCGAAATTTCACTTAGGGATTCGCACCCAAAAATTTGGTTCGGAGATTCACATCCGAAATTTTCAACTTGAAATTCAGAGATTCACACCTGAAATTTTGATTTGGAGATTCACATCCAAAATTTCACTTAGGGATTCGCACCCAAAAATTTGATTCGGAGATTCACATCCGAAATTTTGATTCGGAGATTCACATCCGAAATTTTGATTCGGAGATTCACATCCGAAATTTCACTTAGGGATTCGCACCCAAAAATTTGGTTCAGAGATTCACATCCGAAATTTTCAACTTGAAATTCAGAGATTCACACCTGAAATTTTGATTTGGAGATTCACATCCGAAATTTCACTTAGGGATTCGCACCCAAAAATTTGATTCGGAGATTCACATCCGAAAAATTTGACTTAGGGATTCACACCCAAAAATTTGATTCGGAGATTCACATCCAAAATTTCAACTTTGATTTGGAGATTCACATCCGAAATTTTGATTCTGTTTTGGAGATTCGCATCCAAAATTTTAATTTTGTTTAGGAGATTCACATCCAAATTTTACTTAGAAATTCAGATATTCACACATGAAATTTTCTGAATTGGAGATTCACATCCAAATACTCAGCTTCTTGATACATCATCCTTTTAAAACTCTTTACTTTGAAAATCTTACCATCTTATCCTGAAATTTCAAAATCCCGTTTCCCTTTTCTTGTGTTTTGCCTCTCTTTTTTGACCAAGATTGTACCAACTTTGTTACTTAAAGGTGAAATTTTCATTTGTTTTTTTTTTTTGAATGCATGTGATGAATGCAATGCAAATGTCGAGAAATAAGAAAAAGGGAAAGAAAAAGAAAAGGAAAAAATAAAAGAAATCGAAAGTTGCAGTAATAGGGTTCACAAGACCATCATTCTCACCATTTTTGAATCTTTTCAAATCATAAGCTTCCGCACATCCTGTACATCCACTAATTTCACGAAACACCATTAATCCTTGTTCATTTTTCACCATTTGATCACACATTCATATTGCTTTGGCACACTTACAAACCTTCCCATGGTTCTCATCTTTTCCTTCTTTGCCCCGTATCATTTTTAACTTTCCTCTTTTGTAATGCATCGGGCTTTCACAAACATTGTCAATCACTTATTTATCATCATTTCAATTTTATAATGGATGCAATGCCATCACATTTCTTTCAATAATCATGAGTATGCAGATTGGCCAAAAGTTGAAGGATGGACATTTATGAAGAAGTAAACAAGAACAAATTTAACTAAGAAAAATAGGCAATTTCCCGAGGCCAAGGAAGGTAACAATACTAAACAATGAATATTTAATCAATCTTGATAAACTAATCTAGGATTTTTCCCAAAATTCTATTTAATTGACATTCTAATCATTTTGGTTCCATCAATGCTTTGCCCCCCACTTCATGAAATCATCAAATAGGACTGGTTTCCCTTATAAAAGGCTATCTTCTCGAGATTTTAGCCAAATCCTCCATTCTTTTTTTTTTTTGACTCAAATCGCCCTTTCGGGTTTTCAACTTAAGCCCTTTCTTATTCTCCTTCCTTTCTTTTTTCTTTCTTTTTTTTTTTTTAGCTTTTTCTTTTTTCATTTTTCTTTTTTTTATTTTCTTCATCATTTTTCTTTTTACATTTTCATTCTTCTTCAAGAACCATACTTTTCCATAATCAACACACTTATCAAAGTCCAAATCATGAACTTGTAACATGTCTAGGCTCAATATATGATTCCTTAACTCAAGCATTCAAATTCGATCAAAATGGACTTTTTAAGGTACGTAATGTAGGCCATGGTTCAGGGTTTTGAAAGAAAAGATAAACAGGCCCAAAATACGTGTTTCAAGGGTTTCAAGCCATAGGATCATTTCTCATCATGTTAAGAATTCTAGCATTCTACCCCATTCTTTGTTTATTCTTCTTTGGTTTCTCATTTCTCTTCCCATTCTTTTCGTTCACTACCTTTTTTGCTTTTGATTCTCTCTTTTCCTCATTTTCATCATCATTCATTTCATTTTTTCATTTTTTTGTTTTTTTTTTTTTTGAGGAATTCAAGCGTAAAGATATCTTTTCTTTATCTTGCCCCTAAGGTTTCCATTGACTTGAAATTTCTTCGTGGGCAAATCTCACTTTATTTTTCTCAATTTTGCCCCCCAATGTGGAGGGTGATCCTTGGCAGGTTTCTTTAAAAACATATATAACTATGAGGCTCAAAGGGGTAACAATGGATAATTTTTCTCGTATGTGAAGGGTAAACCAAAGATGGCCATTTCTCATTTCGAACGTAAATACTCTTATCAAAGAATTATTTATTGAGCCAACACAACCTTGTGGAAAATCCACTATTAAATTGCACATCAATTTCGACTTTCCTTGTGTACACTCCATCTATTAACTTCAACATTCCCATCGATCAAGGGGGACAAAATTGTCAATACAAATAGAATTTTAAAGTTTTATTCTAGATTATTATCATAATCAACTTCATATTCATCATTTAACAACAAAATTGGGTGAAGAATGGAAATTAATCATTTAGAAGCCAAAAGAAGGAGAAAGAGGTAAAATAGGTGAATGCACAAAAAATATAAGATTTCGAAGGAGAGAGAAAATGTAATGAAAATGCATCAGTTAGTCCGTTAAAATGACGAAAAATAAATGAAGTCAATAAACAAAAGCGCTTTTCAGTTCATGAGCATTACAAAAAGAAACAGCTTTACGCATCGTGAATGACCAACCAAAAAGTCTTCTTTTGCAATCATACTGTAGCATGGTTAACCCGTTCCTTCTTTTGCCCCAAAATCCAACAAACCAGATTTGATCAAACTTTGCACCTTATGCTTGAAAGCAGGACAACTTTCTATCGAATGACCCATATTTCCACTATGATAGTCACACCGAGCATTTGGGTCATACCATTCTGGATATGGAGGTTCTAAAGGTTTTAGTTGGACTGGGGTAACAAGCTGGTTCTCGACAAGGTATTGAAATGCTTCAGTGTAGGACCAAGGAATTGGATCAATGTCGGTCCTTCTCCGTTTGTTTTGAGATCCTCTTTGGTTACTTTGGGTAGGCATAGGTGTTTGGAGACCTATTTGCCAGCTAGATTGGGGGATTGGCTGACGGGTATTCAGGTTCGGAGAGATATTATTTATGGTGGGGTAATGGGTGTGGTACATTGGATAAGAATGGTATGGAGCAAAGTCTCCCATTTGTTGCCCCGCATAATTCATAGCATAAACATCTTCTTCATTCCCCGATATATCGCCTCTTCTTGTATTCATGGCATCATCTCCTACAAGCTTGCCACTATTGATTGCATTCTCTATTATTTCGCCAGAAATTACCATATCTGCGAAATTCTTGGTGGCATTACCGACCATCATTTCATAAAATGGTGCCGGGAGTGTATTGACAAACAAGATGGTGGTTTCTTTCTCTGTGAGAGGCGGTTGGACCTGGGCAGCTACATCCCTCCATCTCCGAGCATATTCTTTAAAGCTCTCCTCATGTTTCTTCCTTATGCCTTGTAAGGACAGGCGGTCTGGTGCCAAATCTTCAATGTGCTTGTATTGAGCAATGAATGCCCGAGCCAATTCTTTCCATGAGCGGATATGGGCTCGATCTAGTTGGGTGTACCACCTGGCAGCTGATCCGGTTAGACTGTCTTGAAAAATATGCATCAATAATTCATCATTCTGAGCATAAGCAGCCATTTTCTGACAGTACATCTTGATATGAGTTGCTGGGCATTTGGTCCCATCATACTTTTCAAAATCTGGAACTTTGAACTTTTGTGGGATAACTACGCCCGGTACCAAACAAAGCTCGCTTGCATCCAAAGAACCATATAAATCCATCCCTTCGATAGCTCGTAATCTTTCTTCAAGAAGATCTAACTTCGTTTGAGGCTCTAAGTTCTCTTTCACTGTTGATGCACTCATCTTCAATTTCTCTTGTTCTCTAGAATTATCTGAATCATGGACATAGATTGGATCTGATGGGTTCCTCCTGGGTTGTGGAATGTCGCGCCTCGAAAATGGCATATGCTGTGAAGTATGGACTTGGGGTGGAATGGGACTATGTGGATGTGAACGTTCACCTTCATGTGCCCACCTTTCTTGAGTAGTTACTTCCTGTGCTGGTTGCTTTCCTTTACTCATTTTGGTCATCATCTCCATCATTGCAGCCAACTGCCCCTTCATCTCTTCTTGTGCCTTTTCTATTTTCTCCATTCGGCTAGCTTGTCCTTCTTCCATGACCTAAGCTTGTGAGAGTCCTGAATTGTTTTGTAATCTTTGATGGTCGAGAAGCCTTGAACCTTATTACCACAATTTTCTAATTAGCAAAACCTTATCTTATTTCTTTCAAAATTTTGGAACAAACAAAATTTTCTTTTTCTTCTTTTTTTTTCAAAAAAATGAAGAGTATTGACATATTTACTGAAGTATAACAAGTGTATGATGTGAATTTTATGAAAATCATGTTATTTGTATATGTATGCAAATGATATGTATGATAGAAATCTATGAAATGGAACAATTTTTCTTCTTCTTTTTCTCCTCTTTTTTTTTTTAATTTTTCTCTTTCTTTTTTTTCTCTCTTTTTTGATTTTGTTAGTTTGCATAACTTTCTTGATTTTACATGTCGAGTATTTATGCCTTCACCTTAACCAAATCTTAGGGAAGAATAATTTCAACGAAAATAATCAATCAATAGCACATGTATACAAATTTGATAGAAAAGAAAATTGAAAGAATAAACAAATTCAAAATTGTAAAAGACTTAGTCTAGTTTCTCAAAGACTTATCTACGAATGTGATGCAACAATGCAAAATGTATATCAAAGTTCAAACTGAAATTTGCTCCTTACTTATCATATTCACTTATTAACTTGAGAGGTCAAGTTTGAAATGACTAAGATAAGTTGAAGAGTAATCTTAAACCATATCAAAATTGTTTCAAAAATTCTCTCTTCTTTTTGTTTTTTAATTTTTGGTGAGAAGAAACATTATTAACCATGAAATACTATGTAAAATGTTCAAGACATGACACAATAACAAGACATTGTTAAAAGGCATGTTCAAACAAAATGCAATTTATGCAAAATGCAATTACAATGAAGATCAAATTCCATGTTATTTCACCTAACCTTCATGATTCTAAAATGCACATGACATGATTATCAATATATGTATACACAATGATGATGAAATGAATTAAAATGATATATGTCCCTAACATGTTTGAGAAAAACGAATATTTGTATTCACAATATCTAGACACTAATCTTATTATTCCTTAATCCAATCATGCAAGAAAGATGGAATCCCTAACTAAACCTGAGCATTCTTCTTCATTTTTCTAGAAATCATTTTTCTCTGATCACCAAACAAAATTTTTTTATTTTCTATTTTTTTTCTAAAAAATAAAATTCACATTCCCTATTCTATTCTTTTTTCAAAAATTGATTTTATTTCATTTTTATTCCAAATCAAACTTTTTTCTTTTATCACTAAAATTTTCTTTTTATTTTCTATTTTTCCTAAAATTCACATCCCCTATCGATTCTTTTTCAAAAAAATAACTTTATTTCATTTTATTCCAAATCAAACTTTCTTTTTCTTCTTTTTTTTTTGAATTCTTTTCCACACAAATTCAAGGAAAATTTTTTTGTTAACATCTTTTTGTTCAAAAATTTTTTTGAGATAATCAAGAAAAGGAAAAAATTTTTTATTTTTATATTTTCATTAAAACTCCTATACAACCCAAAAATAAAAAATATTTTTCTTTATTTTTTTTATCAACTTATTCTTTAAATTATTCAGAAAAGGAAAAAAGAAAAATCAATGAAAGATTTTGTTAACTCTATTTTACCTTTATTTAGAAAAAAGGTCAACTCTCTTCCTATTTTTCCATTTATTTCCATTTTTACGTTCATTTTTTTTTGAAAGAAATCCCTCTTCTCTTTCTTTTTTAAGAAAAATCATTCTCATTATTTTGAAAGAAAAGTTTGTTTTATTATTTTTCTCACACTTTCTTTTTTCATTAAAACTTAGATTTCTTTCTTTTTATTCTACAAAATCTCTTACCACAATTTTATTATTATTATTATTTTGTTGAAAAATCCTTTTTTGAAAAACAAGAAAAATTTCTAAGACTTTAATTATGGACAATTCAAATCAAAATCCATAGTACCTTTATTATTGATACGAGAAATGGAGTCAAATAATGTTCCCTCTTGTATCCTAATTTCGGGATAATTTCTACCAAAATTGGGCATGGCTCTATCTAAGGCTCGGCTTCTTAGGGCCTTTTACATGCTGGGTTGGGATATGAAGATCTAAAGGTTCCCAAATTATACCTCACTGTCGTCCACACTGGACTAGTAAGATTTAATTTGAGTGGGAGTATTTCGATTGCCATTGCGGAGGTGATTACCTCACGAGAGCAAAGGTACTCTACTCCCTCCTAAGAAGGACTGAACCCGGGTATAGAGCTCATGTTATGCAGATGCAAGTGCAAGTATGTGCATGTAGGAAGACACCAATCATTCATCACACTACGACTCTAATGCTATATGTCCAAACAATTTATTAATAACAATATATACAAATATAAAACATAAAATAAATAACATAGAATGCAAATGCAAACAAAATTATTTTCAAAATCCAAGTGAATTAAGTTTAAATATCAATCAAGACTATTAAATTAAAACTTTGGATAACACATGATTAATGAATGGCTTGACCCTCAAAAAGCTTCCCCAGCGGAGTCGCCAAGCTGTCGTAACGGCTTCGCGCTCGACGATTAAAAAAAAACATTTTAAAAACAAATGGGTGGGAGTCGCCACCAATCTTTTTTGACTAGGTGTGATTGGTCACCTAAAAATATTCATCTTTCTAACAAAATCTCAAAATTAATTAAGTTTTATTAAAAAGATAATTTTTGGTCTACGAAAACGAAATTTGGGTTCGGGGGTACGGTTACGCGCGGGGAAGGATTAGCACCCCCACAACGCCCGTTAAAAACGGTACCATCCTAACCACATGGTATCTTTGGATTTTAAAAAGATAGTCTTGGCTTTTGATTATATGAAAAATTAGCGTATTTGCTTGAAAAATTGTTGTTATAATGGGATTCATTATGAAAAACAACATGAACACCATTTATTGAAAAATTAGATCAAATATCCCAATCCTCTGGTAACATTTGAAATAATCCCTCTCACCTAGGGATCAGTCAAGAAATCACTACTTGTGAGTCTCATGACATCCCATCCTCGGTGGTGCTCACGCTATTTTATAATTAATCGTATACATGTAGTATGGATAAAGATGCGTGATGCATATGATACTTAAAGGAAATTTTATTTATTTTGATTTCGTTGATAAAACTCTTGATATTAAGAAATTTGGCTAAATATCCCAATCCTCTGGTAACATTTAGCTAATCCCTCTCACCTAGGGATCAGTCAAGAAATCACTACTTGTGAGTCTCATGACATCCCATCCTCGGAAGAATTCCATTTATTATTTTTCTTTATTCATGCACATGATGCTAACATATGTTTTATGATGCAATATGGAATTATGAAAAGAATTTTTTATTTTGATTTTTTATTAATGAAATTCTTAATATTGAGAAATTTAACTAAATATCCCAATCCTCTGGTAACATTTAGCTAATCCCTCTCACCTAGGGATCAGTCAAGAAATCACTACTTGTGAGTCTCATGACATCCCATCCTCGGAAGAATTCCATTTATTTTATTTATGTTATTATTATCCCTCATTTATCATTATTATTTTTTCCTTAACCCACGTTTCATTATCTAAAAAAATTTATTTTTATTTTAAAAATATGTTTTTATGTATAATTTATGTATATATACATTTCTATATATTTATTTATATATTCTATGTACAAAAGATATATTCATATGTTTTAAAGCTATATATTTTATATATTTATATGTACGTATTTTACACATTTATTTTCATACATTTTAAAACTATAGATTTGTTCATTCATTCATTTTTATTTATTTATTAATATATGTATTTTACAAAATTTATATACTTTAAAACTATGTATTTTACATATTTTATATTTATTTATCTTTTCTTTTAAAACTATGTGTTCATTTTATCTTATTCTATTTTT
This sequence comes from Heritiera fomes, assembly GCA_032173925.1. Classification (NCBI taxonomy): domain Eukaryota; kingdom Viridiplantae; phylum Streptophyta; class Magnoliopsida; order Malvales; family Malvaceae; genus Heritiera; species Heritiera fomes. Next base: position 8,506,226 of record JAPDPM010000021.1, on the reverse strand, counting down.
TATATATTGTATTATACTATTTATTTATTCATTTATTATTATCATTTATTTTGTTTATTTATTTATTTTTTATAACACCTAAAACAGATTATTCTATAAAACAAATAAATAAATAAATAAAGAAATATACCCAAAACAACCCAAAAGAGGGCCCAAAGGTCAGGCCCAAACGGCAGAGGCGCGGACTGGAGCTGCTGGGCCGGAGCGGGTTGTGGCGCGCGGGTCGTACGCCGGGTCGGGTCGCGAGGGGCGAAGTGGAGCCGGGTCGCGATCGGGTGGCAGGGGCGGTCTGCGCGGATCTCGGGTCGGGTCGGGCAAGACACGCGGATCCTTCGACCTCAAAACGCTGCGTTTCGTCCGTCTATAAAAGGCCCTATTTTTTTGTTTCTTTCATTTTACCCGGCCTTTCCAAAAAAAAAAGGTTCAGAAACCCCAAAATCCTCTCCACCCTCCTTCCCCGGGGCGATTTCCGGCCGCCGTGCGCCGCCGTGTGCCGGTCGCCGGTGATACCTTCGAAACCCTAAAATGCTTCCGTTGCCTCCCTCTCTTCAAATCCGACCTCCCTTCCTTTCAAAAGTTCCTCTAACCTCCCGGATCTGACAAACCGAAACCGTTCTCCCTTTTTTTTATTTTTTTATTTTTGTGTTTGTTTTCGCCTCTGGTTGGATCTGATTGTGGTTGTGGTTGCGATATTGTTGTTGTTGTTTTTGTTTTGCAGGTATTAGGTCTAGATCTCAGATCTGGGATCCGGGGTCCTCGGATTCTAGGGTTTCCAGATCTGGGTTGGGGTTCATCGGGATCTAGGGTTTTTTTTGGTGGTGGTGATGGTTAAGGTAACGATGAGGGGTTGGTGATGGTGATGACTGGTTGTGATTTCGGTGGTGGTGATGGTGGTCTCGGGTGATGGCTAGGTGAGGGTAGCTTAGGGTTTCGGTGATAACGGTGGTGATGTTTGGGGTTGGTGGTTCTGACGGTGATGATGGTGGTTTTTTCTTTTTAATTTCTGAGTGTTGTCTCCGGAGAGAAGAAGAAAAAGGCCGGGAGAAAATCTGGTCCTTTTAAACTAATCTAGGATCATTCTTTGGTCCCGAGGATAAGAACCAATCTGGGTTCCTTCTATTGTTTCCCAGTCTTCCGGACAGTGTCTGAGATGGGATGGAGGGCCTGGGGAAGGTGAATTTTGGTGATGCCGAGACCTAGGGGGAAGGGTGGAGGACGCCGGCGTTTGGGAGTGCTGCCGGTGATGGACTTGCATTAAATGTGACTGTAATATATTAGTAATAATAATAACAGATATATAAAAAATAATATTAATAAAAGTTAACAAATAAAAATAAGTAAAATAAAATAAAACAAATAATATAAATAATATATATAAGAATAAAATAATAATAATAATAATAATAATAATAATAGAAAGGATAATAATAATAAAACTAATAATAATAATGATATGAATAATAACAAAATAAATAAGAAAAATGAAAATAAAAGAAAAATAAAAAATAAGAATAAAATTTGTCAAAATAATTTGTGAAATCCGGACAAAATTAGGTGTCTACAGCAATTTACTTGTAAATTTTCAATTTTAATTTCTCAATTGACCATTATTTACTATTTATATTTATTCTATAATTTTTTTCTTTGTGTTTCTTTGATTCTTCCTTCATTTCTCTTAAGGTTCAGATCATCACATATCATCACTGTTGCTCAGCCATTCATGGCCGAACAGCAGCCCATCATCACGCCACATTCCACGTTTTTGTAATTTATTGCTACACCTATGTTTCAATCAAATTTTATTCATCTTTTCTTACTAAATCATACCTAAATTCCATTAAAATCACAACAAATCCATCATTCTCCACTCACAGCCGAACCAACATGGGATTCCAAAATCTGATTTTTGTCTCATTTTCTTAAATTCCTTCCATGGCTGATTACCTCCCCTGTAGCAAAACTCATCACGCCAACTTCTAGTCTCTTTCAACTACTCACCACAATCATATTCCAATTAAGTTCCAACTAAATTCCCTTCATCATTTATTACTAATTCCACCTAAAACACATGAAGATTACAACAATTTCTTTAATTTCCTTTAATGGCAGATTCTGTTTTGCACCTCTACACCCCTTTTTAATTCAATTTAAATCTAAAATTATATCATCCATGCATGAAACCGATGGATACATTAGCTAAAATCAAGCAAAATATGATCAAACCACCTTACCATATCAAGCCGACTGTACAGCCTCCAAAAACCAATTCTGCCAGCTGCGTTCTTTGTTTCCAAATGCTAGAATTTCAGCCACCAAGTGCAGGTCTATGGCGTCCTTGAGATGGGGAGCAGATTTCATGAAAGAAATGAGGTGAGGTGAGGAAGAAGGAGTGGAGATTTTGCAAGATGACGTAAGGGACTCATGGAGAAGAGGAAGATCTCGTGAAGCAGAAAACAGAGAAGGAAAGTTGGTGCTGCAGTTTAATTTTCTTTCTTTGCCGACTTGAAAAACTTCAAGAAGGCTCTCTTTTGTCTTCTTTATTTGTGTGTTGTTCCAATGACAATTTGCCAGCTAGTCCAATGTTTAATATTTCTCTTCTTTTTTTTTTTTCTACTTTCAATTGATTTGCAGCAAGCTTCCACGAGAAGCTTGCTGCAATGTTCTCTTTTTATATATATATATATAGTTTATTTATTTCAATATTTGACTTACTTTAATTCTTATTAAGTATTTAAAACATAATTACCACTAGATTATATATATATATATTTTTCACAATTTATCTGTATTCATTATTTACTTTAATTCCATAACTAAAGAGTTATTTCTACTCACATAATATATTTATAATACACTTATTTTATACTTAAAATTACACTAATTTCATCTTCCAATATCATCATTCTAAGGTCTCGCTTCGATCTGGACAGAGAAAGTCCCGATGGGGCCCTCACCGAGTACTTCTCTGAACCTCATCGAACAGACCCTTTTATTTATATATTTTAACAATTGATATTTATTTATCTATTTATCTAATTTTATTTTTTTATACTCTATAACTTATATCAAATATTAGAAAATTGGGGTTCTCACACTTTAAGTTGTCCTTTGATCTTCTATCCACATTAAGAATTGTACTAACAATATTATATTCCCAATAAGGCAACTCAAAGAAAATGCTCCTTTTTTTCCACAATTTAGCATCATTAGGGTCATCTTCACCATCTTCATCCTCATCGCTTCGAGGATCAACATCATCAACTTCAGATATGGAAAGATCACCTTCAAACATCTCCCTCACTCTTTTTCTTGATTTGGTACCACTCGAATGATTTTTTTTTCCATAAGTAAAATTGATATCTTTCAACATTGACAAGATATCAGACCCAAGATGAAGTGTAGGTGCTTTCCTAAGCTCCTCAGTGCCATCAAAAAGATGTTTTTGGAATCTAAATCGATGATTTTCAGGTAACCACCGACGATGGGCCATATAACAGAATTTCTTACTATTATATAACCACTTTGAACATGTTTGTCCAGCACAACAAGGACAAGCATGACGACCTTTGGTGCTCCATCCCGATAGATTTGCATAGGCAGGGAAATCATTAATGGTCCACAATAAAGCAGCACGCATACAAAAGTTCTCTTTCTTTGAGGCATCATAAGTCTCAACTCCTTCCCATAACTTCTTTAGCTCTTCAATGAGAGGTTGTAAGTAGATGCCTATCTCATTTCCGGGACCTTTTTCACCAGGAATTATCATGGACAAGATAAAAGAAGATTGTTTCATGCATATCCATGGTGGCAAATTGTAAGGAATTAGAACAACTGGCCAAGTACTATAAGAAGTACTCATCATTTTGAATGGATTAAAACCGTCAGATGTAAGTCCAAGCCTCACATTTCGAGAATCAGAAACAAAGTCTGGAAACTTGGAATTAAATGATTTCCATGCCAAAGAATCAGCAGGATGCCTCAAGAAGCCATCATTTGTCCGCCCCTCATGATGCCACCTCATAAAATCTGATGTTTTGGAAGACATGAAAAGTCTTTGAAGTCTTGGTATTAAAGGAAAATACCGCAAGACCTTTGCAGGTTTCTTTTTCAAATGTAACTCACCATCATCCTCATTCAAGCCATCTTCGAGGCTTGTGTCTAACCAACGAGAATTGCCACACACATAACAAGATTGGTGATTTTTTTTGTCGCCCCAATACAACATGCAATCGTTCGAACAACTATGAATTTCTCATATCCAAGACCTAAATCCTTGATCATCTTCTTACAATCCTTACAAGATTCAGGGATTTTAGCAAAAGGGAACATTTCTTTCATAAACTCTAACAACAAGGTTAAAGAGTTTCCTGTCCACCCACACATGCATTTCAAGTGAAAAATACGCACACAAAAAGCAACCTTGAATGCTTTGATCCCTCATAAAGTTCTTCATTCATAGCCTCAAGCAACTTATAAAACTTTGATGCTTCTCCACTAGGTTCTTGGTCACCAAGACCTCTACCATGTTCACCAAAATCATTCATTTCACCAAAATCACTTTGAGGTGACAAATTTTGGATGTTAAAAGCATCCTGCAACAGGCCTTCCATGTCATCTTGTCTTATAGGAAGACCATGTTGAATTTGGGAAGTTGCACTAGGAGCAACTCTTGATGATGACCTAGAAGGCGTAGCCTCTCCGTGAAAACACCAATTAATGTATCCCGGGAGAAATCCTATACTGATTAAATGTTCGAACACAATTTCACGCATATGCCAAGAGATATTACCACACTTCAAACACGGACATAGTATCATATCATTCTCACTTGCATTCTTAAATGCAAAATTAAGAAATCGTTCTACTCCCTCTTGGTACTCTTGACTTAACCTCGACTTTTGCATCCAACTCTTATCCATTTATAACTTGCTACATTATACACCAATAAAAAAAAATTAGATGTCTGTACACTATACACCAATAGCATTTATTTTTACTATAGATTAGGAGTGTAAACAAGTAAAGGTACTCATGAGTTACTCAAGCTTGACTCGACAGTTTTCAAGTTAAGCTCGAGCTACCTAAATAATGAGTCGAGCCAACTTCAAGTATTTTAACAGTGGTTCAAATGGCTTTTAATCTAATTAGTCATGAACAACACGAAAAAAATACAACTGCACATTCAACAATGCGGTTCATGTGCGAACAATGCAATTCAACTACATATTAACTAACATCATGGAGCAACATTTCATCAGCAATCAAGTTCACTTGTAGGTAAAAGAAGAAAGCATCAACTACATATTAATTAACATGCAAAACTTAAGACCAAAATCATAGAATTAAAAATTTTGAATATCATTGTATTAAATACTAACTCATTATATATATATAGAGAGAGTATTGTTATATCTAAAAGGTTTTTTTTTTGTACTCCGTAGATCTCATACTTGACTGAATTATTTAATAATAAGACATTAATAAAACAAATTACTTCAACTATGAAAAATATTAGAATATGGATCAAATATATTTTTTATTTTTGTGATTTTTTTAAATTAAAGTTCTTGGACAAAATTCGGTATCTACAATAAGTAAAAATAATTTATTTAATTTACTTACTTTAATAAGTAAAAATAATTTAATTGATTACATTTACATTATTAATTAACTTATTAAAAAATTAATCATGTTTGGTTATATTAAAATTTTAATACTAATTTGCTACTATCAATTAACTTAAACCTAATCAAATATCAATATCAAATTATCAATATTATTTTTTCTTATAATAATATTTAATACCATATATTTAATTACATTACAAATTTTACTAAAAAAATTACATTAAAAATTTAAATTCAACATTACCTAATATTATTTAAAAAATTACCAAATATTAATTCCTAAAATATTAAAATTCTTTAAAAAAATTAAAAATAAATAATATATTAGTAAAAAAAACCCACAACCCACCCAAATTCTCGAACCCACCCACTCTGCCTTTACCCATTCAAATTCAATTTCATCTCTTCTCTCACTCTTAATCTCAATCTCAGTATCTCATTCTCACGTCCTCACCTCACCCTCACCCACTCAGGCTCACCACGATTTCACGAATCACACACAGAGCCAGAGGCAGTTTGGTTCCTTTCCGGCCATTCTCCACTCCACAGTCCACAACCAAGATCCCCACCTCTCATAACACCCATGGCCTCACTCACCCTTAAATCAAGAAGCTGCAGCCGCCAGCCAAAGGCTAGTTTAGATGCTCTCCAATTTCCACTTGCAAACGGCAGGTCATAGAAGCCACCACTGGTGCTGCGAACTGGTAGCGTCTCAGGCGATCCATGCCGCCCCGTTGCTCACACCCAGTTGTCGACGGCCCGACACCCACAACAATACAGAACAGAGACCTTCGATGTTTGGTCCCTCCTCCCTCGCCTAATCACCCCTCACAGATCCCCTTCCCCAATGCCCTATCCAAATCTAGTTGAAAAGTTATAATTTTTTAAGTATACTTTCATATAATTTGCTTGCTTACCTGTTGAATTGTGCTGCTACTGAGTGCTGATTTGTAATGTTGTTGCTGTGAAGTAAACTTGTGTGATTTCTGAATTGATCTTCATTTTTTGCTATTTGAGCTTGGAATCTTGATATGGTGATGAAGCTAAGGTTTGAATTGTGTCTGATTTTGATTTTGAGACTTTTTTGTTTTGTGTGATCTGTCTCTCCTCTCTCTCTGAAGTTTGAAAAGTTTTTTTTTATACCCAATTTTCAACGGAAAGAAGGATAGGGGCGATAACGGACACTATTACGCCGTTTTGTAACAGCCAATAGCAGCCGTTACAAACATGAAAAAGACTCGTAGCCATTTTGTTTAATAGTGGTAGCAGTCGCAATTTCGATAAGCGCCGCTATGTGAAACCCTGTTCTATTTAACCATTTGTACTGTGAATGCCAAGAATGACTATTGTTCAAATGTAAATTGTCTTCCCTTTACTTAAGAGTTGTGGTTCAGTTGGTAATGCAGGCTGAGTTTGTGGGAAAAGCTCTCAAGGTCGACTCTGTGATAACCGTAAATTTTTCATTTATTGGAAATTATAAATATTGAAAATAAATGTTGGAGAAAATAAATATTGGAAATAAATAAATAAATAAAATTGTGAGAACGGAATATTGGTGAAAATCCTGAGAATTGAGAAAGGAACAGATGGTAGAAATTTCGAGGATTGAGGAAGTGATGAAATTGAAACTTTAAGTGAAGGAAATTAAATAAGGAAAGTAGGGAAATTTAATTTGGAGAAATGGAAATCCAAATTAAATGAGAAAATGAGAAATGAAAATAAAATATGTTTATATAATTACAAATTATATAAATGTATTTTGATATAAATACATATGTATTTAAATACCGTATGGTATATAGTATATATTAAAGATACATTGGTATATATGTGTATATACTATTTGATAAATTTAAATAATACATATGTATTAAATATAATAGAATATGTATATATAAGCATATACATATTTGAAAAGAAATGTAAATATGATTTTACATTTGAATTGTACATATATATATATATTGTAAATATAATATATATTATATTATTACTATTATTGGTATTATTACATTTATATAAAAATATATAGATGTAATTTAAGTTAAAATGTATGTAGATATATATATATATTAAATATATATATGTGTTGATATATAATATATATATGATATTATATAGTAGAATACTATATAATATAATATTAATATTATATTTATAATATGGTTATAAATATAATATAAGATAAATAAATTAAAAAAAAAAGAAACAGAATACAAGAATCGGGATTGCCCGATTCTGTCTTCCCAGGCGAGGCCGGCCACCGTCGGCCAGCCCAGAGAGGAGGAGGGAGAGAGGAAGACGGCACCGACGAAGAGAGGAGAGGACGACGGTGACCGAAAGAGGAAAGAAACGGCGAAAACAGAAACGGAAAAGGGGCGAAAAACCAGCGAAACCGGAAAAGAAAAGGAAAACCAGATCTGGCGGTGTCGGCCAAATCGACCGCCGCCACTGCAGCCACACCACTGCCGGAGGAAGAGGAAGACGTGAGAAGCCACCGGAGGCGCGGGGAACGGCGGAGGAAGGCCGACGGAGGAGGAGAAGAAACCGAGGGAAAACCGACTTGATCCGCCGCCGTGCCACCGATCCAGGCCAAGCTGAGACCACCGGCAGCTTCGCCTTGACACCGCCCAGCTGCTGAACCCCCGAGCCGCCGGAGAACCAGCCACCGGAGGAGAACCAGCGGTGAGGAGGGTGGAGCCGGTCTGAAGGGCTTGAACCGGCCAGGAAAGAAAAAGAAAAAGAAAAAGAAAAAAAGAAAAGAAAAAGGAAAAAGAAAAAGAAAAGAAAAGAAAAGAGAAAAAGAAAGAAGGAAGAAAAAGAAGGAAGAGAAAGAGAAAAGGAATTCTGGGAATTTGGAGAATTCCCGAGAATTCGAAAATTACGGGAATCGGTAAGAAATCCCGAAAAGTATTAAATTATTTAAAGAATTTATTTATTTAAATAATTATGAAAAAATTCTAAATTTTAGAATTTAAATTCCAGAAAATTCCCTCGATGACCGAGCTGATGGAATCGGGTGAGGTGAACACGGGCGTGACCTTCGAGAGGCAGTCGCCGACCCGAAATAGGTAAGGGAGACATGTGCCGCCTGTAAGGATATTCGGCCATGTTTTTAAATTGCATTTAATTTTTAAATGCTATCGATAATTATCGGTTTATATTATTGTGATTTATCCGTTTTAAATTATGGTGAAATACCAGTTGAGAAATATAAACTGTATTTTTCGTGCAGGAGGCTAGCCAAATCGGCAGCCGTTATACTGCCGAAAAATTATTGAAAAATTACTGAAATTTACCGAAAATCACCGAAAACCAAAATAAAAGATTTGATTTCACGTGAATCGATTTTCGGGTACGAAAGTCAAGAAATTAAGTAAATTTCATAAAATATGAATATAGTGATACTTAAATTTAAAATATTCATGTTTTCGAGAATGGTGAAAAGGAAATCACCGAAAATTCACTCGGTAGGAGATATTTCACGTGAAACGAGATGAAAATGAAAAAGAGACTGAAGTGAATATTTTATAAATATTCTTAAATATTCACTTGATTTTACATAAAACCTTTATGATGTTAATTATGGAAATAATTAATTATGAAAATTTCATAAAGGTTAAGAAATGAAGAAAAACTACGATTTCGAGACTAGAGGTCTCTATACGTGTTTTTAGAAGAAAACATGGTAATGGGAATTTAAAGTTAGAAAATAAATAATTTATTTTCATAAATTATAAAAATAATTTGTTTGAAATTTCGATAATTATAAAACCATGTTTTCTATTGAATGCATGGAAAAGCGTGCATATGTGTTTTACTGTGGAAAAAGACAGTTTTGCCCTTCTATACTTTCAGTGATGATTTTGCAAACTGTCTTCATCGTATGAAAAACATGATATATACCTTTATGAAATAATTTGAAAAATGTTATTTATTTTATAAATTTCATAAAGGTGATTATATTTACATGTGAGCCTTATGGATATTTGATTTACGGTGTTTAAAATCTATAAAGTCTATGGTATGGTTTATACTATTTTGAGACTATAGGCCCTGAGTTCATGCATTATTATTGATGTAATTGCATGACCCACCTGGGGCGGTGGCTCGGGTCGATGGACCAACGGGTGCACCTCAGGGTGTCACAAGGCTGATGGACCCGCCAAGTCATTAGCGGTCTCGAGGTCACTTGGCAAGTGGACTCGAGGACCACCTATAGATTATGGCCATAGATCTAGCAGAGATAGCCGTGAGGGGCGATGGCCTACGGGTGCACCCCAATAGCGGTAAATTTCATTCTCGCAAGGGGGAGGGGGAACGATGATAGCATGATTTATTTGATGCTTGGTCTCACACAATGATTACTGTTTACTGAAAGGATTTGTGGAATCCTATTTACTGTACTGTTTACTGTACTGATCATTGGTTACTGTTTACTGATGAAAAACCGTACCAAAATACTGTGTTTATAGAACTGTAATGTGCACTGAAATGGTAGCCCTTGATTACTGTTTTACTAAATTGAAAGCTACCATTTACTGTTTACTGAACGGAAAGCTACCGTATACTATTTACTGAATTGGTAGCTATTGTTTACTGTTACTGACTGAACCGTATCGAGATACTGTTTTATTGAATACTGAATATATTGTTTCACTGAACTATACGATACGGTTACTGATTTGAAAAGAGAAATAGATGTTTATTCTAAAAGAATAACATAAGAATTATTTCTAAGATAGAAATAATCAAAGAAGTGTTTATCCAATGATTGGATATTTACAAATCATTGTACTGTCCCGTGTTTTAAAGGATACTGAAGTGAAAAGAAATAAGTGGTTTACTTTGTGGGAAAAACGAAAGTTATATCGTTTTAAGAAAAATGGATTTAATACTCTCTACAGTTGCTTCTAGGTTCCGGAACAAGTCAGGTATTTTAAAATACCTGCCTTACTCTATCTGGATCCCTAGCCAACTGTAGTATCCTTCCTACATGTAAGCCTAGAGCCAGCTAGGAAGATTTTAAAGAAAAAAAAATATTTTCAGCATATAGATAGCTGAATATCAAGTGTGACATATAACTCTCTTACTGAGCCGTGGTTTGCTCACTCCCCAATTTTAACATTTCAGGTTTTGATGATGGTGAGATCCAATATTTGTGGATTACGGCTGCACATAATGGACAATGTGACAGACCGACTAAGATATGTCAGGTACGATAATTTATTTTCTGTATTTAGACATGTCTACAGTACTACATATTAGTAAATAAGATAGGGGATGTGTATAATGTTAACAATATTTTATTAAATTGTTTAACTTCAAGTGTAAAGTGAAGTATCACAGACAGCCCAACAGAATAAATTGTGTAAAATAAGGTGAAAAATGTGGTAACGGGACGTTACAGACTCCCACTAAACACATCTTTGGGAAGCGGTGAAGAGCCTTAACTGTGACTAAATCCCAAACAGAATTAATTTCAGACCGTTAAAACGGATGAAGATACTTGTAATCTACACCAAAAAAAAATTGTCCTCCTTTTTTTTTCAATATCATGAAACTAAAAGTGGAAAAAACAAACAGTACCAAGATAGGAGTTCAAATTTGTATGTTAAGATGACCACCACTGCAAATTGAGGCAAGGGCCATGCAGCTCCCAATTAAAGTTCCACTATATTATCAAAACCCTTGCTTAAGACATCAATCCTCTAAAATACCTGAATATAAAGCAAATTTTGAATCTTTAGGTTATAAGCAGAGTATTTCTTTTTACAGACTTCTTGATTGAAAAGATAACTTGAACTAATAAATTAAAATAAATAAATTTAAAAAATCAAATAAATTTAAGCAAATCAAATAAATAAAAATTAATAATAAATGAATAAAGACTAAAACAATCTTTGACATGAATTTTAAAAAAAAAGGCAAGAAAAAAAAAAGAACATTTCATTTCTTGGATGCTTTGCAATCTCTTCTTGATGCCTCCAGGTATTGCTTCTGAAATGGTTTTTTTTTTCCTCTTCATTAGAAGCAAGTGTAGCATCCTTAGTATTTGCCACCAATTATTGCATCTTTACTTTCATAGCCCCCCTGAATTTTGGCTTCTCATTGTCAATCAAGCTAGGAAAATCATTTTCACCTTTCTTCACAATAACTAAGTTCAAAACCAAAAGATCTTGACCTAGCTTTAAAGAAATCAAGATAAAGAGTTGGTATATGTATAACAAGGCTATACTTAAGTCTATAACAATACTCTTAACAAAAAAATGAATTGTCTATGAGAGTAACAATTCAAACACATGAAAGCCACAGGTTTGTATTTAAACTACCTTTATTTCCACAAGGCAATAGAACTACAACATATGTTTGTAATCCTTCATCATTTTTTGCTAAACAAAAGCTCAATCGAGAATGAAATTTGCATGCTAACCTATCAAAATTGGAAGCAAAGGCAAACAAATATCTACATCGATTAAAACACATTCGAATGCCAAGTTGAATCAAGAAACAAATTATTAAGAAAACATGCACCTATTCAATAAGCCTAAAATTTCAGTATCAGCAACATCAATAAATCAAGAGCATAAATGAATAACAATTATGCTAAAAATGAAATGATAATAGCTGAAAATAAGAGGTGTTAACATGATTAATAGACACAATTTTTCATCAAACTCAAGAAATCATAGTTTGAGCCTAGGCAATTACAGAAACACAACAAAACAAAAAAAAAACTTTATCAGATTAAAACTCTGTAGTCCATTATGCAAAAACTATTAATTTGTAAAAAAAAAATTTGATGTTAGATAATTTCATTATCATTATAAAAAAAATAATAGTAGATGCACATAAAGAGAGTAAACATGATTAATACATGTAAATTTTCATCAAATTAATGAAAATCAATTTTTTATCCCAAACTAAAAATTAACCTCCAAAATATTATTTAAATCGTGATGCTAAACTATAAACAACAATCACCATATAACGTAAAGGTAAAATTAATTAATCATAATCAAGGTTAAAAGAAAATGAAAACAAAATACCATTTGAACGACATTATTTACTATATTCGTCTATCAATCCACATCATACTAAAACCAAATTTAAGGTTCTAATTTCTAACTCTTACATGTATTGAACTAAAATACTCTACATCGAATAAATCGATGAAAATAACAAAGGATCCAATTTCAAACTATCCAAAGCATAAAATAAAATAAAGAGAGGTTATGAAGAAAGAAGAAATTATGAATATTGGTACCCTCGAAGAGCATAAATTGCATCAAATATCAACGTCAATGCTTAATATAAGTTGCAAGAGTGATTAGACTGAATATCTCAATATCTCAAAGCAAGTCCAATTACAATATAGTTTGCATAGAGAATCCGATAAGGCAAAAGTCGTAAATCAAAGGCACATAAATACATCTTTGACGAGGGAAAAAAAGACTTCATATGATTGCTTAGTGAATTAAATACTGAGAAATATGAAATTTGGGTAGTCTTTTCACTATCATTTGTACAATTCAAGCAGCATATCTTTGGACGAATAAGGAGAACAGATCGTGCAAAGTTTAGACAATAATCTGTAGTCATTGCAGGAGGGCAGTAAATCGGGGACACACCAAACTTTTAAGAGTTGTTTTGACATCGTTTCTTATTTTTTGTTTTTTGTTTCCTGTTTTTAAAATTTTTGTTTTGGTTTTATTTTCAAATTCTGAAAACAGAAAATATGTTTGGTTAATACTGTTAGATTTTGAAAACAAATATCTAAACTGATTCAGATATAATAATTCAATTTACAAAATAAAATTTTAAAAATTAAATAAAAATAATATATTTATCAAAAAATAATATGTTCATAATATTAAATAATATTACTTTATACTATTTAATACTAATTTTAAATATTTTCATTCAGTCATATAAAAAATTAATATAATTTAAATAATATTATAATTAAATATAATATTAAATAAATAATTCAATTAAAAATAATATTAAACAATTTTTTAATATTACTTTTTATTAGATAATAATTGAGTTTAGTAAAATTCAAAATTAATATATTAAATAATAGAGTTTATATATCATGCATTAACAATGTATAGCTTCTATACACTATCAGTTAACCATAAGATGACACCTCATATAGAGGTCCTTACAATTAAATATTAACAAAGTCTTTAAATTTATTTTCAAGGGGCTATACATTTTTAGACTTTACTCATTAATGAAGTGTCATCCTATTGTTGACTGACAGTGCATAGAAACTATACACTGTCAGTGCATCATATATAAACTTTAAATAATAATATGATTTAATAATAATAATATGAATTAATAATTATTTACTTTAATTGTAATAATATTAAATAATTAAATAAAATATTTAACTAATTAATTTATAATAAATTATATAGTTATGAAAATATATTATATTTAATATAAATAATACTATTTAATGTTAAGTATTAACTTATTTAATAATATTAAAATTTTTAATAGTAGTAATGATATATTTTAAATTTAATTGAAAGACTATAATATTAAATAATAATATTATTTAGTAAAATAATAATTAATTATATTAGATAGTAGTACTTAGCAATAATATTAATTATTAACATATCAAAATTATAATAAATGATATTATTTAAAATATATAATATATTCAATAAATTATTATATAAGTTCAAATTTATAATGTTATAATTCGATATAATTTATATTTAATTACTTCTTACGCTTGCAACTTTTCTATATTAAAATAAATATATTAATTTTAAAATATTTATTTTTAATTAAAATATTAATATTATATTAATATATAAATTCTGTTTATTTACTTATGAACAGCAGCAGAAATGAAAACATGTTTTCAAAAATAATAAAAATAAAAAATTCTTGTTTTCGTTTTTATTTTTTAAAAACAAAAACATATTACTAAACATGTTTTTTACTTTTATTTCCTAAAAAATTGAAAACAAAAACAAAAAATAGGAAACAAAAATAATACCAAATTACCTCTTAATTTCCTACTGTTTAAAGATTGTAAAAAGGATGAAGTCTCCACTAATAACAAATTGATATCATACTACACATATAATCATTGATTAATTAATTAATAACATAGAAAAATTACAGGAAAACTACATTGCTACGATGATTCAGCTATTTATCTAATTTTTTAACCCAACTCAAAATACCCATTGAAAAATAATGGGATAAAAACAAGAACGTAAAAAAATAATAATAATTAATTTAATTATTACAAAACATAATTGCTCGATACCAAAATTTCTTACAGAATTTACCAAAACCAAAATAACTTACCCATTCATTCTCCATCCGAATTTTCCCCTCTGATAAGCAATGAACAAAAGCAGAGCACGAGAGCCAGCCAGAGGCAAAGCACCTCAAAAAACCAAGTGCAAAAGCGACATTCGAAAAATAACCAACGAGTTCCGGCAATAATGAAAAAACAAATAGAAACAAAGAGAAAGAAAAAATTAAACCGGATTTTAGATAATCATAATGATATGATATAAAAATAATACGGATAAAAATATAAAAATAATATAAATTAAAATTTAAATAAAAATTATATTAAATTAAATATTAAAAATAAAATTATTAAATTTTTGTATTGATATAAATTTTAACATAAAATTTTTATGTTTTATATTATACAATTATAATTTTATATAATACAAAGATAAATTATTGAGACAAATTATCAAATCTAAAAAAATTAAATAACTCACAAACCGAGAGAAAAACTTTGAAAGTTGAACCCATTAACCATCATTCACCTGACAAATACAGTATAACTCCTGCGCTAATAAATAAGGACAGAAAAGGGATTTCTCATGCAGTCGGTGGACCCCGAATCAAAAGAGGACTATAAAAAACGAAATTACAAAAATGGTTAAAATAAAATAAGACATCAAATTCCACCCAAACTGACCACCCAACAACAAGAGGAAAAGGAGCAAAGAGTCAAAATAATCAAGATAGCATGGGCAGAACATAAAAACCAGGATTTGCGGCCAGCAAAAAAAAGCATAACGATGGCTCAACAGCAGGCCAGGATTCCCACGAAAACCAAAAGTCTTTATATATTGAATCACTTGGATGTCTAATATTTCAGAAGTTATATGAAGTTTTGAAATTTTTACAAGTTGAAACGATGATGTATTTAGTATGAGGATGGATACTAGACTAAAATAGAGGTGGAGTTTTTCAGTATCGTTTTCGACACCTCTTACTAGAAGACTATATTAGGACCTTAGACAACTAGTCTTAAATAACTATAGGAGTGGGATTCTACTCATTAGGTTTTAGCTACACTGAGCGAGAGACAAACATAAGAAGTGAAAGAAAAAGTTAGCCCGAAATTCCCGGCTTCCGAGGGCGTTACAGTTATAATTCGATATAATTTATATTTAATTACTTCTTACGCTTGCAACTTTTCTATATTAAAATAAATATATTAATTTTAAAATATTTATTTTTAATTAAAATATTAATATTATATTAATATATAAATTCTGTTTATTTATTTATGAACAGCAGCAGAAATGAAAACATGTTTCCAAAAATAATGAAAATAAAAAATTCTTGTTTTCGTTTTTATTTTTTAAAAACAAAAACATATTACCAAACATGTTTTTTACTTTTATTTCCTAAAAAATTGAAAACAAAAACAAAAAATAGGAAACAAAAACAATACCAAATTACCTCTTAATTTCCTACTGTTTAAAGATTGTAAAAAGGATGAAGTCTCCACTAATAACAAATTGATATCATACTACACATATAATCATTGATTAATTAATTAATAACATAGAAAAATTACAGGAAAACTACATTGCTACGATGGTTCAGCTATTTATCTAATTTTTTAACCCAACTCAAAATACCCATTGAAAAATAATGGGATAAAAAACAAGAACGTAAAAAAATAATAATAATTAATTTAATTATTACAAAACATAATTGCTCGATACCAAAATTTCTTACAGAATTTACCAAAACCAAAATAACTTGCCCATTCATTCTCCATCCGAATTTTCCCCTCTGATAAGCAATGAACAAAAGCAGAGCACGAGAGCCAGCCAGAGGCAAAGCACCTCAAAAAACCAAGTGCAAAAGCGACATTCGAAAAATGACAAACGAGTTCCGGCAATAATGAAAAAACAAATAGAAACAGAGAGAAAGAAAAAATAAACCGGATTTTAGATAAGTCATAATGATATGATGTAAAAATAATATAATATAAAAATAATGTGAATAAAAATATAAAAATAATATAAATTAAAATTTAAATAGAAATTATATTAAATTAAATATTAAAAATAAAATTATTAATTTTTTGTGTTGATATAAATTTTAACATAAAATTTTTATATTTTATATTATACAATTATAATTTTATATAATACAAAAATAAATTATTGAGACAAATTATCAAATCTAAAAAAATTAAATACCTCACAAAACGAGAGAAAAACCTTGAAAGTTGAACCCATTAACGACCATTCACCTGACAAATACAGTATAACTACTGCGCTAATAAATAAGGACAGAAAAGGGATTTCTCCTGCAGTCGGTGCACCCCGAATCAAAAGAGGACTATAAAAAACGAAATTACAAAAATGATTAAAATAAAATAAGACATTAAATTCCACCCAAGCTGACCACCCAACAAAAAGAGGAAAAGGAACAAAGAATCAAAATAATCAAGATAGCATGGGCAGAACATAAAAACCAGGATGTGCGGCCAGCAAAAAAAAGCATAACGATGGCTCAACAACAGGCCAGGATTCCCACGAAAACCAAAAATCTTATCCTGTTTTCAGATTTTTGTAACTTGTAAGCAACGCTAAGATCAAAAAGCATCCACTTTCTTACCCCTCTTGCTTTTTTCTTTTTTTTTTGGGTGTACTCTTGCGTTTTTCTTTGGATGCTCCTTTGCATACACATATTTGTTAGTTTATTTGGTTAGCTCCAGGAAGAAGTTTTGAATCTGCCATTGTCAGAAATGGAAATGAACTTTGATCCGCAGAAAGTTTTTCTTACAGAAGAACATGATTATGATAGAGCAAAAGAGCTAAAGGCCTTTGATGACACAAAAGCTGGTGTTAAGGGACTTGCTGATGCTGGTGTAGTTACAATTCCTCGAATCTTCATCATGCCGCCTGAAGGTCTACGCTCTGCCAAGTTGGATGATCATGTTGATAGCTTTCAGGTTCCCATCATTGATCTAAGAGATATCAACTTAGATCCTGCTACACACACAGAAACCGTTGGAAAGATCAGATATGTATCAGAGAAATGGGGATTCTTCCAGGTTATAAACCATGGCATCACGCAAGATGTCATGAACAAGGTCATTGCAGGTGTTCGTAGATTCCATGAGCAACCGAAAGAGGTGAAGATGGAGTTCTACTCGCGGGAGAATGAGAAGAAAGTGAGATTTAACAGCAACTTTGATCTGTACAAGTCAAAGGCTGCAAACTGGAGGGACACTTTGTTTTGTGTCATGGCTCCAAATCCTCCACCTGCCCAAGAGTATCCAGTTGCTTGCGGGTAGACACACTTTAAGATCCTACCAATCATTGTTAACATGTTTTTGCTAGAATAATATTGATAGAATTTTACTTATGATGTTGAAATGCAGAGAAATATTGATGGAATACTCAGAACATGTTCAGAGCTTAGGGCAAATTCTTTTTGGGTTGCTGTCTGAGGCCCTTGGTCTCAACCCTTCTCACCTCACAGATATCGGGTGCATGGAAGGGCATGGCTTTTTTTGTCACTACTACCCAGCTTGCCCTGAACCTGAGCTGACTATAGGACATGGCAGACACTGTGATCCTGACTTCCTCACAATCCTTTTACAAGATCAGATTGGAGGCCTCCAAGTTCTTCATGAAGACCACTGGATTGATATCCCCCCGCTGGAAGGAGCCCTCATAGTTAATATCGGCGACCTCTTACAGGTATATGTATACGAAGTATTTACAACTCTCATATTTCACACTTCTTTCATGAATATCAGAGGAGGTTTTGAAAAAATAGTGTAAACTCAAGGAGAAAAATCTTGAACAGGAGGATTTGATATTAGTTACTGTTTCAATGCAGTTAATCTCCAATGACATGTTCAAAAGCGTTGCGCACAAAGTTTTGGCTAAATGTGAAGGCCCAAGAATATCAGTGGCATGCTTCTTCACAACCCATTTTCAACCATCCAACAAGTTTTATGGCCCCATAAAGGAATTGTTATCAGCAGAGAGTCCATCTTTGTACAAGGAAACCTCGATAAAGGATTATCTAAACAGCTTCTGCTCCAGGGGACTTGACAATGATTCCGCACTTGATTTTTTGAGATTGAAATGATGAAAAGAATAAATCCATTCATATTGTAGTACAAATAAGAAGAAAAAAAGAATAAACACACAGATTGTAAAATCTAGAGATCTCTCACGAAATTCTGTTCCACTGTTAATTACTTAGTCTGTTTAATCAATGATAGGATTCACAACTTGGGTTTGAAATGTTAAATCCTACTCCCTCACTGGACTGAAGAAAATGTAAAATCTCATCTCTGATGCATAGCCCGGATACTGTACAAGTCTCAATGTACTCTACAGCAATATATCCACAGTTGGCTAAGGCCAGGTTCGGTTCCAGATCAATACTTGCATCGATGTTGCTTTATGACACTACAGCAAATTTGACTTTTAGCGGCATATATTTATCAGCATTTTTAATAAAACGCCGTTATATTTCGTGTTTTTAATTACATTGCGGCGTTTTATTTAAAAAACGCCGTTTAATTAAAAAAAATTTACTCAATAACGAAGTTTTTCAAGTAAAACGCTGTAAAATTAAAAAATAACGGCGTTTATTTCTTAAAAACGCCGCTATCTAATAAATATTTTAAATAAAGAATATAGATATTTTAGCGGCGTTTTTCTCTCAAAAACACCACTATGTTAAAAAAAATTATCTATTTTAATGGTTTTTTTGGTTGAAAATTGGAAATAAAATTAAACAATTTTTCTTTCGCCGATTCCGATCGTCCATCCCAAATCCTCTCTCTTCGATTTTCTTTTTTGGATGCTCTTTTTCCTCACTCTCTTCTCTCTCAAAAAGTCGAGAGCTTCTAAATGCACTACATTTTTTGCTCTTTCTACCACAATTCATTAAAAGACAAAAAAATTTTTATGTAAAATGACATTAATATCCTATACTAAAAAACAAGGCCTTCCCGTCTCTTTCCCGCCTCCTGTTTTCCTCCCTTCACTTCTATTATTCTTGTTTTGGCTACTGCAATCTACATTTTCCTTCTGCAGTCTACATTTTTGCGTGCAAGGCGTGCGAGATGGCCAGGAGAGGGAAAATCCCGCCATCCTTTTTGTCTTGACATTGTCTTTTTTTTTTTCGAGTTTGCTTCTGCTGCGTAAAATTAGCATGGCGCGCAAGTCAGGTTGCGCGCAAATGGCAATGGAGCGCAAGCCAGGTTGCGCGCAAATGGCAATTGAGCGCAAGCCTGCTTGCGCGCGGATGGCCATCGCGCGCAAGCCTGGCTTGCGCGCGGTGCCCAAGCTCGCCTGGCGAGCACAGGCACCTGCACAAGGCTGCTCGCCGACCTTGCCTGCGAAAGCCTGTGCGAGGCTGGCCTGTGCTCGCCACTCCATGGATATAGCCAGTGTGAAATTGTTGTAAGGTTGACCTATTCTACAGAAGTCAGGGAAGCAAGGAGGCTGAGGAAGGGTGGAGAAGAGAATGGGTAGACTGAGGGAGGGAAGATGGTTTCGGTGAAGATGGTACACAGTAGCAGCAAAATATATGTTTTTATAGTAAGGTTAATTTTGTAATTTAATGGTGTAAGTTTAATTTGTTATTTGAAAGTGTAGTGTAAAGAGCAGAAAAAGTAGTGGGTTTAGAGCTCCTCCAAAAAGTCCCTTATTTTTAGGGTTTCTAAACTGCTGAAGATCTATTGATCAATTTGATACAAGCAAACAGTTTTCATCATCCACACATCACAATTTCCCTCTTCAATTTCCCCTCCTTTTTAACCTTTGTTGGCGGTTCTTTTGGCGATGGGGAAACGAACCACCATCGTGATTTCCTCGTCGGAGGATGAAGATTACGAGCCTTCTTCGAGGTTGAAACGGAGCTACGAGAAGGCGAAATCGAGGTCCTCGGTTACTCGTACGAACCCTAGTAGAGCCAAAAAGCCTCGACTTCCGAGCTCTCGTTTAAGTAAAGGCTATAGCAATGCAGACGAGGTAAAACATTTTCCTTTTATCATAACTATTTTTGCAATATTTTTTACTCTTTTTAATGTATATATATTTTTCTTCGAAATTGTTGTTTAGTACAGATGAGATTGGATTTGAAGATTTTGATGAAGTTTTGAATGGGTTCAAGGTTTCCGCTAGTATGCATTTTGAGTGTGTGTTCTCTGTAATATTTTGCTTATATTTCCTTCAACAAGAAATTACTATATGCCTAATTGGAAATAGAATATGGTCTAGGCTCTAGAAGGAGCAATTTAAAGGAATTGTGGGTTGATAAACACAAGCCCCGTTCCATTGAAGATCTTACTGTTCACAAGAAGAAGGTGAGAGTCAATTTGGTTTTTACTGTCCATAAGAATATTTTTAATTTACTTATCCACATATTCTCTTCTTGTTTGCGGTAGGTTGAAGAAGTCAAGTAATGGTTTGAGGAAAGGTTGAGGACTCCAAAAGTAATTTTATTGTGTTAAAGTGGGATGTTGTGATTGTTGTCAATTGCTGACTGCGAATAAGCAATACCTTTTTATTATTATTTTCCATCTTATATGAGAAACTCATGTCCTTTTCTTTAGTATTTACAAGGTGAAATTGGTGGCTCTGTTCTCATCATCACCAGGTAAGTTGGGGTTGGAAAATCTGTAGGTTGTCTTGGAAAAGATAATTTTTTCTAGAATCAAAATTTCGTTTTTCTAGATGTTGGACATAGTTGCGGAGAATCCAGATAAGTTCAGAATTGTGGGGCTTACTGCTGGTTCAAATGTGACCCTTCTTGCTGATCAGGTAACTAATCAGTTTTCACCAGTTATGGCAACTTACAATGCATTAGTTTTTCCAACTTTCAAGAGGAACCATTTGGAGATGTCAAACTTGCACTTGAATAACTTGATCCAAGGACTAACATAGTTATGATGTTATAGTCCACTTATACTTTAGCCGCATGTGGTCGTGCAGTATAATCTCATATAAAGTGGCTTCTGTGATGCTTAAAAGTTTTAGAATTAAAATCATAAATAATTCTCTTTGCACAAAAGATTTAACATATGAAATGGGCATCTGTCAAAACCTTGGGGGCTGATAATGTTTCTGCATATAACAGGTGAAGAGATTCTCAACTGGTTGCTGTTAGAAATGAGTCTTTGGTAAATGAACTCAAAGAGGCTTAGGCTGATATGGAACAAAAGCCTCAAATTATTCCTGGGGAACAAGGAGTTATTGAGGTAGCCCATGATTTAGTTCATTATTTCTTTTATTTGACAATATAAAGCCATTTTCATGTTTAAATAGTTAAGCTTAAAAATTTTTCCAGGTTGCTCGCCATCTAGATGCCATCAGTGTAGTTACAGGGATAGTAGGCTGTGCAGGACTGAAGGTAGTCATCGATCTTTTTACTTTTTCCCTTGGTTTGGTCATGTTCCACAACCTGCCTTTGCAACCCTACGATCCTTAACTCCTAGGAGCATTATGTAAAGGCTGCATATAAGATTTCTTGGTCTAGTTTCAAATTTGTGATTTGATTATAGTACTTATGTGGACAAACCATAGAGAATCATATGCAGATCTATTTCTGCATCCTCTATGTATAGCCTCCTTTGCACCCACTGAATAAAGTACACTGAAGATATTATGAACTGCAGTTTACTGTCAAGCTTTAGGATATGTAAATAGAAGCAAACAATTTGTTGTTTAAAAGTAGATTATATTGATCTTGCTAAAATCTCCATCTTTTATCTCTTTGTAGCCTACAGTTGCTGCCATAGAAGCAGGGAAAGACATTTGTTTAGCCAATAAAGAGACCTTGATTGCTGGTGGTCCCTTTGTCCTTCCTCTTGCTTACAAGCATAAAGTAAAAATCCTCCCAGCAGATTCGGAACATTCTGCCATATTTCAGGAATGGAAGTATAACTTAATGAATACGATTATTTGAAAATTGTTCGTAGTTCAGAGATTCTTTGTCAATTATGTTGTTTCTTGTGGAAGTTTGGCATATTTACACTTTTCTTGGTATAACTTGTTGCAACAACTTTTTTGTCTTCTCATTATGTCCCTCAAGTCATTCTTGATAATTACAGAACAAGCTTATAGAGTTGCTTTTTGTTTCTTCAGTGTATTCAGGGATTACCGGAGGGTGCACTTCGGTGTATTATTTTGACTGCATCTGGTGGGACTTTCAGGTGTGGAATCATAATTTATGTTAGAATGATCAAGTTTGTAAGTTAGGATGATTAAGCTGCATTGAGCCATTTGCTCACATTGTTTCTCATAGGGATTAGCCTGTTGATAGATTGAAAGAAGTTAAAGTAGATGATGCTTTGAAGCATCCTAACTGGACTATGGGTTAAAAGATTATTGTGGACTCTGCTACCCTTTTCAATAAGGTTTAGTTTTATCAAATGTCTCATTCAAAATTATGAGCAGTGTACTTTTCAATAAAGTATGTTATTTGTTTAAAATTATACCCTGGTCTAAATTACTAGCATTAAGCACTTTCTCGTATATGACAGGGTCTAGAAGTCATCGAAGCCCATTACCTCTTCGGAGCTGAGTATGATAACATTGAGATAGTAATTCACCCGTAATCTATTATTCATTCAATGGTTGAAACACAGGTTTTGCTCTTAACTCTATCGTGTTGGCTACGGCTTGTTGATGCCATAGGTGTCACATGTTCAGTTTTTAGTTAAGTGGCAGCCATATCCTTGAACGGAAAGATGCATAGAGTACAGATTGGAATTCAATTTTCATTTCTCATCATTGTTTGATTTGCTTATTTTCAGGATTCATCAGTGCTGGCTCAGTTGGGATGGGCAGATATGCACATTTCTGGGAGGATTGAAAACTGGCATTGTAGGGAGAACAGGCAGTGGTAAATCAACTCTTGTACAAACACTTTTCCAGATGGTTGAAGCTACAGCAGGCCAAATTATAATTTTTATATCAAATAGGAGACGTATTTTATATCTAAATATATTTTTACATTACACTTATTTTGCATATGAACAAGCTGACCTATAGCTGAAAACTCTTAATATTGTTCATAGTTTCATCATTCCTTTATGTTCTTTTCCATGTAATATTATTTGTATAATGTGTATTGTGTATTGTTTGTATATTGTTTGTATAATGTGTATAATACAACTCTTATTTTGTATAATGTGTATTGTGTATTGTTCATAGTTTCATCATTCCTTTCTGTTCTTTTCCATGAAATGTGTTTTGGTTGTATAATGTGTTTTATATAATCCATTCAAAACACTCTTATGCTAGCATCTTTAATGAGATGTGAGGTTGGCTAAGCTGAGGCGACCAATGAGAGTGAAAGGAGAGGATTGACTAAAGGCATTTGTAATTGATTCTCCTTGTTGTTTATTAAAGGCATGCAATTGATTCTCTTTGCCGTTTATTAAAGGCATGCCTTAAGGCATTGAGTGAGCCCCGGGTTGCACAGGTTGTTCACGTGGTTGGAAGGATGAAGTAAATTTTAAAATCATATAATTAAAAAAAATGTCTAACTTAGTGGCGTTTTTTTGCAAAAACGTCGCTAATTTTGCGGCATTTTTATGGTAAAACGCTGCTAACTTGCGGCCATTTTAAACGCAGCTAACTTGTATAAAATTGCCGCGAATTTAGCGGCGTTTTTTTTAAAAAACGTCGCTATTTTTCCCGACATTGACAAAGCCGGCATTTTTTGCAGCGTTTTCTGCTAATGCCACAATAGTTTAGCGGCATTTATAAATGCCGCTAAAAAATGAAAAAAATGCTACTAAAAGTACATTTTGCTGTAGTGTGATTCAAGGGTCAAATGTTCTCTTCATTGGGTTCAGTCTTCTCTACCAGGCACTTTGTTGTAGCAATAGTAGTACTGTGCTCATTTCACTGAAAAAAATGTAAATAGAAAAAAGTCATTTTCTAGTAATTTTATATTACATCTGGACAGCTCAGAATTTAGACCAGTTCAATCTTCCATTTGTTCAATGCTTTTTTTTTTCCATTTTGTTAAAAGACAAGATATCCCCATATTGCATTGAGTAAAAGAGGATTCAAATACAAGACTTTCTGCTATAAATCGCTTTCACTCAAAGACTCAGTGTGGTCTTACACCATTCAACAAATCCTTTGAGTTATTTGTTCAATGCTTTTAGAAATACAAGTCTCACATGCGGCTGATATGATAAAAGAAAGATATTGAGTGATCGTGTCCCACCAAGAGATAATGAAATATACCTAGCAAGCAATGAAATATTAACCATTCCTTTATGAAGTGCCACACAATTGAAGTGAGTCATTCTACTATAGTTGGTATAGAGTATAATAAATATGTAAAGAATATGTATTACATGGACACAATTGCAATATAAAAATTTCAAATGATTTTTTCTTGATACGATAATAGAGGTCTCCAGCGTGGATTGGAGAGGAAAAAAAATGCTAATAACTTCAGACTTGAATGTCTCATTGTTCTTATAGAGGGTATCAATAAAATTAAGGATAATTATTTTATATATTGTCAATGAAATATTTTTATTTAACAAGTAATGTTAAAATCATGACATGTATCTATTAAAAATATTAAAAAATAAAAAATAAATATAAAAGAACACATGTCACAATCCTAATATCAATTGTAGAATAAAAATATTCAATTGATAGTGTATGGAATAATTATCCTAAAATTAATATATATTTTATGCCTCCATTGAATCAATATATAATTAAATAAATTTAACATAAAATTAAATCAAACTTGTAAATAAGAAAAAATTGAATTTAAAGCACTAAGGTTCGAAATCCTCTTCTTTACTGGTACTAAGAAAATATTGTTAATCAAGATTAAAATGATTTTCGATTAAAAATAAATTAATAATTAATTTCTCTCTAAATACTATCCGCTTGACTTATGTACAACATTCCCAATTCATTAAAATACAAACACCTAAATTTTCATACCAATTAAGAGGAAGCTTCTATAAGAAAATTTTAAGTGGACTAAATAATTTTGTGGAAATTAAAATACAAGCTTAGAAATTGTGGCCTTGCGTTCCTTGCCGTGCAGGTCATGATGGGGAAATAGTTTTTTTTTTTTTTGTTTTTTGGGGAAATAGTTTCTTTGAATTGCTCTATTGGGCCTTGTTCCATACGCTCAGTTGACCTGACTTTTTTTGTCAAGTTTCTTTTTGTTCTTCTTACTACGCTTACTAACAAGCTTGTAAAGTTTTGCTCAAAAAAAAAAAAACAAGCTTGTAAAGTTAGAAATACACTAACGTTATCCTTATGTTTGGAAGAGAAAAAAAATGAAAAAAATAAATAAAATTAATTTCATGATTGATAATCATAATAAAATATGTTATTTTGTAACTAAATCATTCATTAATTTTTTCCATTTTTCATTTCTACCTATACCAAACAAAATGTAAACGTAAAAGTAAAAAAAAAAAAATCAATCTACCATCCCAAAACTAAGAATTTATATTTAATTCAGTATCTTTCAATAAATGATATAGAGTATAATAAATTTGAAAAGAATATGTATACATGGACACAATTGCAAGAATTTCAAATGATTTTTTCTTGATACAATGCGAATAACTATTGAGGTTTGCTTTGAATCTCATATTGAAAGTATAAGAAAAGTTATAAAAACTTTTCTTTTATAAATGACATGTTAGGCTTGATTTGTAAAGTATCTAAAGAATTGTAAACACTAATAGAATAGTTATTATTTGAGCTATTATAAAAGGTATAATCGGATTCTTTGAGTAGTTGATTTTGTGGTTATAGATCAATATGATTGGGCCAAACCAAATTAAAAGTTATTGTATTCGTTTTCTTTCTTCAGTTTTTGTAAGTGTTTGGATTGGGATTTTTTTTTCCAACACATATATCCAATCCTCTAAAGTAAGATCTTATTTTGCTGTCGTTCATAATTAAAATATTCAATAATTGAATAGACATGAGGTGTATATAATCATAATAACAGCCCAAATTTACAATGCAATTAAGTAGAAATTTATGTCAAGGAAAAAATCTGCGAACTATAAATGCCTTTGTGGAAAATTCAAGCTGGAAATGGGACTACGGGAGGTCTTGGAAGAAAGTTGCTAGCGCTTGATGTTGCTAGCTAGACTGCTCTAAAAAAGATTTGTGTGGGAATAGATAGAAGCTTGCCTTAAAATTTTGGGTAGTATTTTTTTTCAATAATTTGCTTAATTTTAGCTAAACATATATACAATAACTATATTTTAAAAAAAAGAAAATAAGTATAGCAATTACACTAAACTAATAATTGAATTATATTTTAAATTTTTTACAAGTTGTTTCTAAAAAAGAAAATACTATTTGCTTATTTTTAAACATGTGGTAGTAAAATTTGATTAAACACACACACAAAAAAAAAATAAAAAACCCCAAGTACATATCAAGCAAGAAGAGTCTTAAATTACAATGTGATATGACGAAACCATTTAATTTGAATGTTAATTGATGTTGAAAATATAAGCAAATCAAACCACCAAATATTTATCATATGCCAGGAAAATTCTAGATTTAGTAAAATTTGGTTAAACATAAAAAAAAAACAAAGTACATATCAAGCAAGAAGAGTCTTAAATTATGATGTGATATGGCGAAACCATTTAATTTGAATTTTAATTGATGTTGAAAATGTAAGCAAAACAAACCACCAAATATTTATCATATGCCAGGAAAATTCCAAATTGCCGTGGAACTTACTATAGATATTTGGTGGACTTGACTTGCTTTATCACTTTCTTTTTTATTTTCTTCTACACACTGTTGAACCTTTTAAGCCAGTGAAGTTCGAAAAAGTATATATAATAAAAGGGTTTAGGGTGTTTTTCTTCTTATGTATTGATTAAATATAAAAGAAAATAATAATCGTAATAAAGTATTACATGATCTCATATAACGAATCAATGAATAAAATCAAACAAATAAATAAATTAATCAATCAAGGAATCAATGTATAATTGAATAAATTTATCATAAAATCAAATAAAACTTATCATATAGTAAAATTTGAACATGAAACCTTAGGGTTCGATATCCTTTTCCTTTCTAATACATACTTTAATGTCCGAGATCTTTTTTTTTTTTTTTGCGGAAGTTCGAAATCTTCTTCCTTGCTACTTGCTAGTACATAAAATAAAAGTTATACATAATAAAAGTGAAGTCATCACGGATGATGTCAGATTAAATTTTAATCTGACCTGACCGCCATGCAACTTTGCAGCCATTTAGCTGATCAACTTGGGCAATTTAAAAATCTAATAAACCTTTCCCTTCCTCCAGTGTGCTGGTAGACTGCTAGAATGTTAGAAAAGCTTTGAGAGGGAATGAAGAGCAGCTTGCCTTAAATTTTTGAAAATATTTTTTCAACAATTTTCTTAATTTTAGCTAAACATATATACAAAAATTTGATTAAAAAAGGAATAATAGCCAAATAAGCCCTCGACCTTAAGCCCAAAATGGAATTAAGCCCTCAACGTTTTATTTCGTGGCAATCAGTCCATAAACTTTTATTTTAGTGGAAATAAACCCTCAACCTTCTTAAATTATGCAATTAAGTCCAAATCTGTTAAATGACACTAACTGCCGTTAGTGAAAGCTGACATGGATAGCTTACTTGGCTGCCACGTGGCATGCCACATGTGCAATACTAACGGTAGTTAGTGTCATTTAATAGATTTGGACTTAATTGCATAATTTTAGAAGGTTGAGGGTTTATTTCCACTGAAATAAAAGTTTATTGACTGATTTTCACGAAATAAAAGGTCGAGGGCTTAATTCCATTTTGGACCCAAGGTCGAGGGCTTATTTGGCTATTTTGCCATTAAAAAAAGATAATAACTATAGCAATTACACTAAAAAATAATAATTACAATTCTATTTTAAATTTTTTACAATTTGTTTCCCAAAGAATAAAAACTATTTGCTTATTTTTAACCATATATTATAGTAAAATTTGATTAACCACCAAATATTTATCATTTGCCAGGAAATTTCCGCATTGTCTTGGAACTTAATATATGCTTGGTTGACTCGACTTGCTTTCTCACTTTTTTTTTTAATTTTTTATTTTATTTTCTTCCGCGCATTGTTGAACTTTTTAGGGCCGTGAAATTCGAAAAAGTATACTATTTCCGGATCTTGTTTCCTCAACCAATGCCAATGATATGGTGAGTAATTTTGTTACACATAACGGTGAGTGGGATAGAGGCCGCCTCTCTTTTCTACCTAGTGATCTACAAAATCAGATTAAGCTAATGCCGATTCAAAGTAATATGGAGGATAGGAATCTATGGAATGTCTCAGCCAATGGTTTGTTTTCAGTTAAATCGGCCTATTACTTGATTCTAGGGGAGTGTTTCCCAAATTTTCCTTGGACTAAAATCTGGAAGATGGAGTTTCCTCCTCGGGTTAAATTTTTCTTTGGCTGGCAGCAAAGAATAGATTGCTTACTCGGGAAGCTTGTGCTACAAGGGGAATGGCTTCTTCAAGTGCTTGTTCTAGATGTGGTGGGCAAGTGGAGGATGTTATTCATGTGTTACGTGACTGTACCACATCTCAGCAACTATGGTCTAATTGGACTGATGACTCGGAGCTTGTTCGCTTTAATAGTCTATCTCGCTCAGATTGGTTGGTTGATAATTTGAGTAAGCAGGGGAAAATTATTGACAATAACATTCATTGGCCACTCATCTTTGCCTGTGGTTGCTGGCTTTTATGGAAGTGGAGAAATCAATTCATTTTTTACACTAATTTCTCATGGCCTGCAAATGGTGTTAGCATCATCCTGAAATATGCTAGGGAGTTCATTCAGTGCCAAAATTCTTCATTGGTGGGAAACAGGAGATAGGTTCACACTATTACGTGGGAACCTCTTGCTTCAGATTTTGTCAAAATTAACGTGGATGCTTTGGTTTAGTCTAATCCAGGCACATCAGCCGCTGGTGGTTTGTGTAGAGACTCTATGGGTAGGTGGTTATTTGGCTTGACAGCTGGGTTGGGGCTCTATTTTAAGAGCTGTAATTGATGCAATCTATTCTGGTTTGTCGCTGACATGGAAGATGTGTTTTAAAAGAGTAATCCTTGAGTCTGATTCACTAACAGCGGTAAAAAAAATTCTTCAGCCGGTTTGCAACACAGATCCTTTATTCCCGGTTTTAGGCGCTTGCAAGGAATTGCTGCAACGTGATTGGTTATGTTCGGTGAGACATATCTACAGGGAGGCTAATTGTTGTGCTGATTTCATGGCGGGTGCAGCATATAATAGCTCTTTTGATTTACAGCAGCTAGATCTACCTCCCGATGGTTTAAGTTTTTGGCCCCAATTTGAAATGATGGGAGTGGCTCTCTAGACAGTGTGTAACTTAGTTTTTCTTTCCCTGTCTACCTGATGTACCAAAAAAATAAAAGAGATTAGGGTACTTTTTTTTTCTTATTTTGTAGCTCAATTAATAGTTAATTTTTCTTCCTTTTCCATTTCTGCCTATACCAAACAAAATGTAAAAAAAAAAAAAAAAGGAAAAGAGAACAACATCAATCTACCATCGTAAACTAAGAATTTATATTTAATTCAATATCTTTCAACATCATATAGAGCGTAACAAATATGTGTCAAATATATATATATATAGACAAAATTGCAATATAAAACTTTCAAATAATTTTTTCTTGGTACATTAATAGAGGTCTCTAGTATGGATTGGAGAAGAAAAAATGCTAATAACTTCATACCTGCAGAAATCCACACCTCAGAAGTAAGATCTAATTTTGCTTATGCTCAAAATCAAAATATTCAATGCAGTTAATTTGAAAGTTAGATAAAACGGATAATTTCCACGTACTATAAATGCTTTTTTGTGGAAAATCAAGATGAAAATTGGATGTCTTGGAAGACAGTTGCTAGCGCGTGATGTTGCTAGAGTGCTAAAGAAGCTTACTGAAAGGATGGCAGAGAAGATTGCCTTAAAATTTTGAACAATATATTTTTCTCAACAATCTATTTAATATTAGCTAAACATATTTACAAAAATTTGATTAAAAAAAGATAATAACTATAGCCATCACACAAAACAATAATAATTACAATTCTATTTTAAATTTTTTACTATTTGTTTCTCAAAGAATAAAAACTATTTGCTTATTTTTAACCATATATTATAGTAAGGATTATTATCCTATCCACTATCAGTGAAGTTTTTTAACTCCACAAGCGGGATTAGGATGATGACATGTGTTCTTTAAAAATATTAAAAAAACAAAAAAATAAATAAAATGGAACACATGTCATCATCCTAACCCCGCTTGTGGAATTAAAAACCTTCACCGACAGTGTATAGGATAATTTTCCTTATAGTAAAATCTGATTAACCACCAAATATTTATTATTTGCCAGGAAATTTCCTCATTGTCTTGGAACTTAATATATGCTTGGTTGCTAACAATCTCTTGACCTAGTGGTTAAGGATGAGTTGTGGAATATTGTAAGTCTTGGGTTCGAATCCAAGCACCCCTATCTCCAATTATTTAATATTCTTCTTGTAACCAAAAAAAATTATATGCTTGGTTGACTTGACGTGCTTTCTCACTTTTTTTTAATTTTTAATATTATTTTCTTTCACGCATTGTTGAACTTTATAAGGCAGTGAAATTTGAAAAAGAATATATAACAACAGAGATTAGGGTGCCTTTTTTTTTTCCCTTATTTTGTAACTCAATTAGTAATTAATTTTCCTTCCTTGTCCATTTCTACTTATACCAAATAAAATGTAAACGAAAAAAAAAGAAGAAGAGAGAACAACATCAATCTACCATCATAAACTAAGAAATTATCTTTAATTCTATATCTTTCAACATCATATAGAGTGTAATAAATATGTATAGAATATATATATATATATATATTTATATTTATGGACACAATTGCAATAAAAATTTTCAAATAATTTTTTCTTGATACAATAATAGAGGCCGCTAGTATGGATTGGAGAAGAAAAAAATGCTAATAACTTCAG
The DNA here is from genome assembly GCA_032173925.1 of Heritiera fomes. NCBI lineage: Eukaryota > Viridiplantae > Streptophyta > Magnoliopsida > Malvales > Malvaceae > Heritiera > Heritiera fomes. The sequence continues at coordinate 8,474,246 of JAPDPM010000021.1, read as the reverse complement.
ACCTGCACAAATCCACACCTCAGAAGTAAGATCTAACTTTGCTGATGCTCAAAATCAAAATATTCAAATAATTTCAATGCAATTAATTTGAAACTTAGATAAAAGGGATAATTTCCACGCACTATAAATGCTTTTTGTGGAAAATGAAGATGGAAATTGGGTGTCTTGGAAGAAAGTTGCTAGCGCGTGATGTTGCTAGATTGCTAAAAAAGCTTTGTGAGAGGATGGGAAAGAAGCTTAATATTCAAATAATTTCAATGCAATTAATTTGAAACTTAGATAAATGGGATAATTTCCACGCACTATAAATGCTTTTTGTGGAAAATCAAGATGGAAATTGGGTGTCTTGGAAGAAAGTTGCTAGCGCGTGATGTTGCTAGATTGCTAAAAAAGCTTTGTGAGAGGATGGGAAAGAAGCTTAATATTCAAATAATTTCAATGCAATTAATTTGAAACTTAGATAAATGGGATAATTTCCACGCACTATAAATGCTTTTTGTGGAAAATCAAGATGGAAATTGGGTGTCTTGGAAGAAAGTTGCTAGCGCGTGATGTTGCTAGATTGCTAAAAAAGCTTTGTGAGAGGATGGGAAAGAAGCTTGCCTTAAAATTTTGAATAATATATTTTTCTCAACAATCTACTTAATTTTAGCTAAACATATATACACACACGAATTTAGTTTTAAAAAATAACTATAGCAATTACACTAAACATTAATAATTGAATTATATTTTTTTAACAGTTTATTTCTAAAAAAAACTATTTGCATATTTTAAAACATACATTATAGTAAAATTTGATTAAACATTGTCGTAACGTACAAGATCCTAAAACCTAACTTGCTAAACTTAAATTTAAGAGTCACTACCAACTATTTTAACCTAAGGTATTCTTGTCTAAAGATAAGGCATGATCTACGTTTAAAGAATATTAAGTTTGAGAGTACGATTATGTGTAAGGAAAGATTAGCACCCCCACAATGCTCATCTTAAAATGATATCAACTAATTTTGTGATATCCTAAAAAATTCTTAAATAAATGGTCTTTGTTTTTATTAAATTCAAATATTTAAATATTCGACAATTTTTAAGAAACTCTTCATCATACTGGAGGAATTTCTTAAATTTCATCCTTACCTCAAAAGTATCCGAGAAATCTCATTTGTCTTTATCGGAGAGGCTCCATCGTCGGATTCATTAAATTTATTATAAAATATCTTAATTTTATTTTCTATCTTTTATTCCTAACCTATATATTTTTTATCTTTATTTTATCGTATCTTTATTTTCTATTTAATTTTCTTTTATTTATTTATTTTATTTCCTAAGTTCTATTTTTATTTTATTTTAATATTTATTATTTTTTTGAAATAAATGTCGATTATTCTTATTGAAAATTTTCTTTAAATCTTCCATCGTGCTGTCGAAATTTTAAAAAAAAAATCTCACCTAAGAATTTTAAAATGTCAATCATTCGTGACACCTTATAATTCCATCATTGGGATAATCTCCTCTTATTCTCAACTAATTATTATTATACTTTAATTTTATCATAAATCGTTATCGTCTAATTTTTTTATTTTTTATATTTATTTTATATTTATGTTATTTTAAATAGAGACTGATTATTAATATATATTTATATTTTCATAAATAAATATTGATTATTAATATTGAACACTTACTTTAAATCTTTCATCATGCAGGCAAAATTCAAAGCAAATATTCTTACATAAGATTTTCCAAAATGGCAACCATTCGTGACACTTGGAATTCTATCGTCAAAATAATTTCAACTTATCTCCATATTTTATGATTTATTTATTTCTTCTAATTTCTATCCTATCTATTTTATTTTATAATTTTATCTAATTTCTATTTATCATTATTTTTATTCTTTTTTTATTGACTTTCTATAACCTAAAGGCTTTTCTAATATTTCCTTAAAGGATTAGTTTTCTAAATAAATTTTCTAAACTCTATCGCATAAATTACCCTAAACATGCAAATTATTTAATTAAATTCCAAGTATACATGCAAACTAAGTAACACATCACATTAATCATCATGCAAACAAATCACTAATATGCAAAGTATGTACATAATTAACATTTTATACATCATCAAATCACTAATTTAATTATCATGCAAATTTGTATTAGTTGAATTTCATTGTTAGATCAAATTATTATCATGCAACCTATTAAATCAAATTATTAAGTCAATTTAACAACTTAGACTAATACCCTATAAATCATTAATTAATTAATCATGTTAATAATTATTAGATCATCAAATCAGATTGTTAGATTATACTTATTTTAACTAATTAATTAACCAATAAAAGGAAAACAAAACCTGGAAAACTGAACAATCAAATTTCTTCTCTACCTTGCTTGTTTCTTTTTTCTTCCTTCTTGCTTTTATTTCCTTGTACCAGTAACCAATATCAGTAGCAAATGAAGAATCGGTCTGATGAAGATGGTGATGGTGTAACAACGGGTATGGTTGCAACGACTCAAGCAGAAACGGGACAAGGTAATGGTGGATGCCGGTTCTATCTCAAGGCTTGGTAGCAGTGTTTGGAGCAAGTGACGATGGATGCCGGTTCTGTTAAAATATCCGTATTAATGTGGACTAGTTAAGTGTAATTAACATCATATAAATTTATATTGGTAGTATATTTTGTATAAAGTGTCACCATATATATGTAATATATTTATATTATACGTGTATTAATCCATAATGGGATGGATATAATACATGATGCAAAATATGAGAGGTCCCTACTGTTGGCACTAATATATAAGTGATGGCCCATTGATTACTTGCAGAAAGAAGGGTTAACAGCAGTAGTTCTCTCCTCTCTTTCGTTCCTCTTCCTCACCTCACCATCATCTTCTTTTCTTCCTTGTACAGACCACCATGGCAAACCCAACCAGCATTGGTGGACTTCCGACGTGTCTCCGGAGGTGTCTTCCTCCAACTAGCAATGGAGCAAACAGTGATGGTATGGTGGATTTTTTGACTCAACCCACCTAAGGTTAGTTTTTCTCCTTTTGTCATTATGTTAGTGGCTTTGGTGAGTGAATTTAAGGCTTCGTTTGGTTCGTGTAAAATGACTTTCAGAAAATGATTTTTAAAAATTTGATTTTCTGGAAAAACTAATATTTTTTGTTGTTTGGTTGATATGCTGAAAAATATTTTCTATTGCTTGTTGTTTTAACTCAATATAGATTAAGTTGAGTTTCAGTGGAGCCTTTTTTCTTAACAGTGACATAGATTTGGAAATTGTTTTCCCCTTTTGAAAATGTTAAGACAATTTTTCAAAATCCTTAAAAATTTTCTATTGACCGAATTTCATTTTCCATTGACCAAAAATGTTTTATAGGTACCAAACATTGGAAAATGTGAAAAATATTTTCTGAAAAATGAAATTCGTGCACCAAATGGTAATTCTAACAATTGGCATCAGAGCATCTCACCTTAAAGCTACTAGCCATTTGTGAAGAAATGACAAGATTTGTCATTTTTTATTTTTTTTGGAATTTTTGGGGTAATTAAAAACCCAAAAGATTTATGCAATTTTGCCAAAAATATTGTTAGATATTGATTGAGGATGACATTTTATGACAAATGCCATAAAAAGGATGCAAAATGGGGCTGTGTAGAGAGAGAAATAGCTAGGTCAAGTAAAAAAGACTCGTTTTCTGCATTTTTCTCCCGATTGGGCAAGGGGCGTGCTCGATAGCAGCGAAATGGCACTTGATGCACCAATTAGTAGCAAACGCGAGCACATGAATTTCACGCGCCCACAACATAAATTAGAAAGATAAAAATAAATATTTTTTAGCCATTTTCGGTTGTATTTTTGGGCCCCATTTCTTTTGTATTTTCTGGATCATTATTTTGGGCTGTCTTGGGTTTTATTTTTGGGCCGATTTTGGTATTTGTTTGGATGGGCTATTTTTTTTAGGTGGGCCATTGTTTTTAGTTTGGTTTAATTAAGTTGGTCCATTATTTGTTTAATTTTAGGCCACCAATTATAAAAATAAAAGGTCCATTTATTTTATTCTAGTTAGGCTTTATAATTTTAAATAATTTAGGCCAAAATAAATTTTGTAATATTATGAGCATTATTTATTTAGTTATTTTAATTGACCATTTAGTATTAAATTAATTTTAGGCATTTAAAATCAATTAATTTTAAGATCATTTTGCCTAATTAATTTAAGAGTCATGTTGATTAATTAAGTTTATTTGGCTATTAAATTGGATTAATTATTGACCATTTTACATAATTAATTAATAGACCATTTGGGGAAATAGTTTGATTAGTCATTTTGATTAATTAATTATGGGTCATTTGGTTAATTAATCCTTGGGTCATTTTGATTATAGGTCAAATTTTATTTTATAGCCATAACTAATTGTTAAGCTCAAAATTAAAGGCGTACAAGTGAATTTTTGGAAGAATTAATTTTGGGGTAATTTTTGAAAATTCAATTACCCATTTAATTCATAATTCACTTAATTTTAAAATATACACCTATGCCCATAAATTATTGATAATTGGCCTAATTAAACGAGTTTAAATAAATTATTTAGGTATTTTGTTTGAGCTATTTGGATTATGAGCTTTCATTCTGTTGATAATTTATTTAAACAAATAAACTCTCTAAAATAATATTGCCTTATTATTTAAATATTCACGTCTATGTAAAATTAATTAAATTAATTAATATTAGACCTAAAATTACTACATATGCTTTAGGAATTGCATATTTTCAATATAGTTAATTTTGGTTAATTAATTATGTGAATATTCTTAAAATTATAAATAAGTAATCGGATTGACTAGTACTTGCCTGTCGAAGATTTTCTGACGATTTATTATGATAATTTTAAAGACAGAATAATAAGGCAATGCATAGTGATAGTTGCATAATTTACTAAGATCTCTAGAAGTAGCAAGTCTCTCCCTGTCGGATTGCTTATTGCTTTGAAAGATGCTTGGGATTGAGAGGATTCTAGTTGGGATATGACACAATTTTCCTATCCTGTCAGTGGGCAATCATTCAGATTTGTATTCAATCAATTTTGTCTTATCCTCCATAGTGTATTGTGGAATAAATTTAATATTATTAAGTTATTCCACTAGCCTCCATTAATTTTGATTGTCTATGCAACTATCACATATCAAATCTCTAGCAGGATCAAATTAGATAGATAGTGTTAATCGCTTTCTATGGTAGAGGTATATGGAACTAGGAAGTAGCCTTGAGAGTCAATCAATCTTCTATACCCAATAATGTGAGCTCTTTGAGGACAAAATATTAATATAGAATTTAGGAACACTCAAATGAAAATTCTCTAGTTGTATAGGGTATACCATTAATGAGCACATCAAAAAAAATATTCCGAATCAGTGATAACCAAGAAGTATTTATGAATACCATTAAGAAAAGGTTCACAAGATTGATGAAGGTTGCAATAGAGGATTAATTCATGAATGACACATTATGAACCACTTCCTTCTAAGGTGGAGAGTTGGAGATCTTTCAAGTCCGCAAATCTTATTCAATGAACCTTAATGGATAGAAGAAAGTATGTCATGTTAATATCAAAATTGATATTGTCATCCAAGAGTGGGAGATCTTTCGCCTTAACAGATCTCATTCAACCATAATGATGACATATGCCTATATTACTGCTAGAAGAAATATTATTAAGAGGTCTCAATAAAAGGTCATTTTAGAAGAAGAAATTTGCTAAGTCCACTTGTAGACACCAATTTGGTCCCGGTCTTTTTCAAACATTTTTAATTAATTACTTTTTATATATTTTTTACTTTTTATATATTTTTTATTATTGATTTTTATTTTTTTATTTTATTTTTCATTTTTAATTTAGATTTAGAAATAAATTTTGGATTTTGATTTTGATTTTTATAAAATATAAAAAAGGAAGGAAATCAGAATTAACTTTGATAGGAAAGCAAAATTAAATGAGACTATTAAAGATTGAAAATCAAATTTTGTGGAAAGGAAAGCCATAATTAATATCGGATTTAAGTCCGATTCTTGAAATCTAAAAATATTTTTCCTAAAAGATTGATTTTTTATTTTTAAATATTACCAAAAAAAAAAAAAGAAAACCTAGGTTTATTTAAATAACAACACAAGAAGTAAAAAAGGAAGGAGGACTAAACCCTACTGCTTATTGCCTTCCTCACCGCTGCTGTCTTAATACTGTCCATGCACCAAACCACTGCTGCAAACCATCATCCCTACGTTATCCTCACTTCTGCATCTCAAGCCTAATACATGCGTCCCCATCGTTCTCGCAATTCCTTTGCCACCAAGCTTACTGCCTTGTTACATTCAACGAGCCCCTTCGAGTTTGCTGTCTTCGCAACCCAATTGCCTCAGCTTGAACCACTGAACCTGAGTCGTCCCCTGCTTGCTACTTGCCCGAGCCTCTTTATCATTCCGCACGCATCATCATTGCAACTCTGTATCACTGGTCTCCCCTCCCTGCATTGTGCTTCCCTTATTCATCATCAAACCGAACCTGCCACACTGTCACCCTCCACGGTTGTTGCTTGCTGCATTTGGTGCTCCAAAGTTGCTACCACAAGTTGGCTTTTGTGAGAGAAGCCACTAAAGAAAAAGAGCAAAGGGCTGTCTTGGTGAAGAAAAAGGTATGTTTTCTATTATCAAGATTATTTTTATTTGTTTTATTTATTGGATATTTAATATTTATTTAAGTTGGTATCTAATTAGATAATTGATTTAACTGATTTTTTTATTTGATTAGATAATTAATTAGATAATTGATTAACAAAGTAGGAGATTTGATTATATAATATCATTTGATTTGTGTAATTTAATTGGTATGATATGATTTATGCAACATGATTTTCAGAATTAATTTGTATAATTTAAATAATGTTATGACATGATTTGCATGATATGATTTAAGGAATTAATTAATATAATTGAATGATTTAATGATATGTGGCTTAATTGATACGATTTTGTTTAATTTCATTGATATGATATGAGATGTAATCTAATTAGTATATGATTTATAATAAATGACTTATATTTCAACATGATGAGTATTTTATTTTATAAGAAATAGGAAAGTTAAAGAAATATTAGAAAAGCAAAATTAGATATTCATAAAAAATATTAATTAATTATTAAAGATAAATATGGATTGTACCGAAGATGACATTTAGAGAAAGTCAACTGAGACATCTTAAAAATGTCTAGGTGAGGAAATTCTTTCTTAAGTTGAGCCAAATCAATGGAATACTTTTGAAAGAATTTTCAATAAATTATAATACATGTTTGTTCTTAGTAAATTAAATATGAATAAAATATAAATAAATATAGATAGATAAATATAAATACAAGAACATAAATTAGATGAAAACATTAAATAAATAGAATGAAATAGCTTAGACTGAAAATAATTAGTAATTAATAAGATTAGATAATAATGAAATAAATGTGAATTATATTGAGGATGAAATTCTAAGAAAGTCAATCGAGACTTCTTGGATATTTCTAGGTGAGGTGATTCTTTTTTAAGTTGAACCAAATTGATGGAATACTTTTGAAAGAATTCTCAATAAAATATAATTCATGTTTATTAAATAAATATAAATAAATGAAATAAATAAAATAAAAATAAATTAGATCAAGATTAAGATTAAAGAAATTTAAATAAAATTAGATAAGTGAATAAATAAATGAACTAAATAGCTTAGAATAAAAATTATAGGAAATAAAAAAATATGAATTATGCCAATGATGAAATTTCAAGAAAGTCAATTGGGACTCCATGAATTTTCTAGGTGAAAAGATTTCTTTTAAGCCGAGCCAAATTGATGGGACGCTTTTAAGAAAATTTCAATAAACCATAATTCATATTTATTCTCTAAATAAATAAAATAAATAAAACATATAGATAAGAATAATGTAAAATAAGACTTAGAAAATAAAGAAATTAATATGGAGTCAATATTAGAGCCAAATTTAAAAAATATATAATAAGAGTTTCATGAAATATTTTATTAATCTGACGATGGAGTTCAAGAAAGTCAATCGAGACTCCTTAAAAATCTTGAGGTGAGGGAGATTTTTAAGATTTGAGCCAAATTGATGGAAAAATCTTAGAAATATTCCCAATATATAAGCATATCGAAATTAATATAACTATAAGGCAAATTGTAAAGATAACCTAAAACTAGTTGGTACCATTTTAGGATGGGCGTTGTGGGGGTGCTAATCCTTCCCTACACGTAACCGTACTCTCAAACCCTAGTGTCTTTGAACGTAGACCAAGTCTTATCCTTAGTTTAAATAGGTGACCAATCACGCCTAGGCAGAATGGTTGGTGGCGACTCCATAGATTTTATGTCTAACTATTAGGTTTTTCGAAACTTAATGCGTTATGACACCACTTCCCATTTTTTATTCCGCCAACACCTCCAAATATCAATGTGTGGCACTTCTATCATGAAGTTAGGCACAAGAGAGTAGTTTGTAAGAGTCTTTCTAGATGGGATGTGTGTGGAAAGGCATTCTGTTAGCCTTCATTTTGGATCCAATCTAGGAGATATGCCTTTAACTATTGGTGGTTGGATACTGGTGCTATTATTGATAAAGCTATAAGCAACCAGAGACCAAATAAGGGAAAATTGTTGTGAATTGGGGCTATAGAGTTAAAATCCATGCCGAAAACATAAGAATAGCCAGATTGTTGTTACATTTTCGCAAACAGTTTTGGAATTGCTGTTGGTTTATACTTTTCATTTTGATAATAGAAAAGTATTTCTGTTTAGTAACAACATATGTATTGATTTTGTCATTCTGCGTGATGGATGTATAATAGACTCATACCCCAATATTAGACAAATTTTCTTCAATTGTGAATGATGTGACTATTGATTTAGATTATGATAGGATAGATAAGAAATCTATGACGTTGTGGCATAAGTTAGGGACATTTCGAGGCACATGTAGAGATTGCATTAAAGGAAATCTTGCTGCTAATATTAAGGATATGATTAGCAAATACAGAGATGATTAGGAACTGATACATACTGAAATTTGTAGATCATTTTCACATATTGTATTCAATGGATATAAGTATTTCATCACTTTTACTAAAGACCATTCTGATGTAGGTTATGTAGAGTGAGAGGTCGATCCTATAAAAGCCTCAAGCGTCTTGATTGATTCGACTGCGCTGCTTATGTCAAGTAAGCTACTGAAGGTAATAATTAGATAATAGTGATGAATGTTGTGCTCGGTATAATAAAGCTAGGCAAAATCATATACTAATTTTCTGGTTAAGTGCACTACAAAATTATGTATTGACGCTTAGTATACAGTGCTTGAAATACCTAAATAGAATGAGATTGCAATAATAATTATTCATACATTTTTGATATGGTACAATTTATGTAAATCACTCCAAATTTTAAAAATTCGGATGGAGTGAAGTTATAAAAAACTACAACTAACATTTTAAGTTGATCTCAAAGCAAAACCAGTTCTCAAATTCATCTAAAGTTGTAGTCAGATATCAAGCTGAGTTTGTGTCACTTTTCATGGGTTATAAAGTAAGGCAAAAGGCCTCTAACCATAGTTAAGAAAATTTGACAAGAAAATTATCAGCGGCAATTCTATTAGTTATTGAGATTCTAGATTCTGATTTTCCATTATGTGACACTAGAATAATTGAGTCTGATAATGCAATTTATTTAGAGGATGACTTAAAGAGTAGGAGTTGTGAATTCCACAAAGTCATCCAAGAAATACATATTGTTGTGCTAGTCCCATACATGTGTTACCTATTGATGGTAAAGGCCATAACTGAAAAAATCAAGGGTTGATCCCAATGTCATATTTTGAACTTGCACCTAATCTTACAGAAGAACGTGAATATGAAATTCATGTGTCTTCTGATTATGATATCTGTCAGGAGGCTATATTGATTTGAACTCTTGGAGTTGAAAATTCAACACACAGGATGAGTAAGTATCTATATTTCATAAAGATGCATAGGATCTATTTTAGTTGTCATAACATTATAGACCAAAAGATACTCTAAAGATTATGTAGGAGATTTAAAGCCAAATTTGGCTAAGGCTTTAATAAAGAAAAGGAATTAGTTTTATGAAAACCTTCTTTTCTATTTCTACCTAAGATTCTTTTAGAATCATAATGGTAATTGGTAGCTCATTTTGATTAGGAGCTACGTCTTGGACAGTAAAATGTCTAAATAAAGCAACCTAAAATTTTGTAGTTCCTAAAATAGAACATATAGTTAGTGAACTTAAGGAGTTCATTTGCGAACGTTAAAAGGCATCCAGATTGTAATGTGTAAGGTTTACTGAGATTGTCATTTTGAGGAAAACACATTTGATAGTTGGATCCATGACAAGGTTAGTGGGAGTAATTGTGTTATTTGTGCTCTAAGTTGATGATATCAAATAGCAGTCAATAGCATTGACCTAATGTATGAGACAAATTTCATATTGTCATGCCACTTCAAGATGAAGAATCTAAGTGAGGCTTTATTTTATTTCAGGGATTGAGATTCTTCATGGCATATTTATAGGCATACTCTGTTGGTCTCAAGAAACCTACATTGTGTGTGTTAAGTAGGTTTGCTACATATTGTTCTCCTTTTAAGGCTCCTTTTAGTGAAAAGTGACATATTGTGAAAATCTTAAAGTCTTCAAAGTGATGATGAAAGAGCTCATGTCGAGTGTTGTGTATGCCTTATTGTGGGCAATTATTGTATGCTTAAGTCTATATACATTTTGATATTACGTGTGTTATAGGTGTATTTCAAAGATATTTGAGCGATCATGTAATAGAGAGCTAGAAGTTGCAAAGAAAGTATTTAGATATCAACAAATCTGACATTCTCGGTTTGGTAAGATATTTTGATGTTGATTTTGCATGCTATCCAGATGTTGGAAATTATTTTGGTTACATATTTGTGGATATAAAGGAGCTGTTTTTTGAAAAGGTGAGAAACAAACACTTACAGCGTCATTATGGAGGCTAAGTATGTAGCATGTTGTAAAGCTACATGATGGGCCATTTAGGCTGCAGAATTTCATCTCAGGGCTGGTTTCTGTGGTTGCCATTTTGAAGTCTTGAAGATGTACTATGGTGATGTTACAACACTTATTTCTCTCTTAAAATGTTAGGAGTTCCTCACACTCCAAATATTTAGATATCATCATTTGGTTTGTTAGAGAGAAAATAATGGTATCTATTATTTAATAGGATTGTAGAGCATATAGTTAAAGAGCTCATTCTGGTTAACTGAAATTTGGTTGCTAAAGTGTTTTGACGACAACACTTGCATAAGGCATATAGAGCCATTTGCTGTATTAAGTTAGTGGGAGCTTTGTAATGAAATCAGTTGCAACTGTGTGGATGGATTCTTATTGGTCATATATGCATATTCTGTTTGTGCGTATTCTAATGAATATGGCATTCTGTTAGATGAGATATTCCGTATTAGTCTCATATGCTTCCGTTGAAGCAATGCATCATTTGGTTTTGTTGCATGGACCTAATAGAAATGGATATTGATTTTGTTTTCATATCATTTTCATTTCACACTTTTATACTACTATTTTTATTAAAGTCTTTATGAGTTTACGCATTTGTACCCTGTCAAGATTATGCATTCTGAAGCTTGTAAAGGCTTATTGTTGTTAAAGTATTTATAAGCTCACACATTTGTATCCTTTCGGTACAATGTATCTAGAGGGCTTATAAGTACATATTGATATTATATGATGATTTCGTTAATTAACTTAACTGTCCAAGTGGGAGTGTTGAAATATCCCTATTAATGTGGACTAGTTAAGTATAATTAACATCATATAAATTTATATTGGTAGTATATTTTGTATAAAGTGTCACCATATATATGTAATATATTTATATTATACGTGTATTAATCCATAATGGGATGGATATAATACATGATGCAAAATATGGGAGGTCCCTATTGTTGGCACTAATATATAAGTGATGGCCTATTGATCACTTGTAGAAAGAAGGGTGAACAGCAGTAGTTCTCTCCCTCTCTCTCGTTCCTCTTCCTCGCCTCACCATCATTTTCCTTTCTTCTTTACACAGACCACCATGGCAAACCCAACCAGCACTGGTGGACTTCTGGCATGTCTTTGGCGATGTCTTCCTCGAACTAGCAGTGGCAAAAATGGTGATGGTATGGTGAGTTTTTTTGACTCAACCCACCCAAGGTTAGTTTTCCTCCTTTTGTCATTGTGTTAGTGGCTTTGGTGAGTGGATTTAATTCCAACAGGTTCTACCTCATGGCTTAGTCATAGTGTTTGCCTTTGGAGTAGTGGTGAAGATGCAGTGATAGCTCGGCTCTATGTTTGGTCTTTATGTTGGGTGCAACAATGGTGAAAACGACGATGGTGGCAGGAGTTGCACTTGGCAAGACAGTAGCAAAGTGATGCGGATGCGATAGTACAAGGGGCTGGTGACGATGAATAGTGCAGGACAAGGCAGGCGTGGTGCGATGATAATGTGAGATGCAGAATAGGAACATAGGTGGTGTCAACAACGAGCCATGATGGAGGGGAGGGCGATGATGATGCGACTGTTTAGAACGATGGAACAGATGATGAGCCAGGTTTTTGCAAGGTGGTTGTTAGGTATGATGCTCGGTTTAATAGTAGTGATGGAAGCAAGGTAGAAGTTTTTGACAAGGCTGGGTGGTTGATTGTGTGTTCTCAAACAATGGGGTTTTAACCCTTTTTTTAGTAAAAAATTTAAGTCTTAATACGACTTTGCTTTCTATCAATTATCTCTTTTTTTAATATTTTATCTACTTAATTTCTAGACTAATTTTAATCTAACTCTAATTCTAAAAAGTCTAATTTTATTTCTAATAATAACTCTAATCTAAAAAATTATTTTAATTAAATTTATCCCAAGCTAATCCCAATTTTTATTTTTAGTTCTTATTTTATTCATTCATCTTATATATATATATATATATATATATATATATATATATATATATATATATATATATATATATAAGCCAAAGCAATTGATTCAAAATAAAACTTTCTATGTAGATTGTCTATATTTATGACACGTGTAATTTATTATAATTAAATAATAATTATCTTTTTTCAAATTTAAAACAGATAAAATTATTTTGTTAAATTCATTATTCATTTTAATTTTTAAAAGATAAATATTTATATTTATATTTATATATAGATTAAAATAAATAAAAATGACATTCCCACTTGGTTTTGAAACCTTTCCACTCAATTTCAATATGTAAATCTTTCCCATAACCGACTTATCGGAGGGATTTCATATTTGCCCATCGGAATGGCAGTTGACTTGAGTTGGAGTCAATTCACAGGTCCATTGCCACGAGTGTTGCTGACTTTACGACATTTATTTTTGTCTAACAGTTTATTTTCGGGATCTCTTTCTCAATTTGTTTGTAATTCATCGAGTGAATATATGTGGTTTCTTCAAATTGATGGAAATCTACTGTCAGGAGAAATTCCAGATTGTTGGAAACGTTGGAAAGGATTGTTGGTCTTAAATTTGAAAAACAACAATTTGTCAGGGAAATTTCCCATTCTTTGGGAAATGCAAATCTTGTAGCGCTAAACCTCGGATTAAGTTAATTATGTCTTGCATCTCTTCCTCGAGTATGTCTGTGCTTTTTAATGGAGAACAAAGTAACGTGTTCTTGCCCTCTAGAGGTTTGCGCCAAGGAGACCCACTCTCACCGTATCTTTTCATCCTATGCATGGAGTTCCTATCTTTGAGAATCTTTGAAGCTTGCGAAGAAAGATGCTGTAAACAAGTTCAAATCACAAGAAACAGTCCCAAGTTGTCGCATCTTTTCTATGCTGACGATCTAATCCTTCTTGGGGAAGCTACAGTTGATACTTGTAACTCCATGGTGAGCGTCCTTGAGGAATTCTACGTCAAGTCTGGCCAAAAAGTTAACAAAGAAAAATCCTCTTTATTTTTCTCAAGAAATGTGGAGGAAAGCATGAAGGGACAACTTAGTGATATCATGCAAATTCCCTCCTCAAATGAACCAGGAAGATACTTAGGCTTCTCGATTTTCAAAGGACGACAAGCCTCTAGCTACAAATTCTTAATTGAAAAAGTTCAAAACAAGCTGGCAGGATGGAAGACACATATACTGTCTTTTGCTCGGAGGACTACCCTTGCAAATTCAGCTATTAGCAGCATCCCTTCATACTACATGCAAGGAAGCAACATTCCTAAAAGCATTTGCAAGGAACTAAACAAAATCACAAGGAACTTTATCTGGGGATCGTCCAATGAACATAAGAGAATGCACATGGTGAATTGGAACACTATCACCAAGCCTAAAAAGGATGGTGGGCTGGGAGTTAGAGATATGATTTGTCTCAATGACGGAGACTCATAACTGAGCTAGATAGTTTGTGGGTAAAGGTTGTAAAGGCAAAATATTCAAAAAATGGATCCTTTGTTAGGAGAGTTTGTTCCCCAGTCTGGTCAAGTATGAGAAAAACGACAATGTTTCTGGAGAAAGGAATTAGGTGGGTGACAAAGTCTGGAAATCAAGCCTTATTTTGGGGAGACAATTGAACAGGCTTGGGACCTCTTAATAGGATCGTCTTTGGTCCTTGGACACCATAACAAAGCCATATAGTTGTGGGATCATTATACAGCAGTAGGGAAGGATGGAGACTTGATCGCGTTAAAGCCCCAATCCCAAAGACCATTGAAGACAGAATACGAGCTATTCCTCTGCAATGGGAAGGTGCGAATCAAGACTCTATTGTGTGGGGAGCTACTCCTTCAGGGGAGTTCTCCTTAAGCTCTGCCTACTATCTAATTAAAAATCAGGAGGTGACATCTAACAACAACTGGAAACTCATTTGGTCAACACCGGTGCTACCTAAAATCCAACATTTCTTATGGCTCTGCTGCCATAAAAAGTTGGCAACAAGGGAACTTCTAAACTCAAGAGGAGTCATGACCGACAGCACCTGTCCTAGATGTGGCAGGGAGGAAGAAACTTTATCCCATTGCCTTAGGGATTGTGTTCACGTGAGAAATCTTTGGGATACCATCAATGTTCCGGAGCCTAGCAATGAGCAAGGTGAAGATGATTTAGTAAAGTGGATAATGAAAAATCTGATGCATAACCTACGCCCAAGTTATGAAGGGATCCTTTAGAGAATTTTCTTTTCTTTTGCAATTTGGCAGGTTTGGCTTAACAGGAACAAACTCATTTTTGAAGGGATTACTGAAGATGCCCATCGCTGGTCTCATAAACTCAAAAACAAAGCTAAAGAATATTGGCAATGACTGGCATGGAACCAAAGAAGAATAGGAGAATCCAAATCAACGTTGGATGGATCCCACCCCCTCCAAACATCATTAAACTTAATACTGATGGCTCATCAGCTAGCAATCCTGGACCAGCAAGTGCAGGGGGAGTGTTCCGAAATTCTGAAGGAGCCTGGATAGGAGGCTTCACCAGAAATATTGGTTACTCTTCCAATGTCCTTGTTGAGCTCTGGGGACTAAGAGATGGCTTGCAACTGGCTGTGGAGAAGGGTTTTAACAATCTCATCGTTGAAACCGACTCTCAAGTGATTGCAAGGTACGTTATTGATCATGTTAATATTTCACATCCTTATTATGCTATCATATCTGATTGCAGGGCATTGCTGCACAAGCTGGAAAACTCCACAGTAGTACATGTGTTTAGAGAGGCCAACATGACGGCAAACGTTCTTGCGAAACTGGGAAGATCATTACCTGAAGATTTTGTGTTTTTTGATTCACCACTTGTGGTGGTATCTCTACAATTGTTGTATGACATAATGGGTTATAATTTGCCCAGAGACACTTTAAGCTGTAACCCCGACAGGGGAACTTCTATTTAATCTATTTCAAGTACCTTTTCCACCAAAAAAAAAAAATAGCCTGTTTGGAGAACTACCTTCCACATTGCAAATTTGTACAAGATTGTCTATTCTTGATCTTAGCAAAAATCATTTCAGTGGAAATATACCGGCGTGGATGGGTAACAAGCTGTCAGCACTTGAGGTTCTAAACCTCCGTTCAAATAAATTTCGTAGCCATATTCCTGAAGAGATTTGTGCCCTTAATTCTCTTCAGAACTTGGACCTTGGTCATAACAACAACATTTCAGAAGCTATTGCAAAATGTTTTAGTAATTTAAGTGCAATGGTAAAAGAAAACAAATAAATTAGCTTTGTTTTTAACTGGGGTTTGCCTGACTACCCAATTTTTGGCAGCGCAGTATTGGTGATAAAAGGAAGAGAGGATGAATACAGTACCACACGAGGACTTGTTACGAGCATCTTTCCACTAACAGTCTAACTTGGCAATCTCAGAGGGCTCCTATCATTGAATTTGTCAGGAAATCTCTTAACAGGAAAGAAAACAAAGAAGATTGGCAACATGGAGTTATTGGAATCTCGACTTGTCAATGAATCGATTCTCTGGTAAAATCCCTTCAGGTCTTTCCAATTTGAGTTTTTTGAATCACTTGAACTTGTTGTACAACAACTTGACAGGACAAATCCCATCAAGCACCCAGCTCCAAAGCTTTGATGGTGCTTCTTACATTGGTACTCAACTTTACGGGCCCCCGTTCACTAAAATTTGCAACACAAATGGCGAAACACCTGATGTTACAAATGGAGATGGCAGTGAAGGAAGGAACAGATTTAAGGTGAATGGGCTTTATGTGAGCATAGTGCTTGGATTCGTGATGGGGCTTTGGGGAGTGGTGGCTCCCTTGTATTTCATCAAGTCTTGGAGGTTTCCTTATTTTAAAAAACTGGAGCATATTGGTAATAACTGTACGTGTTTGGGCTCCTATTGGGATGTAATTTAATGAAAAGGCCCACTATGTATAATGAAGATTTAAGGGTATTGCATCTTTCTTCCCTTCTTTCTTTTGTATTTCTAGGTAGTTTTAAGGAGCTTTTATTTGAATAAAGATCATTTTGGTGATTGACTTAGAAGCTCATTTCAGTGTTTTTGGTAATGTAATTATATTTTCGTGCTCTTTTCTTTATTCATGAATTTGCCTTCAGAAGAATAAATGACATTTCAAACTATATAGTTTATTGAAATTAGATGATATCGTGTATCGTAAGATTTGGTTTGATTAATGAATTTTTTTATAAAAAAATTACAAAGAAAATGAAATGAATAGAAGGAAATGAAAATTCTCCCTTGCTATGTAAGAAAAAATTTGAGAGGAAAATTTATGAACAAAGATAAAAAAAAAGTCCAAAATGTGACCAAAATATTAAAAACCACAATAAAAGCTTGTCATTATCAAAGAAAAGGAAGATCTCTTCTTCTCTTCGATGACCTTGATGAGTTTTAATGTCTCATTGTTTCAAGATCGGACGGATAAATGCAGATAGATATGAAGGGATCCAAAAAAAAAAAGATAAGCAATCTCAACAATATGTTTTCGATTTTCTTTTGTTTTACTAATTTTTCAAGAGGGAGAGAAATTTTTTTTTTTTAATTTTCCTCAATCAGTTCAGAACACCCACAGAACTTGAATTTGATGTTGCTGTGCTTTAAGCATCAAAGAGTTTCCTTAACGGTGTTCATTCTATTTTACCGGGAATTAGTAGCAGCTTTCCTCTTTAAAAGGATAGAGAATTGTTACTTTCTACACGTTTTCAGTTTTGCATCTGGGAGGATGTTCAGAACTTAGACATCTCACAGAAGTTCAATCCTGCTTTTTCTTCAAAGCCTTCTAAAACACAAGTTTCACACTGTGAAAGGAGCTCTCACAAACAGTTGATATTTGAAAGAAAACAAATCAATGTTCCACTTGAGTAGATAATATATTATATTTATAAGCATGTGGAAAGTAAAAATATTATTAAATATAGTTGTTTATTATTAGAATGAGTTGTTGCAGCTGGCGAAAAATCTTATCCTGTTTTCAGATCTTTGTAAGCAACGTTAAGACCAAAAAGCATCCACTTTCTTACCCCTCTTGCTTTGTTCTTTGGATGCTCCTTTGCATACATATATTTGTTAGTTGATTTGGTTGGCCAAGACTTTATTTACTCCAGGGAGAAGTTTTGGATATGCCATTGTCAGAAATGGAAATGAACTTTGATCTCCAGAAAGTTTTTCCTACAGAAAAGCATGATTATGACAGAGCAAACGAGCTGAAGGCCTTTGATGACACAAAAGCTGGTGTCAAGGGGCTTGTTGATGCTGGTGTAGTTACAATTCCTCGAATCTTCTTCATGCCGCTTGAAGATCTATGCTCTGCAATGTTGGATGATCTTGTTGATAGCTTCCAGATTCCCATCATTGATCTAAGAGATATCAAATTAGACCCTACTGCACACACTGAAATTGTTGGAAAGATCAGATATGCATCAGAGAAATGGGGATTCTTCCAGATTATAAACCATGGCATCACGCAAGATGTCATGAACAAGGTCATTGCAGGTGTTCTTAGATTCCATGAGCAACCGAAAGAGGTGAAGATGGAATTCTACTCGCGGGAGAATGAGAAGAAAGTGAAATTTAACAGCAACTTTGATCTGTACAAGTCAAAAGCTGCAAACTGGAGGGACACTTTGTTTTGTGTCATGGCTCCAAATCCTCCACCTCCCCAAGAGTATCCAGTTGCTTGCGGGTAGACATACTCTAAGATCCCACCAGCCATTGTTACACATGTTTTTGCTAGAATACTATTGACAGAATTTTACTTGTGACCTTGAAATGCAGAGAAATACTGATGGAATACTCAGAGCATGTTCAGAGCTTAGGACAAATTCTTTTTGGGTTGCTGTCTGAGGCCCTTGGTCTCAACCCTTCTCACCTCACTGATATGGGTTGCATGGAAGGGCATGGCTTTGTTTGTCACTACTACCCAGCTTGCCCTGAACCTGACCGGACTTTAGGACATGGCAGACACTGTGATCCTGACTTCCTCACAATCCTTTTACAAGATCAGATTGGAGGCCTTCAAGTTCTTCATGAAGACCACTGGATTGATATCCCTCCACTGGAAGGAGCTGTCATAGTTAATATTGGCGACCTCTTACAGGTATATGTATACAAAGTATTAACAACTCTCATATTTCCCACTTCTTTCATGAATATCAGAGGAGGTTTTGAAAAAATGTAGTGCAAAATCATGGAGAAAAATCTTGAACAACAGGAGGATATAATTTTAGTTACTGTTTCAATGCAGCTTATCTCCAATGACAGGTTCAGAAGCGTTGAGCACAGAGTTTTGGCTAAATGTGAAGGACTAAGAATATCAGTGGCATGCTTATTCACAACCCATTTTCAACCATCCAACAAGTTTTATGGTCCCATAAAGGAATTGTTATCAGCAGAGAGTCCACCTTTGTACAAGGAAACCTTGATAAAGGATTATCTCAACTCCTTCTGCTCCATGGGACTTGAAAACGATTCTGCACTTGATTTTTTGAGATTGTAATGGTGAAAAGAATAAATCCATTCATATTGTACTACAGATAAGAAGAAAAAAGAATAAACACACAGATTGTAGAATCTGAAGATCTCTCAGGCAATTCTATTCTGTTCCACTGTTAACTAGTTAATATCAGTTTAATCAATGAAAGGATTCACAACTTGGGTTTGAAATGTTAAATCCTACTCCATCACTGGACTGAAGAAAATGTTAAATCTCATCTCTGATGCATAGCCCGGATATTGTACAAGTCTCAATGTACTGTAAAGCAATATATCTACACAGTTGGCTAAGGCCAGGTTCGGTTCCAGATCAATACTTGCATCTGATGTTGCTTTATGTTTCAAGGGTCAAATGTTCTCTTCATTGGGTTCAGTCTTCTCTGCCAGGCATTTTGTTGCAGTAATAGTAGTAACTGTGCTCATTTCACTGAAAAAAATGAAAATAAAAAAATGTCATTTTCTAGTAATTTCATATTACATCTGGACAGCTCAGAATTTAGACCGCTCAAAGAAGTTCAATCTTCCATTGGTTCAATGCTTTTTTTTTTTTGCCTTTTTGTAAAAAGACAAAATATCCACATACGGCATTGAGTAGGTGAAGATTCGAATACGGGACTTTCTATTGTAATCATTTTTACTTAAAAACTTAGTGAAACCTTACACCATTGAGCTAATCCTTTGAATTATTTGTTCAGTGCTTTTAGAAATATAAGTCTCACATGCGAATGATGTGATAAAAGAAAGAAATTAAGTGATTGTGTCCCACCCCGAGATAATGAAATATACCTAACAAGCAATGAAATATTAACCATTCCTTTATGAAGTTCTACACGATTGAAGTGAGTCATTCTACTATTGTTGGTCAAAATCTTATAATTCTTTGGACTCTATGCAATGTTAAGACCGATGAACAACCATAATTTCTTATCCTTTCTGCTTAATCAGCGGATTCCTTAATTTGTTGTTCAATCCAACAATTTTTTTTCCTTCTTCCTTGTAGCCAGGATTTCATTGATCATTTAGGAAGAAGTTTTGCATATACCTTTGGCAGAAATGGAAGTGGAATCTAATCTGCAGAAAGTTTTACCTGCAGAAGAACAGGAATATGATAGAGCAAAAGAGCTGAAGGCCTTTGATGACACAAAAGCTGGTGTTAAGGGACTTGTTGATGCTGGTGTAGTAAAAATTCCTCGTATGTTTCTCATGCAACCAGAAGATGTACTCCCTGCAAAGCCAGATCATGATTTAGATACTGTTCAGATTCCAATCATAGACCTAACAGATATCCATTTAGATTCCACTGTACATACAGAGGTTATTGAAAAGATTAGATATGCATCCGAGAAATGGGGGTTTTTCCAGGTCATAAACCATGGGATTCCACTTGATATCCTCAACGAGATGATTGAAGGTGCTCGTAGATTTCATGAGCAACCAAATGAGGTGAAGATGGAGTTCTACTCACGGGAGCGCGGGAAGAAAGTGATATTTTACAGCAGCAACTTTGATCTCTATAAAGCAAAAGCTGCTACTTGGAGGGACAGTTTATATTGTGCCATGGCTCCAAATCCTCCAACCTTCGAAGAGTATCCAGCAGCTTGCAGGTAGGAATCTTCTAAGATAATACCCACCATAGTTACCGTATATATTTGTCAGAAAACTACTCTGAGAGTTTTGCTGCTATCCTTGAATTTCAGAAAGATATTGATGGAGTACTCAAAGCATGTTCAGAGCTTAGGTCAGACTCTTTTCAGCTTACTGTCTGAGGCTCTTGGTCTCAACCCTGCTTACCTCACAGATTTTGGGTGCACTGAAGGGTATGCTTTGTTTTGTCACTACTATCCGGCTTGCCCTGAACCTGAGCGGACTCTTGGACAGACCAGACACTGTGATCCTGACTTCCTCACGATCCTCTTACAAGATCGAATCGGAGGCCTCCAAATTCTTCATGACAATCACTGGATTGATGTCCCTCCACTGGAAGGAGCTCTTGTAGTTAACATTGGCGACCTCTTACAGGTACGCTCAAGTATACAAACACAAATCCATTGAATCTATCTACTTTGGTCCTTTCTGAATTCTGAAATAAACAAGTACTTTGATAAACATCCCTTGGTAAGAACTTAGAGAAACAGTCAACTACTCTAATTAAAGTCACTGTTTAATGCAGCTAATCTCTAATGACAAGTTCAGAAGCGTTGAGCATAGAGTGTTGGTCAGAAATGTAGGTCCAAGAATATCAGTAGCATGCCTGTTCGCCAATCTGTATCAACCATGTAACAAGCTCTATGGCCCCATAAAGGAATTGTTATCAGCAGATAGTCCACCTTTATACAAGGAAACCTTGATAAAGGATTATCTCAAAGCCAAGATAATTGACTTCAATTCTGCACTTGCTTCTTTAAGATTGTAATAGTGTTGAGATGAAATAAACCTGTATTGTACTACAGGAAGAAATATTTAGATGGCAAATTCCCTTCCGAATAATGGTTTATGGTTTGTTAAGACTAATGAACAAATATAGGAGCACTGGTGGACAGAGCAACCAGCTTGGAGTAGGGATTCAGTAAAAGGCAATAATTGTCCCACATTCCCTCCCCAGTGTATGCTATGTAACAAGTTTTCCATAAATAAATCGACAATGAGAGATTCTGTTTGAATGTTAATGATGATTCAAATCTTCATATAATGGAGCTAAGCTGGGTTTTATGAAATTGTGGTTATTCCTCTAACATGCTTTTCTCTGCAACTGAGAGTGTAAAAGGGAATTTCATATTCTCAGTACTTTTAACCCAAAAAAAAATGAACATAAAAGGGGATATATGCACATGAAGAAACCAAACTGCTAAATGCTTGAATAAGTCTGATAAAAGTATTACTTAGAAACCACGAGAACTCACCAGTTACCATTCAGGCCAAATGGAAGCTTCTGTGATCAAGTGGCTGCAATTCATTCAATTTCGTATATCGTAGTTTAACCTGCTTTTGAACAACTGTATCCTTGAATTTACAACATACGGCACACACAAACAAGAACAAGAACAAAGTTGATTATCAATGTCTGGTTCTCTGTGTTTATAAATGTTTATCAATGGCAATACGGAAGAGAAACATTCAAACTCCCACAGCTACAGAAAAAAAATTTAGGTTCTTGTGCACTTTTCTCTTAATAGAGGACACGATCAATTAAAACATGAAAAAACCCAATATGGAAATCCTTCGCTCCACTGTCTTGAAAGCTCTCCCAGAGAATTTGAATAAGTATCAAGTAGTTTACAACTATATCTCGGATCCTTTATCTAAATACTTGATGGCAACTGGTAAAATATTATATCCTGTGGTGTGCAAGCAGATAGTTAAAATTTCCATTTATTTGAAGTATATAACAGTCACGATAAAACAGCCGAGAACCCTTTCACCATACACAGCCACAGTGGATCAGTAAATCTTACAATCTGCCAACATGGATTCATACAATCTGACAGATTATGAGATAAAGCACCATACAAGGAAACTTTGCATTGCTTGAAATGTTCCTCCTAATCCCAAAATGTGCCTTCTCTAATTCCAGTGTATCACATGATATCATCAAGCTCCAAATATTACTCCATAAGTTTAAGAGGAAGATAATGCAGTTAATATACTTTGAATTTTAGGCACCTTTATAACACATTTAAATATTTTGTATGCATATCAGATACTGCTAATTGAAAGGGTGATATCTGTAGTTGAATCATTTTATGTATTACATGCTACAAATAAAACAAAATGTGAACTTCCTCTTGCTAACAATGGAGCAGAGTACAATAATAAGTTCGTTAGCTCAAATCGAAGCCATCATTTCGCAACAGAATGAATGCACAGATCTAGCTACACGGCATTGAATTAAAGCCCATACGACTGCATTCAAGCACCATTGTTAAAGTTCTAGATGGTCTGCAGTAACCTCCATTGGCAATCAAGATTAATACACCATCACTCCATTCCAATTTTGTCATTCCCAATATTCATCACTCAATTGATCATCAGTTTCTTCTCTTGTTGGTCTAACCACCAATGCCACAGTTCCTAGACTCTGCTCCACGCCCATTTCTTTCAATGCTGATCCTTCATCAACCTTCAACCCACCATCATTATTGTCACCAAGTAAAACGCATCATCCAATTCCACCTCCTTCATATGCCTATCAGTAACCACCAAAATAGCTTCTTCCTTATACCACCTATTTACCTTCCATGGTAAAACTCTCGCATCCCCAAAAGCTACTACAACTTCCCCATTCCTAAACTCCGCAACCGGTTCCCAACCTGCCAAAACCACCCACCTCTTCCACCCATTCTCAGCCTCCATTACACCACAATCCCCTTCACCTCTACATTCCAGAGGTGCTTTCAAAATCTCTCTATCCACCTCATCAGCCTTACAAACCAACAAAACCACAATATTACTAGCCTCAGCAACTTCGCCAAAGTTTATCCTAACAACTGAAATATCTTGATAAACCAAGCAGAATATACTTTTTACCTGTGCTGAAGACTGAAATGCATGGATTTTTCTTTGGGCTTCATTTCAGAAACAACCATCTCACGGGGAAGTGTTGCGAGGGATACAGGCCCATGGGATAAAACTAAGGTTGGTTTTTTAGGCCTGTTAAGATTCGAATACCCCATTGCTTGTTGGATAAAAGAAGGAAGTTTGGTGAGACTATATGAATCGTACATGTACAATCGAATCAGACATTGAAATCTTGCTTTAGACCCGTGACACTTTCTTGTCGGTTATGTTAGGCTTACTCATTGTCCCGTTGACTTGGTGGGTGGACTTAACTTTCGTTTCTCTTCTTACTTTCATGCTTTCTTTGAATCTCGTGATGAATAGTTTTTTTGTTGGAAATTTACATCAATATTGAGCTATGACTATGACATTTTTGCACCGACACATGATTGTAAGAATCTTCTCTATCGACTCTGCCAACTTTTGGTTCAACTTTCTACGCGTTATTTGTTGACTATATTTCAAGCTGGAAATCCTAGTTTTCTAAGTTCCTAGTGCTTATTGTAGTATAAATTGGCCAATATCGATTTGTAGTTTATTTATTATTTTTTGATATTTTAAATATCATTATTATAATTTTATTTGTATAATTAAAAAATTCAATTCACAATGTAAAAGATAATTATCTTTTATATATATATATATAAAACAAATTACTCTCTTGAGACAACCAAATTAAATTAGTAGATCATCTAAGCAGTTTTATTTTTTTGTATATATCACAAGTATTTTTATCCGTTTTAACGGTCTGAGACTAATACTGTTTGAAATTTAGTCACAGTTAAAGCTCTTTTCCCCTTTTCAAAAATGTATTTAGTGGGAGTCGTAAGCAATTTTAATTTTAGGTACATGAGATTTTCATAATTCCTTTATTTCACTAGTAATTGGTTTATTAAGATATTTTGCTTACTCCTTACTAATCCTTTTGATTTCAAAAATATATAAATAAAAAATTTTGTGTTAATTTCTTTCATAGAACACATACAACTTCATGTTTAAGTAAATCAAACGACAAAACTTATTTAACAAATGTTACTCTTCTTTAAAAAGAATTAAATTTAATATTCGAATTCCTCTTTCTTTTATACCTCTCTATCAATCAAAAAATAATAAGCAAATCAAACCGCCAAATATTTATCATATACCTGGAAATTTCCGAATGGTAGGGGAACTTAAACAATATGTACTTGGTGGACTTGACTTCACCTGCTTAATTTGTCACTTTCTTTTTTATTTTCTTCTACACATTGTTGAATTTTTAAACTAGTGAAGTTAGAAAAAGTATAACAAATTTGTTAAGCTAAGGGTGTGTTTTTAATATATATTGATTAGTATAAGAAAACAACAATTACAGCAAAGCATTGCATCTCTTTTTACAAATGAACGAATAAAATCAAATAAGTAAACAAATCAATCAAAAAAATCAACGTATAATTGAATAAATTTAACATAAAATTAAATCAAACTTACAAATAATATAATTAGAGCTTGGAACTTTAAAAAATGATTTTGTTATTCACGGAAGACAAACTGAAAATTTACAAAAGTTTAAACGTTTGATGACTTTCATAGATCACATATATGCATGGTTAAACTGACTTTTTTTCGTGGAAAATTCAAGTTAAATTTTCTCTGTCGACTCTGCCATCTCTTGGTTCAACTTTCTACAGGTTATTTGTTTACTATATTTCAAGTTGGAAATCCTAGTTTACTAGAGTTCCTAGTGCTTACTTTTGATAAACGATGGCAGTTTTAGCAGTATAAATAGGCCAATCGATATACAGTTCAAGTAGTACGTAGGAGAAAATGAGAGCTGTTACAATATTTCTCATCGGGTTTGTTGTTATTTCAGCTACTTGCATCACAAACTGTGAAGGAAATTCCAGTGTGCTTTGCATTGAGAGTGAGAGACAAGCCCTTTTAAAGTTCAAGCAGGATATCATTGATCGTTCAAACAGGCTACTTTCTTGGGCTGATGGTGGGGATTGTTGCAACTGGGTTGGAGTTTCCTGCAACAACTTAACAGGTCATGTCTTCAAGCTGGACTTGAGGCCTCCTTCGAGTCCTGATTATGCATCAGATGCTGAAATTGGAGTTTATTGGCGCTCAATGCTGAGAGGAAAAATAAACCCCTCTTTGCTCTTGTTGAAGCATCTAATTCACCTAGACCTTAGTTACAACAACTTTGGTGGTATCCAGATTCCGGAATTCCTTGGATCAATGGAGAGTTTAACATATCTTGACCTCTCAGGAGCAAAATTTGGAGGAGCCCTGCCTCACCAACTTGGGAATCTCTCAAAGCTGCAGCATCTTAACCTTGGAGATAACAGTAACAAGTTGGTTGAAGCTAGAAATCTTCAATGGCTTTCTGGTCTTTCTTCCTTACAATATCTTGATTTGAGTGGAGTGGACCTTAGCAAAGCAACTGATTGGCTGCAGGTAACCAACAAACTTCCTTCTTTGATAGAGTTGCATTTGTCAACTTGCTTTCTTGATAGTGATCCTTCACCAATCAGTCTTTCTTATACATCTCTTTCCGTACTTGATCTTTCTAACAACTACATATCCCTTTCGGTTCCCAAGTGGATTTTCAGTCTTCATAGTCTTGTTTCCCTTGATCTGAGTGGAAATGCTGTTGAAGGTGCTATTCCAAATGGTTTTCTAAACATGTCATCTCTCAAATTTCTTGATCTTTCCATAAACTTATTCAATTCATCAATACCTGGTTGGTTGTACAGTTTGAACCAGCTTGAATTTCTCAGTCTTAGAGGTAACCTTCTGCAAGGCAAAATTTCGAGTGCTATTGGAAACTTGAGTTCCATCGTTAGCCTTGATTTTTCAGGAAATCAGCTTGAAGGAACATTACACTCTTCTTTAGAAAATCTTTTCAACTTGAGGCAACTTGATTTGTCAAATAATAAATTTGATCAGGATATATCAGAAATTTTGCACAGCTTGTCTACATGCTGTTCAGATGAATTGAAGTCAGTGAATGTGGCAAATAACAATATTTCAGGCCATTTAACTGATCAACTTGGAAAATTTAAAAGTCTATCTTACCTGTCTCTGTCCCAAAATTCCATTTCTGGTCTCATTCCAATCTCCTTAGGAAATCTATCATCTCTAAAATATTTTGATGTCTCAAACAATCAGTTAGATGGTAATCTTCCTCAAACTCTTGCAAAAACAATGAGTCTGGAATATGTTAACATTGCTTATAATCTGTTGGAAGGTTCTGTATCAGAAGAGTTCTTTACTAATCTCACTAGATTGAGAGTTTTGAAGGCATCTCAAAACAAGTTGAAATTTGAAGCAAACTCAAACTGGGTTCCTCCTTTTCAATGCCAAACTATTGAATTGAGTTACTGGTTTCTGGGCCCAAAGTTTCCAACATGGCTTCAGTTTCAGAAGAACTTGTCTACTTTAGACATATCCAGTGCAGGAATTTCAGGTGTTGTTCCGTCTTGGTTTTGGAACTTCACTTCTAAACTTGTGTCTCTGAATATTTCTCATAATCAACTTGACGGGGAGATCCCATTTCTGTCAGTGCATAAACTGGTTGATTTGAGATCCAACAGGTTCACAGGTCCATTGCCACGGGTGCTCCCTGATGTGGCAACATTGTTTTTCTCTAACAATTCTTTCTCAGGTTCTCTTTCACATTTCTTATGTGACTATGAATTGGGTGAACCAAAGTTGTTTCTTCTTCAACTTGAAACAAATCTTCTGTCAGGAGAAATTCCGGATTGTTGGCTGAAATGGCAAGGCATCCGAGTTCTAAATATGGGAAACAATAATCTGACGGGGAAGATCCCAGACTCTTTGGGATACTTGGGTTTTATGTTTCTAAATCTTAGAAACAATAAGCTGTCCGGAGAGCTACCATTGACCCTGCAAAACAATACTGATTTGTTCATGCTTGATATTGGTGAAAACCGATTCAGCGGAAGCATCCCAAAGTGGATTGGTGAAAGTCTCCCAAATCTTGTGATTCTTAGTCTGCGTTCAAACTCTTTCGATGGCCATATTCCTGAGGAACTTTGTCAGCTTGGGTCTCTTCAAATCTTAGACCTTGGGGATAACAAAATCTCAGGGGCAATACCAAAATGCTTTGAGAAATTAAGTGCCATGGCCACAAAACCAAATGATACCGATGCTGTCATTGACTACTTCGTTGATGGGGAATTCATAAGGAGTGAATTATTGGTGATGAAAGGAAGAGTGGACGAATACAGCACCATACTATCACTTGTTACCACCATGGACCTGTCAAACAACAATCTCATTGGAAAAATCCCCAAGGAACTAGCCAGTCTTGCAGGGCTGCAATCGTTAAATTTATCAGGAAATTCCTTGACAGGAAAGATACCTGACCACATTGGCAACATGAGATTACTAGAATCTCTAGATTTTTCCAGGAACCATTTGCTTGGTTTAATCCCTGCAAGCTTCTCCAACTTGAATTTCTTGAGTCACCTGAACTTGTCTTACAACAATTTGACAGGAAGAATCCCATCAAGTACCCAACTCCAAAGTTTTGACAAGTTCTCTTACATTGGCAATCAACTTTGTGGACCTCCAATAACTGAAAACTGTAGCACAAAAGCTGTAACACCGCCTGATTTCGTTACAAATGAAGCTGAGGGATGGTTTGAAAAATACTGGATTTATGAAAGTGTGGTGATTGGGTTTGTGGTGGGGTTCTGGGGTGTAGTAGCTCCTTTGTTTTTCATCAAATCTTGGAGGTTAGCTTACTATGAAAAGGTGGAAGGCATTGGTCGCAAGCTTTCTTCCTTAAGAGGTAGATAGAATATTTAGATAAGGTTTTAAACAGGAATTTATTTTCTCAAGTTTTCGAATAAAATTTGGATATAAATTTGGGTTTTTTTCATTGAACTGTTGAATTTATTTTCTCTGTTTAAAAGACCATGCTACGAAATGTTTCACACCTTAGTTATATATTATAAGTTTTTCGCTATCATTCCAAAATAAAGTCTAAAATGTACTTCAATCTTTTCATTTTTGTTGTAAATCTTGACTCCATATATATATATATATATATATATATATATATATATATATATATATATATATATATATATATATATTTATATATATATATATCTTTTCAGGAATTATCATTTTAGTCTCGGACACAAGAAATTGTCCCTAAAAGCTTTACTTTTACTGACAAAATTTCTTTAATTGCCAAATATATTTTTCATATTTACTAAATATAATTAACTCATCGAAATTCTTGTAGTGCGTGTAGATATATAGAAACATCAAATTGGTTTTATTTTTTCTTTTGATTAATTTCTTACAAAATTTTCAACTAGGTAGAACATGCCTCCCTAATCAAAGAAAAGGCTAAATTTTGATTCATTTGAAGCTAATTCCTCCTTTGAGACAGCCAAATTGAATTATGTTGATCATCTAAGCAGTATTAATTTTAGGTACCCTTGGTTCACTAGCGATTGGTTTATTAAAATATTTTACTTACTCCTGACTAGTCCTTTTGATTTCAAAAATAAATAAAAAAAGTAATTGTGTTAACTACGAAAGATAAACAGAAAATTTGCAAAAAAAAACATTTGATGACTTTCATAGATCTCATACTACAACTTCATTTTTATATTATTTTCAATAACTTGCTTAAATTTAGCCAGACACATACAGAGAAATTTGATTAAAGAAAAAAGAAAAAGAAAATAAGTACAGCTATTATAATTTATACTCTAAAAGGCTAAAGAGTAATAATTGAATTAAGTATTAATATCCAGTAAAATATGTTTCTCTAAAAAGATTATTTGCTTATTTTTAACCATACCATATAATAAGCAAATCAAATCACCAATAAATTTCTGGACTGCAGTACAACTTAAACAAAACATACTTAGTGGACTTGACTTGCTTTGTCACTTTCTTTTTTGTTTCCTTCTGCACATCGTTGAACTTTTAAGCTACTCAAGTTAGAAAAAGAGGACACTAGGGTTGAACTTTCAACGGACTATAAATGCTTTTTGTGGAAAATTCCAGCTGGATATTGGAGGTCTTGAAAGAAAGTCGTGCTTGATGTGATGGCAATTATTTTTGTTCAACTTTATATACTGGGTGTTGGTAGCAATGAGCGGTATGCAACCATGAGAGCGGTTACAATTTCCTTGTTTCTTCTTGTCATTGCAGCCAACGGTATTAGCTTTTGTGATGGGAATTCCGATCTGCTTTGCATTGAAAGTGAGAGACAAGCCCTTTTAAAGTTGAAGCAAGATCTCATTGATCCTTTCAACCGGCTATCTTCTTGGGTTGAAGGTGGGGATTGCTGTAAATGGACTGGTGTCGTCTGCCATAATTTAACTGGGCACGTCAGCGAACTGCACTTGGCTTCTGTTTCAAATTTTCCTGATAATGGTGCATCAGATGCTGAATGGGAAGCATACCATCGGTCACAGTTAGGAGGCAAAATAAATCCTTCTCTGCTCGATTTGAAGCATCTCAGTTTCCTAGACCTGAGCAGCAACAATTTTAGCAGCATACCGATCCCTCAATTCATCGGTTCTCTAGGGAGTTTAACATATCTTAACCTCTCTCGAGCACGATTCCAGGGAGCAATTCCTCATGATCTTGGAAATCTGTCAATGTTGCATTATCTTGATCTTCGAGGTAATGATTGGTTGAATGAAGCTAAAAATCTTCAATGGGTTTCTGGCCTTTCTTCTCTGCAGTACCTTGATCTGAGTTTTGTGAATCTTGGAAAAGCAACGGATTGGCTACAGGTAACAAACAAACTTCCTTTTTTGTTAGAGTTGCACTTGTCAAATTGCCAATTAGAAGATGTTCCATCTGCGATCGGTGTTAATTCTACAAGCCAACTAGCTGTTCTTGATCTTTCTTGGAACAACTTATATTCAGCAACTACCTGGATGTTTAGTTTTCCTGGTATTGTGTCCATTGATCTTACTTCAAATTTTTTGCAAGGTGCAATTCCCGATCATTTTCGGAACATCTCGTTTCTTGAAGTTCTTGATCTTAGTTTAAACTGGTTCAATTCATCGATACCCAATTCTTTGTATAGTTTAAACCATCTTCAATTCCTTGGTCTAGGATCTAACAAATTCCAAAGTAAAATTTTGAGTGCCATTGGAAACTTGAGCTCTGTTATTCATCTGGATCTTTCGAATAACATGCTGGAAGGAAGAGTATCAGCCTCTTTGGAACATCTATGCAATTTGAAGGAGATTGATTTGTCATCTAATAAAATTGACCAAGAAGTATCAGAAATCCTACGGAGTTTGTCTAGATGTAGTTTGGATGGGTTAGAGTCATTGAATATGGCTAATAACCAACTTTCTGGTCATTTAACTGATCAACTTGGGCAATTTAAGAATCTAGCATACATTTCTCTTTATCAAAACTCCATTTCTGGTCCCATTCCATTCTCGATAGGAGAGTTGTCATTTTTGAAGTTATTTGATGTTTCAGAAAACCAATTAAATGGTACTTTTCCTCAAAGTTTTGGACAACTGAAAAATTTAGAAAAACTAAGTTTTGGGCATAATCTATTGGAAGGAGTTGTATCAGAATTGCACTTTTCTAATCTCAAGAGATTGAGAATTTTGAAGGCATCTGAAAATTTGTTGAGATTTGAACCAAACCCAAGTTGGATTCCTCCATTTCATTGTAGAAGTATTGAATTGGGTTCTTGGCATCTTGGTCCACAGTTTCCCCGGTGGTTAAAATTCCAAAACAATTTGTCTCGTTTAGATATCTCCCGTGCAGGAATTTCAGATGTAATTCCCAATTGGTTTTGGAACTTTTCTACTCAATTACAATATGTAAATCTTTCCCATAATCAACTTATTGGAGGGATTTCATATTTGCCCATAAAAACTGTAGTTGACTTGAGTTGGAACCAATTCACAGGTCCGTTGCCACGAGTGTTGCCAACTTTAAAATCTTTGTTTTTGTCTAAAAATTTATTTTCAGGACCCCTTTCTCAGTTTGTTTGTAATTCGCCTAGTCAAGAGATGGTTATTCTTCAAATTGACACAAATCTTCTATCAGGAGAAATTCCAGATTGTTGGAAACCTTGGACAAGTCTGTGGGTCTTAAGTTTGGCAAACAACAATTTGATAGGGAAAATTCCTCATTCTTTGGAAAATACAGATCTTATGTTGCTAAACCTTCGAAACAATAGCCTGTTTGGAGAACAACCGTCAACATTGCAAAATTGTACGGGTTTGATTATTCTTGATCTTAGCGAAAATAAATTCAGTGGAAGTATACCAGCATGGATTGGTGACAAGCTTTCAATGCTTTTGGTTTTAAGCCTCCGTTCAAATAATTTTCATAGCCACATTCCTGAAAAATTTTGTGCTCTTAATTCTCTTCAGAATTTGGACCTTGCTCATAACAACATTTCAGGAGCTATTCCAAAATGTTTTAGTAATATAAGTATAATGGCAGAAAAAAAGAAAATTGGTAGCTCACAAGTTTCCATTGGGATACGCAATAGTAATGACTTTATTTTGGGTGCATTGTTGGCGATGAAAGGAAGAGTAGATGTATACAGTACCATACTAGGACTTGTTACCAGCATTGATCTTTCGGCTAACAGTCTCACAGGAGAGATTTCTGAAGAACTTGGTAAACTCAAGGTGCTACGAGCATTGAATTTGTCAGGAAATCTCTTAACAGGAAAGATACCAGAGAAGATTGGCAACATGGAATTGTTGGAATCTCTTGACTTGTCAATGAATCGACTCTATGGAGATATCCCTTCAAGTCTCTCCAATTTGAGTTTCTTGAATCACTTGAACTTGTCGTACAACAACTTAACAGGACAAATCCCATCAGGCACCCAGCTCCAAAGCTTTGACAATTTTTCCTATATTGGCAATCATCTTTGTGGACCTCCAGTTACTAAAAGTTGCAGCACAAATGGCGAAAAACCAGATGTTACAAATGGAGGTAGCAGTGAAGCAAGGAACGGGTCTAAGGTGAATTGGCTTTATGTGAGCATAGTGCTTGGATTTGTGATGGGGTTTTGGGGAGTAGTGGCTCCCTTGTTTCTCATCAGGTCTTGGAGGATTGCTTACTATAAAAAATTGGAGCATATTGGTGATAAGCTATATGTGTTTTGGGCTACTTCTGGTATGTAATTTGATAAACAAGCATGGTATGTATAATTAAAATTTAAGGGTATTCCTTCTTTTCTTTCTTTTGTATTTCTAAAATATTTTGTGTGGCTTTTATATGATTGGAGATCATTTAAATGATAGATTTGGAAGCTTATTTCTATGTCTTTGGTGGTGTAACTAGATTTCATGTTCTTTCCTTAATCCATGAATGTAAGGCCTCAGTTCACTAAGCAGGGTCACCTTACTCACCTGTACTATCCGCTTTGGGTCTAGATCACTAAGCAAGACCCTCACGGTTTTCTTTTGCGTCCAGAGGGGTTCGAGCACCTGATCTCATTCAAGTGTCAAACCACTCCTAACCATTAGGCAAATGAGATCAAGTGCTCGGACCTCTCTGGATGCGAAAGAAAACTGTGAGGGTCTTGCTCAGTGGTCTGGGCCCAAAGCGGACAGTACAGGTGAGTAAGGTGATCTTACTTAGTGAACTGAGGCCTTACAATGAATTAGCTTTTGGAAGAATAAATGACGTTTCAAGTTATATAATTTATTGAAATAAGATGAATATTGTTTTCTAAGGTTCCATTATTGAGAAATTCTTAAAGTGGGCCTACATATATAAATTAATTGTACATTACAGGCTATCTAATGTGCTTAGTCCATTTAAAAGTGATCAAATAAATTTTAACTTATTGGACTTTAGGACATCTCAATTAGCATGAATTTTGCAATTTGTAGAAACCTAATATTTTATTTTATTTTCATAATGGGTCAAAATAAAATAAAATATACTTCAAGTATAAATAAGTTATAGTCCACAGTCTAAATATAATGTAATTCTCATTCTCAAATACCATCATTGAGTGAGATACAGATTCTCTTAAAAAGTTTAGACGTGGAAGACTCTAACCCCAAAAAATTAATTTCAATGTATTCAGGTACGCTTCCGTATTACTTTTTTCTTGATGATTGAACATGAAATACTGTGTGTTTGTTTGTATGAATTTTCTACAAGTGGTATCAAGAGCGTGTTCATGTTTGATCATTGAGAATTAAAAATTTTTCTTTGAATCCTTAGGGCTTTTATTCCCTATAAAATAAAGATTAAAATCATGTAAACAATTTTATGAATTTTGTTTCATGATTCAAGTAATTTATTCTTTAAATTTTTTAAATCTCGAATTAAATATTTAACCAAAACAATTATATTTTTCATGTTTTAATTCAAATTGATGAATGATAATTGTTTGTAAGGACCCGAGTAGCACGTTGCTTCCCACTGGGATTCAAGAGGTGGCTCCCTCGATGACCTTACAGTGTGAGGTTGGCGGTCACCCAAACATTCACTCAATGTATTGTCCGCTTTGGGCGATCACCAACCTCACAGCTTTACCCCAAGGCGCCCAAAGTACCTTACGAGACATTCATCACCTTGAGAGCGTTTTCACTAAGGTTCGATCCCAGAACCCTTAAGTACATGACTCTTACACTCATTATACCCTTTCCAAATGGTATAATGAGTGTAAGAGTCAGGTATTTAAGGGTCCTGACATCGAACCTTAGTGAAAACGCACTCAAGGTGATGAATGTCTCGTAAGATACTTTGGGCACCTTGGGGTAAAGCCGTGAGGGTGGCGATCGCCCAAAGCGGACAATACGTTGAGTGAGTGTTTGGGCGACCGCCAACCTCACACTGTAAGGTCACCGAGGGAGCCACCTCTTGAATCCTAGTGGGGAGCAACGTGCTACTCGGGTCCTTACAAGATTTGACCAAATACATGATCCAACTTTTATGGTTTAAGAACTAAACTATATGTGGACCTTGTGAATTTAAATTGCTTCATACTGTTGTGGATTAATGGAACAAGTTGTAGAAGGTTTTCATTTCTGAAACTATACGTTGTCGGATTTTAATGAAATGCATAATGTAAAAGTTACTGGTTTTCTGTATATGTGAACTTTTAGAAAGGAATTATCAATTGATGTGTCTTGAATGAATTTAAAATATAGTGTTGAAATTTAACTTATATTGAAATAATTAAGGAGATTTAGGGAATTTAAGGAGTTGTGATGGATATTAAATGATCATTAACCTAATTATATTTAATGAAAATGAGTAAGAAGTCTTGGAGTTGATTAGAATTGGTATTGAAAATTTTGGAGTACTCTCAATATCGATATTTGTGGATATTATCTTAATTGATGTTGTTCTTAGATTGTACTTATGGTCAAATGGAAATTATGATGCAAATGAAGATTTTGGCAGTGTTAATGTGGGTTGTATTTAAGTGAGTACTACCTAACTCGATGGTAAGAATGGTTATTCACGTTCTTTTGGAAACATGATCATTATACGACTATGATATTAAGGTTTAAGAATTGTCTTAATGGGTTTTGACTTAAATATCATAGTGATGGTAATAACATAAGTGTAAATGAGGGCATTCGCTCATCTTGGTGCATTTTATGAAATTGGAAAGTAATTCCTTAATAATGCAAGTTAAAATCTTATGCTATTAGTTTGAGATGCGATCATTATGTTTGTATCTACAGTGCAAAGAACTTTTAATGGCCATTGTGATTAAATTTTGACTATAATATTCAATTGAGACAAAATATGAGTCTCGTTGGGTGTTGCTAATAGAGAATATTGCTTATTATGGTTGAAGAAACATATGTTGTAACCATTATAAAGAAAGTAAGGATGTGAATGTTGAAAGATTTATTAAAGTAGATTTTGAATGAACACTTTACAAGATTTTATTTTGCAAAGGATACATTGTTGAGCTATAAGTACGAAGGATGATTGTTATTGTGAAACTGAGATTAAATATTGAGGATAACTTGGTATTTTGGTATCTCGAGTATAGATTCAGTTTAAAAAAAAATGAAGAAGAGAAAGGAATTTCTTATGATACATGAATTCTAAGTTTAACTTGTAGTTAAGGATAATATATTTGTAACATCCCAAAGCTACTGTCTAACATGATACTTACTCATAACTTACCGGTTGGGCTGTCTGTGATGCTTAACAACTTCTACTACATTCTTATGTAAATATGAATTATTAAAGTCTATTCCTTAAGATGTATCTACATTCCCATCTATTTAAAGTAGTACTGTACAACTTTGCTGAATATATAAAAGAGTCTAACATACATTCGATATCAAATCTAAAAAAGGTAAGTCTTTTAGCCCCAAATCAGTTATCTGTGGTGTGAAAAAATAAGGAGTGAGCGACAATGTGCTCAGTAAGGAAGGTGTATGCTGCTTTATAAAAATAAAAGCTATATTTTCAAAACTATATAATTATCCTAACGATCAAACTCATTAGGAAACAATAAATATAGTAAACATGAAATAGGATTTACCAGATCCTTTCATAAATCGTTTAATTGAGACTAGGCAACAATTTAAATCATGCAAAGAACACAAGTCATCCGCTTTTGGGGTGCACCCGTAGGCCATCGCCCCTCACGGCTATCTCATCTAGATGTATGGCCATAATCTGTAGGTGGTCCTCGGGTCCACTTGCCAAGTGACCTCGAGACCGCTGAAGACTTGGCAGGTCCATCAGTCCTGTGACGCCCTAGGGTGCAGTCGTTGGTCTATTTGACCCGAGCCATCGCCCTAGATGGGTCACGCAAAGTATATAAATGATAATGCATGAATTCATGGCCTAATGTCTCAAAATCAAAGTTATTTTATATATCATTTTCATAAAATGATTTGATTTCCAAAAGGGCTTATACAACCATAAAACAGCCCGTAACTTCAACATTTTCCGTGTGAGAAGGTACGGTTTAGACTGGCTCGCCCATGGCTAGTTCGCCCATAGTAAGCTTGCCAAAACTCAACTCGCCCAATGGTCAACTCGCCCCAAAAAGATTTCATATTTTTATTTTTGAAATATTTAAAATAATTCATTTTTTTTCGTTTAGGAAATTACACTTTAAAACCGTTCGCCAGGGTCAGCTCGCCCTTCACGGCTCGCCCCTGACTAACTCGATAAAACAGCGAATTAGTAATCGCCCGCCACTTAGCTTTTCAAAACAAAAGTATGGCTGGCTAATAACAGTTCGCCCGCCTTATATTTAAAACAAGGGTCGCCCGCCCAAACACATTAAAAAGGGTTCGCCCGACTATGGCTTACCCGAATTTCTCCTTAAAACAAGGGCACTCGCCCAGTTCCCACAAAAGAGAGCTTGCCATTTGGCTCGCTCGAAACAAAGCTACTCGCCCGCCCTAATCAATTCGCCCAACAAAACAACATGTGGCGGCTTGTAGCTCGCCCGAGATCAAACAGTTTATCAACCAATGCATGTCAGAAAATAAAACAATTTATAATATTTTCTTAATATTTGTACTCCACAGGACATGCATTTGCATCACATACTACGTCCTTACCTCGTCTGAAGAAGCCTTGCTTCTCGTTCGCCTTTCTTAATTCCCGTCTGCACAATTACATTAAAACTATTAATATTCCTTTTTCGAATATTTTCTAAACTATTTATATTTTCCTAATATTTGGGACATTTGGCGAGACTGAGTTCGCCATTCGCCCATAGAGCTCGCCCATCCATAATTGATCTACTCTTGGGAGCTCGCCCAATCATTCTCGCCATTCCTATGGCTTATTTGTTGGACTTCGCCCAACATGGGAGCTCGCCCGACACTACTGTTTTGTTCATTGGCGGCTCACCTATGTATTAAACTTGCATGTGGCGATCTCGCCACTTCCTCATTCCAGATTTTAGCTCGCCCATTCTCATTTTTTCCAGTATCTTCATTGTTTATTCTGATTCAGACTACACCTTATTCTAGTTCTTATATATTCTAGTAAGGTTTAGCTAACACAAGGCTACATCTATGTTTATTATGTTATAAAACATAGAAATCTAGTATTGAATATCAAGGAAACCATAGAAATTATGGAACTCACCTTAACCCAATTGCTCTTCCAAAAACAGAATATTTCTTGCCTCCCTTAGCTTTGTTTCTCTTGTTCCTTGGCTTTTCAACACTGCAGAAGGGTTTGGCTAGCTAACAGATGAAATTGCAGGGCTCATTTATGATGAAAACGGAGGAATGAAAGATGAATATGCAGAAAACAGAATTGGGCGAGGAGGTTATTTGAGAGGATGAAGTTGACGACATCATCTTCCCTCACGTATTCCTTTATATAGCCATTTGATCCTGTTAGAAACTACCGACTGTTTTCTTATCACGTTTCTTTCATTATTACATGCATTAAAATTTGTGCAAAAACTGCAGCTAGTGGACGGTGGCAAGAAGAAATTTCTCTGCATGTTCTGAAAATTTTCTTTCCTTTTTCCTCTTCTTCCCCCAGTCCACGCCACTGCCAGTCACTCTTATTGGCTTGCTCCTCTTGCTATTAAATGCTTAGTCTCCTTTGTCAAATGAAGCAACCGGCGAGAAGTCCACTGCCGCCCCTTTCCTGGACTTTTTCTATTTCCTTTTCTGCTCTTCTCTTCACCCATGTCTCTTCCAGCCAACGTTGATTGGCTAACTCCCCATCCTTTTTTTTGTTTTGTCTTCTAGCCCTTAATTCTCTTGTCATTCTTCTTCTTCTTCTCCACGCCAACGTTAGCCACATTTATTAATTTTATCTCATCTCATTTAATGCTTTCATACCTTATATATATACTATCTTGACCTTTTATCAAGATTAAATCCCATATATTCCTTGTTACAATTGATATTTGTTTTTCTTTCTTTTATCAACCATACTATACATCATGACTTAAAATGCAAAGTGGAAATTCACATCCAATGATTCTTTAATTTCACTAGAAGAATTAATTTTCACCATCAATCATGTACACATATAGTATACAGTATAATAAAATTCGGATTTTACAATATTGAAGGAAAATTATGGGATATCATGTTATTTGAAGCCTTGTGATTAGTGCAAGTATTACATAATATTTGAATCCATCAAATCTGGAAGGCAATAATTGAATATGCGTTTTATTGAGTACTACAAGTTTTATATTTGAATCTTGTATAGTGTGAAATTGTGGATAAAATCTATTGTAGTGGTTTGACATTTGTTAAAGTTTTATAATGGTTAGTAAAGGAGGTATAATTGATTTGTTGAAAGTTCGAATACTTGAATTTTGAAGTAATTAAGACCTTTGGATAAGTAATAATATGCTAGTTAGACCTTGAAGTTTATCAAACTTAGTATGTAAAAGATGTAAAGTATAGGTGCGAGATAAGAGACTTGAGATCATATTGTTATAACACTTATCTTAGGTCAATTGATGGTTTTTGAGTTATAAGATGTACGATCTTAATGTGTGAACCAATGAGATACATCCAATTATTGAACCTATCAAACATCGAACTACAAGATTAATGCAAGATAAGTTGAGCTTTAGATAAGAGACAATATGTAAATTTGACTATGAAATTATCAGACTTGGATTATATGGATAAAAAAAGATATAAAAAAATTTCACTCACCTCTTTCAGATGAACATGGAAAAATTTTTAGGACCAAATTTCCTAAGGTAGAGAGAATGTAAAGACTGCAAATTTTCCATATCTAGTTTGTAAATAAATGAAGGAATTAAATAACCTAAGGATTGAGATGTAATAAGTTTGAGATGTGTGTGTGTGTGTGTGTGTGTGTGTGTGTGTGTATATATATATATCCGAATTCAATAAAAAAATAAATAAATAATTTGTATAGTAATTAAATAAATTAATGGTTATAAAAAAAATAGCACTTACCGATCTAAGTACATATATAGATATATAAGTGATTAGCTAATTAAAAGAACAAAGAAATATATATATTTAATAAATAAATAAATGAATAATATAAACAAATAAGTAACAAACAAGAATATATATTTAAAGTATAGGGATATGTGTATACATGTGTGGATTTAGTACATAGGAATACAAGAAATATAGATTTATATCATTACAAAACATATAATAAATAATATAATAATAACATTATCATTATTATTATTGGTTGGCTTCGTAAAGAAGCCAACCAGCAGCAGCGTTAGTGGGAGCAGATGCAAATTTTAAAGAACAAAAACAGAGGCCATTGGCCTCTGTGAAAGGACAGAAGAGGGACTGATGAGAGAAAGGAAAAGGAAATGGAAGGAAAAGAGAGAGACACCGAGAAGAAAGGAAGCAGAGAATGAGACGAGAATGAGAGAGTGAAAGGCAAATCAAGAGAGCAGCAATGAGATGGAGCAAAAAATAAGAGAGAGAAAGAAATTGCAATAGGGCAAATTGAGAGAACCAAGCTGCTCATGTAAGAAGAAGAAGTTGAGGCTAAAGGTTGGGAGTAGGTGTGATAATCGCAAATTTTCTATTTTTGGAAATTAGTATTAAAGAAAATAGATAAGAAGAAATAAATCAATTAAAGTAAATAAATAAAATTTATTTACGAGATGGAAATATCATTGAAATTCCCGAAATTAAGGGAAGTGAGGAATTTAAATTTTGGATAAATTGGAAATAAAAATGAGGTCGGAGTTATGGAAAATAAGGGAAAGAGGAATTTAATTTGGATGAATGGAAATCCAAATTAAATAAGAAATACAAATAGGTGTAAATAAATTGGATATTAAGAAAATCCAAATTAAAGAAAATAAAAATACGAGTATTTATATATTTATATAATTTTATTATATAAATATATTTTTATATGTTTTACATGATTACATGTATATATATATATATATATGAAAAAGAGTATATATATATATATGATTTTATATAATGATATATACTATTTTTTTATATATATATCATAAATAAATATATATATGTAGATTTATATACATTAAGTATGTATATATATATATATGAAATATATATATATATATATATATATATATATATATATAGTATTTCACACTAAATTGTATATAGATAGATATATATATATATGTAATAGTTAATAATATATATAATTATATAAATATAATTATATATAATATAAAAAAAAAGAAGAAAGGAGGAGGGAATCGGGCTCCTAAAACAGAGGCCGACGGCAGCAATAGCTGCCGCCGTCGGCGAGAAAACGAAGAGGCGAGGGAGACAGAGGGGAGAGACCGGCGAGATGAGGAAGAGAAAGAGAAGGATCGTGGGCGATAAAGAAGGAAATTGAATGGAAAACGGAAAAGGAAACCGAAGGAAAAGAGAAGAAGAGAACGGCGGTGCCAGCTGATCCGGGCACCGCCACTCCCCCCACGAGACCGGCGAAGACTAGGGGAAGGTGAGAGGAGCCATCGGCGAAGGGAAAACCGGCGGAGGAAAGAGAAAAGAGGAAGGGAAGAGCCGCCTGCGTCGCTACAAGATCCGATGCCATCGCTGTCGATCTGGAGAAACGGAGGGCGGATCCAGCATCGTGGCCATCTCCGCCAGCCGAGGAAGTGCCGAACTGACAAAGAACTGGCCGCCGGAGGCGAAACTGGCCGGTGAGTGCCTAACCGGTCTGAACCAGTCCGAACCGATTCAGACCAGAAAAGGGGAAAAGGAGGAGAAAAAAAAGAGAAAGAAAAGAAAAAGAGGAAAAAGGGAAGTTCAGGAAATCGAATGATTCCCGGGAATTCGGCAACCCGGAAATTTATGGAAATTTGGTAAGAAATTTTCGGAAATTAATTTTTAGTAAAATTTAATAAATTATGAAAAATTCTAAAATTTAGAATTTAAATTCCAGAATTTATTCTCGACGATCGAGACGATGGATCGGGAGAAATGGAGTACGGACGCGATCGATAAGAGGAAGTCGCCGACTCGAAAAAAGGTAAGGGATGCATGTGCAGCACTGTAAGGATATTTAGTCTGCATGTTTTAATTACGAAATATTTTATGAAAATATTTTATGAAATTATTATGATGAATGATTGGTTGGAATTTGGAATGAAGTATTGGTTGAAAATTATAAACTGTATTTTTCGTGCAGGAGGTTAGTCAATCGACAGTCGTTATGCTGCCGAAAAATTTTAGAAAATTACATAAAATCATAATAAATGATTTTATTTCACTAGAAACAATTTTCAATCACGAAAACCAAGAAATTGATTATTTTTCATAAAACATGAATATATGGTATTCTATTTTTAAAATATTCATGTTTCGATATCAGTGATAATGAAATCATTGAAAATTCTCACGATATGTAAATTACATGATTATTTTACATGAATTGAAATTCATGAAATGATTTATAGGAGATGAATTACTTGATTTGATTTACTTGAAGTGATTTATCCACATTGATTTACATGAAATGAATTCCATTGAAAATGAATTTTTACTGCTAATCGTTATTTGAAATTGATATTTTATTGTTAAATGAATGATTTATGGAAATGTTTTGAGACGGTTGTTCTTTAGTGATCATGCATACTGTTACCGACTGCGAGACCTTGATCAAATCCGCAGGTTACCGACATATTGATTACCGGCTGTGGGATTATTATGGTCAAACCCACAGATTTACACAGCGAGCACCTGACCAGTGCAAACTGTGACCGACCGACGATGGCCATTCGTTACCGATCATCCCTTCGGGGATACCGATATTGTTTTATGCATGATTATATTAGATGAGGTGATGAATGACCCGTAAGGTACTTCGAGCCCTCACAATAAATACCAAATACTTTGAATACTGAATGAATTGATTTCTAAACGATTTGAATACCGAATGATTTGAATATCGATTTAACTGAAGTGCAAAGAAAGAAAAGGGTCACAGTGAATGACAGTAATGATTTTAAATGAAAAGATTTTATTGTATTATTGCTATCTACTATTTACATTCAATATGATTTGAATGATAATGATTTAACTAATATTCTTTTCAAAGAATATATAAATATTAGTTACCTTATTTAATTGCTTTATTTCATAAAAGCATTATTTTGAAAGAATATGAAAATGTTATGGAATAAAAAGAAAAAGGATTTGAATTTCAAATGAAATGAAATTTATTACTCTTTACCGTTGCTTCTAGGTTTCGGGACAAGACAGGTATTTCAAAATACTTGCCTTACTCCATCCAGATCCTTAGCCGACTGTAGTATCTTTCCTACATGAGAGCCTAGAGCCCCCATAAGAAAAATGAAAAAGATTTTCAGCATATAGTAAGCTGAATATCAAGTATGCATATAATTCTCTTACTAAGTCGTGGTTTGCTCACCCCTTATTTTTAACATTTCAGATTTTCGAGGACTGAGAGTCTGACATATAAAGGATTTCAGCTGTGCATTCGGGGACGATGCGACAGCTCGACTTATGACATAAGGTATGATCATTTATTTTTGTATTTAGACATATTCACAGTACTGCTTCCTTATGAAGTAGGATAGGGGATGTAGTTTATATTATTATTTTATAAGAAATTGGTTATGTATAAGAAAGAAAGTAAAGTATCGCAGACAGCCCAACCAAATAAGATATATAGATAAGGTGAAAAAAATAGGGTCACGGGCTGTGACAGTAGGGGCTACTGTTTGAGGCCAGAACAAAGCACCACTGCTGCGGTTGTAGGGGAGTTTAGGCGTGATTCTCTTGGTGGCTAAAGAAGCATCATTCTCGCCTAAATTGAGACATGGTTTTGAGCACTGTACAGGGTTGTTTTTCTCGATTAAAAAGGGTGAAGGAGAGGAAGTGTATTGGCTAAAGTAGTGAGGGAGCCATTTTGCTCTCAACCTCATCTCCCATTTGATTAGAAGAGCAAACTAACAAGAGAGAGATCGTGCGAGAGAGATAGAGTAAGAGATTGAGAGAAAATGGTGAAGAGGAGAAAACCGAGAAAGAATGTAGGGGATGCAGCTGAAAGGAAAAGCTGGAGCATGACTTTTGGAGGCTGACTTTAGGCATTTGAGTGCTGGCCTTCTTTTCCTTCGATTCGGGAACAGCCACCTGCAGTGAGGGAGTTGAGGGCTAAAGCAACACAACGTAACAACTTAAGGACCTTTCTCTCGGTCTAGAACAGAGCACCAATTTCATTCCTTGACAAAAAAAAATTAAAGAAACAGGTTGAGATCTTGCCT
Organism: Heritiera fomes; assembly: GCA_032173925.1. NCBI lineage: Eukaryota > Viridiplantae > Streptophyta > Magnoliopsida > Malvales > Malvaceae > Heritiera > Heritiera fomes. The sequence goes on along the minus strand of JAPDPM010000021.1, from coordinate 8,429,909 downwards.
TGAAAATAGAAGGGCACACGGTGCTGTGTTAAGGGCAGTAGACAAGGGTCCCTTTGGCTATTGGAATCGAGTAACAGGGCAGTGAAGAAGCTTTGTTTATGGGCTTTTTGTTTCAGAGGCAATACAAAGTATTCGAAAATGGTATTGGCACTGTCATGAGGGTTTTCTGTTTTGGACTGCTCTATTGACATGGAAGTTGAACAAAGGAACAATGATCTAAACCGAGGTTTAAAGGTGGATGAAGAGCTGATCAAAGATTGACAGTGAAGTGCAAAGTAAGGGCTAAGCTAAAGGTTTTAAAAAAAAGGCTGCTGCATATTCGGAGAAATTAGTAGCTTAAGTCGTGAAGAGAGGAGTTGCAGGGGATGCTCGACAAGGCTGCTTCAAGTAGGAATTTGGTGGATGTGTTAAGTTATTGTAGACCAAGGAATATGCTTTTTTGGAGGTAAAGACAGCAACTATCGCGAGGTAAGGCTGTTTAAATACATAAATTAATTAAGTTTAAATTAGTAAATAAATTCAAGGAAACAAATGATGATGATTTAAGACTAATTTTATATATGTGTAAAGGCTCTTTTGGAAACACCAGCTGTAAGGCTTTAACCAAAAAGGAATGGCTACAATTTTATGAAGTCCATGGCAGCTCCAAATTATTGAGAATCAAGGCTGCCAAAAGAGATCATCAATATTGATAAATAATAAAGGGTAAGAATTAAATTGATTGTGAATATTTAAAAGATGATGATAAAGAAAAAAAATTGTGGTGAAATATTATCTTTGATGTAGGTTTGAGTGAGAAAAGAAAATTTAAGTAGGTGAAGGAGCCTTTGGCAGCCAAGGGAGAATTTACAAGGTAATGTACTTAAAGGAAACTTTAGAAATATACACTTCCTTAAGGTGATTCAATAATATAAATTTTACTAATTTTACGCTTTAATGTAGAAGGAATTCTTACGAAAGTAGGGAACCCAAAATATCCTAAAATTAAAGGCTAAGAAAAGAAAGGGAAATCAAGAAGAACAAGGGTGCCATAGCAACACTTGTGCTGCACATTTATTGAAGAGATATATATATCGGAATGTAGGAGGTATTGGATAAATTTTAAAATAAACTGTCTTGTAGTTTTTATAAATTGTATTTTCTTGCAGCGGTTTTAAGAGATCTAAGCCATTATGCTACCAGATTTTTAATAAAAATAATGGTTTTGTGATTTAAGCTTGACTTAAGCAACCATTTGAAAATAGCAAATTGTCTGGCAAGTTTATTTTGGAAAAAAGATTAAATTTTATGATTTTGATTTGCTTATGAAGCTTTTAGCCGAAATAATAATCTTCATGGAAATTATCAACTGATGGTATTTGATTGAAGATATTATAAATATGTATGAATTATTTGCTTTTGAAAAGAAATATATACATATTCTTTTGTGAACTTTCATGAAGCTCGAAAAACACTGTTTTGAATTTTGAAAAATATATATAAAATGTTTTTACACATGATTAGGTAAAGTCATTGCAAGTATTAGTTCTGACTTCTGTGTGACTCTGATCCAGTCCGCAGTAAGTATTTATTTTCTGAGTTGTGTGACCTTGATCCAGTCTACAGCAGGCCCAGTTGACACCTGATCAGTGCTCATTGTGGCCCCCCTTGGACTATGGTCATATGTCTTTCCGAATTACACTTTCCCTCACAAGAATATCTGGACTACATGATTATTACTTAGTCGCTAATATGTCTCCATGCTTAGTATGTATATGCTTTTTCGTTCTTATTTTCGTATATGAATTCTAAATGTCTGATATTTCGACTTTGAAACTGATATGGTTTTAATTTGACTATCCGTATTAAAACTAAGAGTGATAAGCATGTATATGTTTAGATTTATGTTTGGAATTCATTTGCTTTATTACAATTTAAATGAAATACTTTTTGATGCATTGCATAAGCATGATTTGGTTTCTGAATCGTATGAACTACGAGATTTAATAAATGATTTAGAAAACTTGCATATAGAATTTCGGTATCTGTCTCTTATATATATTTCTTATTGTGCTTTATAAGCTCACCCCCCTTCTCCACCTTCCAGATTATATGCAGTAGGTGCTTTGCACGCGGGGTTTAAACAAGTCCTTCGAGGCTTTTGTACCACTCTTGAAGGTATGTAATGTACAGTTATTTATTTTGTATTCAAACTTATATTTCAGTAATTTTATAGTAGGGGGATGTAATTAAAAGAAGTACATTATATATTTATGGTTTATAACGATGCATGCAACATTGGTGGATAATTATTGTCATGTAGAATGAATTAAAATTGTGAATGTATTGCTGAGTGAGAGATTTTGAAATTGGGACCAAGCTAATTAAAGGATTTGATTTAACTAATATAAAGCTAGCTTAAGAATAGATTAGCGATACTACGTACAGTCCAACCAAGTAAATGCAAAAAAAAAACTTTGGTTCATATTTTCAGTATAAAAGGACATTACATTTTTTGTTCATTTTCTTCGTTGCATTCATCGTTATCATTTACATGTTTAAATTTATTCATGAATCATGAAAATCATACTAATACATATGATGACTAAAATTCTATTAAAATAAATGATTAAAAAAGTAACGAAGATGAGCCGAATTTAATGTTACTATCTATTTGTGAGACTAGATCAAAAGGCTAATTAATGAAATTGCTTCGCTCTTTACATTTTAGCTTTTTATTTTTTTTCTGTTCTTTCCTCTTTTATTCACTAAAAATCGTGAACTTTTATTATTAGATAAAATATTTAGATAGATTCCTTGTAGGAGTTTATAAATTAAAGTGAGGAGAAACTCATCAAAGTGAGGAGAACTTTTATTATTAGATAAAATAATGATATATGATATATTTAAAAAACTCATCAAAGCAAAGATTCAATTATTTACAAAAATATTTAGATAAAATATTTAGATAAATTAAAGTGAGGAGAAAAACACCTTATATTTTTTTAATAGCTCACTTCAACAAGTCAGAAATCTAACGTTACAATTGATGAATCCAAGGATAGTTACTTTAATATTTTTGATAGCATGAGGACATCTGATTTAATAAAAAGAAAATGTGAGTGTTGCTAACTTTGCTTTATTTTATAAGTGAAAACATGATCATTTAATTTAATACTCGAAGTTTAATTAATTTAATACTTCAATGCGAGCTTGAGGGTCGAGGAAACGGAATTAGGTAGGAAATGGAGATGGGGGTGGCCTAAAAGAGTGGTAAAATAGGTTGGGGATTACGGGGGGATAAGACTAGCTAGATGGATTTTAGGAGAGTTTAGAAGGTGGAAAGGAAAAAAGTGATGGGTTGGTTCAAAAATGAAGTAAAGAAAGGATTTAGGATTGGTGATGGATGGGTTTGAGGAAGCTACGTGGGATGTTCAATTTTGCCTCGACAGAAAACTGAAATGTATGGATTTTACTTGGCGCATTGTTTGAGAAAAAGGCAATTCATGGATAAGTGTTGCGAGAGAGATTGGCCCATGGAATAAAAATATGGGTTGTTTAGGCCTGTTAATATTTGAACACCCCATTGCTTGTTGGAAAAAAATAAAAAATAAAAAGAAAGTTGCTGATAGTGCCCGGGCCAAACTGGATTTTTGGGCCAATTTTAGATAGGTAATAAAGGCTTGAATGTAAGTCCTGTTCAATTTTTCGAACTTAATTTTTATTCAAATCTAAACTCATCCAATCAAATCTAAATACATTTAATTTAAAAAAATTAAAATAATTTATAAAAAATTAAAAACACATAATAATTAATAAGTATAAGATAATATGTTCAAATAAATTATTACAAAAAGACTAAAAAAAATATGCAATTTAAATTGAAGTGTTAAAAAATAATATAATCTCAAATTAAATTACACAAAAGATAAAAGTAATTAAAAAATGTATTTATATAAAAATCATAAAAAATTATAATTGTCGAACTAGATCGGACAAGGTTTGAATTTAAAATGATAAATTTATGTTCAACTCTATTTTTGTTCGGATCCTGATTTTTAAATTTAAACTCATTTAATAAAATTAATACTTTTCTTCAAATTCATTTAAAAATTAAAGGAATTTTGAGGTAACTAGACATTTAAACATGTGTAAATGTGACTCACGCAAGCATAATCAAATCAGACGTTGAAATCTTGCTTTAGACTTGTGATTAACACTTTCTTGTCGTTTATGTTGAACTTACTCATTCACTTGGTGGGTGGACTTCACTTGCGATTCTCTTCTTTCTTTTTATGGTTTTTTTTTTATTTTTAAATCTTGTGAATTATAATGATAAACAGGTGGGAAATAGACGACCAACTAAGCAAATTAACGTATCCTTTATTATCCCACCCAAATATTATTAATTTAAAAAAATAAAATATAAAAATATTGAAACACATAATAATCGATAAGTATATAATAATATGTTCAAATAAATTCTTACAAAAAAACTACAAAAAAATACAAAAAAACATTAAATTTAAACTTAAGTATATAAAATAAAATATTATCTAATTAAATTACAAAAAGATTATAATTAAAAATATATTTGTATAAAAAATTAATTAAAAAATTATAATTATTGAATTAGATTGAATCAAGTTTGGGCTTAAAATGATAAATCTAAATCAATTTAATTTTATACTAGATCTTGACTTTTTAATTTAAATTTATTTCCAATAAAAAAAATTTTAATTTATTTAATGAATTTTTTATTTTTGTTTAAACTTGTTCAAAACTTAAACAAACGCCTTTAAACAGATCTAACAATGAATCATGCAATCAAATCAAACATTGAAATCTTGCTTAGACTTTGATTCACACTTCCTTGTCGTTTATGTTGGGCTTACTCATTCGCTTGCTGGGTGGACTTCACTTAGTTTCTCTTCCTTCTTTTATGCCTTCTCTTTTTTTCTTAGACTCTTTGAATGGTGAAGATAAACAAGTGGGAAATAGAAGACCAATTAAGCAAATTAAAGTACGTTTCTATTTTATATTTTAGTGATATATAATAGATTCTATTGTGCCTTTCTTTAATAAGTTCAAAATAAATCTCCAACAAACACTCTTCCGGATTTTTAAGTGATAAAAACTTTTTAAATTTTATATATTTTAAAAATCCAAACAGATTTATTTATGTCAAAATTAAAGAATATATGAAAATTTATTTTCTTGCAACCTTTAATTAGGTTCTGAAAACATCTAATTTTTTTTGTCGAAGGCTCTCCGATATCCGAAAATCACTTTGAACCTCAACTAATTTGGAATCAAGCTACTGTTGAACCTAATATGAAGAGAGCTCTCCCAATATTATTTCTTTCATTTACAAGACTCGAATTCTAGACCTTACTTAAAAGTACTAAGCTCCTTCTATTCAACCTAATAGATATTGCTTAAGGGGAAAACATCTAATTTTATCCGAGATAAAATATCGAATTTTTCCCAACGAGTGTGAAATCTCGATTGAAAGGTCCAATTTCGAAACCCAATTTTGAACCCAAAATTCTGAGTCCAAGTTCCTTTGGTGTCTAGGTCCAATTGGAAGGGCCTATAGTAGAGGACCAATTTCCCTTTTTATATTTATTGTTTTTGTTATTAAAATAAAATACTAAAAAAATATATGATAATAATAAACAAAAGTAAAATGTGAGAATGAAGGTAAAAAAATAAAAAATAAAAAAAATGGTGCACTGCCTGTCGTGACAGATGCCTTACATTTTGTCTCTTTCTTTTTCTAGCTTTCATTTGCCTACATCATATTTTGCTTTTTGGTAAATGGATTCATCACTCATTTTCAAATCCCACTGCAAATCTTTTCATCTTTTATCTCAGCATATCACTCGTATCCCTCAACATACACTAAGCTAGCTAAATTGTTTTACCTTATAAGCTTTTTCTTTTTCAAACCACCCCACACTCAACAAACAACACCATCTAAAAAAAAAGAGTCTTGAACCCGAAAGAGGTCCTCTACCCAAGTCGATGCTCATCCCACACCGATGAGTTTCAAAAATCAGATCTGAAATAAAAAAAAATCCAGAAGGCATACAAAATGCAGATCTGAAATCACAGCAGACATTCATAAAAGGGGAGAAACAAGAAAGTAAAATGAAAATGGAAGCTTGATGGCCAAAGAGGGAGTGCGGCGCCGACTAACAGGAAACAGAGGTTGGCTTCAGAAAGGCTCGGACAGGCAACGCCGAATGAGGGAGACCATGTCCGGCGGCAAACCGCGGACGAAGCTGCTGGTGATTGGCCGGCGACTGACCTGCGAAGAAGAAAGAGGAACAAATGAAAAAAAAAACACAGAGAAAAGAGGTTAAAGCTCACCCAAACCGAACACTACGAGCCTGCTAGACTTGATAATTTTAAACACGATATGTGTAACATAATACAAACACGATATGAAAAAACTGTGTCCGTGTTTGAAAAATTCGTGTTTCGTATCTATCTATATTGATATGAATTTAAACACGACAATTTTCGCGTTTAGCCATGTCAGATATAGCTAAACATGTGTAAGACACGAAAACATGTATAAGAAAATCGTGTCACACGAACACACATTTAAAGAAAACAGTGTTATACGGATACACGCATAAGACACCGTAACCATATTTATTTTTAATGAGAATTGAACCTGACCAAATGCAAAAATACTTAAATGCTTGGTCACTTGAACAAGTGTATTACATTGGCATAATTTATTACAAAAATTTATATCTTAAAACAAACTAAAGCTTTAATAAATATTGCAAAAAAATAAATTAATAAATTAAATTATAAAATTAAATTAGTTAATTATGGTTAAGATAATAAAATTTTAAATTTGGAAAATAAAGTATTGAATTTAAGAAAAATTTATTGTAAGTTAAGAACTTAAGATACAATTATCAATTCTTTACATTACATATATGATCCTCTAATGTGTGTGTGTATATAAATATATATGATATTTTTTATTATAATGTATAAAATATAAGTCTTGCATTACGTTAATAAGAGATTGTATAAAATATCATTGACATTATATTACATGATATTTATAAGAGATTAAGAGTTTACACTTTACAGAATTACATTATTTAGTATACTAACATACAAATACTAACATAATTGATAATACTACATACAAATTTTTATAATATGAATAAGATATTAATATACTAACATAATATACTTATTAATAGCATAATTAATTTATTGATTTATTAATTATTACATTATAGGAAATTAGAAGAAGATTCAACATCATTGAAGGGTTCTTGTTCTTTTCAAGTTACTGAATCATATTAAGTTATGTTAACTTCTTGAATTGTTATTTCTTGCATGATTAATGACTTAATGTTTGAATGTTTTATTGAATTATTTGTGCTTATTGTCTTAATGTTAACTATTTATGTTTTATTGGTATGTTTTTGCATTTTTCAATATATGATATACTATGGATTGTATGGATTGAAAATATTACTATTTTGTTATATTTGTTATTAATATTTGAATGTTAATTAATGTAGACGTAAAAAATGTAAATATATATATTTTTATCATTTTTATTAGATTTTATTTTTAATTGTGTCATTCGTGTCGTGTCTATTAGTGTCGTATTGTGTTAATCGTGTCACGTGACACGACTAATTATCACGTGTCAGTCGTGTCGTGTTTCGTGTTTACGATTCAAACAAATTTTATAATTTATGTCGTGTTCATATTTCGATAGTTTGTATCATATCTGAATTTATATCGTGTCATATCATGATACAGAATTGCGGATTCCCAAGTCTATGAGCTGCCTTCTACATTTTTTTTATTTTATTACCCTACTTTGGTAGGCTGTTTGTAGTTTAACGGACCCGAAGATACATTTTTCAATGCCATGCAGTAGAAATGTGGAGCATATTTGTTTAGGCTGGGCTTAATTCTTTGTTGTGGGTCTTTGCATATGCGTTTGGTGGGTTTGCAAGCATTTTGGTTAGGCATAGTATATGTTGTATGTTTTTATCATTTATACACATATATGTTATTTCTTCAGCCCACTTGAACGTCAACTTTAAAACATATAATAATAATAATAATAATAATAATAATAATAATAGAAAATGGTAAAAAAAACTTAAAAAAAAAATCTTATCTTATATATATATTTATAAAAGCAAAAACAGTTGACTCAAAATAATATTTTCTATATGGATTGTCTATATTTATGACACATGTAATTTATTATAATTAAATAATAATTATCTTTTTTCAAGTTTAAAACAGATAAAATTATTTTTTAAATTCATTATCCATTTCAGTTTTTTAAAAGATAAACATTTTTATCTATATATATATATTAAAATTAATAAAAGTGACTTATCATTTTAATATTACAAAAAATAAAATCTATGTCTATAACTCTTATCAATAATTTTTTATTTTTTTAAATCTATATATATTAAAATCAATATATAAATATAAATAATATGCAATATTAATCTTATATATATGTATGTTAAAGTAGTTGATTCAAAGTAAAACATTCCATGTGGATATTCTAACAAATTGACACGTGTAATATCTTAAAATAAAAAAATAATAATTTTATTCAATTTTCTAAAAGATAGGATTCTATTAATATTAAAATTACACAACAAATTAATTATCCTTTTAAATCAATTATCTATTTTAATTTCTAAAAGATAAACATCTATATTTATATATATTAAAATTAAAGAAATTTTCATATTATTTGTCCATTTCTTTACTCATATTTTATCAATAAATATGTACTGTTGTTAGATATATTAAAAACATATTTATAAAAATAATTAATTTTGATATAAAATTTTTACTTGGATGAACTTTTTTAAAGAAAAAGACATGTATTTTATATGAACACGTGACATGTATGGTGAGATAAAATTTTTTCATTGTTAAAGTATAAAATGTTCATGAAAAATCACCTTACGTTATTCAAAATTACACTTCTAATTTTGATAATATTTAGTTTTTTTTTATAATAATTTTATATCTTATACAAATATATAAAAGCCAAAGCTCTTGGAATAATAAATTAATTTTAATTTTTTTATAAATAATCTTATTCCATTATTTATTTAATTTAAAATATGTGAAATTTAAAAATATATTTTAATTGTATTATCTTTATTTAAATTAAATAAAATTTATCTTAGAATTTGAATTTATGTTACCACTTATTATGTTATTTTTAAATTAAAAAATATTCATATATTTTGATTGGAACTACCTTAAAATTTTAAATTTTTTATCCAAAAATTAAAATGAGGTATTTAAGCTATATTTTTAGCATTGTATAAAACTTTCATATTTTTTTTCAATTGTCATTTCGCTCTTAATCAAAGAAAGGGCTAGAAGCCTAGAACAAATCCACCTTTGAGGTAAGCCAAATTAAATTAGGTAGATCTTTTAGCTACATGAGAATTTCAGAATTGCTTGGTTTGAGCTATTTTTCTTACTCCTTAGTCCTTACTGGCCCCTTTGCTTTCTCAAATTCAGATAAGATCCTTATAAGATTTTATTTTCTCAAAATTTTGAATAAAACTTAGGTATTAACTTGGGTTTTTTCTTCATTGAACTGTTTAAATTTATGCAAGTGTGATTGGAGGTATCTGTTCAAAAGACCATTCTGAAATATTTCTCAACATAGTTATTTATTTATTTATTTTCCCACTTATTCCGAAATAAAATCTGTATTGTTCTCCAATCTTTTCATTTTTGTTGTAACTTGAAGTGAAAAAAACAGCATCTTAAAATTTTTTATTATTTCACTTAAACAAAATCGGAATCTAATATTACAATTGATCAATCCAAGGATAGTTACTTCAAATTTTTTTTTATAGAATGAAGAGATCTGACTTAACAAAAAGAAAAAAATGTAAGTGTCGCAAACTTTGCTTTTGCAAAATTCATTTATTTTGTAGATGAAAATGTTAAAATATCGTTGATGATATTCTAACAGAAAACATGATCCTTTAAATTAATACTGGAAGTTTAATTAGTTTAATACTCCTAAGCGAGCCTGAAGGTCAAGGGAACGGAATTGGGCAGGGAGTGGAGATGGGCGTGGCCTAAAAGATTAGTAAAGTATTTACTGTTGAGGTTGGGGGTTGCAAGGTCATAGGAGTAGCTGAGATGGGTTTTAGGAGGGTTTTTGAAAGTGGGAAAGAAAGGTGAAAAGAAAAAAGAGATGGGTTTTGGTTCAAACATGAAGAAAAGAAAGGGGTTTGGGAATGGTGATGGGTTTGAAAGAGGTAAATACGAGCATAGTGAGGTAAAACAGAGGTAGAATATTTGCAGGGAGGGAGGGTGAAAGGTTCAAGGAGCCAGGACGAGAACTCACAGTAGGATGTTCAATGTTGCCTTCTCTGAAGACTGAAATGTATGGATTTTATTTGGGCTTTGTTTGAGTAACAAGGAGTTAAAGAAAAAATGTTGTGAGGTAGACTGGCCCAAGGTTTAAAATTACGGGTTGTTTAGGCCTGTTAAATTGTTGGATACAATAAGGAAGTCAGGTGATAGTAGAGATGCTGAAGGCTTTGGTTGAATTTGGGTTGGATTTTTGCAAGTATTAAAAAATTAAAAATGAATCTAAACTCATTCTACCTTGGTTTTTGAGGGTTAATTTGTTGCTGAAGCCCGTTTACATATCCAGTGCATAAGTCTAATCCCATTCAAATCCCCTCAAATATTATTAATTTTTTAAAAAAATTATAATAAAACACAAAAAATTAAAACGTATAATAGTTAATAAGTATAATACAATAAACTCAAATTAATTCTTATAAAAATCATTGAAATTTAAATTAAAGTTTAAAAAATAATATAAACTCAACTTAAATTGTACACAAAAAACCAAAGTAATTAAAAAATGTATCAGTATAAAATATAGTAAAAAATTATTATAAAAAGATTAGATCGGTCGAACTTGGACTAATGAATCCAAGTTTGGCCTAATTTTTTTTAGATCTCAATTTTCAAGTTTATGCTAATTTAATGGGCTTCATTTTTTTTGGTCCAAAACCATTTAAAAATTAGACGAACCTTTAAATTTAGACCGTTAATTCAACCTTTAAAACAGATCTAAATGGAACTATAAGAATTTTAAAAGTACAATCAAATCAGACATCTAAATCTTGCTTTAAACCTGGGATTATTACACTTTCTTGTCGTTTATGTTGGACTTACTCCTCCATTTGGTGGGTGGACTTCTCTTTTATTTCTCTTCATTTGTGCTTTTTTTAATCTTGTGATGGTACACAAGTGGGATCACAAGTGGGAAATAGAAGACCAATTATGCAAATTAAAGTAACTTTTATAGACCTAATTCATATTTTATTGAATTGTGTTCATATTATGTAAAATATAAAAAATATATTAAAATTTGTATCTACATGCTAAACATAAAATATTTTTTAAAATTTGATAATTTTATATATAATTTTTACTAAATTTTAGTCCATGTAAATTTTTATAATACTCATTTCATATCGTGTGTAAAATTATCTAAGTATGAACATTTATTTCTTTGCATTCTTTCTGATGAACAATTTCTTATTTGAAATTTAGTGAAGCATCAACATTCAATAGTGAGTCACGACATGTTTTTTCCACTAACGCAATATTGCAAAGAACTGTGAACCAACTTTTGGTCTAACTTTCCACGCGTTATTGTAGACTATATTTCGAGCTGGAAATATGAAAAGGTGAAAACCAATATTGATTGAGATTGAGTGGTAAAAGACCTAGAGCTGTTTTATGAAAGAACTATTATTTGAATGAATTCTTCTAAAAAGAGGTAATGAACTCTTTTGAGAATAAATTGTTCTTGTGAAAAAGGTCTTATGAGAAAAGGTATTTTGAGAAAGAGTTGTTCTGTGAAGGAGTTATTCTGATAAGGGGTTGTTTCAAAAACAACTTTATTACTTGTTCTAACGTTTTTTTGCTATAGTATAAAACTTGAAAAGATAAAATATTAGTTTCGAAAATCAAATGTCTACAATAATTAATTTCATGTTCATTAACACAAGGTAATTAACTATTTAATTTATCATTCTAAGCATTGTGACTTACACAAATTTAATTAGCTAAAAATATAGGGCATAGGGAGGACATAAAAATGAAGTCATCATGGGTGATGTCATTAAATTTTAATGTATAATCGATGATTAGTGTGTAATTTTTTTTTTCATCAGCATTTAATAAACTTTGTAACCATTTAACTTATCAACTTGGGGCAATTTAAAATCTAACATTCCTTGCCCTTCATCCAATTTGTTGGCATACAGCTAGAAAAGCCTTGTCACGAGGCAATGGAGAGAAGCTTGCCATAAAATTGCAATAATATTTTTTCCACTATTTTCTTGATTTTATCTAAACATATATACAAAAATTTGATTAAAAAAAAGACAATAATTATAGCTATTACACCAAACAATAATAATAACAATTCTATTTTAATTTTACAATTTGTTTCTCAAAAATAAAAACTATTTGTTTATTTTTAACCATACATTATAGTAAAATTTGATTTAACCACCAAACATTTATCATTTGCCTGGAAATTTCCACGTCGCCTTGGGATTCACTTAATATATGCTTGGTGGAGCTGCCTTGACTTGCTTTCCCTTTATTTATTTATTTATTTCCACATATTGTTGAACTTTTTTAAGTTAGTGAAATGCGAAAAAGTATACCAACAAGAAGTGAAAGTGGACGGATGAAGTGGAACTAAACTTCTTTTTTAGGTATAAAGTTCTAATCTTGGAGTTGTCACTATTGAAAGAATTTTACTATTTATCACTTCTGGTCCGATTAGGTTTTAGACAGTAAAACAAATAAGAATACCTATAATTATACAAAAAAAAAGAAATGCGAAAAAGTATATATAACAAAAGAAATTAGGGTTTTTTTTCTTATGTATTGATTAATATAAAAGAAAATAACAATCATAATGTATAACATCGATCTCATATAATAAATCAAAGAATAAAATTAAATAAATCATGCATGCAATATATATATATATAATTGAGTAAATTTAACATAAAATTAAATCAAACTTACAAATAATAAAATTGTACACGAAACTTTAAGGTTTGATATCCTCTTTCCGTACTGATATTAAGATAGTCTCGTTAATCAGGATGAAAATTATTGTCGACTAAAAATAAAGTCTTTATCAATTTCTCTGTGAATGGTACCTACTTGACTTATGTACAATATTCCCAGATTCATAAAAATGCAAACGCCGAAATTTTCATTCCAATTAATAGGAAGCTTCCATAAAAACAAAATTTTCAGTGGACTAAATTTTGTGGAAACCAAAATGCAAGCTAAGAAATTCGAGGCCTTGTCTTCCTTGTGGTGTCGGTCATGATGTGGAAATATGATTCCAGATTGTCGTGGAACTTACTCAATAATGACGTGGTGGACTCGACTTGCTTTGTCACTTTCTATTTTATTTTCTTCTATGCATTGTTGAACTTTTTAATTCATTGAAGTTTGTTAGATAGTAACTTAAATTCTATATTAATGAGTATATAATGATAATAAATTTATCACTAAATATACTTAATGTGTATCTTGGTTGCTAAATAATAGAGCTTTATAAATATAGAATGGTCTTTGGAATCAAAGATACAAAGAGACATAATCATTACGTGATCTTCATGTAAGAAATGAGTTTTAGGGAATTGGAAAAGAGTTGCATAAACACAATGAAGCAGGAAAACTGAGTTTGTTTCAGGCTTGGCTTAGTGTTTGTTTTTTGGTGTTTTGTACTCTTTGTAAACTCTATGATTTATAGTAGATTTTTTTCTCTTATCCGTAGATATAAGCATTTGGGTTGAACAATGTTAAATATATTTCTTGTTTGTGTGATTTAATTTTGCATTGATCTTATCTTAGTTTAGAATACGTATTTACTTTAAAAATCCTAATAAGTGGTATCAAAGATATGGTTCGAGAAGTATGATGCAAATATGATGATTCAATTTAGGGGTTTGTTGTTGTAGATTGTATTCAAGAGATTGGGAATATGCAAGAGAAGATTTGTTGCAACAAGGTGTCAATTGTAGGTGGAGGCAATATTTTGAAGAAATTTGAGTCAATATGGAGATTTTGTTAAATATTAACTCAAATTGCGTATTATTGAGTATATTGTGGTAATAAATATATCATTAAATATACTTATTTATCCATTTCTTTACTCATATTTTATCAATAAATATGTACTGTTGTTATATACATTAAAAAATATTTATAGAAATAATTAATTTTGAAATAAATTTTTTACTTGGATGAACTTTTTTAAAGAAAAAGACATGTATTTTATATGAACACGTGACATGTATGGTAAGATAAAATTTTTTCATTGTTAAAGTATAAAATGTTCATGAAAAATCACCTTACGTTATTCAAAATTACACTTTTAATTTCGATAATATTTAGTTTTTTATAATAATTTTATATCTTATACAAATATATAAAAGCCAAAGCTCTTGAAATAATAAATTAATTTTAATTTTTTTATAAATAATCTTATTCCATTATTTATTTAATTTAAAATATGTGAAATTTAAAATTATATTTTTTAATTGTATTATCTTTATTTAAATCAAATAAAATTTATCTCAGAATTTGAATTTATGTTATCACTTATTGTGAAATCCCCAATTTCATGTAATTTTTCTCATATTTGTAAAGTATTACAAGCTGAAATGATTAAATAAATATGAAATTATGAAGTGTGAATGATGTATGGAACATGGAAGGAATAATGAAATTTTTAGTCAAATGGTCAATGAATGAAATTTTAGATTGTAAGAATATTTAGAGTATGAGAAATTAATATCAAATTTTGTAATTAAAGTACATGTGTCATATGAAGAAAGAAGAAGAGGAAGTAAATGGTCAAATGTCAAAGGGTCAAAGGAGATCAATGGTTGAATTGATGAGATGAAATGAGATAGGGAAGCATTAAATGAAATAGCATGAGTCATCAACTTCTCCCATCTCCAAGTCGGCAGCCCCATTTCCCCTCCCTCTCGTTCTCTCCATTTCCTTCCTAAGTTTCCATTCCAATTTCCATGACAAACTCCCATGTTCACTCATCGAATCAATAAACGTTAGTAACAAAAAACGATCATAGTCACTAGATTTAGCTATATCCGAAGTTTGGTGGATTGAATCCAAGTAATTGAAGAGATTTCAATTTCTGAAATTTGATGGCTAACCAAGGTAAGAGAAGAAGTTGATTTATATACTTCTATCCACGGCTTAGAGTCATGTTGAATTGGTATAGCATATTTATAATGATTTCTTAAAGGTCTGAAAGGTTGTAGTAATTTCAGATTTGAAGAAGTGAAAGGCTAGGGTTGATGCAAGCAAGCTTGTGGATTTTAGCTAATTGAGGTAAGGAATTTATGTAACGAACGTAGAGTGGCTATATTCGCTTGTTTTAATATGTTTTAAATGTCTTGGGAAGAAGTAAAAGTTGATTTGAAATGCAGGAAAGGTAAATTTTGGGTTTTACTCCTAGTTCCCAAAATGTTAGGAGCAGCCGATTGCCTTAAGTAGCAGCCGACTGCCTAGAGACAACCAAAGCTAGATTTTCAAAAACTGAGACAAACCAGTTGACTGGTATTTTCCAGTATGCATTTTATTTCAAACCAGTCGACTGCTATATGGGACAGTCGACTGCTTTTACTTAAAAAGCATTCTGTTTCAAAACTAGCCGACTGCCTATAAGACCAATCGACTGCCCTGTTTTCAGAAGCATTCTGTTTGCGAAAACAATCGACTGCTATATGACCAATCGACTACTATATGACCAGTCGACTGCCATTTCTTGAAAGCATTCTGTTTCAAAACTAGTCGACTGTTAAGTTGGACCAGTCGACTACCCCATGTGTTTTCAAAAAATAAAATATTAGAATTTTAAAAGAAAATAATTTCGATAAATGAAAATATGATATAACAACTGACTGTAGAGCTGTTAGTGGGCCGGATCGGGCCGGTTCTCACCGGTTTCGGCTCACTAACAACTTAAACCGGTCCGAACCGGTTCGAATTATTTTTGCTTGCGAACCGGCCCTGTTCATGGACCGGTTCGCTATTAAATTGGACCGAACCGGTTTAAACCGGTTCCGTCCTGTTTTTAATTCAAATTTTTTATTTTTTAAAATTTATATTAATTTATTTTAATAAAAATAAATATATATTAATATATTTTTATAATTTAATCTAACAAATTTATTTTTATAATAAATAATGTTAATAGTTTAATTTAACAACAATTTATTATAAAGTTATTATAATTTATTTAATTAATGTAACATTAATATAAAAATAAATTACTATAAAATTATGTAATAAAACTATTGTTATAATAAAATAAAGTTATATTATGAATATGATATTATAATAAAATTATTATGATAAAAAAATGAAATTTAGAGAATAAAATGATAATATTATAAATTTGGAATAAGAGAATTTAAGTGAATTTGAGAGAGTTTAATTGATTATTGAGAGAGTATAAGTGAGTATTAAAAGAATAAGAGTGGATGAGTGTTTAGATTTGAGAGAAAATATGAAAGAAAATTAAAAAAAAAGAAAGGAAATGAATTGATATTTATAGAGGAAAAATGAAAATTTAACATAATTTAAAAAATTTTAAAAAATAAATTTTAAAAAAAGGGGAGGGAAACGCTCCCTCCCTTTTACAGAGTTGATGAGGCCGTTGCCCATCAACATAGGCAGTGCAGGCTACTGCCTGCGTCTGCGTGCATGCCTGCCACTGCGCTGCTTTTTATTATTATTTTTTTAAACTTTTGTTGAACCAGACCGGTTCAACCTGAACCGGTCTGGTTCGTAATCGGGCCCGGATATTTCGGGCCCTTAACGAACTGGGCCCGTTAAGAATTAGTTGAACTGATCAACTCGATATGATACCGGGCTGGGTCGGTTCGGAATCGGTACTGTACCGGTTCGGATTTTGGGCTGGATTAATCCGATCCGGTTGCGAGCCGGGTCGGGCCAACCCGGCCCAATAACCACCTCTAGCCGACTGCCCTATGAGGCCAGTCGACTGCCCTATTTGAAAAGAGGTTTTAAAACCTATTTCAAGAAAGTATAAATGTCATAGCAAATAGCTATATGACAAATGTTTTGAGACTATGAAGTACTTAATGATTATGCACTTGTGTATATGTTCATGGCTGAGGAGCTCTAGTCCAGCCCCAGCCCTCAGTGCTACAGATGTCACCTGACTAGTGTTCACTGTAGCCACCGACGTTTGGCCAAATTGTCTCTAAAATATGATTGGCTAGGGGAGGATTCCTGGCTCCTACGGGAGTATGCCACATATTATTCAGTGCATAATTCTGTTAAAATGTGAATAGTCTCTCTGTTATTTGAAAGAATATGATGTTTTGTTAAAATGCGAATAGTCTCTCTGTTATTTGAAAGAATATGATGTATGTTTTGAAGAAAGAATATGATGCATGTTTTGAAGAAAGTATAAGATGTATGTTTGCATATGCTATTTGAAAGAAGTATATGATTTACTTGATTTATAAGCATATGCTATTATGAAGAACTTTTATATACTTGATGAAAGTATACGAATATGTTTTATAATGATTTTACATGACATTATAGAGCCAAGCAGGAAAACTGTATATAGAGGCATAATACGCTCTTTTACATATATTTTTTACTGAGCGTAAACTCACCCTTTTACGAATATTTGTCCTACAGATTAGCTGAAGTGAACCCTGCTCCAAATAGAAGAGCTTGCTTTTGAGATATCAATTGTACTTTCGAGATACGCTTCCCGATAATAGTTGAAGGTATACTTATGTAATTTTGTAAGTCAGACAGTATTGTAGTACATTAATGTTTATAAGAGTTTTGGGGATTTAGGTATGTAAGATGTGTAAGATCCTGTGGGAAGGAATGATATGTATATATATCATTATTCTGCTTTGTTTGAAATTAAAATATTCATATTGAGTTATTAAATATCAAGCTTAAGAAGAAAAAAAATGAATGACATTGACGGATGAGTCTAACCACCCAAATGTAAAGTAAAATGATATATGTAAATGGATAGAAATGAGGATGTCACAGATTGGTATCAGAGCACGGTTAGACTGATGTTTGTTGATGTCATTAGTCTAGAAGTAGTGTATATCCCCAATGTACTGTACTTGTCTGAATACATATGTATAATATAATTGTTTATAGTTATACTAAATAGCTCAATTTGATGATGATATTGACATAATGAGTACTAGAAGAACGGGTACTGGTAGAGGAAGAGGAAGGGGTCGTGTAGAACAGCCCCCAGTACAGTCTTCTCCTCCATCTCCACCGCATAGCCCGAATACTAGGCTAGCGAAAATGGAGAAGTATATGGAGAATATGGCCACTATGTTTACGCAGTTTATGTCGAACTTTCCAAACGTGGCCGCAAGTACACTAACAGCTACTCCTACTATATAGCCCCCACCAGTCCAGGCTACTGAGAGGCGAGATCCTAAAGCCTACTGCAGTGTGACATTGATCAAAGAATTTAAGAAGCTGGATCCGTCTAAGTTTAAAGGGGAAAGAGATCTTTTGGTAGGAGAGAATTAGATGAAGGCGGTCATGAAATCTTTTGAATACATGATATGCTTCGAAAGGGAGAAGGTGGGCTTGGCTGCTCACTTATTAATAGATGATGCCGAGTATTGGTGGCAGGCCACTCGGACCATTTTGGAGGCCCGCTATACCGAGGTTACGTGGGATAGATTTGTAGAAGCCTTTAATGAACAGTACATCCCACGTACTGATCAGAATAGATTGAAGATTGAATTTTTGAGTTTGACTCAAGGGACGGATGACAGTAAATCAGTATGAATCGAAGTTCATTACCTTGAGCAGATTTGATCCAGAGGTCCTAAAGAATGAAGGACATAAGATTTATAGGTTTATAGAGGGATTGAAGTCCCCTATTAGATCCAAATTGTATCCTATGGATATCACCACGTATGGAGAGGCAGTCCGTAAGGCTCAGTTGTGTGAGTAGGACTATGAGCTTCATCATGCTGATTTTCGAGCTAAGGGTAAAGGCAAAGAGCCGATGAAGCGGAAGTTAGATGAGAAAGCCTTTAGTGATAGAAATCCATTTAGGAGAAGTACACGTTATGAAGGAGTTTCGATAGGTAAGTAAATAAATTATAAGAAGATAATATTTGTTTTAATTTCATGGTTATATGGAATTATATTAAAATTGGAGTTATGATGATGATGGTATAGGGACTCCTAGAGCTACAGGGATCAAGATAAATGATGAGCGATCCTGATTTTCAACAGGTAGTACCGCTAGCTCACCGAAGAGTATGATGCAAAGATGTGAGCAATGCGGGAAGTTTCATGGATCACAGCCATGCTAGTTGGCGAGTGGCGCATGTTTTAGGTGTGGTGAGCAAGGACATATGATTAGAGATTGTCCCAAGAGGAATATGAGAGAGTCTGAAGAATCAGAGAAGGCCCCTCAACCACAACCTAAGGCCACTGCAGCAGAGAAAGGAAAGAAAGCGGTGACCCAAGGACGAGTGTTTGCCATCGATGAAGAGTCTGCCGATGCCTTATCCAAAGTGATTAAAGGTAAGATTTATTTGTTTGATATAAGTGTCACTGCATTGTTTGATCCAGGCTCTACGCATTCATTTGTGTCTCCTATGATTGATATGAAAATAATTGTTGAGCCTGAGCCTTTAGGACAATTATTGCAAATAAGTACTCCCTTTAGGAAATTTCAAATGACGGACATAGTCTATCGTGGTTGTAAGTTACGGGTAGGAGAAAGAGAATTGATAACTGACCTAATCCTACTGAATATATATGGATTTGATGTTATTTTGGGTATGGATTGGTTAGCTAAGAATCATGTGATATTAGATTGTTATGCTAAAAGTGTAACCTTCTCTTCTCCCGTTAGCTATGTTGTAAGTTTTGCTAATGGTTAATGGAAAAGCATATTTACTTGTTTGGTTTAATTAAGACTAAATTGATAGAAGTATATATTGTTATGTGAAGGATTTATAGCTTATGTGGATGACGTAGAAAAGAAACGTCCCGGACTTCATGAAATTCTAGTAGTTACGAAATTTTCGGATGTGTTTCCGGACGATCTTCCAGGACTTCCTTCGGATAGGGAGATAGAGTTTACAATCGATCTGGTGCGGGGAACTGAGCCCATTTTAAGATCACCCTATCGAATGGCTTTAGTGGAATTGGAGGAATTGAAGAAGCAATTTCAGGAGTTACCAGATAAGGGGTTCATACAACCCAGCGTATCCCCTTGGGGTGCTCCTGTGCTATTTGTCCGGAAGAAGGATGGTAGCATGAGGCTGTGTATAGATTACTGATGGTTGAATAAGGTGACGATCAAGAACAAGTATCCTCTTCCCAGGATTGACGATCTTTTTGATCAGCTTAAGGGTGCATAAGTCTTTTCCAAGATAGACTTGAGGTCGGGATATCATCAATTGAAGATCCGGAATGAAGATATCCCTAAGACTGCATTCAGGACACGGTATGGTCACTATGAATTTCTAGTGATGCCGTTTGGATTAACCAATGCACCCGCAGCTTTTATGAACTTGATGAATGATGTGTTTAAACAGTGGCTCCTACGGGAGTACGCCACATGTTATTCAGTGTATAATTCTGTTAAAATGCAAATAGTCTCTCTGTTATTTGAAAGAATATGATGCATGTTTTGAAGAAAGAATATGATGCATGTTTTGAAGAAAGTATAAGATGTATATTTGCATATGCTATTTGAAAGAAGTATATGATTTACTTGATTTATAAGCATATGCTATTATGAAGAACTTTTATATACTTGATGAAAGTATACGAATATGCTTTATAATGATTTTGCATGACATTATAGAGCCAAGCAGGAAAACTGCATATAGAGGCATAGTACGCTCTTTTACATGTATTTCTTACTGAGCGTAAACTCACCCTTTTACGAATATTTTTCCTATAGATTATCTGAAGTGAACTCCACTCCAAATAGAGGAGCTTGCTTTTGAGATATCAAGTGTACCTTCGAGATGCGCTTCTCGATAATAGTTGAAGGTATACTTATGTAATTTTGTAAGTCAGACAGTACTACAGTGCATTAATGTTTATAAGAGTTTTGGGGATTTAGGTATGTAAGATGTGTAAGATCCTATGGGAAGGAATGATACGTATATATATCATTATTCTGCTTTGTTTGAAATTAAAATATTCATATTGAGTTATTAAATATCAAGCTTAAGAAGAAGAAAAATAAATGACATTGACGGACGAGTCTAACCACCCAAATGTAAAGTAAAATGATATATGTAAATGGATAGAAATGAGGATGTCACACTTATTATGTTATTTTTAAATTAAAAAATATTCATATATTTTGATTGGAACTACCTCAAATTCCTCTTTTGAGACAGCTGAAATGGAAAATACCAAAAATGATAAGCAAAAAGATCAGTCTTAATTTCTCTGAACTTTATGTAATTTTTTTCTCAAATTATACAGTAAACAATAATGATTGAATTATTTTTTTAAATTTTTTACTATTTGTTTCTAAAAGAAACGAGTAAAATTTTTATTGTTAAACACACACAAAAGTGACGAAAGTATAACAAGCAAGAAAAGTCTTAAATTATGAAATGATATTGATTGGAGAATTTTCGTGAAACCATTTAACTAAATGTTTAACTCTACTACTTGATGAATGAAAAAGTAGCAAATTATGAAAGCACCAAATATTTATCATTTATATGCCTGGAAATTTCCGGATTAACTTTGCTTGACTGCCTCATTTTAGAAAAATATCTTATATTCATGTTTAAAAGGAAGCCAATTATTTGCCGATTCCCTTGTTAAGTCAAAAGTTTATCGAAACTCTAATTTAATGGCTTGGTTATAGCTTTATAATGCTTTTATATTTTATAAAATTATAAGAATAATTATCTTATACATTGTTAATAGAGTTTTTAGACTCTTTAAACAAAGTTAGGATGATAACACATGCCTCTTTTATTTTTTTTATTTTTTAATTTTTTTAAAGAATATGTGTCATTATTCTAGCTCTGCTTATGGAGTCTAAAAACTTCATTAGCAGTGTATAAGATAATTATAAGATAATTATCTAAATTTTAATTTAATTTATTTTTTAAAAAAGTATTAAATCTCATATAACAAATCAATGAATTAAATCAATTAAATAAACAAATCAAGTAATGAATCAACATATAAATGAATAAATTTAACATAAAATTAAACCAAACTTACATATGATAATTTTTATTTTTTGCTTTGAATTCAAACAATTGCAAGTAGCTAGAACAGGCTTCCCTAATCAAAGAGAAGGCTAAAACAAATCCACCTTTGAGATAAGCCAAATTAAATTTTGTAGATCTTTTGCTTTCGAAAACAAATAAAAAGAATTGTTTGATTCTATTATCTACAGAAACTGAAAATTCTTAAAGAAACAACTTGCTTAATTATTTTTAACCATACGTCCTAGTAAATTTTTATTATTAAACACACACACAAAAATGATAGAAGTATAACAAGAAAGATATAATATTGATTGGAGGATTTTCATGAAACCATTTAACTTAAATGTTTAACTCTGCCACTTGATGGATGAAAAAGTAAGCAAATTATGAAAGCAACAAATATTTATCATATGCCTGGAAATTTCCGGATTGACTTCACTTGACTTGCTAATTTTAGAAAAATTTCTTTTGTTCATGTTTAAATGGAAACCAATTATTTGCCGACTCCCTTGTTAAATCAAGAGTTTACCAAAACTCTAACTTAATGGTTTTTTTTTTTGAAACAAAACAAACTCTATTCCATTAATCATAGGAATTCCGATCAGAATTACAAATAAAGTCTGGAAGGTATCCTTCCCACAAAACAGAAGACCCCATTGGACAAAAAACCTTAGCTATACTATGAGCTAGATTATTAGCTAGTCTACTAACATAACCAAACTTGCATGAATGAAACTGTAAAACTAAATCTAATATGCCAAGGACTAGACTACCTCCTTCCCACAGTGTTGATTCATTCTTATCAAGCTCTTTTACCGCCAACAATGAATCACTTTCCACATAGACATGGCATAAACCCTTGTTCAATGCTATTTCCACTCCCCATTGAATCGCCAACACCTTAGCATGTAGTGGATTAACAGCCCTGTTAACACGTTTAACACCAGCCAAAAGAACCTTTCCAGAGTTATCCCGAATCACTGCTCCCAAGTTAGCTTCCGAATTTCTCTTATCAAAAGTTGCATCCACATTCACCTTCATGACATAACCTCTCGGAGGACTCCATTCTGGCCTGTGTTGTTCATTTTGTCTGTGATTGGACTGAAGCCTTCCAATTCCCCTAATCTCCTCTGTCAATCTTCTAGCTTTAGCCACTATGTACCCAGCAGTTCTACTGTAACCATCATGGTAGCAGGCGTTTCTATTCCTCCTCAGTAACCATAACACATACATTGCTTCCTCAAGACAATCATTTTGCTTCCATCGAGTCATCATTTTATTCCAAAATGATACCCCTAACAAATCACCATAATCCATTTCAACCACTATCGAAATTTCACTCCACACATCCCAACTCAACTGACATGTAAAAAACACATGTCTCCAACTTTCCATTAACAGCCCACATGTCAGACATCCTTCATCCACGTCCACACCTTTTTGCTTCAAGGATGCTGTTGTTGGGAGAATTTCATGTACTAGACGCCACATGAAAATCTTCACTCTCGGTGTTACCTTGGCTGACCAAATGTTTTTCCACAAAAGAATCCTATTCTCCCTTCTTGGAACCTCCTTTCCCAATACCTCTTTTGCTATCACATAAGCTGACTTAACCGAAAACTCACCTAATATTGACTCATTCCATATCAGAACGTCCTTCGATTCTCTTCGAGATAATGGCATTCGAAGAATCATTTCAGCATCTTCTTTACTAAATATTTCATGCACCATATCTATCTTCCACGTCCTTGTCTCCCTGTCAATAAGATTTTCGACTGGCATAGGAGTAGGTCGTTGAATCTCAGTCCAGGTTACTCTAAACAACTGTGGTTTATTAACCCATCTATCTTGCCAAACATCTACCTTCCTCCCATTCCCTATCCTCCATCTACTGCCCTTCAATAACACTTCCCTCCCAGCTAATAAACTAGTCCATAAAAAGGAAGGATTCCATCCCTTCTCTGCCTTAAGAAAAGAGTTGTTAGGAAAATATCGAGCCTTTAATACCTTGAAACACAGCAAATCTTCATTCTGAAACAACCTCCAACGTTGCTTAGCTAAGGGAGCAAGATTAAAAGCCTCCACATCTTTAAAATGTAGCAAAATTAATATAAATAAATACACCCAGGATTTCATGTTCAATCATCAAGAAAAGAATAATACGAAAGCGTACCTGAATCCATTGGAATTGATTTCTTGAGGTTAGAGTCTTCCACGTCTAAACCTTTTGAGAGAGTCTGTATCTCACTCAACGATGGGATATGTTGTGAGAATTATGTTATGTTTAGACTGGAGACCATAACCTATTTATACTTGAAGTATATTTTATTTTATTTTGGTCCATCATGAAAATAAAATAAAATATTGGGTCTCTACACATTGCAAAGCCCATACTAATTGAGATGTCCTAAAGTCCAATAACTTAAACTTTATTTGATCACTTTTAAGTGGACTAAATATATAGCCTGTAATGTACAATTAATTGATATATGTAGGCCCACTAAATAATTTCCCAACAATCTTCCACTTGGGCCACATATGTCACTTGATAATTGTACATTTTAAAATAACTTTAAGAGCTCTAAACTTGCTATCATCACAAGGCAACATCTCTAAACAATCTGGTCCATCAATTATACTAACATAGGATCAAAGCGATCTTCGTTACATATATTCTATAACTAGACCCATCAATGGTCACGTATATTAATATAATCAACGACATAGATCAAGTATGGATGTGTAGCATGGAAATTACATGCAACGTGATCCCTTAAACATGCTTATTTCCAACTAGTCCTACTTTCAAAAACTTTATGCTCAACTGCAATTTGAAAGAATAATGCTTTATTTCAGAGTTTCAGTAATAACAACAATACTTTATTCTGATCAGAAAAATTTCTCAATAACAAATGAATATAAATGAAACAAACTCCCACTATACAAGCATATCATCAAAGTGAACCACACCCATACGAGCTACATGCTCATGAAACACCTTAGGTGGTACACCCTTAGTAAGCGGATCTGCAATCATGGAGTTCGTATTGATATATTCAATAGATATCTGAAGACTCTGAACTCTCTCCTTAACAACAAGAAACTTGATGTCAATATGCTTTGACTTCGATGAGCTTCTGTTGTTCTTAGAGTATAATTCTGCGGCTTTATTATCACAATAAATCTTCAATGGCCTCTCAATACCATCGACAACGCATAGCCCAGTGATAAAATTCCGTAAACATATTGCTTGGTTCGATGCCTCATAACAAGCTATAAACTCTGCTTCCATAGTGGAAGAAGCTATGAGTGACTGCTTTACACTCTTCCAAGACACAGCTCCTCCAGCTAACATGAAAACATAACCAGAAGTGGATCTTCTGCTATCAAGGCAACCAGCAAAATCGGAGTCTGAATACCCAACGATCTCTAAACGATCTGACCTTCAATATGTGAGCATGTAATCTTTAGTTCTCTTTAAATACCTCATAACCCTCTTTACTGCTTTCCAATGATCCATTCCAGGGTTACTTAGATATCTACCAAGTATACCAACTATGTACGCAATATCCGAACGCGTACAAACTTGAGCATACATGAGACTCCCTACTGCTGAAGCATAAGGAATCTTCTGCATCTCTTCCTTTTCAATATTATTTCTTAGGCATTGAAGCAAACTGAATTTATCACCCATAGCAATGGGCGTGTCTCCTGATGCACAATTTTTCATGTCAAATCTGCTAAGTACCTTATCGATATAAGCCTTTTGTGATAAGCCAAGTATTCCTCGAGAACGATCTCGATAGATCTGTATGCCCAACACAAAAGATGCATTCCCAAGATCTTTCATCTCAAATTTATTTGAAAGAAATCTCTTGGTTTCATGCAATAAACCTATATCACTACTTGCTAGCAGAATATCATCGACATATAACACCAGAAGAATAAACTTGCTCCCATTGATCTTGTGATAAATACATTGATCAACAGTGTTCTCTTTAAAACCAAAAGAGGTGATCACTTGATCAAATTTTCGATACCATTGATGGGATGCTTGTTTTAAACCATAGATGGATTTCTTTAATTTACATACCAGATGTTTCGATTCATCCGACACGAAATTTTCTGGTTGCTTCATATAAATTGTTTCTTCAATGTCACCATTGAGAAATGCTGTCTTTACATCCATCTAATATAGCTCCAAATCATAATGAGCTACAAGTGTCATAATGATTCTAAAAGAGTCTTTCGATGAAACCGGAGAGAAAGTCTCTTTATAATCAATGCCTTCCTTTTGAGTGAAACCTTTGGCAACTAGACGCGCTTTATATCTTTCAATATTGCCTTTTGAATCCCTCTTGGTTTTGAAAATCCATTTACAACCAATCGGTTTCGCTCTTTTAGGCAATTCGACAAGATCCCAAACGTCATTATCCTCCATTGATTTAATCTCATCTTTCATGGCCTCAATCCATTTATGAGAGTGAACACTTTGTTTGGCTTCACTAAAAGATTTTGGATCATCTTCTAGTCCTATATCAAACTCATGTTCTTGGAGATAAACGATATAATCATCTGGAATCGTCGATCTCCTCTCTCTTGAGGATCTCCTTAATGGCACTTCCAATTGAGGTTGTTGTTGCTCTTCAGTATGATTAGGTGGTAACCCAAGAGTGTCTTGATATTCCAAATTTGCATCTTGAATAATGTCAAACATAATTGTTTGATCATTCTCGATTGCAACTGTAGGAATTGTAACATGTTCTTCCTTAAAGACAAAATTCCTGAGTTTGGCACCATCATCATATTCAACATCCTCAATAAACTTAGCATTCCCTGTTTTGAAAAAGGATTTATTTGAGGGATCATAAAACTTAAAACCCCTCGATCTTTTTAAGTATCCAACAAAATAGCAGCTTATTGTTCTTGAGTCCAATTTCCTTTCGTTAGGCTTGTATGGCCTAGCCTCAACTGGACAACACCAAATATGTAAGTGCCTAATACTAGGCTTCTTTCCTGTCCATAATTCATATGGGGTTTAGCTACTGCTTTGCTTGGAACTTGATTAAGAATGTACACTGCAGTCTTTAAGGCTTCTTCCCAAAGTGACTCTGGCAATGAAGAATGACTAATCATACTTCTAACCATGTCCTTTAGGGTCGATTTCATCTCTCAGCTACACCATTTTGACTTGGAGTCCCTGGCTTGGTGTATTGAGGAACGATACCACATTCTGCTAAATACTTTGCAAAAAGGCCTGGATGTTGTTCACCTGATCCGTCGTATCTACCGTAATATTCACCTCCACGATCAGATTTAAAGTCTTTAATTTTCCTACCAAGTTGATTTTCAACTTTAGCTTTATAGGTTTTGAAAACGTCCAATGTCTGAGACTTCTCTTGAATCAAGTATAGGTACCCATAACGAGAATAATCATCTATGAAAGTAATAAAATACTGTTGACTATTCCAAGAAGCTGTAGGAATGGGCCACAAATATCAGTATGAATTAAATCCAAGACGTTTAAACTCTTGTTAGCACCAGTTTTCTTAATATTTGTTTGTTTTCCCTTAATACACTCAACACAGATTTTGAAATCTGAAAAATCAAGGGAATTGAGAATTCCTCCTAACACAAGCCTCTTTATTCTTTGTTTAGAAATATGTGCTAAACGCCTGTGCCATAACATAGAAGAATTCTCATTAATTAATTTGCGGTTTGTACCACAATTATCTATATGCAAGGATTCATTAATGTGTGAGGCATGAAGATTTAATTTATATAGATTATCAACTAAAGAACATGTGCCAATGAGATTTGAATACTGAAAAGATTAAATTTTTCATTTCCAAATGAACAAGAATATCCTGATTTGTCCAAAGAAGAAATAGAAATCAAATTCCATCTAAATGACGGTACATAAAAAGTCTCTTTCAAATCTAAATAGCAACCAGATTCTAACTTTAATCTAAATAAACAAACAGCCTCAACAGGAGCTCTTTTGCCATTTCCTACGTAGATGAATCTTTCAGCATCAGTTGGCTTTTTGCTCCTTAGACAACCCTGCATAGTCACACTTATGTGAGTAGTTGCACCTGTATCTATCCACCAAGTGTGATTGGGTACTAAAGCCAAATTAACTTCAGAACAAACAAAGTTGAGAAGTTTACCCTTTTTGACAAGCCATTTAGCATACTTGGAACAATCCTTCTTCACATGACCACCTTTACGGCAAAAGAAACAAGTGATCACCTTATCTTGTTTCTGTTGCCCTTTAGGCTGTGAAGTTCCAGTATTTGCATTGCCTTTTTGTGACGTCCCCGTCACTACATCTTATCATCTACTTTTTCCTTAAAATCTTATACGAATTAACTCATAGTTTGTCAGTGTCATTCATTCCTTACCCTTAAGCTAAATATCTAATAGCTCATAAAGATTAATTTACTTTCCATAAACATAATAATGATATATATAAATATCATTCCATTCCACAAGATCTTACACATCATCTTAACTTACATCCCCGACATCTTATATACATAATGCTACTTGTTCTGTACCATAGCTGAATTACAATTTCTTTACATAAGCATATAAGTATACCTTCTGTGCTAATTGAGAAGCGTATCGCGAAGGTACACTTTAATTTTTCAAAAGCAAGCTCCTCTAATCGGAGCGAGGTTCACTTCAGGTAATCTGTAGGAAAAATGGTCGTAAAAGGGTGAGTTTACGCTCAGTAAGAAAAATATGTAAAAGAGCGTACTATGCCTCTATATGCATTTTTTTTCCTACTTGGCTCTATAATGTCATGTAAATCATTATACGGCATGCATCATGCACATCTTTCATATATCATTTGCAACCATGCATATTTCTTTTAAATGGTATAAGCAAACATACTTTCTTTAAAACGTGCATCATTTTCTTTCTTTAAAACATCATACTTTATAACATACTTCAAAACGTACATCATATACTTCTTTAGAACATACATCATATACTTTAAAATAGATGGAAACTATGTACAATTATTCAAGTGATTGCATCATCATATAAATCATTTATACCCATTTATATGATTCTAATCACATAAATCATTTATACCCATTTATATGATTCTAATCACATAAATCATTTATACCCATTTATGTGACTTTAATCCTGTATTAGTACAGTGGTGGACCATATAGAGGTCAGGGATTTTCTCCTACCTTTAGTAATCCACAGTGAACACTAGTCAGGTGTCACTTGTGGCCTTGAGGACCGGACTAGGGTTCCTCGCTTAACATAATAATACTGAGGACTTGATCAGAGTCTCTCAGCTAAATACAGGGATGCATGATCATAGTGTAGTCCATAGTCTCAAAACATTTATCTTGTACTTCTTCAGAAAACACTTTTGTGTTTAAACCAATTTTGGCTTTGGAATCTCTTTTCTATACAGGGCAGTCGGCTGCTGCTTCATAACTTCCTTTATCGAAATTATTTTCATTTAAAAATTTTGATATTTTCATCTTTGAAAACATATAAGGGCAGTCGACTGGTCCATATAGCAGTTGACTGGTTTTCAAACAGAATGCTTCTTAAGAAATAGCAGTCGACTGGTCATATAGCAGTCAACTGTTTTTAAAACAGAATGCTTCTAGAAAATTAGCAGTCGACTGGTCTTATAGGCAGTCGGCTGGTTTTCAAATAGAATGCATTTTAGCAAATAGCAGATGACTGTTCCTTATAGCAGTCGACTGGTTTGAAACAGAATGTTTTCTGGGTAAATAGCAGTCGACTGGTTTGTCTCGATTTTCGAAAAATGACGTTTTGGTTGTCTTTAGGCAGTCGACTTCCCTTTAAGGCAGTCGGCTGCTCCTAGCCTAATTGGCATTAGGAGTAAAGTCCGAAAATGTAACTTTCCTGCATGAAACCAACTGGTGTTTCTCTCCAAACCACATCAAAACATATTTAAAACATGCGGACATAGCCGCTTTACGTCCGTTACATAAATTCCTTGCCTCGATTACTTCGAGAACACGAAATCACTTGATGTGTCAACCCTAGCTTTTCACTTCTTCAAAGCTGTACATCATATCAAATTAAACCTTTTAAACAATCATCATACACACACTCTACTATCATCATATGACTCCAAACCGTGGACATAATTGAAAGAATCCATTTCTTCTCTTACCTTTGCTAGTGACCGAAATTTCAGATTTTGAGATCTCCTCCAATACTTGGATTCAATCCACCAAACTTCGAATATCTCTTAATCTAGCGACAAGGATCGATTTTCGTTTAATAAACTTAACAAATCAATGGCTAACTGAGGTAGCTTGTCAAGGTAGCTTGGAATGGAAACTTGGAAGCTTGGAGAGGGAACGAGAATGAAGGGAAGAGTGTTGCTGCCGCGGGTGATGGCTGATGGGGATGATGAGTCATGCAAAATGCATTAAACGCATGCTCATCCCACCTCATCTTAGCCATTAAGACCTTGATTCTCTTTTGACCCATTTAATTCCTCTTATCCTTTCTTCCATATGACTCATCTATTTAATTACCAAATCAAAATTCTGATTTTATTTCTTTTCTCATACTTTATTAATTTTCCTGATATCAAAATTAATTATTTGACTACTTGACTTTCAACTTTCTTATTTCTTTTATATCCCATACATCATTTATACATCAAACTTCATATTGACTTTATTCCTTTCAGCTGAAACACTTTACAAATGAAATGAAATTACATGAAATAGGGATTTCACATCCTCCCCACCTTAGAAAATTTGATCCTCCAAATTTGAATCAAGTTATCAAGCAAACAATTCTGGATACCTTTCATTCATCAAGTTCTCTAGCTCCCATGTAGCTTCTTCCGTCGTATGGCATTGCCAGAGAACTTCCACTAAAGGGATCGTCTTAGACCTCAAAACTTTCTCTTTTTTGTCCAAAATCCGAATCGGCTTCTCTACATAACTCATACTTTCCCTTATCTCCAAGGGCTCATACCTTATAACATGGGACGGATTCGGATTATACTTCCGAAGCATCGATACATGAAACACATTATGCACTCCCGATAGCTCCGGAGGCAATGCCAGCCTATAGGCGACATCTCCAATTCGATCTAAAACCTCAAATGGACCGATGTAGTGAGGACTTAACTTACCTCGTCAGCCAAACCTCATGATCCCTTTGGATGGAGAAACTTTCAGAAACACATAATCTCCAACCATAAACTCAAGTGCTCTCCGTCGAGCATCCGCATAACTCTTTTGTCTACTCTGAGCGGTCTTAAGTCTTTGACAAATCATCTTAACATCCTCAGATGCTTGCTCGACTAAATCTGGAGCCAACAACTTACGTTCACCTACTTCTTCCCACCCAATCGGAGATCGACACCTTCTCCCATATAGAGCTTCATATGGTGCCATCCCGATACTTGCATGATAGCTATTATTGTATGTAAACTCAGCCAATGGCAGATGGTCATCCCAAGAGCCTTTAAAATCCATAGCACAAGCTCTCAACATATCCTCGAGCGTCTGAATCGTGTGCTCAGACTGTCCATCAATCTGCGGATGAAAAGCTATGCTGAAATTTAGCTTAGATCCCATGGCCTCTTGAAAATGCTACAAAAAATGAGAGGTAAACCTGGAATCTCTATCAGATGTAATGCTCACTGGAACACCGTGTAGTCTTACAACTTCTCTTACATAGAAATCTGCCAAAGCGCTAAGTGTATCCGTAGACTTCATAGGCAGGAAGTGAGCTGACTTAGTTAGTCTGTCCACGATCACCCAAATACCGTCATGATTCCTCTTGGTTCTGGGCAATCCCATAATAAAATCCATCGTAATGTGCTCCCATTTCCATATAGGTATAGGTAGAGGATGTAACAATCCTACTGGCTTTTGATGTTCTACCTTAACCTGTTGACATGTGAGACACTTTGCTACAAACTCAGCTATGTCTCTCTTCATGCCATTCCACCAATACACTTTGCGAAGATTATGATACATCTTCGTATTTCCTGGATGCAATGTGTATCTAGTGGCATGTGCTTCTGTCAAAATCAACTTTCTTAACTCATCATCATTAGGAACACATATACGATTATGGAACCTCAAAATTCTATCATTACCAATGTTGAACTCTGAGGTCATACCTGACTGAATCTGACTCATAGCCTCAATACATCGATCATCTTCCTTTTGAGCAATCTGTATTCTATCCATCAACTCCGGCTCAATCATCATACTAGCCATTATTCCAAATTACTCATAAGGCTTAACATTTAAGCTGAGGCTTGCAAACTGTTCAATCAGTTCATACTCTTTCATCATCATATAGGCTACCTTTCCTACATGCTTCCGGCTCAGAGCATCCACCACTACATTGGCTTTCCCCAGGTGGTACAAGATCTCACAATCATAGTCCTTCAGAAGCTCGAGCCATCTTTTTTGCCTCATGTTCAATTCTCTCTGAGAGAACAAATATTTCAGACTTTTATGATCCATAAAAATCTGAAATCTCTCACCATATAAGTAATGCTTCTATATCTTCAGGGCAAATACTATTGCAGCTAACTCCAAATCATGAGTGGGGTAGTTCTTCTCATGGTCCTTTAATTATCTAGAACCATAGGCAACCACCTTACCATGCTGCATTAGTACGCATCCCAAGCCTTGCCCTGAGGCATCACTATACACCGTAAATCCTCCTGAACCACTAGGAATGGTGAGGATAGGTGCAGTTGTCAGCTTGCGTTTCAACTCTTGAAAGCTACTCTCGCAGGCATCATTCCATTTGTACTTCACTTCCTTGCGTATCAAGCGCGTCAATGGAGCGGCTAACTTCGAGAAACCCTTTACAAATCGTCGATAGTAGCCAGCTGACCCAAGAAACTCCTTATCTCTATCATTGTTTTCGGTCTCTCCCATTGAACCACCGCTTCTATCTTCAATGGATCAACCGAAACTCCATCTTTACTAATTATGTGACCTAAAAAGGAGATATGATCTAGCCAGAAATCACACTTACTTAGCTTGGCATACAATCCTCGATCTTTGAGGGTCTCCAAAACTATCCTTAAGTGCTGATTATGCTCTTCCCGAGACCTCGAGTACACCAAGATGTCATCGATGAAAACAATGACAAACTGGTCCAAGTACTGCTTGAACACATCATTCATCAAGTTCATGAAGGCTGCGGGTGCATTAGTTAATCCAAACGGCATCACCAAGAATTCATAATGGCCAAACCGTGTCCTGAATGCAGTCTTAGGGATATCTTCTCTTCGAATCTTCAAATGATGATATCCCGACCTCAAGTCTATCTTGGAAAAGACTTGTGCACCCTTGAGCTGATCAAAGAGGTCATCTATCCTGGGAAGAGGATACTTGTTCTTGATGGTCACCTTATTCAGCCATCGGTAGTCTATACACAACCTCATACTACCATCTTTCTTCTGGACAAAGAGCACAAGAGCAGCTCAAGGGGATACGCTACGTCGTATGAATCCCTTGTCTAGTAACTCCTAAAGCTGCTTCTTTAATTCTTTCAATTCGACTAAAGCCATCCGATAGGGAGATCTCGAAATGGGCTTAGTCCCCGGCACCAAATCGATCGTAAACTCCACTTCCCTATCCGGAGGAAGTCCTGGAAGATCAATTTGGAAATACTTCGGGAAAATCTTGGACTACAGGAATATCATTGAGTCCGGGACGTTTCTGATCTACGTCCTCCACATAAGCAATAAATCCTTCACATAACCATACATACTTTTCAGTACTTTCATTTGCAATTAAATCAAGTAATAAACATACTTTTGCATTAACCATTTGCAAACTTTACAACATAGCTAATGGGTGAAGAGAAGGTTACACTCTTAGCATAACAGTCTAATATGATATGATTCTTAGCTAACCAATCCATACCCAAAATAACATCAAATCCATACATATTTAGTAGGATTAGGTCAGCTATGGATTCTCTTTCTCCTACCTGTAGCTTACAATTTCTATACACTAGTTCGGTCATTTGTGATTCCTTAAAAGGTGTGCTTATTTGTAACAAGTGACCTAAAGGCTCAGGCTTGACAGGCACTTTCATAGCAATCATGGGAGACATAAATGAATGCATAGAGCCTAGATCAAACAATGCTGTAACACTTACATCAAACAAGTAAATCTTACCTTTAATCACTTTAGACGAGGCATCGGCAGACTCTTCATTGATGCAAACACTCGTCCCTGAGTCACAGCTTTCTTTCCTTTCTCGTCAGCAGTGGACTTAGGCTGTGGTTGAGGTGTTTTCTCTGATTCCTCAGGTGCCCTCAAATTCCTCTTGCAACAATCTCTGATCATGTGTCCCTGTTCACCACATCTAAAGCATGCGCCACTCGCCAAGCGACATGGCTGTGATCCGTGAAACTTCTCGCATTGCTCACATCTTTGCATCGTACTCTTCGGTGAGCTAGCGGTACTACCAGCTGAGTATCGAGATCTTTAATCAGTTATCTTGATCCCGGTAGCTCTAGGAGTACCTATATCATCATCATCGTAACTCCCATTTCAATATAATGCCATATAACCATATAATTCAAATAAAGATTATTTTCTTTTAATTCATTTACTTACCTATAGAAACTCCTTCAAATCGTCTACTTCTCCTATATGGATACCTATCACTTGGAGCTTTCTCATCCGACTTTCGCTTCATCAGTTATTTGCCTTTACCTTTAGCTCGAAAATCAGCGTGGTGAAGGTCATAGTCCTGCTCGCACAACTGAGCCTTACAGACCGCCTCTCCATAAGTGGTAATATCCATCGGGTACAACTTAGATCGGATCGGGGACTTCAATCCCTCTATGAATCAGTAAATCTTATGTCCTTCATCTCTTAGGACCTCTGGATCGAATCTACTCAAGGTAATAAACTTTGATTCATACTGATTTACTATCATCATACCTTGAGTCAAACTTAAAAATTCTATCTTCAGCCTATTCCGATCAGTGCATGGGATGTACTGCTCATTAAAAGCTTCCACAAATCGATCCCACGTAACCTCATCATATCGGGCCTCCAATACTGTCCGAGTGGCCTGCCACCAATGCTCGGCATCATCTATCAACAGATAAGCAGCTAGGCCTACCTTCTCCCTTTCGGAGTAGGTCATATACTCAAAAGATTTCAGGACCGCCTTCACCCAGTTTTTCGCGGTCAATAGATCTCTATCCCCCTTAAACTTAGGCGGATCCAACTTCTTGAATTCTTTTATCAAAGACACACTACAATATGCCTTGGGATCCCGCCTTCCCGTAGCTGAGACTGGTGTGGGTACTTCTGTAGGAGGAACAACAGGTGTAGTTGCTGGGTACTTGTGGCCACATTCGAAAAGTTCGACATAAATTGAGTAAACATAATGGCCATGTTCTCCATATGCTTCTCCATTTTCGCTAGCCTAGTATTCGGGCTATGCAGTGGAGATGGAGGAGGAGACTGTACTGGGGGCTGTTCTTCATGACCTCATCCTCTTCCTCTACTTGTACCTCTTCTACGTGAGCTCATGCTATAAATATAGTCACAATTAAGCTCTTTAGTATAACTATAAACAGTTATACTATGTATATGCATTCAAACAAGTACAGTACAATTGGGGATATACTCTATTTCTAGCTTCTTGACACTGACAAACACCAATCAAATCGCTCTGATACTAATCTGTGACGTCCCCGTCACTACATCTTATCATCTACTTTTTCCTTAAAATCTTATACGACTTAACTCGATTTAGTTCGTCAGTGTCATTCATTCCTTACACTTAAGCTAAATATCTAATAGCTCATAAAGATTAATTTACTTTCCATAAACATAATAATGATATATATAAATATCATTCCATTCCACAGGATCTTACATATCATCTTAACTTACATCCCCGACATCTTATATACATAAATGCTACTTGTACTGTACCATAGCTGAATTACAATTTCTTTACATAAGCATATAAGTATACCTTCTATGCTAACTGGGAAGCATATCGCGAAGGTACACTTCAATCTTTCAAAAGCAAGCTCCTCTAATCGGAGCGAAGTTCACTTCAGGTAATTTGTAGGAAAAATGGTCGTAAAAGGGTGAGTTTATGCTCAATAAGAAAAATATGTAAAAGAGCGTACTATGCCTCTATATGCATTTTTTTCCTACTTGGCTCTATAATGTCATGTAAATCATTATACGGCATGCATCATGTACATCTTTCATATATCATTTGCAACCATGCATATTTCTTTTAAATGGTATAAGCAAACATACTTTTTTTAAAACGTGCATCATCTTCTTTCTTTAAAACATCATACTTCATAACATACTTCAGAACATACATCATATACTTCTTCAGAACATACATCATATACTTTAAAATAGATGGAAACTATGTACAATTATTCAAGTGATTGCATCATCATATAAATCATTTATACCCATTTATATGATTCTAATCACATAAATCATTTATACCCATTTATGTGACTTTAATCCTGTATTAGTACAGTGGTGCACCATGTAGAGGTCAGGGATTCTCTCCTGCCTTTAGTAATCCACAGTGAACACTAGTCAGGTGTCACTTGTGGCCTTGAGGACCGGACTAGGGTTCCTCGCTTAACATAATAATACTAAGAACTTGATCAGAGTCTCTCAGCTAAATACAGGGATGCATGATCATAATGTAGTCCATAGTCTCAAAACATTTATCATGTACTTCTTCAGAAAACACTTTTGTGTTTAAACCAATTTTGGCTTTGGAATCTCTTTTCCATACAGGGCAGTCGGCTGCTGCTTCATAACTTCCTTTATCGAAATTATTTTCATTTAAAAATTTCAATATTTTCATCTTTGAAAACATATAAGGGTAGTCGACTAGTCCATATAGTAGTTGACTGGTTTTCAAACAGAATGCTTCTTAAGAAATAGCAGTCGACTGTTTTTGAAACAGAATGCTTCTAGAAAATTAGCAATCGACTGGTCTTATAGGCAGTCGGCTGGTTTTCAAACAGAATGCATTTTAGCAAATAGCAGTCGACTAGTTTGAAACAAAATGTTTTCTGGGTAAATAGCAGTCGACTGGTTTGTCTCGGTTTTTGAAAAACGAAGTTTTGGTTATCTTTAGGCAGTCGACTTCCCTTTAAGGCAGTCTGCTGCTCCTAGCCTAATTGGCATTAGGAGTAAAGTCCGAAAATGTAACTTTCCTGCATGAAACCAACTGGTGTTTCTCTCCAAACCACATCAAAACATATTTAAAACATGCGGACATAGTCTCCTTACGCCCGTTACATAAATTCCTTACCTCGATTACTTCGAGAACACGAAATCACTTGACGTGTCAACCCTAGCTTTTCACTTCTTCAAAGCTTTACATCATATCAAATTAAACCTTTTAAACAATCATCATACACACACTCTACTATCATCATATGACTCCAAACCATGGACATAATTGAAAGAATCCATTTCTTCTCTTACCTTTGCTAGTGACCAAAGTTTTCAGATTTTGAGATCTCCTCCAATACTTGGATTCAATCCACCAAACTTCGGATATCTCTTAATCTAGCGACAAGGATCGATTTTCGTTTAATAAACTTAACAAATCGATGGCTAACTGAGGTAGCTTGTCAAGGTAGCTTGGAATGGAAACTTGGAAGCTTGGAGAGGGAACGAGAATGAAGGGAAGAGTGTTGCTGCCGTGGGTGATGGCTGATGGGGATGATGAGTCATGCAAAATGCATTAAATGCATGCTCATCCCACCTCATCTCAGCCATTAAGACCTTGAATCTCTTTTAACCCATTTAATTCCTCTTCTCCTTTCTTCCATATGACTCATCTATTTAATTGCCAAATCAAAATTCTGATTTTATTTCTTTTCTCATACTCTATTAATTTTCCTGATATCAACATTAATTATTTGACTACTTGACTTTCAACTTTCTTATTTCTTCTATATCCTATACATCATTCATACATCATTTATACATCAAACTTCATATTGACTTTATTCCTTTCAGTTGAAACACTTTACAAACGAAATGAAATTACATGAAATTGGGGATTTCACACTTTTTCCTATGTTCCTTTTTCTCTTTTTGTTGGCAGCAATGTCATTGGAAGAAGATGCTAAGTGAGCACTTTCTATCTTCTCTTATTTCAACCTCTCTTCCTCTTGCACACACTGAGCAATGAGCTCATTAAGAGTCCATTTCTCTTTTTGAGTGTTATAACTTATTTTAAAAGGATTAAATTGTGCAGGAAGAGATATTAAGACCAAGTGCACGAGAATGTCCTCAGACAACTCTAACTTTAGTGTCTTTAGTCTTGTAACAAGATTAGACATTTTCGTAATATATTCCTTTATGTTTCCTTTACCGCTATACCGCATTGAAACAAGCTTAGACAGGATGGTGCTTGTTTCGACTTTTTCATTTGCAGTGAACCTTTCTGCAATTCGTTGTAGGAAACTCTTAGCATTTTCCTCCTCAGGCAATGCGCCTCTGATGGTATCCGGAATTGAGTGCTTCAT
The DNA here is from genome assembly GCA_032173925.1 of Heritiera fomes. Classification (NCBI taxonomy): domain Eukaryota; kingdom Viridiplantae; phylum Streptophyta; class Magnoliopsida; order Malvales; family Malvaceae; genus Heritiera; species Heritiera fomes. The sequence goes on along the minus strand of JAPDPM010000021.1, from coordinate 8,390,960 downwards.
GATCATCAGACTCATGCGGTTAGAACGCTCCCATTTTTCATAAAGTGTCCTTTCCGTAGTTGTACTATTATCAGCAGGGGCGGGAGGTTTATCAGACCTGATCGCATAGTCTAGATCCATACACCCAAGCACAATAGTAACATGCTCCTTCCATTTCTGGAAGTTAGTGCCGTTAAGCACTGGGATATTATTCAGATTGGCAGATATAGAAGAGACATTTACTGTGAACAGAAAAACAACAATAATAAGCTCACAATTAACAAATAATAATTTTAGGCCATATAAGATACCAAGCTCAACATTAAAATTTAGTCTTTGGACAGAAATTTTAATTTGTAAGTGGTACTCTTAAACTTTATTAGTAAATATTGATAACCAAATCTTTGCCAACAACATGCCTTCTTTTGGGCCTATATATTGCATGCATGGTAAAAAATAATTTTATCACATATTTACTACCTTATTATGTTTGTGATCCGACCAAAAAATAACCTTTTTTTGGGCTGATTATTTTACGTAGGGATTAAAAAACACCGTCATTTAAATTCTTAAATGACAACTTTAATTTTCAAAATAAATGAATTAACATAAAAGAGGTCACTTTGGTGGCATTTTATATTAATTTAATTTATTTTGAACTTTATTTATTTTTAACATATTATGCACTATACACAATATTGAGAGTACACAAATTAATTCACATTAATAGGGAGAGTGAGTATTGTCAATCAACTCAAAATATCATGAAATATTTTATCATGAAATGAACTTTCAGAAAATACATGCATAATATATCAAAACACCAAAATTTCAATAAATATTAAATAATAAATATTTAAAAATTTCAAAAAATTCCAAAAAAATCACCAAAAATTTTAAAATAATAAGATATGGTGGACTAGAAAATTTGGTGGCCAGAAGGCCACGGTAAGGCTATGCATGTATGTCACGCGCCACCCTTACGCATGTGGGAGAGATCCCAGTCGGGATTCTCCTCCTCCTTCCTCGACCCGGCTGTAACTTGGAACAGACCCAACAGGTCTGTTCATGCTTTCTTCTTGATTTAATCATTATTTTGAGTGATTTCTCACAAAATTAAACACATAATCATGTAATTAACACCTTGTTTTACAAAACCCAAGCCATAAAACAAATCAAAACAACAAAATTTGTGACAAATTTGATCAACAAAAATTCAAGAAAACTCCATTAAAACTCTTACCCTCTTTTCTTGATTTCTTTCTACTAAAACAAAAAATATACCGAAATTGTGACTTTGATTCAACTATATAAGTCACAAGAAACAATTATCCTTAATCAATTTGAATTAAAACACATAAAATATTGTTGTTTTGGTTGATTTTTAATTCGGGATTTATAAAATTTAAAGATAAAATTACTTTAATCATGAAACAAAATTTCAGAATATTGTTTACATGATTTTAATACTTATTCTATTAGGAATAAAAGCCTTAATATTTTACACAAAAAATTTTAATTCTTAATGATTAAACATGAACAGGCTCTTGATACCACTTATAGGAAAATAATACAGATAAATACACCCAGGATTTCATGTTCAATCATCAAGAAAAGATTAATACGAAAGCGTACCTGAATCCATTGGAATTGATTTCTTGAGGTTAAAGTCTTCCACGTCTAAACTTTTTGAGAGAGTCTGTATCTCACTCAACGATGGGATATGTTGTGAGAATTATGTTATGTTTAGACTGGGGACCATAACCTATTTATACTTGAAGTATATTTTATTTTATTTTGGCCCATCATGAAAATAAAATAAAATATTGGGTCTCTACACATTGCAAAGCCCATACTAATTGAGATGTCTTAAAGTCCAATAACTTAAACTTTTTTTGATCACTTTTAAGTAGACTAAATAGATAGCCTGTAATGTACAATTAATTGATATATGTAGGCCCACTAAACAATTTCCCAACATAAAACCCAAGCCCCCATCCAGTTTTGAGCAACACAAAGAATCCCAACTCTTCCAGTGAATTCGTTTTTTAGCCCCCACGTCCCCCCACCAAAAACCCGATGCCAACATATTTAATTTCTGTAGGAAGCACCTAGGCAACATAAAGCAGCTCATAAAGAAAATTGGAATTGCCTGTATTACTGCTTGAATCATTACTGCTCGACCTGCTTGAGACAACAACTTACACTGCCATCCACGTAGTCTATGCCAAACTCGTTCCATGATAGGCCTAAGAACTGCCATCTTTGCTCTCCCAAAAAATAATGGTAAACCCAGATATGTATTTCTAGTCATTAACTTAGAGATGCCCAATATACGCATCGTTACTGCCTTTATGTCTGACTCTGTATTAGCACTAAACCAAACCTTCGACTTATCCACATTTACCTTCTGACCCGAAGCACGTTCGTAAACTTTCAGCAGCCTCATCACATGCTCACATGCTTGTCGATTTGATTATAGCTTTATAATGTGTTTATATTTTATAAAAAATTAATTTAATTTATTTTTAAAAAAATATTAAATCTTATATAACAAATAAACGAATAAAATCAATTAAATAAACAAGTCAGTTAACTAATCAACATATAACTGAATAAATTTAACATAAAATTAAACCAAACTTACATATGATAATTTTTATTTTTCCCTTTGAATTCATACAATTACAAGTAGCTAGAACAGGCTTCCCTAATCAAAGAGAAAGCTAAAACAAATCCACCTTTGAGATAAGCCAAATTGAATTTGGTAGATCTTTTGCTTTCTAAAACAAATAAAAAGAATTGTTTGATTCTATTATCTACAAAAACTGAAAATTTGCAAAAGTTAAACATAGCAAAAATTCCACGAATTATATTTGATCGAATAATATTTTCAACAGTTCGATTAATTTTAGACAAACAAATATAACAATTTTTTATTTTAAAAAAATGAAAAAGAAAAATATCAAAAATAATAAGCAGAAAGATTCTTAACTGCTCTAAAATTTTAAATTTATTTCCTTTTTTTTTTCATTTTCTTTTTTCCCCTCTTTTCTAAGACCTAAGAAGCTTTAATTGGCAGATTGTGGGATTTTCTCCCCTCACTTTTTCGTGGAAAATTCAAGTTAGAAATTAGAGTCTTGGAAGAAAGTTCTCCGCGCCTGATGTGGTGGAAAATATTTTCTTTATATAGTGGGTGTTGTTGCCAATGATCGGTATGCAACCATGAGAGCGGTTACAATTTCCTTATTCAGATTTCTTTTTGTCATCGGAGTCACCAGCAGTATTTCAAATAGCGACCGCTATCTCGTGGTAGCGGCGGTGGCCGTCACCGCTATCACAGAAAAAACGGTTGTGATTAAGAATCACAACTGTAACGGCCAATATCAGCCGTTACAAAACAGGGTAACGGCATGTAGCGGCGATAACGGTCCGTTATCGCCGCCATCGCCGCTATCCTCCATTCTGTTCCATTTTGAGGATAGAATATAAAAAAAAATTTCTAAGACTCAGGCAATCACAGTCACATATTCAAAGTCACAGACCGAAAAGCTTCATGCCTTCACCATATCAAAATAAACAAAAAATCAGATCGCAAAACTCAGAGTCTCAGCTCAGTCGGACATAAGCAAGCAACAGCAGCCAACAAACAACTCAGAAATCAACAACCCAGTGACTCACGTTTGAAAGGAAAAAGCAAATTTAAAATGTTTTACTTTTGAAATTAGTAGATCTAGGTCAAAGCAAGATAGATCTGTGAGTGACTAATTGTGAATTGTGAAGAGTGAGTGAGGTTGAGGGGCTTGAGTTGAGGTAGAGTTGGTGCTTGATGTTGAGGCAGAGTCGACGTGCGGCGAACGTGGGTAGGTCGTAAGCAGTGGCACACAGGTGTGGATGACTGGCCGTGGCCATGGGCGGCATGGCCGTGGGCAACTTTGATTCTTGTGTGCGTTAATTTTGTTTTGAAATAAAAACAGCTTCTGAAAATGGAGGATTTCTCGTTTGGGTTAGACATAAGAGATGAATTGAAGAGAAAAGAGATTGGGATTTGAGGGCTGACGTTGCTCTGGACAGGCTGCGCAGAGGGCAATGGCGGGTGAGATTGGAAAGGCTGAGTGAGGCTTGGCTAGTTGATTGAGGCCCGAGGGGTGAGGGTGAGGGCGTAAGGGGTCGACAGTGGGTAAGCTGGTGAGGGGCTGTGTCGGAGGCAAGCACATGAGGCCGTGGCCGGTGGGCTTTTCAGATCAGAGAGTCGAGGGAGGGAAAGGGACGAGGGTCGCGAAGGTGATGGGGAGAATTGGGAAAGTCGGGTTTTGGCATTTGGGTAAAGATTAATTAGTTAAAAATGTTGATTTAATTTTTTTTGGTTAAATGTTGAATTTTTTTTTTGCCAAAGGTTAATTAAATTAAATAATGATTTAATATTTGATAATGATTTAATATTTGATAATTGGTATTTTACAGATTACTCTAATAAAAAAATGTGGTAATTTTTTTTTTCACTAATAGGTTTTAATGTTTAAGAATTTTTTTTTGTAACAACTAACAACGTATTAATTTTGAAGAATTAATATTAGTTAATCTTATAAATCATGATAAAAAATATTAGGTAATTTGAATTGAAAAATTATTAAGTAATGTTTAATTTAGATTATGAATTTAATTTTTTAAAGTAAAATTTTTAGAGTAATTAAATATATGTTATTAAATAAAGATGAAAAAAGATTTGACAAAATTTAGATGAAAAAATTCCTTAATAATTTAGATAAAAAATAATTAAGGCTAAATAATTAGTACATTATTTTTTATTAATGCATAATTATTTATCTCTATTTTCAATATTTATTATTTTTCAATTATCATAAGTAATTTTTTAAATATGAATGTTCTATTATAATTCAAAAAAAATATGAATAATCTTTTTTTCACGTAAATAATATACTAAATGTATCACAAATTACTTTAAAAACTATAAAATAAGATTTTATGTTATTATAATTACAATTACTATACTTTATATAAAATTGTGCGAAATTAAAAAAATTCACGATCGCAATGACCACGATGGGCGCAATTTCCGTCGCTATGTCCGCAACCGCGATAAACGCAACGCGACCAAAAACGCGACCGCGACCGCAATTTAAAACAATGGTCACCAGTATTGACTTTTGTGATGGGAATTCGAATGTTCTTTGCATTCAAACTGAGAGACAAGCCCTTTTAAAGTTGAAGCGAGATCTCATTGATCCTTCAAACAGGCTATCTTCTTGGGTTGAAGGTGGGGATTGCTGTAAATGGATTGGTGTCTTTTGCCATAACTTAACTGGCCACGTTAAGGAACTGCACTTGGCTGCTCTCCCATTTCCTGATCTTCGTGCACCAGATGCTGAATGGGAAGCTTACGATCGATCAAAGTTAAGAGGCAAAATGATTCTTCATTGCTCGATTTGAAGCATCTTAGTTTCCTAGACATGAGCTATAACAATTTTAGCAGCATACCAATCCCTGAATTTATCGGTTTGCTGGGGAGTCTATCACATCTTAACCTCTCTCATGCATAATTCCTAGGCCTAATGGTTAGTAGTGACTTGACATCTTGAGGAAGTCAAGGGTTCAAGTCACTACAGATGCGCTCAAGGGAATTAAACCTGAGTTCTTCCTGGCCCTTGGGACAAAGCCGTGCGGGACTAAGTGCCACGTCTGCGGACGAGAGCCACCTCTAGAATCCCAAAGCGGACAATATGAGTGAGTGAGATCGCTGGGGCTAGGAGGCGCGCAGTACTCCCAGGGTCTTCACAAAAAAACGCACCTAATGGTTAGTAGTGACTTGACATCTTAAGGAAGTCAAGGGTTCAAGTCACTACGGACACGCTCAAGAGAATTAAACCTGAATTCTTCAGGGCTCTTGGGACAAAGCCGTGAGGTTCGAGGTTAGGAGGCGAGTGTACTCTCAGGCCAAAGTGGACAATACGAGTGAGTGAGATCGCTAGGGCTAGGAGGCACGCAGTACTCCCAAGGTCTTCACAACATGTAATTAATTGATACTGTTCATCGGACGAGTGTTGTAAGGGTAATAGTTTTTTCCTCGCATGTTATTGTATTCCTGAACTTAATTTAAAAACGTAAACTAAGTTTTATCCTTATAATCAAATAAGTGGCCAATCACACTTACGTAAAAAAATATTAGTGGAAACCCCATAAAATTTAAAATCTAGCGATTAGGTTCTATGCTAGACATTACGACAGGTTCAAAATCGAGACAACCAAGACAAAATTAAACTCATTTACTACTTAAAATAATATCTGTTATTGCAATTCAGTGTCCTTTAATAAGCTAAATATATTATATATACTAAACTTTTATGGGCTAGATTAAAAGCCCAATTTTGTCCATGCCAAAAAAAAATAATGACAAGATTTTAAAATAAACAGTAGTGAAAACGAACAGCATTTGATTAACTACGAAGATTTAAGAACTCTTACCTATAACTTTTTGACCAAGTTTTTCGTTTTGGTTTTTTTCCTGAAATTTGAACTTCCGAAGACTTTCAAGACAGTTATGGGAGTTGTAAATGAATTTTCTAAAATTTTTGAGCTTCATTATAAAATGAATTCTAAAATGAAGTTTAATCAAATGATCTTTGTAATGCTTTTAAATTCTTATGTACTCCCAACTGTTTGTAATTAAGCCAAAGAGACTTTTGTCAGCAATTTTCACTAGTATCTTTTTTTCTGGTCTATTCTTACTCTGTCATTGAGCTTAACTGTTTTGCTTTTTATTTTCTAGCATAGTGTGATTATCTTCCAAGGTCTTGGTTGTGTAGTCCAGTGATTCTAGCTACACTTCTGAGCAATTTTTTCTTCAACTTGTTGCCAAATTGTCATGCCTGAAAATGTTGGTCATACATATCGATGATTTTATTTTAAATAAATAAAAAGCAATGAATCATTCATAAATCATATCCTACTTTTTTTTTTTTGCCTTTACCTATTATGTCACTACTGTTTTTTTAATGATAAAGCGTCTTTTTTTGGAAAATCGTAATTTCGATCTGGAATATATAATAGTATTTACATATTAATCAAATTTGCAAGGATTGTTTCTTGTAAAAAATAAAGACTTTAGTTTCTGGAAACTCTTATGTGGAGATAACTAAATGGGCAAAAGGAATAATTGACAAGGAAATGGTTTGTTTTGATAAGGAATCGGAAAATGTGCACATTCTGTAGTGGAAAGTTTAAATCCCTTCTTCAGAGTTAAGTAAGACCACACAATACAATTACCAGAAATGCTATGTGATTCAGATCAAACATCAATCCGAAATTAGTCCATAACACATAACAAATTTATCATTGATCAAATTCATCCCCACATATTAAATTACCGCCAAGTTAAGATAATATTTGGTGACAACCTTACCCATTTGACTATCTTTAAATTTGCCATACGACTCTCTCTCTCTCTCTCTCTCTCTCTCTCTTTTTTGCCGGTTAGTTGCACAAATTTAGAGTCATTTGCACATTTCAAAAGAATTAAAAACAGAGACATGCATGGCCCTCGTGGATTTCGAGGCCACTGATGGTGAAGAACAGGATATTTGAGTTCTTTAAACACATTTTACCGCTGACAGGTGGAATAAGAAGATGAAAGTTGAAGTGGATTTTAGAAAACTATCAAATAGTGAAGTTGAATTTCTGGAGAAACCGTTTTCGACGGACGAGTTGGAGAATGCAGTTTGGAAAAGTTGCTGAGTTTTCAGCGTGAGGGGATCCTAAGTGGGTCAAATTCAGTTGCGTTGGTAATTTTCTTGGGATCTATAGGAGTAGTGGATTCAAATCTAGCTGAGTTGGTTGCCATTAAAATGACCTTGGATATGCTTATGAAATATGAGAATTTGTGGGGCTTTCTTGATCTTTGAATCAAATTCAATGATTGCCTCGAATTGGTGTAGAAAGTTGGGGTCCACCGATTGAGATGCTCATGACCTGTCATGACCTGGTGGGTTTAGCCTTTCATTAAGTGTGATATGTTGCAAGCAAGGGCGTTTCCCGTGTATGGGTGCTACCAATGCTCTGTTTTTGTCCCGAGAATGTTCCATCTTATGAATTATGAATGAAACTTGGTTCACAAAAAAATCATATACAAAATAATCATTCCATAAAATTCTTTTACAGTATAGATGAAATTTTGGGAAGCTTAATTATGACCCAACTATATATAATCAACTTCATGTTCATTAACATAAGGTAATTAACCATGTAATTTATCATTCTAAGCATTGTGCTTTACACAATTTTAATTGGCTAAAACTATAGGACATTGGGAGGACATAAAAACGAAGTCATCACGGGTGATATCAGATTAAATTTTAATGTATAATCAATTGTAAATGTGTAATTTTATTTCATCAGCATTTAATAAACTTTGTAACCATTTAACTTATCAACTTGGGCAATTTAAAAATCTAACGTACCTTGTCCTTCATTCAATGTGTTTGTAGACTGCTAGAAAAGCTTTGTGAGGGAATGGAGAGAAGCTTGCCTTAAAATTTTAATTATATTTTTTTTCAACAAGTTTCTTGATTTTAGCGAAACATATATACAAACATTTGGTTAAAAAAAGGATAATAACAATAGCTATTACACTAAACCATAATAATTAGAATTCTATTTTAAATTTTTCACAATTTGTTTCTCAAAAAATAAAAACTATTTGCTTATTTTTAGCCATACATTATATTAAAATTTGATTAACCACCAAATAATTATCATTTGCCAAAAAATTTCCTCGTTGCCTTGGAACTTACTCAATAGATGCTTGGTGGACCTGACTTGACTTGCTTTCTCATTTTTTTTGGTTTTTTTTTCTTCTACACATTGTTGAACTTTTTAAGCTAGTGAAATTCGAAAAAAGTATATATAACAAAAGAGATTAGGGCATGTTTATTCTTATGTATTGATTAATATAAAAAGAAAATAAAAATCATAATATATAACATCTCTTGTGATAAATCAATGAATAAAATCAAATAAATCAACAAATCAATCATTGAATCATGCAGTATATATAAGTACATAAATTTAACATAAAATTTAATCAAACTTACAAATAATAAAATTTGTACATGAAACTTTAAGGCCTGGCCTGACCCTAAGACATATAATAATGACTTATATGTATGTCTAAGCTCGACCTGATCCGTAAATTTGAGCATAATTTTTAGTCTTGGCTTGTTTTTATTTTTATAATACAAGCATGAGCCTGACCGAGCCCAACTTGAATATTATTTTATTTATTTTAATTTTTATTTATTTGAGTTTTTATTCTTTTATTTTTTTCAAAATTTAATTTAATTTGTCAAAATTTTTATGTCAATTTCTATATTAAATATATATAATCATGTTTATTAATCAATAATGTTTATAATATCTATAATTATATTATACTTAGTAAATATATTAAAAAACTTAATAAATATTTTTATTCGAGTCAGGCTACACTCGAGCTTTGAAAGATCAAACTCAAGTACAGCACAGTTTTTGAACAGCTCAAAATTTCTACCCAAGCTCGATAAATGAATCAAATATTTTTGTCTAAACTCAACCAAATATTAGACTAATCTTCGAGCTTGAACGGGTAGTCTGACCCTTGAGCAAGTTTACTTTATGGTTTGATATCCTCTTTCCGTACTGGTACTATGATAGTCTCGTTAATCAAGATGGTTTTAGACTAAAAATAAACTCATAATTAATTTCGCTAAGAATGGTACCCACTTGACTTATGTAATATATTCCCAAATTCATTAAAAAACAAATACCTAAATGTTCATTCCAATTAATAGGAAGCTTCCATAAAAACAAAATTTTCAGTGGACTAAAGTTTGTGGAAACCAAAATGCAAGCAAAGAAATTCGAGGCCTTGCCTTCCTTTTGGTGCGGGTCATGATGTGGAAATATGATTCTAGATGGTCGTGGAACTTATTCAATATCGACTTGGACTTGACTTGCTTTGTCGCTTTTTATTTTATTTTCTTCTGCTCATTGTTGAACCTTTTAATGAAGTTTGTTAGATATTGACTCAAATACTGTATTAATGAATATATTATTTTTTGTTACAAGAAAAATATTAATAATTAAGGATAGGGATGGGGTTACTTGGATTTGAACTCAAGTCCTATAATATACCACTATTAATGAATATATTTTGATAATAAATATATCATTAATATACTTAATGAGTATTTTGGTGACCAAGTAATGGAGTTTTATAGATATAGAATGGTCTCTGGAATTAGAGATACAGAGAGATGTAATCAGTATGTGATATTCACGTAAAAGATGGATTTATAGGGATATGTGAAAGAGTTAGACAAACACAGGGTTAACCTTGTAAAGTAGGAAAATTAAATTTGTTTTGGCGCTTGATTTAGTGTTTGTATTTAGGTATTTTATACTCTTTGTAATTTTTATGATTTATAATAGATTTTTTCTTTTGTTCGTGGATGTAGGCACTTGAACCAAATCACATTAAATCTCGGTTTGAAATACGTATCTGTTTGAAAATTTTCAACAAGTGTTATCAGAACTATGATTCGAGAATTATCATGAAGTATGAAGCAAATATAATGAGTCAATTTAGGGGATATGCTGTTGTAAATTGCGTTCATAAGATCGAGGATATGCAAGAGAAGATTTGCTGCAACAATGGGCTAATTGCAAGTGCAACCAATATTTTGGAAGAATTTGAGTCAAGATAGAAATTTGTTAGATATGGACTCAAATTCTATATTAATGAGTATATATTGGTAATAAATATATTATTAAATATATTGGTAACCAAGTAATGGAGCTTTAAAAATATAGAGTGGATTGGAATCAAAGAGACACAAAGAGATGTAATCACTATATGATCTCCACGTGAGAGATATGTTTATAAGGATTTGGGGTAGAGTTGGAGAAACACTGGGTTGACACTAACAAAGAAATTGGGTTTGTTTCGAGGCTTATCTTAATGTTTGTTTTTGTATGCTTTGTAATCTTTATAGTTTATAGTAGATTTTTTCTCTTATCTGTAGATGTAGGCACTTGGGCCAAACACATTGAATCTTGTTTCTTGTGTGTGTGATTTAATTTCGTGTTGATCTCATCTCGATTCAAAATGCATATCTACATGAAAAATCCCAACAAAGTTCGAAAAAGTATATATAAGAAAAGAGATTAGGGTTTTTTTCTTATGTATTGATTAATATAAAAGAAAATAAAAATCATAATAAAATATTACCTCTAATATAACAAATGAATGAATAAAATCAAATAAACAAACAAATCAATCATTGAATCAATATATATTATCATTATCATTTTTACTGTTTTTATCTCAATATTGGCTAGGCAACATGAACCAATATATAAACTTATGTTAAGTCCTCAACAAAGAATTCTCTTTCTCCACTCATACCTATCTAAGACAACTTGTTCTTCCAATTCTAGTTCTGCCATATATTTTCGAATAACTTCCTTCTAGGTATTTTTCGATCTTCCCCTAGCCTTGACCTTGTTTTCATCACTCAAAGCCTCCACTCTTCTAATGGGAGCATCCACAAGTCTATGTCGTATCTATCCAAATGAACGTATATGACGTTCACTCATCTTGTCTTCGATATGTGTCACTCTAACATTCTTGCGAATATTCTCATTTTTCATTCTATCATTTTTTGGATATCTGCACATCCATCACAACATTCGTATTTCTATTACACTAATATTCTGTGTATGTAGTCTTTTAGTTGCTCAGCATTTACTACAATAGAGCAATGTTGGTCTAACATTAACTCTCCTATAAAATTGTATTTCAACTATATTGGAATTCTTTTATCTCATAACATACCTATAACAAATGTTTAAAAGTAAATTTTGAAGTGACAAATAATTTTTGTCATCACAACAATGTTCAAAAGTAGTGCCCACTTTATTTTTCGTGACAAATATATTATTTTTTATCAAAAATCAATTGGCACCAATATGTGTATATTATTAGTGACGAATATATAGTGACAAACTATTTTGTGTCACAGTAATATTTTTATACTGACGACTTAATTGTGAAAAAACTTAAATTGACACAATTATTACTATAATAGTAACCAAATAAGATGGACACGTCACAAATGCTTATGACAATAGTGTCAAACAAAAATTTGGTTGCTATAAACCTCATATTTGTGACCAAATTGCTTATGGTCACAAGAAAATCATTACTAAAAGTCTTATTTGTTGTAGTGCCACTTGCTTCAACCAACATGGATCCTATGAATCATATCACTATCAATCTCTCCTTCCATCCATATGATCAACCCCAAATATTTGAAATGATCCACTTAGGGATTGCTGCCCCATATAAGATCACAATATCAATCTTTCTTTTTGATTGAACCGACTTTACATTCTATGCATTTAGTCTTTACTTTGCTTAGTTTAAGCCCTCATCATTCTAGCGTTTGTCTCTACAGTTCTAATTTTGCATTAACCTCCACTCTAGTCTTAGAACACAAAACAATATAATCTGCAAACATCATAAACAAGGCATATTATCTTGAATAAATTTGTCAGCTCATCTATTATTATAATGAACAAAAATGGACTTCATGATGACCCTTGATGTAGTCTTACTGTGTTAGAAAATTTACTTGTTTGCTCTTCACATGTTCTCACGTGTTTCGTTGCATCTCTATACATGTCCTACATTATTTCAATATATTTCATAGAGACTCTTTTCTTCATTAAGGATCACTAGAACACATTCTTAGGTACTTTATCATATGCTATCTTGAAGTCTATAAAGATCATATGAAGATCTTTACCATGTACTCAAAAACACTCTACAAGTTGTTTAAGTAAGTATATTTCTTTCATAATTGATCGGCCAGGCATAAAACGAAAATGATTTTTCGATATCTTTATATTCTTCCTTAATTTCCGTTCTATCACTTTTTCTCATAATTGCGACATGTGACTCATTAGTTTTATATCTTCGTAGAACTTTGAATATCTCTCTTTTTGGCCATAGGAAGGCAGAAGAGAATTAAACTTTGGACCTAACTCTTAATGAAAGATCACAATCACTAGACCAAGTAACTTTGAATATCTTTCTTATTCTTATAAAGAGTACCAGAAAATTAATATAGATATTTTATGCCTCCATTGAATCGATATATAGTTAAATAAATCTAACATAAAATTAAATCAAACTTGTAAGTAACAAAAATTTGAATTTAAAGCACTAAGGTTCGAGATCCTCTTCTTCACCGGTACTTGGACAATATTGTTAATCAAGATTATGATTATTTTCGATTAAAAATAAAGTAATAATTAACTTCTCTCTAAATAGTACCCACTTGACTTATGTACGCTATTCCCAAATTCATTAAAATACAAACACCTAAATTTTCATTCCAATTAATTGTAAGCTTCTATGAAAAGAAAATTTTCAGTGGACCAAATAATTTTGTGGAAATTAAAATACAAGGAAATGCGGGGCCTTACGTTCCTTGCGGTGTGGAAATTTTCAGTGGACTAAATAATTAGGCCTTGTTCCATACGCTCAGTTGACCTGATTTTTCTTGTCAAGTTTCTTTTTGTTCTCATTGCTACACTTATTTAATAAGCTTGTGAAGTTAGAAATACAAATGTTATGTGTGTGTTTGGTAGAGAAATAAAAAAGGAAAATATAAAAAAATTAATTTCATGATTGATATTCATAATAAAATATGTTATTTTGTAACTCAATTATTAGTTAAATTTTTTTCCATTTTCCATTTCTACCTATACCAAACAAAATGTAAACGGAAAAGTAAAAAATAAAAAATCAATCTACCATCATAAACTAAGAATTTATATTTAATTCAATAACTTTCAAAATCATATAGAGTATGATAAATCTGTAAAGAATATGTATATATGGACACAATTGCAATATAAAGAGTTTTGAAAATAGATTCTTTAGTTAAAATCTTTTGATCTGTTTTTTATTTTTAACACTTCTTTTTTTGTTCCGAGTATGCCTTCTAACCAATTTTTAGTTTTTAATTTTTTTGTTAGATATTCTAATTTTTTTAAATGAGATTGAGATTCTTTTCTAGTGACAATAACCGATTACACATAAATTAAAATAATTCAAACAGATTAAAGGACTTAAAAATATTGCACTATATTATTAAAAAAATTGATTTATACATGATGAGAGTCTTACTAAAGGTCATTGGGCCTTGATATAAGTCATGCTGAAGAATATTGGGCCTAATGGTAGTCTAAGCCCAAGAGGAAAGATGACTAGGCCATGAAAGATCCATTAGGTTATCATTTAAGATATGAGTCTTAATCGTAATTACGCGCCATATTACTCCTATAAATAGGTCACAGGTATCATTTTTAAACCCTAATCTCTATTTGCATATTGAAACCCTCCAAAATCCTGTCTGACTTAAGTATCGGAGTGTGCGCGCAGGGAAAGCCCCTATGCCCTATGATGCTTTTCCTTTTTGCAGAGTTCGTTACAGGGTTCTTGGAGACAGGTTAAGAGATAGATCGAGAGTTGTACCTCATCAAAAATCATTGTTGTGGATAGGTAACAACAATTGGCACCATCTGTGGGAAACAAACAAAAAGCCAAGTATAAAACATAGTGAGAACACGATCTGCGAGAGGGTTGGGGGCCTGTGGTAGAATGTGGAAGCCTATGGCAGATTAGGTGACAAACTGAGGTAGGAGGCCTATGGCAGGGTAATAGCCAATAGTAGGGTGCCTCAGGGTGCCAGGGTGGTATTGGACGATATAAGGCCTATGGCAGGGTGCCTCAGTGAGCGATAGGCACAGCAGGCATGTGGTCAGCAAGGTGTAGCGCACGTCAGGCATGCGGTAGGGTGCAACGACTGATAGGTGTGCAGCAGGCATGAGGTAGGCTACGACAGGGTAACAGCTAGTAGTAGGGTGCCTCAAGGTGCCAGGTGGTATCTGACAGTGGCCTGCAGCAGGGTGCCTTAGCGACCAATAGGTGCAATAGGCATGTGGTTAGCGTGCAGTAGGGTGTAACGCACGTCAGGCATGCAGCAGGATGCAACGACCAATAAGCCTCAATAGATACACAGTAGGCATGCGGTAGGGTGCAATGACCAGTAGGCCTCGGCAGGTACACAGTAGGCTTGTGGTAAGGTGCAACCCGTTGTAGGGTGCAACCCGCGGTAGACACGCGGTAGGGTGCAACAATCGATAGGTGCGGCAGGCATGTTGTTAGCTTGCAGCAGGGTTAAAACACGTCAGGCATGCGGCAGAGCGCAACAACCAATAGGGTCGCGGTAGGCACGTGGTAGGCTTGTGGCAGGCATTTGATAGGTGCACGACAGGCATGCAACAGAGTGCCTCAACTTGCAGCAGAATGCCTTAGCTTGTAGTAGGTTGCAAGGCTATGGCAAAATACCCCTTGGTAGTAGGGTGTGAGGTTGCGGTATGGTGCAGGGCTGCAACAGGGTATCCCTCGGTGGTAGGTACGCAAGCTGTAGCAGGGTTCGAGACAAAGCTTGAGCGATGAGGTCATACTTTTAATCACCTTGGGTAGATAGGCTTTCACTCCTAGCCAACTCGAGCAAAACTGGAAAAGACCTTACAAGGTTAAAAAGGAAATCAGACCAAGCACCCGTACTTTGAAGGCCTTACAATGCAAAAAGGTTCCAAAGACTCGGAACACTAATCATTTGAAACCATACTAGAGGTAAACACTTGATATTTTTGTTTTAACATTTATTGTGGTTATTTTGTTACTTGCTCCATTTGATTGGAAATATTACATGTTACGAAATGGAGGGCTAGTTATTCATATCTTTATCTATACTATGATAATCTTCTGTATATGATAGACATGTTACAGGAACAGAAGAAGAAAAAGTCCCTAAGTACAAAAGGTGTGAGACGGGCAAATCAAAACCCTTAAGCAAAAAATGCACGAGACGGGCAAATCAAAAGTCCCTAAGCACGGAAGGTGCGAGACGGGCAAATTTAAAGTCCCTAAGCGAAAAATGTGCGAAACGAGCAAATCAAAAGTCCCTAAGCACAGAAGGTGTGAGACAGGCAAATCAAAAGTCCCTAAGCGTGAAAAATGCGCATGACAGGCAAATCAAAATCCCGAAGCGAAAAATGCACGAGATGGGCAAATTAAAAGTCCCTAAGCACAAAAGGTGTGAGACGGTCAAATCAAAAGTCCCTAAGTGAAAAATGCGCGAGACGGGCAAATCAAAAGTCCCTAAGCACAGAAGGTGTGAGATGGGCAAATCAAAAGTGCCTAAGAAAAAAATACACGAGATGGAAATCAAAAGTCCCTAAGCACAAAAGCTACGAGATGGGCAAATCTAAAGTCCCTAAGCGAAAAATGTACGAGACGGGCAAATCTAAAGTCCTTAAGCGAAAAATGCGCGAGATGGGCAAATCAAAAGTCTCTAAGCACAAAAGGTGCGAAACGGGCAAATCTAAAGTCTCTAAGCGAAAAATGCGCGAGATGGGCAAATCAAAAGTCCCTAAGTACAAAAGGTGCTAAGCGAAAAATGCATGAGATGGGCAAATCAAAAGTCCCTAAGCACAAAAGGTGCGAGACGGGCAAATCTAAAGTCCCTAAGTAAAAAATACACGAGATGGGCAACACATGGGCTTGAACCGAAAAATGCGTGAGGTAAGCCATAAATGAAATAAAAGTCACTAAGCGAAAAATGCGCGAGATGGGCAACACATGGGCTTGAAGCAAAAAATGCGCGAGGTAAGCCATGAATGAAATAAAAATCTCTAAGCGAAAAATGCGCGAGATGGGCAACACTTGGGCTTGAAGTGAAAAATGAGCGAGGTAAGCCGTGAATGAAATAAAAGTCACTAAGCGAAAAATACGCAAGGTAAGCCATGAATGAAATAAAAGGTCTTGAAGCGAAAAGTACGCGAAGTAAGTCGAAGATGAGTTTAAATAAGTGTAAGGCCAATGTGTAGTCGCCGAAGGGTTCTTTATAAAAGACTGGGCTCTTTCACAAAGAACTGGGGAGCGCTTACTATATACATATATATAGATTAGAGCATGAAAATAAAGCAAGAAAGTGGAAATTTTCATTCATTCAACTCTAGAGTTGTATTACAATAACTGTATTATAGATTGAACTCTACAGCAAAAGGAATATCGATATTAATAGGCACCAAGGCGTGTGCGTCCTAAAGCACTATAATGTCAGGAGCTTGATCCTTAGAAAAATTTGCCACTAGATTACCCAAATCATCTTCATCCAAGCCTGTGAGAACCTTGACCACTTCGGGTCAACGAAAAGGCTCCTAAGAGTCGGTGAGATCAGAAAGATCTTTATAAGTGTCTATCCTCAGAAAAGGTTCGAAATCCTCAGCATTTAGATCAAGCTTTGACCAATCAGGAGCATGCCAGATACAAATCACATTTGATAAAATCGGTTAAGAAGGGTGAAGATGAAAAGTCTCTTGTAATAATCCTAAAAAAGGAGTAGCGAGAGAATCTGAAAAGTCTATGACCCATAATAATTTAATTAAAAAATAAAAACCATATATACTCTTCCACAGGGTATACCCTGCGAAAGAGTGGGGAGCAATTGATGAGGGTCTTACTAAAGGTCATTGGGCCTTGATATAAATCATACTGAAAAATATTGAGCCTAATGGTAGTCTAAGCCCAAGAGGAAAGATAACTAAGAAGGGCTATGAAAGATCCATTAGGTTATCATTTAAGCTATGGGGCTTAATCGTAATTACACACCATATTACTCCTATAAATAGGTTACAGGTATCATTTTTAAACCTTAACCTCTATTTGCATATTAAAACCCTCCAAAATCCTGTCTGACTTAAGCATTGGAGTACGCGCGCAGGGGAAAGCCCCTATGCCCTCTGATGGTTTTCCTTTTGCCAGAGTTCGTTTTCTTTTTTATAGGGTCCTTGGAGACAGGTTAAAAGGCAGATTGAGATTTGTACTTCATCAAAAATCATTGTTGTGAATAGGGAACAACAATAAAAATATGAATAAATATAAATATAAATATAAATTTTCAATCAAGAAAAGTAAGAAGATAAACAACAAAAAAATTTGATCTAGATTTTTTAATTAAAAAATTTTAGATCTAATTTTTCTAAAATCTTAATTTTTTTTAATTAAATTTTCATCAATAGAGATAGAATTATTATTCTTGTTAGGGTTTGTGTTGAATCCCACATCGAAGGTATAGAAGAAGTTATAAGGGTTATTCCCTTATAAACAATGTGCTAGGCTTAATTTGTAAAATATCCTAGAGAGTTATAGAGTTTGGGCTATTATAAAAGGGTGTAGTTGGGCTCTTTAGGTAGTTGGGCTTTGGGTTTGTAAGGAGTTTGCAATTTTTCTGTTCTAAAAATTACACAGTTGTAATTGTTTGATTGATTATTAATTTTGTTGGGTGGTTGTAGGCCAATTTGGTTGGGCCACATCACATTAAAAATTATTGTTTTTGTTTTTGTTTTTGCTTTCTTCCGTTTTTGTGGGTGTTTGGTTTGAGAAATATTTTTTCCAACAAGTGGCATCAGAGCTGAAGGTTCGTTATCCTGTAAGATGAGGAAAGCTATGGCTAAAGCTATGTATGGAGGTATGCCTAAGTTTGAGATTCTTTTATTTGATGGTAAAAGTAATTTTATGTAATGGCAAAGTACGATTCAGGACCTTCTAGTGCAACAAGGTCTAGATTTGGCATTAGAAGAAAATAAGCCAGATGGAATGTCTGATAAGAATTGGGTTGGAATTTAGAAGAGGGCTATGAGCACAATTAGATTGGTGCTTGCTTCAGAGATTAAGTATAATGTATTGACTAAGACAACACCAAATGGATTGTGGAAGAAGCTGGGAGACATCTATTCATCAAAATCACTGACAAATAGATTGTGTTTGAAGATGGATTTATATTATCAGAAGATGGATGAAGGTACAAGTCTCCATGATCACTTAAATGAATTTAATAGACTAGTTTCAGATTTATTAGCTATTGATTCCAAAGAGTTGAAAGAAGAAGAGAAGGCATTGCTGCTGTTGTTATCTTTGCCTAAGTCCTATAGACCTTTAGTTTAGACTTTTTTGGTAGGTAAAACTACTTTAACGTTGGATGATGTGATTGTTGTGCTGCGTGAGAATGAAAGATTTATGGGCAAAGAAGATTCTTCATCTGCAGGAGGTGTACTAGCTGCTGTGGAAGGTTCTACTCGAGGGAGGACTAATGAGAGACATGGTGGATCAAGAGGGAGATCAAGATCAAGATTCAGAGATTATAGTGAGGTGGAATGTTATTGTTGTGGAGAGAATGGCCATATCCAAACACGCTGCAAGACATTAAGGGAGGATATGGTTGCATTCAAGAAGGTCCAGCAAAAGAGTGATGATGCAAAGAAGAATGAGACATATGTTGCTCTGACTGATTCAGATGATGATGTATTAGCAACTTGTTTAGATATGTCTCATACTTATGAGAAAGGTTGGGTTTTGGATTCAGCTGCTTTGATGCATATTTGTAATGATAAAGATCGGTTTGATGAATTGAAAGATGTTGAAAGTTTAGGCAATATTGCGGCTCGGAATGGTAATCGAGTGAAGCTTGAAGGTATTAGGAGTGTTCAACTTAAGCTTCATGATGGTGGTGTCAAGACTCTTCGTAATGTGAGGTATGTACCAATTTTAAACTACAATTTGATTTCTTTGGGTGAGTTAGCTTCATGTGGGTACACATATGTTGGTAATAATGATTGTTGCAAAGTATACAAGACTGGTGATTTAGTTTTATACGGAAAGAAGAATGAGAAACAATTATATTTGCTTGATGATGCAAAGGACAGAGTTGTTTCCAAGAGTAAGAAGATTCAGAGGCATATTAGTTTTTCAAATATTGTTGAGCAGTTTGGGGAGCTTAGGGATTCAAGTCAAGGGAGGATTTGTTGGTGTTTGCCTTGAATCCCACATCGAAAGTATAAGAGAAGTTATAAGGGTTATTCCCTTATAAATAATGTGCTAGGCTTGATTTGTAAAATATCCGAGAGAGTTATAGAGTTTGGGCTATTATAAAAGAGTGTAGTTGGGCTATTATAAAAGGGTGTAGTTGAGCTTTGGGTTTGTAAGGAGTTTGTAATTTTTCTTTTCTAAAAATTGTACAGTTGTAATTTTTTGATTGATTATTAATTTAGTCGGGTGGTTGTAGGCCAATTTGGTTGGGCCACACCACTTTAAAATTATTGTGTTTTTTTTTTGCTTTCTTCTATTTTTGTGGGTGTTTGTCTGAGAAATATTTTTCCAACAATTCTTACTAATTAACGTGAAAAATTTACTAGCTATATAAAAAAAATGTAAAAAGTTATTTGACTATGAGTTTTTTGGTCACGTGGTAATTTTTTAAAAATATTTTTTTTTATGAATGATTATTAATCGTGATGATAAAATTTAAAGATACAAAAATAATTTTCAAAGCCATTGGTTAACTCACACATGACAAACATTAAATATTTAAATAATTCCTACAAATATAAATAAATACACATTTTTCAAAAATTCATATAAATAACATTTGCAAGTGTTTTTGTATTATGAAATTTATAAATAATTAATTTTATATATTTAATTTTGATAATTAATAAAACAATTATTTTAATTTTGAATATAGATATTGAAACATAAATAATTTTTTAATATTGTTTAAAAAAATTGTCCTTGGCGAAGTGGGGCATAACTCTTGTTTTCTTTAAGTTGCTCTATGGTTGTTGCTAGCAATCAATATGCTACCAAGCAGATCATGGGACTTGCTCCATAGACTCATTGACTTCATTTTTTGTCAAGTTTCTTTTTGTTCTTCTTACTACACTTATTTAACAAGCTTGTGAAGTTAGAAATACACTGATGTTATGTTTGTGTTTGGAAGAGTAAATAAAGAAGGAAAAAAAAAACTAATTTAATTACTGATAATCATAATAAAATATTTTATTTTGTAACTAAATTATTAATTTTTCTTTTTCTTTTTTTTGGTTACATTTTTTTTCCTTTTTCATTTCTACCTATACCAAACAAAATGTAAACGTAAAAGTTAAAAAAAAAAAAACCAACTAAATCTACCTACCATTATAAAAATAAGAACTTATATTTTATTCAATATCTTTCTAAACCATATAGAGTATAATAAATATGTAAAGAATATGTATATATGGACACAATTGCAATATAAAATTTTCAAATAATATTTTCTTGATACGATAATAGAGGTCTCTACTCTCTAGCATGGATTAGAGAAGAAAAATGCTAATAACTTCAGACTTTCATAAATCCCCACCTTAGAAGTAAGATCTAATTTTGCTGACGCTCAAAATCAAAATTTTCAAATAATTGAACAGACGTGATGTCTATAAAGTCAAAGTTACAGCCCAAAATTTCAATGCAATCAATTAGAAACTTACGTAAAAGGAAATTTTCCACGGACTATAAATGCATTTTGTTGAAAATCAAGATGGAAATTGGAGGTATTGGAAGAAAGTTGCTAGCGCTTGACGTTACTAGACAGCTAGAAGAACTTTGTGAGGCGCCTTAAAATTATGGATAATTTTTTTCAGTAATTTGTTTAATTTTTAGCTAAAGATATATATACGAATTTGATTTTTAAAAAAACATTATAGCAATTACACAGAACATTAATGATTGAATTATATTTTAAATTTTTTACAATTTATTTTTAAAAAAATATTTGCTTTTTTTTTTTGAAAATAACTATTTGCTTATTTTAAGTATAGCAATTACACTAAACAGTAATAATTGAATTATATTTTAAACTTATTAAAATTTGTTTCTAAAAAAGAAAATACTATTTGCTTATTTTTAAACATATGTTATAGTAAAATTTGATTAAACACACAAAAAAAGTTCAAAACAAGCGAGAAGAGTCTTAAATAACGATTTGATATGATGAAACCATTTAACTTGAATGTTAATTGATGTTGAAAATGTAAGCAAATCAAACCACAAAATACTTATCATATGGCAGGAACCGTGGAACTTACTCAATATAATCTTGGTGGTGGACTTGACTTGCTTTATCACTTTCTCTTTTCTTTTCTTTTTTTTTTTTTCCTGCACGTGGTTGGAAATTGGAGGCATTGGAAAAGAGTTCCTAGCGCTCGATGTGGTCGAAAATATTCTTCTTTAACTTTATATATTGGGTGTTGGTGGCAATGGTCAGTATTAGGGATGGCAATAGATATCCTATAAATGGGTACCCGACACTATCCGTCTCGACTAAGTAGGATTAGGGTAATATATAATCAGATTCGGGTAGGGTTCGGGTAGTAAAATTACTACTCGTCACGGGTTACGATAGGGTTCGGGTAGTTACCTTAAGGTACCCGCTACCCGAACCCGATAAGAAATAATAATTAATTAAAATGATATTTATATTTTTTATGTATAAATTATTTATTATTAATATTGTATTTAATTAAATTAATTCATCAAATATCATAATTATGACTTTTAACTTTAATTTATATTTATTAGTTAAATTAAATTTATTAACTTAATTTTTTTTAAATAAATTATTCCAAAATTGATTTTAAATTTAAATTTGAAAGTCATACTTTGACTTAATAAACGGGTATTTAACGGGTTCGGATAGTTAAATGGGTATTTTTTATTTTATAGGGTTATGGTTAGGGTAACACAAATCAAAATAAACGGGTCGTTAATCGGGTTCGAGTTTTATATATTCTAATCGGGTTCGGATTAGGATATCCCAAAATTAGCGGGTACCCGATCCGTTTACATTTCTAGTCAATATGCAGGTTGAAGCTGGGACGCAAAAGCAAATTCCTCCTTTGAGGCAGCCGAAAAGAAAAATACCAAAAATAAGCAAAAGGATCAGTCTTAATTTCTCTGAATTTTATGAAATTTTTTTCTCAAGTTATACACAAAACAGTAATAATTGAATTATATTTTAAAATTTTTTACTATATGTTTCTAAAAGAAACAACTTGCTTAATTATTTTTAACCATACGTCCTATTAAAATTTTTATTGTCACACAAAATGACAAAAGTATAACAAGAAAGAAGAGTCTTAGGTCATGTTTGGTGCATAGGATGATGGATAAAATAGGATAATAATTATCCTATATTATATTTGGTACACACATTAAGAAGAGGATTGGATTGCAGGAAGGATTAGTCATCCTCCTAGTATAGGATAACTCAATTCTCTCCAAAAGATGAAGATTATTTCTAATTCCATAGGATTAGAAATAAATACTCATATTTTATTATTTTATCCTTAAGATTTATATTTAAAAATTAACTTAAACATTTAATAAAATAGTAAGTATCTTTAATTAGTTAATATAAATTTTTTCCTTCTTTTTCATTTTTCCTTCTTTTTCTTTCTTTTTTTTTCTTGTTTTTGATTAAAGAAAAACTATAATTTTGATCAAATAATATTTTCTTGTACACATTTTTTAAAATTATTTTTTAGAATATAAATTTTTAAACATAAAAATTATTATAAAATATATTTTTTAACTAGTTTTTTCTTACATTTAAATTTTTATTTTTTCTTTCTTAATTTTTTTCTTTTTGCCTGAAAAAAAAATTAAAGAAAAATGACTATTAACCATAAATTATTAGAAATTATATATTTTTTTAGTTCATCAAAATTGAATTATTAAATTTAACTTGTATTTTTCTTTTTTTTTTGTTTTCTATATTTCCTTATAATTGACAAAAAAAAAGAAAGAAGATAAAGAAACCATAAAAATAAAGAAAAATATTTAAGAACAGTCTTTTGGAAAATTTAATGTAATTAAAAAAATAAACTTATTTCCAAGAAAAACTCAATTTTCTAAAAAATATATATTTAATTTACAATAAAAAATTATTTTAAATTTAAATCATATAAAAAATAAAAACAAAAAGGAAAAAAAATGAAAAAATTATAAAAATTCATTTCTTAACGAAATAATTTTTTTGAAAAAGAAATATAAATTTTTTAGAAGTAAATTTTTATTAAAAAATCAGCTAATAAATTGGACTATTAATTAAAGTATTATAAATAATATTTAAAATTTTAATTTTTCATTTATATTTATAACAAAAAAATTATAAATGTAAATTATGTTACTTTAAAAAAGAGTACTTAAAAAAATCATTTTATACTATTTTTAATTTTACACATAACAAATATTGTGAAAGATATAAAAAATCATCCTATTCTATTCTTAATCTTTGTACACACCAAACATAAGATAGAATAATATAATCTAATATTATCCTATACATAAACTTATATTATCTTATCCTATCCTAATCCTATACATCAAATATGACCTTAAATTATGATATGACATTGATTGGAGGATCTTCGTGAAACTATTTAACTGAAACTTTTAACTCTACTACTTGATGGATTAAAAAGTTAGCAAATTATGAAAGAACCAAAGATTTATCATATATATATATGCCTAGAAATTTCCTGATTAACTTGACTTGCTCATATTAGAAAAATCTTTTTTGTTCATGTTTAAAGGGAAGCCAATTATTTGTCGACTCCCTTTTTAAGTCAAAAGTTTAGCGAAACTCTAATTTAATGGCTTGGTTATAGCTTTATAACGTTTTTATATTTTATAAAATTTTAATTTATTTTATTTTTTTAAAAAAATATTAAATCTCATATAACAAATCAATGAATAAAATCAATTATATAAACAAATCAATTAATGAATCAACATATAATTGAATAAATTTAACATAAAATTAAACCAAACCTATATATGATAATTTTTATTTTTCCCTTTGAATTCATACAATTGCAAGTAGCTAGAACAGGCTTTCCTAATCAAAGAGAAGGCTAAAACAAATCCACATTTGAGATAAGCCAAATTAAATTTGGTCGATCTTTTGCGTTCGAAAACAAATAAAAAGAATTATTTGATTCTATTATCTACAGAAACTGAAAATTTGCAAAAGTAATTAGACGGAGCAAAAATTCCACGAATTATATTTGATCTAATAATATTTTCAACAGTTTGATTAATTTTTGACAAACATATATAGAAATTTTTTATTTCAAAAAATGAAAAAAATACCAAAAATAATAATCAGAAAGATTGTTGACTGCTCTAAAATTTTAAATTTATTTCTTTTTTTTTTTCCCTCTTTTCTAAGACCTAAGAAGCTTTAATTGGCAGAATGTGGGACTTGCTCTCTTTTTTCGTAGAAAACGCAAGTGGGAAATTGGACTCTTGGAAGAAAGTTCCTCGCGCCTGATGTGGTGGAAAATATTTTCTTTATATATTGGGTGGTGGTAGCAATGATCGGTATGCAACCATGAAAGCAGTTACAATTTCCTTTATCAGATTTCTTTTTGTCATTGTATCCACCAGTATTAGCTTTTGTGATGGGAATTCTAATTCGCTTTGCATTGAAAGTGAGAGACAAGCCCTTTTAAAGTTGAAGCAAGATCTCATTGATCCTTCAAGCAGGCTATCTTCTTGGGTTGAAGGTGTGGATTGCTGTAAATGGATCGGTGTCTTCTGCCATAACTTAACTGGGCACGTCATCGAACTGCACTTGGCTTCTCTTTCAAATATTCCTGGTGATGATGAACTAGATACCGAATGGCAAGCTTACTATCGAACACAACTACGAGGGAAAATAAATCCTTCTTTGCTGGATTTGGAGCATCTCAGTTTCTTAGACTTGAGTAGTAACAATTTTAGCAGCATACCGATCCCTGAATTTATCGGTTTGCTGGGGAGCTTAAAATATCTTAACCTCTCTCAAGCACAATTCCATGGAGCAATTCCTCATGAGCTTGGAAATCTCTCAAATTTGCATTATCTTGATCTTCGAGGTAATAATGGGTTGAAAGCAGCTAAAAATCTTCAATGGGTTTCTGCCCTTTCTTCTTTGCAGTACCTTGATCTGGGTGACGTGGATCTTACAAAAGCAACTGACTGGCCACAGGTAACAAACAAACTTCCTTTCTTATCGGAGTTGCACTTGTCAAATTGCAATTTAGAAAATGGTCCATCCGTGATCAGTGTTAACTCTACAAACCGACTGGCTGTTCTTGATCTTTCTTGGAATGGCTTGGATTCAGTACCTACCTGGATGTTTAGTCTTCATGGTCTTGTGTCCATTGACCTTAGTGGCAATGGTTTGGAAGGCCCTATTCCCGATCACTTTCGGAACATTCCGCTTCTTGAAGTTCTTGATCTTGGTTTCAACTTCCTCAATTCATCGATACCCAACTCAATGTATAGTTTAAACCATCTTCAATTCCTTAATCTAGGATCTAACCAATATCAAGGTGAAATTGCAAGTTTCATTCGAAACTTGAGTTTTGTTATTCACCTCGATCTTTCTTATAATATGCTGGAAGGAAGAGTATCAATCTCTTCGGAACACCTATGCAATTTGAAGGAGATCGATTTGTCATATAACAAAGTTGACCAGGAGCTATCAGAAATCCTACGAAGTTTGTCTAGTTGTGGTTTGGATAGGCTAGAGTCATTGAATATGGCAAATAACCAAATTTCCGGTCCTATTCCATTCTCGATAGGGGAGTTATCATCTTTGAAGTTATTTGATGTTTCAGAAAATAAATTAAATGGCACTTTCCCTCAAAGTTTTGGACAATTGTCAAATTTAGAAACTCTAAGTTTTGGGCATAATCTATTGGAAGGAGTTGTATCCGAAAAGCATTTTTCTAATCTCAAGAGATTGAGAATTTTGAAGGCATCGAAAAACTTCTTGAGATTTAAACCAAACTCAAGCTGGATTCCTCCATTTCACTGTGAAAGTATTGAATTGGGTAATTGGGTTCTTGGTCCACAATTTCCTCGGTGGCTAAAATTTCAAAAGAACTTGGTTGTTTTAGATATCTCTCAAGCAGGAATTTCAGGTGTCATTCCCACTTGGTTTTGGAACCTTTCCACTCAATTTCAGTATGTAAATCTTTCCCATAACCAACTTGTTGGGCGGATTTCATATTTGCCCATGAGATATGCAGTTGACTTGAGTTGGAACCAATTCACAGGTCCATTGCCACGAGTATTGCCAACTTTAGAAGCTTTATTTTTGTCTCAAAATTTATTTTCAGGATCCCTTTTTCAGTTTGTTTGTAATTCATCAATTGAAGACATAAAGTTTCTTCTAATTGACAATAATCTTCTCTCCGGAGAAATTCCAGATTGTTGGAAACCTTGGACAACCTTGAAGGTCTTAAATTTGGGAAACAACAATTTGTCAGGTAATATTCCCCATTCTTTGGAATATACAAATATTAGAGTGCTAAACCTTCGAAACAACAGTTTGTTTGGAGAACTACCATCCACGTTGCAAAATTGTATAAGTTTGATTATTCTTGATCTTAGCGAAAATCAATTCAGTGGAAGTATACCAGCATGGATTGGCGACAAGCTCTCAAGACTAATGGTTCTAAGCCTCCGTTCAAATAATTTTGACAGCCATATTCCTGATGAAATTTGTGCTCTTAATTCTCTTCAAAACTTGGACCTTGGTCACAACAACATTTTTGGAGTTATTCCAAAATGTTTTAGTAATTTAAGTGCAATGGTCAACAAAGACAAAATCGTGGAAAATGCTCATATTTGGAATTCCTTTGGTAACACGTTTTCTATGAGTGCATTATTGATGATTAAAGGAAGAGTGGATGAATATAGTACCATTCTAGAACTTGTTACCAGCGTAGATCTTTCAGCTAATGGTCTCATTGGAGAGATATCTGAAGACCTTGGTAATCTCATGGAGCTACAATCATTGAATTTGTCAGGAAATCGCTTGACAGGAAAGATACCAGAGAAGATTGGCAACATGAAGTTGTTGGAATCTCTTGACTTGTCGATGAACCGACTCTACGGTGAAATCCCTCCAAGTCTGTCCAATTTGAGTTTCTTGAATCACTTGAACTTGTCATACAACAACTTGACAGGACAAATCCCATCAGGCACCCAGCTCCAAAGCTTTGATAATTTTTCCTACATTGGCAATCATCTTTGCGGACCTCCCGTCACAAAAAGCTGCAGCACTAATGGGCAAACACCTGATGCTACAAACGGAGGTAGCAGCGAAGGAAGGACCGGGTTTAAGGTGAATGGGTTTTATGTGAGCATAGTGCTTGGATTTGTGATGGGGTTTTGGGGAGTAGTGGCTCCTCTGTTTTTCATCAAGTCTTGGAGGTTTGCTTACTATAAAAAGCTGGAGCACATTGGTGCTAAGCTATATGTGTTTTGGGCTACCATTGGTAAGTAATGTGATGAAATGGCCCGGTATGTATAATTAAGATTTAAGGGTACTGCTTCTCTTTTTTCTTTTGTGTTTGTAGAAGTTTTAGAGAGCTTTATCTGATTGAAGATCATTTAAATGATATATTTGGAAGCTCTTTTCTTTGTCTTTGTTAACGTAACTAGAATTTCGTTCTTTTTACTTGATCCATGTATATTTGCTTTCATAAGAATAAATGACATTTCAAGTTATATAATTTATTGAAATTAGATGAAATAGTGTTTTTTAAGGTAAAGATTTTGTGAAAAATTTTTATTAAAAAAAAAAGGAAAATGAAATGAATAGAAGGATCATGAAAATTCTCCCTTGTTAAGAATATTGAACATAAAAATTGTATAAACAGATTAAAAAAAATTCAAATTGTGACCAAAAATTACAAACCACCATAAAAGCTTGTCCCCATCAAAGAAAATGGAGACCCATGGTTCTCTTCGTTGACCTTGATGAAATTTCAGTATGTTTTATTGTTTCAAAATCAGACAAATAAAAAAAAAAGAGAGATATGAACAAATTGATATAAAAAGAAAAAAAGAAAAGAAAAGATAAGCAAGCTCGACATATTTTTTTCCATTTTTTTTACTCATTTTTTAGAGGAAAGTAAAATTTTTTATTTTTATATTTTCCTTTATTAAATTTTTTCTATTTTTTTCATCTTCGCCCACAGTTATTTATTCTAAGATCTTGTCATTGTTTATCTTTGGTATACATAAAATTGAGCTTTCAATCTAGCCCATCAAACTTGTGTGTGTGTGTCTATATATATATATATATATATATATAATATATATATATATATATATATATATATATATATATATATATATATATATCAAATGGATGATATAGAGACATATTCAGATCAAGACACACTAAATGTCTTAACAAAAGACCAAGAATTGATGATAGAGATAATTGATAAAATACAAGATCCTCAAATTAAGAAAGATTATTTAGAACAATTAAAAAAATCTCTCTCTACACCAACTTTTATCTCATCAACTTCAAAATCTTATAATTTAAAAGATATAATCTTTGATAAAATACAAACATCCAACAAAGAAATCACTATCCAGGACCTCCAACATGAAATCCACAATATTAAAACAGAAATAAAATTGCTTAAACAACAACAACAGCAGCACAGTCAACAACTAAAAACTTTAGCAAACTCAAATGCAAACACTTCCAGCGAATCTTCTGATGTAGACAAACAACCATCACAGGAATTTTTAAATATCCTAACTGAAGTCTCAATCCAAAAATATTTAATAAAATAGTTAAGTTTTTGTTTCAAAATATTTTTCCATTCCTTTTTAGAGTTTGTTTGAGAAATAACTTCTTAATTGTTTTAAGTTTTGTGCTGTTGAGTTTCAAGCTAGTGATTGCTGAGTCCTTTGATTGTCCTGATAAGCCATGGGTTAGGCGTAATTAGGATTTTCTCCTTTGTAGGCATACAACCTAGCTTTCCTTTGTAGATAGCAATAAAAATTCAAAATAGTTAAGTTTTTGTTTTAAGAATGAATTCTTTATTTAGATCTAGTTCTTCTGCTTCCAGTAGCTTAAGAGCCCATGAACCAAACGATAATGAAGAAGAAATCAATATGACAAACATAATTCAAGACATAGATAATTGGAAAATTCCTAAAATACATCTAAACGAAATATACAAAGAAAATAAATCTTTAATAAGTCATCTGTTAAAAACGGACTATACAATCCAATTAAAAGAAAAAGATCTCCCAATTACAAATTCTTATGAATCAATCCAATTATTAGAAAGAGAATCAATTAACAAACATATTCAAAGAAAATATAAATATATTCATATAGGATTAATTCAAGTCGCAGTTAAACCACTCTCAAAAGATGGTCTAAACACTTTAATCTTTATGACATTAAGAGACACCAGATTTGAAGATTTTAATGATTCCCTCTTAGGAACTATTGAATCAAGTCTCTGTAATGGTCCAATTTATTTTAATTGTTTTCCAAACTATACTGTTTCTTTACAAGATAAAAACATCTTAGATGTTTTAACTCTTCAAATAAAAACTCATAATTATAAAATGAAACCAGGATCTGTACCTTTGGCTTTAGCTTATAGAATATATTATAAAGCCATGATTTCAGCTTTAGGTTCAGGCGCCTTAATCCATAGCCCAAAAGGAGAGACACTTCTTTTCCAAACAGACATGACTAGATCTAGGATACATATTCCCAAACCAATTAAGTGGAATGAAGTTTCTTTTCTAGAAGAATGGGTTTTAGAAAAAGCAGTCCAACCTATAACACAAGAAACAACTGAATTAAGAGTTGTCTCTCAAACTGATAATGGAGATGTCAAGATTTCTTTTAATAGAACAAATTCTATAAACTTTGGACATCCCTCCCATATTCCGATACATCTACCATATCAAAGTTTAAGATCAACTTCAAGTTTTCAAACTCCTAGATATTCAACATCATCTATTCCTTCAACTTTACAAGATTTCCAATCTGTAGCCACTAATCTCCAATCTGTAAATACATCTACAAGTGTTCCTAAACCAATCTACCAAAGGCAAAGACAGTCTATGTCTCCCCAAACCAAATCACAAAGTGATGAAGATTTACCAATTTCCCCAACTTACTCTTCAATGACAAATAATCCAGAATTAAACGTTTTACAAAAAGAATTCTCTATTGATAAAGAAAAAATAAGAAAAGAATTTTATTCTGAAAAGAATAAAATCAAACGTGGACTATTCTTTAACAATCATCAAGAGAGTAAACAAGAAATCCAAGAGGAATATTATGATTTCATGAATACACATAAAATTCAAATAAAATTCTTCAAATGGTATGAATAATATTATGATAAGTGTATTAATACAAATAATACAGTTAAAGTATGGCAAACAAATAAATCTCAAGTTGAATCTCAACATCCACCATTGACAGAAATTCAATATGAACATAAAGGATCTGGATTGAAAGCTTCCCCACTCAAGGTTACAAATCCTGAAAGAGAAAATTCCCAAGTCACTTATAAAGATATTAAACTCTTAATCGAGCAAAATAATTTTTCAAATCTAAATCTCCATACAATAAGCCAGCATTTAGAGAAAATTGAAACAAAAATAGACAATTCAAACATTCAAACTTCTAAAAAAGACAAACCAAGTGAAGAAAAACAAAAAACAAAAAATTCAAAAACCTTTATTTAAGCCACATGAAATATCATTTAACACTCAATTAAATTTCTTGCAAGAAATTCAACAAAGACTTAATGCATTAAACTCAGAAATAACTGGAGAAAATGAAAGATATATACTAGATACACCTGATAGAACACAACAAAGGTCAATTAATACAATAAAAGATTCAGAAACTAATAGTGGACAATTTCAATCATCTGATGAACAGATAATTCAAAAACTTCATTGGAAAGAACCACACAAATTGTACTACCCAAAAACATCTGCACCAGATTTAGTATTAGAAGAAAACCCTTAATCCAAAACAAATATAATGCAAATACAGTTTATGAATGGAACATAGATGGAATGTCTGAATATAACATTCTCAATCTTTTGCAACAAATGACAATGGTATCAAATGTTTATAAAACTCAAAAAACAATATCTGATTGGGCAATAGCTGATTTATTAGTATCTGGATTTTCCGGACAACTCAAAGGATGGTGGGATAATTATCTCAATTCCAAAGAACAAAACGAAATACTTAATGCAATCAAAACTGATAATGATAATAATCCAATCTTAGATGAAGAAAATCAACATATACAAAATGCTGTTGCAACATTAATATTTGCAATTGCTAAACATTTCATTGGAGATCCATCACACTTAAGGGATAAAAATGCAGAACTTCTGTCCAATCTCAAATGTAAGAAATTAGGCGAATTTAAATGGTATAAGGATAATTTTATCACCAGAGTCATGCAAAGGACAGATAATAATCAACCTTTTTGGAAAGAAAAATTTCTAGCTGGACTACCAAATTTGCTAGGAGCAAAAGTTAGAAACAAAATAAGAGAAGATTTCAAAGGAATAATTCCTTACGAAAAATTGACATATGGTGAACTAATTAGTTACACCCAAAAAGAAGGATTAAAAATTTGTCAGGATATCAAACTACAAAAACAATTGAAAAAAGAACAAAGACAATCTAAGAAAGAATTAGGAACATTTTGCAAACAATTTGATATAAACTATAATCCAAAATGTTCTTCAACAAAATGTTGCAAACCAAAGAAATTTGAATACAAACGAAACTTTTCTAAAGACAAATATTACCAAAAACCTAAAAGAAATAAAATTCAAACTAAAAAGGAATTTAAAAGCCAAGAAAACAAACCTAAAAAGGAATGGAAAAATCCAAACATAAAATGCTATAGATGTGGAAAAACAGGACATATTTCAAAATATTGTAAAATAAAGAGAAGAATAAATCAAATACAACTTCATCAAGAAACAAACCATAAAATTTGTGAACTTCTGACATATACAACTTCAGAGACACAAACTTCAGATACTGAATCACAATCTTCATCAGATATACAAGTTAATCAAATGGATGATATAGAGACATCTTCAGATCAAGACACACTAAATGTCTTAACAAAAGACCAAGAATTGATGATGGAAATAATTGATAAAATACAAGATCCTCAAATTAAGAAAGATTATTTAGAACAATTAAAAAAATCTCTCTCTACACCAACTTTTATCTCATCAACTTCAAAATCTTATAATTTAAAAGATATAATCTTTGATAAAATACAAACATCCAACAAAGAAATCACTATCCAGGACCTCCAACATGAAATCCACAATATTAAAACAGAAATAAAATTGCTTAAACAACAACAACAGCAGCACAGTCAACAACTAAAAACTTTAGCAAACTCAAATGCAAACACTTCCAGCGAATCTTCTGATGAAGACAAACAACCATCACAGGAATTTTTAAATATCCTAACTGAAGTCTCAATCCAAAAATACTTAATAAAAATATCAATTTTAATCAATAATGAATTTTTAGTAGAAACAATAGCTCTATTTGATACAGGAGCTGATCAAAATTGTATTAAAGAAGGAATAATTCCAACAAAATATTGTGAGAAAACTTTTGAAAGTTTAAAAGCAGCAAACAATGAAAAACTCCAAATCCAATACAAATTAACAAAAGCAGAAATCTGTAAAGACCAAATTACCTTCAAGACACCATTTTTAATAATAAAGAATATTAGTCAAAATGTTATATTAGGATTACCATTTATATCTGTGAAATCCCCCAATTTCATGTAATTCCTCCATAATTGTAAAGCATTTTGGCTTAAATGAAGTAAGTAGATATGAGAATTATGAAGTATGAAGGATGTATGGAACATGGAAGAAGTAATGAGATGAAAGATTAAATAGTCAAGGAAATTAAATTGATGTTATAAGAATAATGGAGGTATGAGCAAAGAATTAATATCAGAAAATTAAGTGTAAGTAAAGACAAGTGTTATATGGGAGAAAGAAGACCAATTAAATGAATATGAAGTTTAATGTATGAGTGATGTATGCATGATGTATGGAAGAAATAAGAAAATGAATATCAATTAGTCAAATGATTTAATGTTGATATCAGAAAAATATTAAGAGTATGAGACAAGAAACAAAAATCAGATTTTGATTGGTGTAATGAGATGTGGCTGATATGAGAAAAGGAAGAAGAGAATTTAATGGTCAAAGATAGGTCAAAAAGGAGTCAAGGAGTAAGTGGCTGAGATGAGATGATATTAGATAGGGAAGCAATTAATGAGGCTGCATGAGTCATCTTTACCAGTCATCACCCTACGCCAGCTTCTTTCCAGCTCTCCCTCTCGTTCTCGCCCTCTCCATCGCCAAGTCTTCCATTCCTACTCCCCTTGACAAACACTCTTGTTTAGTAACCAAATCGTTAAGCTTATTAGACGAAAAACGATCCTAGTCACTAGACGAGGCTATATCTGAAGTTTGGTGGATTGATTCCAAGTATTGGGAGAGATCTCAAAGTTTGAGATTTTGGTCACTAGCAAAAGGTAAGAGAAGAAGATGATTTAGTCAATTATGTTCATGGTATGGTGTTGTACTGAATTAGTATAACATGTTTATGGCAAATTCTTAAAGGTTTGCTTTGATATGATGATTTCAGATTTGAAGAAGAAAAGGATTAGGGTTGGTGAACCAAGTGATTTCATGTTCTCGAAGTAATCGAGGTAAGGAATTTATGTAACGGACGTAAGGCGGCTATGTCTGCATGTTTTATAATGTTTTTATGTGGTTTGGAAGAAGCACCAGTTGATTTTGTATAGGAAAGGATGCATTTTCGGACTTGTCTCCTAGTACCAATTAGGCTAGGGGCAGCCGACTGCCTTAAAGGGAAGTCGACTGCCTAGAGACAACCAAAACGTTGTTTTCCGAAAACCGATGCAAACCAGTCGACTGCTATGTAAGCCAGTCGACTGCTATTTACCCAGTAAGCATTCTGTTTCAAACCAGTCGACTGCTATATGGGACAGTCGACTGTTATTTTCCAAAATGCATTCTGTTTCAAAACCAGTCGACTGCCTATTAGACCAGTCGACTGCTAATTTTCCAGAAGCATTCTGATTCAAAACCAGTCGACTGCTATATGACCAGTCGACTGCTATTTGCTAAGAAGCATTCTGTTTGAAAACCAGTCGACTGCTATATGTACCAGTCGACTGCCCCCATGTATTTTCAAAGATGAAAATATCGGAATTTTAAATGAAAATAATTTCGATAAATGAAAGTATGAAGCAACAGCCGACTGCCCTATTAAGCCAGTCGACTGCCCTGTTTTGAAAAGAGGCTTTCTAACCTATTTCAAGAAAGTATGAAATGTCATGGCTAGAAGCTACATGGCATATGTTTTGAGATTATGCACTTTCATGTTTCTAGTAGGGGCTCTGATCAAGTCCTGAAATGATGTATGTTAAGGGCTGAGGACCATAAGTCAGGCCTCAGTTGCTACAGGGGACACCTGACTAGTGTTAACTGTAGCCACCCGCAGTTGGCCAATCTGTTTATGTTTCATGTTTGGCTAAAGGAGAATTCCTGGCCCTACGGGGTACGCCACATGATTATGATGATGATGATGATGCAGTGCATAACTCCACAAAAGTATGAATAGTTTTCATGTTATCGAAAACTATATGTATATGCGATTTCTAAGAATAAAGAAATCGAAAGTACTTGGTTTACTTGTACAAGAAGTTTTAAAAGAAGTATATGAAGTATGTTTTAAAGAAAGTATAAGATGTTTTAAGAAAAGCATGTATGTATGTAAATGATATTTCAAAGAAGTATTTGAAATATGTTTTGAAGAAGTATACGAAACATGCTATGTTATAAAAGCATGTAAAGTATGTTTTAAAGTAAAGAAGCAAGTTTATGAAGTATGATGTTTTGAAGTATGTTATAAAGCATGATGTTTTAAAGAAAGTATAAGAAGAAGAAGTATGGTGCATGTTTATATGTATGCTATATTATAAAAGAAGCATACAAAGTATGATTTGAAGCATGATGTTTTTAAGAAAGTATGTTTGCCTACACCATCTGAAAGAAATATGCATGGTTGCAAACAATGCATGAAAGAGGTTTATGATGCATGCTTTATAATGCTTTACATGACATTATAGAGCCAAGTAGGAAAAATGCATATAGAGGCATAGTACGCTCTTTTACATATTTTTCTTACTGAGCGTAAACTCACCCTTTTACGAACATTTTTATACAGACTATCTGAAGTAATCCCTCGCTCTCGATAGAAGAGCCTACGAGTGGATCTTGAAAGTTTACCTTCGAAAGACGCTTCCCAAGTAGTATAGAAGGTATACTTATGTAATTATGTAAAGTAAATTGTAATTCAGTTATGGTACAGTACAACTAACATTAATGTATATAAGATGTCGGGGATTTAAGCTAAGATGATGTATGAGATCCTGTGGAAATGGATGGTACATATATACATGTATCATTAGTCTGTTTTATTGAAATTGAATAAAATTTTATGAGCTATCAGATAATTAGCTTAAGAATAAAGGAAGAATGACACTGGATGAACTACAATCTAAATAAAGAAGGAAAAAGTTAAGTGATAAGATGAAGTGACGGGGACGTCACAGAGTGGTATCAGAGCAATTAGATTGAGGTTTGTCAGTGTCGATAAGTTAGAAGTAGAGTATATCCCCAAGTG
Organism: Heritiera fomes; assembly: GCA_032173925.1. NCBI lineage: Eukaryota > Viridiplantae > Streptophyta > Magnoliopsida > Malvales > Malvaceae > Heritiera > Heritiera fomes. The sequence goes on along the minus strand of JAPDPM010000021.1, from coordinate 8,354,343 downwards.
TACTGTACTTGTCTGAATGCATATACGATGTATAACTGTTTGAAGTTATACTAAATAGCTCATCTTTGTGATTTTATCGACAGAATGAGCTCAGGTAGAAGTGGTGTTGAGAAAGGAAGAGGAAGGGGTTATGTAGAACAGTCCCCAACACAGTCTCCTCAACCATCTCCACCGCATAGCCCGAACACTAGGTTAGCGAAGATGGAGAAGCATGTGGAGAATATGACCACTATGTTTACGCAGTTTATGGCGAACTTTCCAAATGTGGTCACAAGTGTACCATTCGCTATTCCTATAGTACAACCACCACCGGTACAGACAGAGTTACCCCCACCAGTCCCAGTGATTGAAAGGAGGAATCTCATAGCTTATTGCAGTATGACCTTAATTAAGGAATATAAGAAGCTGGATCCGCCTAAGTTTAAGGGGGATAAGGACACGTTGGCCGCAGTGAATTGGGTGAAGGCGGTCACTAGATCTTTCGAGTATATGTCATGTTCCGAAAAGGAAAAGGTGGGTTTGGCTGCGTATTTGTTAGTGGATGATGCAGAATATTGGTGGCAGTCCACTCGGGCCATTTTGGAGGCTCAACATGTTGAGGTTACATGGGATAGATTTTTAGAGGCTTTTACTGAGAAGTACATCCCACGCACCGATCAGACTAGGTTGAAGATGAAATTTTTGAAATTGACTCAGGGGACTATGTCAGTTAATCGATATGAGTCAAGGTTTATTTCTCTAAGTGGATTCGACCGAGAGACCATTAGGAGTGAAGGATATAAGATATATAGATTTATAGAAGGACTGAAGTCTCCTATCAAATCCAAGTTGTATACTATGGGTATCACTACTTATAATGAGACAGTCCGTAAGGCTCAGTTATGTGAGCAGGACTATGAGTTTCACTATGATGATTTCCGAGCCCAAAGTAAAGGTAAGAAATCGATAAAGCGGAAGTCAGAAAGGAAAACATCGAAAGATGGATGCTCATCTGGGAGATGTAGGCCATATAAAAGAGCCTCAATAGGTAAGCAAGTTAATTATAAGAAAATGATTATTAATTAAATTTAATGGTTATGTGGAATATATATTGAGTTGGGAGTATTATGATGATTATGGTACAGGGAATCCTAGAGCTACTGGGATCAAGATAAATGATGATAGATTCCGACCTTCAGCTAGTAGTATCGTTAGCTCACCTAAGAGAACAAGACAAAGGTGTGAACATTGCAGAAAGTTTCACAAAGCATAGCCATGCCGGTTGGCAAGTGGCACATGTTTCAGATGTGGTGAACAGGGACATATGATCAGAGATTGTCCCAAGAGGGACTTGAGGACATTCGAGGAATCTGAGGAGACCTCTCAACAGCAATTACAAAATCCTCAAATACAGAATAAAATAAAGTTATTGCAAACAGAAATTGAGCAAACAATTTGTTCTGATTTACCAACAGCTTTTTGGCAAAGAAAAAAACATGTGACAGAATTACCATATGAAAAAGATTATGATGAAAAACAAATTCCAACAAAAGCAAGACCAATACAAATGAATCAAGAAATGGAGCAATACTGTAAAAAAGAAATACAAGAACTGCTAAACAAAAAACTTATCAGAAAAAGTAAATCTCCTTGGAGCTGTTCAGCTTTTTATGTAAATAAAAATGCAGAACTAGAAAGAGGAACACCAAGACTTGTCATTAATTACAAACCTTTGAATGAAGCATTAAAATGGATTAGATATCCTATTCCAAATAAAAAAGATTTACTTCAAAAACTTTGCAATGCTCAAATCTTTTCAAAATTTGATTGAAAGGCGGGGCCTGCTGTAGGATGATGGGAATCTTACTATGCTTGCCAGTGGAATCTTTATGTCACGACCCGAAGACCGCGACTTTCACTCGATTCTTATACTTTTCTTAGTCTACAAATTTATGGACTAAATTTTTCTTTTTCATTTTAAGGTTTGTATTCGGTGTCAGTGTAGTTACTATACTACCTAGGTGACTTATAGTCATTCCATTTAAATATTTAAACAAACACGGAAACGGTTATTAGTTACATCTCGACTTGTTAAACAGAATATGTACTGTGCATCAATTTAAGTCTTACATGTAAACAAGTATTTTATAAAGAACATATAACTCAGAAAACTAGTACCAAGTTCATACACCGTCTCCGATGCCCACTGAGCAGCTCACATGGCAGACGTTAACTTCAATAATCTGAAAGAGATGAAATTTAGTGGGGTGAGCAAAACCACGGCTCAGTAAGATACTAATATAAATACAAGAGTAGGATTAAACTGTCTTAAACTGCAATGCTTAATACTTACAAGGATGTAATTACAGTTAATCCTTTCTCATCGATACATCTCATTATCACTTTTCATTTCATAATCATATTCCTGTATTCTATCATCTCTTATCAATTCTCATATCATCTCTTATCAATTCTCATATCATCTCTTATCAATTCTCATATCATCTCTTATCAATTCTCATATCATCTCTTATCAATTCTCGTATTGTAGATCATAATCACGGTGGTACCCAGTCATAATTCTCTTCGTGTATCTCTATATTCGTGTTTCATAACATATCATGACCTCATATAGATGAAATATCGTTACCACCGAGTCATGACATTCCTCATGGAATTCTCATATACTAAGCATATTGTCATATTAGGGTTTAATATGCAATTCATGTAATTTTTCTGTATAAACCGCGATCATTTCAAATCATATCATATATACTTTAGGACATGCTCAACATATGCATTTTCAAAAGTTTGCCTTTAAGGCATAATATAAACATATTCAATTTCAATTCATGTATTCGTTTCCGGAGCATGTCTAAAACATGTGCGGTTTTAAAACATTTTTCATATACTATAAATCATATCAGGTTTAGAGTTCATATCAAATCAATCTATACTCTAAACCGCATGTCGTTTCAAATTCGACACAAAATCGTATATAAATCATGTAAGTGTCGAAATCATTTATCATATACTTTTAAATCATCTACTGTAAATCATATCAGGTCTAGAGTTCATATCAAATCAAACTATACTCTAGACCGCATATCATGCCATGTTCGACACAAAATCACATATAAATCATATAGTGTCGAATTCATATCTCATGGACTTTTAAAACATGTTTAAAACATGTACTGTTTCAAAACATATTTCATTTCAAATCTGTTTCATGTACAGTATAAATCATGTCAAGTCTAGAGTTCATATCAATAAAAATCATACTCTAGACTTCATATCATATTTGTGAGAGACTAGGCTAGATCCCTATCATTTCTCTATCAATAAAGACTTAAATCACTGTAGCTAGCAGTGAAAATCATATCGTCCCCTGGAAACCAACTAGGGCGCTATCTATGGCCATAGACCTCATCTATCTCAGCCCCACTGATCAGGCGTGACTGAGACCTGTCCACGACTATTGTCGGACAAGCATATCTATCTGCCTAATGAGCAAAGCTCCAATTAGGCGGTTTCCACTATGCTTTATTGAATTTAATTCTTTTAGGGTGCCTACAGTCTCATAAAACATTTAAATCTATAGCTTTCTTTTCAATATCATGTAAGGCATATGGTAAAATTCTGTATGAGACTTCATATATCAAAATATATATATATATATTTACCATATACTTTCATTTCAAAACAAATCAATACTTTTCAGTATTCATATAAACATTATTAAAATGTTTCAAGTTGCAAGAAGGCATGTTTAAATGCGATGCTGTAAAACATTTCAGTATGCAACTTCGGTAATGTTTCCATCAAATACGCTAAAGCGATTCATTTAACTTTATCACCATCAATTATTCGATTTCAAGACTTTCTTTCTGTCAACCAATAAATCACTATACAATTCATTCACTATTCATCTAATTCAGTATTCAATTTGCTCAGTACTCAATTCATTTGGAAATCGAATCACTTGGTATTCAGACCATTCGGTATTCAATACCCTTTCTTGATCGTCATTGACTATTATAATCATTTATACACTTCATCATCAATATTAGGATCGCATCATTAGTATGAATCCTCTAAGTTTTGATAAGCATTTAAACATCAATTTCTAAAATAGTCATCAAGTTACCGAATTTATGCAAATAATAATATCATCCTTCAATATCTATTCCAGAATCGACATCGAGGATAACAGAATCACAAAATCGATAGTCACTTATCAAATCCATTTATGATTTGATCTATTGATACATGTTTATCATTTTTGATTTTAATTTCATTTACTATCACAAAATCGTATCTAAATCCTCAATCCATTTTCATGTGGCCTTTATGATTTTATCCGAACTTATGCAATTGTCGATCTTATTATTCAAGATCTATTCTAAGGTTATAAGCACAATCATCTTTTCACATATTTATCACTCATTTCTTTGAATCCATAATTGATCGGATTGTGTCGTAATTAAATCTCCATTTCAATCTCTCGAATTTGTCCATATTATCACTTTCGAAATTATTTCAAAATCATGAAACCGGACTCGGTAATTCTGGAAATCATTACTCCGTTAATAACTTCACAATCCAATCATTCGACCATCGAAATTTCAACTATGATCTTCTCTTCCAAGCCACATCATATAATTATCATCACTTTTATCCGTGATCCGTCTAATTAATAATTCCACCTCAATCTCAACTTGATACCATTTGTGATATTACAATTACTTGATTTATCGATTCTATAAGGTTTTAAACCATGTAATTCACCACATTATCGTTTTCAACGATCTATCTTTTCATCGATTTCAATATCAAACTCTTTCGGTAATACTATAAAATCCTTTCAATATTTATTTTCAATAATTATCTCCAAGATTCCATTTATGTGAGAAACTTAATCTTTTTCCTCAATTATTTTCCTAAAAATTTCGGCAGCATAACGGCTTAATTTTCCCTAACCTCCTGCAAGGGAAACACAATTTATACTTGCAGCCGTTGATTCTCACCAATTTTACCTCTTACTAAGACCCCCACCATCAGTTGTGGGTCCTCTTAGCATTTTTTAGCAAATCTATTTAAATTGATGCATCATATAAAATCATAATTCCATTTAAAGTCAATTAAATAAATGCATCATAAAAAAAATCATAATTCCCACATACAATATAAAGCTACTAATGCTTTATAAAAGTATCTTACTTGTTCGCCAAAGCTTAGCGCACTTTCCGATTTCCGAGCCTTGCCGAACTCCACCATTCGTCTCATTTTCGTTTTGCTACAATTTCAAAAATTAACATATATTTTCATTTAGAAAATAATCCGAAAATTTCCAATAAATCCAATAGACATATGGCGAAAAGACTTAAATTTTCCTTACCACATTTTTTTTTTCTTCTCTTTCTTTTTCCTTTCCTTCTTCTTCTTCTTCCTTCTTTTCTTTCTCCTTTTCTTTTCTTTTCTTCTTTCTTTTCTTTTTCTTTCCTTTTTCTTTTCTGTTTTGTTCTTTTTTTTTTTTTCTCTGGCCTGAACCGGTTCGGACCGGTTCGGACCGGTTCACTTCTGCTGGCCGGTTCGGTCACCGGCGGCCACCCATTCCGGCGGTTCAGCCACTCCACAGCTTGCCGAAGTTGCGAGGATGCCGGATCTGGTCTCGGTTTCCCTAGCGGCGGCGCCGGCGGTGACGGATCTGGCGGTGGTTTGCGACCTCTTTCTCCTCCTCTTTTCTCCCTCTTTTCTCTTCCTCCTTCACTGCCGGTTGTCCCTTTCACTTGGCCTGACCTCGCCGGCGTCGAAGGCAGCAACGGTGGCGTCCGGATGGGCCGGCATTACCTTTCCCCTTTTTCTTTTCTTTTTTCCTCCTTCATTTCTTATTTCCAAATTTAATTTTCTTTTTTTTTTCTTATTTAATTTGGATTTCACTTTGTCCAAATTAAATTTTTCGGATACCTTATATTTATTTAGAAAATTCTTGGTCTTCACACTTTACTGTTTGCTTTTTCTTTTTGTCTTGTCAGTTTTGATTGAAGGTAAGACTCCGAAGCAGTCATCTTCATTGTCTTGAGCTAAATCCAACGAAAGTAGAGATCCTGTGCTACTTTCAGGATTACTACTCTGATCACTGTTTTCTTCATCATCTGAGTTGACTGATTGGAGGATCTGTTTCATCAATTCTTTGTATTCTTTCTTTGTTTTGGCCTGTGCTAACAGTGCACTAGCATGTGACTTGGCTTGGAGAAATTGTGTGGTACCCGATGTTTGAGCTGATTTGCAAAATTCTGGGTGTTTCTGAAACCAGTCTTTGACATTATCTCTTAAGCATTTTGAGTAGTCAAATTTCTCCCACCACTTCGTTTTGAATCTTCTAATGATTTGTTTGTGACTTGATACTGGATCATTCATAAATTCATAGTGCCATGAAGAAATCCAAGACAGACTAAAGATTAAGCAAAACATCAATGATTTCTGGAATCCTTGTTGAGTTTGTTCTTCTTGGAAATATTCACTGAAAAATTCATAAGCTTCCCATACTTGAGGGGGAAGGATTTCATGATTTGGTCCGTACCACTGCCACCAGTGAGTAAACCAGACTGGGAATTGGTATTTCGTGTCTTTTTTGAAGTAAATGAGCCATGAATGGCGATTGTGTTGGTTTTCAAAGGTGAAGGTATTGAACCAAGCTTGTTGATAATCCCAGTAATTAAATGTGGCACAATGTTGGAGTCTGGTGTTATAACTGGCTGGAAATTTTTTGAGACTGTTTGGATCATTACCCCAGTCAATTGGTCTAAGGACTTTGAGAATTTGAGCAGTTGAATGGGTAATAAAGTCTGGTTGGTCTTTGTTGGCATAATGTTTGATTGCCAAAGAACCTGTTTCAATTAAAATATTTTCATAAAAACTTTGAGGTTTTTGTTGATCCCATGATTTGTAATGAAAACCATTAAAAATCTTTTTGATAATGTTTGGATTTTCATGAAAATATTCAGGCTCAACAAGAACCATATGTTGAAATTGCTGTTTTGAAAAATATTTTTGATCAGCTTTAGGACGTGGATATGTAATCACCACTCCTTGTTTTGGGAAAACAGTTTGGAGAGATTGGTTTTTTGAAATCATGACCTCTCTATTGTTTGAAATAGATTGTACCTCTGAAGAGGTTTGTGGTAATGACTCGGAGAATTGACGAATCATTTCCAGTTGTGATTCTTCAAAATTGGATGATGACTCCTGTCTTTGGTGTTCTTGGGCAAAAATCTGTTGCCATGTTGGTATAAGGGATTGGGAGATGAGTGGTTTTGATGAGGAATGGGTTTGCTTTTGCTTACCCTTGTCTTTTTTCTCTCTTTCTTTCTCTTTTTTGGTATCAGAGCCGCTGTAGCAAGGAGTAATTAAATGTAAATATAGAGTTTGTTTGAGAAATAACTTCTTAATTGTTTTAAGTTTTGTGCTGTTGAGTTTCAAGCTAGTGATTGCTGAGTCCTTTGATTGTTCTGATAAGCCACGGGTTAGGCGTAATTAGGATTTTCTCCTTTGTAGGCATACAACCTAGCTTTCCTTTGTAGACAGCAATAAAAATTAAAATAGTTAAGTTTTTGTTTTAAGAATGAATTCTTTATTTAGATCTAGTTCTTCTGCTTCCAGTAGCTTAAGAGCCCATGAACCAAACGATAATGAAGAAGAAATCAATATGACAAACATAATTCAAGACATAGATAATTGGGAAATTCCTAAAATACATCTAAACGAAATATACAAAGAAAATAAATCTTTAATAAGTCATCTGTTAAAAACGGACTATACAATCCAATTAAAAGAAAAAGATCTCCCAGTTACAAATTCTTATGAATCAATCCAATTATTAGAAAGAGAATCAATTAACAAACATATTCAAAGAAAATATAAATATATTCATATAGGATTAATTCAAGTCGCAGTTAAACCACTCTCAAAAGATGGTCTAAACACTTCAATCTTTATGACATTAAGAGACACCAGATTTGAAGATTTTAATGATTCCCTCATAGGAACTATTGAATCAAGTCTCTGTAATGGTCCAATTTATTTTAATTGTTTTCCAAACTATACTGTTTCTTTACAAGATAAAAACATCTTAGATGTTTTAACTCTTCAAATAAAAACTCATAATTATAAAATGAAACCAGGATCTGTACCTTTGGCTTTAGCTTATAGAATATATTATAAAGCCATGATTTCAGCTTTAGGTTCAGGCGCCTTAATCCATAGCCCAAAAGGAGAGACACTTCTTTTCCAAACAGACATAACTAGATCTAGGATACATATTCCCAAACCAATTAAGTGGAATGAAGTTTCTTTTCCAGAAGAATGGGTTTTAGAAAAAGCAGTCCAACCTATAACACAGGAAACAACTGAATTAAGAGTTGTCTCTCAAACTGATAATGGAGATGTCAAGATTTCTTTTAATAAAACAAATTCTATAAACATTGGACATCCCTCCCATATTCCGATACATCTACCATATCAAAGTTTAAGATCAACTTCAAGTTTTCAAACTCCTAGATATTCAACATCATCTATTCCTTCAGCTTTACAAGATTTCCAATCTGTAGCCACTAATCTCCAATCTGTAAATACATCTACAAGTGTTCCTAAACCAATCTACCAAAGGCAAAGACAATCTATGTCTCCCCAAACCAAATCACAAAGTGATGAAGATTTACCAATTTCCCCAACTTACTCTTCAATGACAAATAATCCAGAATTAAACGTTTTACAAAAAGAATTCTCTATTGATAAAGAAAAAATAAGAAAAGAATTTTATTCTGAAAAGAATAAAATCAAACGTGGACTATTCTTTAACAATCATCAAGAGAGTAAACAAGAAATCCAAGAAGAATATTATGATTTCATGAATACACATAAAATTCAAATAAAATTCTTCAAATGGTATGAACAATATTATGATAAGTGTATTAATACAAATAATACAGTTAAAGTATGGCAAACAAATAAATCTCAAGTTGAATCTCAACATCCACCATTGACAGAAATTCAATATGAACATAAAGGATCTAGATTGAAAGCTTCCCCACTCAAGGTTACAAATCCTGAAAGAGAAAATTCCCAAGTCACTTATAAAGATATTAAACTCTTAATCGAGCAAAATAATTTTTCAAATCTAAATCTCCATACAATAAGCCAGCATTTAGAGAAAATTGAAACAAAAATAGACAATTCAAACATCCAAACTTCTAAAAAAGACAAACCAAGTGAAGAAAAACAAAAAACAAAAAACAAAAAATTCAAAACCTTTATTTAAGCCACATGAAATATCATCAAACACTCAATTAAATTTCTTGCAAGAAATTCAACAAAGACTTAATGCATTAAACTCAGAAATAACTGGAGAAAATGAAAGATATATACCAGATACACCTAATAGAACACAACAAAGGTCAATTAATACAATAAAAGATTCAGAAACTAATAGTGGACAATTTCAATCATCTGATGAACAGATAATTCAAAAACTTCATTGGAAAGAACCACACAAATTGTACTACCCAAAAACATCTGCACCAGATTTAGTATTAGAAGAAAAACCCTTAATCCAAAACAAATATAATGCAAATACAGTTTATGAATGGAACATAGATGGAATGTCTGAATATAACATTCTCAATCTTTTGCAACAAATGACAATGGTATCAAATGTTTATAAAACTCAAAAAACAATATCTGATTGGGCAATAGCTGATTTATTAGTATCTGGATTTTCCGGACAACTCAAAGGATGGTGGGATAATTATCTCAATTCCAAAGAACAAAACGAAATACTTAATGCAATCAAAACTGATAATGATAATAATCCAATCTTAGATGAAGAAAATCAACATATACAAAATGCTGTTGCAACATTAATATTTGCAATTGCTAAACATTTCATTGGAGATCCATCACACTTAAGGGATAAAAATGCAGAACTTCTGTCCAATCTCAAATGTAAGAAATTAGGCGAATTTAAATGGTATAAGGATAATTTTATCACCAGAGTCATGCAAAGGACAGATAATAACCAACCTTTTTGGAAAGAAAAATTTCTAGCTGGACTACCAAATTTGCTAGGAGCAAAAGTTAGAAACAAAATAAGAGAAGATTTCAAAGGAATAATTCCTTGCGAAAAATTGACATATGGTGAACTAATTAGTTACACCCAAAAAGAAGGATTAAAAATTTGTCAGGATATCAAACTACAAAAACAATTGAAAAAAGAACAAAGACAATCTAAGAAAGAATTAGGAACATTTTGCAAACAATTTGATATAAACTATAATCCAAAATGTTCTTCAACAAAATGTTGCAAACCAAAGAAATTTGAATACAAACGAAACTTTTCTAAAGACAAATATTACCAAAAACCCAAAAGAAATAAAATTCAAACTAAAAAGGAATTTAAAAGCCAAGAAAACAAACCTAAAAAGGAATGGAAAAATCCAAACATAAAATGCTATAGATGTGGAAAAACAGGACATATTTCAAAATATTGTAAAATAAAGAGAAGAATAAATCAAATACAACTTGATCAAGAAACAAACCAGAAAATTTGTGAACTTCTGACATATACAACTTCAGAGACACAAACTTCAGATACTGAATCACAATCTTCATCAGATATACAAGTTAATCAAATGGATGATATAGAGACATCTTCAGATCAAGACACACTAAATGTCTTAACAAAAGACCAAGAATTGATGATGGAGATAATTGATAAAATACAAGATTCTCAAATTAAGAAAGATTATTTAGAACAATTAAAAAAATCTCTCTCTACACCAACTTTTATCTCATCAACTTCAAAATCTTATAATTTAAAAGATATAATCTTTGATAAAATACAAACATCCAACAAAGAAATCACTATCCAGGACCTCCAACATGAAATCCACAATATTAAAACAGAAATAAAATTGCTTAAACAACAACAACAGCAGCACAGTCAACAACTAAAAACTTTAGCAAACTCAAATGCAAACACTTCCAGCGAATCTTCTGATGAAGACAAACAACCATCACAGGAATTTTTAAATATCCTAACTGAAGTCTCAATCCAAAAATACTTAATAAAAATATCAATTTTAATCAATAATGAATTTTTAGTAGAAACAATAGCTCTATTTGATACAGGAGCTGATCAAAATTGTATTAAAGAAGGAATAATTCCAACAAAATATTGTGAGAAAACTTTTGAAAGTTTAAAAGCAGCAAACAATGAAAAACTTCAAATCCAATACAAATTAACAAAAGCAGAAATCTGTAAAGACCAAATTACCTTCAAGACACCATTTTTAATAATAAAGAATATTAGTCAAAATGTTATATTAGGATTACCATTTATATCCCTGATCAAACCATATAAAGTAACAACTAATGGAATATCTACAAAAATCCTTGGAACAAAATTAATATGGAACTTTACAGAAAAACCAAAGATAAGAAATATAAATTTATTAAAATCAAAAACAATTACAAATCAACAAATTAATATAATAACAAAATCAAATATTCTATTTAAAAGAAGATATTAATTTCAAAAGAATCCAACAGCAATTACAAAATCCTCAAATACAGAATAAAATAAAGTTATTGCAAACAGAAATTAAGCAAACAATTTGTTCTGATTTACCAACAGCTTTTTGGCAAAGAAAAAAACGTGTGGCAGAATTACCATATGAAAAAGATTATGATGAAAAACAAATTCCAACAAAAGCAAGACCAATACAAATGAATCAAGAAATGGAGCAATACTGTAAAAAAGAAATACAAGAACTGCTAAACAAAAAACTTATCAGAAAAAGTAAATCTCCTTGGAGCTGTTCAGCTTTTTATGTAAATAAAAATGCAGAACTAGAAAGAGGAACACCAAGACTTGTCATTAATTACAAACCTTTGAATGAAGCATTAAAATGGATTAGATATCCTATTCCAAATAAAAAAGATTTACTTCAAAAACTTTGCAATGCTCAAATCTTTTCAAAATTTGATATGAAATAAGGATTTTGGCAAATTCAAATTTCAGAAAAAGATAGGTATAAAACAGCGTTTACAGTCCCGTTTGGACAATATGAGTGGAATGTAATGCCTTTTGGACTTAAAAATGCTCCATCAGAATTCCAAAGAATAATGAATGAAATATTTCACCAATATTCACAATTTATGATAGTATACATTGATGATGTATTAATATTTTCAACAACTATTGATCAACATTTCAAACATTTATCAATTTTCATTAAAGCTGTCAAACAAAATGGTTTAGTTGTTTCCAAATCCAAAATTAGTTTATTTCAAACACGAGTAAGGTTTTTAGGACATTATGTCTATCAAGGAACCATTACTCCAATAGAAAGGTCAATCCAATTTGCTGATAAGTTTCCTGATCAAATCTTAGATAAAACCCAACTTCAAAGGTTTTTAGGGAGTCTGAATTATATTTTAGATTTCTATCCAAATCTCAATAGAATTCTTAAACCTCTTCATGAAAGACTTAAGAAAAATCCTCCACCATGGACTCAAGCCCATACAGAAGTAGTTCAATCTGTTAAAGCCCAAATCAAAGAATTACCATGTCTACATTTAGCAGACCCAAATACCTTCAAAATCGTAGAAACCGATGCTTCTGACATAGGATACGGAGGAATCCTCAAACAGTTAAAAGATAACAAAGAAAGTATAGTTCAATATACTTCCAAACACTAGAATAGTACCCAGAAGAATTATTCCACAATGAAGAAAGAGATTCTTTCCATTGTTTTATGCATCACAAAGTTTCAAAGTGACTTGTTAAATCAAAAATTTCTTCTCAGAATTGATTGCAAATCTGCAAAAGAGATTCTTCAAAAAGATGTGAAAAATATGGCATCCAAACAGATTTTTGCAAGATGGCAAGCGATTTTATCAATCTTTGATTTTGAAATTGAGTTTATAAAAGGGGACTCTAACTCTCTCCCAGATTTCCTCACAAGAGAGTTTCTTCAGAATCCTTCACAATGTCTTCCAGAGAAAGAAGAGAAAAGAGAAAGAAAGAGAGAAAAAAGACAAGGGTAAGCAAAAGCAAACCCATTCCTCATCAAAACCACTCATCTCCCAATCCCCTATACCAACATGGCAACAGATTTTTGCCCAAGAACACCAAAGACAGGAGTCATCATCCAATTTTGAAGAATCACAACTGGAAATGATTCGTCAATTCTCCGAGTCATTACCACAAACCTCTTCAGAGGTACAATCTATTTCAAACAATAGAGAGGTCATGATTTCAAAAAACCAACCTCTCCAAACTGTTTTCCCAAAACAAGGAGTGGTGATTACATATCCACGTCCTAAAGTTGATCAAAAATATTTTTCAAAACAGCAATTCCAACATATGGTTCTTGTTGAGCCTGAATATTTTCATGAAAATCCAAACATTGTTATCAAAAAGATTTTTAATGGTTTTCATTACAAATCATGGGATCAACAAAAACCTCAAAGTTTTTATGAAAATATTTTAATTGAAACAGGTTCCTTGGCAATCAAACATTATGCCAACAAAGACCAACCAGACTTTATTACCCATTCAACTGCTCAAATTCTCAAAGTCCTTAGACCAATTGACTGGGGTAATGATCCAAACAGTCTCAAAAAATTTCCAGCCAGTTATAACACCAGACTCCAACATTGTGCCACATTTAATTACTGGGATTATCAACAAGCTTGGTTCAATACCTTCACCTTTGAAAACCAACACAATCGCCATTCATGGCTCATTTACTTCAAAAAAGACACGAAATACCAATTCCCAGTCTGGTTTACTCACTGGTGGCAGTGGTACGGACCAAATCATGAAATCCTTCCCCCTCAAGTATGGGAAGCTTATGAATTTTTCAGTGAATATTTCCAAGAAGAACAAACTCAATAAGGATTCCAGAAATCATTGATGTTTTGCTCAATCTTTAGTCTGTCTTGGATTTCTTCATGGCACTATGAATTTATGAATGATCTAGTATCAAGTCACAAAAAAATCATTAGAAGATTCAAAACGAAGTGGTGGGAGAAATTTGACTACTCAAAATGCTTAAGAGATAATGTCAAAGACTGGTTTCAGAAACACCCAGAATTTTGCAAATCGGCTCAAACATCAGGTACCACACAATTTCTCCAAGCCAAGTCGCATGCTAGTGCACTGTTAGCACAGGCCAAAACAAAGAAAGAATACAAAGAATTGATGAAACAGATCCTCCAATCAGTCAACTGAGATGATGAAGAAAACAGTGATCAGAGTAGTAATCCTGAAAGCAGCACAGGATCTCTACTTTCGTTGGATTTAGCTCAAGACAATGAAGATGATTGCTTCGGAGTCTTACCTTCAATCAAAACTGACAAGACAAAAAGAAAAAGCAAACAGTAAAGATTCCACTGGCAAGCACAGTAAGATTCCCATCATCCTATAGCAGACCCCGCCTTTCAATCAATCAAGAAAAAGCAAACAGTAAAGATTCCACTGGCAAGCACAGTGAGATTCCCATCAGTCAAAGCTCCATCAACAGACACGGGCCTCGCCTTTCAATCAATCAAGAAAAAACACAGTAAAGATTCCCGTCCCACTTTTCAATCAATCTTCAATGTAGGCCATAGGCCGTTGTTTATTCAAACTTTGTAATCATCTGATGTAAAAGAATCCTTTCTATAAAAAGGATTCTCAAACCATTGAGAGGGAGAGTTTTTAGGACGGATAGTTTCCAGTTTTAAGGATTTTGAAAGCTCTCACTTTTTTATTTTTGTAATCAAATTTTATTTTATCAATCTATCTATTTTATCCAAATTTTATTTTATCAATCATTTATTTCATCAATCATATTCATATTCCATATTAAATTCATCAATTCATCACTGCTACAGCAGATCCTCCGGAGACACTGGTATCGGAGACACTGGTATCAGAGCCACTGTAGCAAGGAGCAATTAGAGGTAAATATAGAGTTTTTAGGACGGATAGTTTCCAGTTTTAAGGATTCTGAAAGCTCTCACTTTTTTATTTTTGTAATCAAATTTTATTTTATCAATCTATCTATTTTATCCAAATTTTATTTTATCAATCATTTATTTCATCAATAATATTCATATTCCATATTAAATGATTGATAAAATAAAATTTGGATAAAATAGATAGATTGATAAAATAAAATTTGATTACAAAAATAAAAAAGTGAGAGCTTTCAGAATCCTTAAAACTGGAAACTATCCGTCCTAAAAACTCTCCTTTTGGGCTATGGATTAAGGCGCCTGAACCTAAAGCTGAAATCATGGCTTTATAATATATTCTATAAGCTAAAGCCAAAGGTACAGATCCTGGTTTCATTTTATAATTATGAGTTTTTATTTGAAGAGTTAAAACATCTAAGATGTTTTTATCTTGTAAAGAAACAGTATAGTTTGGAAAACAATTAAAATAAATTGGACCATTACAGAGACTTGATTCAATAGTTCCTAAGAGGGAATCATTAAAATCTTCAAATCTGGTGTCTCTTAATGTCATAAAGATTGAAGTGTTTAGACCATCTTTTCAGAGTGGTTTAACTGCGACTTGAATTAATCTTATATGAATATATTTATATTTTCTTTGAATATGTTTGTTAATTGATTCTCTTTCTAATAATTGGATTGATTCATAAGAATTTGTAATTGGGAGATCTTTTTCTTTTAATTGGATTGTATATTCCGTTTTTAACAGATGACTTATTAAAGATTTATTTTGTTTGTATATTTCGTTTAGATATATTTTAGGAATTTCTCAATTATCTATGTCTTAAATTATGTTTGTCATATTGATTTCTTCTTCATTATCGTTTGGTTCATGGGCTCTTAAGCTACTGGAAGCAGAAGAACTAGATCTAAATAAAGAATTCATTCTTAAAACAAAAACTTAACTATTTTAATTTTTATTGTTGTCTACAAAGGAAAGCTAGGTTGTATGCCTACAAAGGAGAAAATCCTAATTACGCCTAACCCATGGCTTATCCGGACAATCAAAGGACTCAGCAATCACTAGCTTGAAACTCAACAGCACAAAACTTAAAACAATTAAGAAGTTATTTCTCAAACAAACTCTATATTTACCTCTAATTGCTCTTTGCTACAGTGGCTCTGATACCAGTATCTCCGGAGGATCTGCTGTATTATTTGTATTAATACACTTATCATAATATTGTTCATACCATTTGAAGAATTTTATTTGAATTTTATGTGTATTCATGAAATCATAATATTCCTCTTGGATTTCTTGTTTACTCTCTTGATGATTGTTAAAGAATAGTCCACGTTTGATTTTATTCTTTTCAGAATAAAATTCTTTTCTTATTTTTTCTTTATCAATAGAGAATTCTTTTTGTAAAACGTTTAATTCTGGATTATTTGTCATTGAAGAGTAAGTTGGGGAAATTGGTAAATCTTCATCACTTTGTGATTTGGTTTGGGGAGACATAGACTATCTTTGCCTTTGGTAGATTGGTTTAGGAACACTTGTAGATGTATTTACAGATTGGAGATTAGTGGCTACAGATTGGAAATCTTGTAAAGTTGAAGGAATAGATGATGTTGAATATCTAGGAGTTTGAAAACTTGAAGTTGATCTTAAACTTTGATATGGTAGATATATCGGAATATGGGAGGGATGTCCAAAGTTTATAGAATTTGTTCTATTAAAAGAAATCTTGACATCTCCATTATCAGTTTGAGAGACAACTCTTAATTCAGTTGTTTCTTGTGTTATAGGTTGGACTGCTTTTTCTAAAACCCATTCTTCTTGAAAAGAAACTTCATTCCACTTAATTGGTTTGGGAATATGTATCCTAGATCTAGTCATGTCTGTTTGGAAAAGAAGTGTCTCTCCCCGGAAATGCTGCGAACAGCATCCGCTGGTTACAGCAGCAGCCCAAAGACCGGAATCTTTCGACCACCCTCCAAGGTGGAAACCACACCTGGATATCTGTCCAGAAGCTCCCCTAGGGGGCGAATCGAGTACCCTCCGGAGTATACAACTGAGTGTGCTACCGGATGTTTGTGGGTCTGCGCAACGCCGCCCATAATCGGGATTGATGAATATGAAGGATCTGCTGTAGTCTGTCTCCGGAGGATCAACTTCCAACATGAAATCCTTGCTACACTGGTAAATTCATATTGATGAATTGATGAATTTAAAACAGAAATAGGATTTGCTGAAGTGGACGGATAGTTTCCAGTTTTAAGGATTCATATTCCATTTCTTGATTCATTTAAAAGATATAATCTTTGATAAAATACAAACATCCAACAAAGAAATCACTATCCAGAACCTCCAACATGAAATTCACAATATTAAAACAGAAATAAAATTGCTTAAACAACAACAACAGCAGCACAGTCAACAACTAAAAACTTTAGCAAACTCAAATGCAAACACTTCCAGCGAATCTTCTGATGAAGACAAACAACCATCACAGGAATTTTTAAATATCCTAACTGAAGTCTCAATCCAAAAATACTTAATAAAAATATCAATTTTAATCAATAATGAATTTTTAGTAGAAACAATAGCTCTATTTGATACAGGAGCTGATCAAAATTGTATTAAAGAAGGAATAATTCCAACAAAATATTGTGAGAAAACTTTTGAAAGTTTAAAAGCAGCAAACAATGAAAAACTCCAAATCCAATGATCCAAACAGTCATAAATTCTATAATACCAGTGTCTTTTTTATAACACCAGACTCCAACATTGTGCCACATTTAATTACTGGGATTATCAACAAGCTTGGTTCAATACCTTCACCTTTGAAAACCAACACAATCGCCATTCATGGCTCATTTACTTCAAAAAAGACACGAAATACCAATTCCCAGTCTGGTTTACTCACTGGTGGCAGTGGTACGGACCAAATCATGAAATCCTTCCCCCTCAAGTATGGGAAGCTTATGAATTTTTCAGTGAATATTTCCAAGAAGAACAAACTCAACAAGGATTCCAGAAATCATTGATGTTTTGCTCAATCTTTAGTCTGTCTTGGATTTCTTCATGGCACTATGAATTTATGAATGATCCAGTATCAAGTCACAAACAAATCATTAGAAGATTCAAAACGAAGTGGTGGGAGAAATTTGACTACTCAAAATGCTTAAGAGATAATGTCAAAGACTGGTTTCAGAAACACCCATAATTTTGCAAATCGGCTCAAACATCAGGTACCACACAATTTCTCCAAGCCAAGTCACATGCTAGTGCACTGTTAGCACAGGCCAAAACAAAGAAAGAATACAAAGAATTGATGAAACAGATCCTCCAATCAGTCAACTCAGATGATGAAGAAAACAGTGATCAGAGTAGTAATCCTGAAAGCAGCACAGGATCTCTACTTTCGTTGGATTTAGCTCAAGACAATGAAGATGACTGCTTCGAAGTCTTACCTTCAATCAAAACTGACAAGACAAAAAGAAAAAGCAAACAGTAAAGATTCCACTGGTAAGCACAGTAAGATTCCGATCATCCTACAGCAGGCCCCGATTTCAATCAATCAAGAAAAAGCAAACAGTAAAGATTCCACTGGCAAGCACAGTGAGATTCCCATCAGTCAAAGCTCCATCAACAGACACAGGCCCCGCCTTTCAATCAATCAAGAAAAAGCACAGTAAAGATTCCTGTCCCACTTTTCAATCAATCTTCAATGTAGGCCATAGGCCGTTGTTTATTCAAACTTTGTAATCATCTGATGTAAAAGAATCCTTTCTATAAAAAGGATTCTCAAACCATTGAGAGGGAGAGTTTTTAGGACGGATAGTTTCCAGTTTTAAGGATTCTGAAAGCTCTCACTTTTTTATTTTTATAATCAAATTTTAAATATATATATATATATATTTATGTTGTAAGCCCCGGCCTGTTCGTCGTCCGCCATTACTGTGAGACCCGATTTTAATTATACTGTATAGCCTATTGTAAATGATGGATAACAGAAATAAATTATTTAGTGGAATTAAATCAATATTGAATATGAAATTCCACTTTATATTTTGGAATTTTTGGAATTTTAATTTACAGTATAGTATATATGAATTTGGATTGAGTATTTAAGAGATGCATAGAAAGCATTCGGTTGGAAAGAATGCAAAAGAAATAACAATGAGGTTCATGGATAAAAGAAACCTTATTGGTTGAAGTATGAAAAGGAAGGATGAAGAGAAGTCAAGGAAGGTGGCTGCAAAGGGGAGTACACGCCACTTCTTTCCTATGCAAGACCAATTGGTCTAGTTGGTTGTAAAGAGCCAAATTTTCAAGATAATATTCTAAGTAGATAATATTCTAAAGATGATAAATTAAATGGTTTCACATGAGCTAAATGGTGATTGGTTGAAATGGTATGAAAGTGGTAAGAAAAGTCAAGAAAAACGTGGAGAAGAAAATGAAATGGAGATGCTGCCAGCCGTTCCTTTTGGGGCTGGGATCTTCTTCACCATTTAATGAAAGTAGAAAATTACACCACGCCATTCCCTTGAATTGCCATTTTTCTTCACCATTTAATGAGCTATAAGACAAGGTAATGATGAAGAAAGGGATAAGCAGTTACAAGACTTTGACGATAGAATATATACAGATGACTAAGAGAAACAAACATAATTCTTCTTCTTGATCGAAAATACTCAGGTTGTCTTGATACTCATTTCTGTTGTGTTTCACTCTTATCTCTCCCACGTTTAATTAGCAAGACTATAACCTCTTGCTATCAAATCATCTAACACTCCTCTATACACTTTCCTTCACCCTCAAACCATCCAAGAAACCAAGGAACGAAAGACTGACGAGGGAGGAAACAACAACAACTTGGAGTTGTGCTGGTTTGGTTAAACAAAGGTAAGGGAATTTCCAGCCAACGTTGTATGTATTTAATCCTTGGTTTATAGTGATGATATGCTAAGTAGGAGATGTGTATGTATATTACTTGGCATGAAAGTATGTAGTAAGTTAACATGGCTAATTTCTTACTGGTTGGAGAAGTTAATAGCTGAACATAAGCTGCTGTGTGATGCATATGTAACGTGAATAGAAGGAACATGATGGGCGAATATGATTATCCAACTGCTTTTCAAATAGGCGAGCAAAGAAATTAGGTACTCGCCCAAAAAATGAGGCGAGCTTAATTGTAACAGCCCGTTATCACATTTTTCACGTATTTTCATACAACTTTACCGGTTGGGCTGTCTGCGATGCCAATAACATTCTACAATGATAATGATAAATAATAACATTTATTTATCAAATGAGAAATATGAAATTTCTTTTTCATTATTCCTTACATCTGACATCCCCTGTTAACCTTTATTTCCATAAAGAAGTACTGTATACATATGTCTGGAATGTAAAAGAGAAGAGACTGTACCTGTCACGTTTAACATAACATGCCTCAGCGCTTTAAACGTAGTTATACCCATCTGAGAGCTAGTTCTCTAACTCTGTGTCTTTTATCTGTGGAGTTAAAACAAAAGGGGTGAGCGATTCATACGCTCAGTAAAGGAGACATATGCTGCTTTATAAAAATAAAGACTATATACCACCAAATATTTGTTTTTCCTAAAATCATATCACATAGGAAAACAGTGGATATAGTAAGCAACACTCTCAATACACCATTCAAACCATTGGTTAAACAGTTTACTTTGAAATGTAGTAAACAATAGATAGGATTCAATAAATCCTCTCAATAAACAGAAATCCACAAGTTGAGACTAGGCAACAAACAAATCATGCTATCATTGTTCCCCCAGGAACACAAGTCCGCTTTTGGGGTGCACCCATAGGCCACCGCCCCTCATGGCTATCTCAGATCTATGGCCATAATCTATAGGTGGCCCTCGGGTCCACTTGCCAAGTGACCTCGAGACCGCTAATGACTTGGCGGGTCCATCACCCTGTGACGCCCTGAGGTGCACTCGTTGGTCCATCAACCGAGCCACCGCCCCAGGTAGGTCACGCAACTACATGAATAATACTGCATAAACTCAAGGCCTAAAGTCTCAAAAATCACTTTTATATCTTATGAAAACCTTTAAGGGATTATCTCACCCACATTATCATTTACTCAAATGATTTAATTCCCAAAAAAGTTTAGGCTTTCTGTTTACAAAACAACTTGAAAACATTCCAAAATCTCAACCTTTAAAATCTGCTCGCCCATGGTCAGCTTGCCTAATATGGCTCGCCCATGGTAGCTCGCCCAGTGCGGAGAACTTGTGTTCGCCCGCCAGCATTTGTGTCTTTTTAAAACAACTTGCAAAACTGGCTAGCCTAAGTGGCTCGCCCATGAACAGTTCACCCACTACGGCATTGCCATGATCAGTTCGCCCAACTGCGACATTTCCATGGTCAACTCGCCTAATGGAATACTACCGTGGTCAACTCGCCCAGTTTTATAAAACATGGGTCGCCCGCCCAAAACATAATAAAAGGGGTTCGCCATCCATTGGCTTGCCCGGATTTTAATAAAACATGGTTGCTCGCCCAAAGGCAAATAAAAGAAATTCTTCCCCCAAAATCATAAAGGGTTTGGCTGTAACATCCCAAGTCCATAAAATACATAATATTCACTTATAAATTACATTTACTTACCGGTTGGGCTGTCTGTGATGCTTAACAACTCCTAACACTTTTACAAGAATTATTATATTATTTCCTTAAGATGTATATACATTCCCTCTATTTAAAGTAGTATTGTATAATTTCACTGAATATATAAAAGAATATGATGTACCTTCAATATCGAATAACTGCTGACTTTAGCAGTACATAATCCCTGGAGACTAATCCTCTTAGTCCAAGATTGATAATCTGTGGAGTGGAAAATAAGGGAGTGAGCGATAATATGCTCAGTAAAGAAGATGTATGCTGCTTTATACAAATCAAACCATATCTCCCAAAACACTTGCTTTCTTAACAGTAAACCCATTTGAGAAAATAATGGAAACACTTTTTCAAATTTAATTCATAGGCTCACATTTTACAATATCAAGTAACAAACAGTAAATAGGATTCAACGAATCCTCTTAGTAAACAATAATCAATATATTGAGACTAGGCATCACCCTATGAATAAATCATGCTCTCATCGTTCCCCCTCCCCCTTGCGAGAACGGAATAATCATCCCAACAGGGACATAGTAGATCTATGGCCAAAATCTATGGGTGGTCCTTGAGGTTCACTTGCCTAGTGACCTCGAGACCGCTGATGACTTTGCGGGTCCATCAGCCTTATAACTCATAATAATGCATGAAACTAGGGGCCTAAAGTCTCAAAATCAATTCAATATCTCAAAAAACACCTTTTAAGTAATTATTTTTCCGAAAGGTTTTATAAAATCGTAACAACAGCCCACAATCTCACCAACTTCCGTGTGAGGAAGGCACGGGTTTAAACTGGCTCGCCCATGGTCAACTCGCCCATAGTCAACTCGCCTATGGTCAACTCGCCTAAAGTCAACTTGCTAGTCAACTCGCCCAGGTCAACCTTTTTCAAATAAAAAGGAAAATCTTTATTATTTTGAAAACAAGTATTCGCCCGCCAATACACATCTTTTAAAACCAGATGACTTGGCTCGCCCTCAAGACTCGCCCCTTTTGGCATTGTCCTGATCGACCCGCCCATCCATGCAAACAGGGGTCGCCCGCCCCAAAACACCATAATAGGGGTTCACCAAATTGGTTCACCCGACATTCTTTTTAAAACAAGGCTACTCGCCCAAGATATCAAATATAATAAAAGTGAGATCAGTTCGCCCAAGCACACGATTTTTTTATAATAATGCATGTCAAAAACAAAACCATTACTCAATAATTTCATAAAATTTAACTCCACAGGACATGCATTTACTTCACACACACATCTCCCTTACCTCGTCTGATGAAGCCTTGCTTCTTGCTCCCCTTCCTCAATTCCCGTCTGCAAAAGCATTTATTTAAACTATGAATATTTCTTTTTCAGATATTTTCCAAAACTATTTATATTTTCCTAATAATAGTGGCACTTTGGCAAGACTAAGTTCGCCATTCGCCCACAGAGCTCGCCAGTCAATATTGGCTCATTTCTGGGAGTTCACCCAACATGGGAGTTCGCCCACGTCAACTCAACTCGCCCTGCTCTTTCATGTCAGTTCGCCATTCTTGGCTTTTTATTCAGAAATGGGCTCGCCTATCAATTAAGTTAACCCTTGGCGACCTCTTCTTTTCCTACTCGCCTCATTGGCGACCACTAATATTCCACCTCGGGCGATTACATCATTCCCGCCCCTTTGGCAATCTCAATTTCCTACATTTTGGGCGATCATAGCCCTCGCCATTCGCCATCGTCCATTTGGCAATTGATCTCATTTTCCAAAGAGTTGGCGAACATGCATGTCGCTGACTCATACCTTTATTGAGCTCGCCACAGCCTTTGGGCGAGTAACCTGGCCCCTTGCTCGCCTGTTTGGCGAACTCACATTCGCCCAACATGTATCTTCTTCTCACGTTACATATGTATTCACAGTAGTTTATATTCAACCATTAACATTCCCAACTATTAAGAATTTAGCCATATTAACTTACTACATACTTTCATGCCAAGTAACATACCCACACATCTCCTACTTAGCATATATTCACTATAAACTAAAGATTAAATACAACGTTGGCTGGAAATTTATTTACCTGTTTTGATTGAGCTAACACAACTCACAGCTTGCCTTGGTGTTCCACACTTCAGTCCTCCTCCCCTTGATTCACTTGTATGGTTTTGTGAGTGAAAGAAAATTTATAAAGGAAGACTAGATACTTAGATAGTAAGAGAGTAGTTCTTGTCCAATAAATAAGAAAGAAACGAACTAAGATGAGAAAAGAGAAATTGGTGATGTTGATTTTGCAGAGAATTGTATTACATTTGGTTTAGCTCACTCAACTTTTATAGTTGGTTAGGTGATCTCGTAGCTTCCAATCCCTTTACTCACCATTTTCTTTGTTCATTAATAGTTGAAGAAAATATGGCAAATCTAATGGAGATGGCGTGTACAAAATGTCTTCTCTCATTAAATGGTGAAGACCATTCCAGCCAAAAGGAGTAGTTAAGAGGAAGCTTCTTACTGCAATTTGACTAAATTCTCTTCTTGTCTCCTTTCTCTTCACGCCACTTTCATCTACTGTTATTGACTTTTATTTCCTTTGGTCATCATTTGTCCACCACTCAACTTAATGCCTTTCACACTTTCATTTAATACTTTCATACCATAGATTAAATTTTATCAAGATTAACTCCCATCTATTCTTTTATAATTCATGACTTAAAATGGAAAGTGGAATTTCATATTCCATGTTTTCTTTAATTTTACTAAAAGAATTTATTTCACTATCACTCATGTACAAATATGGTATATCATATAGTAAAATTTCGGGTCTTACATATCTCCCCACCTTAAGAAATTTGGTCCTCCAAATTTAACTCGGATTTGTCAATTGAAAAGCTCTGGATACCTCTCACGCATAAGGCTCTCTAATTCCTAAGTAGCCTCCTCCTCGTTATGATACTGCCAGAGCACTTTAACTAAAGGAATCATCTTAGACCGCAATACTTTATCCTTCCTATCCAAAATTCGTACTGGTTTCTGAACGTAACTCATGTCCTCTCTGATCTTCAGTGGCTCATGTCGAATCACGTGAGAAGGATCTGAATTGTACTTTCTCAACATCGAGACATGGAATACGTTATGCACTCCTGACAATTTTGGTGGTATTGCTAATCGATAAGCCACATCTCCCACATGATCTAAGATCTCATAAGGTCCAATGTATCGGGGACTCAATTTCCCTCTCTTCCCGAATCTCATTATACCTTTGGACGGCGAGACCTTTAAAAATACATAATCACCCACTACACACTCTAATGGTCGGCGTCTAGTATCTGCATAACTCTTCTGCCGACTCTGAGCCGTTCTGAGCCTTTCACAAATCATTCGTACATCACAGGAAGCTTGTTCGACCAAATCGGGAGCTAACAGTTTACGGTCTCCCACTTCTTCCTATGCTATCGGGGTTTTGCATCGTCTGCCATACAAAGCCTCATACGGTGTCATGCTGATGCTCGTATGAAAACTATTATTATATGCAAATTCTGCCAAGGGTAAGTGATTATCCCATAAGCCTCTAAAGTCTAATGCACATGCTCTCAACATATCCTCAAGCGTCTGTATCGTACGCTCGGACTGTCCATCAGTCTGTGGATGAAAAGCGGTGCTAAAGTTCAGCTGGGATCCCATAGCCTCCTGAAATCTCTCCCAGAAATGAGAGGTGAAGCGAGAATCCCTATCAGAGGTAATACTCACTGGAACACCATGTAACCTCACTATCTCCCTGACATACAATTCGACCAAGACACTAACTGAATTTGTAGATCTCATTGCCAAGAAATGAGCAAACTTAGTCAATCTATCTACTATCACCCAAATAGCATCATACCCCTTCCGGGTTCGTGGTAATCCCATAATAAAATCCATAGTAACATGCTCCCATTTCCCTGTCGGAATCGATAATGGTCGAAGCATACCTGCCGGCTTCTGATGTTCAATCTTAATCTGTTGGCATGTTAGACATCTAGTAACAAAATCAGCAATGTCTTTCTTCATCTTATGCCACCAATACACTTTTCGAAGATTCTGGTACATCTTAGTACTACCCGGATGTAATGTATATCTAGAGGTATGAGCCTCTGATAAAATCAAATCTCGTATCTGCTGATCACTGGGAACACATATCCGACCTCTGAACCTCAGTATCCTATCTGTGCCAATCTCAAAATTTGACTCAACTCCCATCTGAATCTGACTGGCAATCCCAACGTAATAATCATCACTCCTCTGAGCTTCTCTAATCCGATTCATCAAATCCGGCTTTATACGAAAGCTAGCTGTAAATCCATACTAGTCAGAGGAAATAACCGTCAGGCTGAGGTTAGAGAATTACTCTATCAAATCATGCTCCCTGATCATCATGTAAGACACCATGCCAACATGCTTACGGCTCAATGCATCTGCTACTACATTAGCTTTGCCTGGGTGATACAAAATCTCACAATCATAATCTTTTAACAGTTCCATCCACCGCCGCTGTCTCAAGTTCAACTCTCGTTGTGAGAATATATACTTCAGACTCTTATGGTCTGTATATATCTGAAATTTCTCCCCATACAAATAATGCCGCCATATCTTCAATGCAAATACTACTGCGGCTAACTCTAAATCATGTGTCGGGTAATTCTTCTCATGATCCTTCAACTGTCTAGAACCATAAGCTATAACCCGACCATGTTGCATGAGCACACACCCTAAACCTTGAGCGGACCCATCAGTATATACCATAAATCCACCTGATCCGCTAGGAAGGGCTAATACAGGGGCAGTAGTCAATCTCTTCTTAAGTTCAAGAAAACTACACTCACACGCATCATTCCACTCAAACTTCACATCCTTACGTGTGAGTCGTGTCAATAGAGCAGCAAGTCTAGAGAATCCCTCTACAAACCTGCGATAATATCCGGCAAGACCCAAGAAACTTCGTATCTCGGTAACAGTTTTAGGCCTTTCCCACTAAACAATGGCCTCTATTTTGGACGGATCAACTGACACCCCGTCCTTCGATACTATATGTCCGAGAAATATGATGTGGTCAAGCCAGAACACGCATTTACTAAGCTTAGCATACAACTTTCGCTCTCTGAGGGTTTGTAAAACAATCTGCAAATGCTGCTCCTGCTCCTCCGAAGTCTTAGAATAAATCAAAACGTCATCTATAAATACTATGACAAACTTATCCAGAAAAGGATAAAACACCTCATTCATCAAACTCATAAAAGCTGCAGGAGCATTTGTCAACCCAAAAGGCATCACTAGAAACTCATAGTGACCGTAACGAGTTGGAAATGCTGTCTTATGCACATCCGACTCCTTAATTTTCAACTGGTGATAGCCTGATCAAATATCTATCTTGAAAAATACATGTGCACCCCTGAGCTGATCAAACAGGTCATCAATCCGAGGTAATGGATACTTATTCTTAACGGTAGCCCGATTCAACATCCGATAATCTATACATAACTGGATGCTACCATATTTCTTCCGAACAAATAGTACCGGAGCTCCCCACGGTGACACACTGGGACGTATAAATCCCTTATCTAGTAACTCCTGGAGCTGCTTCTTGAGCTCATCCAATTCTGTCAGTGCCATCCGATATGGGGGTCTAGAAATCGGCTCCGTACCGGGTACCAACTCGATAATAAACTCCATCTCTCGATCCGGTGGTAACCCTGGTAATTCTTCTGGAAATACATCGGAGAAGTCCTTAACCACGGGAATCTCTTGAATCTCTAGATGTTTTCTCTCGACATCCTCCACACTAGCAATATATCCTTCATAAACATTCATTCATAACCAACATTTCAGTACACAAAGTCATCTCATAACATCAATTCACATACTTTTTATTAATTTACAATAACTTTACAATGTACTTTTCGAGATGAGAGAAGGTAATAAACTTAGTATTACAATCCAAACTAACATGGTTCGCAGCTAAACAATCCATACCCAAAATGATATCAAAATCATATATATTCAACAAAATTAGGTTAGCTATCATAACCTTCTCTCCTATAGTTAATTTACAGTTCCTATATATAATATTCGTCTTCTGAAAATCATTAAAAGGAATTTTCACTCGCAAAGTGTACTCTAACAACTCCGGCTCTACTGAGGTCCTGTTAGCATATAGAGGAGATAAGAACGAATGAGTAGAACCTGGATCAATTAAGGCAATTACAGGAATATCAAAGAGATAAACTTTACCTTTTATCACATCAATAGAGGCATCGGCAATCTCCTGATCTAACGCGTACACCTGACCTTGAGTCAGAACCTTCTTACCCTTTTCCGCAACTGTTGCCCGCCTAGGCTGTGAGGGTGTCGCTTTCTCTGGCTCACTCTGAGCTGCCGGGGCTTCTATCTGAGGTAAGGTAGGAGGGATAGTAGAAGCAGTAGATTCTCTGAGCATTGGGCAATTCCTGATAAGGTGCCCCATCTATCCACAATTATAACATGCTCTAGACATTAAAGGGCAAGGGCGTGACCCATGTGACCTTCCACAATGTCTACATAAAGGCGCAAAACTTTTCTGAGTAGTGGTGGGGCCACTAACATGGGTAGAAACTGCCGGTCTATTAAATCTGCCCTCTGTAATCTGTATGCCGCCCGTAGGTCTACTTCTCTTGGGCTACTCTCTACCTGATCTGTCCTCCATAAACCTCTTAACCTTTCCCTTTGATTTGCCTTTATTCTTACTACTGACTTCAAGCTGGAATTGCTCATAATCCCTCTCACACAGTTGAGCCCGTTTGACTATCTCATCATAAGTCCGTATATCAAATAGGGCTAGCTTCAATCTGATAGATGCCCTCAAACCAGCCCTAAACCTCGAAATCTTATATCTAGTATTCGTACTAGTCTGTGGATCAAAACGGCTCAATGTAGTAAATTTGGCCTCATACTCGTCCACTGACATGCTACTCTGAACTAAATCCACGAATTCTTGTTGTAATTTTTCCTGGGCAGTGTCAGGAATATATTGCCTCCGGAAAGCATCCACAAAAATATCCCAGGATAGATCCTGATGCTGAGCAAATAATACAGTCTGAGTGGCCTTCCACCAATGTCTCGCATCATCTGCCAAACTGGAATACTGCTAGGCTTACCTTCTCCGTCTCTGAACATCTCATAATCTTAAGTAACCTCTCAATCTCAATGATCCACTACTCCGCCGCCAATGGATCCCTAGTACCTTTAAACTTAGGTGGATCCAACTTCTTAAATGATTTCACCAATGCCACATTATAATACGACTCCACATCTCTAGGCGGTTGAATCAATGGCTGTGGTGGATCTACCTGTGGTTGAGGTGCCGGTGGTGGAATAGGCTGAGGCTCGGGCACAACTGGTGCCAGCTGTGGCGGTGCTGGCCCCATTACTGGAACTGCGGGAGTCGTAGCTCTCTCCCTCTCCGCCCTATCCTCGGCCCTATGTGCCTGATACATAGCCATGAAATCGGCTACTAGCCTCTCCACTCGACTCACCCGAGTTTCCATGCTCTCCGGCTGTATAGGACTTACAGGTCTTGGGATAAGTTCCAGTGTTTGTGGTTCTGGAATCTGTGCCGCCTACCTCGGCCTATATCTCTCACTGAGCGTATCACCCTCTTTCTTCCACTCATATCTGTACCACAGAGACCATTTATTAATTATCGTTAGCATATCAATTATATATTCAGATTACACGGTACTACAGGGAATGTTTACTATTTGCTTTTCGTTTTAAACATCGCTAGACATCTGACCAACTCTGCTCTGATACCATTAAATCTGTAACATCCCAAGTCCATAAAATACATAATATTCACTTATAAATTACATTTACTTACCGGTTGGGCTGTCTGTGATGCTTAAAAACTCCTAACACTTTTACAAGAATTATTATATTATTTCCTTAAGATGTATATACATTCCCTCTATTTAAAGTAGTGTTGTATAATTTCGCTGAATATATAAAAGAATATGATATACCTTCAATATCGAATAACTGCTGACTTTAGCAGTCGATAATCCCTGGAGACTAATCCTCTTAGTCCAAGATTGATAATCTGTGGAGTGAAAAATAAGGGAGTGAGCGATAATATGCTTAGTAAAGAAGATGTATGTTGCTTTATACAAATCAAACCATATCTCCCAAAACACTTGCTTTCCTTAACAGTAAACCCATTTGAGAAAATAATGGATATCGTAAACACTTTTTCAAATTTAATTCACAGGCTCACATTTTACAATATCAAGTAACAAACAGTAAATAGGATTCAACGAATCCTCTTAGTAAACAATAATCAATATATTGAGACTAGGCATCACCCTATGAATAAATCATGCTCTCATCGTTCCCCCTCCCCCTTGCGAGAACGGAATAATCATCCCAACAGGGACACAGTAGATCTATGGCCAAAATCTATGGGTGGTCCTTGGGGTTCACTTGCCTAGTGACCTCGAGACCGCTGATGACTTTGCGGGTCCATCAGCCTTATAACTCATAATAATGCATGAAACTAGGGGCCTAAAGTCTCAAAATCAATTCAATATCTCAAAAACACACCTTTTAAGTAATTATTTTTCCAAAAGGTTTTATAAAATCGTAACAACAGCCCACAATCTCACCAACTTCCGTGTGAGGAAGGCACGGGTTTAAACTGGCTCGCCCATGGTCAACTTGCACATGGTCAACTCGCCCATGGTCAACTCGCCTAAAGTCAACTCGCTAGTCAACTCGCCCAGGTCAACCTTTTTCAAATAAAAAGGAAAATCTTTATTATTTTGAAAACAAGTATTCGCCCGCCAATACACATCTTTTAAAACCAGATGACTTGGCTCGCCCTCAAGACTCGTCCCTTTTGGCATTGTCCTGATCGACTCGCCCATCCATGCAAACAGGGGTCGCCCGCCCCAAAACACCATAATAGGGGTTCGCCAAATTGGTTCGCCCGACATTCTTTTTAAAACAAGGCTACTCGCCCAAGATATCAAATATAATAAAAGTGAGATCAGTTCGCCCAAGCACACGATTTTTTTATAATAATGCATGTCAAAAACAAAACCATTACTCAATAATTTCATAAAATTTAACTCCACAGGACATGCATTTACTTCACACACACATCTCCCTTACCTCGTCTGATGAAGCCTTGCTTCTTGCTCCCCTTCCTCAATTCCCGTCTGCAAAAGCATTTATTTAAACTATGAATATTTCTTTTTCAGATATTTTCCAAAACTATTTATATTTTCCTAATAATAGTGGCACTTTGGCGAGACTAAGTTCGCCATTCGCCCACAGAGCTCGCCAGTCAATATTGGCTCATTTCTGGGAGTTCGCCCAACATGGGAGTTCGCCCACGTCAACTCAACTCGCCCTGCTCTTTCATGTCAGTTCGCCATTCTTGGCTTTTTATTCAGAAATGGGCTCGCCTATCAATTAAGTTAACCCTTGGCGACCTCTTCTTTTCCTACTCGCCTCATTGGCGACCACTAATATTCCACCTCGGGCGATTACATCATTCCTGCCCCTTTGGCAATCTCAATTTCCTACATTTTGGGCGATCATAGCCCTCGCCATTCGCCATCGTCCATTTGGCAATTGATCTCATTTTCCAAAGAGTTGGCGAACATGCATGTCGCTGACTCATACCTTTATTGAGCTCGCCACAGCCTTTGGGCGAGTAACCTGGCCCCTTGCTCGCCTGTTTGGCGAACTCACATTCGCCCAACATGTATCTTCTTCTCACGTTACATATGTATTCACAGTAGTTTATATTCAACCATTAACATTCCCAACTATTAAGAATTTAGCCATATTAACTTACTACATACTTTCATGCCAAGTAACATACCCACACATCTCCTACTTAGCATATATTCACTATAAACTAAAGATTAAATACAACGTTGGCTGGAAATTTATTTACCTGTTTTGATTGAGCCAACACAACTCACAGCTTGCCTTGGTGTTCCACACTTCAGTCCTCCTCCCCTTGATTCACTTGTATGGTTTTGTGAGTGAAAGAAAATTTATAAAGGAAGACTAGATACTTAGATAGTAAGAGAGTAGTTCTTGTCCAATAAATAAGAAAGAAACAAACTAAGATGAGAAAAGAGAAATTGGTGATGTTGATTTTGCAGAGAATTGTATTACATTTGGTTTAGCTCACTCAACTTTTATAGTTGGTTAGGTGATCTCGTAGCTTCCAATACCTTTACTCACCATTTTCCTTGTTCATTAATGGTTGAAGAAAATATAGCAAATCTAATGGAGATGGCGTGTACAAAATGTCTTCTCTCATTAAATGGTGAAGACCATTCCAGCCAAAAGGAGTAGCTAAGAGGAAGCTTCTTACTGGAATTTGACTAAATTCTCTTCTTGTCTCCTTCCTCTTCATGCCACTTTCATCTACTGTTATTGACTTTTATTTCCTTTGGTCATCATTTGTCCACCACTCAACTTAATGCCTTTCACACTTTCATTTAATACTTTCATACCATAGATTAAATTTTATCAAGATTAACTCCCATCTATTCTTTTATAATTCATGACTTAAAATGGAAAGTGGAATTTCATATTCCATGTTTTCTTTAATTTTACTAAAAGAATTTATTTCACTATCATTCATGTACAAATATGGTATATCATATAGTAAAATTTCGGGTCTTACATTGGCTCGCCCGCCCTTATCAGTTCATTCAACAATCCAAGGGGTTGGCTATCTTTGTAGCTCGCCCAAGTCAAACAGTTTATAAAATAAATGCATGTCATAAACCAAAACTAATTTCTTTATATTTTTATAATATTCTACTCCACAGGGCATGCATTTTGCTTCACATACAATCTCCCTTACCTGGTTCATCGAAGCCTTGCTTCCCGATCACCTTTCCAATTGCTTTTACCGAGTCCATAATTCTCGACTGCAAAATAGTTATTAAAACTATTACTATCTTCTTTTATATATTTCTTAGATTTGGGCACGAACCAACTAACTCGCCCAACACAACTCTTACAAGTTCACCCAAATGAGTTCGCCATTCATCAAATGGCTTACAATTGAAAGCCCGCCAAACATCTAACTCGCCAAGCCTAATTCGGCTTAAATGTGGGAGTTCGCCACAATTCAACTCGCCCAATGAACATCCATTTGAGTTGCCCTACACTGATTTCTATTTAGAAATGAGCTCGCCCATGAATTAAACAAGCGTTGGGCGACCTCGCCCACTTGAACAACAACTTTGGCAAGTCCTTTATTTTCTACTCGCCTCATTGGCGATTACTAACACTCAATCATGGGCGATCACCATAGTCGCCATTTTCATCACTCTTACACCCTTTTCCATTACTTTCCTTATTCATTCTCGATTATTTTCCCATTATTCTACTACCATTTTAACTCAGTTTCATTTTATTCTTCATCTATATTTAAGATATGAATTTATTATATTTCTATGATCTAACAAGAATAAATCAAAAGCAAGACTATACTCATGCTTCTCATACTTGAAATCATAGAAATATATCCTTAAATCTCAAGAACCATTAAATCTCACCGTAATCAACTGCACTTTCAGAACAGAATTCTTTCTGTCTCTTGTTAGCCTCACTTTGCTTCTTCCTTTAGTTCATCAACGATGGAGGAAAGTTATTTTTGCAAATAGATTTTCTTATTTAACTAACGTAAGGATGAAGCTCAGTAAATCAAGCATGGTAGAACTGGATGAAGTCAGAACATAAATTTGCAGGAAGATGGTTTTCGTGAAGAGAA
The DNA here is from genome assembly GCA_032173925.1 of Heritiera fomes. Lineage (NCBI taxonomy): Eukaryota > Viridiplantae > Streptophyta > Magnoliopsida > Malvales > Malvaceae > Heritiera > Heritiera fomes. The sequence continues at coordinate 8,320,889 of JAPDPM010000021.1, read as the reverse complement.
TGAAGTTTGCTAAATCTGTTTTCCTCAAGCATTTCTTCTTATATAGCCATGCTAAACCAATCCAAAGCTACCGCCTGTCCCTTATCCTGTTTCTTTCATCATTTTTCACGTCTTTCATGCATTTAATGCATGAAGAAAAACTACAGCACAAGTGGCGTGAAAGTCCTCCTTCCACACTCCATTTTCTGCTTCTATTGACTTTGTTTTACTTCTCAACCAATAAGGTTAATTCCTTACTGACTTTAACATCTTCTCCATTAATTGTCTTTAACCATATGACTTACAAAGTCAATTTTGGTTGCACACATGTTTTGAATCTATTTTCATTTTGTCCACAAGTGTTGATTCGAGTTCGCCCCATCATTCTTGAGACTTCAGCTCATCGACTCACTTTTAGTTCGCCAACATTCACAGCTTGCCTGTGCTCATTGCCACTTTGTTTTTATTCTAACTTAAGATTTGGCGATTACTCCTACATTGTTGGCGATCACCATGTTTTATCTACTAGCCCACTTGCTATCATAAAACGTTCTCAATCTAATGGGCGATCACAAGTCCTCGCCCAGTTCAGCTATCATCTTAAGCAAGTAACTTGGCGAACTTACCTATTTGCCAAACCAAAGAGGCAACCAATCAACTCGCCCTACTCATTCCTTGGGCGATCGGATCTTTCGACACAGCGGCGATTACCTCACACAACTAGTTGGCGAACACACCTATTCGCCCTCACAATCATTCAACTCGCCATCACCATTGGCGATCTGCTCGCCCATTGGCGGACGTCCTTTCTTGCTCCATCATTGGCGAGCTATTCTGCATACTCGCCCATGCATTATTTCAACATAATTGCTCCATTCACTACTCAATTTAAGGAGCTTTTCACCCTTGTTGGAAATCAACCTTCTTTATTTGTCTAATTTCCATTATCACTTTTATGAAATTAGACTCTACAGTAGTGTAGAATTGGATCTTACATTAATGAAATGCATGAGTCGGTGACATACATGTTCGCCAACATTTTTGGATAATCAAAATGATAGCCCGGATGGGCGAGGACCAATGATCTCCAAAAGGCGAGAATGGCGACTATTGTGATTGCCCATGAGGAAAGTTAGTGATCGCCAAATAGGCGAGTAGGAAATAAAAAGGTCGCCAAGTGTTAGTTCAATTCATGGGCGAGCCCACCTCTGAATAAAAAGCCACGAATGGTGAACTGAAATGCATGAGCATGGCAAGTTGAAATGTTGGGTGAACTCCAACGAATAAGCCAATATGAATGGTGAGAACGTTGGGCGAACTCCCATGAATAAGCCAATATTTGAATGGCGAGTAATGTTGGGTGAGCTTACACGTGTAAGCCCATAAGCAAATGGCGAGCTCTTTTGGGCGAATGGCGAGCTGTAGAGTAGTCACAATTCTCGCCAAAGTGTTAGAAAATATTAATAGTTTTAGAAAATATTCGAAAAGAAAATATTAATAGTTTTAATAAATTATTTTGCAGCCGGGAATTAAGGAATTGGTAAAAGCGATCGGGAAGCAAGGCCACGTAAGACCAGGTAAGGGAGATGTGTGTGCAGTGAATGCATGTCTTGTAGAGTTAAATTTTATGAAATTAATGAGAAAATATTTTGGTTTATGACATGCATTTGTTTGATAAATTAATTTGATTTTGGGTGAGCTACAACGATAGCCGACCCCTATGTTGTTTTTGGGCGAACTAAGAAGGGCAGGCGAGCCAATAATAGGCGATCTTTTTTATGATGTTTTGGGCGGGCGACCTTGTTTTAATAGAAATTGGGGTGTGCCGCTATGGGCAAACCAGTTTAACTTGTTTTAAAATGCTAAGGCTGGCGGGAGAACACTAGTTCACTGCACTGGCGAGTTGACCATGGACGAGCCGTAATGGGCGAGCTGACCATGGGCGAGCAGGTTTAAATTACATTTTTCTCACACGAAAAATAGGCTGTTTTAATATCTTTGTAAACAGAAAATAAAAAACCTTTTTGGGGCGAATTGACTATTGGTGAGTTGACTATGGGCGAATTGACCATGGGCGAACTAGCCATGGGCGAGCCAGTTTAACCCGTGCGTTGCAAACACAGAAAATGGTGAGATTGCGAGCTGTTTTTACTATTTTATAAAACCTTTAGGAAAATAATTCCTTAATGGTGCTTTATAAGATATAAATTGATTTTTGAGACTTTAGGCTCCTCGTTTCATGCATTATGATTTACGAGGCTAATGGACTCAGCAAGTAATCAGCAATCTCTAGGTCACTTGATAAGTGGACCCGAGTACCACTTATAGATTATGGCCATAGATCTAGCCGAGATAGCCGTGAGGGGCAATGCCTATGGGTGCACCCCAAAAGCGGACGACTTGTGTTCCTGGAAAGGAGTAGGGAACGATGAGAGCATGATTTGTTCGTAGGGTGATGCCTAGTCTCAACTTACTGATTTATGTTTACTGAGAGGATTTATTGAATCCTATTTACTGTTTATTACATTGTATTGTAAACTATTTAGCCAATGATTTGACTATCAAAGACTGGTTACTATATCCATTGTTTCCCTACTGGGTTTATTGTTAAGAAAAATAAACGTATTTGGGGGATATAGTTTTAATTTATACAGCAGCATACACCTTCCTTACTGAGCATGTTGTCGCTCACTCCTTATTTTCCACTCCATAGATTGTTGATTTTGGGATTAAGAGAGTTACCTTCCAAATATTATTGACTGCTAGAGTCAGCAGATATTTGATATCAAAGGTATATATTTTCTTTTATATATTCAGTAAAATTGTACAGTACTACTTTAAATAGAAGGGAATGTATATACATCTTAAGGAAATAATGTAACCATTTATATTTCCATATAAGTATGAAGAATAAGAATACTAATTCTTATTAAAATGTTAGGAGTTGTTAAGTATCACAGACAGCCCAACCGATAGGTAAGTGGATTTTATAAGTAAATATTATGTTATACAGTGGATTTGGGATGTTACAATTACTCATCCATAATGTCTTCTTTGGCGAGCCCACATAGCCCCCTCAAGGTTTTGTCATGAGGCCCAGCCCGTTCACTAGGTCACTCACAATTCGTGTCCGAAGCGACTTGAACCCTTAACTTCCTCAAGTGTCAAGTCACTCTTAACCAATTGTCGACAATTGGTTAGGAGTGACTTGACACTTGAGGAAGTCAAGAGTTCAAGTCGCTCCGGATGCGAATTGTGAGTGACCCAGTGAACGGGTTGGGCCTCACGACAAAACCTTGAGGTGGCCATGTGGGCTCGCCAAAGAAGACAACATGGATGAGTAATGGCGAACAGCGAACGGGCCGAGGCCTTACACACACACACACACACACACATATATATATATATATATATATATATGAGAGAGAGAGAGAGAGAGAGAGAGAGAGAGAGAGAGAGAGTTTATCAAAAAGACACTGAATTGTGATAATTGATGTCACTTTATAGCAAAAGATAAAAATAAAAATTAATTTTTTATTGATTGCCTCGAAGTTGAATCCATTTAGTGATTATTAGAAATTTTTTTTCATAAATTAGTTAACTTTAACTAAAATAATTTTGTTTGGATTTTTACAAATATATATAATAAATAAAATTTAAAAAGTTTTTATAAATAAATCTATTCAAAAATTATTTTGAACCCATTAAAGAAAGGCCCACTAGAATCTATCAATAGTCCACTATGAATATAATGGCTTAAAAATATTTTAAGCCAAGCTTCACTCTAATCTCTCACAAAGCTTTTTTAGTGGTATTCCCAACAATACATTGGATGAAGACGGGCAAGGTTCACTAGATTTTTAAATTGCCCAAGTTGATCAGTTAAATGGGCAAAAGGTTGGTTAAATGCCGCTGAATTTATGAAATACACTTGCCATCGATTATACATTAAAGACCCCTGTTTGGTTCATTTAAAATATTAAGGAAAGGAAGAATTTTTTTGTTTCTTTTTGTTTGGTGAAGCAGGGTTTTAAATAGCGTCCGAATAGCAGTGTAGCAGTCGCTATTTCACGGTAGAGGTGATTATTGGGCCAGGTTGGCCCGACCCGGTTTACAATCGGATCGAGTCAATCCGGCCCAAAATCCGAACCGGTACAATATCGACCCAGCCCGTACCGGGCTGGGCAAATTTTAAATTTTTAAAATTGGGCCCTGTAAGGGCCCAGCCCGTCAGGCCCGGATCAAACCGGACCGGTTCGAACTGATCCGGTTAAAAAAATAAAATATTTTTTACTGCAGTTGCACTACAGTGCAACTGCAGTCATTTTGATGGGCAATGGCCAACTTTTTTTTAATTTTTTTATTTTTTAATTTTAATTAAATAAAAAAAAAAGCTTTGCTGCTACTGCGCAGTGGCAGCCTAGCCCCTGCACTGCAGTTGCACTGCAGTGCAACTGCAGTATGCAGAGCAAAGGCAAGTCTTGCCTCTGCTCTGTGTTTGATGGGCAACAACCATCAATCCTTTTTTTTAATTTTTTTTATTTTTTTATTCTAATTTTTTTCCTATAAATACCTCTATAATCTTCTATTCTCATTTACATTTCTTCTATATTTTCTCTCAAATCTACTATCTATATTCATCTACTCTTATTCTCTTCACTCACATACTCTCTCAATATTCACTCGACCTCTCTCATATTCACTTAAATTCCCTTATTCCAAATTTATAATATCATCATTTCCTTTCTAAATTTCATTTTTCTTTTTATATTATAATTTTACAAATTTACTTTTAATTTGCAAATTCTAATATGTAACATCCCGTTACCACCTTTTTCACGAATTTCTATACAATTTTACCGGTTGAGCTGTCTGCGATGCCAATAACATCTACAATAATGATATTTATTTATCAAATACGGAATATGAAATTTCTTTTCACTATTCCTTACATCTGACACCCCCTATTATCTTTTTTTCAATAAAGTAGTACCGTATACATATGTCTGAAATGTAAAAGAGAAGAGATTGTACCTGTCACGTTTAACATAATATGCCTCAACGCTACACACGTAGCTGTACTCATCTGAGCTAATTCTCTAACTCCGTGTCTTTTATCTGTGGAGTTAAAACAAAGAGGTGAGCGATTCATACGCTCAGTAAAGGAAACGTATGCTGCTTTTATTAAAGCAAAACTATATATCACAATTTATTTGTTTTCCAAAAATCACATCAAATCGAAAAACAGTGAATATAATTACCAACACTTTCGATACACCAGTCAAAATCACATGGTAACCAGTTTACTTTAAAATGCAGTAAACCGTAAATAGGATTTCGCAAATCCTCTCAGTAAACAGAAATCAGTAAGTTGAGACTAGGCATCAAACAAATCATGCTCTCATTGTTCCCCCAGGAACTTAAGTCCGCTTTTGGGTTGCACCCGTAGGCCACCGTCCCTCACGGCTATCTCAACTAGATCTATGGCCATGATCTATAGATGGTCCTCGGGTCCACTTGCCAAGTGACCTCGAGATCGCTAATGACTTGGCGGGTCCATCAGCCCTGTGACCCCTTGAGGTGCACTCGTAGGTCCATCGACCCGAGCCACCGCCCCAGGCGGGTCACACAACAACATCAATAATAATGCATGAACTAAAGGCCTAAAGTCTCAAAAATCACTTTTATATCTCATGAAAACCTTTAAGGGATTATCTCACCCACATTATCATTTACTCAAAGGATTTAATTCCCAAAAAGGTTTAGGCTTTCTGTTTACAAAACACCCTGGAAACATTTCAAAATCTCAACATTTAAAACTTGCACGCCCATGGTCAACTCGCCCATTATGGCTCGCCCATGGCGGCTTGCCCAGTGCGGAGAACGTGTGTTCGCCCGCCAACCATTGCTTTTAAAAACAACAAGCAACACTGGCTCGCCCTCAGTGGTTCGCCCATGACCAGTTCGCCCACTATAGCATTGCCATGGTCAGTTCGCCCAACTGCAACACTTCCATGGTCAACTTGCCCAATGGGATACTACCATGGTCAACTCGCCCAATTTTATAACAAAACATGGGTCGCTCGCCCAAAACATAATAAAAGGGGTTCGCCATCCATTGGCTCGCCCGAATTTTAATAAAACATGGTTGCTCACCCAAAGGTAAATAAAAGGGATTCTTCACCCAAAATCATAAAGGGTTTGGCTCGCCCGCCCTTCTCAGTTCATTCAACAATCAAAGGGATTGACTATCTTTGTAGCTCACCCATGTCAAACAGTTTATAAAATAAATGCATGCCATAAACCGAAACTAATTTCTTAATATTTTTATAATATTCTACTCCACAGGGCATGCATTTTGCTTCACATACAATCTCCCTTACCTGATTAAACGAAGCCTTGCTTCCTGCTCGCCTTCCAAATCGCATTCACCGAGTTCGTAATTCCCGGCTGCAAATAATATATAATTTCCATTAATATTTCTTTTTCTACTATTTCCAACACTTTGGCGAGACTTAATATTCAACTATCTCGCCCATAAGTATTCTTACTAGCTCGCTCAACCGAGCTCGACATTCATCAAATGGCTTATATTTTGAGAGCTTGCCCGCCATTTCTCGCCATTAATATATTTAGAGGTCGTCCAACATCCAACTCGTCAGACCAACATTAGCTTAAAAGTGGGAGCTCGCCAAAACTCTACTCGCCCAATGCCTATTCATTTGAGCTCGCCCACGAATTCACTTCATTAGAGTTGGGCATTCTCACCCTATGAACACAGACTTTGCCTTGGCGAGTTCATTATTATCTACTCGCCTCATTGGCGATTACTAATTTTCATCATTGGCGATCACAATAGTCGCCATTTTCGTCACTTATTCCATTATCTTCCTTGTTTTCATATTCTCTAAGGATCTAATTAAAATAAGGCTACGTTCTATGTTTATTATGTTGTAAACATATAAATCTACCATCGAATATCAAGGACTCCTCAGAAGTATGAAACTCACCTCAACCATCTGCACTTCCAGAGCAGATTGCTTTCTGTCTCACGTTGGCCTTCCTTTGCTTATCCCTTTAACTCTTTAAACTAAGGAGGAAAGGTTTGCAAGCAGATTTAAGTGTTTAGCCAACCTAAAAGTGAAGTTTTGTAAATCGGGCATGGTAGAAATGAGAGAAAATCAGAACATAAACATTGCAATTGCATAGCTCTCGGGAGAAAGATGAAGTTTGCTAAGCCGGTCTTCCTCCAGTATTTCTTCTTATATAGCCATGCTAAACCAATCCAAAGCTACCGCCTGTCCCTTATCTTGTTTCTTTCATCATTTTCACGTCTTTCATGCATTTAACGCATGAAGAAAAATTGCCGCAAAAGCAACGGCTATGAGAAGCTATACTTTGCACAATTTGACTTACTTCACTTGCCATTAATTGTCTAAACCGAGAAGCCAATGGCATGAAGTCCACAGCCTCTTTTCTTGACTTATTACACCATTTATCTTATTCCTCAACCAATAAGATTAAGTTCCTTACTGACTTCAACATCTTCTCCATTAATTCTCTTCAACCGTATGACTTATAAGTCAATTTTGGCTGCCAATTGGTTTAAATCTATTTTAATTTTGTCCATGCTGATTCCAGTCCGTCTCCTCATCTTGAGACATCAGCTCGCCCATCTCATTCTTTAAAACTTGCTCGCCCATGTTTGCCCCTGGGTACCTCATTGTCTTGATGCCAACTTAATATTTGGCAGTTACAGGATTATTTCCTTTTTCTTGGCGATCACCTAAGGTTTGGCGAATAGCAATTGCCTTTCTCGCCAACTTGGCCTTTCACTTGCCCCTCTATATGGGAGACCACCTTACTCGCCAAATACATTGGCGATCTCAATCCTCGCCACACACGAGCCATCATCTATCCACAGCCTTGGCGAACTCACCTATTCGCCAAACAAAAGAGGCAACCAAATCAACTCGCCATCATCAACTAGCCCTACTCATTCCTTGGGTGATCAGATCCCTCATCACATTGGGCGATCACCTAGTATGGCTCAACTCGCCAACCGTGCTTTGATTAACTGGCGAACTCACCTATTCGCCAGTATGGCCATCAGACCCTAGTCATCCTCCATTGGCAATCACCCTTGTTCGCCCATTGGCGAGCTCTTCCATTTAGTACTCGTCCGTCAAGTATTTCACATAAATTGCTCCTTTCGCATCTCAAGTTAAGGAGCTTTTCACCCAAATGGAAAGCAATATTTATTATTTACTTAATTTCCATTATCCATTTTATGAAGTTAAGGTCTACAACAGTGTAGAATCGGATCTTACATAATATATTATATATATTCCTTATTCCAATTTATAATATCATCATTTTCTTTATAAATTTCATTTTTCTTTTTATTTTATAATTTTGCAAATTTTACTTTTAATTTTCAAGTTTCAATTTTCAAATTCCAATATATTATATATATCATACATCTATTTTTTTAATTTTTAACATATATTTATTTTCAAAAAAAATATAAAAATGTCAAATTTCTTTCGTCGTTCATGCTCTGTTTCTCGACCTTTTGGTTCTACTGAAATTCCTAATTTGGGTGACGAATCATTTAATGAAATCGAACCCGATATTCATCCGGAGGAGGAGCTTCCTTTGGCGGCGCCATCGGTTGGTCGTGGACGTGGAGGTCATGCTCAAACACAATCATCAGCTGCCACCACTGCTGCTACATCATCAAGGCCGAAGTTTAGTAAAAAAAAAACGAGCAGGGTATGGGAGTATTTCGATATTGTAGCAAAAGAAGGTGAGACGAATAAATATTGTGCTATCTGTAAATTGTGCCAAGGCGTTTACTCTTATAAGTCCAGTGGAGGTGCTGGCGGTACAGGTACGTATAAAAGACATTTAATTACTGCACATAAAATTAATCCTGATGCCGAAGAAGATGAAATTTTAGAAGGTAAACAATCTCAAATTAATACACGTGATGGTGGAAAAAATTTTATTTTTGATAATGTTCAAGCTAGACGTGGTTTAGTTAGATTTGTAATTAGGACTGAACAACCATTCACAATTTGTGAAAAATCAGGATATTTAGAATTTGTTTGTAACTATTTACAACCCGCATATAAATCTATTTCTAGACATACATTAAAAAGAGATTGCATGGATATGTTTAAAGAATATAGACAAGCTTTAATTGATAAACTTAGTAATATTTCATCTAGGGTTAGTTTAACTAGTGATATATGTACTAGTACTAATGGTATAAGTTATCTTGTTATAACTTGTCATTGGATAGATAAAGATTGGTCAATGCAAAAACGAATTTTATCTTTAGATGTAATAGAAGAAGCACATAATTCATATACTATTCATAAATATATTACTAAAGTTTGTAAATTATATGGACTAGAAAATAATAAAGTTTTTGCTATTACTTTTGATAATGCTTCGAGTAATACTGCAGCTATTCCTCATTTAATTAAAAGTTTAAACCCTGTTATGCAAGGCATATTTTTTCATGCAAGATGTGCATGTCATATTATAAATTTATGTGTTCAAAGTGGTTTTAGTTCTAGTGGTACTGGTACTGGCATAGGTCCAATTGATAAAATTAAAATTTTAGCAAAATGGATTAGCACACCAAGTAATAAACGTGAATGGAAGCAAATTTGTATAACAAATAATATACCTGTTAAAGCATTTCCACTTCCCGTGGAAACAAGATGGAATTCACTTCATCGTTTGCTTTCTTCTATTTTACCTTATAAAGAACTTGTTACTCCTTTTTTATAACAATTATACAAATAGCACACATTTAGTACTTTTTGAGGAAGATTGGACTTTTATTGAATATTGTGTTGATTTATTATCTACTTTTAAACATGTAACCGAAAGATTTTCAACTCAGTTTTATCCAACTACACCGTATTTTGTTCCTATTATCTACACAATGTTTGACAAATTTGTAAAATTTAGGAATCATGAAACTTTAAGTTCTTTTGTATATGATATGGATGAAAATTTTAAAAAATATTGGGAAATAATTCCTCCTATTTATTGTATTGCAACTTTACTAGATCCTAGTCAAGGTGAGGTAAATATAGAAATTTTTTTTGATTGTTATAAAGAATTTCTTGGTCTTGATTCTATTGAGGATCAAAAGTCCTCAATTAACAATCTTTTTCGAGAATTGTTTAATGTTTATGAAACAGAAAGGGAGCAATTCAACTTTAATCGAGAAGAAGAAGAAGATTAATACGAAGAAACCGAAAGTAGCAAAAAAGGAAAAGGAATTTTAAACGCAATTAAGGAAGCAGCAAAGAAGAGAATGAAGCTAAAAGGAAAAGCGAGCGGATCGGGATCGGGATCAACAACTTGACGAAGTTCTAGCTTCAATGAGCTAGGATTTTTCTTAAGTCAAGATTTTTCTGTAGATGATAACTTTGATCTTCTCCAATGGTGGAAAGAAAACCAAAAACAATTTCCAGTTTTAGCTTCCATGGCCCGAGATGTTTTTGCGGTGCAAGTTTCTTTTGTTGCTTCGGAATCCGCATTCTCGACGTGTGGAAGAATTATTGGAGACCATCGAACCACTCTTAATCCGGATTCATTGCGCATGTTAACATACATTAAAGATTGGTTTGATGCGAAATCGCGCAATGTCGAACTTGGAATGACCAATGAATTTGCTGATAATAATTCAAAAGAGGAGGAAGAAATTTCCAAGGCAATCCGTATAAATCATGAAGAGTAGAGAATAATCTTTTTTTTTGTAAATTGTATATAAAATTGTAAACAAGTTTAGTCATAGTGAATATTTTTATGGACTACGGTCCCGTGGTTTTTACCCTTCTAACTTTTGAAAGGGTTTTCCACGTAAAAAATCTTTGGTCTCCTACTCTCTCCTTTTTCTCCTTTGTTGTTGTTGTTGTTGTTGTTGTTGTTGTTGTTATTATTATTATTATTATTATTATTATTATTACATACCAAATTAATTAATGTTATACTTATATATGTTTAAAATAAATAAATATTTAAAATACAAAATGAATTAATATTTTAAAAACATATTAAATAAATGAATAAATATTAAGTAAATGATATTTCAAATATAATAAATTATTTTAAATGCAAAATGAATATAATAAATGAATATAAATAAAGATATGCAAAATGAATATAATAATAATATTCATAATATCATTATTTGTATTTTGAATCAAATATCATTTTATCATAATATTATATTCATAATATAACTTTAATTTATTATAAAAATAATTTTATTAGATAATTTTATAATAGTTTATTTTTACATTATTGTTAAATTAATTAAATAAATTATAATATAACTTTATAATAAATTATTGTTAAATTAAACTATTAACATTATTTATTATAAAAATAAATTTACTACATTAAATTATTAAAATATATTAATATATATTAAAATAAATTAATATAAATTTTTTAAAAATAAAAATTTTAAAAAGAAAAAAAATGGACTGAACCAGTTTAAAACAGTTCAGTCCGATTTTGAGGCGAACTGATCCAATGAACCGGGCCAGTTCGCCTCTTATAATTGATAGAACCGGTCCGAACCGGAACAGTTTACTACCTGTTCGAACCGGTTCTCTTTTAGTTAGGGCCAGAACCGGCCCGGTTCGGTCCGTAACCAGATCTATTTCACGGTAGCTGCTCTGCCCAACATCGCTATCCATTGTAATTGAGATGAGAGAGAACAATCACACCAGCTGCGGTTGTTCACAGACACAAATAACGGCGAACAGTAAATAGCGGCAATAGCGGTCCGCTATTGCCCCTATCATCTGCCTTCTGTCATTTTTTTTGTTAAATCCAAATTTCAATAGTTAGCAAAACAAAGGCAAAATCCAAACCAAACCACAACAATTAAAGTCAAGCAATCTTATACCTTCAATCAAAGGAAAAGAAGGAATCCAAAAACTCTTATCAATGGCAACAGCAGCTTATGGATTCTTTTTGAGAGAGATAGCCAACTATGAGTAAAAAGTTTGGCACAGGCCATGTGGTGTTGCAAATATTGGTTGGTTTGTGGATGGGTTTACCTGTGATGACCGATGAGTGATGAGGAAAGGAAATGATTGCTTGGATGGAGAAGAAAATTAGAAAATGGAACTAAAGCCGATTAGCAGGGACTCTGAAGTTGGGAGATTAAAGAAGAAGACAAATAAGAGGAGAATACTAATAGGGTGGGGGAGGGATTTTGGGGCTTGCCACAATGCCACCGGGACTTTACTCTTTGGCATGTGAAAAATTTACTTTAAAACCAATTTTTTTTTTTATATATGTTTGGGAGGTAAAGCAATTTTGTGAACTATAATATATTAAAAAAAAATTTCTATTATTTTCTAACTAAAATAATTTATGAGTTTAGGAAACACTTAATTTCACATATATGTCACTCTCATATAGTTATTGTATCATGTTTCATAATATTGATGGATATATTTGAACAACTTAATATGCATTTAACATTTTAGTTATGATATAAAAAGATGTTAATAATTTTACTTATCATATAATTAAAAGAAATTAAAATGTTCTAAATTTTTTAAATATTATAAGATAAGAGTTTTTATGTGATTACAATTATAATATATTTCATTTTATATCGAGTTTTGCAAAGACTAAAAACAAATTTACAACCGCAATGGATGCGAAGGACGTTTTTTTATCCGTTATGTCTGCAAACGCGATAAACATAACACGATCGAAAACATGACTTCGACCGCAACTTAAAACTCTGCTGAGGAGAATGGCAGGGCTAATGCTATTGAAAAAAGAGATGAGCACATGAAGGCTATTGGTTGATACACTATTAATTCTCTTAGACAATGGAGGCTATGGACTGTGTTTTGTGAAATTGACATACTCATTCTCGGAATTGGGTCTGTTCACTCAATAATTTCAGAGAGGCTTATGGATTGGTAGATGCTCTTATTAAAGCTGGGGTTCCAAAAGGGAGGTTCTTCATGGCGAATAGGTTGTCTGATATTGTCTTCTGATCCTTGGTTGCTGTTTCTTATTTGGCTAGTAGTTGTCTGCAAAGTTCTTTCTTTTCCTCGGCTGTTGTTTATGTTCTGCTTTTCTTTTTGCTGGTTTTGTTTGAACCTTTGTATTATCTGGTTCCGTTTGTTCCTTGAGGTTCTTCCTCCTGTTGAATCATGACGGTACACTACTAAAATCTATGTTTATCAAAAAAAGGAGGGAAAAGGAGAAGAACAAGAATTAGTGGGTCGGAATTTCTGCGTATCTTTAGATGTCAAGGAACATAAGGTGAGAATAGATAAGTTGCCCACCCATTCAGGTATCATCTCCCATTGAACTAATTCTTCACATCTCAAACAGCCAACCAGTTCAAGACACCCTACACCATAGAATAATTAATCTATATTAGAAAGACATAAGAATATAATGGGTAGAAATGTAAGACAATTACATTCAGAATTCAGGTGAAATCTTCCGCATATTAAAAAGCTAATCCACAAAATTATTTTATGAATTTGAAATAAATTATTTTCGGGAATAATGCAAAAGAAAATGAAAAACAAGCAAGTAAACCACCACAGAATTATCAAAATACCAACTGAATTTTGGACAAAAATAATGCATATTTTCTTGATGATCACTCTCTAATTGGAGCTCTAGATCCTTGTATATAAAAGTATTCTTTTTAGAGCAGAGCAAAAAGGTTTTTTTATTTCACCAATATGAAATTTAAATGTTAGCCAATGAAAATAATCCTGATAAGCTAACTTGATCTCGATCATATAAACAAGTATAAGTACACCTCTGATTAAATCAATCAAGTTTTGTGTACACCAAAAAAAGTCATGAAATTTTCAAAACCTGGGTTCAAACCCTTCTTTTGTGTTGGTCTATTTATTTGACTTGACTTGACTTGAATACTGCTTTTCTCTGCTCAAGCCAGGTTTTAAAGTAGTGTGAAATCTAGAGGAAATTTTCTTAAAGTTTCAATGAGTAATTTACTTTTTGCGTCATCTGTTCATGACTTGGACTACTCAACTAACTTGTGATTTGGCTCGATTTAGATCAAGATTCGATTAAAAATTTTCAAATTGAGGTGTATAACTCAATATGATCCGAAACATTAAATTAAAATTTAATTAGATTTCAAAATTACATTTAAAATCTTAATAATTTCATAATTTAATATATTTTTAAAATTTGAGCATCTTGAACCCATCAGATTGAGCTTAGGTAGGACTTTTATAAAGCGACCGGACCTAACTTGATTGGGTCCATAAACACCTGCGGATAAAAGTACCAAGGAATTGAAGAACTAGATTTATAGTCAAAGACTCAAGAAGATAATCCAAAAGTACAGAGAAGGATCATATCAGATAAGCATTACATATCAGATAAGCATAACATCAGACTGAAAAAACTTCGGAAATAGCAGAGCAAAACATGGCAGCAACAGTCCAGGCTGAACACAATGCTGATTGAAATAGCTCCAGATAAGAGCGGGAGATTGGAGACGCTACAGCAGCACAAGAGAAGTTCATAGAAGATGAAGATACCCGGAACAGCGGCAGACAAAGCAGAATAATGAGACAACGAAACTTCAGCAACAATAACAAAATCTGAAGGTACAATCATAGGACTGATACAAGAGAAAAGCAGAGCGGAAATAGAAAACTGAAAAAAGCAGTATCAGGAATAGTAGGGGACTAAACAAGCCAGGCAATCAAATCATCGGCTCTGGGGCACCCATTTTCGTCAAGGATTTCGCAAAGAAATTCGCTTCTCTGAAGACATGCGAGAAACAAGTAAGAGATTAAATCCTTGAAGCAAAAACTCAATGTTATTTTAGTAGAACCCTGTTGCCGAGGCCTTCCATCATCTCTGTTTTCATCCGAGAAATAATAATAGCGGAGGAATACCTATCAGCTACATGAAAGTTCGAGATATAATAGTTTTTATTAATATTTTATTAAATAACAGAAGCAAGCTAGGCTGACATCGGTGGCTGTGGTGGTGGCGGCGGCTAGACTGGCCTTGGAGGAAATGGAGGTGGCCTGTAGGGCGGTTTTTGACTGACGGGTGTGTTACGCTTGGGCGGAGGAGGTGGTTTTAATTGGCGAGATTGCCTTCTGGAGACTGCCTCGAACTTATATGGGAAATCGAAGGAAGGATTATATGCGTCAGCAGACGAAGGACCCGAAACAGCCACAGCGGCGTCGATTGGGTGACTGCTATGTGAAAGGAAGACGAGGATCGACATGAAAATTAGTAGGCAAGATCGGGCATCCATAATTTCTTGAAGATAAGACAATATGGTGCTCAAGCAACAATCCTAGTCTGCGCTCCTTGTATGTGAACCGCTCACAATATAGGACCACTGCCATTGCTGGCCCATAGGTTAGGTTACACAGCGACGTTCAAGTCAAGCTTGTCGAGCCGGACTAAAGCACTAATCGACGTTTAAGTCTGCGAGGAAGTTTCCAACGTCTTTCTTTCTTTATTGACTGCAATTTTGGTTTGCATAGTACTTAAAGCACACTAATGCGTTTACTTCCCTTGGCCCCGAACCACAGAATAGCTTTTACATGAAAGATCGAGATGTATATAGTTTTTATTAATATTTTATTTACTAATTACAGAAGCAAGCTAAATAAGCTAACATCGGCGGTTGCGGTGGTGCTGGTGGTGGCGAGAAGGGCAGCGGAGGAGATGGAGGTGGACTCTTGTACATAGGCGGTGCTACATAGTGAACATAACGGTTAGCAATGGGCGGAGGTGGATGTGATCTGCCAGACTTCAGTCTTCTGGACACGGCCTCAAACTTGTAAGGAAAATCGAAGGAAGGATTATATGTGACAGCAGACGAAGAACCCGAAACAGCCTCATGAGTGGCGTCGATTAGATGACTGCTGTGTGAAAGAAGGACGCCGAGGATCGACATGAATAGTAGAAAGCAAGAACGGGCATCCATAGTTTCTTGATGGCTAGACAATATGGTGCTCTGCTTAGCGCTGAGGCAGCAACTTCAGTCTGTGCTCTTTGTCTGTGAACCGCACATTATATAGGCAGTAGCGCCATTGCTGACCATCGGTTAGGCAGCCACGTTTAAGTCAAGCTTGCATGTGGAGCCGGATTGAGTCCAGGACGAGGAAGTTTCCAGCTTTCTTTCTTTGTTAATACTGAAAAGCAACCGAACGCGTTTACTTCCCATGGCCCCCAGCCATTAATTCGGTGGTTTGCTGCAAGGGAATTTGGATTTTGAGCTCGAAATAAATATATTCACCTTGCCAGAGTAGGGGGCCAACCAAAACTAAAAGATATGGAGGGGTGATAACAGGTAAGATTGGATCGGGTTTAATGTTATGATCCGTATTTGATCTTAATAAAAA
The DNA here is from genome assembly GCA_032173925.1 of Heritiera fomes. NCBI lineage: Eukaryota > Viridiplantae > Streptophyta > Magnoliopsida > Malvales > Malvaceae > Heritiera > Heritiera fomes. Next base: position 8,304,480 of record JAPDPM010000021.1, on the reverse strand, counting down.
AATAATCCGATTCGATTTAAATTTATGCAGGTCGGATCAATCATTCGATTTTTTATTTAAATAATTTTAAATTTTATTTTCACTTGTTTTGGCATTTACGCATCTTTGAACTTTATTTCAATTTTTTCTTAAAATTTTTAATTAAATATAAAACTTGAGCTTTTAATTTAAATAATAAAAAATTTAAAATATTAAATAACAAAATATTCAAATATTATGGGTATCCAAACCTAAGCTGAATAGAATAAATTCAATTTTTTCTTTTTCTTTTTCTTACCGGACTTGTAAACCGCTCGCTAGGAAGATAATTAAGGACTAGTTTGGATGAGCGATGCGATTAGTTCCCGTAAGAATGAAATGAGAGAAATGATCACCGTAGGTATAAATTTTATTAATAAAATATTTAAAAAAAAATAAAAAAATAATTTTACAAGTTTTTTTTATCTTTTTGTAATTTTTTATTTTGTTTTATATGAAAGATTTTATCGCACTGCATCGCGCCAGAGCCCATAGGTGCGCCAAACCTTTTTGGATGCAAATTTTCCCTAAGGCCTTGGGAGTTGAGATTTTGGGGACACTTTTGGTCTTGAACCCTTGAGGCCATGACGCGTAATTATTGTGTATTGGGTTTAAGATAGCAAGTAGAAAGTTTACTTTGTTCGGTCTTTTAAAATATTTTTAAAATAATTTGAATTAATTTGAGTTGAATTGCTAGACTATTTTTTTTATTTTACTCGTTTTCATTTTAATTAGATTTAAATTTAAGTAAAAGCTCAATTTTGAGATTTAGGAATTCATTGATTGGAACTCAAGATTTGTTGAGTTCGCAATTTAAATTTTTAATTGAGTCTTGAGATTTTTTAATTAGATATTGAAATTTCTAATTGAACCTCGGATTTTTGAATTGTTAATAATTTTTGGAATGTTAATTGGGTTTGGGGATTTTTGAATGGGCCTCGGGCTTGATTAAAGTTCCTAGCTGCTGCTATTATACTGTGTATTTGCTAATGCAGCTCTGTACTTATTGTGAATGGCAATGCAATTTCACAACTATGCGAGTATTGTATGAGAATTACCCATTATTTAGGTTGAAGCCATAGTCATGACTTGTTGGCTATGCTGCCGACAAAGTCAGCCGGATCATGCATCAAGAATTTATTTTCTAGCTTCTTTATTTTCCATATTAGGATCCAGCGAAAATGATATGATTCCTTCACAATTTTATGAGTCATGAGCAAAGGTATGTACATTTGGACTTTGATTTCGATCTGCTAATTTATACTTTGTTAAACCTTACAATCTGGGTTTTAGTTTGGATTTGGATTTTGATTTCGATCTGCCACTTTATACTTTGTTAAACTTTACAATCTAGGTTCAAGAAGCAATTGTAGAACCCTATTCATGAATTTGCTACTTTAGAAGATTTCAACTTACAATTAATGAACTTTACTCCAATTGTAATGTTTTCGACATCAAGTAAAAGCTTTCACAGACAGCATATAAGTATTATTTTTTACCAAAACACAGCGTATGAATTTCCATAAGGGCAAAAAACATTGCTATATAGAAGTACAACAGAGATACAATAGCGAAACAAGATCAACAGAAACTGAGATTAAACTTCCCAAGTTACAGCATAATTAAGCTTTCATCTGCCCAAATTAAACATCAAAATAGAAGCTTCACAACATGTTCCTTATTGGTGGGCACCGACAAAAGGTTACAGCCTAAGTTGAAATTTGCGGTGGCAATGGTGGTGGTGGTGGTGGTGGAGGAGCCCGTAATATTGGTGGTTTTGGAATTGGACGAATAGCAGGCCTAGGCGCCGGTGGCGGTGGTCGGCTAGATTTTAGCACCCTTCTGGACACAACATATGATGGCAAGTCATGGGAAGGAATTCCATCAAAAGAAGAAGCAGAAACCCCTTTGGTAGCCACAACCATGCGATTATCATGTGAAAAGAGTATGCCAACAAACAAGATGAAAATCAGTAGCCAAGAATTGGGATTCATTTCTTAATGGCTAGACAACAGGTACTGCTCTGCAGTATGATATGGAAACTGATCATGTAAGCTTTCTGTTGGAAGGAAACCATCCATTATATAGGAAACGAGGTTGGTAACTGATTGGTTACAACGCCAAGAAAAGTCGTCAGTCAATTTAACACCGGCCTACCTCAGGAAATTAATTTCCAAACGTGCATGCATGCAGACGGGTTAAGTCTACGAGGAAGCTTTCAGCTTCTTTCTTGGTTGAAGTGACAAGTGGTGTCCATAGTACTGAAAGTCTGAAAGCAATCAAACGCGTTTACTTTCCATGCAGACGGGCTACGATTAGAGGCTTGTTTGGGTTAATGAAATTCATTTGATGATGTAGACACCGTATTTTATCCGGGGTCTTAACTTGTAAAAAATAATTAGTAGAGTTAAGTGACATTGTATTAGGATTTTAGATTTAGAATTAATATTAATTAGGAAATTAAAATTAAAATAGGATTTAGGAATAAAAAAGGAATAACAAAAAAGAAAAAATGAAATAAGAAAATAAAATAAAAATTAATTTTAGGATTAGATTATTAGATTTTTTAGGATAATTATTAGAATTTATTAATAGGAGAGTTGTTATTAAATTAAAATTAGATTAATAGAGTTAGATTAGGATTAATATAGGAATTAAGTAGATAAAATATTAAAAAATAGGAGATAACTAATAGAATAGATTTAGTTGCATTAAGACTCTAACAAGTTTGTGGCTATAAAAAGGGATTAAACCTCATTATTTGGGGAGATAAAAAAAATTAACAACCAAGGATCTCAACTTCTGATTTCTGCTCTTGGAGCCGAGGCATACCGTGTTCCATCACCACCTTGCGCCACCTTCTTATTCCACCTTGCTGTAACCATCAATAGCTGCGTCAGAACCATCAATTTCAACTTCGTTCTTTGTTCAAACCGAACCATACCATTTCTTACTTCACTACGGTTCTAGCTGTCTACTGCCTCAAAACAGAAAGCCATTATTACCCGCCTGTGCTATTGCTTGCAGAAGTTTTGTCTGCAACTTGTGTTGTCGATCGTTATACCATTGCCCAAGTGCTTCCACCTGCCGCTTTTACACTGCTGCATCACTTTACTGTCACTCCCACAACCGACTGCTACCGTTTGCCCTGCTACTTTTTCTGTTGATTATCCTTATATCTCTGCTACACTGTGTTCGCTACTTCATCTACGGTCCAGCACAGCCACCGCACAAGTTGCCATCGCCAGACTTTGCGCATTACTCAGCTATCTGCTACGGTTCCTGATCAAGATTTCACCTTGCCAGACCAGAGCCATCTTTATCACTCACCATAGCTTGCTGCACTTCGCCCTTACTGTCGCTAGTCCTACTGTTGCGACATTACTGCAGTGTTGTAGTTCTTCTTGGAGTCGTGAAAGCAGGGATGCAAACTTGCTGCCAAGCCTAAGTATGGTACTATCGTGAAGGAAGGGATACACGGGCAAGAATCTTCTCCTAGTCAGCCTCCATTGTCCTGCGCTCCCTGCATCATCACGCTTCGCCATTTACTGCTCCACCATTGACACATTTACTGCACGATTATTTGCACCCATAGGTTGGTTATTCTTGCTCATTTACCTTCCTTACGTTTTGGCATTTTTTTCTTGTTAGTTTGACTTAGTCATTAGTTTTTTGGCACGCTAGCGTATGCAAGTTTTGATTCTCTGGACATGTTTCTTTTGCTAGTTAATTGGTTGCTTATTTCATTTTTATTTTTTTTATTTTTATTTTTTATTTTTATTTTTGTTCAGAATTGGTTGCTTACTACAATTAAAACGTGGTGTGTCATTCATTTATTTACAACAAGCTAATGGATTTGTTTTAATATGTTAGTTGTTTACGTCTGCCTTGAATTGATTTGGTTACTCATCTTGGTTATTCAATTGTTGGTTTTGATTGTATTATATGTAGTATATATTTTGTTTAATATATTTTTTAAGATTAATTAACTTAATTAACATAATAAGATTAAAATAACATAACTTGACTTAATTAAAAAATTTTGAATTAGTTAATTATGGATTTATTTGCATGACTTGTACAATATGATTTGATTTACTTTGCATGATTTAATAATTGGCATGATAATATTTGATTAATATATAGTGAATAAATAATTTGTATGTTGATATGATTTTTTTAGTTTGTATGATATATATTTTGTATGTTTAGTATGATAGATGTTAAATAAATAAAACAGTATAAAAATAAAATAAAACAAAATAAATTAACGGAAAAAATGCAAATAAGAATAAAATGGAATAAAGATTGGATAAGAAATAAAATAAAATAAAATTAAGAAGATGAATGCAAATTATCCGATGATGAAATTTCAAGAAAGTCAAATGGTACTCCTTGAAAATTTCTAGGTGAGGAGTTTGCTCTAGACTGAACCAGATTGATGGAAGGTTTAGAGTAAATTTTCAATACAATAATATGTGTTCATTTTCTAAAATAAAAATAAATAAAATATAATAATAAAGACAATTAAAATAAAATAGAAATAGGATATTGAAGTAATATGAATTCAAAAAAAATAATAGACACATTTAAAATAAAATAGAAAATTGGGTATAGAACCAAAATTAGGATTTTCATAATATATTCCGACGACGGAGCCTCTTCAAGCAAGTCAATCGGTACTACTTGAATACTCCTGAGGTGAGGAGATTTACTTATTGTCTGAACCAGATTGATGGAAGGATTTTAAGTAAATTTTCAATATTTTAAGCATATCGAAATCAATTAAATTAAATTTAGAAGGATTTATTGGGCATAGAGTCAATATTAGGGTTGTCATAATGTATTTAAATAATCCGACGATGGAGCCTCTTCGAGCAAGTTAATTGGTACTACTTGAATACTCCTGAGATGAAGGGATTTACTTATTGTCTGAACCAGATTGATGGAAGGATTTTAAGTAAATTTTCAATATATTAAGCATATCGAAATTAACTCAAAATAAAGTAAATTTAGAATGACCTAAAGTAGTTGGTACCATTTTAGGATGGGCGTTGTGGGGGTGCTAATCCTTCCCCACACGTAACCGTACTCCCGAACCCTAGATTCTTTGAACGTCAGACCAAGCCTTATCTTTAGACAAGAATAGGTGACCAATCACACCTTAGGTTTGAATGGTTGGTGGCGACTCCTAGAATTTTAAAGTCTAGCGATTAGGTTCACGGACCTAGACGTTATGACAGTTTGGCGACTCCACTGGGGACATTAGAGAGTCAAGCCGACATATATTTTAGGTCATTAGAAATTTGCTTAGAAATAATGTTGATTTCATAATGCTTAATAATCATTTCATACGCACACACTTCATATGCATACATGCATAAGCCCTCAACCCGGGCTCTATCCTTGTTAGGAGGGAGAAAAGTACCTACGCCTTCGTGAGGTGGTAACCTCCGTATGGGCTGGCGAAAAACTCCCACTCAAATTGAACCTTTCCGCTTGTAACCTATAATGGGTGAGGATTGGGTGCCTTACTAGTCCTGTGTGGATGATAGTGAGGAACAATTTGGGAACCTTTAGACCTTGAATTATCCAAACCCAGCATGTAATGAAACATAAGGCTTAGCCTTAGGGTGGAACCATATTAGATTGGAGTGTAGACTCAAACCTAAGATAGGACACATGAAGGAATAAGTTTTACTTCCTCTTTTGTACATTGTTTTTACAAAAAAAAATATAGTTTTTCTTTCTTCCATTCTTCAAAATAAAAAAGTAAAAAACAAAAAAAAGAATTTGTCTGTATCATTAAGTCATGCATAGTTGTGTTTGATTTTGTATCACATAACATATCATTCATGTAAGTTTGCACCTGTCTTATCATGAGAATGAACACACTTTTAATTGTTAGGAAAGATTACTAGACCTAAGGGCATTCCATGTGCATTCATTTTTGTGCATAAACATATCACCACATGAAATAATTTCAACTTAATTATGGCAATCAAGGTATCAAAATTGCATCCACTAGACGGTCCACCCTCCATAAATACCATACAAGGTATCAAGCTCGCATAATGGAAGAAGACCAAAATAATAGGATAGAGAAGTTGGAAAAGGAAAATGCAGAGATAAGGGGGCAATTGAGTGAAATTACCCAGTTGCTAAAAGCCATGATTAGAGGAAAGGAGAAGATGGGTAATCAAGAGGAGTCTATCCAAGAGGCTCAACAAAGCATGCGAGACAATCTCATTTTTGTCCCCGAAGGAGGTACTGTCAAAGCCCCAATGCCTTTACAGATGTGAGGAGAAAGTCTTCAAGGAAATTCATCAACAACACAAGCTCAAAGCCCAGTAGAGGTGCCAAATTTAGATGATCCCACAGAGCTAGAAAAGTTGAAGCATAAGGAAGAATATAGTGGTACTAAAGCTCAGCTGAGCTTGATAGAGGAAAGATTAAGTGCCGTTGAAGGAGTTAACTATTTTGGACCTGTTGATGCTGAACGGTTGTGTTTGGTACCTGGTGTCGTGCTTCCACCAAAATTCAAAGTGCCTGAATTTGAGAAATTCAATGGAACATTGTGCCCAAAAGATCATCTCACCATGTACTGTAGAAAGATGGCGGCATATGCATGGGACAACAAGCTATTGATTCATGTTTTTCAAGATAGCTTGACTGGGTCAGCTGCTAAGTGGTATAACCAATTAGAAAGGAGCAAAGTTTCCTCTTGGTCGGAATTGGCAAGGGCTTTTATAGCTCAATACAAACATGTGTCTAATGTAGCTCCTGACCGCTTATCCCTCCAAGGTATGGAAAAGAAGAAGAACGAGAGCTTCAAAGAATATGCCCAACGGTGGAGAGATGTGGCGTCGCAAGTTCAACCTCCTTTAACTGAAAAGGAAGTCACCATGTTCTTTTTGAATACTCTCAAGGCACCTTACTATGAGCGTATGCTTAGCAGTGTAACTAAGAACTTTGCAGACATGGTGTTAACCGGTGAAGCCATCGAGAATGCCATCAAAAGTGGTAAGATTGAAGCACCAGTGAATGATAGTAGGAAGGGTGGATTCTCGAAGAAGGAAGGAGATGCACAAGCTGTCTCAAATAATTCACGTCACCCTTATAACCTTTACTCACCCTCAGTGAATTACACCTATTCTCAATCTTACCCACAAACCCATCCCCAAAACACATATCAACCTGTTTTCCATCGACAAACACCTACAACCTCAACAAACCACACTTTCCCACATAATGACCAAAGGTACACCCGACCTAGCCGAAATGCTACCATAGACCCTATACCCATGACATACGCCGAGCTATTCCCAAAGTTGGTAGAGGGTCATCTCATTGCCCCTATTTATATAGAACCCTTGAAACCTCCTTACCCAAAGTGGTATGACCCCAATGCACAATGTGCCTATCATAACGGCAATTTTGGTCATTCTATTGAGAATTGCATGGGTTTGAAGGTGAAAGTCCAATCGCTCGTCAAAGCTGGACTCTTAAGTTTTGGGAAGAAAGGTAAGCCGGATGTTAATGTAAACCCATTGCCCGATCATGCTGGGGCAATGGTGAATGTGGTTGACGAAGAAGGGAATTAAGGGTTTGATCAGTTCGTGTACCCTTCAGATGCAAAGTTAGGAAATTGGACTGTTTATGAGATGCCAGTTGTTTATGCCACCCAAGAGTAATGGATTTTTTCTTTTCATTTCCATTTGTCTTAGGTTTTCTTAGAATCTTTCAATTTTTAGGTAATGTAGGAGTGCTTGTGCCCAAAAGCACTAAGATTTTCTTTTATGTATTGGGCCAACTTTCATTTATTTTCATTTCAATAGAGGATTAGTGTGATGCATATTTCTTAATTCCTCATTCCAATCTTGTTCTTTAATGCCAAACACCAATACCCATATTCTCTACATTGTTACCAAGCTTAAAAGTATCCAAATAATGAACATGATAATGATGATGGCAATGAGTATAAAATTCAGTTTTGAAAGAGTTGCTTTGGTTGGTTGAATGGGTTTCCAATTTGCCAAGATTGTTCAAGTAAGAAGAGAATAGAAGATATTTGTCTAAAATCTTCACCTATAGAATGTTACGAGTAAAGGTGAATCTCTACATGAAATTCTAATAAGTTGGTCTTTGTTCAATAAATGACCTTTAATGAGAGTACTTGTATTGAGATGAGAAATGGCCTTCTTTCACTACCTTTTAAGTGTGAGTAAAACTATCCATTGATTACCCCTTTTGAGCCTATTATATTCTTTTTGATATAACCCACCGAGAATCACCCTCCACAATTATCAAAAATATTTTTAATAATTATCAAAAATAATTATCAAATAATAAAAATATTTTTATCAAAAATAATTATCAAATCGAAATATTTGATAATCGAAAAAGAAAAAATAATTATCAAAAATATTTTTAATAAAATAATAAAAATATTTGAATAAAAAATAAAAAGATAATCTCTCTTTTCATCACATTTTACCTTTTATGATTGGTTTTAGAGATAGCTATGAGTATCATATAAACGGATATCTGATATTATTCAATCCGTTTAAATAGAGTTAAAATAGTATATAATCGGGTTAAAATAGAATTTGGATAGTGAAATCATTACATGTCGTGGGTTTGAGTAAAGTCTGGATAGTTATTTTAGAATACTCATTATCTGAATCTGATTATAAATAATAATTAATTAATACAATATTCATATTTTTATATATAAATTATTTATTATTAATGTTGTATTTAATTAAATTAAGTCATTAAATATTATAATTATGATTTTTAATTTTAATTTATTTTCATAAGTTAAATTAAATTTATTAATTTAATTTTTTCAATTAAGTTATCCAAAATTGATTTTAAATTTAAATTTAAAAGTACTCCTCTCATAGCATAGCAAAAAGTGTTTTGGTTTTTTTTAATTTCGTCAATATGAAATTTAGATTTTAGCCAATGAAAATAATCGTGATAAGCTAACTTGATCTCGATCATATAAACTAGTTTAATTACATCTCTGATAAATCAACCTAGATTTTGGCCACAGCGGCGTCGATTGGGTGACTGCTATGTGAAAGGAAGACGAGGATCGACATGAAAATTAGTAGGCAAGATCGGGCATCCATAATTTCTTGAAGATAAGACAATATGGTGCTCAAGCAACAATCCTAGTCTGCGCTCCTTGTATGTGAACCGCTCACAATATAGGACCGCTGCCATTGCTGGCCCATAGGTTAGGTTACACAGCGACGTTCAAGTCAAGCTTGTCCAGCCGGATTAAAGCACTAATCGACGTTTAAGTCTGCGAGGAAGTTTCCAACGTCTTTCTTTCTTTATTGACTGCAATTTTGGTTTGCATAGTACTTAAAGCACTAATGCGTTTACTTCCCTTGGCCCCGAACCATCAATTCGGTGGTTATTATTTTTAATTTTTTTGCTACAATAATTTTAGGAGTAAGCAATGTTATTAATCTTCAGGAGCAAGATAAATGGCTAATTAGATTGTCAAATTTATTGAATTTTTATTTGTGAATTTTTTGAATTTACGAATTATTTATCAACGAGAGATTATAAAGATTTACACATGAATGTTTTACTTACAGTATTTGAATTTTAACTACTTGCGTCAACTCCACCAAGGGAATATGAATATTTGAGTTCAAAATATCTTCACCTTGTCTAGTAGGAGACCAAGCATCAATACTAAAATCAGGAGGCAAGAATTTTCAATCCATGATCAGGATTGTAAAATTTTCTTCCAATTTTTACCCTCATTTAGGCAGAGAGTTTGGTAACTTTGGTTGACTCAGCTTCCACTGCATCCATATCATGAAATCCAGAGCTTGAACCATTACGGGAAGCTTTCGACTAGCATCAAGTTTGAAACACCAAGCCATGGATAAGAATGAGCAGCAGCAAGCAAGAAGAAATATCCATGAAAACTAGCTTGCTTCTTCAGAACTCCTTTTGCTTTAAATTTATAAGCTAATAGGCTTAAGTTTTTGTTGACTAGCGAGCTGTTGTGAACTGATGATCAGATATTGTGCGGAGACCGCACTCATTTTGCAAGATATTTTTCGTTTTAATCTTAAAATTCAAATAATTTTGTCCTATAAAAGACTTTTCATAAAAATGAATTTAAGTCTCTACATATATAATATTATAAATTCTCGCAATCTCTCAATATGAGATTGAGGTGTTACAAATTTTTTCACTTTAAAGCTTGATGTCCCCGTTAAATCCAATTAAAATAGAACCAAAATTATACTAGAGGTTGAGATTGTTCTCATGTTTAGATTGAGGGACTATTCTGATATTATTTGTGGAGATCTGTATCCAACTTATAAGATATTATCTACTTTAATTTAAAAATCTCATAATTTTATCTCACGATATATTTTTAAATCTCGACATATATATATAATATTACAAATTTTTATAATCTCGGTATAACATTGGAATGTTACATGGTACATCTTGGTTGAACAGTTTGCGACCAGAATTGCATTTCGTTGACGCAATACGTAAATGGTTGAAATCCGAGGCTGCCAGACTGAGCTGTCTGTCATAAGTGGAAAAAGTGTAGCCGCCTCCCACAGCAATCATATAGACTATAGCGATGCGTGAGAAGGCTATACTCCGAAAACATGAGAGTTTTTTTCCATTTTTATACAAAACAGGGCATTTGCACGTGTTTTTTTTGGAGGAAAAAGTACTTAAACACAATCAAGCAACCCTGACTATGAAAAATAGTTTTCACACATGAAATGATAAGTCATGTTACAAGATATCTGCAAGGCTAGACAAATTCGAACATGTTTCCTCACTAAATTTGAATCTATTAATCGTCTCGATTGTTTGAAATTTGATATTTGATATTATAATGTGTAAATTAGATTAGACATAATGATTTTTTTATCCTCGAAGTATATCAAAAAAATTATATTGATTCTTTTTTTATTTGAGTCATAATTTTTTTTAAAAAGAATCATAATGTTCTTTATTTTTTTATTTTTAATCAATTTAATTACAAATACAATGAAATCATCAAATTTATCACGTCAAATTATCATATCACCTATTACATTATCAAAAATCTATGTGATGATAATATGACAAAAAAAATCATGTGTGATAATGATGTGAGATCTTTATTACGATGATAGGAATTTACACCACCAACCAAAAAAAATCTTAAAAATTCGATCTCTAACCATTTTTTTTTCAACCCGTTGACAAATTGCCTGCTTTTTCAACTCCAGTTCACAATCAATAATTCACTTGCCCCACAGGAATAGCTTTTAGGTACATGCATGAAAGTTCGAGATATATATATATATATATAGTTTTTATTAATATTTTATTTACTAATTACAGAAGCAAGCTAATTAAGCTAACATCGGTGGTTGCGGTGGTGGCGAGAATGGCTGCGGAGGAGATGGAGGTGGTCTCTTGTACCTGTGCATAGGCGGTGCTACATAGTGAACATAACGGTTAGCAATGGGCGGAGGTGGATGTAATCTGCCAGACTTCAGCCTTCTGGACACGGCCTCGAACTTGTAAGGAAAATCGAAGGAAGGATTAAATTTCTGAGCAGACGAAGAAGCCGAAACAGCCTCCTGAGTGGCGTCGATTAGGCGACTGCTATGTGAAAGAAGGACGACGAGGATTGACATGAAAATTAGTAGGCCAGAACGAGCATCCATAGTTTCTTTCTGACTAGACAGTACGGCGCTCTGCTAAGGCAACAACTTCAGTGTGTGCTCTTTTCTGTGAACCGCACATTATATAGGCTGCACTGCAGCGCCATTGGTGACCATTGGTTAGGCAGCCACGTTTAAGTCAAGCTCGCATGTGGAGCCTAGTCTAGGACGAGGAAGTTTCCGGCTTTCTTTTTTTATTGTGACAATTGGTTTGCATACTACTGAAAAGCAACCGAGCGCGTTTACTTCCCATGGGCGCCCATCCATTAATTCGGTGGTAATATATGTTAAAGTCATCACCGCCTCTTTTGGTAGTTGGATAAGAACAATATTATTTTAAGACCATTTTGACAGCACATGCCAACGTTTGTTCTTAGTTTTACAACTTATTCTTTTGCTGTAAGATTAGTCGTTATAGGTTGGCACTTGGCACATTAGCTGTCAGCTCAAGAATTGCCGCCATAGAATTACCGCCTTTGTGTACTATAAATATAGGTGTAAGCAAATTATATAATGTATTCTCAAAAACAGAAGAATATATATGAGTTGCTCTGTTTGATGTATTTTCCCTGCAAAATATACTCTTCAATATATTCTCTCCACCATGGATCAAAACTAAGATCAGGAAGCAAGAATTTTGTATCCATGAGACCATGACCGGCTTTGTAAACTGCTCGCTAGGAAGGAAATTAAGCCCTTTTGGATACAAAATCAACTTACAAGTTACAACTATGGAACATTACTTCAATTATAATGTTTTCCACCTCAGTAGAAGCTTTTACTAACAGCATAATTATAATTAGAATATTATCTTTTACCAAAACACAATTTTCAAAAAAAAAATCTTTTACCAAAACACAGCAAATAAATTTCCAAATAAGAGCTACGGGATTATAAAGGTCCTATTATTTTCATGTTCTCAAGAAATATTGGAGTGGCGGATCCAAATCTAGCAGAGTTTTTTTGCAGTGGTTGAAGTTTTGTCGTAAGTTGTTAAAGCAAATATTAGCACGCTTCGCCTTTAATCATCGAAAGTAACTCTAAAGTGGTGATTGCTTAGCTCAAAAAGTTGAAGGACACTCCATGGACATACAGTAATCTGATTAATAAGCTGTTTAAACTCTTCTCATGTATTAAAGAGATCGCCTTCACTCATGTTCTTAGAAAAGTCAACAATTTGACTGATCTTGCTAAATCTGGAGTCTACCCGATTTTGTATCTGGGATATAGCCTTGGTATCAACAAAATCTTTCTTTGAATTTAAAAAAAAAAAAAACATCCAAATAAGAGCAGAAATTAAACATTTTTATAAAAGTAGAACAAAGAAACAATAATACAGAAACAAGATCAACAGAAACTGACATTACTTAACTTTCCCACGTTACAGCATAATTAAGTTTTCTGTCCAAATTAAACCTCAATGTAGTAGTTTTACAACACGACCTTATGCCTCGGCCCAACAATTACATGTTCCTTACTGGTGGACATCGACAAAATCTTACAAACTAAGTTGAAAATGGTGGTGGCAATGGTGATGCTGGTGGTGGTGGTGGCGGCGGCGGCGTAGACAATATTGGTGATGGTGGTTGTAATAACTGCAAATTGATTATTTTGATGGATTAAACAATATGATTTGGAGACAAATTTGTATATTGAAAATTTAATTTGGAATTATGATGATTAAAAAGGACTTTGAAAAATTAAATTAAATTAAAAATTTTAGGATTAAAGTGACAATATAAAATATATATTAATAAATTTAGAAAGTATGAAATATTGGTGAAATAAGCATTGTATAGTATAGGATTAAAACTACTTAGAAATATAGTTTTGCTAAATATCAAATGGAGTAAATAATAAAGAATAAATATATAACTATATAAAAATATTAGTGGTAATAAAATATTATATATGGATATGGCTTCTCGAGGAAGCCTCATCAAAACCAATCCCACTAACTTAATTTTTGTACATCAGCCACTACAACCTACTCCCCACCGTCCATCATCATCATCCTTCAAACACAAATGCCATTTCAATTTTTCTTTCTTTGTCTACTGAACCGAGACTCTCATCCTCCACTCTTGCGTTATCATTTTGGCCATCCAAATTCTGTCGGCAATCAAGGTTAAAGGAAAGACTACTTAAGGCAAAGAAAAAACTCAGGTTTGGGAGCAAAACACAGAGGAGAAAAAGAGGTTCAAACGGTATTTTGGGTGTTAAAAACAGAGTTGTGCTGAAGGAGAGTAATGTGAGTGTGGAGACCCAACTTAAAAAAAAAGAGGGGCTGTACAGAGGATTTTCCTTTGGCTCGGTTTAGAACAAAAGAGCAGCAAGAAGTTGCTGCATTTCCTCTTGACAAAGGTTGAGGCTTTCAGCTTGGTGGTTCGGAACAGAAAAAGGACGTAGCTGAAAGAAGTAAAAACAGTGGAGAAAAGAGAAGATGATACTCTGTACAAGGGGTTTTCATTTACTAAACGAAACGGAGGCAGCAAAGATTTAAATGAGATCGTGAGATAAGGGCTGTCTCGGGTGGAATAGCTGTTCGAGGTGCCAATGCTTCCTACCGAGGGAGTGTACTGACGTGGAAAGCTCTTTCAACTGGGCTGCTGTATTTACGTGGGAAAGAGGGCTGTAGGTGGATGTGTATTTGGCGAGTGGAAGAGCAGTAAACTGGACAGTGTCCAGGTCTATTATAGCTGTTATTTGAACACACAAACAAGGGCTGTCTTGTGGTTGAAAAGGCAGTTAGAAACGTGGGGCATTTTCTGCTCGAAATTTTTCTATTCAGGTGGAAGTCGACCAAGGCAAACGATGGTCTGACCCAGAGGTAATATTAGAGTTAAGTGAGTTAAATTAAGGAATTTATTAAAGGAAAACAAATGATGGTAGCTAATGCTAAATCGTGGCAGATTTCTTTGTTTTGGAACTGCTATATTCACGCGGAAGCTGATCAAGGGGCAGATGATGTTCTGACCGAAAGGTAAGGTGGTCAAAGTTAGAATTAAATTAAGTTTATATATAAAATATAAATTAAGTATATTTAAGGAAATGAATGATGATGATTTAAGACTGATTTTATATATGTATAGAGGCTCTTTGGAAGCACCAATTGTAAGGCTTTAACGGAGAAAGTGGTTGTAATTTTATGAAGTCCATGACAGCTTCCAAAACAGAAAAGATTAAGCTGCATTAGAGGCTATCCATTTTGGCTAATAACGAAAGGTAAAAACTTGATTTTGTTATAGATTTTTAAATGATGAATGTAGAGTGAAGCAAGGAGGTTAAAATATAATCTTTAATGTAGGTATGAGTAAGGAAAGAACATATAAGGAAGTAAGGAGTAAGTGGCAGCCAAGATAAAGTTACAAGGTAATGCACTTAAGGAAGAATTTAAAATACAAATTTCCTTAAGGTGATTCAAAAATATAAATTATTAACTTTCATGCTTTAATGTAGGAAGAAATGATACAAAGTAGGAGATACTTAGTAACCTAAATTAAAGACTAAAGGAAAAGGAATCAAGGGGTGATAGAAAGACAATCAAGAAGAATAAGGGTGCCGTAGCTATACTCGTGCTACACATTGAGGAAAGAGAAAAATATAAGTACTAGAATGGTGATTAATATATATATATATATATACATACATATACAGGGAATTAAAGTGTGTGTGTATATAAGTAGCAAAGAGGATTAATCATGACTAAGAATGTGACGTCCCCGCCACTACATCTTACCATCTAACTTTTTCCTTATTATCTTATCCGACATTATTTGATTTAGTTTATCAGTGTCATCCATTCCTTATCTTTAAGCTAAATATCTAATAGCTCATCAAATTTTATTCAATTTCCATAAGCATAAAAATGATATATATATATATATATATATAAATACCATTCCATTCCACAGGATCTTATACATCATCTTAACTTAGGCTGAATGCTCAAATAAGGATCTAACGTTTTCGGAAATATTCAATTCAGGATTTAAACTTTTATTTTGCTCAATTCAGGATAAAACGTTTTCGATTTTGCTCAAATAAAGACTTTTTAACGCGCGTGAGTTACACGCGCCGTTAAAATAATAACGGCATTTATAAAAGACACGTGGCAGTGTGTGATTGGGCCACCTGGTAGAAGTAGACATGTGGCAGCATAAGAGTGGGACACGTGGCAATGACATATAATTAATTTTCTTTTAATAGGTAAAATACATGGACAAGTGACAGCGTATTAGTGGGACACGTGGCAAGGTTGACACGTGGTAGCATGAGAGTGGGACACGTGGCAGTGACTTATAATCATTAGTGGGACACGTGGCAAAGTTTAGATCCTGAATTGAACATTTCCAAAAACGTTAGATCTTTATTTGAGCATTCAATCAAATTTTTTTGTTATAAATATTAATAAAAAATTTAAAATTTAAATATTATTTATAATATTATAATTAATAGTTAATTTTGTTAGTTGATTTTTTAATAAAAAATAACTTTTAAAAATTTATATTACATTTTCAAAAAAAAATATTTTGTTAAAAAATAAATTTTTATAAAAAATATTTCTGTACTTTTTTCACTTTATTTTTCTTTTCATTCCTTTTTGTTATTATTTCTTTTATATGATTTAAATTTAAAATAATTTTTTATTGTAAATTAAATATATTTATTTTTAGAAAATTGAGTTTCTTTAGAAAATACGTTTATTTTTTTAATTACATTAATTTTTCTAAAACGACAATTCTTACTTATTTTTCTTTATTTTTATAGTTTCTTTATCTTCTTTCTTTCTTTGTCAATTAGAAGAAAATATAGAAACAAAAAAAGAAAATTAAATTTAGTAATTTAAAATTTATTCTTTAAAAAATATAAAATTTCTAATAATTTTATGGCTAATATTTTTTTCCTTTTTTATGATAAAAACGAAAAAAATTAAGAAAGAAAAAAATAATAATTATACTAGTTAAAAAAATTTTATAATAATTTTTATGTTTGAGAATTTATTTTCTAAAACAAAATTTAAAAATTTTAATTATTTCAAAAAATAATTTTAAAAAATTTATTCATGAAAATATTATTTTATCAAAATATATAGTTTTTCTTGAATAAAAAAAGAAAGAAAAAAGTTAAAAAAAACGTGGACACATGGCAGCGTATTAGTGTGACACATGGCAGAAGAAAAATACAAATTAAATTTAGTAATTTAAAATTTTATTCTTTAAAAAATATATAATTTCTAATAATTTTATGGCTAATAGTTTTTTTCCTTTTTTATGGTAAAAACGAAAAAAAAATTAAGAAAGAAAAAATATTAATTATACTAGTTAAAAAAAAATTTATAATAATTTTTATGTTTGAGAATTTATTTTCTAAAACAAAATTTTTCATTTTTAATTATTTCAAACAATAATTTTAAAAAATTTATTCAAGAAAATATTATTTTATCAAAATATATAGTTTTTCTTGAATAAAAAAAAGAAAGAAAAAAAACTAAAAAAATACATGAACACGTGGCAGCGTGTGAGTGAGACACGTGGCAGCGTGTGAGTGAAACACGTGGCAGAAGTGGACACGTGACAATCTGTGAGTGAGACACGTGGCAGTGATTTTATAATTATTTTCTTTTAATTGGTAAAAATACGTGGACACTTGCCGACTTATGAGTGTGACACGTGGCAACTTATGAGTGTGACACGTGGGAACGTATGAATGTGACACGTGGCAATAATTGTCGTTTCATCGTCACTCACTCTCTTTAACGGTGCGTGTAACTCACATGCGTTAAAAAATCCTTATTTGAGTAAAATCGAAAACGTTTTATCCTGAATTGAGCAAAATAAAAGTTTAAATCCTGAATTGAATATTTCCGAAAACGTTAGATCCTTATTTGAGCATTCAGCCTCTTAACTTACATCCCCGACATCTATTATACATAAATGTTACTTGTACTGTACCGTAGCTGGATTACAATTTAACCTTACATAAACATATGAGTATACCTTCTATTCTAACTGGGAAGCGTATCGAGGAGGTACACTATAATCTTTCAAAAGCAAGCTCCTTTAATCGAAGCGAGGTTCACTTCAGGTAATCTGTAGGAAAAATGGTCGTAAAAAGGTGAGTTTACGCTCAGTAAGAAAATTATGTAAAAGAGCTTACTATGCCTCTATATGCATTTTTCCTACTTGGCTTTATAATGTCGTGTAAAGCATTATAAAGCATGTATCATAAACATCTTTCATGCATTGTTTGCAATCATGCATATTTAAATTCAAATGGTATAGGCAAACATACTTTCTTGAAACCATATGTCATCATCGTTCTTTAAAACATCATACTTCATACATACTTTAAAACATACATCATATACTTCTTCTTTACATACATCTTATACTTTAAATCAGATGGAGACTAGGTACATTTATTCAAGTAGTTGCATCATCATATAAATCATTTATACCCATTTATATGATTTAGTCACACAAATCATTTATACCCATTTATGTGACTTTAATCCTGTATTAGTACAGTGGTATACCATGTAAAGGTCAGAGATTCTCCCCTACCTTTAGTCATTCATAGTGAACACTAGTCATGTGTCACTTGTGGTATTGATGACTGGACTAGGGTTTCTCGCTCAACATACATAATACTGAGGACTTGATCAGAGTCTCTCAGCTAAATACAGGGATGCATGATCATAATGTAGCCCATAGTCTCAAAACATGTATTATATACTTGTTCGGAAAACACTTTTGTGTTTAAGCCAAATAGGCTTTGAAATCATCTTTCAATACAGGGCAGTCGACTGTTGCTTCATAAACTTCCTTTATCGAAATTATTTTCATTTAAAATTTCGATATTTTTATCTTTGAAAACATATAAGGGCAGTCGACTGGTCCATATAGCAGTCGATTGGTTTTCAAACAGAATGCTTCTTAAGAAATAGCAGTCGACTGGTCATATAGCAGTCGACTGTTTTTGAAACAGAATGCTTTTGAAAAATTAGCAGTCGACTGGTCTCATAAGACAGTCGACTGATTTTCAAACAGAATGCATTTTAGCAAATTGTAGTCGACTGTTCCTTATAGCAGTCGACTGGTTTGAAACAGAATGCTTCTGGGTAAATAGCAGTCGACTGGCTTACATAGCAGTCAACTGGCTTGAATCGATTTTCGAAAAACGGCGTTTTAGTTGTCTCTAGGCAGTCGACTTCCCTTTAGGGCAGTCGGTTGCTCCTAGCTTAATTGGTACTAGGAGTCAAGTCCGAAAATGTCACTTTTCCTGCATAAAACAGCTGGTACATCTCTCCAAACCACATCAAAACGTGATAAAACATGCGGACATAGCCGCCTTACGTCCGTTACATAAATTTTTTACCTCGATTCTTTCGAGAACACGAAATCACTTGGTGTATCTAACCCTAGCTTTCCACTTCTTCAAAGCTGTAACATCAAATCAAATTAAACCTTTAGATTATCACCATACACATATCATACTAACTTGATACAACTCCAAACCTTGAACCAAATTGACTAAATCATCTTCTTCTCTTACCTTTGCTAGAGACCAAAATCTCAAACTTTGAGATCTCCTCCAATACTTGGATTCAATCCACCAAACTTTGGATATCACTTAGTCTAGTGACAAGGATTGTTTTTCATTCAATAAACTAAATGAATCGATGGATGGATGAGGGGTTTGTCAAGATAACTTGGGATGGAAAACTTAGAGAAAATGGAGGAAACGATGGAGAGGGCTGAAAGGTGCTGCTGTGGGAGTGAAGAAAGATGATGAGGGTGATGAGTCATGCTACATGCATTAATTGGTCCTTATCCCATCATCAATCTCAGCCATACGTTATCCTTTGACCCTTTGACTCATTTAATCCTCCTTCTCCTCTCTTCCCATGACAAATGGCTTTAATGACCAATCAAAATTCTGATTTTTTTTCTTTTCTCATGTTTTATTCATTTTCTGATATCACCATAATTTATTTGACTAATTTCTTCCCATCCTATTTATTTCTTACATGTTCCATACATCATCCATACATTAAACTTCATATTCATTTAATCATATTAGATTGAAATACTTTACAAACATGAAGGAATTACATGGAATTTGGGGATTTCACATCCTCCCCACCATAGAAAATTTGGTCCTCCAAATTTAGATTGGCTTATCACGTAAATAACTCTGGATATCTTTCTTTCATCAGGCCCTCTAGCTCCCATGTAGCTTCTTCCGTCGTATGGTATTGCCAAAGAACTTTCACTAAAGGGATCGTCTTAGACCTCAATACTTTGTCCTTTCTATCCAAAATCCGAATCGACTTCTCTACATAGCTCATATCTTCCCTTATCTTCAAGGGCTCATACTCTATGACATGCGACGGATCTGGATTATACTTCCAAAGCATCGATACATGAAACACATTATGCACTCCCGATAGCTCCGGATGCAATGCCAATCTATAGGCAACATCGCCAACTCGATCTAAGACCTCAAATAGACCGATGTAACGAGGGCTCAACTTACCTCGTCAGCCAAATCTCATAATCCCTTTGGATGGAGAAACTTTCAAGAACACAAAATCTCTAACCAAGAACTCAAGTGGTCTCCGTCGAGCATCCGCATAGCTCTTTTGTCTACTTTGAGCTGTCTTAAGCCTCTGACAAATCAACTTAACATCTTCTGATGCTTGCTCGACTAAATCTGGGGCCAACAACTTGCGCTCACCCACTTCTTTCCACCCAATCAGAGATCGACACCTTCTTCCATACAAAACTTCATATAGTGCCATCTAGATACTTGCATGATAACTATTATTATACGCAAACTCAGCCAATGACAGATGGTCATCCCAGGAGCCTTTAAATTCCATAGCACAAGCTCTCAACATATCCTCGAGCGTCTGAATAGTGCGCTCGGACTATCCATCAATTTGTGGATGAAAAGTTGTGCTGAAATTCAACTTAGATTCCATGGCTTCTTGAAAATGCTCCCAAAAGTGAGAGGTAAACCTGGAATTTCTATCAGATGTGATGCTCACTGGAACACCATGTAGTCTTACGATATCTCTTACATACATATCTGCCAAAGCATTGAGTGTATCGGTTGACTTCATAGGCAGGAAGTGAGCTGACTTGGTCAATCTATCCATGATTACCCAAATACTGTCATGATTCCTCTTGGTCTTGGGCAATCCCATAACAAAATCCATCGTAATGTGCTCCCATTTCCACATAGGTATAGACAGAGGATGCAATAATCCTGCGGGCTTTTGGTGCTCTACCTTAACCTGTTGGCATGTGAGACATTTTGCAACAAAATCGGCTATGTCTCTCTGTATGCCATTCCACCAATACACTTTGCGAAGATTATGATACATCTTCTTATTTCCTAGATGCAACGTGTATCTAGTGGCATATGCTTCTGTCAAAATCAACTTCTTCAATCCATCATCATGAGGAACACATATACGATTCCTGAACCTCAAAATTTCTTCATTACCCATGTTGAACTCTGAGGTCATACCTGATTGAAGCCCATTCATAGCCTCAATACACCAATCCTCTTCCTTTTGAGCAATCCAAATTCTTTCCATCAAGTCTGGCTCAATCATCATACTAGCCATCATTCCAAATTGCTCATAAGGCATAACATTCAAGCTGAGGCTTGCAAATTGTCCCATCAACTCATGCTCTTTGATCATTAAGTAGGCTATCATACTTACATGCTTCCAGCTCAGAGCATCCGCCACCACATTAGCTTTCCCTGGGTGGTACAAGATCTCACAATAGTAGTCCTTTAGGAACTCGAGCCATCTTCTTTGCCTCATGTTTAATTCCCTTTGAGAGAATAAGTATTTCAGACTTTTATGATCCGTAAAAATATGAAATCTCTCACCATACAAGTAATGCCTCCATATTTTCAGAGTAAATACTACTGCAGCTAACTCCAAAATCATGAGTTGGGTAGTTATTCTCATGGTCCTTCAATTGTCTAGAACCGTAGGCAACTACCTTACCATGCTGCATTAGTACACATCCTAAACCTTGCCGAGAGGCATCACTATATACTACAAATCCACCTGGACCACTAGGAATGGTGAGGACAGGTGCAGTCGTCAACCTGTGCTTCAACTCTTGGAAGCTACTTTCACAGGCATCATTCCATTCATACTTCACTTTCTTGCACGTTAAGAGCGTTAATGGAGCAGCTAGTTTCGAGAAACCCTCTACAAATCTTCTATAGTAGCCAGCTAAACCCAAGAAACTCCTAATCTCCGTCATAGTCTTCGGTCTTTCCCATTGAACCACCGCTTCAATCTTTGATGGATCGACCGAAACTCCATCTTTACTGATAACATGACCTAAAAAGGAGATTTGATTCAACTAGAAATCACACTTACTTAGCTTGGCATACAATCCTCGATCTCTGAGAGTCTCCAAAACTATCTTCAAATGCTGCTCATGCTCTTCCCGTGACCTCGAGTACACCAAGATGTCATCGATGAAGACAATGACAAACTAATCTAAGTACTGCTTGAACACATCATTCATCAGGTTCATGAAGGCTGTAGGTGCATTAGTTAAACCAAACGGCATCACTAGAAACTCATAGTGACCATACCGTGTCCTGAATGCAGTCTTAGGGATATCCTCATTCTGAATCTTCAACTAATGATATCCCGACCTCAAGTCTATCTTGGAAAAGACTTGTGCACCCTTGAGCTGATCAAACAAGTCGTCAATCCTGGGAAGAGGGTACTTGTTCTTGATGGTTGCTTTGTTCAGTCATCGATAGTCTATACATAACCTCATACTACCGTCTTTCTTCCGGACAAAGAGCACAGGAGCACCCGAAGGGGATACGCTGGGTCGTATAAATCCCGTGTCTAACAACTCCTGAAACTACTTCTTGAGTTCTTCCAATTCCACTAATGTCATCCGATAAGGTGATCTCGAAATGGGCTCAGTCCCCGGCACCAAATCGATCGTAAATTCTACTTCCCTATCCGGAGGAAGTTCTGGAAGATCATCCGGAAATACTTTGGGAAAATCTTGGACTACAGGAATATCATTGAGTCCAGGACGTTTCTGACCTACGTCCTCCACATAAGCTATGAATCCTTCACATCATCATACATACTTTTCATTACTTTCATTTGCAAACAAATCAAGATCAAACATGCTTTCATATTAATCACTTGCAAAATTTACAACATAGCTAACGGGTGCAGAGAAGGTTACACTCTTAGCATAACAGTCTAATATAACATGATTATTAGCTAACCAATCCATACCCAAAATAACATCAAATCTATTCATATTCAGTAGGATTAGGTCAGCTATTGATTCTCTTTCTCCTACCCGTAGCTTACAATTTCTATATACTAGTTCCATTATTTGTGATTCCTTAAAAGGTGTGCTTATTTGTAATAAGTGTCCTAAAGGCTCAAGCTCAATAGGCATTTTCATAGCAATCATTGGTGAAACAAATGAATGCGTGGAGCTTGGATCAAATAATGCAGTGACACTTATATCAAACAAGTAAATTTTACCTTTAATCACTTTGGATTAGGCATCGGCAGATTCTTCATCGATGGCAAACACTCGTCCTTGGGTCACATCTTTCTTTCCCTTCTCGGCAACAGTGGCCTTAGGTGGTGGTTGAGGGGTCTTATCAGATTCCTCGGGTATTCTTTGGTCTCTCTGAGGGTAGTCCCTAATCATGTGCCCTTTCTCCCCACATTTGAAACATGCGCCACTTGCCAATCGGCATAGCTGCAATCCATGAAACTTCCCGCATTGCTCACATCTTTGCATCGTACTCTTTGGTGAGCTAGTGGTACTTCCCGTTGGGTATCAGGATCTTTCATCACTGATCTTGATCCCGGTAGCTCTAGGAGTTCCTGAATCGTCATCATCATAACTTCAATTTTTATGCATTTCCATAGAAACATTTAATTAAATTGGAAATCATCTTCTTATACTTTACTTACCTATTGAAACTCCTTCAGATCTTCTACTCCTCCTATATGGATACCTATCACTCGAGGCCTTTTCATCCGACTTTCGCTTCCTCAGCTCTTTGCCTTTACCCTTAGCTCGGAAGTTAGCGTGATGTAGATCGTAGTCCTGCTCACATATTGAGCCTATGGACCGCCTCTCCATAAGTAGTAATATCCATCGGATACAGCTTCGATCTAATAAGGGACTTCAATCCCTCTATGAACCTATAAATCTTGTGTCCTTCATCTCTGAGGACCTCTGGATCAAATTTACTCAAGGTAGTAAACTTCGATTCATATTGATTCACCGTCATTGTACCTTAAGTCAAACTCAGGAATTCAATCTTCAATCTATTTCGATCAGTGTGTGGGATGTACTGCTCATTAAAAGCTTCCACAAATCGATCCCACGTAACTTCATATCGGGCCTCAAACATGGTCCGAGTGGCTTGCCACCAATACTAAGCATCATCAATTAACAGATAGGCAGCCAAGCCTAGCTTCTCCCTTTCAGAGTAGGGCATGTACTCAAAAAATTTTAAGACCGCTTTCATCCAGTTCTCGGCGGTCAACAGATCTCTTTCCCCCTTAAACTTGGGTGGATCCAACTTCTTAAACTCCTTGATCAGAGCCACACTACAATAGGCCTTAGGATCCCGCCTTCCAGTAGCTGGGACTGGTGGTGTTACTTCTGTAGGAGGAACAGCAGGTGTAGCTACTGGGGTACTTGCCGCCACATTCGGAAAGCTCGACATGAACTGTGTGAACATAGTAGCCATATTCTCCATATGTTTCTCCATTTTCGCTAGCCTTGTATTCGAGCTATGCAGTGGAGATGGAGGAGCTGGGGGCTCTTCTTCACGACCCCGTCCTCTTCCTTTACTTGCACCTCTTCTACGAGAGCTCATGCTGTAAATATAATCACCATTGAGCTCTTTAGTATAACTATAAACAGTTACACTATGCATTTGTATTCAGACAAGTACAGTACGATTGAGGATATACTCTATTTCTAGCTTCTTGACACTGACGACTACTAATCAAATCGCTCTGATATCAATCTGTGACGTCCCCGCCACTATATCTTACCATCTAACTTTTTCCTTATTATCTTATCCGACATTATTTGATTTGGTTCATTAGTGCCATCCATTCCTTATCCTTAAGCTAAATATCTAATAGCTCATCAAATTTTATTCAATTTTCATAAGCATAAAAATGATATATATATAAATACCATTTCATTCCACAGGATCTTATACATCATCTTAACTTACATCCCCAACATCTATTATACATAAATGCTACTTGTACTGTACTGTAGCTGGATTACAATTTAACCTTACATAAACATACGAGTATACCTTCTATGCTAACTGGGAAGCGTATCGAGGAGGTACACTCTAATCTTTCAAAAGCAAGCTCCTTTAATCGGAGCGAGGTTCACTTTAGGTAATATGTAGGAAAAATGGTCGTAAAAGGGGAGTTTACGTTCAGTAAGAAAATTATGTAAAAGAGCTTACTATGCCTCTATATGCATGTTTCCTACTTGGCTCTATAATGTCATGTAAAGCATTATAAAGCATGTATCATAAACATCTTTCATGCATTGTTTGCAACCACTCATATTTAAATTCAAATGGTATAGGCAAACATACTTTCTTTAAACCATATGTCATCTTCGTTCTTTAAAACATCATACTTCATACATACTTTAAAACATACATCATATACTTCTTCTTTACATACATCTTATACTTTAAATCAGATGGAGACTAGGTACATTTATTCAAGCAGTTGCATCATCATATAAATCATTTATACCCATTTATATGATTTAGTCACATAAATCATTTATACCCATTTATATGACTTTAATCCTGTATTAGTACAGTGGTATACCATGTAGAGGTCAGGGATTCTCTCCTGCCTTTAGTCATTCACAGTGAACACTAGTCAGGTGTCACTTGTGGTATTGAGGACCGGACTAGGGTTCCTCGCTCAACATATATAATAATGAGGACTTGATCAGAGTCTCTTAGCTAAATACAGGGATGCATGATCATAATGTAGCCCATAGTCTCAAAACATGTATTATATACTTGTTTGGAAAACACTTAGCCAAATAGGCTTTGAAATCATCTTTTCATACAGCGCAGTCGATTGGCATCATAGGGTAGTCAGCTACTGCTTCATAAACTTCCTTTATCGAAATTATTTTCATTTAAAATTTTGATATTTTTATCTTTGAAAACATATAAAGGCAGTCAATTGGTCTATATAGCAGTCGACTGGTTTTCAAACAGAATGTTTCTTAAGAAATAGTAGTCGACTGGTCATATAGTAATCGACTGTTTTTGAAACAGAATGCTTCTGGAAAATTAGCAATCGACTGGTCTTATAGGGCAGTCGGCTGGTTTTCAAACAGAATGCATTTTAGCAAATAGTAATCGACTGTTCCCTATAGCAGTCGACTGGTTTGAAACAGAATGCTTCTGGGTAAATAGCAGTCGACTGGCTTACATAGCAGTCGACTGGTTTGAATCGATTTTCGAAAAACGGCGTTTTAGTTGTCTTTAGGCAGTCGACTTCCCTTTAGGGCAGTCGGCTGCTCCTAGCCTAATTGGTACTAAGAGTCAAGTAAGAAAATGTCACTTTTCCTGCATAAAACAGCTGGTACATCTCTCTAAACCACATCAAAACATGATAAAACATGTGGACATAGCCGCCTTACGTCCGTTACATAAATTTCTTACCTCGATTCCTTCGAGAACACGAAATCACTTGGTGTATCTAACCCTAGCTTTCCACTTCTTCAAAGTTGTAACATCAAATCAAATTAAACCTTTAGATTATCACCATACACATATCATACTAACTCGATAAAACTCCAAACCCTAAACCAAATTGACTAAATCATCTTCTTCTCTTACCTTTGCTAGATACCAAAATCTCAAACTTTGAGATCTCCTCCAATACTTGGATTCAATCCACCAAACTTTGGATATCACTTAGTCTAGTGACAAGGATTGTTTTTCATTCAATAAACTAAATGAATCGATGGATGGATGAGGGGTTTGTCAAGATAACTTGGGATGGAAAACTTAGAGAAAATGGAGGAAACGATGGAGAGGGCTGGAAGGTGCTATCGTGGGAGTGAAGAAAGATGATGAGGGTGATGAGTCATGCTACATGCATTAATTGGTCCTTATCCCATCATCAATCTCAGCCATGCTTTATCCTTTGACCCTTTGACTCATTTAATCCTCCTTCTCCTCTCTTCCCATGACAAATGGCTTTAATGACCAATCAAAATTTTGATTTTTTTTTCTTTTCTCATGCTTTATTCATTTTCTAATATCACCATAATTTATTTGACTAATTTCTTCCCATCCTATTTATTTCTACATGTTCCATACATCATCCATACATCATTTATACATTAAACTTCATATTCATTTAATCATA
Source organism: Heritiera fomes (assembly GCA_032173925.1). NCBI lineage: Eukaryota > Viridiplantae > Streptophyta > Magnoliopsida > Malvales > Malvaceae > Heritiera > Heritiera fomes. The sequence goes on along the minus strand of JAPDPM010000021.1, from coordinate 8,277,258 downwards.
TTAGATTGAAATACTTTACAAACATGGAGGAATTACATGGAATTTGGGGATTTCATAAAGAATGAGGAAAATGAGTAAGGAACGATAAGATAATTACTAGATTGAGAATATATTGTATGAGTATGTGGGTTTATGTATGTATATGTAAATATATATATATATATATAAGAGTATACATTTGACATTCTGTGATGTGATTATGTGATTGTGTAAATGGTATAGGAATGAAACAACACCAAGGAAATTAGCAAGTGAACTCAAGTTTAGTGCTAAGTTTGGCAAGAAAGACAAGTTGTGAATTCGGTTTAAGCATGGTGTTCTAAGCATCGAAGCTCAGTACAAAGGTAAGAGATATATATCGGAACGTAAGTGATACTGAATGCTATTTAAAATCAACTGCTTTGTGATTATATAAACTGTATTTTCTTATAGGGGGTTTTAAGAAAATATAAGCCGTTATGTTGCCGGAATTTTTATGAAAATAATGGTTTTATTATTTAAGCTTAACTTAAGCAACCATTTGAAAATGACAAGTTATTCGGCAGGTTTATTTTGAAAACGGTTAAATCTTATGACTTTGATCTGTTTATAAGACTTTCAACCGAGATATTAACCTCAAGAAAATTATCAACCTATGGTATTTTTTTGAAGATATTATAAGTATGTATGATTTATATGCTTTTGAAAGAAATGTATACGACTTTTATTATGAACTTTCCTAAAGCTCAAAAAATACTATTTCGGATTTCAAAAGATATATGTATAAAACTTTTTGAGACATGACTAGCTAAGTCACTGTAGTACTTTCTGACTACTGTGTGACCCTGATCCAATCCTCAGTAGGTATCCGTTTTGGCTATTGTGTGACCCTGATCCAGTCCGCAATAGATATTTATTTTCCGATGCTGTATGACCTTGATCCATTCCACAGCAGGCCCAGTTGACACCTGATCAGTGCTCACTATAGACCCCTCTGAACTATGGCCATAAGTCTTTCCGACTTGCACTTTCCCTCACGGGAATATCTGAACTGCATGATTATTTATTAGTCGCTAATATGTCTCAAACTTAGTATGTATATGATTTTCCGTGCTTATCTTCATATATGATTTCCAAATGTATGATATTTAGATTATGAAACATATAAGAATTTGATTTGATGATCCATATTGAAACGGAATGTGATAAGCACATATATTTCGAATGATGTTCAGAATTCAATTGTTTATGTTTCAGATTAAATGAAATGTTTTTTGATGTATTGCATAAGCATGATTTGATTTTCCAAATAGTATGAAATATGGTATTCGAGCTTTAATAAATATTTTGGAAACTTGCATATAGAAATTCGGTTTATGTTTCTTATATATATTTCTTACTGGGCTTTCCAAAAAGCTCACCCCCTCCACCTTCCAGATTACTTGCAGTAGGAGTATATACATGAGGAGCTAGCACGCCCTTCGAAGTTTTTGGTACCACTTTGGAGGTAAATTGTGTACAGTTATTTGGTTTATATTTAGACTTGCAAGGCCAGTACTTTTGGAATATGGGGATGCAGCTAAGAGAATTATATGATATAACTATGTTATGTGATAATTCATGCATCTTGGATAATAATATATTTTGCTAAGTTGTGAATGCATGTTTACTCAAGAATATTTGGACTGGGACCAGTATTGAAGGACATTATCTAGTTAACTTAAATTTTGCTTAAGAATAGAAATTGAGGCATTATGTACAGCCCAACAATGTAAATAAGAAAAGGAAAATTTTTGTTTGTATTTTCGGTATAAAGGGTCGTTACAGTGGCGGAGGAGACTCTTCTCTTGGCTGAAGAGTACGAGCAGGTTTAGGCGGCGATAGGCTAGGTCATCGTCCTTGTTTGGACACAACATTGAACTTATATGGTGGAAAGTCGTGGGAAGGAATTTCATCAAAAGAAGAAGCAGAAACACCTTTAGTGGCCATTATCATGCGATTATCATGTGAAAAAAGGATTATGCCAACGATCAACATGAAAATTAGTAGCCAAGAATTGGGATTCATTCCTTAATGGCTACAGAACACGTACGTGTTCTCCAAAATGATACGGAAAAACTAATAATGTATGCTTTCTTTGTATGGAAACTATCCATTATATAGGAAACGCCATTGACACGATGCCAGCAAAAGTACGTAGTCAATCAAATTAACACCAGTCTAGCTGAGGAAATTAGGTTTCCAACAAATTTCATTGGTTAGACTTGTACAGAAAAGTATTTGCGATGTGCTTTCTTTGTATGGAAGCTATCCATTATATAGGAAAAGCAATTGACACGATGCCAACAAAAGTACGTAGTCAATCAAATTAACATTGGTGTACCTGAGGAAATTAAGTTTCCAAAAAATTTCATTGGTTAGACTTGTATAGAAAAGTATCTACGATAAAATTTTGTTCAAAAGTAATGTTTTTTTCTTCACTCTTTATTGGAGCTAGACTTGTGTAGTTGCATAGAAAAGTATTCTTTTTTTTTTGTTCGTGCAAAGTATTCTTTTCAGACCAGTGCAAAAAAATCTTTTATTTCACCAATATGAAATATATTTAGAAGCTAGCCAATGAAAGTAAGCTAATTACTTACCACATAAACGAATTTAATATTACAGTTTTAAGTTTGCACATCTAAATCAACCAAGTTTTGTCTCAATGACACAAAAAATCAGTCTGTGCTTGTTGCATGTGAACCGCGTTTTATATAGTACTGAAAGCAATTAAACGCGCGCGTTTACTTCCCATGGCCAGAGCCATCAATTCGGTTGTTGGCAGTTCATCTGATAATTTGTGAATACATTTTAGTTTTATATTATGTAAAATATTAAAATTATTGTGTCAAATTTGGGTTGATATACTAAACACTAAATATTTTTCTTGGGTTGATATACTAGACACGAAATATTTTTCTAGTTTTCATCAAATTATATATAAATTTTATCAATTTTTAATCAGTCTTCATATTCTTTTTACCTCGTCTAAGATTACCCTATCTAATTTGCAGCGGATCTGGATCTTTTGTTCGAAATATCTTCAGAGTGCTGAGTAGGAGGTAATTGATCAACGCTAACGTCAGGAGGCACGAAATTTGAATCCATGATAAGACTTGCGAAACTGCTAGCTAGGAAGGAGTCTTGGGAGTTGGGATTTGGGGGACACTCTTGGTGTCGGACCCTAAAGGATGCGTAATAAATGCATTTTTTAGGATCTTTTAAAATATGTTTTAAGTAATTTGAATTAATTTGAGTTGAATTATTAGATGAACTTTTATCGAGTTTAATTGGGTTTCATTTTAATTCGAATTCAAAATTAAATTTAACTTAAAACTCAATTTTTGGATTTAACAATTCATTGATTGGATCTTAAGATTATGTTAATTAAAATTCAAAGTTTATTTTTTTCTAATTGAGTTTAGAATTTTTTTTAATCGACCTCAAAATTTTTAATTGAGCTTTGAGAATTGTTTTTGAGTTTCAAAATTTGGATTTTTGGATTGTTAATTCAGTTTTTAAATGCTAATTTAATTTCGAGATTTTTGAATAAACATCGAGTTTTGAAACTCAAATATAGTTCAGTTTGTCTTTTTTTATTTTTTATTTTATTTTTAAGTTCTTTCTCATTTATTTCTTTTATAGAAGTACAATAACGAAACAATAAAGCAAAAATATCAGCTGAAACTGACAATTGACATCCTTAACTTTTCCAAGTACAGCATAACAAGTTTCCATCTTCCCATATTAAACCTCAAACTAGAAGTTTCACAACATGACCATATTACTCTGCTCTAAGACTGTAAATGAATCGAATACGAATGAACGAATTAATATTTGTGTTCATTTGTTTGTTTTTTAGTGATGTTCGTGTTCGTTCATTTGTTTGATAAGAATTGTTCATTAATGTTCGCGAACATGTAACCGAACGCGTTTACGAACATATAAATGAATGCGTTGACGAACGCGTTTGTGAACACGTAAACGAATGCGTTCGCGAACACGTGTTCATAAACAAGTATTCATAAAAACAAACTAAATATTAAATATTAAAAATATTACATAAAGATTAAATTCTACACGCAAATTGAAAATCATCTAATACAAAATCTTAAATACAACTTAAGTCAAACAATGTTTTATTAAAATTGATAATTACTATTTTAAGTACAATTTATATTATACACATATACATATACTAAAGTATCATATATATGTGTGTGTGTATACACAAATATGTGTAACATATATATATATATGTGTAAATAGTCAATGGATAAGATCATATAAATGAAATCTTAACGTATTATGATACTTTTATTAATTTTATTTCAGTACATTATGTTTAAAATTATAAAAAAATAATTATTTTAAGTATAATTAACTAATTTAATTTTATAATTATATATTTATTAATTTTTTAAACCAACAAAGTTATATTGTATAAATATATTTAAAAATTAGGTACTAATTTTTTAGGTTAATGTCTTAAAAATAGGGTATATATTATATAACTTATATAATATAAGTAATTTTAGTAATTTAATAAATAACAAATGAACAATAACGAACATAAACGAACGAACAATAAATGAACAATAAACGAACATAAACGAACGAACAAGAAATGAACAATAAATGACACTTTAAACGAACGAAAAATAAATCAACATAAACAAATGAACAACAAAAGAACGACAAACGAACAATAAATAACACTTTAAACGAACAAATAATAAACGAACATAAACAAGCTTGTTCGTAAACAAAAACGAACAAACTATGACTCTGTTCATGTTCGGTTCGTTTAACAAACGAACATTAAAATATTATTCTTGTTCATTCGTTAAGCTTAATAAATGAACATAAACGAACAGAAACCGAACGAATTCACGAACGGTTCGTCGAATATTCTATTCGTTTACAGTCCTACTCTGCCCTACAATTACATGTTGCTTATTGGTGACCATCGACAAAAGCTTACAACCTAAGCCGAAATTGGTGGTGGAGGAGCCTCCGCTCTTTCATGAAAAGTAGGACCGGGTCTAGGCGGTGGAGGTGGCGATAGGCTAGGTTTTCCGCCTTGTTTGGACACAATATTGAACTTAAATACTGGAAAGTTATGGGAAGGAATTCCATCAAAAGAAGAAGCAGAAACACCTCTAGTGCCCACACCCACCATCATGCGATTATGATGTGAAAAAAGGATGCCAAAGATCAACAAGAAAATTAGTAGCCGAGAATTGGAATTCATTTCTTTAAGGCTAGACAACACGGTTCTCCAATAAAACTAATAATGTTTGGATTCTTTTTGTGGATAGTATCCAATATATAGGAAACGCCATTGATAAGTAGCCAGTCATATGGACATTGGCGTACCTGAGGAAATTAAGTTTCCAACAAATTTCTTTGGTTAGACTAAATCCACCGGATGAAAATGACACAAGTATTTGCGACGAAAGAAGTAGGTGAGAGAAAGAAAATGATACTTCTATTTACTCTGTCAAACGCTGATTTCACATTTGGATAACTAATTTGCAAGACAATTCAAAGCCATGTGAGTTGCTTTATCTTTTCCCACCTCTCTAATCACAAGTTCAAGCACACGTTATTCAATCGATCTGTTCAGATTTGGGTTGGAGTCTACTACTGGATATTTGGTTGACGAGAGAATAGTCGAGGTTAAAATCTGGATTTGGATTATTTTATGGATTGCATCGACACATTGACTAACAAATCAACGTATGTGGTCAATTAAGCAAGTCATTGGAGTTCGCTCACCCTTTCCACCTATACTTACAATGCAATATATATCAGATGGATTTACTTACAGTATAAAATTAATTTAATTTTACATATTTTTATATTTTTTAGGAGATATATATTTTAATTCGACCGTTAAATTTTACATTCTATTCACGTAGATTATGTAACCCAAATTTCTAGTTAATTGAAAATTTTAACTATTTATTATTCTCAAATAATAAAATTTCAACCTTTAATATAATTTACAAAAATGTTATTCTCAAATAAAATTATAAGAATATCATATTAACCCAAAAATTTATGTGCATGATAGATATGAATAAGTTGTTAAATCTAATGGTTTGATTGCAAAAATGTTAATTCTACATAAAATTATGAAAAGTGTGTAAAATAGTTTATTTTATATTGGTTTGGTGTTGTATCTTGTAATACATACATGCATACATATTGCAAGGTACCAAACAAACCAGATAAGCCATCTAATATGAACATTTACGTGGACCTTTTTTTTAATAACATATAAGTTTTTGCTATCTTACCGTCAGCGAAGCCAAAACTAATGATATATCTTTAATATCTTCATATATCATTTAAAATATTTTTTTGAAGATTAAAGAAAATTTTATTGAAAGGACATATATCATATAAAATATTATTTAACTTCTTTACTTCCTCAAAATTCCTGAATCCATTTAAAAATTAAAACAACTAAAATATAATCCAAGCATTATCTAAACATTTAAAACAATTAAACCTAAGCATTATTTTCAAAAAATTAAAATAATTAAAATATTACAAGATATTTTTTTTGTAGAAACACAGATATTATTATTCGTTTTATCATCTGAGACTAATTCCGTTCAGACAATGAGTGGTAAACGGTAAAACTCTCATAACAGTGATGACTTTAGAATTTGAATCATGTCCAAATATCTAGCGAAAAAGTCCATTTTCACTTTTTTCAATAAATTGTTAGTTAAATATTACATGATATCTAATTCATTTTAAAAAATAATAAATAAATAAATAAACAAATACATTTTTTGACAATTCTATATTCTTCATTATCTAAATACATTCTCTTGGTGACTTACATCAAACTTCTCAAATTTGATGCGGCGACATGAAAATTTAGATAATTCTGAATTTTCAATTTTTTAAGTATCAATATGAGATAAAATGTATAATTCAAAGATTATCCGTGACATCAACTCATTTCCAAATTAAGGGGGAAATTAAACATTGCAATATATAAAAGCGCAACAAGTCAACCACGAAATAATAGAGCAACAAGAACAACAGAAACTGACATTACTTACCAACAAGTGGTTGGAAGAAGTGGAAAGTGGACTTCTTCCCCAGGTACTTGGACAGGGTTCGAGTCCTGGAGTCCTCACTGTTGGGAGGGCTTTACCGTTTACCACTCCCGGCCCGAACAAGATTAGTCTCAGACCGTAAAACGGATGAGGATACCTGTTGTAGACACCTTATTTTGTCCGGAATCTTAATTTGTAAAAATAATTAATTGGATTGGGTGACATTGTATTTTAATTTAGAATTAGGCTACAATTAAGTTAGAATTTTTTAGATTTTAGAATTAACATTAATTAGTAAATTAAAATTAAATAGGATTTAGGAATGATGATAAAAAAAAAAAGAAAGAGAAGAGATAAGAAAAAATAAAATAAAATTAATTTTAGTATAGGATAATTAGATTTTTTAGGATAATTATATAGGTTAATGTTAAATTTGATAAAGTTAGATTAGGATTAACATAAAAATTAAATAGATAAAATAGTAAAAAATAAGAGATAATTAATAGGATAGGTTTAGTTGTATTAGGACTCTAACAAGTTTATGACTATAAAAAAGAGGAGGGAGGAGCAAATAGGGAGGATACGGAGAGAGAGCAGACATCACAGAGCAATCACGGTATCATCTACGTAAAGGTCGAAGCAGACTATTGGTAGCATTCACGAAGAAATCAGACAGACAGCTTCACCAGTGGCGACAACCCTTGCTAAAGCAAAATAATTGTTGCAACCCGACGGCATCATCTCGCTATAGTTCAACTCGGCTCTTGCATAGCTTACTTGGTTATGTTCGTGACCCGTTTCAAAGTCATCAAATTTGCAAAAAAACGTGGCCAAAATCTACTCTGATCAGTGGGAGCAACAGCACTTGGAGAAAGGAAAAGCCAAAGTTGAAAGGAAAAGCCAAAGTTGACTATTTGACTAAAGTTTGAACGAAAATTGGTTAGTTCCTCTTTCTGTTTCTATTTATTGTTATTATTTTATTCTATTAAATGATGATGACGTTTTAAGATTGGTACAATATTAAAGGCAATAAAAGATACAAAGAATAAATAAAAACAATAGTAAGAAATAAATAAATAAATAAATGAATAAATGTATTAGTCACAATAAATTTTTTTTAAATTATTCCGATGATGGAATTCTTGAGGCGATTACGAACGAGTAACACTCGAAGAATTCTTAGGTAAGAGAATTCTTTTTAAGTCTATCCAGAACGATGGAAGATTTAGAAGGTATTTTCAAAATAAATAAATAATAAAGATAATAACATAATAATAAAATTTACTAAATAATAAAGATAAAATAAAAACAATAACAAATAAAAATTAATAAATAATAAAATAATAATTCCGATGATGGAATCCTCAAGGTGATTGCAAATGAGTAACACTTGAAGAATTCCTAGGTGAGAGGATCCTTTTAAGTTTATCCAGAATGATGGAAGATTTAAAAGGTATTTTCAAAAAATAAAGGTTGACACTGTACTCTCTAAATAATAAAATAGAATAAAAATAAAAAATAATTATAAAATAATTATGTAACAATAATAATGGTAAAAGGCTAAGATAATAATAAAATATAAATTATTAATTAATTCCGATGATGGAATCCTTAAGGCGATTGCGAATGAGTAACACTCGAGGAATTCCTAGGTGAGAGTGTTCTCTTAAGTTTATCCAGAATGATGGAAAATTTAGGAGATATTCTCAATATTAAATACCAAAATCTTAAAAATATTAATAAATAATATATAAAAAATATTTAAAAATAAATATATAAAAGTAATAAAATAATTAAAAAAATAAATTAAGGAATAATAAAATTCTAAAATACTTCCGACGACGGAGCCTCTTCATGGGAGTCGAATGGTACCCCTTGAATACTCTTGAGGTGAGAAGAGTCTTTTAAGAGTTCATCCAGAAGGATGGAGGATTTTTAAAAGAATTTTCAATATTTAAACAAAATATTTAAAAGACCAAATGATTAAGACTAAGTTAAAATAACACAAGATTAAAATGGTACCAATTTTGGGCGTTGTAGGGGTGCTATAACCTTCCCTATACGTAAATGAACTCCCGAACCCAAAACTAAAAATGTAGACCAGTCCTTAGAGTCATTTAGGTGGCCAATCACACCTAGGTTAAAAAAGATTGGTGGTGACTCCATTTGTTTAACGTCTAGCGTCCTAGCCCTAGGAAACGTTATGACAGCTTGGCGACTCCACTGGGGATAATTAAGAGAGTCAAGCCATAATTTAATCTTATGTTATACTAAGTCTAAGTTTGGTGGTCTAAATTTGGAAAGTTTTGATGTTGTTTGATGCTCTTTTGTTGACTTCTTAAGTGTTTTATGGAAATTAATAAGATAAAGTTCTTTCTCACACACCACACTTTGCATTTGCATGCATAAAGCTCTCGACCCGAGCTCAGTTCTTTCTAGGAGGGAGTAGAGTACCTACCACTCTCGTGAGGTGATAACCTCCGTATGGGCTAGCAAAATACTCCCACTCAAGTTGAACCTTTTCCGTTTGTAGCCTGTCATGGGTGAGGATTAGGGTGCCTTACTAGTCCAGAGTGGATGATAGTGAGGAACAATTTGAGAACCTTTAGCCCTTTTATCTAAAGCCATGCATATAATGAAATTAGGAAGACCAACTGTAAGATAGAGCCATATCAACCCATACTATAGAAAGTACCCATTACTTAGGACACATTTTTGATCAAGTTTGTTTTTGATTTATACATGAGACACAAAAAGGGTACCATGTGTCCTTCACCAAAACATTTTCATGCATCAATCATCCATTATTGTTATATGACAACTTTTTACCATACCATCCCATTCATACACATGTAGCATCATCTCATTTTGTTCATCTTCAATCATTGTTTTCAAACAAAGCAATTTCAAACTTTTTCAAGCATCGCCACATGAAAAATAATAAACTCTAATTGTGGTAATAAAGGTTCAAAGATAGCCCGACCAAAAGTCCATTCGTATCACACTCGTTATCAAGCTAGGATCATGGAAGAAGAGCAAAGTGTCCGTATTGAGAAGATGGAAAAGGCTCAAGAGGAAATGAAGGGGCAGTTGGCTCAAATAACTGAATTATTGAAGAACTTGAGCAAGGGCAAAGGAGTAATGGAAGAAGCTATTGTCCAAGAAGGGGTCCAACAACGTAGCATGGAAGATCCTATATACCCTCCTGGATTCGGTCCTCATCCAAGTCAAACATCTCAAGTAGGAGGATATCCATTTGCTTATACAGCCATACCTCAAATGTTTGGCCCAGCTCAGGGACAAACTCTCCCTTCCCAAGGGACAAAATTTACTGATCCAATTGAAGTACCTAACTTGGATGACCCGAGGGAGATTGAAAAGATAAAAGTCAAGCAAGTAGAAGAGAAAGATGAGGCGAAGTCACAACAAAAGATCGATATGTTGGAGGAAAGACTTCGAGCTATTGAAGGCTTAGACCTATATGGTCCCATGGATGCCATGGGGTTGTGTTTGGTGTCCAATTTAATCATCCCACCCAAATTTAAGGCCCCGGAGTTTGAAAAATACAATGGGACTTCTTGCCCTAAGTCTCATCTCAGTATGTACTGTCGAAAGATGGCTGCCTATGCTCAAGATGATAAACTTCTTATTCACATCTTTCAAGAAAGCCTTACTGGGTCTGCAGCGAAGTGGTATAATCAATTGGATGGGACTCGAATCACCACTTGGAATGACTTGGCAAGAGCATTTATGGCTCAATATCGACATGTTGCTGATATGGCCCCTGATCGTCTGTCACTCCAAAGCATGGAAAAGAGAACTAATGAGAGTTTCAAGCAATATGCCCAAAGGTGGCGTGACATGGTTGCGGAGGTGCAACCTCCACTTTCAGAGAAGGAGCTTACCATTATGTTCGTTAATACTTTGAAGGCTCCATATTATGATAGGATGATCGGTAATGCCACTAAGAATTTTGCTGATATGGTATTGTCTGGTGAGATAATTGAGAATGCAATCAAGAGTGGAAAGATTGAAGCTCCCAACAATATTGAGAAGAAAGGAGGAGCTAACAAAAAGAGGGAAGAAGAAGTCCATGCTATTGCATATGGAAAGCAATATGGAGGTTATGTCCCACAACACCCTTATCACATGCCACAACCTTACTATCCTACTCAGAATCCTTACCATCCATACCCCAAGGTTAATGTTCAACCTATTCCTCAGACACCTACACCAATTACTCAGTCATCTACGCAGTTCAATAAACATGAGGGCAATCTTAGAGGATCATGGCCGCAAAGAGAAAGGACTCCTATTGACCCAATCCCCATGACCTACACTGAGTTGTATCCAAAATTGATCAAAGGACAACTCATCGCACCCGTCTATGTAGAACCTCTCAAGCCTCCATATCCGAAGTGGTATGATGAGAATGCTCGATGTGAGTATCACTTCGGGAACGTGGGTCACTCTTTAGAGAATTGCACCGCGCTAAAGTATAGAGTGCAAGGACTGATAAAAGCTGGCATGTTGAATTTTGAAACGAAAGGGGAACCGGCTACGGATGCAAACCCATTGCCTAACCATACCAATGAGGGATGAGTTTTGTGGGGGCATGAAGAGTTCAAGCTTGGCAATTTTGAAGACTTATAAGTTTTAGTTTTGTTTTTGCTTTCTCTTAAGTAATGCAAGATAGTTCTTGAAAGTGCTTAAGCCCATAAGCACAAGATAAAGTTTTATGTATGGGCTAACTTTTATTTATTCCCTTTTTAATAAAGCGACTAGTGTGATGCACTGTTATTTTCTCATTTTCTCTGTTCATTTGCCATTTCCCACATACTCACCTTACCTTTTATTCACAAGTATCCAAATAATGAACATGATGATAATGATGTCAATAAATCTAGGATTCAATTTTGAAAGAACTACTACTGTTGATGAATTACTAGTCTGCTAATGTTGCAAAAGCAAGAAAATGAAGGAAAGGTTGTTCACCATCTGCACTTGATAGATGGAACAAGAAAGGTGAATCTCTTATAGAAGCTTCCAACAAGTTTGTCATTGTTCAATAAACAATTTTTAATGAGAGTATTTACATTTGAAATGATAAATGGCCTTCTTTCACTATCCTTCAAGCATAAGTAAAATTGTCCTTTGATTACCCCTTTTGAGCCTATTATATTTTTTGTAATATAACCCACCAAGGATCACCCTCCACACTGGGGGCAAGGAAGATTAAATAAAGAAATTTTGGGGGCACAAATGAAAGTGTTCATGATGAATCGAGGGGCAAAAAAAAAAGAGAAGAAGAAATAGCCTAGTTTTGTGAAGAAGCAAAAAAGAAGAAAAGAAAAAGAGTTTTGAATTCAAAAAAGAAAACCCAAGAAAAAAAAAAGAAGCAAGAAGAGAAATGAGTGAATTGAAAAGGGGCAAAATGCCTGAATGTTTTACTTAAATAAAAGTGATCCCTTGGTTTATAAACCCTGAAACACATTTTGGGCCTGCTTTATCCTTTTCTTTCATAAGCCCTCACCTGAGCCTACATTACATGCCTTTAAAAGCCCATTTTGATCAAATGTAAATGCTTAAATTGAAGAATCATGTATTGAATGAAGACATATTTGTATAATGAGATAATGACCCTTTGAAGGAAGTAGACCAAGTTGAATGAAGAAACTCATGAGCTTTAGAAGATATCTTGGATCGAAATCAAGAACGCCTATTAGGGGCATGAATTTTGATTGAGCACTGAAGGTTGAAGTTTGTCAAAGCCAATGAATTTGAAAATGAAGAAAAAAAAAGGAAAAAAAGAAAAAATAAAAATATGAAAAAAAAGAAAAAAGAGATAAATAAAAAGAAAAGGAGGATTCAAAATTGAAAACCCAAAAAAGGCAGTTTGAATCAAATAAGGGGCACCTAAGTTGAAAACCTGAAAAGGCGGCTTAGGAAAATATCATCATCAAAAAGTTTTGATACAAGGGCAAGACTGACAGACACTACATGAAAGAACATATCAATAAGAGTGGGCTTTTAGAAAGGAATTCTAGATTGACTTGATTGAAATTGTCAAAATGTTTATTAAATGGATACTGAAAACCCTATTCCAAACTGTCCCATTGATTTTTCTTGATTTCATGAATGAATACCCATATCTCTCATAATTATTTCAAATTCATTCTACCCCTATAATAAATTGAGAAGATGTACGAGTGCATTACATTGGTGGTCTAATTGGAAGGAAAATAAATAAATGTTGGTAACCTTTTTTGGGTAAAGTCTTGAAAAAAAAATTTTTCTTTTGAGAAATCTTGCATTACTAAGAGAGAGAAAGAAACAACAATAAAAAATGATGGAAAATATAAACTTGAAAGCATGATGGCAAGTCTTCGAGCATAATTGGACCAAGACTCAATAGGAGATGGGATAAGAAGTGAAGATAGAAGATTTAAATAAGAAGAATCCAACAAATTGAGTGGACTTGAGAAAAATGAGATGAGCTTGAGAATCTTGTTACCACAATGGAGATTGCATTTACATGCATTCATGGAATAATTCAAGGGGCATGACATTGACATGTGCATAACATTCATAGCATTGTGGTATTCATGGCATTCATTATATTCATGACATGCATGACATTTCATTGCTGCATTTTGACATTGAACTATTTGTTAAAACATTAGGATAAGAAGTTCTAAATGATGAAAATTTTGAAGAAAAGAGAAAGTGTAAGAATACCATGGATAGGATGAAAATATAAGAGATGGTAATTTGAAAGAATAATGAGGTATGAGAAGATGATGAGAAAAATATTTTTTGAAAAACCTTAGATAAGAATAAAGCCCAGTTTAGCTGGCACCTTAGAGGAGGATGAAGCCTAATATTGTTGGCATCAAAATGAAAGTTAAGCCCAGTCAAACCCATGTAAGCTGGCATTCTAAAATGAGCTCTTTATTTTCAAAAAAGTCTCAATGCCTCTGTTGAGAGGAGCTCTTTATTTTTCAAAAAGTTTCAAAGCCTCTGTTGAGAGGAGCTCTTTATTTTCAAAAGTCTCAAAGCCTCTGTTGAGAGGAGCTCTTTATTTTTCAAAAAGTTTCAAAGCCTCTGTTGAGAGGAGCTCTTTATTTTCAAAAAGTCTCAATGCCTCTGTTGAGAGGAGCTCTTTATTTTCAAAAGTCTCAATGCCTCTGTTGAGAGGAGCTCTTTATTTTCAAAAAGTCTCAATGCCTCTGTTGAGAGGAGCTCTTTATTTTCAAAAGTCTCAATGCCTCTGTTGAGAGGAGCTCTTTATTTTCAAAGTTTCAATGCCTCTGGTGAGAGGAGCACAAGGTTATTTTCGAATGTTCCAATGCCTCTGGTGAGAGGAGCACAAAGTTATTTTTCAAAGTTCCAATGCCTCTGTTGAGAGGAGCTCTTTATTTTCAAAAGTCTCAATGCCTCTGTTGAGAGGAGCTCTTTATTTTCAAAAGTCTCAATGCCTCTGTTGAGAGGAGCTTTTTATTTTCAAAGTTTCAATGCCTCTGGTGAGAGGAGCACAAGGTTATTTTCGAAAGTTCCAATGCCTCTGGTGAGAGGAGCACAAAGTAATTTTTCAAAGTTCCAATGCCTCTGGTGAGAAGAGCACAAAGTTATGTTTTGAAGTTCCAATGCCTCTGGTGAGAGGAGCACAAGGTTATTTTCGAAAGTTCCAATGCCTCTGGTGAGAGGAGCACAAAGTTATTTTTCGAAGTTCCAATGCCTCTGGTGAAAGGAGCACAAGGTTACGTTTCAAAGTTTCAACACCTCTGGTGAGAGGAGCACAAGGTTATGTTTCAAAGTTTTGCAGCCTCTGGTGAGAGGAACTAAATGTGTCTTAAAAATTGTAAATATTTTGTAAAAAAGAAAAAAACAAAAAAAGGAAAAAATAAAAATTCGGACAAAATAGTTGTCTAATTGTCTTTGCACAGTTCCTGATTTTCAGAAAATGTGCAAAGAGGGGCAGCTGTAGACACCTTATTTTGTCCGGAATCTTAATTTGTAAAAATAATTAATTGGATTGGGTGACATTGTATTTTAATTTAGAATTAGGCTACAATTAAGTTAGAATTTTTTAGATTTTAGAATTAACATTAATTAGTAAATTAAAATTAAATAGGATTTAGGAATGATGATAAAAAAAAAAAAGAAAGAGAAGAGATAAGAAAAAATAAAATAAAATTAATTTTAGTATAGGATAATTAGATTTTTTAGGATAATTATATAGGTTAATGTTAAATTTGATAAAGTTAGATTAGGATTAACATAAAAATTAAATAGATAAAATAGTAAAAAATAAGAGATAATTAATAGGATAGGTTTAGTTGTATTAGGACTCTAACAAGTTTATGACTATAAAAAAGAGGAGGGAGGAGCAAATAGGGAGGATACGGAGAGAGAGCAGACATCACAGAGCAATCACGGTATCATCTACGTAAAGGTCGAAGCAGACTATTGGTAGCATTCACGAAGAAATCAGACAGACAGCTTCACCAGTGGCGACAACCCTTGCTAAAGCAAAATAATTGTTGCAACCCGACGGCATCATCTCGCTATAGTTCAACTCGGCTCTTGCATAGCTTACTTGGTTATGTTCGTGACCCGTTTCAAAGTCATCAAATTTGCAAAAAAACGTGGCCAAAATCTACTCTGATCAGTGGGAGCAACAGCACTTGGAGAAAGGAAAAGCCAAAGTTGAAAGGAAAAGCCAAAGTTGACTATTTGACTAAAGTTTGAACGAAAATTGGTTAGTTCCTCTTTCTGTTTCTATTTATTGTTATTATTTTATTCTATTAAATGATGATGACGTTTTAAGATTGGTACAATATTAAAGGCAATAAAAGATACAAAGAATAAATAAAAACAATAGTAAGAAATAAATAAATAAATGAATAAATGTATTAGTCACAATAAATTTTTTTTAAATTATTCCGATGATGGAATTCTTGAGGCGATTACGAACGAGTAACACTCGAAGAATTCTTAGGTAAGAGAATTCTTTTTAAGTCTATCCAGAACGATGGAAGATTTAGAAGGTATTTTCAAAATAAATAAATAATAAAGATAATAACATAATAATAAAATTTACTAAATAATAAAGATAAAATAAAAACAATAACAAATAAAAATTAATAAATAATAAAATAATAATTCCGATGATGGAATCCTCAAGGTGATTGCAAATGAGTAACACTTGAAGAATTCCTAGGTGAGAGGATCCTTTTAAGTTTATCCAGAATGATGGAAGATTTAAAAGGTATTTTCAAAAAATAAAGGTTGACACTGTACTCTCTAAATAATAAAATAGAATAAAAATAAAAAATAATTATAAAATAATTATGTAACAATAATAATGGTAAAAGGCTAAGATAATAATAAAATATAAATTATTAATTAATTCTGATGATGGAATCCTTAAGGCGATTGCGAATGAGTAACACTCGAGGAATTCCTAGGTGAGAGTGTTCTCTTAAGTTTATCCAGAATGATGAAAAATTTAGGAGATATTCTCAATATTAAATACCAAAATCTTAAAAATATTAATAAATAATATATAAAAAATATTTAAAAATAAATATATAAAAGTAATAAAATAATTAAAAAAATAAATTAAGGAATAATAAAATTCTAAAATACTTCCGACGATGGAGCCTCTTCATGGGAGTCGAATGGTACCCCTTGAATACTCTTGAGGTGAGAAGAGTCTTTTAAGAGTTCATCCAGAAGGATGGAGGATTTTTAAAAGAATTTTCAATATTTAAACAAAATATTTAAAAGACCAAATGATTAAGACTAAGTTAAAATAACACAAGATTAAAATGGTACCAATTTTGGGCGTTGTAGGGGTGCTATAACCTTCCCTATACGTAAATGAACTCCCGAACCCAAAACTAAAAATGTAGACCAGTCCTTAGAGTCATTTAGGTGGCCAATCACACCTAGGTTAAAAAAGATTGGTGGCGACTCCATTTGTTTAATGTCTAGCGTCCTAGCCCTAGGAAACGTTATGACACTTGTGGTTACACCAAAAAAAAAAAAGAAACTGACATTACTTAACTTTCCCAAGTTACAGCATAATTTTCATCTGTCAATTTCCTTGTATCCAAAAAAAAAAAAGAATAAGTTTTCATCTATCCAAATTAAACTACAAATAGAAGTTTCATAACATGACCATATACGTCTGGCGAGCAATTACATGCAGGGATTTAAATTGCGGTCGCGGTGGCGTTTTCGGTCGCGTTGCATTTATCGCAGTTGCGGACATAGCGGAGACCATAGCGGTCATCGCGGTTGTGAATTTTTTTTTTAATTTCACACATTTTTATATAAAATGTAGTAATTGTAATTATAATCATGTAACATCTTTTTTATAGTTTTTAAAATAATTTATGATACCTCAAGTTTATTATTACATGAAAAAAAGGTTATTCATAATTTTTTGAATTATAATAATTCAAATATCAAAATCAAAGTATCAATATTATTTTTTCTTAAGTTATAATAATATTTAATACCATATATTTAATTACATTACAATTTTTACTAAAAAATTACATTAATAATTTAAATTTATCATTACCTAATATTATTTAAAAAATTGCCAAATATTAATTACTAGAAATTAGAATATTAAAATTCTTTAGTAAAAAAAAAAGGAAATAGAATATTTAAGACAAACCCACCCTACCGGTCGACCCACCCAAAAGTCCACCCATATCCCAATTCCCAAACACACCCATCATCTCTGCCCGCCCATTAAAATTCATTTTCATCTAAAGACTCACTGAAACAATCAAAACACTCTCCTCAACCAGAAGCCGCAACCGCCAGAAGCCACTTGCCACCATCGATGCTGCGAATCGACAGCATCTCAGGCGATCCGTCGCCCAATCGACCCATGCCTCCCCGTCGCCCAACAGACCCATGCTGCCTCTCACACTCACAGATCACCTCTCTTTTCCGACGCCGATCCAAAATCTACTTGAAATTTTTAAAGTTTTTAAGTATACTTTCATTTCATGTTTCATGTAATTATAATCATGTAACATCTTATTTTATAGTTTTTAAAATAATTTATGATACCTCAAGTTTATTATTTACATGAAAAAAAGGTTATTCATAATTTTTTGAATTATAATAATTCAAATATCAAAATCAAAGTATCAATATTATTTTTTCTTAAGTTATAATAATATTTAATACCATATATTTAATTACATTACAATTTTTACTAAAAAATTACATTAATAATTTAAATTTATCATTACCTAATATTATTTAAAAAATTACCAAATATTAATTACTAAAAATTAGAATATTAAAATTCTTTAGTAAAAAAAAAAAAGGAAATAGAATATTTAAGACAAACCCACCCTACCGGTCGACCCACCCAAAAGTCCACCCATATCCCAATTCCCAAACACACCCATCATCTCTGCCCGCACATTAAAATTCATTTTCATCTAAAGACTCACTGAAGCAATCAAAACACTCTCCTCAACCAGAAGCCGCAACCGCCAGAAGCCACTTGCCACCATCGATGCTGCGAATCGGCAGCATCTCAGGCGATCCGTCGCCCAATCGACCCATGCCTCCCCGTCGCCCAACAGACCCATGCTGCCTCTCACACTCACAGATCACCTCTCTTTCCCGACGTCGATCCAAAATCTACTTGAAATTTTTAAAGTTTTTAAGTATACTTTCATTTCATGTTTCATCATCTTGCTTACCTGTTGATATCGGTTGCTGCTGCTTTGTTTGTTGTTGATGGCTGCTTGAAAAGAATTTTTTTTTAATCTTGTTTTATACTAATATTCAACAGAACGGTTGTTATCGCCGCTATCCACCGTTACGCCATTTTTTGTAACAGCCAATAGCGGCCATTACAAACGTGACTCTGTATCACAACCGCTAATCGGTCAATAGCAGTAGCGGCGGCGATATTGCGGCCGCTATTTGAAACCATGATTACATGTTCCTTATTGGTGGGCATCGAAAGGTTACAACCTAAGCTGAAATTGGTGGCGGCGGCAAAGGAGACCGTATTCTTGGTTGAATAACAGAAGCTCGTCTAGGCGGCAGAGGCGGCGATCGACTAGGTCTTCGCCCTTGTTTGGACACAGCATTGAACTTATATGGTGGAAAGTCATGGGAGGGAATTCCATCAAAAGAAGAAGCAGAAACACTTTTATCATGTGAAAAAAGGACGCCAACGATCAATATGAGAATTAGTATCCAAGAATTGGGAATCATTTCTTAATGGCTAAACAACACGTACAGTTCTCCGATTCGATGTGGAAACTAATAATGTATGCTTTCTTTGTATGGAAACTATCCATTATAGAGGAAACGCCATTGAAAAGTCATTGGTTACGATGCCAACAAAAGTAATCGGTCAAATTAACATCGGTCTACCAGAGGAAATTAAGTTTCCAGCAAATATCTTTGGTTAGAATAGATGCACCGGATGAAAATGGTACATGTATTTGTGAGGAAAGAACTAGGTTAGAGATTAATTTACTAGATAATTCAAATAGTTGAGTTAGTCAAGTATGGTTTCCTACCTCTGTAGTCACAAGTTCAACCTCACTTCGCACGTTATTTTAGCTGTTCAGATTTGGGATGGAGTCTACCATTTAATAATTGAAGATATATAACAGTCCCGGTTCAAATCTGTCAACTTATATGGCTAATTAACGTTGGAAATTTTCAAACTAGTGAAAGAATAATTGATTAAAGAGTATGTTTTAATCAATAAAATAAAAAATTAGTTATAATTATTCAATAAATAGTTTTTTCTACAAATAATTACATATTCTTTGAAGAGATGTTAGAAGTCATTGGAGTTCGCTCACCTTTTCCCACCTTTACTCACCACCCAATTGAAATAAGATTCAAGTGAAGTCTGAAGATTGAAGACCGCCACGGCTTAGAAAAAGGAAGTGGGCAGACGGACTGTGTGAAAGCTTCTAGGCATAGCTGTTGCCTGTCTGAGTCAATGGGATAGGGATATTTCAAGCTTGGCATCTCATTCCATGAAGTTTAGGTTTCTAAGAAATAATAGTTATAAGCATGCAAATACATAAATTAATAAAAAAGGATAAATTAATGCTCTTTTTTAGATATTTTCCAAGGTCAGAAGAGTCAAATACCAATTGAATTTTGGACAAAAATAATGCATATTTCCGTGATGATGACTCTTTAATTGGAGCTCTAGATCCTTGTATGGAAACGTACTCTTTCTAGAGCAAAGCAAAAAGGTTTTTTTTTTTTTTTGTATTTCACCAACATGAAATTTCGATATTAGTCAATGAAAATAATCATGATTAGCTAACTTGATCTCGATCATATAAACTAGTTTAATTACACCTCTGATTAAATCAACCAAGTTTTGTGTACACGAAAAAAAGTCGTGAAAAATTTCAAATTCTGGGTTCAGACCCTTGTTTTGTGTTGGTGTATTTATTTGACTTGTATATTGGTTTTCTCTACTCAAAACCAGGTTTTAAAGTAGTGTGAAAACATAGAAGAAATTTTCTTAAAGTTTTAATGAGTAATTTACATTTTTCATCAAGTGCCTTACATTTTCAATATCATCATCATCATCATCATCATCATCATCATCATCATCATCACTACAAACATTTTGAATATTGTTACTTAGACGGAGGACAATCCGTTCACGACTCGAATTACACTACTACTTGATTTGGTTCGATTTAGATCAAGAATAAAAAGAAATTTTCAAATTTAGGTATTACTCAATCTAATCCTGAAATTTTAAATTAAAATTTTAATTATAATTTAAAATTATATTTAAAATATTAATATTTTCATAATTTAATATATTTTTAAAATTTAAGCATCTTGAACCCATCAGGAATTGCAGCTTAGGTAGGACTTTTATAAAGCTGATCGCACCTAACTTGAATGGGTCCATAAACTCCTCTAGAAAAAAAGTATAAGGGGATTGAAGAACAAGATTTATAGTCAAGAAGATAATACTTTTATAACACTATTATTAATTTTTTTTAACAAGAAAACTATAAAATTTACATTTTCATTGCAATAATACTATTTATTATATAAACTATTGTTTTAATGTTGGTATTCAAAATTACATTTAAAAACAAAATACTGTGGCGGGAAAATAGAAACAAAGGCTCAGTTTGACATAGCTTTTAACGCCAATGTGGTGAGATTATTAGAAAAAGACAAAAAATTGGTGTAAGGGAAATTACCCTTTCACTCTTAGCTTCCATTTTTTTATTATTTTATTAAAAAATATATATCCTTAATAATTATTTTTCTCATTTTAATTTCATTGAAGCCCATCACACTGCCTGTCCAAATTAATCCGAAATTACAATCCAAAGCAAGCACTGTGTATAAGACTCTTATATGGAAGAGTCCAAAAAATATCAAATGTCCGTAATTTTTTTTTCGCATTAAAAAAAAGATAAATTTTGTGATTTGACTTGTAACTTACATATTACAAAAAAAAAACAACTTTTATTGTTGGCCGTTGCATCAAAGCTCACAAAGAAACAAAATTCAGTAGATTTAAAAATTACAAACTCGGAATAAAAGTTAAACTACAGTACTAAACACTCTGATATTTGATTCAATGATGAAAATATAAATATATATATTTGCTAAGTTTCAAACTTGAATTCTCCTCTTAAAAAAAAAAGATTAACTGTGCAGAAACCTAAGCAAGCAAAGAAACACGTCCATTGATTGCATGAATAGAAAGTAGTAAAGCACAGACAAAGGTATGCAACGAGCGGTGGTGTCAAACGATCAAATGGACCATGGGGAGGGTGGAGGAAAGCGAGGTGGAGTTTTGCGCATTGGCAAGGGTGGTGCTTTTATGTGAAGCCATAAATTTGGGAAGGCGGCGGCGAAGGCGGTGATGTTACCTTCTTGGATACGAGATTGAACTTAAATGGAAAACCATGGAGGGGAATTTCGTAAGAGGAAGAATCAGAAATAGTTTCAGTGGCCTTGACCATGTGACAATTGTGTGAAAGTAGGACGCCCATGAGCAACATGAAAGTTAGGAGCCAACAAAAACCGGCATCCATTTCTTAATGGCTTCATAATATAAGGCTAACAATTTGGTAAACCAAATATGGAATGGCAAGGCAATTCATGCAATTATTGTATGAGAATTATCCGTTATACAGGCGCAGCCATGGTCATGACTTGTTGATTATGCCGCCAACAAAGTCAGCCAGATCATAAATCTTGAAGTTTCCTAGCTTCTTTCTTTTCCATATTAGAATACTTTGAAAATGATATAAGAGGGTGTTTGGTGCCTTCCTAAGAAAAAAGATCCACTGAAATATCATGCTTTACTGAAATCTCATTCTTTGTTTGTATGAGAGGTTTGTCTGTATAATGTTTCTCAATTAGGTTGTTCTTAGGCGCTGCAATCTGTAATCCATTAATTATTATTGTTTGTATTAGTTGTAAATTAGTATATGAATGTTAAGTTAAAGAAAGGAAGCCTCCGATCAACAAGAATTTGATTAGGAACCGAGATTTGGCATCCATTTTCTAGTGACTACACAAATCCCTCAAAACGTGGCATATATGGAAACTACACAACTGTGAATTTTAAACGTAAAACAGCACACTATATAGCCTAGGGGACATCACGAGCCATATAGGTGACTTGACTTTATGGTTTTGCTGACAACAAAGTGAGTAAGATGCATGCATTAGTTTGGCGGAGGAAATTTCTAACCATTTTCTTCTTAGACTAGATCAAATCGGGTTACGTGAAAATGATATAAGTACTTTGGAAAGAACAGTTGATGACTGTTACTAATTATAAGGAAAAAAAATCCTTCATCAAAGTTTCTGTGCTCTCTGCATAATCAAATCTTTTATTACCAAACTATTAAGCGGGCATGATATACAAAAATTAACACTACTAGAAAAGTTCATGGATTACAATTTAAAAACATAGTTTAAGGTTAAATATTGTGTTTTTCTAATTGCAGTTTATTTCGGCTTAATCTTTTAGTACGTGATATAGATTAAAATTCTTGAAATATAAACCATGTTTTACGGAGAAATCATAGTCGAACTTATAAAAAATTAATTACGTTTAACGTAGTTTAATTTGTAAAAAAAAAGTGATTAAATCATTTGTAAATTTTGATTTGTTTGAAAATGAGATCAATAAATTGTGTTTTGTTGTTACGGATAAATTCATTTCAAATAAAAAATTGCACCATATTGGATAAACCAGGATTATTATTACACAAAATATTATAAACTAGTGCAAAACTTTTATATACCATATTTTCATATAAACTGTTTTCAAGACCTTAACACAAAATATATAGGATAAATTTTTTTTTTGACAATATTATTTATATCGAAAATTTAATAAACTTGAGAGTGAGTGACAAAATCTGCAGGTACAATCATAGAATTGACACAAAATAAAAGCAGAGCAGAAATGGAAAACTGAAAAAGGCAATATCAGGAATAGTAGTGGACTTAAACAAGCCAGGCAATCAAATTGTCGGCCCTGGTGGCAACTATTTTCTCCATGGGGTTCGTAAACAAATTCGCTTCTCCTTCAAAGACATGCGAGAAACATGTATGAGATTAAATCCTTGAAGCAAAGACTCATTGCTATTTGAGTAGAATTCTGTTGTTGAGGTCTTGTTGTTAGGATTTTTCAAGTAGAATCGTATTCCACAAACGAATGAGACCAACGCGGAATTAAATCAAACACACAATATATAAGATTTAACGTGGTTCGGCCCAAGTGCCTACATCCACGGATAAGAGAGAAAAATCTACTATAAAACATAGAGATTACAAATAGTACAAAACACCTTAAAACAAACACTAAGCCTAAGCCCCGAAACAAGCCTAGTTCCTGCTCCATAGTGTTTAACCCATGGAATTCCTATGCAACACAATGTTTTCTCCAACTCTTATCCAAATCTCTACAAACCCATCTCTCACACAGAGATTACATAATGATTACATCTCTCTCTCAATCCCCTTCTAAAGGTTAAGACCCACTCTATATTTATAGAGCCAAATTACTTGATCACTAAGAATTCCTATTCACTAAGGAATCTAATCTATTAAAAATATTTATCTCTAAATAAACTTAACCATCAAGTAATTCTCTAACCAATAGAATTTTATTAGAATCCAAATTGATTCTCAATAGAATTTGAGTCAACATCTAACAATCTCCACCTTGACACAAATTCTATCAAAATATTGGTCTTCAAGAAATCTCAGCTACACATAATCGAACCAATCCTGATTGTTCTTGATTCACACACGACCAATACCATGCGTAGCCAAATCAACTCCACCTAGTTGACTTCAGAGAGGAACCTCGATATAATCTCTCTCAGAAGGAATTGTCTTTCACTATCGTCTTCATCCAAAGATTGTAAAGCCGGCACCATCGAGAATTTTTTTTTCTCTACCAATCTCCCACAGACGAAATAACCACACTTTTCTACACACGTTGCCATGTGTGATTTCTTTGGCAAACTAATATTATACACACTCCACATATTTTTAGGACATGTCACACCACCCAAAAATTATGTGCGTACCATTCACCTTATGCAAGAGTATAATATCACAAGAAAAGTGTCAATACCTCTTAGAGTAGTGAGACAACCTCTAAGGTATTCAATGTGCTCCATTCCTATTAACCAAGTGTAACATCCCGTTACCACATTTTTCACGTATTTCCATACAACTTTACCGGTTGGGCTGTCTGCGATGCCATTAACATTCAACAGTGACCGTAATAATTGATAAACATTTATTTATCAAATATAGAATATATAAATTCTTTTCTGGATTTCTTATATCCAACATCTCCTATTGACTCATTTCACTAAAGTAGTACTGTATACTTATGTCTGAAATGTAAAAGAGAAGAGACTGTACCTGTCACGTTTAGCATAACATGCCTCAGTGCTTTAACATAGTTATACCCATCTGAGAGCTAACTCTCTAACTCCTTGTCTTTTATCTGTGGAGTTAAAACAAAGTAGTGAGCGATTCATACGCTTAGTAAAGGAAACATATTCTGCTTTAAATAAAGCAAAACTATATATATCATAACGCATTTATTCTTTTCTTAACAATAACCCAGTAGAAAAGACAGTTGATATATAGTAAACAACTCTCTTAAAACACCATTCAAATCACTGGCTAAACAGTTTACTTTAAAATGTAGTAAACACTATATAGGATTTCAACAAATCCTCACAGTAAACAGAAATTGGTAAGTTGAGACTAGGCAACAAATAAATCATGCTATCATCGTTCCCCCTCCCACTTGCGAGAACGGAATCTGCAGCTTTTGGTGTGCACCCGTAGGCCATCGCCCCTCACGGCTATCTCAAATCTATGGCCATAATCTATAGGTGGTCCTCGGGTCCACTTGCCAAGTGACCTCGAGACCGTTGATGACTTGACGGGTCCATCAGCCCTGTGACGCCCTGAGGTGCACTCATTGGTCCATTGACCGAGCCACCGCCCCAGGTAGGTCACGCAACTATATGAATAATAATGCATGAATTCAGGGCCTAAAGTCTCAAAATCATTTTCATATCTCATGACAACCTTTAAGGGATTATTTCACCCACATTATCATTAACTCAAATGATCTAATTCCCAAAAAGGTTTAAGTTTTCGATTTACAAAACCCTTGAAAACATTCCCAAAATCTCAACCTTTAAAACTGCTCGCCCATGATCTGCTCACCTAATTGGCTCGCCCATGGCAGCTCGCCCAGTGCGGTGAACTTGTGTTCGCCCACCAACACTTGCTTTTAAAAACAGAAAGCAAAACTGGCTAGCCCTCAATGGCTCGCCCATTAGTCCATTGCCCAAAAGGGTTTATATTTCTATTTTCAAGGATATTAAAATGGCTCATTTTTATTTAAGAAAATACCATCGAAATCTGTTCGCCATGGTTAACTCGCCCATGTTGGCTCGCCCATGGTCAATCATCAGTGCGGGAATTAGTATTCGCCTGCCACTTTCTACATTTAAACAGGAAACTGGCTCGCCCAAGACTTTTGTCAACAAAGGGGTCGCCCGCCCCAACTAAACATTATAAAGGGTTTGCCCATCAGTGGCTCGCCCGAATTTCTATTAAAATCGAAGTTACTCGCCCCAAAACAAACACAAAAGGGCTCGCCCGCCTTTGACCAATTCATCCAGAAAACAGCATAGGGGTTGGCTTTTAGCTCGCCCGGATCAAAATAATTATCAAATAACTTCCTCAAACAATGCATGTCAGAAAACAAAACATTTAACTTAATGTTTTCATAAAATTTACTCCACAGGACATGCATCACTTCACACACATCTCCCTTACCTGATTCAACGAAGCCTTGCTTCCTTCTCGCCTTCCACATCGCATTCACCGAGTTCATAATTCCCGGCTGCAAATAATTTATAAATTCTATTAATATTTTCATTTCATATCACTTGGCGAGATTGAAATAAATCAAATGACTACTCGCCAAATAGAGCTCCAACTAGCACGCCCAGACGAGCTCGCCATTCACCAAATGGCTTCCACGTGGGAGCTCGCCCGCCATTACTCACCGTAGGTTTGTGAGCTCGCCCAACATTCAACTCACGAGGCCTACACTGGCTTAATTGTGGGAGTTCGCCCACAATCCTATTCGCCCAATGCCTTATGCATTTGAGCTCGCCCATTAATTCACTTCACTAGAGTTGGGCGTTCTCGCCCTTAGAACACAGACTTTACATTAGCGAGTTCCTTATCTTCTACTCGCCTCATTGGCGATTACTTACTTTTCAACATGGGCGATCACTATAATCGCCATTTTCGTCACTTATTCCATTATTTTCCTTGTTTTCCTATCCTCCAAAGATCTAACTAAAAACAAGACTATATCTATGTTTATTACTTCATAAAACATAGAAATCTAAGCATCAAGGAAACCTCAGAAATATGAAACTCACCTCAACTAACTTCACTTCCAGAACAGACTGCTTTCTGTCTCATGTTGGCCTTTCTTTTGCTTATTCCTTCAGCTCATCAACTATGAAGGAAAGGCTTTATAAGCAGGTTCATGTGTTTTGGCCAACTGAAGAGTGAAGCTCAGTAAATCAAGCATGACAGAAACGAAAGGAATAACATAAGCTCGCAGTTGCATAGTTTTCGGGAGGAAGATGAAGTTTGCTAAGCCGGTCTTCCTCTATTGTTTCTCCTTATATAGTCATGCTAAACCAATCCAAAGCTACCGCCTGTCCTTTATCCTGTTTCTTTCATCATTTTCACGTCTTTCATGCATTTAACGCATGAAGAAAAACTGCAGCACAAGTGGCGTGAAAGTTTCCCTTCCACACTCCTTTTTCTGCTTCTATTGACTTTGTTTTACTTCTCAACCAATAAGGTTAATTCCTTACTGACTTTAACATCTTCTCCATTAATTGTCTCCAACCGTATCACTTACAAAGTCAATCTTGGCTGCCAGGTTGAATCTGTTTTCATTTTGCCCATGCTTATTCAGTTCGCCTTGAGACCTCAGTTCGCTAACACAATTTCAGTTCGCCAACCATTCAGCTTGCCAGCTTTATCTTGGTAATTACAAGAAATTTCTTTTTCTTGGCAATCACATTGAGACTTAGCGAGTGGCAGTTGTCTTTCTCGCCAACTAAGCTATTCTTTGCCCCTCTGTATGGCGATCACAAGTTTCTCGCCCTATTGGGACCATCACCAGTTATGGCTCAACTCGCCAACCTTGTTCTGATTCACCTCAAACGTGGAACACACATATTCGCCCACACCCTCGTCCAACTCGCCATTCCCATTGGCGATCACATCATTACTTTGCTCGCCCATTGGCGAGCCGTTTTTCACAGTACTCGCCCGTTGAGTATTTCACAGAAATTGCCCCCTTTTCTTTTCAAGTTAAGGAGCATTTCACTTAAGTGAAATCAATATTCATTATTTATTTAATTTTCATTATTAATTTATGCAATTAGACTCTACAATAGTATAGAATCAGGTCTTACACCAAGATCTGCACCTGCTGACTTCAGACCTTCAACAATCCTAATTCTCACATAGATCCAGAAATTCATTGGAGCACCACTGGATCAAACTGAGAATTACTCAACCTGCAACTGACACCTTGCTACAGCAATCTTCTCTTGTGTATTCCAGATCTCACGAACACAATCTGCAACAACAAATCCCCTGAATCGAATCATTATCTCTGCATCACGTTTTATGATAATTCTTGAACCATAGCTCTGATACCAGTTGTTGGGCCTCAAACGACAAATACGCGTAAGCAATGTCACAATAACAATACCCACAACAATCAACAGCAATATCTCAAGCTAATAATAATAATAAATCAAGCTACCAAGCCACAAATAATACACAGGCAATAAAACGTAAATAAAATGACACCAAAGATTAACGTGAAAAACTCTCCAGTGTAGAGAGAAAAAACCACGGGGCAAACTGAATAAAAATCCACTATATGAGAAATAAGCAAATTACAAAGTTTTAATACCCTAGGCTTTTTGCCCAAAGCTCAGGGTTCCAACAATTGGCCTAAAAACAATAAAGTTTACCTCTTTGGATTCACCAAGATAATCTACCCAAAGAATACCCAATTGTTGTACAAGCTTATCTCTCCCCTTGCTCTCTCTATGGAACAAGAAAAATATCACAAAGCCTAAAGCTTACTTTTCTCCTTTGTGTCGTCTCTCACCAAAATAGATTTCTCACTCTGTCTTTACAAATTGTTTATGCAACACTTTATATAGAGAAAAAACAAATCCCTAACTGACTCCAAGTAGAACTCTAATAATTAATGTGGGCTGGACCCCACACATCTAACAATCTCCCCCTCCAGCCCCATTAAGAGGAGATCCATCACCACGACCTGTCATTTAGAGTTCACCTTGGCCAAAGTGTTCATCCAGGCCAAGTCACTACACAACTCAAGTTTCTCTCTGGGAAGTGTCTTTGTTAACATATCAGCTGTATTCTTATCTGTGTGAATCTTCTTCAACTGCATCTGTTGCTCGTCAATCACTGAGTGCAACCAATGGTACCGAACATCAATGTGCTTCGTTCTAGCATGGTACATGGTGTTCCTACTCAAATCCAAAGCACTCTGGCTGTCACAAAATACCACATACTCTTTCTAACTTAACCCCAATTCAAGAAGAAATCTCTTCATCCAAAGCATTTCTATGCCTACTTCGGTTGCTGCAATATACTCAGCCTCTGTAGTAGACAAGGCAACACACTTTTGTAGTTTGCACTGCCAAGATACAGCTCCCCCTGCAAAAGTAAATATGTACCCTGAAGTAGATTTCCTACCATCAAGATCACCTGCCATGTCTGCATCAGTAAACTCTTCAAGAACTGGTTCTGTAGTCCCAAAACTCAAACACATCTTAGAAGTACCTCTCAAATATCTGAAGATCCACTTCACCGCTTCCCAATAAGCCTTTCCTGCATTGGAAAGAAATCTGCTCACTACACCAACTGCATGAGCAATATCAAGTCGTGTGCAAACCATAAGATACATCAAAGAACCAACTGCAGAAGAGTAAGGAACAGTGGACATAGCATCCTTTTCTTCCTTAGTCATCGGACAAGACTTCTTACTCAAGTGAAAATGATTAGCAAGAGGCATGCTAATTGACTTAGCATTCTGCATGTTGAATCTTGCTAGCATCTGTTCAACATACTTTTCCTATGACAACCACAGCTTTCCAGCTTTCCTATCACGAATGATATCCATACCCAAAATCTGCTTTGCTGGACCTAAATCCTTCATGTCAAAGAACTTAGATAATGCCTCCTTCAACCTGCGAATCATACGAGCATCTTATCCTATAATCAGCATATCATCAACATATAATAAGAGAATAATGAAGTCACCATCTAGGAATTTTCTCACATACACACAAAGATCTGTTACCGTTCTTTTATAGTTTTGGCTTACCATAAAAGAATCAAACTTCTTGTACCATTGCCTAGGAGCTTGCTTCAAGCCATACAAGCTCTTCTTCAATTTGCAAACCATGTGCTCCTTCCCTTTCACTTCAAAACCCTCGGGCTAATCCATATAAATCTCCTCTTGCAAATCACCATGCAAGAATGCAATCTTCACATCAAGTTGCTCAAGTTCAAGATTCAAACTAGCTACTAATCCCAATACCACTCGAATGGAACTCATCTTCACAACAGGAGAAAAAATCTCATCAAAATCAATGCCTAGTTTTTGACCAAAGCCTTTTACCACCAATCGAGCTTTATATCTCACTAGCTTGTCACCATCCTTTTTCAGCTTGAACACCCATTTGTTCTTCAATGATCTTCTCCCTTTCGGAAGCTCAACAAGGTCATAAGTGATATTTTTCTGTAATGAATCCATTTCCTCTTTCATTTCCTTTAACCAATACTCCCTATCTGGAGTATCATGCACATCTTGAAAACTCTCTGGCTCCCCGTCACTTGTGACCAAAATATATTCTGAACTGGGATACCTGGTAGATGGTCGATGCTCCCTAGTAGATCTTCTTACTTGAGGCTCTACACTTCTCTGTATTGGGGCTGGCTCCCCTTGCTCAACACTCCCTGGTTGAGAGGGTTGCACCCTCTGCTCAAAACCCACTGCATCTGGCTATGTAATGTCATTATCAACATCTATCCCATCACCAACTATGGCTGGCTCATCTGTATCCCCAAGTTTTGTTAGGATTTTTCAAGCAGAATCGTATTCCACAAACGAATGAGACCAACGCGAAATTAAATCAAACACACAAGAGACATGATTTAACGTGGTTCGACCCAAGTGCCTACATCCATGGATAAGAGAGAAAAATCTACTATAAAACATAGAGATTACAAAGAGTACAAAACACCTTAAAACAAACACTAAGCCCAAACTGCGAAACAAACCTAGTTCCTGCTCCGTAGTGTTTAACCCATGGAATTCCCATGCAATACAGTGTTTTCTCCAACTCTTTCCCAAATCCCTACAAACCCATCTCTCACACAGAGATTACATAGTGATTACATCTCTCTCTCAATCCCCTTCTAAAGGTTAAGACCCACTCTATATTTATAGAGCCAAATTACTTGATCATTAAGAATTCCTATTCACTAAGGAATCTAATCTATTAAAAATATTTCTCTAAATAAACTTAACCATCAAGTAATTCTCTAACCAATAGAATTTTATTAGAATCCAAATTGATTCCCAATAGAATTTGAGTCAACATCTAACACTTGTATCATCTTTGTTCTTCATCCAAGAAATAAAAATAGTGGAGGAATAGCTATAAGCTACATGAAAGTTCGAGATATATAGTTTTTATTAATATTTTATTTTCTAACAGAATCAAGCTAAGCTGAGATCGGTGGTTGCGGTTGTAACGACCAAAATTAGAAAATTTCGAACTAAATTTTTCCTTTTTGATAGTATCTTTTTCTTTCAATTAATCGATA
The DNA here is from genome assembly GCA_032173925.1 of Heritiera fomes. NCBI lineage: Eukaryota > Viridiplantae > Streptophyta > Magnoliopsida > Malvales > Malvaceae > Heritiera > Heritiera fomes. Next base: position 8,245,615 of record JAPDPM010000021.1, on the reverse strand, counting down.
ACACTAGGTTTGCATTCGGTATCGATGTAAGTACAATTCATCTTTTCATTTCACCTAATTCAATATACAATTAATTCAATTAATAATAATAAATTAAATACAGACTATATATAATAACTACGATTTCGTTCACAATAAACTTCCCATAAGTTACATCCCACTAATTTCGATACGTATTTATGCTCTATTTTATAAATACAACTGCTGTGCAAATATATATCTGAATATAAATAAACATTTAATAAATACCTGATCACTTGGTACTTCTAACTTTTAACGATTTCTTCGATTAACCAAAAGCAACGGACTTCTTGTATACCGATATGCTATTTGGGATGGTGAGAAGGAGGGTGACCTTTGGGAAAGCTATTAAGAAACATATATAAAAGCACATATAAAATGCAGTTAAATAAAAATCACTTATTTTACTGATTAAAAAAAAGGCATATTAAATACAAATATTAAAATGCATAAAAATATTTATTTCTTAGCAGTTCACTAAGGGATTGTATCGGAAGGATACTATAGTTGGCTAGATAACCGGGTAGAGTAGGGAAGGTACTTTAGAGTACCTGTCGTATTTCGGTCCCTAGATGCGACTATAGGGAGTAAATTCAATTGACGATAAAATGATTAATCGATATAAAACATTGAACACTTTATGCAATGCAATTTCAATTCATTAATCAATATAAAACATTTAATAATTCATGTGAGGCTATTTCAAATCAATAATCAATATAAAACATTTTATAATTTATGCAATGCAATCTCAAGTCATTAATCACTGTATATGTCATTTATGTAGGCGATACTATAAGACCATTTCAGTATGCAACTTCGATAAACAATATGGTAACAATTTCGAAATCATGAGATCATGCAATAATTTAAGAAACTTCGATCAGTACAATAATGCGAGTCATTTAAAATCCTTAAAATAGGATAAATGCACTTGCATCAGAAAAACATGTACTATAAAACTTGTATCACTTTCTTTGTCACTTTTCAATCAAATCATGCACTAGTCTCGTAAATCAAATCATTCATTAAATCAATTATCAGTCAAGTTTCACTTATCGATAGAAAATAATCTCCCAGAGATTCATGCACGCACTATATCCCATAAGGGACTTGTATAGGAAGGCCAGGGATCCGGAACTTCTTAGCCAATCCTATGAAACACTATAACGAATGGCCATCGTCGATCACTCACAGTTCGCACTGGTCAGGTGCACACTGTGTAAACCTGTGGGGTTCGACCGTAACTCCCACAGTCATATCATGTAAAGGAGAAGGTCTGGGACTTCTCCCAGCCTAATCATCACTGTCTCATATGCACGATCATCAGGAAGACATCAATTTCATAAAATCACTTCATATACTCGTAAATCATTTCATATAAATCACTTCATGTAATTCCTTTCATGAAATTCAGTTTATGTAAATCATTTTGTATAGTTCAATTCATGTAAAGCACTTCACGAACCTCAATTCATGTAAAATACTTCATATAATTCAAATCATGTAAATCGTTTCATGTAATTTAATTCATGTAAACCATTTCTGGTAATTCAATTCGTATAAATAATGTCATGCGATTCAATTCATGTAAGTCATTTCTTGTAAATCAATTCATGTACATCACTCGTGTAATGCAATTCATGTAAGTCATTGCATGCAATTTAATTTGTGTAATTTATATCACGTACTCATTTCATGTAATTCATTTAATATAATTCAATGCATATAAGTCATTTCATTTAAATCAGCTCATATAAAACATTTCATATAATGAAATATTTAAACTTGTAGGAATTAAAGATAATTCCTATTTCTTGTATTCGGGAAATTGGGTAAGAAACAATTTAAAACGAAATTTTTGAGAACTTTTAATTGTAAGTAAAATATATCTTATGCGACTCCTATACATGTTTCTTACCTCTATTCCGCGCGATACAAAAATCCGATAACTCTATTTGCGTCTCTTTATTTCTCGTACCTCATACTGCACAATAAACCTAAATTATATTCAAAATCCCATATTACAAATTCTAATTCTAATAAATATTTCATCATTTGCTATTTTCTATTTATCATTCTAGATAATTAGCTTATTTTATTTGCTTGTAAATACAAAATATAATTTTAATTTAAATTCCATTCCTTTTGCTAATCCTCATATCACAAATAATTCCACCTTCTAACTCTAATAATTTATCCCATAATTATTCTTTACTTATCCTCATATTAAATTTACTTCTTTTTTTTTTTCAAAGTTGCATTAACACCACCACTCTTTAATTTTGGTTAAGCATCCAATTTACCCAACACTATTCCTTTGCTAATTCTTAAATTAATAATTAGTCTTTAATTTATTTCATATTAATTCTATTTAAACTATCCTAACATCCTACTTTTCTTTCATTGCCGCCAGCCCACATGGATTCTTTTCTGTTTTTCTTTTACAATTGGCAGCAACAGTTTCACATTTTCATTTCCTTATTCAAGCCGTATACTCCCTATGGCCATATCTATCTTGTATTTCATTAGTTTTCTTTTCAATCTACTTGTAACTACCTTCAATTCATAAAAATTCATCATAATATTCAACCAAATCTTGGCCATAACAGTACCACTTCATCGCGCCATTCTGCTGCACGCCATTTTGCTGCACTTTGTTGTTTTACAATTCCTCATCCAATCCAAGTTTAATCAAGCTTAATATCATCAAATCCAAGTTCCACTCATCATATACCATTAAATCCTACCCAAAAGGTATTAACATCACAACAATTTTTCCCATTTTTACATCATGGCCGAACCCCTTTTTCCTCTACACTTTATTTTTCTTCAATCTAAGGTTCCAATCATGTTCCTCATACATGAACAAATCAAGAACTATAATTAAAATTTGAAGAACCATCACTATAGCACTCACCTGTTTCCAGCCGAACCAAAGCAGCTGCAACCCATGCTGTTTTCTTTCTCATTAGCTCCTCAAATTTTCAGGTTTATGGTGACCTAAAGGTGGGTAAAAGGTTTAACAGAAAAGATTGGATGATTGGATGAAGAACAAGTGAGGTTATGCAAGAGAAAATGTGGAGAATTCATGGTGAAACCAGAAAAATCGTGCAGCAGAGAAGAAGCAGAGAAAGTCGGTGAAAGATCTAGAGAAATGGCTTGAGTTTAAGCTTCATTTAGTCTTATTTTATTTATACTCTATCCAATAATAATTTGCCACATACATTGCTGATAAATTTTTTCTTTTCCATCTTTTTTTCTGTTCTTTTCTATTTTATTTGCTGAGCAGTGCAGCAAGCTTTCCACGTGAAGCTTGCTGCATTTTTTTTTTCAGGTTATAATTTATATTTTTATTTTATATATTTTATTAATTTCAATAATTAAGTTACTTTATTTCTTATTAAGCATTTAAAACATAATTACCATTTGATTATTTTCTTTTCCAAATTATATTCCAATTTCTATACTATGATCTTAGTAATTTCTTTTTAATTTCCTATATTCTATTTTATTAATTCTTATAATTAATTTATTTTATTTCTTATTACAAATTACTAAAATGTAATTAAAATAAATTGTATTCTTGTTCAACTTAATTTACGAGTTATTTTTACTCACGTAATATACTTAAGATGCACTTATTTTGTACTTAAAATTACAATAATTTCATCATCTAATTTTATCATTCTAGGGTTTTACTTCGATCTGGACAGAAAAAATCCTGATGGGATTCTCATCGAGTATTTCTCTGAATCTCATCGAACATACCCTTTTATTTAAATATTTTAACAATCGATATTTATTTATCTATTTTTTTTCTATACTCTATAACTTATATCAAATATTAGAATATTGGGGTTCTCACAGCGGTGGTGGCGGCGGAGGCGGCGAGAACGGCCGTGGAGGAGATGGAGGTGGACTCTTGCGCCTGTAGGGCGGTTTTGGTTGGTAGCGTTGGTTAGGAATGGGCGGAGGAGGTGACTGTAGTCTACGAAATTGCCTTCTGGACACGGCCTCGAACTTATATGGGAAATCGAAGGAAGGATTATATGCGTAAGAAGACGAAGGAACCGAGACAGCCACAGCGGCGTCGATTAGGTGACTGCTATGTGAAAGAAGGACGCCAAGGATTGACATGAAAATTAGTAGGCGAAAACCGGCATCCATATTTCTTCACGACTAGACAATATGGTGCTCAGGCAATAACTTTAGCCTGTGATCCTTGTGTGTGAACGGCACATAATATAGGATCGGTGCCATTGCTGGCCCATTGGTTAGGTGAGGCAGCGACGTTTAAGTCAAAGCTTGTGGAGCCGAAGTCTGAGAGGAAGTTTCCAACTTTCTTTCTTTATTGAGTACGTTTAAGTCAACGCGTTTACTTCCCATGGCCGCCCGAACCATCAACTCGGTGTTCTACAGCAAAAAGATTGGGAGCAGGAAAAATTATCAATCTTCAAGTTCAGGGCAAGTGATAAGAATATCAATCCTTAATTACACAGTGTCAATCATCCCATAATATCCTGCACCACTACAGGCATTGACCCTTAATTCTAGGATCTACATAATTGTATTCCATAAACATCAAGCGTTGTACTTGTATATATGTTCTGTAAATTATTACAAAGAAAGATAGATTAGCTACTGCCATTTATCTAGCCTTAACATGGTATCAAGAGCATTTTTTTCTCTAACGAGATCGATCCTCTTCCATTTGCCCCCTTGTACTTCCCTTCCACCCCCTTCTGCTTACTCTCTTCCCTCTTCTTTTTTTTCCCTACTATACACCATGTCTACAGAATCTTCCATCACCAAAACAACTGAACCTACTGATTTCATTGGAGAAATAATTCCCATCAACGCTGCCACTCATCTTCCCATTAAACTCACATCGACAAATTTTTCAGTTTGGAAAACTCAATTTGAAACCTTAATGCTAGGCTATGACTTAGATGGCTATCTCGATGGCTCATTTCACTGACCTCTCAAATTACTCATAGATGGAAACAAAACAACTCTGAATCCCTCCCATCAACTGTGGCATCGACACTATCATCCCAAAAATTTCAACAACCACCAACCTAGATCATTATCTCATGGTAATAATAATCCTCACTGGCGCACCTCTACCAACAACAACCACAGCTCGTGTGCCAACTTTGCCATAGACATGGCCATACAGCAAAAACATGCAGATCCAAGTCTCCAACCTTAACACCATAACAGCAAGTCATTAATCACATTTTCAAACTCATTAGATTTTTAGCTACAAATTTTTTGAATTTACAAGTAATTTAACAATAAAAAACAGTGAGAATTCGTATTTGATTGCTTTACACACAGTATTGAATCTTAATCATTTGCTCAATTCCTTTGGCAAGATATGGATTTTTGAGTTCAAAATATTTTCACCTTTTCTGAGTAGAGGCCATGGATGATTACTAAATTCAGGAGGCAAGAATTTTGAATCCATGATCGGGCTTGTAAAGCTGCTGGCTCGGAAGGAAATTAAGCTGAGCATAGGAAGTACTTGGGAGTTGGGATTCAGGAGACTCTTGCTCTTTAGCCTATAAGGCTATGACTCGAGATGTAAATTAGTCAAGTTAATCGTGAGGTACTTGAGCTCAATTGAATGATTATTCGAATTCAATTCATTTATTTTTGAGTTGAGCTCAAGCTTAAGTTATTCAAGTAACGAGTGAAGCTGAGTTTGAGTTTCTTAATACTCAGCTCAAATGGCTAGAAAGCTTAATTGAACTTTTTTAATATATATTTTTAATACTTTATTATTAATTTACTTTTTTACCTCTATAATATATAATTGAAAAATGACAAATTAAACTTAACAAATGAAGTTCGAGCCTATTGAGCCGAGCTTGAACAGCTCGAATATCCTATCGAATTGAGCTTGAGTTTCAAAAGTTAAGTTTGATCGAATTCGAACAGAGCTTCAAGTCTTGGATTTTTGAATCGAGCCAAGTTTGAACCTAATACTAAATCATCTCAACCCCACTAAATTACGCCCCTAACCATGACGCATAAAAAAATACATTAAGGTCATGAATAGACATTATACTTTGGAGAAATTTTAAATGCATCCAAACATTCTCTCTTTAAATCTTATTTGCTTTACATTGAATAGTAATAGCACTCAAGAAAAATATATTGAGCAAATATTTAGATGCATTTAAATTTTTTTTATTTTGTCCCGAATCTTTTAAAGTAATTTGAGTTTAATTATTAGACTAATTTTTAATTGAATTTAATATCTTTTCATTTTAATTCAGTTCCGAATTAATGTTGATTTAATGCTTGACTGAGATTTAGCAATTCATTGATTAGAATTTGGAAATTTGTTATTTGAGTTCGAAATATATTTTTTTAATTGAATCTTGAGATTTTCTAATTATATCTCGAAATTTTTAGTTAAACCTCAAGATTTAACAATTACACAAAATTATTCATCAGGGAGAGGAAAAAAATTATATAAAAAAAATGAAAAAGAAATACGTGGAATTCATGAATTATAAGGTGGTGGCGAAGGAGGTGACGGTGGCGGAAGCAGCAGCACAAGTACTCTTGGAGGCGGTGATTTCAGCCTCCAAGAATTGATACAAAATAAAATTGAAAGTGAGTGACGAAATCTGAATCTAAAATCACAGAATTGATACAAATTAAAAGCAGAGCAGAAATAGAAAACTGAAAAAAGCAATATCAGGAATAGTAACAAGCCAGGCAATCAAATCGTCGGCTCTAGCGGCACCCAGTTTCGCCAAAGGGTTCGCAAAGAAATTTGCTTCTCCAAAGACATTTGAGTGTAAGAGATTAACTCCTTGAAGTAAAGACTTATCGTTGTTTGAGTAGAATTGTGTAGCCGAGGTCTTCCATCATCTCTGTTCTTCATCCGAGAAATTATAACAAGGGAATAGCTATTAGCTATAAGCTACATGGAAGTTCGAGATATAATAGTTTTTATTACCATTTTATTACTAACAGAAGCAAGCTAAGCTGACATCCGTGGTGGCGGTGGTGATCGCGGGTTGTGTGGCATTGGTTTTGGTTTGTGCATAGGCGGTTTTATGGTGTGATACACGCGGTTAGGAGTGGGCGGAGGAGGTGGTTGTAATCTGGGAGATTTCAGCCTTCTGGACACGGCCTCGATCTTATATGGAAAATCGAAGGAAGGATTATATGCTTCAGCAGACGAAGGACCCGAAACAGCTACAGCGGCGTCGATTAGGTGACTGCTACGTGAAAGAAGGAAGACGAAGAGCGACATGAAAATTAGTAGGCAAGAACGGGCATCCATAATTTCCTGCCGACTAGAGAATATGGCTCAGGCAACTTTAGTCTGTGCTCCTTGCATGTGAACCGCACATAATATAGGAACGGTGCCACTGCTGGCCCATTCGTTAGGTTATGCAGCGACTTTGAATTCATGCTTGTGGATCCGGATTCAGTCTCTGAGGAAGGTTCCAGCTTCTTTCTTCATTGAGTAACAATTGTTTTGCATACTACCGAAAGCAATTGTATGCGTTTACTTCCCATGGCCCCGAAACCGTCAATTCGGTGATTTGAAGTAAGTTTAGGAGTGGAGGAGACTAACAAGTCGCTCAATCTGTTAGTGCGATTTACAAAACTATTGGATTTTTACTTGTCAATTTTTTAGACTTACAAATCATCTATCAACCATTAATGACGAGAATGATTGTGAAAAATGTATATTGGGTTTAAGATAATGGGTAGACATTTTATTTTGTTTGGAATCTTCTAAAATAATTTGAGTTGAATTATTAGACTAATTTTTTATTGAATTTAATTCGGTTCATAATTATATTTGATTATGAATTTAATTCGATTTTGAGATTTAGGAATTCATTGACTAGAACTCGAATTTTGTTATTTGAGTTTGAATTTTTTTTTTAATTGAATCTTGAGATTTTCTACTTAATTAGATCTCCAAATTTTTAATTGAATCTCAATATTTGTTTTTTGTCCTCAAGATCTAGATTTTTGAATTGTTAATTAAGTCTTTAGGATGCTAATTGGGTTCCGAGATTTCTTAATTAAACCTTTGCATAGGTCGGGCCCAGATTAAATAAAGTATTAAAGAGTTAAATGAGAACCCAAGCCTGATCATTAATTCTTTGCCCAAACCTATTTTTACATATAATGAATAAGTTTAAGTTGTCCAAACCGGTTCAAATATTATTAATTTTTTCAAAAAAATAATAAAATATAAAAAAATATTAAAGGATATAATAATTAATGAGTATAACATAATAAGTTCAAATAAATTTTTATAAAAAATTTACAAGAAACAAAAAAAGTTTAAATTAAAGTCCAAAAAATTTATAAACTCAAATTAATTTGCACAAAAAAATCAAAAGTAATTAAAAAATACTTTAGTATAAAAAATAGTTAAAAATTTACAGCTAAAATTCTGAGTTGAGCTTGAACTTGAAATGATGTACACAAGCTTGTTCCATTTTTAGCAGACCTCGATTTTCAAGTTCAAACCTATTTAATTGATTTAATATTTTTATCCAAATCTATCCAAAAAAATAGACAGACCTTTGAGTTTGGGCATGTAGCCCGACTCTTGAACAAATCTAGTGTTAATGACTTGACAATATATATAAGCTAGACAATTTGGTAACCAAATATGAAATGGCAAGGCAATTCATGCAATTATTCTATGAGAATTACCCATTAAATACGCACAGCCATCGTCATGACTGTTGATTATTCTAAAGACAGCCAGATCATACGTCAAGAATTTATTTTAAGTTTCATTCTTTTCCTTATTAGAATCCACTGAGAATGATCTAAGATGGTGTTTGGTGCCTTCCCAAGAAAAAAGGTCCATCGAAATCTCATTCTTTAAATGTACTTCAGCAAAGGGACAAGGCGAGCCTTATATAGTTGACCAGACTTGGTGGTTTTGCCGCCAATAAAGTCAGTCAGATTACATATCTACATTCAGTGGTGTAATCGGAGGAATTTTCTAACCTAATTTCTTCTTCGATTAGATCAAATCGGGTCATAAAAATGATGTAACTACTTTGCAAACTGAATTGTGTGGGAAAGAACAGCTAATTACTAATTAACAGAAAGAAATCCTTTATTAAAGTTTCTGTACTCCTTGCATAATCTTTTATTACCACACTAATTAAACAGGCATGATATTTAAAAATCAAGTTTACAGATTCAATCAAATTGACAAGTGAATATATTAAGTTATTAACATGATTCCTAATCTTCAAATTAAGTTATTTGATGATGGAAGAGATGCTAGAGGAGGAGGAATCAAGTGAGCAAAACTACGATTGAGCTTGGGTGCAAATTGTGAAATCCCTAATTTTCTATTTTTCATACACCTACTTAACCGATAAAGTTAGAATATCAAGTTTAATCGTTACAATTTATTCGTATGAATTTCGTAGGTGTCGGGGAGATGACTAAGTGGACCCCACAGCATAAGTTATAATCTGAATGAGTTCGAAAGCGCCAAAATATGAAAGTCAGACTTGAAATACTTAAAAAGGTAAGAAGACTATTCCTTGAAACGGTCTTGGAATAGAATTAGAATTTATGAAATTGTAAAGGAGTATTTAAGTCATTTTATATGAGACTTTGGTCAAACCTTATATTGAGTCAATAATTGACTTAATTTGACTTAAATAAATATAATTTGTTGAAAATAATAAATAAAATCTGGAAATTGGAAATTAGTAAGATATCATAGTGGCAAAGTTGAAATTTGGTGGAAATTAAAGGGGGAATTGATATCTTATTAGAATGGGCAGATTTTTAAGAGTAAAATAATATAAAAAGACAAGGCATGCTTGACCGAAAATGCTATCTTCTCCAGCAGCTTGCTCTGTTTCGTTTTACCCATTTTCTTCTAAGTTTTCTTTTGCTATTTCTTGTAAAACCACCTTCCATCTTTACTAAATCAAAAGACACCTTTAACAAGAATTGTTCTACACTTCAAGGACTGTTGATAGCTGGTCTTATTGAGGGTTGAAACCGAAAATAAAAGGGGGAATCTACTGCTGCAATTTCGGTTTTCATTGGGTAAGAAAATGAGATGTTGTTTTCTCTTAGTTTTATCTTGCTCTTGGTGTTATTCTAAGCATGAATGATATATTTATGGCTTTAATTTTTACATGAAACTAAGTGTGAAGTAAAAAGGGTTTTTGCCAAAAAAGGGGGTTTAGAGGAATCCAACGTGAAAGTGTTCATGAATGATGAGGAAGTGGATATTGTGAGTAGATATGCTTGGCCATAGTTTGAATTGAAGCTTGAATGCAAAACCATGAATTTGGCTCTTTGGGTAGGTTCGGTCAAGCTAGGAATGGAGGGAATATGGTGGAATTTTGATGTAAAGAAATTATGGAAGTAATGTTTGATAGAAATTAATTAAAGACATGGAATGAAAGTTGGGAAATAATTAGTGAATGCATGAGGGAGGTCACGGCAGTGTTAAAAGGGAGTAGGAATTTTATTGCTTGGTGTAATTAATGGTTATAGGAATTAAGGAAATATTTCATGGAGCCTATAGATAAAGTTTAAAATAAATTAATGGTAAAGTATGAAAGGAAAACATGAATATGCTCACGGTTGGGATGAAGGGGAACTTGGAATTCCCTTGATTTTATATGATTAATGGTTATAAGAATATTTAAAATAATGCATGAAGCCTATAAAGGAAATTAGAATGGAAATATATATATACATTTATATTTATATATATGTTGGAGAATGAAGGGAAGCATTTAGCCAAGCTTCCATTGATATGCTTCATGCTATTTTTTTAAGGTTTATAGTTAAACATAAAGTATAATTTAAAGGAATTAATATTATTTTGCAGCTTTCAATCCAAAGGAATAAAGTTACAGCAGTGGTGCAATTAAATTCCATACGGCACAGTAAATAAGGTAAGGAATATATATGGAGGTTGTTAGGAAGATACTGTGCTTGCATGGGAAATTGGTGGATTGGAAAATTATATGTTGTGAATTTTATGCAAGGGGTTAGGATAGACTTAATTGTCATTCCATTATAATTATAGAAAAAAAAAATCCCTTCCTTAAATTACTACTTAAATATGTTTAAATGTTTAAATGCTTAAATTTGAAGTTTATGACAAGTGGAATATGTTCTAAAGATTATTTTAAATTATTTTAGAACATATATTTGATTTTATTGATCTTCTTTTATAAAGAATATTTACTTCTATTATTATGGATGAGTGAGGTGATGAATGACCCGTAAGGTACTTCGGGCCCTCACAAGTAAAAGTTATTGATTTTACCGATATTTAAAGTTAAGTGAATTTTGAGATTTGTTGCTCCGTGATGACCATGCATTTACCGTTACCGAATTACATATTTTTGACTGTGAGACATTTGGGCAAGTCCGCAGTCCCACAGATGTCATATGCCCAATGTACACTGTGGATTATTAAGCAATGGCCATTGTTACCGATAGGAACAGCTTAGGGATGGATTCCTGGCCCAACTTGGGTACGCTTAATTCCTATACCGATTACCGAACTGTTTATGCATGAGTCTCTTGGGTGTTGACTGTCTCTACTGTTATTGATTTATTTATTGAAATGAATTATTGATTTATCGACTTACCGTTACTGATTTACTGATTGAATAAATTATTTCTGTTGAATTACCGAAATTAAATATATTATATGATTTTTAAATTTCATATAGTAGCATAGTATTACACTTCTATATATATCTCCTTACTGAGCGTAAACTCACCCCTTAACTCTCATCCCAGAATATTTGCAGTGACCTTCCGCTCATTCTAGAGGAGCACGATTTTTGGATCCTACAGTATTTCCTTTGAGACTGGTTGTTTATCCAGTGAAGGTATATTGTATATTCTATATATCTCAGACTTGTCTAGTACAGTACTTATTATGTTGTAAAGACTAAGGGGATGTAAATTAAGAAGAAAAAAAAATTTTGTACATGTGTCTAGAGACCTGCACTTTTATATAAGGATATATCGAATGTCCAAATTTTCATGGACTTAATCATATGAAATTATTTGGTATTTGAATTGCATTGAAATCATGTGAAAATTGTGGTTTTCAGCTGGTATATAAATTGTGTTTAAAGTGCAGGAGGTTAGGATATTTACAGCAGTTATGCTGCCGAAATTTTGTTAGAAACTTACTAAAATATCATAAAATATTCTATGAACATAATCGAGTGAAATGAAATCAGAAATAGATATCGACAAACAGCCTAACCAATTCGAAGATAGGAACAATGAATTAAATATTTTTACTGAAAATCGGATGTTACACAAATGGAACACAATAATGTACCAATGACCCTCTTAGACACTAGATTATTAAATATCCGATTCTTACCTAATCGGATTGGTTAATATAAAATACTTGTTTATAAGGTATGCATTGTCGTTTTTAAATGAACAACTCTTTGATCTAACTCAATTTTGGTTATTTTTTACATTTTCATTTTATTATTTTTCTTTTTTTTTCTTTTTTCTTAATCATAGAAGAAAAGAAAAACATGATTTGCAAAGTCTACCCCTTCTATATAGGGTATTACCACCTCTAAATAATAAATGTCATATTTTTTTTAAGACATATTGTTGGTGTTAATTAGTTTATATCTTATTTTTCTCCTTTCTTATCCTGAGCTCTCCAATTGCTAATTGTTTGAATACCCACTAGTCAAACTGCCAACCCGTAATTGGTTGGACTCCGAAGAATAACCACGACTTTACTTTCTCTTCTATTTTGGGTTTTCAATGCTTAAATTGCACATTGAAGAAGTTGGTTAGTTACAGAAGTACTGGAAATGAATCTCGGACGGATAAGGTATTTGCTTCCTTGACCAACAGGAGTCAGCCAATCATGCACAGTTCTGCTGATAACGTTTATTATTAAGTCCAAACTCCAAATAACAGATATTAGTAGGAAAAGATGGAAAAACAAAAACAAGGATCTAACAATTATACAAAATTATCCATCAGGGACAGAAAAAAATAAAAATAAGGGAAATGCATGGAGTTCATGAATTATAAGGCGCTATTGGCGGCGCAGGTGATGGTGGTGGAAGCAGCAGCATAAGTGCAGTCGGCGGCGGTGATGGAGGAGCAGACATATGAGTCTTTTTGTTCGGCTCTGGGGCAGGATTTTTAACTGGGACTGGTTTCCCAAGTTTTCTTCCAATTTCTACCTTCATTTGGGCAGAGAGTTTGGTAACTTTGGCTGACTCAGCTTCCCCTGTATCCATTTCATGAATATCCAGAGCTTGAACCATTACGGGAAGCTTTCCAGTAGCATGACAAGTTTGCAACACCAAGCCATGGATGAGAATGAGAAACTGCAAGCAAGAAGAAGAAATATCCATGGAAGCCGGCTTCTTCAGAACTCCTTTTGCTTTAAATTTATTAGCTAACATTTCCTTATAAAAGCTTAGGTTTTTGTTGACTTACTAGCTGTTGTCATAAAGGCTAAGGAAAATGGAAAAAGCGTAGGAAACTGTACGGCAGCCAACCACGACAATCATGAAGACTAGCTCTTTAGATCATAGCCACGCATGAGAAGGCTATACTACGAAAACAAGACAGTTTATTCGATTTTTATACAAAACAGGGAATTTGCCCGTGTGTTTGGAAGGAAAAAGTGGTTCAACGTACGATCAAAGCAAACCTACTATAAAAAGTAATGATAAATCATATTACAAGATGTGTGCAAGGCTGGACAATTGCAAAAATGTTTTCTTAGTGTCGATTAATCGTCTCGATTGTTTGAAATTTGATATTACAATGTGTAAATTAGATTAGGCATAACGATCTTTTTTATTTTCGAAGTATATCAAAAAAATTATATTGATTCTCCTTCAATTTGAGTCACAATTATCTTTATTTTAAACCAATTTATTTATATATTTAAAGAAATAATCAAATTTACCACATCAAAAAATTTTCATATCACTTATCACATTACCAATAATTTATGTTACGATGATATGACGAATAACGTGACATTTTAAAGTGATAGATGATAGGATTTATTTAACGGTTCCATTGCTTTCCCATTAAAATATCACTAAACAGACCCAAGATAAAATACCGCTTTTTCTCTCTCATGAGAATTTCTCTCTCGCCATTTGAGAGTCTGGTCTCTAGTATAGAGTTTCTTCTCTTGTTCTAAGAGTTTTAATGGTTTTTCTTCGTTTTTGATTCATTGTTTTTCTCTTTTCTTGTTTTCTTTTCTTTGCTTGTGCTTAGTGTCAAAGGTTCATTCGGATAAGGGATCTATAGGTTTTGTTCCTTTAAGTTCTTTGGTAGATCTAGGGTTTCCTGGATATTCTTTCTTTTTACGATTGAAGAAAAGGTACGGCGAACATACTTGTGATCTGATCTGAAATCTCAACTAAGTTGTTTGATTGTGTGTGGATCATGGATGAAATGGAGATTATATTGGAGGCAGGGGATGAACAGAGTTTAGCTCTGGCGAGATTTATGGTAATTGGGAAAATAATCTCGGAAAAATTTCTAAATAAAAGAGGTGTATTAGCAATCCTAAGAGGGATTTGGTCCATTGATGTTGCTCCATGTATCAGTGAAGTTGGTAGGAATATGTATAGCATATCTTTCAAAACAGAGGAGATCTTGCTCAGAGCCATAGAGGAGGGGCCATGGATGATAATGGGATGCTGTCTAGTGCTTCAACGATGGAAAGGAGATATCGCTGTGGAAGAAATCCAGTTTACGGAAGTTATTTTTTGGATCCAAATTCATAATCTTCCTATTGATCTCATGACAGAGAGGAATGCAATGATTGTTGGAAGTAAAATAGGAAGATTAATCGGCGTTGATACAGATTGGCTATTAGATGGATTCAACAGGGGATTCATGAGGGTTAGAGTTGGTGTTAGTATACAAAAACCACTGCTTGATGGATTTTGGTGTCCAAGGAGCCATGGTGATCGGAGATGGATTAGTTTGAAATATGAGAAACTATCAGATTTCTGTTTTGCTTGTGGCAAATTAGGCCATCTGGTGAAAAGCTGTGGGGAAGAGATGAGAGTTGCGTCTGATGACAAGCCATATCCTCGTTACGGGGTACATATGAAAGCTATCCCTTTCAGATCTTCATCTAAATCTTTTGGTAGGATTAATCAAAGTACTGTTGATGTTGAAGATAGGAAGATGAAGGAGGAAGGGAGTGGAACTGATAGGAAGGAGGAGGAGGGTATGGTGGCGCGTGTCGAGCCAGCGCGTGTACAAGATGGGGAGACTCGTACAGATGAGAATTGGGAAAAGCTAGTTGATTTGGGCGGGAAATCAAATCAGACAGATAGTTTGAGCGGGAAATTAAGTCAGTCAGGTAGTTTGGGCGGGAACCTAGATAACTGTCTGGAGTATGGAAGGAAAGCTAAGGAGATAGATCCAACAGAAATGCCGGTTATTGTTGAAAGTAATAAGACTATTGTCACGGTGGAAAAAAATTATATTAGTGGAACAAGGGTAGACAAAGAAGACGATGTCGTGTTGGGCAAATATTTGGAGAAAAGAATTAACATCACTAAGATGGAACCAGGGAAGGAGGAAAGTAAAAATGCTAATAGAAGTGATTGTAGTTACAGCAAAAAAGAAGAGTTAGGAAGGTATAATATGGGGAAGGATAAGAGTGACTGCCAATATACTGTTGAACTACCGTCTGAGGGTGAAATTGTTAGGTATGTTCCTATCACAAAAGAGGACGTGGGTAGTAGGCTTGCTGTGGATTTTAAAAGATTAGTTATTAAAAGAGAAAGAAGTGATAATGTGGATGATGAAGAGATGGAGGGTCATACAAAGAAGAAGAGTAGATTAGAAGAGAAGGTTAAGGTGAAGAGTTTAATCATTGCGGATGGAACTGATTATTCTAATCCTCAAGTTGGGCAGAAGATGGAATGTAAAAAAATGGTTCGAAGGAGAGTGAAAAGTAGGAGAAAGACAATTAGGAAGAATTATACTGTGAATTTTTCTGAGGAGGGTTTAATTGAAGTAACAATTGATGATAATCCGAGTTTGGATAAACTATCCAATGGCAGTGGTGGCTGGCCTCTAACAGCCACAGAGGAGCCATGATCATGATTTCATGGAACTGTCAAGGAGCTGGATCAGACTTGACAGTTCATGCTCTTAAGGAGCTTAAGAAGAAATATGATCCAGACTACATGTTCTTGATGGAAACAAAAAATAGGAGGAGAAGAATGGAAAGTTTGAGAAGAATGGTGGGATTTGAACAAGCTGTTTATGTTGACCCAGAAGGGCTAAGTGGTGGTTTAGCACTATGGTGGAAAAATGATTCAAATCTGCAGATTATATGTGGAAATAAGAATTTTATAGAAACAGTAATCAATGTTCCTAACAAAGGAGGTGTGTTTAGAATTTTTTGGGTATATGGTCCTCCAATTTTTGAAGATAGAAAGGAAGTGTGGGAAATTTTGAAGGCTAAAATAAATAGATGTAATGGTTCGATAGCTTGTATTGGAGATTTTAATGATATTAGATGGGAAATAGAAAAAGGAGGAGGAAGGAGGAAAGAGAGAAGGAAAATGGATTGTTTTAATGAGTTTATAAACTGTTGTCTGCTTGATGAGGTAGTTGCTAAGGGTTTGAAATTTACTTGGTTTGGAATTAGAGAAGGGGAATTCATTAAAGAAAAGTTGGATAGATTTATGGCTAATCTAGAGTGGTTGGAGGAATTTCAGAATCTGCAAGTGATTAATCTTCCTGCAGTTGCTTCTGATCATTGTCCTGTCATGGTTAAAACAGATTGGAATGAAAAGAAGACAATGAGGAGATTTAAGTTTGAGGAATGCTGGCTGGATAATGAAATGTGTGAGGCAATTATTAAGGAAGTATGGAACAACAGCTATGATGGTTGGGTAGGGAATCAGGTGATACAGAAATTAGATAATTGCAGGAGAAGATTAATTGAATGGAGTAAGAAGGAAATTCCGAATTTTAAGTCTGCTATAGAAGAATTAAAGAAGGACATATGTTTAATTCAACAAAGTCATGGCGATAATGGGAGTTTTGGAAGATTAATTGAAGCCAAAAAGAAATTGGCAGAATACTGGGGTAAGGAGGAAATGTATTGGAGGCAAAGATCAAGGATTTGCTGGTTGAAGAATGGAGACAAGAATACTAGATATTTTCATCAAGTTACAATGCAGAGGAGAAGGAATAATAAGATAGTGAGAATGTTGAAAGAAGATAATAGTTGGGAGGAGGATGAGTTACAGATTTGTAGTATGTTTCTTGCGCATTACAAAAAATTGTTTACAACTGAGGATAATAGGTGTTGGGGTAACATTTTAGATGTGGTACCTTGTTTGATTAGTAAAGAAATCAATGATGATCTGGTAAGAGAGATTACAGAGGAGGAAGTGGAAGCTGCAGTATTTCAACTTGGGGCTGATAAGGCCCCTGGACCGGATGGGTTTAGTGGGATGTTTTACCAGAAATATTGGAAAATTATCAAAGTGGATATAATGGAAGCTGTGAAACAGTTTTTTTTGTCAGGGAGGATGGTAAGAAGAATGAATGAGACTCATATTGTTTTAATTCCAAAGTTGGAAAACCCTGAGAGGGTTGGCCAATTTAGGCCTATTAGCTTATGTAATTTCAATTACAAGGTGATCTCTAAAGTGTTGGTTAATAGACTGAAACCTTACTTGGGAGATTTGGTGACTGAAAATCAGAGTGCATTTGTGGCTGGTAGGCAAATCCATGATAATATCATAGTAGCACAGGAGGTGTTTCATCATTTGAACATGAAAAGGAAAGGGAGGAAATGTGATTTGGCTCTTAAACTTGACATGAATAAGGCCTATGACAGGGTGGAATGGGATTTCTTGGAAGCTATCTTACTTCAACTTGGTTTCTCAATGAGATGGGTGAGATGGATCATGGAGTGTGTGAGTACTGTTTCTTACTCTTTGGTTGTAAATGGAAAAGTCTCATCCAGGTTTCACCCTACTAGGGGCATTAGACAAGGAGATCCCTTATCTCCATACCTTTTTTTGTTAGTAGTTGATGTGTTGTCTAGGCTTATTTTGAAAAAAGCACAAGCTAGGTGTATAAGTGGTATTAAGATTAGTCGGTTTGGTCCTGAACTAACACATCTTTTGTTTGCAGATGATTCACTATTTTTCTTAAAGGCAGATTTAGCCAATTGCAGGTTTATGAATCAATGTCTCAAGGAATATTGCTGTGCATCTGGCCAAATGGTAAATTCAGACAAATCAAGTATAGTTTTCAGTTCTAACACAACTGATGAGGTTAAGAAAAGTATTGAACATTGTTTTGGAATTAAATCTGCTGCAAATCCTGGAGTCTATTTGGGGATTCATTCTTTTTGGGGAAAATCAAAGAGAGAAGCTGTTGCACATATAAAGGATCGGGTACTGAAGAAATTCAAGGCATGGAAACAACAAACACTCTCTATAGGTGGTAAAGAAGTTTTGATCAAGGCAGTGATAAGTGCCATTCCAGCTTATACGATGGCATGCATAAAGTTTCCAAAAAAGACATGTGATGAGATGAATGCAGCCTCTGCTAGATTCTGGTGGGGACAAAAATCTGATGAAAGGAGAATCCATTGGAAGAGTTGGATGGATATGACAATGGCCAAATGTCTTGGAGGAATGGGGTTTAAGGATTTGGGAGTGTTTAACACTGCTTTACTTGCAAAGCAATGTTGGAGAATGATGAGGGAGCCTGATGCATTGTGGGTCAAAGTACTAAAGGGTAGATATTTTTGGAATGGAAATATTTTATCTGCAAAAAAAGGAGGTAGAGCTTCATGGACTTGGAGTAGCTTACTAGAAGGGAGAGATTTTTTGAAGGAAAATATATTGTGGCAAGTTGCTTCAGGTAATGATATTTCCATTTGGGACGATGCTTGGATTCCTGGCTTGCCTAATAGGTTGCTAAGTCATCCAGGATTGAATGACCTTGAGTTACCAGAAAAGGTTTCTGAGATTTTAGATAAAGATAATGTGTGCTGGAAGTTGGATAAGGTGGAAGAGTGGATTACTGAGGATCAATGTAGGGCCATAAAATGTATATCAGTTGGGAGAGAAGTGGGGGTTGATCGACTTATTTGGCCATATGGACAGAATGGGGAGTATGAGGTTAAGTCTGGCTATCAGGTATTGAAGACATATAAAACAGGTTACAATGCAAAGGCTTCTTGCTCTCATATCATAGATGGAGACGTTTGGAGATTAATCTGGAATTTGAGTGTATCTAATAAGATTAAAATCTTTCTTTGGAGAGCATGCTGGAATAGCATACCTGTTGGCAAGCTGTTATGTAATAGGAAGGTTTTAAGCAGTCCAATTTGTGAGATTTGTGAGGAGCACGAGGAATCAACAGAACACATGCTGCTTCTATGTAATTGGACTAAAATTATTTGGTATGAAGTCTGTTATGGTCTAAAGATATGCAGAGAAGAAGTAACATCCTTTGATAGATGGTTGTTGCACATTTGGGGAACATTTAAGAAGGAAGGTAGAGGAGATTTCATGAATCATGTTGCCATCGTTTGCTGGAATATATGGAAAGCCAGATGTAACAGGGTGATTGGAAAAGAAAATTTGGATGTTTATAGGGTAATCTTCAAAATGAGGATTGCAATTGCAGGGTTCTACAGCTTGGGAACCGTTTGTCAGATTACTGAGAAACCAATTGTGAGAATAGACAAAGAGGAAGTAAAATGGACTGCCCCTGATAATGATTGGATCAAGATCAACTGTGATGGTGCTTTGGATTTGAAAACCAAAGTGGCTGGATTGGGAGTCCTTGCAAGAAATAGTAGCTGTAGTGTTTTGGATGGTTGGAATAGGAAATTTTTTGCTGATAATGTACTGACTGTGGAATGTGAGGCTCTTAGAGATGGTGTGATGCTAGCTGTGCAGAATAAGTACAGAAAAGTTGTGTTTGAAATTGATTCAATTGTGGTTCATGACATGTTGAAAGGAAAACGAAGTATTACTTGGAAAGTTTATCCAGTGATACAGGATATTCATTGCCTACTAAAGAATTTATCTGTATTCAGGATAGTGAAAATCGATAGATTTGCTAACAAGGCAGCTGACTGGATTGCTTCATTTGCTAAGAAAGGGATGAGTTGGTCTGGAAGAATTAGGCCTTATCCATCCTCATTAGTTGGGATTTTAGACAAGGATGGCCTTCCAGCGCCACCTTGTTAGATGGGATGGATTTGGTCTTATATCAGAGATATCTTTGTATTTCTCATGTATATAGGACTTATATGTTGGACTTGTATTTGAAGTATCTTCATGTTTGTATTGAATTCATCAATAAAAGTATTCTTTTGACCAAAAAAAAAAAAAACAGACCCAAGATAAAAATAAATAAATATTAAATTTAACTGAAAGAAGAGCTAACTTTTTGAGATAGTTCCAGGGTTAAAAAGATTATTATGCACCGCATTATTTTTGTACAATTGAGACTTTTTATTTGACAAAAAGAAAATTCAAATGTAAAATTTTAGACTTTAAACCTGCAAAATTCTTGTGATATTAAGATTTAAGATTTGTTATTTTTTCTAAAAAAAATCTCTGAATCAAAGAAAGGACTTAATTCGTCCCAATAATTCCTTGGTGCAAGTTCTTCGCATCGCAATAGTTCATCAATGCAAATCTCCATCTCTCAGAAAATACTTCTTTGTTTGTGTTGTGATTCAAGGAAATAAATTGAAAAATATTTAAATCCAAGAAAAGACTAGAAAAAGCTTCGGATTCAATGATCCTATGGCCCTCCCTTTAGGGGTAGAAACCCTAAGCCCTGACTCCAGAGATATTTACAACCAAGCAATGGCATCCAATTAAAGTTTGAGTTTGTATATAATACATTGACAGTGTATAGTTTCTATACATTGTCAATGCATTAAAGATTAACACTTCATCAATTGACAAATTAAAAATATGCCAAGCCCTTAAAAGTAAATATAAATATTTTTTTTTAATTTGCTCATAAGAACTTATTGATGAGGTGTCAACCTCTAGTGCATTGACAGTGTATAAAAATTATATATTGTCAATGCATCATATATAAATTATTAAAGTTTTACCATCAATTAAATTTAAAACCAATCACCCATTTCTCTGTTTACAAGAAAATAGTTCATATTTATATCATGTCATTTAAGTTTGTAGGCCACTAGAGATCAATGTACTTGAGTATTACATCTAAAGTTTACCTTCATCAGAGTACATATAATATTAAACATGTGCAAATAGAGAACAACAATTTCACAGTAGTGCAGGGTACATAATAATCGACAATCTCATACAAAGGGTTCATAAGGTAAGAAAGAAAAGAAATTAAACTGCCATTAGATGTAGCTCTCAAACCATACTTCGTGGCATTTCCAAGAGATCAGACGCTACATGGTGTTGGTGGTGGTGGTCACTTTCGATTATGAACACGGCTGCGATGGCGGTGGTGGGGTGGCGGCGGTGGTGGAGGAGGTGGAGGGGATCGGGGTGGATACATAGGAGGAGGGGGGCTATTATAATGAATATAATCATTGACTCTAGGTGCTGGAGGTGGTGTCGTCCGAGGACGCAACACCCTAGCAGACACCACATGAAACTTATAAGAGAAATAAGGATCAGCTTCAGTCTCCTTGACCACGGCGCTAGAATGTGAAATTAGTAGTCCAAAAATGAAGAAGAAAATAAGCAAGAATGAAATTGCATTCATGGTGACTGCAGTGCCTAGCTTGAGGGCTAAAAGTAGCTGTGGGATATGGTATTACTCTTTACAGAAGTAAGAGGAGCTAATGAATTTGAAACTCTAAGATATTGTGAACAAATTTATAGTAACTTGTGAGCCAGCTGGTGCTAGATGTGTATCTTCAAGGTCAATGGACGGAAATTTCAGAGAAAAGGACAGAGAAATATTATCCAAATACAAAACTCATTTTTCCCGATTTTTCTTCCCCTGAAAATTTATGTTTTAATTTGTGTTTATATCACGTAAAATCATATACTTATCATGTTAAAATTCATGTCGATATGAAAAACATAACAATATTTTAAGTTTTTATTATATTCTTATACAATTTTTATTTCATTTTAATCTGTATCACTTTCGTGTTTTTTATTTGTATTATTTTCATGTCCTATTATCTCTATTGAGAGATCCAAGTTGCATTTACTAATTTGAGTACAAAGAGGAGAAACAAAATCAAACATTTGTTTTGGCATGCCAGGCAGATGACCTGCCACTGACGATGGCGATGGCACCGGAGCCTATATCGTTATTTGAGCATGAGGTCTATGTTTGGTCATTGGGGGAGGCAAAAAAGTTTTAATTATTTAGTGAGGGTTTCATTCAAATGTATTAAATCATAAAAATAATAATAACAAAATATAATGGCGATAGTAATAATTAAAAAAATTAAATCCTTTTGTGTTTAATCATTATAGCTAAAAAATTTCAATTACTTATGACACACTTTTATATTTTGAAAATGATTTATAATAGTTTGGTTATTAATGCTTTTGAAAAACAAAATTTAATGTACATAATAAAGAATTTATATCCAATACATTAACAGTGTATAAACACTATACACTATTAGTCAACTACATATTGACATTTTGTTAACAAGCAAAACATAAAAATGCATAGACCCTTAAAAATAAATTTGTAAATTTTATTAATACTTAATTTTAAGTTTTTAAATTTATTTTTAAAGACCTACGTATTTTTTAATTTTATACATTAATGAGATGTCGATACGTGATTAATTGATAATGTACAAAAATTATACACTGTCAGTACATCGCATATAAACTCCATAATTAATTTATCTTTCAACTATTAATTTCTCTTTCGATTATATAAACGAATTTTTAACATATTTCTAATTGAAAACGCGTTACTGGGGGTGATGGTTGTTACACTTCTACGACCCTGTTGACCTGCAGCAGCAGCAATTTCAAAGACAAAGCATGGATATACGATAGAGTTTTAGGTAACAACTTGCCATTATAGTATAGCAGTTCACATTATAAATCCATGGGAGAAATCAAAGCTTCAGATTGACCTTTTGCTAGCATATCAAGCAGGCTAACACACCCAGCCACGTGTGATTTCCATACCTTATATTTGCATGAAATGATTATAGCTTCTACACTTGAACAGAGTTTTATAAATTACAATAATCTAAGAACATTCAGCACATATTACTTTGGTACAACATTTACAACTATCAAGCCCCAAAAACCAGATATCCAGAGAGAACTGAATTATGCATACAAATGAAAAGAGATAGAAAAAAGCAGTCCACTACTGATACTGCTTGAAGAGATATACTCGGATATCTGCACAGAATTGAGAACGCCAACCAGGTCTAATTGAAGAGCTATACTCGGATTTCATTATGGCTTCAGCATGCAAAAATGTATATATACAAAGATGGAGCAATTATCATGGACTCACGCAATGGAATAGAAGGCCGGCAATAGTTTCAAAGTAAAATATAATTGCTTACCTGAGAAGGGGTACCAGGATGCTCTTTCAGGTGCGCATGTAGTTGATTGTGACTATTGCTTCCCTCTTCCTCAATGTAGTTGGTCTGCTTTAAGGCTGAATTTTTATAGATCCTTCCGATAAGTTACTATCAGGGATTTTATTGTCCTCTACAAATATCGTCTCCATTGTAGTTGATGTTGAACCAGGTGTAGTATTGTGGAAGGTATTTGTACGGAGATTTTGGACCTTAGAGAACTGCATAGCTGCTGCTTCTGCACCAGCTATCGCTGCACTAAGACTAGATGATTTCTCAATAGCAGATGTTTTTGAATCAGGAAAGGATGCAGAAATGGATCCTGGCTTTAAGGAGAAAGGATCTCCTGGATTTGGTAGCGGAAATTTTACTGGTGCTGGACCATCAACTGGGACAAGACCTCTAACAGCAGCATCATATATCTGTTACAGATATTTCAATCAGTATCAATGCAAAGCAAAATGAGAGCCACTGGCATATTCTTGCAAGCGGTTACCTTCTTTTCCAAATTATAAACGCGCTGGTACCCTCGCATCTCACATTGAACTAACAATTTCTACACCAAATGAAAAAAATTCAATCACAACATAATATCTAATTTTAAAAATAAAATGGAATTATAGAAAAAATCAAATAGCAATCCATCCAGCATGAAAGTAACACCTTTGGTTGTTCACAAAGCCAGCAAAAATCAGTTTGTCCTTCTAGCCTAACCTGGATGCACCATGGAGAGAAAAGGAGAAGAAAAAGAATGAGTGGATCGAAATTGTTGCTTGTCTTGAGATATCAAGGAACATAATGTGTGAAAAGATAAGTTGCCCACCCCTTCAGGTAGCATCTCCCATTGAACTAATTCTTCACATCTCAGACAGCCAACCACTTCAACACACCCTACACCATAGATAATTAATCTAGACTAGAAAGACATAAGAATATAATGGGCAGAAATGTAAAACAATGCCATTCAGAATTCAGGTAAAATCTTTCCAAATTTAAAAGCTGACCTACAAAATTATTTATGAATTTGAAATAAGCTATTTGCAGGAATAATGCAAAAGAAAATGAAAAACAAGCAATTAAATCACCACAGAAATATCAAAAGAGTGCAAACGAGTGTGGAAAAGACTAACCTAGCAGTCTTGAAACAGGGTAATGTTCAGGAAACTTTATATCAGTAATTCCATTCACTGCATAAATTTCCCTATAAAAATCTTCCATTGCTTTGATTGTAGCTTCATCTGGAACTTTACCGGCAGCATGTATCCAAAGGCGGCCTGCAGAGGGAAATATAATATACTCAGAGGCAGGCAGCTGCACTTTCTTATCATGGACAATCGTAACCTCATCATTCTCTAAAACAATATTGTCATTCCCACTTCAGGACGAATGCGAAGAATTGAAGCACAAAATATCTTGCTGGAGTCTCTAAAAACACTTTTCCATTAGGGAATACTGCATTTCAACTGGACACGAAAAAGGTTATTGCTTACTAAATTTTGATGTCTAATTATTATAGTAAATTAAAGTACCACCTAAAATCAGTACATATTTATGTTTTTCCAACCTCAATATGCTTACTTAAGATAATTTAGTCATAGATGCATTTGCCCACATAAAATTCAGTGATCAATCTAATAAGTCATACAGAATCAAGAACCAAATTGAACACCTAAATTCTAGTGAATTGATCATATCCTCTAAAATTCCGACTATCTCGTCCAATTTTCTTAATATGGAGCCAATTCATCTACTTAAATTGTTAAGTTTTCCAAACATTAGTAATATAAATAGGTCACAACATTCAAAACAAATCGAAAATCAGCATTTCTGTCTCACTAGTCACTCCACAGTAATAATTGTAAGATTGAAAACATCATAAAACTTAGACAATACCAAATTTTGGACTATTTTACTCCCAACAAGCAAAGTTTCTCTACAAAGCAACAGAAAACAAAAATAAAAAATGTTAAATTAATTCACAATATGCAGTAAAAACATTCAACAATAACTGAGCCTGACCCTTTTCGATTATTGAGTAAAGGTTAGATATTCCTATACTCTTTCAAAGGGAAATCAAAGTCTTGTTCTCATTCCAATTTCACAAAACAAAAAAGAACCAAAAGCTAAAAGCCTCAAAGCTCCTAACTTTACCCAAAAATCAATCAACCACATAATTTCGAATCCTTTAAAAATACACCATATACAAAAATATAACCCAGAAAGTAAATAGGGTACTTTTTCAACATAATTTAAAGCCTTGTCAAATCTCAAAAAATAACCCCATGAAATATAACCCAAAAAATGACATGGGTATTTGTTTTTATGCACAAATTTAAAAGCTTTATTCAAAAGATACGTGTCTACCTCTAATTGGAGCCGGCCAAGACCTGCCTTCAATGCGTTTGATCCCATGAACTAACAATGAAGCCCATGGCTGGTGCATCGTTAAACATGGATTTGTCATTTGTGTAGTTTCCTTCCTTCTTGGCCCTCCTTTTCTCATTTTATTTTCTTCTTTTCCTTTCTTTTTCTACTTACAACGTTTGGTCAGTGAAAAACAGTGACAAATTTTGGGATGCGGCAAGAGGTTGAAGAAAGAAGAAATTTTGGGGACTGTTTCTTGTATATGTCACGTGACATTAGATATTGCACGTGCAATGTTAGCCAAAAAAAGAAATAAATAATATTGCAATTTTATTAAATTCCTTATATAACTAGTCTTTTTTTTTGTTCATTATATAACTAGTCTTATTCCTATTTTACTTTGGATTTTTCATTTGTATGATTTAGAAAATTTAAAAACTATATTGTAATTTAATTTTCCAATAATAAATGAATAGTGTTTTAATTTTTTTAATTGTGTCTCGGGTTATTTCACATAATTTAAGGAGGAGAAAATTTGTTAAGATTTTTTATACACTTTTTAAAATAATCTTAATCAAAATTTGGATTTTACTTTATGAATATCATTAACTATATAAAGTAATTTAATTTTTTAATGAATTGAAATCCATAATATATTAAACGTTAATTAGTGTGACGTAGCATTTGAATTTATATGTAAATAGCATTTGATTTTATGTGAATTTAAAAAACACTTAGACTTTATTTGATAATAAAATGAAAAGATTAAAAAACTGAAAATTCATTACTCTGATAATTAAATTTTATATTTTTTGTATTTTATAAGATCAATCAATCTTTTTTTTTTTTACCTTTTTTTTTGTTTTCCCTTTCAAGTAAAATTTCGTATTTGCTAGCGAAATATCACGATGAGAAAGCCAAATTGATAGATATTACAAATATCCAAGAAAACCCAACCTAGCAAGCTTTAAAAAAAAAAAAAGAGTAGTTGCATGCGCAATGAATGAAAGCTATCAAGTATCAACCAACCGCCAGAACAAGTAGAATGTCCGAAATAAAAGGCTCAATTTACAGTGAAGGTGACAATAAGAACACCAACCAATGTAAAGCAGGAAAAGAAAATTCAGAGCAAGTTTTTCCTTGCCTTAAATCAAGCTTTGGCTGTTATTAAACTAATGGCCTTGTTCATATCCATTCTGCTTGAACCTCAGTCAAGTAGCTGTGCATTAATGGCTGTCATTAATTTCTTATCTGTAACCAGCTGAACCTGTGGATCAGGAATATAATTGTGCAAGCCAGCACAAATAATCAACCACTCCGATCGAGCAAGGACAATGGCACCGGATCAAGCCAGGTCTTTCCTGCCAATTTTCGTATTTCTCAGCTTCCTCCTACATTCACAAAGCTCTTGCGCATTCCAGGCCAGTGAACCTGTTTCTAGTTCTTCCTCTGATGTGATGTCTTCCAAAGTGTCCGATATTAAGTTCAACCTTGTGTCTGAAAGGTTAAAGCAAATCAACCAAAGGCCTCCGGCTCCCAAGCCCAAGCCCAATGTTGTTCCTATTCACTTCAGACTGCCTCCTATTCGTAACATTTGGCTCTCTCCTCCACCACCAATACAGACAACTACAGCAGCTCCTCCACCACTAACACCGACAACTCCTCCAGTTCCTCCACCACCAGCAGAACCAATATTTGTGCCATCACCGCCGCGGCAACCACCTATGTTATTTTAGCTTTGTTACCATCTGTCAATAAGGAAACCACGTTTGTTTGCTAGGTATATGTATAGCTTAGTGTATATAGTGAAATTTGTTGTATTGAAATTTAGGTTGGATTTTGTTGCGCAGCAGGACTAAAATAGACTGCAAACAAAGTCACCAGGACTATGCACCAAGAATAAAATGCAAGAAAAATTAATCAACAAGGACACACGATATACGTGGTTCGGCTTGTAAGCCTACGTCCACGGGCGAAGACAACGAGAAATTTTACTATAACAAGAAGATGAAGATTACAAATGTTTTACACTCCACCTCACAGAGCTCTCCCCATAAACCCGAGAACGAAAGTTCTCAAAATAACCCAACACTCGCTTAATCTTTGCACACTCTTGGCTATTGCTTCTGCTTACTTCTACCCCGTTGCAATGCAGCATCCAAGCTCCATTTATAGGCGAACAAGAGACAGCAAAAGAGGTGCCATGAATTAAATACTTCTCGCACCAAAGTCTTGCCATTTAGTTGGGAGTGTGGAAGCCGAAATCAACAAATGAAGCTTCAAACTCGACGGAAATGATAGCTGCCAGCATTTAATGCTCTTCAAAACTAATAACAACCAACAAACTCTTCATTTAATTTGTTGAAACAAGGGGCGGCAATTGTCTTAAGCAATTTTCCAAGTCACGTGCACTTAACAGATTTACCCAAAGATTCTGGTTCAGTTGGCAACGCATGTTGAGTTTATGGGAAGAACTCTCGGGTTTGACTCCCACTAAACACATTTTTAGGGAGGGGTGAAGAGCCTTAACTGTGATTAAACCCCAAACAAGATTAGACTTAGACCGTTAAAACAGATGAAGATACCTGTGGTACACCAAAAAAAAATTAGGTTGGATTTTTTTTACCTTATATAGAATATTGATGGAAAGCATATTGCACAAACTTAATTTCATGAATTTTAATCATATGTCAAACTCTTTTTGGCTAGAATTAGGCTGATGAAAACCCATTCCCCACACAAAAGTAGTCGAATAGACCATGGCTAAAACAATTGGACGGAATTTATTACCGAAAATATTCTCTCTATTATAGCTGTAAAAAATCATTAAACTGGTTATAAAAATGAGAGATATGGCTTGGATTTTCGTTTTCATGCATAGGCTTCACATAATGTAAGTAGATCATGCCTGTTTGGATACTTTTGTACTTAGCATTTATGATTTTAGAATAGATATTGTAACAATTTATTATCAGAACATATACAACCAAGGACGGATTCAGGATTTATACTCAGTGAGAACAAATTAATATATAAAATATTAAATATAAATTAATTAAAATGCATCAAAAATTAATTTATTTATAAAAAAAACGCATTACAATTGTTCTCATGAGTTTTCACAGCTTGGAAGCATCTTAAAATTTTTCATTGTCAGTTTTACAAAATATATCTTTCTCTCTCAATGTAACCAAACAATCATTCATCCAAAAATCTCCCATTCAGTTGCGCAAATAGTTCTTCACACTCTTCATAGCAGAACAGCTCTTTCAACTGATGCAATAGAAATTGGTAATATCAAAGGTAATTTCACAAGTAAATACACCAATGGATATAAAATATGTTTTTTTTGTCTCAACAACTTTATGGAGAGGTCATTGATGCTTTTCAAGCTTGTAAACTTGTCATGAGATCTTAAATCAACAATGTAAGTTTTAAGTTGATTATCAAAAACAAGTAGTTCCACATCAAAAAACTCAACTGGATAAAATTGACCAAAACGAATCAACTTTTCCTTATCAAAAGCTGCAAAAGAATCACAAGGATTTAAAGAAACCACACAAAGAAATAACTCCATTTTTACCTCATTAAATAGATTGCTGATCTCTTGAAGTTGCATGTCAATTATTGCATAAAAAAACTCAACTCGATAATGATGTAAATTTGTCATTGTTTGAGGGTTGTGTCGAGTTCTTCTACAACTTACAAACACATCATCCATATTTGGGATGACAATCTTGTTCTCGTTGTGCAAAGATTCTCATCCATCATATCTCATCATTTGTAGGCGTTGCTGAACTACTTTAACTAAAGCCATTACATTCACTATATCTTGCTCTCGCATTTGAAATGCCAAAGACAATTCATTTGTAATCCCCAAGATATTTTTCATTAAACGCAAGTTGAAAGCAAAGTCAAGAGATTGTCTCAAATCTAATAAGGCACAAGCTTCACCTCTTTACTCCAAGCTAATCTCGTCATCTACAACATTTTCAAGAACATCAATGACAGAACTAAATATAAGGATCAAATTGAGCAAAGACCCATAATGTAAACCCCATCATGTATCCCCAACTCATTGAAGATTTGTTTCTTGATTCAAACCTTTTCCCGTGGAAAGTTCACTAACTCTTAATGCCTCAACAACTTTATTAAGTTGTTTTTCTCGAAGTACATCTCTTCATTTACATGAAGCTCCAATGATATTCACTACATTAGTCACAATGTTGAAGAGCAATGCAATTTGAACATGTTTTCTTTGCTGTGGCAACAAATGTCAATTGAAGTTGATGAGCAAAACAATGAACATAATAGGCAAATATATTCATTTTCATGATCAAAGTTTTTAGACCATTGAATTCACCTTACATGTTGCTTGCTCCATCAAAATCTTGCCCACAAATCCTTGATATACTCAAAATATGTTTCGAAAATAAGGCCTCAATAGCTGCTTTAAGTGACAAAGCAATTGTATCACTTATATGAACTATGCCAAGAAAACGTTCAATAACATGCCCTTTGGAATCCACATAGCGCAAAGCAATAGCAGCTTGTTCTTTGATTGAAACATTATGAGATTCATCAAGTAAAATCGAAAACAATCCATCTCCAAGATCTTCCATGATAGCATTGGCAGTCTCAATTATAGCAGCTTCAATAGGATCCTATTCCTTGATTGTGGGAATGTTCAATTTCATCTCTACCACGAAATGCAAACTTTGACATAATAGAAAGCGAATGCAATCAAGAGTCGTCGTTAAACAAACTTGATAATCTTTTCGTGCTTGATCGGATTGCTTTGTAAAAGCAAATTGAATGTGTTGCTTTTGATTTGACAAATCTTGACAACATTTCTTTGTTATGAGCACTATTAAGACCTCCAAGATAAATATCAAATCTTTATCTTTTTTTTCAATTTGTAAATCCATCCGAAACAAAATAATCACCACTTGCTTGCTCTCCAATATCCACTCTATAAAGATAACAACACAAGCAAAAAGCTGCATCTTTCTCTACGCTATATTCTAATCAATTAGCATATTCTTTGAACCATGTAGGAATAATCGACATAATGCCTTTTCCAAGGTTTCTTTGAGGAAAATTATATTCATAAGATTGACATGGACTTTTTTGCAAATAACCTCTTCGAACCTTGTCTCTATTATTAACATTACAGTCTGAAATCCTTTTTAGTAATTTGAGATCCGAAGAAAGATCATCTAAGTTTAATTCAACACAAACTTGGTTTGTACAATGTTGCGTGCCACTAGTATTGATTTCAGATGATTTCTCCAAAATTGTCTTCCTCTTAATAAGATATTTTTCCATATCTATTAAATTAAATAGTTTAGTTTATGTAATTTATACATAATGAGAAGATATATTCAAATACAATTATACAAGCAAAGATCATTATGCATACATAAATTGTGACAATGCCTATCTTGAAACATGTATGTACATAAACTATGGACATTTAAAATTTATATTCTAAGATAATGATAATATCTTCATGAAGATAATATTTTGTTCCAAAAACAAAGAAAACAAATAAATGAAAAAAAAATCTCAAAAGAAATATATTCTCTACTTCAACAAATAAAGAAAGGATTTTTTTAACATCTCACACATTTTTTTAACAAAATCTCAATGCGTTGTTTAATTGCCAAAAAAAAACAAGAATGACCCACTCCATTTGGTATTTTTTTATTCTTAATCTATACTTAATATAAATATAAATAAATTATAAATTAACCCTAATTAAAGTTATTTCGTCAATATAAAAAATTTTAAATAATAAAAAAAATTCTATCACATTAGCAAATTAATATTAAAAAAATACAAAGAAAGTAATTACTTACTTGAATATATTGCTGGAATATGGCTCCCCCAATTCCTTTGGCTTCTTAACTTTGTTTCTATCTTTGTTGCTTCTTAAGTTTCGAAATAACTTGTTACCTGCTTTCGAAAGTTTTTTTGCTGGTTTTTGTACTCTGTTACTATCAGTCCATCTTCTTGGGATTTTCTATTCAATGGTCTCTTTGCTTATCAAAAAAAAAAGGATTAGTTTATCATCTTGGCTTCTCGTAGGCAGTTTAAAAATGTTCCATATTTCCATCTTTCAATCGAACAGTGTCTAGTGTCTTGAATTTTGCATGAGCTCAAACCACTAATCCAGCAAGAAAAAAACCAAAATTTACTCATGCTAAGCCAAATAAATAAAATCAACACACTGGAATAATTGGGTAGAGCTAAATTTCTTGTCTTAATAAATCTGCAATAAGTAAAGGTGGTTATGGGTGTTTTCTGTCTTTGTCTGCAACATCCCTCCAAAAGTTCATTGGCGCTGGCTTCATCAGATCTCCCAACATTATGGTAAGGCACTGGATGTTTTCATCCCCAAAAAAAGGAATGCCAAAGGCAGGAAATTTGGCTTTGTACGCTTCTCAAACCTTGCAGGAGCTAAAAGAGCGATTGGAAGGTTAAATGGTTCTTGGCTCCTAGATCATAGAATTGCAGTTAATTTAGCCAAGTTCAATGTTCGATCTGCTTACTGGAAGAAGGTTAATCCAACTGAGAAGCAAGAAGACGGTTCAAGGAGCATTCGTAAGGATGGAAATCATGGCATGACCTCTCAACAAAAAGCTA
Source organism: Heritiera fomes (assembly GCA_032173925.1). Lineage (NCBI taxonomy): Eukaryota > Viridiplantae > Streptophyta > Magnoliopsida > Malvales > Malvaceae > Heritiera > Heritiera fomes. The sequence continues at coordinate 8,212,971 of JAPDPM010000021.1, read as the reverse complement.
CTAAAATCCATGTGAGAAAGTTTGGTGAGGCGGGTGGGTCTTGTAAATCCAGATTATCTTATAGAGATGTTCTGATAAAGGAAGGTCAAAATACTTCTCCAGACAGTCCATCTGAGGAGCGGCATTTGGAAATGAGAAGTCACTCTTATCATGAACAAGGGAGATTGTCTTCATGCAAAGTAGAGGTGGAGGTCGAAGTCCTACACAGACTAGAAAAATGTGCTGTGGGAACAGCAAGGTGTTTCTATGAAGGTTCTACATTACAAGAAAATTTTAGAATCAAAAGGGTCTTCTATATCCATGTTAAGAAGATTTCAGGTAAGCAATTTTTAATAGAGTTTGATAAGGAAGAAACTATGGAAATGATGCTTCTCGATGGGTGGAAATGGCTCAAAGAATGGTTCATTAAGGTTGACCCTTGGTCATCAAATTTTGAATTCAAATATAGAGCTACTTGGACTGCCTGTTATGGTGTTCCTTAGCATGCATGGTGCTACAATACTTTTAAAAATATTGCAGAAGTATTTCGAGAACTCATTTCAATGGATGGTAAGACGCTCAATTTCAAGGACTTCAGCAGGGGAGCCATGTTTATTTTGACAAATTGTTTGGAGAAGATTGATGAAACTATCCTTGTTGATTGTGGCAATAAACTGTTCCCGGTCAGAATCTTTGAAGTCGGATCAAATTTGGTTTCATTATTTAATTGTGGTTGTGGTGCTTGCAAGATTGAAGCAGATGCAAACAAGGTTCATTCTCAATTGGTTTCCAGTGCTGATGAGTTACATAATATTCACGTTGAGGGTGCAATTCAAGAGCCCGTGATTTCCACTAATGGTGATACTGATGTCTTTATAGGGAAGGAGGTTATGTCAGACTCATTCCATGCATGCAATGACATGGATAATGGTGCTACAGCTGACATGGAGGCGGATTTGAATATGGGAGAGAGTGTACTGAATACTTCCAATAAAGTCAATATCGTAGATGGGAACACCTCTGATAACTCTTTTAATTCTTTGTTTACTACAAAGGATAAGAAAAAGTTATGTAAGGTTGACCATTTTGCTGTTGTGGATGCTATTGATGGTGAGTCCGATCATTCTCCTGACAATTGCTCTTATGAAACAGGTGCGAATTTAAAATTTAAGGAATATAAAATAGCTTCCAACAGATTCAAACGAATTCGATCTCTTGAAGAAATTGAGGAAGCTATCTTAGACAAGGTGGAAAAGAAGAAAACTAAGAAAAAGGCTAAGAAGACTTCCAATAGAAAACAATCTGTCTCTATCAACTATTCTGGTGACTTCGCAAATCAATCGCTGTCGGATGGAGACTTCAAAAATCGATATAAGATGATCACTAGAGAAGCTAAAGACATTTGGGAAATAGGGAAGAAGTTGGGTCTTTCTGCTGAATGTGAAGATGAGCTCGTTATAGAAAGATTGAAGGAGTTAGATAATAGAATCTAATCAGAAAATGAAGATATTAAGCTGAAACATAAAGGAATGGTTCTTTTACAAGAAACTTAATTACAGGAGATTTAAGATTAATAAGTTCTGAATTGGTAGGGACGTTGGGTCTCTGTAATGTTGATCGGATCTTTTCACATTGAATGAAAGAGCGGGAGGTCTATTGATGATCTGGGATAAGAAATTTTTTTAGTTGATATAAAGTTAAGAAGAAAAGAAAGATTGTCGGATTACAATATGTGCTATCGCGTTATGACCTTCATGGTTAATGGGGAATGAAATAGTTTGTTACATCATAAATCTTAATAATGAAGAATTGATCTTCCGAGTAAAGTTGTGAGAACTTTTCTGGGTCAAAGCACTGAAAGAGGATATCCTTGTTGCTAAATTAGTTTGGTGGGTCAAACCAGGGGAAGGTGTGATGGAGAGAAGTAATCATAGTAAAAGAATAAGACCAGTTTCAGTTTGGTGTCCTCTTCTTGAAGGTGAAATGAAATTTTAATGTTAACATATCAGCAAGAAGATGTTCTGTGCTTGGAGGATGTGGGGACGTTTAGAGGAACTCTCAAGGTTTTATAGTGGCTCTGTTCTGTTGCCCTCTTGGATTTGTGCTTCAATCATGACTGAGGTATTGGCTGTTAATCATGCCTTGGAATTGTTTGTGAATGCAGAATGAAAAGTTGAGAGGCGATTAGCATAGTCTTTGATTCAGTTAATGCAGTTTCAGGTGCAAGAAGGATGCTAGGCCCTGGAAAATGTGGGATTTGTTCCTAGAAATTGATGTGGTGGCTGAAGGATATGGAGTGGTTTGGTAGTCTATTTATAAAGACGTAAATGGCATGACAGATGCCTTAACCAAAAATAGGTGTTAATCGTAACGAAGTGTTTCAAAGTTTGGTGATAGTGCTAAAGTGCGAAAGGAAAGTTATTAGGATTTATGCTCAGACGATCCTCAGCCTACTTCGCAAGAAGTGTTGCCTTTAAGCAATCTAGAAATTGAATTGACAGCAACTAAGGATGGCGTTGACCGTGCTTTGGAGAAATAGTTGTCTTCAATTATAGAGTGTGGCTGTGGAAAAATTGAAATTGCATGGCTGGTGCGTGGCCGAGAAGAGGAAGATGGCAAGATTGAGGCAGCTAAAGGTAGAAGCTAAATGGTGCAGCAAGGGAGGAGGCTGGGCTTGGACTGATTGACTAGGAGATAGCTTAGGTGATAGAAGATGTACAAAGGTTGAGTTTGGGTTAATTGAATTGAACTGACTGATGTTGATTTGGCAAGGTGAGGGGACAGATCTTCTGTTGGCAAGGGATGTGACAAAGTTTGTTGACAGAAGGATGAGATAGAGTTTTTGTTGTTTTTGATGGTTCTTAGATATTTTTTAGGAAGGTGCCTTATGCGGTGAGGGTGTTGAGAGTCAGGTGATTTTTCATCACTACGTCTGATGTATTTGGGGTAATTCTCTTGCGCGGCTGATTGTCTTTATGTTTTTCTATTCTATGGTGTGTATGTGGTGCGGCTGTTTAGAGGTCTGAACTTTCATGTTTTGTTCTTCAGATATATATATATATATATATATATATATATATATATATATATATATATATATATTAATTAAAATTTGATTTAGCAAAAAAAAAAGTTTCTTCTCTCTCTATTGAAATTTATTTTAAGTTTGAGAAAAAAAGTGAAAAGGGAAAGTTATAAGTGAGGTAGAAGATGACACTTTTTGACTTTTGTATTTTTGGTTATTTCTTAAATGTATTTTGGTCTTTCAATAAATTTTTTTTATTAATATTACCTATGCTATTTTTTTATTTTGAGTAGGAGCAAAATACTAAAAAATATATATATATTTTTTATACTACTCTATTAAAGGGCCGGATGATTTCAGTGGGGGCAGTTGCCCTCATTGCCCCCATTGTGTATCCGTCCCTATATACAACTATCTTGTATACAATACAGTAACATTATTTATAATAGCCAATAACTAGTTATTTAACATTTTCCTTATAACCAAAAAAACCATTATTTATAACAATATATTTTTTTGAGAATATTTATAACAATATTAATCAACCCATAACATTATTTCGAGAACCGTGCATCATATAATCTTAAGTATAATGGTAAATTTAGAACTGATCTAAAAATTATTCATCTTAAGAATAATTTTGGTTAAGTTTTGCAAAAAGTTGCAAGCATTAAATTTTTTTTTCTTTTTTTAAATGAATTAATTTTTTTCCTATTAATCAAAGAATAAAAAAGATTATCCATGTGCTACGCATAGATTTTCTTCTTTTTTTTTTTTACATTTTAATTTCAAGGGAAATAGCTTTCATCAAAACAAAAACAAGAAATGTTTTTGTTTTGCAAAATGTGTTTTGCAAAAGTATTTTTTGCCAACTTGTTGAATACTTCTGGGCTAAGATTGAAGCTGGCTGGGGTTGGCGCTTGAACCTGGGTGGAGCCAGTCCCTGGCTTGATCATTTTCCTTGTTCTTTTTGTCTCTCTGACACACCGAACTCTTTGCTTGAACGCAATAAATTTGATGAGGCTAAAGATCTGCTCAAAGAAATCCGTAGCATTGATAATGTCAATGAGGAGTTTAATGACTTGGCCGCAGCCAGTGAGGTAGGAAGGCAGCCAAGTTGGTTAAAACCCCATGGAGAGACATTGTGAGAAGGAAGTATAGGCCTCAGCTCAGCTTTGATATCTTAATTCCTTTTTCTCAGCAATTCACAGGAATGAATTAATCTGTTTGTGTTCTATGCTCCAGTTCTATTCAAGAGCACGCATCGATCCCTCATATCGGCAGTGATCAGTACCATTGTTGATGCATTAGCAACACTTGTTTTATTTTTAACCGTTGATAACTTTGTAAGGAGGACACTTTTCCTCGAGGGTGGATTTCAAATGTTTTTTTGCTAGGCACACGATGATTCTTCTTCATCTTTGGATACTTTATTTAGATTAATCTCCGCTCTTGTTGTATGATTGATATTGATCCAAGAAAATTCAATCTGATAAAGATTTGAATACGAAATTTCTTATTATAAATCGTCTTCATTTAACAATTCGACCAGACTTTACAGTTCTAAATAAATCTTTTGAGTTTCTTTTGATCTCTTATTATTTTGTATGTTTTGTACTTATAATTAACAAATTTGTTATATTCAGATGTGTAGCTTGTTATGACCATTGCAATTGCCTCCAAATTCGGTACAAGTGGAAACCCTGGTGAACTGCCTTCTTGGTTCCCACTTCTCGTGGTGGTAGCCATGTGCGTTTACATGGCGTTTACATGGCTGGCTCTGCCTCGTCATGGGGACCTCTAGGTTGGCTAGTGCCCAGTGAAATCTTCCCACTGGAAATCTGCTCCGCCGCTCGAAGTGTCACTGTCTCCGTCAACATGTTCTTCGCTTTCGTCGTCGCGCAAGCCTTAACCGCCATGCTCTGCCACTTGAAGTTCGGCCTCTTCGTCTTTTTTGCGTGCTGTGTCGTGGTGATGAGCATCTTCATCTACAAGTTCCTGCCTGAGACAAAGGGAGTCCCCATTGAAGAGATGGCCATTGTTTGGAAAAACCACCCTCACTGGAGCAAGTATGTCAGCAATGAAAATGCAGACTATGAGATGGCAAAGATAAGAGTTTCTGTCTGAACTCCAAAGACTGAACTTTTGTCTTTTCTTGGATTTTCTGTTCATTTTTACCTTTTGTTTCGTTTTAATTTCATTTTTTGTATACTTAATTTGGTATTTCTAGGCTTAGAAATAGTATGATTTATAAAACAATGGAGATTTTTGTAGTCATTTGTTTTGTTATTATTTTGTTAATGAACAATTTAATGTAAATAACAAAACAAATGACTGTAGAAAATCTCCATTGTTTTATAACTCATACTATTTCTAAGCCTAAAACTACCAAAATTAAGCATAAAAGCGTAATTAGAAATGAAATTATTCACTTTTTGGTTTATATATATTCTTAACAGCTGATTGTTTTTAAATTATTTTTATTAAATTTTATCGCCTTGAGAGAATGAGATGCTATTGTTTGATGTTTGATGTTTGATTTTCTTGTGTCACGTGTATTCATCCATATATCAAATCAAAAGAGAAACAATAAGATATGATTTACATGGTGTTTCATGTGAATTTACCAAAAGTTATCGATATTTTCATGATTATTATGTTGAAGACGTTGGAATAATCATTTATTCTAATGAAGTAAAAGCAAAAAGAGAATTTAAGTGGTCGAGAAAAATAATAATAAAGTTCCCTGAACAAATTCTTCTATTTTAAAAGCTTTTCATGATTTGCATAAAGTTTCTCCATGCAGTATTATTGGTAACAAATGTTTTGTGTTTAACATGTTGGTTGAAAAATGCCAACCCTTGCATTTGGATTCAAAGAAAACATAATTTTTGAAGGATAAAGAATGAAAATGGTTTATCGAAGTTAGAAGCTTCCTGCATAGTTATGAAAGACAACACTAAACTCAAAAGATTGCAAGGATTGTTTAATAGTAAAAAAGCTATTGCTGATGGTTGAAAGAAGTAAAAGTGAATTTTTTTCTCATGTATTTAGACATAGTTCAAATCTTGAAATCGTAACTATTAAGAAAACTTTATCGCTTACCTGCCTTACCATTGCCAATTCAAATAGGATTTGTCTCGGACTATAAAATAAATGAAAATATTTGTAATTACACAAACAAAAAAAACAAACATATTGCTATAAGATACAATCATGCGAGAAGTTTGGTAAAAAAATGTATGAACAAAATTCTTCTCTTTAGTTCAAACTTGTTTACATCAGTCCACTGTCCACTGAAAAAACACAAGAAGTTTTTTCTAGGAGTTTTAGAATGAGTTGATGTCTTTGTATTTCCTTTTGTAACCAAAAAAAATTATTTCTTAACAAAATTTAATTGGACTTTTGTGTTAAAAATAGAAATTGGAAGGATAAGAATTATAAAGTTTCCATTAAACTAATGGTGATAATATCAATAATTTTTTAACCAAGTGATTAAAAATGAATTGTGGCATCAACTCTACCCTTATCTCCAATTATTTAATCAACAATAAGCACTATACTTCTAAGCTCTTAATTAATTTTTATTTTGGCCGCATGCATTGATATTTATGTGAATTTATTATCTTTTACTTACGAAATTATTCTGATTTGATATATATCAAACTTTTTGGATTTAAATGTATTTGATTATGAATATATATATTTATATATAATTTTTTCTCAATTTTTTTCCTGGTTTTCTAGAATTGTAAATCTACTAAAATAATTATCAAACGAAAAGAAAAAAATAGAGGAAAAAAATTTCCATATTTTGCTGTATCATTTTATCATTTATTTGAGCAAATGTTTGTTAAGGTGACCTTATTAAATACTATTTAAAAAAGTTTAGTGAGTAACTTTGGACAAGTTAAATTGAATTTGTTAAGCTAAGTGAGAAAATGGTATAAATTTAGTGAATATATATATATATATTTATATATATATATATATATATATATATATATATGAAATTTACTCAGTAAACAGCCACTTCTCTAACATTTGAAAATTTCGATTTAATTTAACATATAAACTAATGAGTTCACCAACGGCAAAAAATTTTAATTTCACATATCTCATTTTTATAATTAATATTTTTAATATATCCTAAATGGGATAAAAATTTCATATGAGACTATATGAAATAATTTTTCCTAAGCAATTACCCTATCAAAATTTTGACTGTATATAAAATAATTTTTCTTAAATTATTATGAAATGGGTTTATGTATGATACACGGACAGTATATAATTTTTACACACTGTCAATACAGTAGAGATTGACACCTCATCAATATGTAAACAAAAAAAATGTCAAGCCTTTAAAAATAAATATAAATATTTTTTTTCAATTTGCTCATAAAAGGATTATTGATGAGATATTAACCTCTTATGCATTGACAATGTATAGATGTGAAATCCCCAAATTCATGTAATTTTTTCATATTTGTAAAGTATTTTAAGCTGAAATGATTTAAATAAATATGAGAATTGATGTATAAATGACATATGGGACATGGATGGAATTAGAACAATTGAGGGTCAATAGTCAAGAGGTCAAAGCATTAAATGGTCAATAGCTGAGATGAATGGAATGATTATGCATTAAATGAGAATTAAATGAAATTGCATGAGTCACCATCTTCTTCAACCAAGGTCGGCAGCACATTCCCTCTCCCTCTCGTTCCCTCAATTTCCCAAGTTTTCTTCCACCTCACCTTGACAAACACCCATGTTCAATCACCAAACCATTAAACGTTAGCAACGAAAAACGACCCTCATCATTTGCTCTACTCATGCCTTTAATATGAAAAGCTGAATCAAAAGGATTGAGGAGATAAAAAATTCTATAATTTTAAGTCACTGGAAAAGGTAAGAGTAGAAATTGATTCTTTTAATTTCGTGCATGGTTTGGAGTTGTATAGAGTTGGTGTAGCATATTTGTATAAGTTTCTTAAGAGGTTTCAATTGATATGATGTCTACAACTTTGAAGAGTTGAAAAGGATAAATATTCGTGTAACCAAGCTTGTGGATTTTGGCAATCAAGGTAAGGAATTTATGTAACGGACGTAGGGTGACTATGTCCGCATGTTTTAATATGTTTTAAATGTCTTGGGATGAAGTACCAACTGTTTAAGTGCGGGAAATGGTAAATTTCGGATTTTACTCCTAGTTACCAAAATTCTAGGAGTAGCCGACTGCCTTAAGTAGTAGCCGACTGCCTTAAGTAGCAGCCGAATGCCTAGAAACAGCCAAAGCGTAGATTTCTGAAAATCGAGACAAATCAGTCGACTACTATTTTTTTCCAGAATGTATTCTGTTTCAAACCAGTCGACTGCTATATGGGACAGTCAGCTGCTGTTTGCTAAAAAGCATTCTGTTTCAAAATCAGCCGACTGCCTAAAGAGCTAGACGACTGCCCTGTTTTCAAAAGCATTCTGTTTCAAGAACAGCCGACTACCTAGGGAGCCAGTCAATTGCCTTTTCTCGGGAAACATTCTATTTCAAAACCAGTCGACTGTTATATGGGGCCAGTCGACTGCCCTATGTGTTTTCAAAAAATAAAAATATTTGAATTTCAAAAGGAAAAGAAATTCAATAAAGCAAATTTAGTGTAGCAGCCAACTGCCCTAAAGACCAGTCGATTGCCCATTTGAAAAAGAGGTTTTGAAGACCTATTTCAAGAAAGTATATGGGTATTTGTTAAAGCTATATAACAAAGATTTTGGAGACTATAAATACCTTTAATGATCATGCACATTATTTGTATTTGTGCTTGGCTGAGGAGCCCTAGTCCGATCCTCAGACCCACAGTAAGGCACTTGACTAGTGAGCACTGTGGGCTATAGACAATGGCCATATGTCTCTTACTTGTTTAGGCTTTGGGGAGGATCCCTAGCCCATACGTGAGTACGCCACTTATTTGATATCTCTCAGGATTATCCTTTATGGATATATTTGTGGTATCCTTTATGAGATCTCTTATGGATTATCCCTCACGGGATATATTTGATGTATCCATTTTGAGAGTTTCTTGGTGCATGAATCTAATTGGAAATTAATTGTCTCCCATCTATTTGAAAGTATTTGAAGTTATTTGTACTTGCACATGTGATTTCAAGTGATTTAAGATCCGTGAAAGTATTTGAAAGAAAATATTTTACTTGTAATTGATATTTGTGGGAATTATATATGGTATATACTTTATAATGGTTTAACATGACATTATAGAGCCAAGCAAGAAAACTGCATATAGTGAATAGTACGCTCTTTTACATTTATTTTTTACTGAGCGTAAACTCACTCATTTACAAACATTTTTCATACAGATTATTTGAAGTAGAATCCTGCTCCAGAGTGAGGAGCTTAGTTGGGATCTCTAGTATACCTTTGAGTTACGCTTCCCAATAAATTGTTGAAGGTATACTCATACATTATGTGCTCTAGACTATTGTACAGTACTATACCACAGAAATGTATATTAGTTGTTTTGGGGATATAGGATATGTAAGTATTTGAGATCCTAATGTATGTGACGCATGTATATATATATATATATATATGAAAAATTATATTCATATGAAATGTGCTATCATACCTGTAGTAATAATGCTTAAATGTGAAGAAGAAGTAGGGATGACATTGATAAACTAGACTAAGTAATATTATGTGAAAGAAAAAAGTTAGTTGTTATTTGGATAATAACGAAGATGTTACAATAGAGATTATACACTAGCAATACATCATATATAAATTCTCATGAAATTACATAAAGTTTTAGTGTAATAGCAAAGTTATTTTTTGTGATATACGAAAACAATTTCTTCATTAATATAAAAAAAATTGTGTATATATAATTCTTTCAAAACCCACAATGTAAAAAGTCTTATGTACTAAATTTACATTATTACAATAACTTCTCCATTAACGTGGAGGTAACACTGCGTACTTGTGACTTTCGACAAAATTCAAATCGTCCAAGGAAAGTGGTAAATTAGTCATTTCCCACTACATTTTAGTTTCTTGTAAAATCTAGATTATTGTTGTGGACTTTGAGGGCCTACAAAGCAAAGTCCAAATCTTCGAGCGCCCCCACCCTAGTCTCTAGTGGGCTGCCACGTTTTTGTTTTTTTTTAATTGTATCCACTCCTTTCTCTTTTAAGTATCCAATAGTTTGCATTTAGCAATATCAATTAACAAGTCAAAGCTTTTATAAAATTTTATAAGTTTGTTCATGATACATGACATCATGACATTATAATTTCATAAACGAAATTGAAAAATTATCATGTCTCATTTTTTATTGTTATTAATTTAATATATTTTAAGAATTATATGTCATCTTTGTTATATATTGAGAGTAAATAAGATAATTTTTTATTTTTTATACTTAAAGATGCATTTATTGTTTTACTTTTAAGCATACAAAAATTAGTTATGAAAATGTTCATATATGAAAATTTTAATGAGTAAAAAAATTAAATTTGATCAAAATTATATTTCAAGAGTTGCCCATCATAATCATAAGCATAATGGTAAATTTAGACCTAATCTAAAAATTATTTTCATGTTAAGAGTAATTTGCAAAATATTACAAAAACTAAAATTATTTTTTTTCCTTTTAAAATGAATTAAAATTATTTTTATTAATCAAAGAATAAAAGACGATTTAACATGATTTCAGATATTAGTTCATGTAACATATTTCAATTTATTAGGATACAGACTATGATATTGGTCAATCAAAAAATAAAAAGATTATTCATATGCTATACATAGATTTTTATTTTTGTTTTCATTTTAATCTTGAGGGAAAGGGTTTTTATCAAAACAAAAATAGGAAATATATTTTTTTTTATAAAATGTGTTTTCATGACGATTTCCACTTTTTATAGAAAATATTATAAGTATGCAATTTATCACTCATTAATCATTTTATCATCATCAACCACCACTCTTACATCGCCCATAATCCATATATCATGACATGATCCCCAAACATGATCTTTATTGTATAAATATATACTCCCACATAGATCCATATATATAACATTAAGAAAGATTTTATATTAGAATAAAATTCATAATAACTCAAATTAACTTGCCTAGCACTTAAAATTTTGTTCAAAAAAAAAGGAAAATTCAAAGTTTGAATATCTGTTTTTTCTTAATTTTTCACATATATAAAAAAAACTAAAAATTATTACCATAAATAAATTACATTCCACTTGATAATAAATAAATAAATAATCGATAATAAATAAATAAATAAATAATCTTACTCAATCATTAAATTCAAATATATTTTTCTTATAAAAAAATGCATAATAAATTATTGTAAATTCAAATTAAAATTTCTTCAAAATTAGTATCAATACATCTATTATCTAAGATTAGAGTAATTTTTTTTGAAAAAAGAAAATTGTGCTTAAAAAAGAAAAGTAAAACATTTTCTTTTTACCTTAATAAGTTTCCTTTCCTATTTACACAGAAAAATTAGAAAATAAAAGATAGCTATATTCTAGGAAATTTACCAAACTCCAGTTCTTCTTTCTCATTGTTTATTGAGAAGTTCTAAACACACCCTATATATTATTAGACACACCCTATTTTTTAACAAAATTACATAAATAACCTTCTTAATATTTTTTTTTTAATTTTTTTTTGAAATCTTTTGTCTCCCGAAAGTGGATTTCCGGGAACATAACAATTTCCGCGGAAGTTCAGTTCCGGGAGAATCATAAAGCTCTCGGGAGTGGGCTTCCGGGAGCATAATAAAGCTCCCGGAAATCCACTCCAGGGAGCTTTTTTTTTTCTCCCCCATGGCTGCGCAGGCAGCTTGTTGCGGGAGCTTTTTTTTTCTCCCCCATTTTTGTTGGCTTGCTGCGGCAGCACTTGCTCGCTGCCTGGCAGCATTCAAGTGCTGCCAGGCAGCAACTCCGATGAGCTATGGCTCATCGGAAACAAAAAATGGTATGGAAGGGTATGATGAGTTAAATTTTTTTAGATAGGATGTGTCTAATAATTTTTGAGGTGTGAATAGAATTTCTCTTGTTTCTTTCTTTCCTTCCATTTCTGAAGTCAGCCCATAGCGAGCCGAGCAGTCATACTTCAATTCTCTCGAAAGACGTTTCTCCACTTTTCTTTTTTCGCCTTTAACTCTTCAACAAACCCTCCACAAAACGAAAAGAAATGACTCAGTTTGTCTAGAAACGACACCCCCTCCTTCTCCAAACGGCACTGCAAGTTCCCTCTTTCGTTTTCACCGACGGCATGCACCTCTTCTTCTTCCCTTTTCCTCCTTCTCATCCCTTAGAAAAGAAGAAAAAAGCCGTTGACTTTTCTTTCTTCTTGGCTTGACTCCAAGAACCCAATTTGTCAAAGAAACAAAAAGGGGCTGAAATATGGACCAAGGGGTACTTGATGATATTATAAATCGGCTTTTGGAAGTTCGGGGTCGACCTGGGAAGCAAGTGCAGCTATCTGAATCGGAGATCCGACAACTTTGTGTGGTTTCTAGAGAGATTTTCTTACAACAACCTAATCTGTTGGAACTTGAAGCACCCATCAAGATTTGTGGTATTATTCAGCTCTTATTTTAAATACCCAATTTTTGTTTTGGTTTTTTTTTTTGATGACCCCTATACTTATTTGGACTTGTTTTGATGATTTGAAGTTTAATTAGTGACTTTATGGTCAATTCTATGGGAACCAGCACTTTTCATTTATAGCTTAATTCCAGCTTAACGGTTTTCTTGATGCTTACTGATTCATTTTGTTTTTTTGGCTTGGATTTTCTATGTGGGTTCTAATTGCTTAAACTTGGAATGTAGTAAGTTAATCTTGCAGAGTGGTAAGGCCTGATTTCCTTTTCAACATCTTGCAGAGTTGTAGAAGTCTCACTTTACTGTTAACCCCGGTAATGTGTGCTTGAAGTGTGGTTTTTTTTGTATGGTTGTTGAATTTTTAGGTGAAGCTAGTTTGTATCCGATGGACATTCAAATAATGTTTTAATTTGTTGCTTTTTCTTTTATGGCTGTGTGGCTTCATCTCTTATTGCGGAGTGTTCCTTTTCCTAAATTTGACTTTTTATTCAAATGAATTGCCTGGTTTTGCTGTGGTTTTGGTTGCTTAATTTGGAGAAGATTCTGTTCATTATTTAACAAGCTAGTGGGAAATGTTAAGGTGATTAGCAACTTTGCATATATATATATATATATATATATAAATATATATATATATATTTGTTTTATTGAGTAAATTTGCAATAGGAGCTTGGATCAAAGCCTTCAATCTGAAATAAGGCTCGTTTATGCTTTGATTTCACTGTTGTTTTCTGTTGATTTTGTGGTTGTGGAATGATTGTATATTGACATGGGAAACAATGTATTCACTTACGCCCTACACACGCATCCTTTTCCATAAACAACTAGCTGTGTTTACTCTTAAGCCTATGACTTGAACTTCTTAATTCCTTTCTGATTTCAGTTAATTTGATATGGTTGAATGCTGATGTAGTCTGTGCTCAAGTTTGTACTATACTAATTCCTTGCAACCATATTTTTTTTCTTTTTTTTTAGTTATTTGTGACACTTCACATGCAGTAGTCTACTTATTTCTTTCACTTCTATGATCTATCTGTTTGCCTCGTTTTCCCTTTTGTATTGGTGGAGGAATTGGGATTTTGAGTGTCTTGAGTATGTGAATTTTTTGGTAATTCTATTGAATTGTTTGTCTCGTACAGGGTTTTTTTGGTGAATTTGTATGAGTGGTTCCTTGATGATCTAGTGTTTTATAATGCTTGTGGTTTACTAAAAGATAGTGATTTGGTTTGGCTGATCATCCTGCAGGAACTTCATGTTCTTATTGTCTTTGGTCTCTAGAAATCTTTAATTATCAACTAGAACGTTTTGCTGCATGTTCACTTGAAGAGTTTGATGCATTAACAACTTAGCCAATCATTGATGTTTGATTTTTGAATCTTGTGCACTAAAATTTCTACTGATTTGGTTCTCATTTCTCAATATATAATAATTTTCCCTTGGTGTAGCATGAACATTTTACAGGACTGCTGATTGATGGTGATGCAAATGGATTGAATACCTACATTGCAATATATTCCTCTCACAAATTATGAAAGGAACATTTTGCTACATCTCTGTCAATATTTCTAACATGTGGAGTGCTTACATTATTTTCGATGCACGCACATACATTATATTTTACACAAATTTTAAAATTTTTAAACCAAGACAACAGAACAATATCCAAAGTAGTACTGCATACTGATGAAACTCAATTAACAAAACTACTTCAAATTGACTTTTGCCGCAAAGTTAAACTACTAGTGTTAGTAATACATGTGGCAGCATTTTGGGGAAATCATTTTCACCAAATTAGTTGTAATTTAAGATTTTTTTTTTCAAATAATTATCTTTCCACGATAGGGAAGACTTCTGAATTTTTTCCTGTGAAATTTGTTTGCATTCAGGTGATATTCATGGTCAATATTCTGATCTTTTAAGGCTTTTTGAGTATGGTGGATTGCCTCCAAATGCCAACTACTTGTTTTTGGGGGATTATGTTGATCGAGGCAAGCAAAGTCTGGAGACAATATGTCTTCTTCTTGCTTATAAGATAAAATACCCTGAAAATTTTTTCCTCTTGAGGGGTAACCATGAATGTGCTTCCATAAACCGCATATATGGTTTTTATGATGAGTGTAAGAGACGATTTAATGTTAGGCTATGGAAGACATTCACAGAATGTTTTAACTGCCTACCAGTGGCGGCACTAATTGATGAGAAGATTCTGTGTATGCATGGAGGCCTTTCTCCTGATCTGAATAAATTGGATCAGATTAGAAATTTGCAACGCCCAACCGACGTACCAGACACAGGTTTGCTTTGTGATCTTCTCTGGTCAGATCCAAGTAAAGATGTTCAAGGTTGGGGAATGAACGACAGGGGAGTTTCATTTACTTTTGGTCCTGACAAAGTATCAGAGTTTCTACAGAAACATGACCTAGATCTCATTTGCCGTGCCCACCAGGTTTTAGTTGCTCTGGCAGCTTACTTTATGTTTCACATTAACTTGGAGTTCAGATTTTCTCCTCTGCTTTTAGTCAGGTTGTAGGAGAATGTATCAACAGGAGCCAGTGCACATCGCATTTAGTGTAGTAGGTATTTTCTTGCAAGTATGTGTATTTTATGCCCTGTTGTGCAATTACTTCTGTTCTCATTTCACAAACAGTTATTGAACTCTTGACATTGCCTTCTTGGAATGTCATACATTTTTGCTGTTATACGGACAACTATTTCTTCTCTAATTAGTTTTGGCTCCTGTTGGTACACTCTTCATAGTTATTGTTAATCACAGAGGATGTGATTGCCAGCTTAACTACTTATGCTCTTATTTAGGAATTTTCTATTATATTGTTTATAGGTTGTGGAAGATGGATATGAGTTCTTTGCCAACAGACAGCTTGTAACCATATTTTCAGCACCCAATTACTGTGGGGAGTTTGATAACGCTGGAACGATGATGAGTGTGGATGAGACTTTGATGTGCTCCTTTCAAATATTGAAGCCTGCAGATAAGAAATCAAAGTTTAATATAGGGAGCACAACCACAGCCAAGCCTGGGAACCCTTCAAAAGGTATCTTTGGGAGCACAACCACAGCAAAACCTGGAAACTCTCCAGCAGGAATCAAGGTAAATGCTACGAGTAGATCTTTTACTATGCAATTTAACCAATGGAATACAGGTACCGACTGCATGATGTTTGGAATCACTTAGGGTCCTCAAATTGTTGCTTCCAATATTTTTATTACCTGACAAGAAATACTCAAATACATGCCATTTGTGTTGGGGACTATAAGTTATTATTTTCCTGGCTTTGTATTAGAGTTGCTACATACATGACAATGTAGTTAGTTAAAGTGAATTTAACTTTATGTAACTTTTAAGTGTCATCTTTTTCTTTTTCTTTTTTACAATTTTGACATTTTCATCATTCATTAGAGTAATTCAGGATGTTTTAGATTAGATGATTGTGATGTTGGAACAAACAGATAGTAATGTTGGTAATAAATGGATGTGCTGGTCAGAGGTTAGGTTATCTTGGTATGAGTGTTCATGAATTCTATGCATATAGGTATTGGCTAAGGCCTAATTTCATTTGTACTTATTGTCTGAACCTTTATCCCATTTTAGCTCTGGCCATAAGCATTGGACTATTCTGTTCGAACCTGTTTGTATTAAACTTCAGTCCCAGTTTGGTTTTGGATTCAATTCAGAGTTTCATCCCTAAAATCCATTATAGGCTTATTTGGTTTCAGGTTCTTCTGGGGTTTTGCATCAATACTGAGACCTTAATATCAGAACATTTCTTTAGCAAGGATTTCTGGCTGCTTAGATTAAAATTGAACCACTATAATCTTTTAAGCACTTATACTATAGCATATTATGTTTCTGATGGAGGATTATATTGTTGTGGATATTCATTGGTACATATTAAGTACTTGCTTCTGGCTCACCATGAGAGATGTAAGATACAGAGAAAATGAGTTGGAGTGGAGAAAGATTGAATGTGCAACTCTTTGAATAGCTTTAGTGGGGTAACTTCTACCAAAAGAGTTTGTGTTTGCCATATTTTTAGTTTCTTTTCATATTTTGGTCATTGTTTTTCCTCTTATTTGGGATTAAATATGAAATTGGAAAGAAGTTTTCTTGACCTATACTAGTTTTGAGTTATCTCCTTTTGTGTGTTATACACAAAGAAGTGTTATAAAGTTATCTTACTACTTCGAATCATCTGCTTGTATAATGCACAAGAAGTACTAAAGAAGTTCTCATCTTTCCCGGTACTTCTGGAAGTGGCATTTATCAAGTGCATTAAATTTTTGCTAACTCTGAATGTTTTGTATTTCATCAGTCATTCCTTGGTACGAAGGTATGAGAGCAGCATTTGCAGGGTAGAAGCCGGAGCCCAGTTGCATCATGAACAAATCTGAATTGCTGTAAAGAAAACTTGAGGTCCTTTTGATTTGAATATAATATGCTCAAATTGTAAAAATGGAGGGGAAAAATCATTAGAAACTGATGCAAAAGATTGTTTCTCTGATATAAATTTGGGTTTGAAGGTAAAGGCTGTAATTTCCTTCTCTTCTTCCTTGTACACTACTAGCTGCTACAATTGCTGCTATGAATTGATTAGCGTGTTGAGGGTAAGGTTTTCACTTGTTCTGCTCTGAG
The DNA here is from genome assembly GCA_032173925.1 of Heritiera fomes. Classification (NCBI taxonomy): domain Eukaryota; kingdom Viridiplantae; phylum Streptophyta; class Magnoliopsida; order Malvales; family Malvaceae; genus Heritiera; species Heritiera fomes. The sequence continues at coordinate 8,195,668 of JAPDPM010000021.1, read as the reverse complement.
ACCATGAAGTGTGTTGGAACGATTACTGGCCTTTCTTGGTGATTCAGGGACAGCTAACTGAATTTGCTACAATTATGATGCTTCATTCTCTGAAACTTTTTCTATTTCATGCAATATGGTAATTGAAAGATGTTGATTCTAACGAACTTGAAGAACTCAGAATTACCAAGATAGCATTTTCTTAGATTGTTTGCTCACTTCAACAGCAAATATATACAGGTTTGCATGTGTATGGTGAACTATAAGGTGAGTAATGTAAACGGGTACCTTGAGATCTCTATTTAAATCCCGTGACAGATAGTAATTTTATTCTTTAAATTTTATCCGAATCTGATTATAAAATACTTTAAATCTATTTAAGCAAATTGGATAATGTCAGGTATCTGATTACAAGGCATGCATTCTCATTCATTAAAGTCTCCTTTTACCCCTTTAGGCTATTTGTTGGGATGGTCTGTACTTATTCCATTTGTCTGCCCTTTGTGCTTAAAAGTTTGAACTTGAACATTTTTAAATTGAAAGTTATAAGATTGAATCATTGAGATTGGGAAATGATTATGAAATTGAAAATATTAGCTACTGAAACTGTTGCACAAGCGAAGAGCAGTCTGAGAGGGAAGAATTGAAAACCAAGGTGTTTTGCATTTTGTATGCCCCAGAAAGGACTATTTTTGTTGTCAGATCTTTCATAAACTTTTCTATCGAGGCCTATGTGTAAATGAAATATTCAGAACAATGGTTTCATCTAGTAAAAGGCAAAAAATAAGATGATTGAGAAAAATAGAAATCTCATATCCAAACTAATACAACCTAGCAGTCAAAATTTAAGATTTCATCTTGGAGGAAGATTTGGAAAGCAAAAAGTCCAAATAAAATGGAGGTACTGGAAGGTAAAGCATGGGATTTTACCTGTGTTGAAGAATCTGCATAGTATAAGAATTCCAGCAGAAAACACCTGCTTAAGCTGTGAAAAGAATGAGGAAACAGTTACACATGCACTAACGGAGTGTACAAGAGCAGTGGCTGTATAAAGGGCACTAAACCATGACCGGAAATGGACTATTAGGGATAACGCATTATCACGTGGTTATTACTTTCTCTTCGCAAAATTGGTTTATTTGAGTGTGTAGCGTCACCTCTAATATATCAAATATCCTATATAAGATTAGAGTACCCAAACTACTCTCTTTCAGAGTGCATGACATGATGTACAGTACCGCAGGAGGCTTTTTTTTTTTTTGAGGATATTGATAAGCTTAATCAACCACAGCTACAACAGTTCATCTTCACCAGCTGAGAAATTTGTAATAACAGAAACAAAGACCTATATGAGGTAAAGAAGATTAGTCCGAACACACCAGCCGCATTTATAACAAAGTATTTGAATGATTTTAACAGAGCTCAAGTTGCGGGGTGCAAAGCAAGAACAATAGAGTCCAGAAATGGAACCCCAGAGTAAAATTTGATGGTGCAACAGATAAACAGGCCATGGCAGGAGAAAAGTAATAGGTGCTCATGCAGCAGGAACGCAGCTGTGGCAAACAGACCCAGTTATAACCATGGCTGCTGTTAGAGCTTTGGAATTTGCAGGAGGTATGGGATTTTCAGAAATAGAGCTGCAAGGGAATGCTTTGGGAGTGCTTAAAAGATTGGAAGGATCAGAGAAAAACTTTATCAGCAATTGGTGATACAGTAGCAGAGGCTCCAAAAAAGGCTGAAGTTTTTCCAAAGTTGCTCAATCAATCACATCCTCAGGACTATGGAATCAAGCAGCACATGAACTAGCTAAGTATGGGTTAGGATGTAGTGAGGTGTACTAGGTAGAGAAGTATCCAGATCTGATCCAAGCTATAATAACCATGGATGCTAATTTTATGAATTAATGAAAAAACATATGATTATTTCAAAAAAAAAAATCATCTTGATATAATTTATTAAGATTTTATGTTGACTTATTGGAGACGGTAGGTTCAAATTCAAGTTTAAATAAAATTGTTAAAATTTAAGATTTCATCTAAAGATTAAAATTCAAGATTTCATATGGGATGATAATTAAGTTCAAATTTGTTATTTCATTGTGTAAATTAATTTAATGTAAATTCCCGTTGAAATATCCACCAACTTTGAAATGGAATGGTTCCTTGACCAAGTGTGTTAAAATTAAGTAAATAGCAAAATAGGTATACTAATAAATCAAGGATAATTATCTAATAGACTTTCACTGAAATTTTAAAATTTTACAAATCAATTAGGATGACGATTCATACTTCACTTTATCTATTTTATATTTTTTTAATATTTTTTAATTGATATGTGTTATCTTCATTGATAATATATTAGACAATTATTCATAAATCAAACTCAATTCGAATCATCGAAAATAAAATCCAACTTGATAAAAAAATAAAAAGAAAAGAAAAAAAAGTCAAAGCCAATGGGCTCGGACATCATCAATGACTTAAGCCTTCATGCTCATGCTGGTTCACTAATTCAAGTTTAATCATTGGGTCCAATAATGGTGCATTCCTTTCTCAGGCTCTTATTTCTGGCTGTTTTATTTAACAGTTCAAAATCAATTTGAATTTTAATTCTTCATATAGGAATATGGTCCAAAAGTGAAAAGGACAATGGACAAATTATACGGAAATTTCAGAGATAAAATTGAAGCTAACTTTGAAGACTTTTTCTTCCTTATTAAATGCTCATGTTTATTCACTAATTTATTATTTTCTGATGTAATATATATATATATATATATATATATATATATATGTATATATATCAATGTCTAATGACAATTTTTTTATTGTACAATAATTGATGTATCTCTAAATATATTTTTAAACAATTTACAAGTTGTTTCAGCCCAAATATTGTTCTGATAAAATAAATTCTTTTAAATTATGAAAAAGGGAAAACAGACACTGAAAAAAAATATACATTCTATCCATAGAAGCTGTCACTACACTAAAAAAATTTAATATTTTTATTTTATTTAATGTATACGTACGTACGTACGTACGTACGTACGTACATACATACATACATACATACATACATACATACATACATATAGATATATATCAAATTTAAGGTCTTAACTCTTAAATTCTATTCTATTATATGTTGAAGTGTCATATTGTTTTCTGCTGTCGATGATGGCACACAGACTTTCATTTTGTATATATTTTCTTTGGTTTCATTCATTTTGTATATTTTACTATCACTTTATATATTCTCGTTTTTTTAAGTAATCTTTAAGTATTAGATAATTCTAGATCGATCCGGAATATTATAATAATTAAAGTTGGATTGGATATTTGCATTTTGCACCACATTTCCATTCTTTGAATTACAAAATTACAATATGATGGAACTTTATTCTTCATTTTTGCTTCTTAAATCTTTAAAAACAAATGAAAACTTATGTTCCAACCCGTACATGAGAAGCATATTAAACGTAAGAAAAAAAAATTGACCTAAATTTTTAATGTATAAAGTTGAGTTGGGTTGAGTTTGAATTGAACTCAAATAAGATAACAACTTTAAAGTGGATTCAGTCCAATCCAATTTTTTGAGCATGATATTTTGTCCAAATTCGTTCTATATGTAAAGAAGAAAAAAAAATTGTTGAAATTCGCCCAAGTACTATCAATTTTATTCTTAAATAAAAAATTAAGAACGAAAATTTAATGAGCAACACATAATTATTAATCAGTAAAAATATTGGATTAAAAAATTACATCCATATAACACATTAACATAAATGTTTAGTTTTCAGAGTTCAAAACTAATTTATTTTTAAATTAATAATATTATGTATATATATAATATTTGTTATATAATTAATTATCAAGTCAAACTGGGTTTTGAACTTTAAAATCAAGGTATGAGTCAATTTTTATGGAAACTTATGTGCTTGATCATATTCATTTAATGGATTTAATATTTTTATCTGAAACTTTTTAAAAATCAAAGGAACTTCCGAACTTGAATGAAATCCTTAATATTTTGTATATAACTTGTAATTTCCCATTTTTTATTATTAGAAGTCCCTTGAAGAGCGAGCAAATTTGTTATTTTTCTTTGATTAAGTTTCAATAAGGTGAATGCAAGAGATTTGGATTTTTATTTAACACAATATTCTTATTTCTTATCACAAGTTGATGAGAAAAGATTACACACTGAATAAGTCGGTCGGATTAATGAAGTGACTTTTTAATCAACCATAATTTGGTGGGAAGAAAATATTTGAACTCTGACTTTTTAAATAAGAAATTTTAATTGTTTTTATAATTTAATTAAGTAATATTGAACTCAAGAAGCATAGATTTTAATTTTAAATATTAATTTAACTAGTCATATTTTTACTTTTAAAAAATAAATTTAAACTTCTACTCTTTGTTCTTCTTTTTCTCATAATAAAAGCTTTACTTATAAAAAATCAGGAATCTTGATTTTAATAATATCAGAAATTTAATTTCTCCATTAAAAACAGTCCACTTGAAAATGTTGCCTAATAAAATCTTTTCTCTCTCTCTCTCTCTCTCTCTCTCTTCTAGAAGCTCTTGTGTACTTTGAAGCTCCCCATTTAAACATGAACCTGAATTTGAGCCACTTTCCTAGCAACTTGGGCAGCAATTTTCAAGCTGCCTTAGATCTAAGCTAACTATAAGTCAAAAATATTTTCACAGAATAAAAGCATATTCCAAATGGGGATCCATAAATTAAATAGAAATTTGACTTGACTTATAGAAGAGTTGCTTGCATTTAGCCTTTTAATGTATAAGCCAATGCACTTTTCTTTAAGTCCTCATCTTTAATAGTCCTATACCCTAAGGCAACTTTTTTTTTATTTTCTTGATATTTTTTCTGACTAAATTGGGTTAATGGAATCATGATATTTCAAACCCATAATACAGGATTGAGTCTCAATTGTGATATTTTATTAACGCAAATGATCAACTTTATCATTGTATTTTTTAAAATTTTATTGATTTTGAAAAAATGATAATAAAATTAGAATATATTTTTTTAATGCAAATGACAAATTTCCATTATTTTTTATTTTGTTTAAAAATTAACAAAGTTAAAAGTTCAATAAAAATCCAATCAAAATACAATAAAAAAAATTCAAATTGATCCATTATACCTTACAAATATGACTTAAATTAAAAAAACACCATATTTCCAAAAGTCCCAATAAAATAATTAAAAATAGTATATGAGTAATTAAAATTATTTAATACACCATCAGTAAAATTTTGGAGACAAACAGTATTAACAAAATGACACATATCCTTAAAAAAAATATTTAAAATATAAAAAATTAATTAAAAAATATTGAATTGCCTTAATGTTCTTGAATTTCGATTGTGAAAATTACAATATGATGGAACTTTATTCTTCATTTTTGCTTCTTAAAATCTTTGAAAACAAAGGAAAACCGGTTTGATTTAGTTTGAATTGATTCAATTGAACTCAAACAGGGTAACAATTTTCAAGTGGATTTAGTCCAAAATTCATTTTTTTTCTGTTTGATTTTTTGTTTAAATTCATTCTACATATAAAGAGAAATCAAACTTTGTTGAAATTAGTCTAAGTACCATCAATTTTATTTTTAAATAAAAAATTAAGAACGAAGATTTAATGAGCATCACATAATTATTAATTAATAAAAATATTGGATTGAAAAATTACATTCATATAACACATTAACATAAACGTTTAGTTTTCAAAGTTCAAAACTAATTTATTTTTGAATTAATAATACAATATATATAAATATATATAATATTTGTTATATAATTAATTATCAAGTCAAGTTGGATATTGGACTTTGAAATCAACGCATGAGTCAATTTTTTATCAAAATTTATTTGTTTGATTGGATTCATTTGTTTTAATATTTTTATCCAAATCTTTCTAAAAAATCGAATGAACTTTCGGACTTGAAAAGAATCATTAATACTTTGCATATAAATCGCAATTTCCCATTTTTTTTATTATTAAAAGTCCCTGGAAGAGCAAGGAAATTTGTTAATTTTTCTTTGATTAAGTTTCAAAGAGGTGAATGTAAGAGATTTTGGTTTTCTTTTAACACAATTTTCTTATTTTTTATCACAAGTTGATGAGAAAAGATAAGACACTGAATAAGTCGGTCGGATTAATGAAGTGATTCTTTAATCAACAATTTCGTGAGAAGAAAATATTTGAACTCGACTCTTAAAAAAGATATTTTAATTTTTTTTACAAGTAATTAAGTAATATGATGGGCAGTTCAGGGCTGGGATTGGTGTTGTGGCATGGAATGATGAAGGCAGAGTTATTGCAGGAATGGCTGTAAAGATGATTGTAAGTTCAGCTATTGAAGCTGGAGCTTTTGCTGTGAATGCTGGTTTAGATGTTGCAGAGGCCAATATTTGGCAGAAAATTGTGGTTGAAACAGATTCAAAGATTGTATATAAGGAGTTGAAGGGAGACACAAGAAAGTTTAATTGGAAGATTTACCCTATCATTAGAGATACACAAAGAAGTAGGAGTTTTCAGGACTTCAAGTGCTTCTGGATAAATAGGGATGCAAACGAAGCAGTTGATTGGATTGCTAAACCGACAAAGAAGTAGATGTGTCCGGCAACTTGGATTAATATGCCCCCATCTTCTTTAGTCTATGTTTTGAATAGGGATGGATTACCAGCACCACCGTAACTCTTGTATATAGCTGAGCTATATTGAGATAAGGGTTGTTGTCTCTTGATATGGTTCAGTTTTGTTTCCTGGCGATGATAAGATTTGATGATGTATATCTGTTTTTCATGAATGAAATATTATTTTGGCCAAAAAAACTAAGTAATATTGAACTCAAAAAGCATAGATTTTAATTTTAAATATTAATTTAATGAATAATTATTCCAAATATCGCTGGTGAAGTTTTTTTATTCCATAAGCGGAATTAGGATCATAACACATGTCCTATTTTATAAAATATATGTTATGATCTTAATATCGCTTGTGGAGTAAAAATTTTACCAGCGGTATATAAAATAATTATCTTTAACTTAATTGATTATATTTTCATTTAAAAAAATAAATTTAAATTTTCACTATTTGTACTTCTTTTTTCTCGTAATAAAAGCTTTGCTTATAAAAAAATCATAAATCTTGATTTTAATAATATAATAAATTTAATTTCTCCATTGAAAAACAGTCCACTTGAAAACGTTGCCTAATAAAATCTTTTTTTCTCTCTCTCCTAGAAGCTCGTGTGCATTAAAGCACATCATTTAAACATGAACCTGAATTTCAGCCACTTTCATAGCAACTTGGGCAGCACTTTTCAAGCGGCCTCAGCCAGCCCTGAGCTAACTATAAGTCAAAAATATTTTCACACAATAAAAGCATATTCCAAATGTGGGTCCATAAATTAAATAGAAATTTGCCTTGACTTATAGAAAAGTTACTTGCATTTAGCCTTTTAATGTATAAGCCACTGCACTTTTCTTTGAGTCCTTATCTTTAGTACTCCTATACCCTAAGGCCACTTTATTTTCTTTTATTTTCTTGAGATATGTTCTGATAAAATTGGGTTAATAGAATCACGACATTTGAAACCCATAATACAGGATAGAATCTCAATTGTGATTTTTTTTAACGCAAATGATCAAATTTATCATTGTATTTTTTTAATTTTATTGATTTTGAAAAAATGATAATAAAATTAGAATATTTTTTTTAATGCAAGTGACAAATTTTCATTATTTTTTATTTTGTTTAAAAATTAACAAAGTTGCAACTAAAAATTAACAAAGTTAAAAGTTCAATAAAAATTAAATCAAAATACAATAAAAAATTCAAATTGATCCATTATACCTTACAAATATGACTTAAATTAAAAAAACATCATATTGCCAAAAATCCCAATAAAATAATTAAAAACAGTATATGGGTAATTAAAATTATCTGATACACTATTAGTAAAATTTTTAAACTCTGCAAACACTATTAACAAAATGACACATACTCTTAAAAAATATTTTTTAAAAAAATTAATTAAAAAATATTGAATTGCCTTAATCTTCTTGAATATCGATTGTGAAAATAAAAAACTCCACTCTCCATAGATTTGATAATAATACATGAATAATTGGGTTGGTATTTTTTTTTTTGTTTTACAATTGGGTTGGTATATTTGTTATTGAAAATGTTGCCTAATAAAATCTCTTTTTTTTTCTCTTCTAGACGCTTTTGTGTACATTAAAGCACCTCATTTAAACATGAACCTGAATTTGAGCCACTTTCATAGCAACTTGAGCAGCAATTTTCAAGCTGCCTTAGCTCTAAGCTAACTATAAGTCAAAAATATTTTTCACAGAATAAAACATATTCCAAATGGGGGTCCATAAATTAAATAAAAATTTGACTTGACCTATATAAGAGTTACTTGCATTTAGCCTTTTAATGTATAAGCCACTGCACTTTTCTTTTGAGTCTTTAATACTCCTATGCCCTAAGGCAGCTTTATTTTTTTTTATTTTCTTGAGATTTTTTCTGATAAAATTGGGTTAATAAAATCATGATATTTCAAACCCATAATACAGGATTGAATCTCAATTGTGATATTTTATTAATGCAAATGATCAATTTTATCATTGTATTTTTAATTTTATTGATTTTGAAAAAATTATAATAAAATTAGAATATATTTTTTAATGCAAATAACAAAATTTTGTTATTTTTTATTTTGTTTAAAAATTAACAAAGTTAAAAGTTCAATAAAAAAATCTAAATACAAAAAAAAATTCAAATTGATCCATTATACCTTACAAATTTGGCTTAAAAAAATCATATTTCCAAAACTCCCAATAAAATAATTAAAAATAGTATATGATTAATTTAAAATTATCTAATACGCTATCAGTAAAATTTTTAAATTTCACGAACGGTATTAACAAAATGACAAATACTCTTACAAATTATTAAAAAATAAAATATTAATTAAAAAAACTTGAATTGCTTCATGTTCTTTAATTTCGATTGTGAAAATAAAGAACTTCATTATCGATAAATGAGGTTATAATACATGAATAATTGGGTTGATAATTATCTAATAAACTTTCACTGAAATTTTAAGATTTTACAAGCTGGTTAGAATGATGATTCATACTTCATTTTATCTATTTTATATTTTTTTAATATTCTTTAATTGGTATGTGTTATCTTCATTGACAATATATTAGATAATTATTCATAAATCAAACTCAATTTGATTCAACAAAAATAAAATCCAACTTGATAAAAAAATAAAAAGAAAAGAAAAAGAAGTCAAAGCCAAAGGGCTCGGACATCATCAATGACTTTAGCCTTCATGCTCATATTGGTTCACTAATTCAAGTTTGATCATTGGGTCCAATAATGGTGCATTCCTTTCTCATGGTCTTATTTCTGGCTGTTTTTATTTAACAGTTCAAAATCAATTTTAATTTTAATTCTTCATATAGGAATATGGTCCAAAAGTGAAAAGGACAATGGACAAATCATAAGGAAATTTCAGAGATAAAATTGAAGCTAATATTGAAGACTTTTTCTTCCTTATTAAATGCTCACGTTTATTCACTAATTTATTATTTTCTGATGTAATTAATATATATATATATATATATATATATATATATATATACACACACACACACACATATCAATGTCTTATGACAATTTTTTTATTGTACAATAATTGATGTATCTTTAAATATATTTTTAAACAATTTACAAGTTGTTTCAGCCCAAATATAGTCTGATAAAATAAATTCTTTTAAATTATGCAAAAGGGGAAACAGACACTGAAAAAAAATTATATATTCTATCCATAGAAGCTGTCACCAGACTAAAAAAATTTAATATTTTTACATTATATAATGCATACATACATACATACTCATACATACATACATATGTCAAATTTAGGGTCTTAACTCTTAAATTCTATTCTATTATATGTTGAAGTATCATATTGTTTTCTGCTGTCGATGATGGCACACAGACTTTCATTTTGTATATATTTTTTTTGGTTTCATTCATTTTGTATATTTTACTATCACTTTATATATTCTCATTTTTTAATTAATCTTTAAGTGTGAGATAATTCTAGATCGATCGGGAATATTACAATAATTAAACTTGGATTGGATATTTGCATTTTGCACGACATTCCCATTCTTTGAATACAAAATTACAATATGATGGAACTTTATTCTTCATTTTTGCTTCTTAAAATCTTTAAAAACAAATGAAACTTATGTTCCAACCCGTGCATGAGAAGTATATTAAACGTAGAGAAAAAAATGAAAAAGCTGAACTAAATTTTTTAATGTATAAAGTTGAGTTGGGTTGAGTTTGAATTGAACTCAAATAAGGTAACAACTTTCAAGTGGATTCAGTCCAATCCAATTTTTTGAGTGTGATTTTTTGTCTAAATTCGTTCTATATATAAAGAAGAAATCAAAGTGTGTTGAAATTCGCCCAAGTACCATCAATTTTATTCTTAAATAAAAAAAATTAAGAACGAAGATTTAATGAGCATCACATAATTATTAATTAGTAAAAATATTGGATTAAAAATTTCATCCATATAACACATTAACATAAATGTTTAGTTTTCAGAGTTCAAAAATAATTTATTTTTAAATTGATAATATAATGTATATATAATATTTGTTATATAATTAATTATCAAGTCAAATTGGGTTTTGAACTTTGAAATCAAGGCATGAGTCAATTTTTTATGGAAATTTAATTATGTGCTTGATTAGATTCATTTAATGGATTTAATATTTTTATCCAAATCTTTTTAAAAATCAAAGGAACCTCCGAACTTGAATGAAATCCTTAATATTTTGTATATAAATTGTAATTTTCCATTTTTTATTATTAAAAGTCCCTTGAAGAGCAAGGAAATTTGTTATTTTTCTTTGATTAAGTTTCAATAAGGTGAATGTAAGAGATTTTGATTTTCTTTTAACACAATATTCTTATTTCTTATCACAAGTTGATGAAAAAAGATTACACACTGAATAAGTCGGTCGGATTAATGAAGTGACTTTCTAATCAACTATACTTTTGTGGGAAGAAAATATTTGAACTCGACTTTTTAAATAAGAAATTTTAATTGTTTCTATAAGTTAATTTAGTAATATTGAACTCAAAAAGCATAGATTTTAATTTTAAATATTAATTTAATTAGTCATATTTTTACTTTTAACAAATAAATTTAACTTCAACTCTTTCTTCTTCTTTTTCTCATAATAAAAGCTTTACTTATAAAAAATCATGAATCTTGATTTTAATAATATCACAAATTTAATTTCTCCATTGAAAAACAGTCCACTTGAAAATGTTGCCTAATAAAATCATTTTTTTCTCTCTCTTCTAGAAGCTCTTGTGTACATTGAAGCTCCTCATTTAAACAAGAACCTGAATTTGAGCCACTTTCATAGCAACTTGGGCAGCAATTTCAAGCTGCCTTAGCTCTGAGCTAACTACAAGTCAAAAATATTTTCACAGAATAAAAGCATATTCCAAATGGGGTCCATAAATTAAATAGAAATTTGACTTGACTTGTAGAAGAGTTACTTGCATTCAGCCTTGTATAAGCCAATGCACTTTTCTTTAGGTCCTTATCTTTACTACTCCTATACCCTAATGAAACTTTATTTTTTTTATTTTCTTGAGATTTTTTATGATAAAATTGGGTTAATAGAATCATGATATTTCAAACCCATAATACAGGATTGAATCTCAATTGTGATATTTTATTAACGCAAATGATCAACTTTATCATTGTATTTTTTTATTTTATTGATTTGAAAAATGATAATAAAATTAGAATATATTTTTTAATGCAAGTGACAAATTTTCATTATTTTTTATTTTGTTTAAAAATTAACAAAGTTAAAAGTTCTATAAAAATTAAATCAAAATACAATAAAAAATTCAAATTGATCCATTATTTATACTTACAAATATGACTTAAATTTAAAAAAACGCCATATTGCCAAAAATCCCAATAAAATAATAAAAAATAGTATATGAGTAATTAAAATTATCTGATACACTATTAGTAAAATTTTTAAACTCTACAAACAGTATTAACAAAATGACACATACCCTTAAAAAATATTTAAAAAATAAAAAATTAATTAAAAAATATGGAATTGCCTTAATCTTCTTGAATTTCGATTGTGAAAATAATAAAATCCAGCATCCATAGATTTGATAATAATACCTGAATAATTGGGTTGATATATTTGGTAATTGAAAGTGTTGCCTAATAAAATCTTTTTTTTTCTCTTATTGACGCTCTTATGCACATTAAAGCACCTCATTGAAACATGAACCTGAATTTGAGCCACTTTCATAGCAACTTGAGCAGCAATTTCAAGCTGCCTTAGCTCTAAGCTAACTATAAGTCAAAAATATTTTTCACAGAATAAAACCATATTCCAAATGGGGGTCCATAAATTAAATAAAAATTTGACTTGAATTATATAAGAGTTACTTGCACTTAGCCTTCTAATGTATAAGCCAATGCCCTTTTCTTTTGAGTCTTTAATACTCCTATACCCTAAGGCAACTTTATTTTTTTTTATTTTCTTGAGATTTTTTCCGATAAAATAGGGTTAATAAAATCATGATATTTCAAACCCAGAATACAGGATTGAATCCCAATTGTGATATTTTATTAACGCAAATGATCAATTTTATCATTGTATTTTTAATATTATTGATTTTGAAAAAAATTATAATAAAATTAGAATATATTTTTTAATGCAAATGACAAAATTTTGTTATTTTTTATTTTGTTTAAAAATTAACAAAGTTAAAAGTTCAAAAAAAATCTAAATACAATAAAAAAATTCAAATTGATCCATTATACCTTACAAAATTGGCTTAAATTTAAAAAAAAAAACCATATTTCCAAAACTCCCAATAAAATAATTAAAATTGTACATGATTAATTTAAAATTATCTAATACACTGTCAGTAAAAATTTTAAATTTCACGAACCGTATTAACAAAATGACAAATACTCTTACAAATTATTAAAAAATAAAAAATTAATTAAAAAAACTTGAATTGCTTCCTATTCTTTAATTTCGATTGTGAAAATAAAGAATTTCATTATCGATAAATGACACTACAAAAAAACTGACTTTTACCGGCACTTATAAGTGCCGGTAAAAGACCAATGAACCGCCGGTAAAAATCTTACCGGTGGTTTGTTGACCGCCGGCTGACCGCCGGCCAGGTGAATGCCGGTGAAAGTCTGCCGGCGGTGATGTACTCCAATGCCGGCAAAAGTCTGATAAATTGCGGCATGACTTTTCCCGGCGCTTTTAAATGCCGTTAAAAGTAAAAAGCTTTTACCGGCACTTTCCTATTTGAAAATTTTATATTATTGAGCATTATTTTAAATTTAAAAGCTTTTGCCGGCACTTTAAAGTGCCGGCAAAAGTTATATTTGAAATTTAAAATTTTTATATTTATTAAGCTTTATTTTAAATTTAAATGCTTACACCAACACATTTAATTGCTGATAAAAGTCATATTTTAAATTTGATATTTTTATATTTTTTATTTTATTTTAATTTTAAAAGCTTTTATCGACATTTTAAAATGGTTGTAAAAATCTTATTTCAAATGTTAAATTTTATATTTATTGAGTTTTATTTTAAAATCACTATGTTTCCTCTTTGTTTATAACCAATTTACATTTAGTAATTTTTTGAATTATAAAACGAATAAAAAAAACATGTAAAACCAAGTAATAGATATTTTGAACATATAAAGACCGGAAGACTTTGATTATCATTAACATATTTTGAACATATAAACATTATACCATCCAAAGATAAAGAATTGAAGACTTTGATTATCATTAACAGTGTTAAAATAGAAAAAATAAGATCAATAATGCCCAAAAAACAAACAATCTATAAATTCATAAAAATCTCATCATTTGTTCTTAATGCAAACCCAAATGATTTCTAATTCCCAACTATCATCATTTGTTCCAAGTTCAATTCAAAGTACATACAAACCAAAAAGTTATTAGAATACTAATAACATCTAAAAAATCAAATAAAGAACCAACCCATTGCAAGGAAAGAACCACCAACCAGCCGCAAACTAGTTATTTGCATGTAGTGATCCTACTGAACTTAATTCATCTGAAACCTACAATATAAAAAAAAATGAGAGAAGAAGAAAGAAAGGACATTGAACTTACAAAACTATGAAACTAAGGATCAAGATATCCAAATATAACATAAACTAAACCTAGTTTGTACAGTAGAATCATAAGAATGAATGTAAAAACACTAGTCTATGAGAGAGATACTTGATTGATCATTTGAGTAGCATGAACAACTTAACTGGAAGTTTTCATGAATCATGTCAATAATCTAGCAACTTTTATAAACTGCACATTGTATGGAATAAGAGAGTGAGGCATTACCTGAGAAAAAATTTAGCTGTTGGAAGTTGGGACTGTCACTTCGAACTTCAAATATTTCAGCACAGCAGAATCCATTTACAAAATCTGCAACAGTCGAAGTAGGAAAAAATATGTTTATAGAGGTTATGGTGAAAAGAAAAAAGAAAATTTGAAATGAATCTCGAAATCGAATTTTGCCTCATCCTTGCAGTATATATTATCAGTAACATAACAGAACTCTCCCACTTGAGGTGCACATATCTCCTTGCAGTACGTGTTATGTGTTAGCATAACAGTTAACATAACTGTTGCCTGTTAATTGAATTGCTGGAAAGATAATGATCAATGTAATTCACTGTCAGAAATAATGTCTCAGGTACAAACCTGTACTCTTCAATTACCTCCAGCTGAAATCATAAGGTAAGATCACCATTCACATAAAGAGGGAAAACCTGCATATTCACAAGTTAAGGAATGGTAAGGCAGGAGGTAAAAGGCAAAATGTGTTTTTGACAGATATTAGATAGAAACTAAGAGACAAAATGGTAGTTCCAATTTCACATAATAAAATTGCTTGGAAAAACAAAAAATAATGAATGCATTAGCTACTTATACTAACTGCCCTTTGAACCATCTAGTAAGACGAGGGACTGAAATGGAGAAAGAGGGGACTGGGTTTTTTATTCTAATATAGTTAAACAGAGGAAACCTGTTTAACTATATATATGTTCTTAAGTTTATGCAAGCTAAACAGCAAAGGAGACCTGATCAGAGAAACAATCCAAATCAGCCTTTCACATTATGAGATAATTTTAGCTTTCATACAAAAAAATTACAGCAAAATTATTTCGAGTAAAAATATAGCCTCAGGCTCTAACATATGGCATCAAATGAGTGATATGCTTCAACGATTAATTAGAGGATAGAAAGTAGCAAGTTTGATGTCAAAAAAGAAAAACCAAAACCAAAAGAAATTGTGTTCTAAGAAGAATAGGAAAGGCAAAAATTTAGAAAGCAGAAGCAGTACTACTCACCAGGAAGAAGTATGAAGTTCAAAGGCAAATCAAAATCCTTTCACTCTTGTGCTACCTGAACATAGTAAATGCAAAAACGCTGGATTAA
Organism: Heritiera fomes; assembly: GCA_032173925.1. Taxonomy (NCBI): domain Eukaryota; kingdom Viridiplantae; phylum Streptophyta; class Magnoliopsida; order Malvales; family Malvaceae; genus Heritiera; species Heritiera fomes. The sequence continues at coordinate 8,180,058 of JAPDPM010000021.1, read as the reverse complement.
TCAGCCAACTTAAAAATAAAAAAATAAGACTACAGTGCAGTCTACAGCTCCCAATTACATCAAACAAGAAAGCAAATAACGTCTAGATAGCACAACAAGGGATCCAAGTTGATGTTAAATAAACAGAACATTCTGAACTTATACAAAATATAAGTTTAATAGCAAAATTAATTCATTCGAGACTGTAAATTCTAGAAAATACATGTTGGTATAAAATATCCAAGTAATAGTCTTAAAATTCACAAGATAACAGAAAGCTTACTATTTCTGGCCTTCTTTCTGAAACAGCGATAGTCTGCCAGATCGATTTTAAGAAAATGAAAGATGATTATCTAGCCCCACCATGTTCCATGTTCCCGTCTCGTTTGAGAACAAGGCACAAGAAAATTGATTACATCACAAGCTAAGATATGGAGATTTAAACATTACTTTTCTCTCAAGACCACGTAGTTATTAGGTCTATTTATCTTCTGTATCTTAGAAATTTGCCTAAGAATATCTGCAAAAGCCTTCTTGCCCTGCACCGAAGAGGTTTATCAACTTAGAAAGAGACAGCATCAAATGCATAAACAGACTTGAACATATCTTGAGTAAATTCTTCTTGTGCATGACAATCCAACACAATAAAAGCCAGTAAATGAATTCTGTATTAACAGAGTATGAATATTCATTGACACTCAAACTGAACTATATTCAATCAATATCATCAGTGGAAAAAGTTCTCTAACATATACACCACTTAAGCCCAAAACTTATTTCCAGCAGCATTTATCCATCAAAAACATAATCAAGCAATACATTCAACGTGCATAAAAATCAACATTTGGGCCAAATTGCAAAGAACCCACTAAACTCTTAAGCATTAAACAATTTCACAAGAAAGAAAATGACCTCCAACAGTAAAGTTGACAGCCAAGAGAAGAGGCCAAAGAAACTTATAACGCCTTGCAAACGATTCCTTTGGAGGCTGGGGTGGTGGTGGCGGCGGACCCATTGAATATGATGCTTCTGCAGCTGATGACGTTGAAGCAAAATCCTTTCCTTTTTGTGAATATAACTCAATCTTTCCCCTATCATCACAAAATAACCTTAAATATACACTTGAAAAAAATATATATTAATATAGTTCTAACTTACCAGCTGACATGAAAGCAAATCATGTCCTTACAAATCAACAATTCTAACTTCTACTAGAAGAGGAAACAGAGTCCTTACAGTTCAAATTTGTCGACGAAGTGGAGATCGGTGAAGATCTGTCGTTCGTATGCTTGTGAGAAGAGCTATCGGCCAAGGCCCAAAATATAAGGAGACCGGTGAACGATGGAGACGGTGGAGATCGCCGGTCCTCTTTAAAACGATGGAGATAGAGCTGAGTGTGAATGTGGAGAACGATGGAGATTAGGCGATGGAAAATGAGTGTGAAAGATAATGTTAACAGTTACGATACAGATCTTGAACTCTAAAACTTTCTATGCTTACTAATTGGAATTCCGATTCCTTCGGGTTAAAGCTTCACTCGTCTTGCCTTCGCTAGTTGAGAGAATGCCATTGATTTCTTGCTTATGTCGCTTAAGGTACCTTTGCTTATTCTCTTAGCAGAGATGAACGATGTAACAGAAGAAGTAAAGAATGATGGAGATGAAGAGAGAAGATAGAGCTCGGCAATGGAGATCGTTACTGTGGAGAGAGAAGTTGAGAAAATTAGGTTACAGGTTGGGAAATTTTGTTTGGTAAAAGGAAATTAAGAAAGCTGGAAAATTAGGGGGGTTTTAGTTTAAAAAGTGCCGTAAAATGTTTTACTATTTCCGGCTTATAATTTTGTGCCCTTAATGCGTACAAATAACGGCACATTTTATAACCCCCGTTAAAAAAGTGTCGGTAAAAGCATGAATTTTTGTAGTGTGAGGATGTAATACATGAATAATTGGGTTGATATACCTTTAGGTAAAGGTGGATTTGGGCAGTTTGAATTCCATGTTTTCCTAAAGGTAGGTTGCCTGTCCTGTCCAATCCCCACATTGTCTCTCTCATGATGGGAGATCCACTATTGAAATTGGACACAGGGTTTATTATGACCCCCTTGCCTGTAGTAAGGAAATTCACATTTTCTTTATTTTTAAGTAAGATAAGATGATGCAAATCAATTTGCAAATAAAATGTTTTAAAGATCTCTAATCATTCTAGTTTGAATCTTTAACATCTAAATTGTTGCAATTGAATCTTTAAGAAATTAATTGAAGAATCAAAATGTAAGCGATTCAAAAATTACGAACTATTATTGCAATTGACCCATCAATTCACGTAATTCGTATATACTTTTTTTTTAAATGGTTAATTTTAATAGGCTCAATTCTATAAATTGCTCTTTTCGAAATTTTGTGTCGAATTTTTGAACGAATTTGATCCACACGTTGAGTTCAATGTTCTGAAATTTTGTTTTCCAAGGTTTTTTGTTGGAAACATCTGGCTTTATTTCTTTATTTTTCGTTTTATATTCTTTTTCTCCAAACTTCGATATCTAACCCTACTAGACCAGAAAAATTGCAATCGATAGCATATCGATTTGATAAATTTGAAACATTGGTGACTTTTAAAGCGTTAAAAACTACTTTATTAAGATGATTCATTAACTAACAATTTAAAATTCACTCGGTTTTAATATTGCATTAATCAAACTATTTTCTTTGTCGTTAATATCAATCTTAATGTTATTTTTTAATATAATAAAAACTTTTATTTAAAAAAATAGATATTAAAATTCGAATATCATCTTACAAATTTTCGCATCTCAATAAAAGCAGCATGCAATGTGAAATTCTCGGGGACTGAATGACTGACTGACTGAGTGGGTAGCAAGGATAGCTTATCAATGGTCAAAGAAAATGGCTTTCCTTTTCTTTGTTTTTGGTTTTTTTTTTCTACTTTTATGAGTTCTAGAAAGAAAAGAAACTCAATTTCAATATCATCAGAATTCTGATCCGCAGCCCCACGGACTTGTCCACATCTGTAGGCAAATTCCAGGCATGCGAGTTAACGTAAGCAATCTCCGCAAAAACATGCATTAACAATGACAGACCCTTAAAAATATTATCATAATATTAATACAGCAGACAGATAATGTTTCTTGTGGAATAGAAACCTAACCTTTCCTGGGTTACCTTTGGCTTCATGCGTGCTCCTATCTAACCATTTTTTCAGTTTATAATATAATAAACTTTTCTTTTAGTTCAGAAAATTCGTAATTATTGGTTATGTGTCGATTTATTTGTTTGATTTAATAATTTTTATAAAGGTCATATTTGATTATAATTTTATCATTATATTAAAAAAATTCTTCTCATTGTACTGAATTTTTTCGAATGAATGCGATTGCAATGAGAAAAAAACTCTACACTAGCATCTTCTTATGGTGCCAAACGTAATCGTATGTGATGTTTATTTGAAAATTAATTGATTCTTTGTAAATTTTAATACAATTTTACACATAAAAATTTACTTAAATATTTACATAGAACCTGGATTAATCATGCTACTAATCGATTATACATATATAACAAGAATTTAAAATGTAGTATATAGGAAGCAAATTCCGCCAAACTGGTTTTCGGTCCTTTATATAGTCAAAAATGGCATGAAGTACGTGTAAGATGGGTCTTTGAAAATAGATTCCAAAGCAGTGCTGAAAGCAAATGCATGTCATGATCCATGAAAGACTTGTAACTCAATTTGTACAAGGAATAGCTTGCTTCTCTCCTATTATTTTTTGGATCCCCAATCATCTTCATTAGTGTGATTATTAAATTATTAATAATTAAATTCAAAATTCATCTGAAATAGCCATTACCATACTTCAATTCATTTAAGAAATTGATTCCTAGTTGTGACTTGTGAACTCTAGTCATATCTTTACTTGGCTTAATTTTGTGTTGAAATTGAAAATTATTTTTGCATTTGAATTTTTTTATTTAATCTCAAAATCAAATAACCAAAAAAAGTGATTTTTCCGTCTAAAAACATTTGGATTACAAGCACAAATAAAAAAAACTTTTAAGTAAATATTATTATCTAATATATTGCAAATAGAGTTTTAATATTTTATAAATAAAATTCAGATGATATTGTATATCTTTTAAAAAATATATAAAATAAAAAACAAATAAAATAAATTTTACATTATTATCTTAATCTATTTGTGAAATTTAAAAATTTTATAAAAAAATTTGAAAGTTCAATCGCAATTTTTGTTTAATATTTTTGTATATTGAATTATTATTTTATGCATTGATTTATCTGTGAGATTTAAGATTTTAAGAAAAATTCTGAAGAGAAACTATAGCATCACATGGGCAGGGCCTAAATCTTGCGGGCTGCACGTGGTTAGGTGTAGGATTTGATAGGGTTGTTGTCTTTAAGTAGTTATGGGGTACCTACCACTCATTTATTGAGGATGGTGAAGGATTTGGATATTGAAAAAAGTACAAAAGATTGTTTGGTTGCCAAGAAAGTAGTTCCCAAAAAATAATGAAAAGGCACTGTTAATGTCTCATCATCTTTTTTGTTTTGGTCCCTAGGAAATGAATCAGTCAACCAGAAATGCATATTCTTGCAGTAAGCTTATACTTGCTTGATAGTCTTAATCTTTGTCTATATGATTGCTGTAAGCAAATCCAAACTATTTAGAAATGATCCTAACAATTGTTCATTACCAATAAAGATCTCATATGGGGTCTGTATGGTAGTTTTAGATATGATATAGCACACTATACTAATAAAAAATATCAAAGTGATATAAATTAAAATATTATAAAAAATATATATAAATATGACAAAAAATTTAAGAATAAATTTCTGTATGATGTCGATATAAATTTTAACACGAAATTTTTATATTTTATATAACGTGAACATAAATTATATACATGTTTCTGTACAAAAATTTATTGTTTTTATATAAAAAATTGCAATCTAATAATAAAAAATGGTAAATTTAAAATTTAAAATTTAAATTTATTAAAAATAATTTTTAAGAAAATTTTATGAAACAATTGAGTTAAGTCTTTTTTCAAATATAAATATCCAAAAACTTTTCTCACTAAGAACTTTGATAACTTATCAAAGATGCTCTCCCATGCATAGAGGTTTTACATTATATGTGCACTACCTGATATGTCCGGGCACTAATCTACAAATACATTTCTTCAACAACATGAAATCCTTCAACACTTTTTCATTATTCGTACCTAACCAAAAAAAGTAAAACCCACAACAGGCGAGCGGTTATGGGTAATTTTAACTGTACAATTAAAGGACATGACAGACAGGGTCCCAGAAAGAAGTTTTAAAATGACAAAAATATGAAGTTTTGAGGACCCATGCTCAGTAAATTGAAAGACAATTTTGTCTAGTAGGAAGAATTTTTTTTTTTCTTAATTAAAAGGTGGCAATAGATGGAACCTTAGTGCTGCAAATTGCCTTCAGATCCCACCACGTTTGCATCTTTTCCCCACTCGCAGCTGCCAGATGTTGAGACTCCAGTGTCCGTATCTGCCCTCGATTAGATTTGGATCCTTGAGAAAAGATAAACAAGATTTTTGTCGGCAACTGCTGGGCGTATGAGGTTAAGATTTAGAAATTTTCAAAAATTTATAAATAAAAATTTAATAAATTTTTAAATTTCGATAACAAATTAATTTTAAACTTTTTGTCAAAAAAAAAAAAGAGTTTTCTTACTATTGAATAATATCAAATGCTATCCTGTTCTTATGATATTACTTGCTATATAACTAGAAGGATAAGTAAATTGAGGATTTTGGACTTACTATATTACTAGAAGGATAAGTAAATTGAGGATTTTGGGAGATCAGTTCATGTAAATTTATTTTTTGAATCAAGTATTTAATTTAAATAGTTCATGTAGTTATTTTTAAAAAATGGTATTCTGTAAATCCGAAATTAAAATTTTAACTCTTTAATCTCTTTTCTTTTTATTTTCACATTTCGATTTCATTTGTACAAAAAAATCATTTTAAAATTAGATTCAATTATTTGGTATAATTTTTTTTATCAATCAGATTTGATGTCTGTAAAAATAATATTTAAAAATAAAAATTTAAATGTACTAATTCATTTTAAAAAATATTCGAAAAAATTTCAAACAAAATGATAAAGATATTAAAGGGAAAATTTTCAACTAGTCAAGATTATCATGAAATTTTTTTGTGCGATCATATCTCTATCACAAAATTCATAAATATTTTTTTATCGTCTTATCAATAAAATATATAATAATGAAATTTGAAAATTAAAAAAACAGAAAGGTATTGATAAGTATTCTTTCATTAATTTCAGCCACCTGCCCGTCTGAGTAACACTTGCTTTTTCCATGAATCGATTCAGTTAACAGATGATCAGCACTGATTGTGGATATTTAAAAAATATTTTAAATCAATAAAAGAGTTTTAAATATAGATTATTACCTATTACTAGAGTTTTAAACTCTACAAAAGAGAATAAACCAAGCATATGCTAACTAACAAACAAAGTTTGTCCCCCAATGTTTTGATTCTTAGCTAGCAAGCAAGCTTTTCCTTATGATTTTGGTTGGTGAAAAAATACACGCAATTCAACCTTTCAATTCATATTTCTTTTTGTCAAATGTCAATATGGTAAGAAAGCCAGCTGCCAATTTCACAATTAATTGCCTGCCAAGAATCCTGTAGATTCCTTGAAAAAACACACAGCCAGTTTACTTCCATCCCAAGAAACATGAACAAGATTCCAGACACTGATAAGATGGCAATTGACATCAGACGATGCAAAACCAGATTCCAAAATTAAACAAAAATCCATGTTTGGGGATTCAATTCTCACGGAAAAAAGCATTCTAGATTAGATTCCAATATAAAAAAAGCAGAAGAGAACCACAACAACTATTTGTTCTTCAAGGCTTTCTCACTTCCTTTATACTCTCATTACCAAAAAAGAGAAGCACAAGTGGGGAAAGACACACAAGAAAAAGGATTCCCACCTTACTAGTTATCTATGTACACTCTCTTGCTTCCTTCTTACAAAAACATTAAAAAAAAAGAAAACACTAAAAAGACTGGTAGGTTCTTGGTGGTTGAACCCATGTGAAGTAACAGTCTTCTCCAAGTAACTCCCATAGCATTGGAAAACTGGATTCTGGGAAAGCATCCATCATGAAGTCTTTGGTTTGACTTTTGCATGCCTAATATTTACATTGATAAGCTATTATGCTTTTATGCCGTGCTTTTTGACTGATAATTCCAGGCGCTTTTCTAAAGTAAATTCAGTCCATTGAAGCTGTTTCACCTCCATTCAAGATCCAGCGGTGCCCTGCGTTTCAGAGCAAGAAAGAATTAACAATTTATTCTTGATTTGGATGCCTGATAAAAGACAAAATCCTTTGAAAATTCAAGTTAGAAATCAAAAACCAAACTCAAATCATCCCAATTTCTCAATTCACTTCAAAATCAAAACCTCAAACAGATAATAATCAAGAGAAAAAGTGAAGAGAATAAGAACTTACTCAAAACTTGTTCTGCAGACCATCTCCTAGAAACATCTCTGCAAATCATCTTCCTCAACAAATCCTTAGCCTCAGCCGAAACTGACTGGAAAATCTTAGTAGGAAACCTCAAATTTCCTCTCAAGACAGCCTCAAAAATCTCCTCAGCTGTCTCACCATAAAACGGTGGAACACCAGCCAACAAAACATACAAAACAACACCAGCACTCCAAACATCAACCTTCTCATTGTACGCTCTGCCCATCACAACCTCCGGAGCAACATAGTAAGGCGTCCCGACCAACCCATCGACCATGCGAAGTTCCCCTAACCACGCAGCAGAACCAAAATCTCCTATCTTTATCTTTCCTCTAAAGTCAAAAAAAATGTTATCAGGTTTAATATCTCTATGAACAATCCCAAACCTGTGACAATGGGCTAAACCTGCCATAATCTGTTGCATATAAGAAGCAGCTTTAGCCTCAGACATGTCCGGTTGCAAAATCTGGTCGTAAAGGGTGTACGACTGGCAAAGCTCGATGACCAGTTGAAGGGTGTCTTCGGACTCGAACATGTCGTGGATCTGTACGATGTTAGAGTTAGGAGGCAAAAGGGTCATGATTTTGGGCTCGTTTTCCAGACATTCTCGGTCAGTGGGGTCTGAAAGAAGGAGCTTGTCAATGGATTTGCAGGCGAATGAGGCTCCGGTATCAGGACAAAACACTCGAGATATTGTTCCAAACCGCCCTCTTCCGATCTCTTCACATAGTTGGTACTTGTTCTTCAATGTTTCACTCATTTTTTTTTGGTTCTTGAGGTTTTTCTGATCTGGGGTTTCTTTCTTTTTTCGATTTCTTGAAGGTTTTTGTGTCTTCTTGATGTTGATTTGGGGATTCTTAGCTTAATTCTTGTTTTGTGGGGGCTTTTATAGAGAGAAAAAGGTATAGTTGAGAGGAATATTCGGCCGGTAAAGAGAAAGGTGCGGGATTCAGGAGAAAGCCAGTTACGACAGAACACGTTTGCTTGTGTGGAACAGTGGAAATACGGAAACCAAACTAAGAGGTTTTACTTCTAGAAAGTTTGGTTTTCAACTTTTTTTCTTTTTTGCGTAAAACTTTCATATATTTGGGGTAATTTTTGGCTCTTTGGAGTTTTGTGAAAATTATATATAAATATAAAAAATAAAAGGGTGTATATTTGATGCTTTCGTATTATTTTAAAGTATCACATCATTAATGAATAAAATTTAAAAATATATAAATATTTTAAAATAAATAAAAAATTTTATTAATATTTATTATTAAAAACTTGCATATTTTTAAACTTGACTTATTAATGAGAGGGTACTTTATAATTGATTGATATTGTATAGAAGTTATTCATTATTATTGCATTAAATAAAAAAAATGTGAGAAGTAAAACTTGATTTTTTGAGGGAAGGTATACAAGTATTTTTTTTACAAGAAATTTCCAAAATAATTTTATTAATGAATTTAGAAAAAATGACACTATTTTGAAAAATAATTTTACATTCGAGCATTTGATTTAATATTTGATATATTGTTGTTTCTTTTTTAAAATATAAGATTTTTTTTGGTTTATTATAATGCCAACAAAAGAAAAAAATATGATGCATGAAAAATGTATTTGTTTATTAGTGCAAGTGATGCAAACATGGCAACAACATGGTTCTTTAACTTGTAAGCCAAATTTACATTATTCAGTACATGAAAGTAAGGAATCTGAATTTTTCTTTCCTTTATGTTTCTTTGATATGAATTCCATACCAAAATTTACTCTACCCTTTCATAGTTAAAGTTTTCTTTGGAAATCATAGTAAAAAAATGCTACACATTAGAAGTAAAAGAATCATAAACAATTTACTGCTTAAGGATTCTAATTAAGCATTTTTTTTATAATTGATACTTAAAATTATTTTCAGTATTTTATTAATAGATCACATGATTATTAGTAAAATAATAATTTTGTTTGGTATATATTTCCTCATTTTATTTAATTTCTTACGAAAAAGCATTAATAATGCTCAAATAATTCTCATAATTTATTCCTTCAAATTTCTTTTTAAATTTTGGACCATAGTTATTAAATCGAGATACGTATCGTGAATCAAAATTTTATTTTTAAAAATCGAGTATCGAGTATCGTATCGTAAGATATAGTAAATAATTTTAAAATTAATTATAAATAATATATACACATTTAAGATAAATAAAATATAAAAAATATTATACATAATAATGGGATTAAGTAAGTATATGATAAAAATAAAAGGATGATTTTTTTCAAACACTTAACATATTCATTAATACTATATATTTTTAAATAATATTTTTATATATTTTTTATTTTTAATTTTCTAACTAAAAGTTTATTTTTTTCAATATTTCAAGATTAAATTATATAAAAAATATGTTTTTAAGTGTTTTTTAGGTTAAAAAACTATTAAAATTATATTTTTAGCTAATTGGGTCAGATCAAATTTTTTTGGACTTGGTCCAATGTTACTATAAAGAGTATCAAAGTGAATCGTACAATACGTATCGATTCGCTTGTGTATCGATGATACGCTACCGATTCATGATAAAATCGATTCTTTGCATCAATACGTATCGAATCTACAGTGAATCGAATTGTATGATACGTATCGCGTAACGTACGATTTTGATAACTATGCTTTGGACCCTTTATAGGTGAAATGGTCTTACAATACTTGTTGGCTTTTAATTTGTACAACCAAGAATAACTTTGATGGCGGCATATCAAATCAAGTAACCATCAAAATAAGATAACAAGGGGAATTATTAAGAACTCGACCTCGATATATCTAGTTATCTGCAATGAGAGTTTGGCTATGATTAATACACAATACCTAATTTCCTACATCCTTGGGTTCTCCTGAAAAGATGAAGAGAAGTTGAACCATGATAATATTTATAAATATATATATATTAATAAACCTTGGAAACTTAATAATTTGCTTCATGACACAATTTCACTCCTTTAATCAGTATACATAAGACAAGAAAAGAATTATCAACTGAGTATTAGCTTAAATAACATGCATATCGAACAAACTTTTTAAAAATTATGATTCAGAAATATTTAGACACGAAATTTTTTTTGTGTTAAATAGATTAAGAGTTGAGGTTTAAGTTACATTAAGAATTTAAAAAAAAAAAGACAAAAGAATTGATAATTCTGATCAAATCCATTAGTTATTTTCCGGCCTTTATTATTTCCTTTCACCATATATAATAAAGTAGGACATAATGAAGTCACTTAAATGCAATTAATCCCAATTTGTCTTCAAAAAATTGGCTCCGATAAAATTATAAACAGTAATGATAGTGAGTTGAATGTAATGAAAAGAAAAAATGATCATTATATTGAAATTTATATATAATGAAACTTTTAATATATTTTCTATATTTATAAATTAATAAAATAATTAAAAGTTAATAAAATTATTTTATATCAATTAATATTTTATTATTAAATATGCAAAAAAAATTTTAAAGGTATTTTACTATTTCAAAAAAAATATATTTTAAAAAGTTAATACAAATAAATAACATTTAACGAAATAATAAAAAGTTTATTTAAAAAATGGTGGAAGGGTAATTTTACCCTTCCATCTACCAAACCCTCCCTTTCCCGTCGTCAATGGAGGGAGATTGATCCAGATTACACTGTGAAGTGCAATCCAAATGCACCTTACAATGTAATTGGATTTTGTTTTTTACGTAGACTCCATTTTACCAGAGATGCGATGGAATGTAAGCTCGGCTCAAATCTCTATTTTGTGGTAGGATGATTCTTATTTTCATATTAGGAAACTTTTGGGTTATATATAGTACTCCTTCGATCTAATTTTCTCCTTATTATTCATTGCAACTTAAAAAAAAACTGATTTTATTTGCGTAAATCATAAAGTGTCTCTATACCATATTAAGTTTTAAAGTGTTTTATAGTAAAATTTTACTTTTTTATAAAATTAATGTTTTATGGTTTTTAATTTCAAGAAAAAAGTCATGAAAATAATTCTTAAAATATAAAAAAGAATATCATTTATTGTTACAAAATATAATTTTAGGACATTCAAAAATAAATATATGTTAAATAAAAAGGAGGTCATATCTAAAGAAGAAAAAAAAAGAAAATAGGAAACAAATATTCCATCATATAATTAACTACTACAACTTATCATTATCTTTTGTGCAAAAACAATAACCGTTCTATGCTCCTCTTAATTTTGGCACTTTTATAGGGTATGTCCCATGTGTCATGTCTCTAAGAAGGTGGAAGATGCTCTTCCCTATTCAATGTTTCTTAATCATCATCAATTTGTATTATACACATTTTCAATCAAAAACAAGATAAAAACAAAGTCCTCTCACACCTTCAATTCAATTTTTACAAAAAAACAGCCAATAGCTACATTTACTTTTTCATTGCTCCACTCCCTATCCAATGAAAACTATGTGACATTTTTAATTTCTTTGATAAAGAAAGTTGGTGGGAAGAGCACATCTTGTGGACACATTTGGCATGCATGAATTTGATTGCCTTTCATCTTTGGAGAAGGCTACAAAGAAAGAATATTTCATGATTTAGATTTTGATCCTTCATGAAAGAGGCAATAAGTATTATGTCCAATCTTGAGTTATCAAAGACTTCTATTCATCAAAATAGATATTGTTGAATAGATCTAAAATAATAAAAACAGATGGATATTAGTTGGAGAAGACAAGTGAATTTTTTTTCTTGTAAATCTTAATCATTAGTTCGACCGATAAAATCTCATTTTTTTAAATATGAAAGTTTTGAAAGTTTAAAACTCAGGTTTTTTTTTACTTAGATTTCATTTTCTTTGAATCAATCTTCCTAATTATATAAAACAAATTTACCTTTGAAGTTGGATACGGCTTGCTAATTTTTTAAGCTTCAGATACCATAAAAAAAAGGAAGAAAAGAAAGAAGATGCAACAGGGCAAGGAACCCAAAGCTTTTGGGAAACAAAGCAGCCTAAAAAGTAAGCCAGGTGGACAGTTTAAAAGATGTTGAGATCCTTTAACTACTGTGTGGATGAGAATGAGAAGCAAGTGTAAGGTACAAAGCAAGGACAAATTTAAAAATAAATAATAAAAATAAAACTAATGGCATCAAATAATGGAAGAGAATAAGGAAAATTCCAAGAAGGTAATTGATCCAGTATTATTTCTTTAAGAGGGTAAACACCATTTTTATTTGTCAAGAAAGAAATGAAAGCTTTTTAAATTATCAAGGAAATTGTAATTACTATTGTACTCTTAATGAAATGTTGAGAAGAAAGTTACGTCAAGAAGACTGGTATTCAAATACTTTATTATTGGTATTCGAATATCTAAGACTAATTTCTCTCTTGGAATAAATGTACTTGAGTTATATCATGATGTACATATAGTTTTCATAAACTGTATATATTTTATAGAGTTTTGTAGTTATAGGTATTCGAATACCTATAAAAATAATCAAAATACCTATAGTAAGATATCAGAATGACTATAAAAGTAATCAAAATACTTATATGCTAAAAGATATGGATATTTTATGATAATTATATGTACATCATGATATAAACTTATGTACGTTTGTTCCAAGAGAAAAATTAGTTTTTGGTATTCGAATACCTACAACGAGGCATTCGAATACCTACAATGAGGCATTCGAATACAACTCTTTTGGATGAAATACACATATATTTATATTATAATGTATATACAATTTATTATAAAATGTGTATATATATATATATATATATATATATAAAATAGAGCTTTGTAGCTATAGGCAGGGTTTCAAATAGTGGCCGCTTATCGAAATAGCGGCCGCTATATAACAGTAACGGCTATTGACAGAAATGCAGCTGTGATACAGATTCACATTTGTAACGACCGTTATTGGCCGTTACAAAATGGCGTAACGGTGGATAGTGGCGATAATGGGCCGTTATCGTCGCTATTTCCATTTTGTTGAATATCAGGTATAAAAAAGATTAAAAAAAAACTTTTCAGAGAGACAGTCAAATCTTATCGAGAAAGGAATAAAATCAAACTCAATTCAGACGAATCAAACTTGTGCTTCATCACCATATCAAGATTCCAAGCTCAAATAACAAAAAATCAAGATCAATTCATTCAGATCACACAACACAAGTTCACAGAGACACAGACAGCAACATCAAGTGATTCAAGCCATCGACAACAAACAATAGTAGCAGCAGCAGCACAATTCAATAGGTAAGCAAGATGAAAGTATATTTAAAAACTTTTAACTTTTCAACTAAATTTTGGATCGAGCATCGAGAAAGGGGATCTTTGAGGGGTAATGGTGAGGGACCAAAATTGAACCGAAGGTCTCTACTCTTTATTCTGTTTTGTTTCTGTAATCTTTGGCTGGATGTGGGCAATAGGGCGACATAGTGGGAAACTAGGCGGCATGGGTTGCCTGAGACGCTACTGGTTCACAGCATCGGTGGTGGCTTCTGTCGTTTGCAAGTGGAAAGCATCTCTGGTTGGTGGTTATGGCTTCTTGATTTGAAGGTGATTAAGGTCGTGAGGTGGTGAGGGTGCTATGAGAGGTGAGGATCTTGGCTGTGGAGTGGAGATGGTTTTGGAATGATTCATGAAATCCTGCCTGAGTGGGTGAGGAGGATGCGTGAGGTTCGGTTGAGTTGAGAGAGTTGGTAGATTCAAAGATGAAATTCAATGGGCAGAGACGATCGAGAATGGGTGGGTTTGGGAATGTGGGTGTATTTTTGAGTGGGTCAAGTGGGTTTTTTTTTTAAATATATTTTTTAGTTTTATTTTGTTTTGCCAAAGAATTTTAGTATTTTAGGAATTAATATTTGGCAATTTTTTAAATAATATTAGGTAATGATAAATTTAAATTATTAATGTAATTTTTTTAGTAAAATTTGTAATGTAATTAAATATATGGTATTAAATATTATTATAACATAAGAAAAAATAATATTGATACTTTGATTTTGATATTTGATTAGGTTTAAGTTAATTGACAGTAGCAAATTAGTATTTAAACATGATTAATTTTTTAATAAGTTAATTGATAATGTAAATATAATCAATTAAATTATTTTTATTAAAGTAAGTAAATTAAATGACTTATTTTTACTTATTAAAGCAATGAATTGAGTAACCAAATGTGCAATAGGACAAATATTCTGAGCTATGCATTGTAGTCTCTTTGTATATCATGTTTGTTGTCTATGAGTTTTCTTTTATCAGTAATAACAGAAGCAGTTTTCTTTGGCAAAAAAAAGTAATGATTTAAGTAAATGTAATGAATTAAAGTATATTTACTTATTAAAGTAAATTATTTTTACTTATTAAGGTAATTAATAATGTAAATGTAATAAATTAAATTAATGTTACTTATTAGAAGGATTAATGTGTGATTAATTAATGGTTTAAATTCAATTTTTATTTATAAACGAAAAATGTGATGACACTATCACATTTTTTTATAATCATTTATTTAATAGAAAAATGTCAGACATGTCACACCATGAGGAGTTTTCAAATAAAGGACTAGAAGGTGCGCCAAGTGATGATATCAGTTGACATTTTGGAATCCCTATACCAAATACAAGAGGAAATGTGTCGTGTAAACTTTGCAAGAAAATTGTAAAAGGAGGAATAACATGCTTCAAGGAGCATATTGCTCATAAGACTAGCAATGTTACACCATGCCCCAATGTTACTGGTAAGTTATAAATATTATGTTAATTTTTCAATAAAGATTATAAAATTACGTTAATATGTAAAACTAATTTTTTTCTTTTTCTTAACTATATTATTAAAAGATATTATTAGAGAGAGTATGATGAAACTCCTCCTAGAAAGTAAATCAAAAAAAATTGACCAGAAAAGGAGAAAAAAGATTATGATTACAAAAGATTTATAGACGAAGATGCTGCTACAAGACTAGCCATGAGAGAGAGTGTTCAATCACAACGTGAGTGGCATATGAGGCAAGAATCTAGGCAAAGAACTGGTGGTTTTAGTAATATTTATGAAGAGGGATGAAGCTCTCATGGCTCAGTTATTGACTATTTTGATCAAAGAGTAAGGAAATCCACTTAAGTGACTCTGAATTTTCATTAAGGAAAGCTATACCTGAATTGGTTAGAAGCAAGAGTTCAAAGCAACCGAATAAGTGATTCTTTTTTAAAGACATTAAGAAGGAAGCTAGGTGAATCAGTATCTAAATTTTTTATATATGATCGACTTCCTTTTCAGTTAGCAAACTCTCCATGGTTGCACAATTTAATTTCTGTAGCATCAGAAATTGGGCAACATGTAAAGCTCCCAACACCTTATGAGGTTTTTGATGTGTATTTGGAATCAGAGTATCAACAAGTCAAAGAATGGGTTGACAGATTAAAGGCTCATTGGAGTGAATTAGGTGCTACCTTAATGTGTGATGGTTGGACCAACAGCTTGAATCAAATGCATATAATTAACTTCCTAGTTTATTGTAGTAAAGGGACCCCTTTTTTGAAAATCTGTGGATGTCTCTAGTGGTCGTACTAGAGATACTAGTTTTTACTACAAATTATTAGATCAAGTTGTGGAAGAAACTGGAGAGCAATATATTGTTCAAATAGTCACTGACAATAAGGCAACACTTAAGGCTACTAGAAAAAAATTAATGTTGAAAAGAAAAAATTTGTATTGGACTGCCTGCTTAGCTCATTACTTAGATTTATGCCTTGAAGATATTGGGAAGAAGCAAAGGGTGGCATATACTTTAGACGAGGTGAAGAAAGTCACATGTTTCATATACAATCATAGTTGGACAATTGACTTGATGAAGAAATATACACAAGGAAAGCAAATACTTCATCATGCTCTTACCCAATTTGCCGCCCATTTCATCCAATTACAACAAATAACCAAGTATAAATAAAGTCTAAGAGAAATGTTCAATTCAAAGGTTAGTTAGTACTTAATAATTAGTACAATTATTTAAATCTAGTATTTGTTTTGATATCTTATTTAAATCTTAATTTAAAATATATTACTCTAACAATTTATTGATGAATATACAGGAATTTAAAGAATCCAAATGGGGGCAACACAAGTTGAGACCTGCTTATGAAGCAAAAAAAAATTATTTTAGGAAAAAATTTTCGAAAAAAAACAAGTGAAATAATAAAAGTCTATGAGCTATTGGTAAAACTATTGCGCATTGTGGATGGTGATGGCAAACCAACAATAGGCTTTATTTATGAGGCAGTGGATCGAGCTAAACGGGCAATTGAATAAGATTGTCCATACTTCATTGAATATCTAAGGATTATTGACAATAGATGGAGTTTTATGCATTTTGACTTGCATTCAATTGGTAAGTAGACTAAGAATGTGAATTGTAATTAAAAAACATTTTTATGTTATATGCTTAAATTGCTTATATATTTATTTATTTTTATTACATTAAGATACTGATTCTATTGTTATAAATTATGTTTAGGTTATTAACTTAATCTCCAATTTCAATTTGGTGTGAAATGTTTGTCGGAAGTGTCAATAGAAACATTAAAAGGAGTAAAAGCAGTTATAGAAAGACTAAAACCTACTATGGATACTTTAAATCAAGATTATTAACCAGGTTAGTGTTTACTACTCTTTTATACTTGAAATTTTATTTTATGTATCAAAAATATAATTACTTTTTTGCATTTATTTATTTATCAATGTAGTTGTTTTTATTTCAAGATGAAATGGATATATTTGGTACGCCACAAGCATAGAGAGCTCAAAAGCAAATGAATCTGGGTAAATAGTTAATTAAATAATTTTAATTTCTTTAATATTATTTAATTATATTATATATTAAATTTATTTTAAATAATTTTATGTAGCTGAATGGTGGATGATATATGGCATATGTGTTCCTGAATTGCAAAAACTAGCAATTAAAGTGCTTAGTCAGACAACTTCTACATCTAATTGCGAAAGAAACTGGAGCACATTTAGCTATATACACACCAAGGCTAGAAATAGGTTGAAATATGAAAGACTTCAGAAGCTAGTATGCACTTATTACAATATGAGGCTAAAGATGAGATATTAAAAAAGAATGAGTGTTGACTAGATAAATGAAAGTTTCAATCCTATTAGCCTAAACCATATCTTTGAAGAAGATGATCCACTTTCAGAATGGCTACAAGAGAAAAAAATCCTTTGTTAGATGGTCAAAACTCTGATTCGTTGCCTGTAGATAATTTTGATGATAAAATAAATGTTAAACAATCATGTCAATCAAGAGAAGAAAATCTGGCTCACTTAAGTACAAGCCAAACACCAACTCAGAGCGATGATGATGAGAGTTCAAGTACATCTGATGATGGTGATGGTGGTGGACCTTGTGGTAATGGTGGTGGTGGTGCAAATGAAAATAGGCCTTTTAGTCCACTTGGCGGAGAATATGGGCTTGTTGCTATTGGTGGATTATTCCTTGATTTGCCACAATACGGAGTAAATTCCTCTATTAAATCCAGTGAGGATAGAAGTAGAGATAGAGCTTGATCAAAGGGAAAAGCCAAAAAGCACCAACATGATACTTCTAGAGACTCTTCATCTAGAAGATCAACTTATAGTAATGAATCATTTGGTACTCAAGACTATTATTCATCGGCACCAACTTTACATTTTCAACCTCCTCTTGGTTACTATCCACCCCCACAAGGTTATTATCCACCCCCAAAAGGTTATTATCCACCCCACCCATACCCTAATTATCTCATGCCTTATTATCCCCAAATGTATCCACCACTACCACAAATGTATCAAGAACAAGAATATAGTTCAAAATTTGGACAAGATCACGGAAGTCGAGTCGACATAGCTTTGAAAGTGAAGAGGGAGAATTTAATGCTCCTCATCATTCTACTATGTGGTAACTGGTATGATTTGGAGTCTATTTTTTGTAATGGATTGAATCTAACAAGTTCTTTTTTATTATAATTCAAAATTATGAATAACTTTTTTTTCACTTAAATAATAGACTTAAAGTATCATAAATTACTTTAAAAATTATAAAATAAGACTTTAAATGATTATAATTACAATTATAACATTTCATACAAAATTGTGCGAAATTAAAAAAAAATTCACGACTGCGATGACTGCGATGGTCTCCGTTATGTCCGCAACCACGATAAACACAACATGACCGAAAATGCGACCATGACCGCAATTTGAATCCCTGGTTATAGGTATTCGAATACTTACAAAAGTTATCAGAATACCTATAGTATGATATCAAAATACTTATGAAAGTAATCAGAATATCAATAGTAAGATATCAGAATACCTATAAAAGTAATCAGAATACTTATAAAAGTAATCAAATTACCTATAAAAGTAATCGGAATACCTATATATTAAAAGATATGGACATTTTAGGATAATTATACGTACATCATGATATAAATTCATGTACGTTTGTTCCAAGAGAAAAATTAGTTATAACTATTCGAATACATACAATTAGGTATTCAAATACCACTCTTTTGGACGAAATATACATATATTTATATTAAGGATAATTATTTCACACACCGTCTGTGGAGTTTTTTTTATTCCCAAAGCGGTGTTAGGATTATGACACATATCCTATAAAAATATTTAAAAAATAAATAAAACAGGACATGTTTCATGTTTCTAACCCCATTTGTGGAGTAAAAAAACTTTACTAGCAGTGTATGGAATAATTATCCTTATATTATAATGTACATATAATTTATCATAAGATGTTTATATTTTATAGAGTTTTGTAGCTGTAGATATCCAAATACCTTTTTGTTAGGAAAAATATCCCTCAAACCAAACACTCAAAAAAACGGAAGAAAGCAAAAATAAATATAATAATTTTTAATGTGGTTTGGCCCAACCAAATTGGCCTATAACCACCCAATTAGGGCTGTAAATGAACCGAACACGAACGAACGAACTGATATTTGTTTTCGTTTGTTTGTTTTTTAGTGTCGTTCGTGTTCGTTAAAGAGTGCGTTCGTGTTTGTTCGTTTGTTTAATAGGGATTATTCGTTAATTTTCGCAAACGTGTTCGTTGTTCGCGAACAGTTCGCGAACATGTAAACGAACGCGTTCGCGAACATGTAAACGAACGTGTTTGCTAACATGTAAATAAAGGCGTTCGCGAACACATGTTCATGAATAAGTATTCATAAGAACAAACTAAATATTAAATATTAAAAATCTTACATAAAGATTAAATTTCACATGCAAATTGAAATCATCTAATACAAAATCTTAAATACAACTTAAGTCAACAATGTTTTATTAAAATTGATAATTACTATTTTAAGTACAATTTATATTATACACATATACATATATTAAAATATCATATATATGTGTGTATACAAAAATATGTGTAACATATATATATATATATATATATATATATATATATATATATATGCAAATGGTCAATGGATAAGATCATATGAATGAAATCTTAATTTATTATGAGACTTTTATTAATTTTATTTCAACACATTATGTTTAAAATTTTAAAAAAAATAATTATTTTTAATATAATTAACTAATTTAATTTTATAATTATATTTTATTAATTTTTTAAATCAACAAAGTTATATTGTATAAATATATTTAAAAATTAGGTACTAATTTTTTAGGTTAATGTCTTAAAAATAGGGTATATTTATTATATAACTTATATAATATAAGTAATTTTAGTATTTTAATAAATAACAAACGAACATAAACGAACGAACGACAAATGAACAATAAATAACACTTTAAACGAACAAACAATAAACGAACATAAACGAGCCTGTTCGTGAACAAAAATGAACGAACCATATCTCTGTTCATGTTTGGTTCGTTTAACAAACGAACACTAAAGTATTGTTCGTTTACACCCCTACACCCAATCAAACTAATAACCAATCAAACAATTACAACTGTGTAATTTTTAAAAGAAAAAAATTGCAAATTCCTTATAAAGCACAAACCCAACTATGCAATTTTTAGAGAGAAAAATTGCAAACTCCTAACAAAGATCCCAAAGCCCAACTACACCCTTTTAATAGCCCAAACCCTAGCTATTTTATCAGTATCTACAACTCTTTGAGACACTTTACAAACTAAGCTTAGTATATTATTTATAAGGGAAGAGCCCTTATAACTTCTCGTATACTTTCGATGTTGGATTCAAGGTAAACCCCAACACTTTTTAGGTATTCAAATTTCTAATTTTAAGAAAAACTTTCTTCTTAACATTTTATTAAAGGTATAATAGTCATTAGCTTTTCATTTCTAGCAATTTTAAAAGTTTTTATTTCCTCTTTAGGAATTAAAATTCCAGTTTATATCAAATGATAAAAATTTTCGATTCACCGCCTATTTTTGGAATTTTCTTAAGAGAATATGGTGTATTCCTAGTGGATAACACCTTTCTTTCTTTCTTTTTCTTTTTATATTATTTATTTTCACAAGCATTTCTGCTCATCTGTTGCTCTTGATCTATCTTTTGGAAAAGATATAGTAGCAATGTATGGTATTTAATTGTGAGGTTTTATTTTTGGCTAATATTTTATGGGAAATATATGAAAGTGCATTGGGTCCAAGCAATTAAGTTATTATAGAACCTTTACTATGAGAACCGTACATTTAGATATGCTTTATGGGTTTTGGAAATCTATTCTGGAAATGAAATGAGATTTGTGAAAAAGAACAAGAAAGTACTATTGGAGGTTTTTTTTTTTTGTCTTTTTTAGGACGAAGTTTGGTATGGATAAGATCATAGTTTTGATCTCACAACTTGCCGGAGTCCTTTCCCTCGTTTCCATGGAGTACTGAGAACATGTCCATCTGGCTGCCAATCCTTGTTTACTCCCTCCTTTAGTTTTCCTTCTGTTGTTTGATATGAAAGTAATTCAGGCTGTTATTAACAAGTGATTGAAACAAATGAAAATGAATTTTTTTAAGTATTTGAACATATTTTAAAATTTGAAATTATTATTGTTAAAAATATTTTATTATTATTTATATTTTTGATCTAAAAAAGATTAATTCCAAATAATGAAGATACCTATAATTACAAAAAAAGAAATTCATGCAATGCCAAAAGAATGTGCTAGTACATACACTTGTGAGAACCACGCCACGCTGCCAAAGGAAAGGTTAAAGGGCCTAAAACCTTTGTCATCTCAGTAGAATAATCATGAATTGGAAGACTTCTCTAGACTTGATTTTCAGTAATGTTTATTATGTTTTGTCTTTGGAATCTTTTTATTTGTTTTGAAATTTTTAATCTAACTCAAGCCCCTTTCGATTATCTACTTAATTCACTTGAAAATACACTATGCGTTTAAATCTTATTTTACCTTGCAATTTTAGGAATTTGTCCAATATATATGTTATGTGAACTAATTCTCAATTGGTTGGAATTCTCCCTTTGATCCACGCAAACTTGAGTACAAATAAAGTTCCAAATAAATAAATTGTTCAATTTCGTGTAGTTTACAAATATTAACATAAAAAAAATCATGAAGAGAATTTGAGTTTAAAATTAACTTATCAAAATATAAACGAAGTTACCAGTCGAATCAAATTTAATTGTATTTATTCCTAACAAACTTGCTTAGAACTAAATAATTGTTTTTTTATCATCTTCAAGCGTATAAGCATTACAATTTACAAAAGCCTGAATTCCAAGAATTCTAAAAAAAAAGTTCATCCCTAAACAATTTTTTAATTAAACGTTTCAGAATTTTAATATATTATTGACTTTATTCTCACTTTTAATTAAATTTTAAAAAAATCCACCCACGGAAATCGCATGAACTAATTGAAAACAAATACTATAGAACCGAATAGCTGCAATAAAGAACCAAGAATACCCCCATCAAGTTTCTGTGTGCTATTTTCTCCTCTTTCATATGCAAACCATCACCCACTATTATCATATTCTTAATCTTGATTAAGTGGAGAAAAACAATTGGGAAAGACAGTACAATAGTCCTTTTATTTTTCTCATGATGGGAATCATGCATTGCTTTAATTCATTGCAATAAATTAATCTTTGCCTGTGGAATACCACCAAATGTGCCAAGCCATCACCACTAATCACTACTTAATTTCATTCATAATTTTATTTATTTATTCAATAAAAAATCCACTTGTCATTTTCATTGGGTTGATGTGTTAGATTAACACAAAGCTTCAATTTAAGAGGGTTTTTTCTTTCATTTTGAGATGAAATGGGTTATAGTAATCAATGAATCAAAAGAAAACTAAATGAATTATTGATTGAATAAAAAAAATAGTTATTTTATACATCATCGATAAAGTTTTTTTTATTTCACAAGCGAGATTAAAATCATAACACATGTCTTATTTTATTTATTTTTTAATTTTCAATATTTTTATAGAACATATATTATAATTTTTACACTGCTTGTAAAGTAAAAAAATATTTCATCAATAATATATAAAATAATTATCCATAAAAAATCTATACCATATAACAAAAAAATTTATAATTGTCTCTCTCATTAATTTGAACTTCCAACATTTCCGTTTTAGAAAATTTGTAGATCTTATCATTCAATTATTATTTTTTATATATATCACATCCCTTGATTAGTTATGTCGCTCTTACGTTAGTTAGTGACATTTGTCATGCGAAATTTCATTTTTATTATTTTTTATTGGAACCGAGAATATTGATTTAAATTTTAAAAGATTTAGTGAAGGAGTTTTAGAAATATTTATGAAATTTGTTAAGATATTGTTTGATAATTAAATTTTTTTTATCGGATAAATTAATTTATCTATGAATATAATTATTTATGGATAATTATTCCATATACCATCCGTGGAGTTTTTTTTTCACAAGCAGAGTTAGGATCATGGTACATGTATTATTTTATGAAAATTATTTCATACACTGTCAGTGAAATATTTTTATTCCACAAACAGTGTTAGGATCGTGACACGTGTCCAATTTTATTTTTTATTTATTTTTGAATATTTTTATAAGACATGTGTCACGATTCTAACACCACTTGTGGAATAAAAATGTTTCACTGACAGTGTATGTAATAATTATCCTTATTCTATTTATTTTTTATTTTTTTAATATTTTTATAGAGCATATGTCATGATCCTAACACCACTTGTGGAGTAAAAAACTCTACCAATAATGTATGAAATAATTATCTTTTGTTTATTGAATGTTTTGTTGAGAAATTCTATAACAAAATCGATTTTTTATATGGTCTATTTTATAATATGTATGTTTATAGTAAATTTTTTTTCAAGTGCATAATTAGACAATCAAAATCGAATCAAATTAAATATTATTTCTTATATATAATTTATTCGGTGTTGTGAAATACACTTTTGCATTAAAATCTCAACGAAAACTAAATATTCTATCTCTTATTATTAAGAATAACATATTATACAAATGTTACTCGAAGTGTAAAAATAATAATAATAGAGCACTAAAATCTTTATTTTTTTATTTTTCTTGTTCATAAGGAGATATAAAGAGAAAAGACTGAATTGAATCTTAGACTTAATCTTTCTTAAAAAATATGACAACAGCTAAATTAAGCATTGTTGTTGAAGTTTCAAATTTTAACCGTGCGTTCTTTCATTGGAAGCATAATGGCATGGGTTTAGTTATAGTAACACAACAATGTTAATAATTAAAATTTTTTAATAATGAATTATTAGATCTTTAGTTATTTTTTTAATTTATCAATGGATTATGTATTTGTGCGATGGTGTCCACTTTAATGGTTCTCGTGACTTAGGTTTGTGCTGACCCAAAAGCATGATGTGCCATCATGCTTATAGCTGTTAAGTTTGGACTTTTGCCATTAAATTAAATTAAATTAATAATTGTGAAATAGAATCATTTAGCTAATATATAATACAATGTGGTTTGTTTCTTGTGGGGTGGAGTATATACTGCTATTTTACAATTATAATATGTGAGAAAGCGTGCTTAAGGTGGATGTAGGACGTCAAATATAATATTTTATTATCGATAATCCGAGGTTTAAGTTACTGAATTTCATGCTAAATTCAATTGACTTAAGCCTAGTTTGAGATACTAGTGGAGGGTGTGGTGCAGGCCGTGCGGCGAGATTGGTGGGATAAGACAAAAAAAAAGAGTGGGTTAAAATTATTTCTCCACTCATGGTTTTAAATTTTTTTAATTATTTTATTAAAAGTCATCTATTTTTAATAATAGTTTTATTTTTTTAATCTTACTGAAATTAATTGTACAGTAATTCCAAATTACCTCTTAGCAGTGCGATGTCGAGTAATATTCTTTCATATTGATTTCCCATTTCGTTTTGACTACAACCAATAATGTGGTTTGCTTCCAATAATTCAGTTTTCTTTTTTTGGGTGATTGGTTGCCTTTATTTTATGGATTACCTTTATTTGACGGCAATCAATCGGGATTGATTGAGTTGACAAAAACGGAATACTTCATGAATGCTGAAGTTCATGAAGGTTTAAGGACAATAATCTCTCTTGGTAAATAATTTACAAGAGGATTTATATTTAATGTATGATCGGTATATAGGTTTTTTGTATTGTTATTAAATTATAACATGTCAATTTGTCAATTCATAAATTTTAAATAAAAGGTATATATTTAATAAATTGTCATTTTAAAAATCTCAAACACTATCATTTAATTATATTATGAATTTGTCAATTCATAAATTTTAAATAAAAAGTATATATTTTCTAAATTGTCATTTTAAAAATCTCATACACTATCATTTAATTTTATTATGATACATAATTAATTAATAAATTTACTAATATTTATTTTTAAGAGTTTGTATATAATGCACTGACAATGTATAGTTTCTATACACTGTCAATATATTAGATATTGACATCTCATCAATTGACAAATTAAAAAATATGTCAAGCCCTTAAAAGTAAATATAAATAAATTTTTTTTAATTTGCTCATAAATGCTCTTTGATGAAGTGTCAACCTCTAGTGCATTGACAATATATAAAAACTATACACTGTCAGTATATTATATAGAAATCCTATTTATAAAGATTTTTCATTTTGAAATTTATGAATTGATGATGTGACATGTTAAATTAAGTTACAGTGTATGAAAATTATAATTGATAGTGCATCAAATATAAAACCAATTGAAATTACTAATTAATGGATGCTATGATATTATTGAATGATAATATGCAAAATCTATACACCAATAGTGCATCAAATATAAATTCATGTAAAATCCAACATAAATTCTTACATGAGGAATGTTATAGGCAATCACTTTGACACTCCCATTTTAAAACTCTTCATTTTATTGGGTCATGTCACTTTTTAGTTTTACATGTAGACTTGTTATCTATTATTACAGGTTACTTGAAAAGTATTTTTAACATCCACATACTTCAACTTTTCAATTTCTCACATGGGTAATCGATCTTTACGTAAAATTAGAAAATGACATGGCTCAATAAAATTAAAAATGCTAAAATGTGACTGTCAAAGTGACTGTTTCTAACATTCTCTTTCTTACAAATGATGTTACTTTGAAATGAAACAACCTCTCCTCACCTAAGTTTTTTTGTTAAAAAAATCTGAACCCTTAAAGTTGAAAGATCATAAGTCTAATTGTTAAAATTATAGACCCTCAAAATATTTAGGCATTTACAAAGGATTTATTTATTTTATTTTACTTATAAATTTTTTACTCCTAGATGTTTGATACTTCTCTATCTGGTCTCAATGGTTTTTTTTTTTGTACTATTATTAGATGGGCTTGACATGGGTATGTGTCATTGGACCGTTGGCAATTATAAGTAAAGCATTTAAAACTTGAAAATTTGGAATGAATGGGCTGAGCTAGGTCATCCACCAATTCAGGCCTGGTTCCAATACAGCCGTACCTTCATTGTTAGGACAGTTTGGGAAAATCACATCCCCATTGCCCCTGGCATGTAAATATTTTCAACACCTTGACGAGCAAATTAAAAAAATTTTAGTATAACCTAAACTTTTCTCACATAATTGAAATATTTATTTAGATTCAAGTTATAATTTTTTATCATAAAATTAAATTTTAATCATTAAAATTAAGAGTTTATTAAAAAAAGGGTAATAGATCCTTGACAAAAAGAAAAAAGAAAAAACCATGGATTCATCTAAGAAGATATTTTTTTAATATTTATAATTTAATGATTTTAGTAGTAACATTAAATACTTTTTATGAAAATAATTCTTTTTTTTTATGTTTTTTTCTCTTTGACATCACGCCACTCATGTTTCCATATCCTTTTTTTTTCTTCCATACAATGAATTCTCAAATTTGATTTTCCCTAAAAAATCTTAAAAGAAACCCATCATAAAAAATCACATAGACTTTTTTTTTGTTGAAATCCACGGTATTCGAAAATCATTTTAAGTTTCGATTAATCTAAAATTGAGTTATGATCGAATTCAACACGAGAAGAGTTCTTTATACTATTTTCTCTATTTACAAAACTTAAACTTGAAACATTGCATAAGAGACACCGATCTCCTTTCATTCGAACTAACAAACATCGGAAAATCACATGATTTAGCTGAAACCACTATGGTGGAATCAAATAGTACTAGTTGCAATAGGTTAAGGCAAGAATACCACCGTTCCCTTTCAATTCTATGTGCTATGTGTCATTATTGCCACTAGCTTGTGCAAATGAAATAATGAGACTCTTGCATTATTGATGAAAAACAAAAAGAATTCGGAAAGATAATAAAAGATAATAGCTCAAATTTTACAGGAAGTGATAATTGTGAGAGCACGTTTTTAATTTTAAAAGAATACTTAATAGTAGAAAAAACCTTTTAATTTATAAGATCAAAATCATTCTCAATTTCTTTCGATGCGAGATTTGTCACACAAATGTCTAATCAAATTTGATGGAATAATTAAAACTGTATATGAACTGACACCAAATGTGGAATACAATGTTGCATGTCCACTATTTGTTAATTTCATTTGTCATGAATTTAAGGCTATGGAGTATTGGGAAGGATTTAGTCATATAACGTCAAAGAAGTCGTCGGAAAAAGTATATGGTAGTAGACTATGAAGTACATTAAAATTAGTGACACCTTCGGCCTACAATGAAAGAGGCTTATTATTGGAGTTTCTCAAGCCCTTTTGGTTTACTTTCTTGGCCAAATCCAACGTCGGTGAAAGTCAGGATTTAGTTTGGAAATGCTTCAACAAATTAACAAAAAGATGGGGTATTTTGGTTAATTTTAAAGGAATTGACATAATTTTTCTTGAAAGATTTCATAGATAAAGAGAAAAATGAAACGAATATAATGCCTTGCAAATCTAAATCAATATTTTGTCAATGCCGGATTGACTTAATCGGTACCTAGGCCGACACAAAATGCAATAATTGAGAAACTGTAAAAGTTTGTCGTTATTTCAGAATAGAATTTGTGACGGAAAGGTCTTGAGCCAGTTTGACCTTTGTCATATAATTAAGCAACTACATTTGGACCCTTTTTTTATGCATAAAAAGCTTAAATTAATTTTTAATTTATTCAATTTTGCCATTAAAGGTAGAATGAAATTTGAATAAAAATTCAAAATAAAAAGCAGTTAAAAATGTTATATAAATATATATATATATATATATATACACACACACACAAACACACACCTCAAGAGAAATTCACTTACACTAGTGTAAAATTAATTATTTTATATTTTTTATAACTTCATGTAAAATTAATATTTTTTGCAAACAAATTGTTAGATTTAAAAACATACTTGCATTTATCATACACATAATTTTTTGACTTGATTTGATATTCCTATAATTTTGATCGAGAGTAGTATTTTTTCGAATATATTAATGGTTGAAATTTTATTATTATCGAACAAATATTTAGACATTTTTTATTAACTTATATTTGACATGTATGGTTTATGTGAATGAAACATGACCGGATTAAAAAAACTATAAATTAGATAAAACTATGAAATTTCATAGCGTTAGTAAGTTTACATGATCTATGTCCCTCTCTCAATATATATATATATATATATATATATATATATATATATATATTTATATATATATATATATGAGAAATTATCTCTTACACCATTAATGAATTTCATATAATTAATAAGTTTACTTAAGGTATATTTAAAAACATAAAAAATTAACTAAAACATGCGAGATATATGATAGTTTTTTATTTTCAATATTGAATAATTTTACTTAATGTATATATGTATATATGCATAGGGAGAGCAAAATTTAAGAATAGATTTTGCATGTCAAGATGGGAATGATAATCATAAGTATTTTTGAGATTAAGCTAAGATTTTTTTTTTTGATAAGCAACTGTTTCATTAATGGAGAAAAGATTCCCAGAAGTGGGTTATTCTTCAAGGATACATTCAAAACAGAGACCTCTAGCCAAAACAAGCCAAAACAAAATGGCTCTGTACACTAAATCAGCTGACTAGGAACACAACTAAACTGAAGAACAATTAAGGAAACTGACACGAAATTATAATGAAATATGGAAATCTTAGCTAATGCTACTAAACCAGTTGAACACAATTAACCTAAACCAGTTGACTGAGAAGAATCGCCGCTGGTAACCCTTGCATTTGCTAATGAAACTGCCATATTGTAAGCCACGTAAACTGCCATATACTGCTCTTATACCCTCTACCATACCATGAGAATTTTCCAAAGTAAATCGCAGTCCACCAAGTGACATGAGTTAACGAAGTCATTACCAATGACACACCATCATCATCATGAAAATTGATTATGTAAGATTGCAATAAAATCACCTATCCCACACCATCTTTCAATATCCACTTTGGCCCTCAGACTATCTTTCCATATATTTTCCTAGCTACCGTATCGCAGCGGATAAAATTGGGATAGAGCACTCAAAATTTTGTAGCATGATAATCCAATAAGAGCAGGAAAAGAGCTCCATGGTTAGAAGAGTCCTTAGCCTAGACCATCCGGAGTCCATCTGAAGTTCCTGAAAAATAGAGGAAATCCAGTCGAGGTTTGAGTCTCACCATAGCTCCATAGTCAGTTATTCTGTATTCACAACCAAAGTTGCCTTGTTTAACACAAAGCACTAAAAATATTGTTGAGGCCTGTTGAAAGATGACTTGAAAAAATTGAACTTGCCATTAAATGCTTCTTCACGGTTGGAAGATTGAAGCAAATCTTGCTTGCAAAGTTTTGTTTCATGCAAGTCTTTACCTCATTAAATGGTGCAAGCAAAGGTTGACAATGGAATAGTTGAATGCATGAAGATCTTGACAAAGCCGATTGAAGCCTAAAAAAAGTTGACTATAAGCCAACTTTGAAGCAGCCTTGGTTTTAATGCTTTGTCATGTTTTTTCGGTGCTCAGGCAAATTGTGAGG
Organism: Heritiera fomes; assembly: GCA_032173925.1. Classification (NCBI taxonomy): domain Eukaryota; kingdom Viridiplantae; phylum Streptophyta; class Magnoliopsida; order Malvales; family Malvaceae; genus Heritiera; species Heritiera fomes. The sequence continues at coordinate 8,149,972 of JAPDPM010000021.1, read as the reverse complement.
CATTTGTTTAAAATTTACCCGGCAACAATTTAATGCCCTCACATTTTCGGTCAAGAAATGCAACCCTTGTTTGACAATCCGTCCATGACTTCCTCTATAAATACTCTAGTTGTGAAGCTGTGTGAGCATCAAGTGAGATAGGCACAAGCAAGCATATAGAGTGAAGAAGAGAGTAGAGTGAGTAAGCTAAAAAAAAAAGCTCACGGTGAGATTTTGGGTTTTGGGTAAAGAGTGGCATTTCAAGTGTTTTTTTTGTAAATCTTCAATTTCTTAGTAAAATTTCTTTTGATTGTCTTGATCCGTGGACGTAAGTTTTTAAAGCCGAACCACGTAAATTTCTGTCTGCTTTATTTTTATATTTTGCCATTTTATTTTCTCACTTATCAAATAATTTATTCTGGCTTTGAGATTTTTTTGGCTACAATCCTCAACAAGGCCAAAATCCTTTAATGGTCAATATCTTGCTATGGTCAATATCAAGCACTAAAAATATCTTGCTAAGATTTTCTTACTTTGGCAGATTAAGCTAAGGAATAATTGCTTTAGAAGCAAAAAAAAATTTGGCAGGATTGAGCTAATCCCACCAAAAAAGATATTGGGATAGGCGACGAAACACATATATAGTTGTCACACTGTCGCCGGTGGCGCATGTTAATGTTGACTAGCAATGGATTCCAGTACATTTTTAAGGCAAAAGCAACCAAGAAAAAGCATAGAATTATACAAACGAAAAATTACGGGAAAAAAAAAGGGAGCTCTGGCCAAGATGTTGAGGGTTCCTTGTTGCGAGAAGATGGGGATGAAGAAAGGACCTTGGACTCCTGAAGAAGATCAAACTCTGATATCTTACATTCAAAGACATGGCCATGGAAACTGGAGGGCACTTCCCAAACAAGCTGGTATTGCCGTTTCTGAAATCTTCGTCTTTGGTTTTCACGGAAAATTCTGAACGATTTTCCGCACTCATCGTTTGTCAATGTCGTTGATTCATTAGGTTTACTAAGATGTGGAAAGAGTTGCAGGCTTCGATGGATAAATTACTTGAGGCCAGATATTAAACGAGGAAACTTCAGCCATGAGGAAGAAGAGACTATCTTTAAGCTGCACGAAGTTATTGGCAATAGGAGCGTACAGATTGTTTTGCCATTTCCTTTTCTTTCAAGCAATTAGGGTTACATCCAACATGAAATAATATTGAATGATTCCTCAATCATAATTGTGATTCGAGACTGTAGTTTGACAAAGTTTTATTATTCTGTTTCTCTGTCAATGGTTGAATTGCATCTCTTTTATATTAGTATCAGAATTTAAAAAATCTTAAATGCACTAATTGATTGGTTTTAAAAAATTGACCTAAATAAAACCGAAGGACGGTAAATTTTTCATACATGGTTCAAAATCAATCATATATGACGATTTTACTAATACAATTAGAGGCGTGAGGTCTTCGGTTTTATCAAAATTTAATTTTCTTTTTAATGATTTTTAATGATGTACTCTTCTACGATTCAATCTTTACTCTTAAAGTTTTTGATAATACAGTTAGAGGTATGAGATGTCTCTGAGTTTTACATGGATCTAATTTTCATTTTAGTGTTTTTAAGGACGTATTCTTCCATATTGACATATGTATATATGATTGATTGATAAAGAAAGAGAATTCCTCTTCTTGTGATTAAACTCTCTTCTGGGTTTGAAAATTATTATTGTTTGATTTAAGTAAATTTACATATGCTAAGGCATGATACAACTGAATTAATTAGCTAGCAGAGAAGTTATGGTTAAGCATAAAATCTAAGGTAAATTTGTTTTGATCTCCAGATGGTCTGCCATTGCAGCAAAATTACCAGGGAGAACAGATAATGAGATTAAGAACTATTGGCATGGCCATTTGAAGAAAAAGCAAAGACAAAGCTTGACCAGCAGAGGAGTACAAGCAAAGGGATCAGCAGCAGACTTAAAAGCTGTCAAGGAAGCAAGAATAGTATTACACAATGATCATATCAGAGATTCAAGTCCTTGCTTAAAGCCTTCAATTTCCTCACAACACTCCCCAGAATCAACTTGTTTGGCAGTAGCAGCCGAGCAGCCGCCTAAAGAATTGGCCTTGACAAGGGAACAGCAAGGGCTTGGTCAGTTTCCATTCTCTTATGTTTCCATGGTGGAAACCATGAAGAACAATGGCTCCAATATTGATGCCAATTGCAGGGATTTTTGGTACAATATTTTATTGGAGAACTCGAATGAAACCCATGGAAGTTTAGGACAATTTGGGTAGCTTTCCAAATTATCCACGTTCCTAATTTTGTACATTATTATGTACCTTCCACTTTTTTTTTCCTCTCTTTTCTAAGTTTGTACAATTAAAATTTGGCATATAATATATATATATATATGTATATATATAAAATTTAAAGTGAGAGTTGATATTGTTTAAACTCGAACTTTAACTTTACAACATGTTATGACTCTTTTTTAACTATTCCGTAAAATCTGGCTAATACATAATTCACTAGTTCTACAATTTCCTTAATTGTCACATGTTTTAAAGAATTAAAACAAAAGAATAGGTTTATTAGAAAAAATAAAAACAAAAGAATTTCTCAATTTGAAATCTCAAATTATAGAATAATTCTTATTTAGCTTAATAGCCAAATGTACCCTCATTATATTGCATAAAATGGATATAATTCTTTATTGTTTCATCATATAAAAATTAGTTTATAAACTTTTATTTTATTGTAAATAAACCTCAACTTTTTAAAATTATGCAATTAAGTCCAAGTCTGTTAAATGACATTAGCTTCCATTTGAACACCATTTGTGGAAATTGATGTGGATAGCTTAGTTGGTTGCCACGTGTGCAATACTAACGAAAGTTAGTGTCATTTAACGAATTTGGATTTAATTGCATAACTTTAAAAGATTTAGGATTTATTTAGAATAAAACAAAAGTTTATGGATTGATTTTCATGTGATAAAATGTTAAGGGCTTATATTCATTTTATGTAAAGGTTGAGAGTATATTTGACTATTAAAATTTATTATTTTTACTTATTAGCCTTAAAAGATTAATAGTATATATTGATGTTTCAAAAGGATTTTTTTTGTTAAGTATATCTTTTTCAAGTTTTTATGATACCAAATTGTGTTACCATAATAGTTAAAACATTTATTTTGAATTAAAGCATTAATACTTTAAACTTTAAATACCCAAAAACAGTTTTTTTTTGTGCGTGTAATAATAAAAACATTAATATAATAACTTATGGATAATTATTATATATACTGACAGTGGAGTTTTTTTACTCCACAAGCAGCGTTAAGATCATGACATGTGTCTTATAAAAATATTAAAATAAATAAAATAGGACATGTGTTAAGATCTTAATACTGCTTGTGGAGTAAAAAAACTTCACTGTCAGTGTATGTAATAATTATCTATAACGGATTAACAATTTCTCATCCAAAAAAATTACCAGTTAGGATTTTTTTGAATATTAATTATAAAAAGTATTTCATAATTGAAAACGAAATTAATAAAAGTTAATAAAAAATAAAAATCTATTATTTATATATATAATTAGCTGACATGGCCATTAAAAAAGCTGACGTGGCTTTTTTTTGGGACCAGATTGGGAGATTGAAAAAACACAAGACAGAGAAAGCTTTTCAAACTGCTGCTCAAAAAACCCTACAAAACCCTCTGCAAAAGTTGCGAAAGCAAAAGATAAAATCCTTTCTGAAAAGAAAATCAAACCCAATGGCATTGTCAATCTCAAATGTTTTCTACTGCCCCAAACCCAAAATTTCGCCACAAAATTTTATCCCCAACTCTTCAATCTCCGAGCTATCATCTTCCTATCTCAGGTAACGCTGAAAAAATCTATTTACTCATTTCCTTTCTCTTTCTTTTGTCTTATCCAATGATTGGTATTTGGTTCCTGAGAAAACAGAGGAAAGGGAAGGAAAATAATGGGAAAAGGAAGAAACCTTTGATTTTAATTTGAGAAATGGAAAGGTGTTAAATTGGCATGGAGTAGTGAGTTGAATTTAGCTGAATTTCGCCAAAAGATAGTGTTAATCTTCAGATGAAATATATGAAGCTGTTATGACGATAATGGCAGCTAAAAGAGGCTAAGAAAAATTGTATCTTTTAAAATGTAATTCACTTGTTTCAATTTTTTTCTGTTTTTGTGGTTTTTAAACTGAATACCCATTTGAAAAATAAAGCAAATTAGCTTTTTTATTTTCTTTTTCTCTTGCTAATGAAACCGAGTTTATAAAGTTTTTTTTTTCATTCGATTTTCATTGGAGCTGTATTTGTAAGCTGGCGTATGAATTCTACAAATACTTTGAATAATAAGCCTTTAGAGCATCATTTAATAACGTCATTACCAATATGTGATAGTTAAATTTTTAGCTTGTTTGGTTTTTTGCGCTGTGAACATTTACCCTCTGACAAGTTCTCGATTGATCAGGTTTCCTGGGAGATTTTCTTTTCCAAAGAGTAAAATTGTGATTTGTGCTGCTTCATCAGCAGCAGGAAGTTCTAATCCAGATGGTGACTTGAACCCGTATGAGGTACTTTAAACTCATGCCGGTTAGTTCATTTGGGGATTCGAGTTTCAAGTTATTAGTAACTGGATTATTGGGTATTTCAAATGCTTGTTCGTTTCAGGTACTTGGTGTGAGCCCTATTGAAGGATTTGAAAAGGTCAAGCAAGTATATGCAAGAAAACGCAAAGAGGCGGACAAGAGAGGTGATGAGGCTACCGCCGCACTAGTAGGTTACAACTCTCTTGAAATCAAAGTGTTGCTTGGAAAAGATGTTGAGCTCCTTATGTATTAAATTTCGCGTACGGAAATCTGGATATAGAAGTTTTGCTTACTTTTGGGGCACTTACCGTTTGCTAATATATTATTTCCAGCTTGAGAAGGCATATGACAAACTCATGATGGCTCAATTAATGAATCGGAAGAAGGGTGTGACATACGGTTCTTTTAAGGTATGTTGTTGATGTTCCTTAAATATGATACCTTTGTCTGATTTGTGAAAACCGCGTAACATATTCAGTTTTCATGCGTTTGTATCTTAGAAGGTTTGAGAAATCAAATTGTTAGATATCATTTCATCTAACATGTTTCACTAATCATGTATATGTAATTTTTCATTGAAGAGAAAATAATTTGCACGACTGAATGCTAAATCTGTTTCTTTCCCCTGGATTTGAAGGTAGTTTTAGAGGACAAGTGGGGTTCCTATCTGTAGCTATACTATATATAAATGAAATAAGTTTAAAAAAATCAAATGTAAGATTGTAGGCTTTGGACAATAGAGGGCAGTGCTTTTTCTCTTGGGAGGAGAGTGCTGGGTTGATTGTTACGAAAAAATATCTATGGAGTATTGAATGTTGTACCTTGTGTTTTGTCTTAAGCTGATCAGTCTATTTATCTGTTTTTATTTTAATTTCAGGTTTCAAAAGATGTGAAATACGCCGATAAGCAGCCCATTGTACCGTGGGGGCCAAGGTTTTGTAACTGCTCATGAGTACACTATTTCTATATTAAACTGTCTCATGTTGATTGGTTGCTTTCACCTATTTTCTGCCATAATGATCTATCTATTTTTAGTCTTTACCATCCATGGCTTGTCGATGACAGCTGATCAATTGAAAAGCAAGAGAGAGCTACTTTTGTGGTAGGGCATGAAAAATGATAGTCATCTTGCATTAATGTGTGCAAGGTTCTATTGGGAAATTTTGTGAAGTTTGTTTTTTTACTTTGTTTGATAAGTTGTGATGGAAAAAACTTGAGCTTGTTTTGGCTCGGTCTTACTCAAATACTTTTTATGAGTCCTTTAGTGGTATTCTGCCTTAGTGATCATTTATGCTCTTGCATGGAATTATGATTTGTTTCAGGTTCACGAAGTCTAGTGTGCAAGATACGCGCATCAACCTGGCAATTTCTGCTGTATTTGTAAGTTGATGGATCCTCAGCATCCTTCTTCCATCATTTTAGCAAGTTTGTAGATACCATTATATATACTAAAGGAAGCGGGCACATTGATTTGGCTTCGAAACCATCAATTTTCATATTTCATATGGACATGTAAATTCAGGCACATGGGTGATGTAAACAGTGTAATAACTACAGCACTATCTTTTTCTCATTTTTTCAACCTCATGTTTTACTTGTTTTTGTGCAGACAGCTTGGATTGTAATCAAGCAGAATGCTGAATATAAACCTTTGCAGTTTTTGGCTTTCGCATTTGTTTATCGGATTTTTGAGAAGTTGAAAGCCTTTGAACCACCTGTATCACCAACATTTACGGTGAGTCTAAAGACCTCAAGTGCGTTTTTTATATGTTTGTGATATCATGTAATGAGGTACTTCAACCGACTTCTATCACCTTTGTGGTTTCTTTAATTTGTTGATTATTGAATTTGATGTGACTACAGGAAGAAGGTGAAGATGAAGGGCGGGGCCTGCGAATGGGAAAAAGACTTCTCCGTTCTCTTGCACTAGTTTTTGGCTCTATTGCTCTGGCCTCTCTGGTATGAGATGTTGCTCAACTTCTAATTCCATCTTCATTAAAGTTGACCAATCAGAACCTTATTCCTCTGTGTCGATAATTAAATATTTCCTTTTCGATATACGAATTTCTTTCACAGTTTCGTACTTTTCAGTTGAATCATATTGCATCTAGCTACATTTTGCCTTCTCTATAGCCTCACCAATGACGTATTGGTTGAATTTCTCTTGCAGGCATACACTGGTCTTTTGAATGTGATTGAGTATGTTGCCGGCTATATACCTGTTGTTCTCTACAATAACCAGGTAAAAACATTGAATTATTTCCTACCTTTTCTAATTTAGGCCACATAATGCATTATGAATACCAAATTATGTTAACCGGTGTATGCCACAGTGGCTAAGTTCAGGATTAGTTGCAGCCTTGTCTTCGAGTCAAGCCTTTTCACCTTTTGCTAATTAGTTTGGGTTTGATGTTTAACGAATGTGTATAAATGTGCTTTGCAAACCTTAATCTTAGCTCTGAAAATTAGCTGCCATTGTTTTAGAATTTCATCGTCTAATTTATCGGTTGCAAGTCCAAGCTCAATCCAACATGAATGATATACATCTGGCTTTTGTTCAGTACTGTGGCCTGTCTCTTTTGCTTCAACCAAGTGATGAATTTTCATGTGCAGGAGCTCATAGTCACCACTGCGTCAGCTGTTGCACTGTACATTATGGCATCGTACCATAGGTGATGGGTTTAATGGAGTTCAGATTGAGGAGTTGCTCAGCAGTTCATAGTTTAGGAGCCTGTCTCATTCTGTTAATTTTAGTTTTCCATTTCTGAAAAAAGATGCAAAATCTTACAAGGTAGAAAATTACAAGGGAAACATAGTGTTGGTTTCTGTTTTGTTTTCAACCTTCAATGTAAGCTTTCTTCCTTTACCATTTTCCTTATTGTCTCCTCTATTCTTGTTTCATTTCCAATTTAATAAGCTGCATAAAGGTTGGGATCTGAAGATTAATCAAATGTACAACCAGATCGAAAACGCTCTAAAGTTTATAGTCTAGGGTGTAATTGAGCTAAGCTGATTAAAAAAATTTGAGGCTCGAAACTCGACTTGAGTTTGATCAAGTTTTGTTTTTGAAGCTTTTATTCAATTCAAGAAAATATTCTATTTGTCATTTTTTAATAATATATTATTAGAGAAAAGTAATAAATTATTAATAAAATATAAAATATATATGAAAAAAAACTCAAGTAAGTTCACAAACCATTCAAGTTGAGTATTAATAAATTCAAATTTGATTTGATTTTACTTGAGTAGTTTGAGTTTTTGAAAGTAATTATCGATTCGAATTCATGTAACTTATAAGTAAATAATTCGACTAATTTATATTCTTAATTTATGTTAACAAGCAGGTATCAATTGGAATCGGCTTTGATATACATTGTTTTATTATTTAATATCTTATAATTTGTTTTAAAAACAAAATTCATAAATTAGATAACTATAAAAATTTGAATAATTGATTCAAACTTAATTAAATTCATGTAAATTAATTTAGATCGATTTTTTTCCGTTCGATGCAAATTATAAAATAAAAAATCTGCAGAAGGTGAATTTGATTAAAAAAATTAAAAATTCAATCCGATACCTTCCCTAGTTTGAGCTCCTCCAAGTTCACAATTTGTCCATAAAAACTATGTTTATTACGGATTAAGGGTCCTACTTCAATTATACAAACTTTGAGGGGTCAAATAAAAATACTTTATAAGATTTAAGATCTCCTTCTTCTTTCTCTCTCTTGGTCTTATAACTCATTTCATTTTCCACTCAAAAAAAAAAAAAACTAGGGTTTAAGCTTCAAAGAGCTACAATCCAGAGCTTTCCAATCGAAGAACTTACGGTGTTTATAATTTTTGAATTTTTATTCTTTCAATAAAAACCTTGAAGGCGGAGCAAGGAAGAACAAGTGAGCGAAAATGAGGATTATGATAAAAGGAGGAGTATGGAAGAACACGGAGGATGAGATATTGAAAGCGGCGGTTATGAAATATGGGAAGAATCAATGGGCTCGAATTTCTTCTTTGCTTGTTCGTAAATCTGCTAAGCAATGTAAGGCTCGTTGGTATGAGTGGCTCGACCCTTCCATCAAAAAGGTAAATTTCATTTCTTTTCTTTTCTTTTTTCTTTTAAAGAAAATTTAATTTCTATTAAGTTGGGATTGTTTCAAATTGGGTATTAATTGGAATTTTACGTTGCTTAATATTGGTTAGTGTAGCTGGGTTTCCTCTTAGAAGATCAAATCAGTGTTGGGTGTTGAAGCTTTTCAGTGTTTCGGTTTGCAAATTGGCTTCTTCCTTAAGCATTAGAGTTTTTTTTTTTTTGGGTTAGACTAGTTAAGCTTCATTTAGAGTGTTTCTTGTTTGTATCCTTTTGGTTGGACTTGTTAAGCTTAATTGAAAGAAATGATCTTGTTGCTTCTTGTTACTTGCTTTTTGCTTGCTCGAAATTTAAGGGTAAAAAACCAAAATAATATTTGATTATAAGTAGTAGATGGTTAAAATGTGGAGTAACATGAATTTTGCTATAATTGTTTCATATAAAAATATCACAAAAATTAAAGTCTTACTATCTATTTTTTTTTGCGTTGACATATGCTTGTTGCTCGGAAAGCATAAAAAAGTGCAAAACTTAAGAACCAAGTGCAGTCTAATTGTTAGGAATTGAAGCCTTTTGGTGCTAAAATTCCAAGTCGTGTTCCTGCTGAAGGATGGGTAGTTTTGTTTATCTTGGTGTAGGATTATTTTGATTAGTTCAAGTGTTTTTACCTGATTCCTATTGATGAAGAAAACTAACAGTAATTCTTCTATCTATTCTTATAAAAGTAAGAATATTGAAGTGATAATTTGTGTTTTTGTGATATATGTAGACTGAGTGGACTAGAGAAGAGGATGAAAAACTGCTTCATCTTGCAAAGCTCATGCCAACACAGTGGAGAACAATTGCGCCAATTGTTGGTCGGACTCCATCTCAGTGTCTTGAGCGGTATGAGAAACTCCTTGATGCAGCCTGTGCTAGAGATGAAAATTATGAGCCAGGTGATGACCCAAGGAAATTGCGTCCTGGAGAGATTGACCCAAACCCTGAATCAAAGCCTGCACGTCCTGATCCTGTCGATATGGATGAGGATGAGAAGGAAATGCTTTCTGAAGCTCGTGCTCGGTTAGCTAATACTAGGGGCAAGAAGGCGAAGAGGAAAGCTAGGGAGAAACAGCTTGAAGAGGCCAGGAGGCTTGCTTCTTTGCAGAAAAGGAGGGAGCTTAAGGCTGCTGGAATAGATACAAGGCAGCGGAGGAGGAAAAGAAAGGGAATTGATTATAATGCAGAAATTCCCTTCGAGAAGAGGCCTCCTCCAGGCTTTTATGATGTTGCTGATGAAGATAGACCAGTGGAACAACCTAAGTTCCCAACCACCATCGAAGAGCTTGAGGGAAAAAGGAGAGTTGACATGGAAGCACAATTAAGGAAGCAGGATATTGCAAAAAATAAAATTGCAGAGAGGCAGGATGCCCCATCAGCGATATTGCAGGCCAACAAGCTGAATGATCCAGAAACAGTGAGGAAGAGATCAAAACTTATGCTACCAGAACCTCAGATTTCCAATCATGAATTGGAGGAGATTGCAAAGATGGGATATGCCAGCGATCTTCTTGCAGGGAATGAGGAACTGGCTGAAGGGAGTGGTGCAACTCGTGCTCTTCTCGCAAATTATTCCCAGACACCACGGCAGGGAATGACTCCTTTACGGACCCCACAAAGAACACCTGCTGGAAAAGGTGATGCTATCATGATGGAAGCTGAAAATCTTGCTAGGTTGAGAGAGTCCCAGACACCCTTGCTTGGTGGAGAAAATCCAGAGCTGCACCCTTCAGATTTCTCAGGGGTCACTCCAAAAAGCCAGATCCAAACACCAAATCCAATGACTCCTTCGGCGACTCCTGGAGGTGCGGGTTTTACTCCTAGAATTGGAATGACACCTTCAAGGGATGGCTATTCCTATGGTATGACCCCTAAAGGAACTCCCATCAGGGATGAGCTCCACATAAATGAAGACATGGATATACATGACAGTGCCAAACTTGAGCAACGAAGACAAGCTGATCTAAGAAGAAACTTGCAATCAGGACTCAGTAGTCTTCCACAGCCGAAGAATGAGTACCAAATAGTCATTCAACCGCCCCCAGAAGATAATGAAGAACCAGAGGAGAAGATTGAAGAAGACATGTCTGATAGGATAGCTAGAGAAAGGGCTGAGGAAGAAGCACGGCAGCAGGCATTACTTAAGAAGAGATCAAAAGTGTTGCAGAGGGAGCTTCCAAGACCTCCCAGTTCCTCCCTGGAACTAATTAGAGATTCTTTGATGAGGACTGATGGAGACAAAAGTTCCTTTGTCCCCCCTACTCCAATTGAGCAGGCTGATGAAATGATAAGAAAGGAGCTTCTGTCCTTGTTGGAGCATGACAATGCTAAGTATCCACTTGATGAAAAGGCAAATAAGGGGAAGAAGAAAGGTTCCAAACGTCCTGCAAATGGATCTATTCCCAGTATAGAAGATTTTGAAGAAGATGAAATGAAGGAGGTATGTCATGTTTTTCACTGGTTAGGTTATCTTTAGTCCCTTTTTTCATATGCAATTTATGGTTCTGAACCTTAGTGAATTCATGGGACATTATAATCATACTCTTAGTGAATTCATGGGACATTATAATCATACTCTGCAGTTGCTTAATAATGTCAGAATTTTTCTTTTTGCTGTTTGCTATAGAGTTGAGTTGTGTTTTGTGATAAGCATTGCCTCTCACAGATTTTATTCATTAAGTTGAAAAGCGATTTTCATTTGCTTCCACCTTATAAATGTTTTGGTGTCTGTAAATTTTGCAGTCTATGTCTGTCTGTCTTGGTTTTTACTTAGCATGTAAGGTCTTGTACACTAAATTCCATCGGCAGAACACCACATACTTCTCATTTTCATGTTCAAGTCCCAACAAGCCAGATCCAGAGTTTTTTTTTTTTTTTTGGGGTCATGATCCTTGAATTTTGTAATATCTGAGATGATATGAGAGTATAACTGATGACGAGCCTTTTGCAAACTGAGAAATGACCTTATTTTTCTTGTCAGGCTGATTCCCTGATAAATGATGAAGCTGAATTTCTTCGTATGGCGATGGGGCATGAAAATGAATCTCTTGATGATTTTGTGGAAGCACATAATACTTGCCTAAATGATCTCATGTACTTCCCTACTCGTAATGCTTATGGTCTATCAAGTGTTGCTGGAAATATGGAAAAACTCGCTGCTCTGCAGACTGAATTTGACAATGTGAAAAAGAAGATGGATAGTGATAAGTTGAAGGCAGAAAGCATGGAGAAGAAGATCAATGTTCTCACACAGGGTTATGAGGTACATCATTAGATACGTGCTAATAATTTTCACTAATAATTTGTTTCTGCTACCATCATTTTAATTTTTATTGTAACTTGTAGCACACTAGATGTAATCTCTATCATGCAGCTTCTATTATTAGATTTCTTTGAGAATTTCTTAGTGCTTAACAACATTTAGAGAAGTCTTTATATAGTATGTTTTCCTTATATTCCTGAATCCAGTAAAGTTGTTACCTTGAGATTCATGTTTGGAAGTGGGGCTGTGGGATTATATACTTCTTGGATTAGAGTAGCCTGAGTAGGATGGATTATAGAGAAAAGGATTTAATGTTTCCAAAGTGAAAGGTTGTTTTAAAACCACATCTTTCCTATTATTGATAGCTTCCGGCTGATTTTTTTTTTTTTTAAGATTTTCTAGAGAGGCCTATGATGTATCTTATTCTTTGTTTAGTTTTTCGTTTTTTTTCTTCCATAGTTTTTTAAATCTAGCGATTCTTGTTGTGGTTTCTAAAAAATCAAACAGTCTGGGGTGCAGTCCCAATATTTTTCCTTGTTGATGAATTATGATGAAAGCCTTTTTGAGTTGTGTATTTGATTAGAATGTCGTGTAGGTTATCTTTCATGTTCATTTAATGCAGAATTTAGAACTAAATCAATTAGTAATAATTCTAACTATTTATGTTAAATGGATATTAGAGTTGCTTCCATCTAGCATCTCGCTAATATACTTATAAACTCGCTATTTTCATTCTAAAGATATTAATGTAGCTAAAGTATAACTTAGTAAATTATGATATTCTTTATGAATTCGTGTTCTCTATATTGGAAATTACATATTATAAATTTAGTTATGGGAGTTGTTTTAAATTTCAATTCCTGTTGGACTAAATAATGAACAATTTTGATGCTCAGAGGCGGGCTGCAGCACTTTGGCGCCAGATTGAATCAACTTTTAAGCTGATGGATACTGCAGGAACAGAACTAGAGTGTTTTCAAGCATTACAAAAGCAGGAGCAGTTAGCTGCATCTCACAGAATAAATGGTCTCTGGGAGGAAGTTCAGAAGCAGAAGGAGCTTGAACAAACCTTACAAAGACGTTATGGGAATCTCTTAGCTGAGTTAGAAAGGATACAAAATCTCAGGAATGAATACAGAGTACAAGCACAAAAACAAGTAGAGGCGGCTGAAAAGGACCGTGCTCTTGAGTTGTCTGAGGCTGCTGCTAGTCAAGATGTTGTGCCAAGCTCAGGACTTTCAGAGCCTGCACCTTCCTCAGAGCATGTTGACTCTTCTCTTGATGACCACCCAATCCTGAAAGTTGATATGAATGTTGATTCAGGACAAGAGCATACAACTATGGATATGGAAGCTGATGGAAGCTTGTCTGGTAATGTGCCTATGGTTGTGGAAGACGAAGGAGATAATATCACTGAGACACCTAATGGGATGACTGGGGATGCTGTAACAAGTTCCGAGGTTGCTTCAGAATCTATAAATCCTGATTCAGTCTCTAGAGAACAAGAAAGTATCCAAGAAAAGATTGAAGGTGAATGTTTTACCGACCACACCAAGGTTGACCATTCTTCTGTCTCGGGTGTTGATACCGCAGAAAAACAAACTGGAATGGAGGGATAGCAGTTTTAGCTCTGAACAAGTGACAAATTTTATTGGACTAGGAGAAGCTAAGTCCTGAAATCCTTCCTCATTCAACTGAGTAGTACTCGGACTGATTGATCCATATCTGCTTCTGTTTTTCATTTAAGTGAGAAATATTCCATGGATGCTAGCTATGTTGGAGCAGAGCTTTTTCTGTTGTAATTTTTGCATCTCTGTGTTTTCCAGTGCCAGAGATTTTTATTTCTATAAAAGAGACCTGGTAAAGAAATACCAGTAATGTTTAACATGTGATTATTATGAGATCTAAGGAACTGTTTTAGATTTGTTTATTGCATCCTGATTCTCACCCTTCTTTTACCTTCCTACTATCTTCTGTTCATTGGAGGTCCAGGGCTGAAAAACATCTCCTTGGTAGCTTTGGTACAATCTCTCTTTCCTCATGGACCTGCTTCACCTGCTCTTTCAACTTCTACTTATCTGAATTTCACTAGGGGCAATGAAGTTGTAGATCGTATATGCATCTTAACTGTTATTTTTTTTTTTTTGGTTACAGCATCTTAACTGTTATTGTATGTCAATGGCATAAGAGATTTTCTTACTTTATCCTAAATGAATTTCTAGAAATGCAAATATTACGGTGAACGTACGGATATATGATAAATTATATAATGAAAAATGAATATATTTGTTGAAGTGATACTTATTAAAGACAAGAAGAATAAAAATTATTTACATTGATTTGGACAGATGACATAGATCTACAAATGTTTTAATTAAGAGAATGAAGATTATAAATGATAAAATAAGTCAAAACTTGGAAAAATTGAAAAAGATTGAAAAAAATTATTCGAAAAGGTATGATACATTCCTTTGAATAAAAATGAGTGTAAAAAAAAAATTTATGTTGATTATTTAATATGAGATCATAGATTAATTTATGCAATTTATCTAAATGTTGAGATAAAAGCTTTAAATATAAAGATAATTCACAATAAATTTATTAGAAAAGTAAAAAAAATTATATTCCACTTCACATATTATCCCCTTGTGGGAGAAATTTAGTATTTTTTTTATGTAGATCACAGATATTCTCATCAATTTTAACGATATGAAATTAATCTTTCAAAATTTAATTACAGTTAAAACTCTTTTATCTCTCTCTAAATATATATTTAATGAAAGTAGAATCTGAGCACCTTTTCGTTGAACCTATCTATATCCAATGGAGTCATGACGTGGAGATGGGACCATAAAGGACGTGTCAGAGTTCCGTCATCAGAAAGGACGCTTTATTGGTTTGGTTTTTAATGCAAAACTCTTGTCAGCGTCCATTTTGAATACCCAAGATTCCAATTTCCAAGCTGCCGTACCTTCAAGAATGCAACATGCATAAGCAATTTCCCAAAAAAAAAAACAAATTGCTACTCTCAATGCCATTTCCCATGGCCAACAATTGAAGTCATCATCATGCATGTTCTTATTTTTTTTGTTACAAAAAAATATTAAATAATTAAAAATAAAAGTGTTTGGATTCGAATATAAGATTTACAATATTTAAAAAACAACACAAAACAAAAATGATTTTTCGGTACGAAAATTAAGGAATATAATAAAATAATTGCTCAATTTCTATTTCATTTTTTACTTAATAACAAAATTGCAAATTCAATGTTTAGAAAACATCCAAAATGGTTTTTGCTCCCTCAATTTGCCAAAATATATACCAGGTTGACTTATTTGATTATTAACATGGGCAAGGTTATTGTAGAAAGGTCACCATAGCAACATAAGAGTCAGGTCACCAACTCGATAATTACAATGAAAAATTAATTTAGGTTTGTTTGGATTTTGGATTGTGTTCAGCAATTTGTCAGTCATATTATTTGAAACGTGGCTTAAAAGTATAAACCATCTGAACTTTTGGAAGATTAAGGTATGAAAGTTACTACAGTAATATTTCATGCCAAGTTTATTCATTGAATTTTATTGTGTTGTTTAGAACAATTTGTTTGAGTTGTGCTATAAAAGGTTAGTGTTTGATGTTTTATAAGTGAATTTCCTGTTTGTTAAAAGTTCTGATGATTTTCGCAGAAATTAAGGAACTAATCAGTTGTTTCCGTGAAGGATTGAGTTTTCTGGGAAAGCCAGAGGGAAATTTTGGATTATTTCGTTCTGGGCTGTAAGATAAACAAGAAGAAGAGCTAGAACAGGTAAAAATAAAACATGGCCACATTTTTCTCTCTCTTTCTATATGCTCGAGTACAGGAAAGTTACTGCACGTGCATATTCTTTAATGGGTTTTCTGTTAGATCTCTCCAATTTCCTGCCTTTTTTCCCTAATGGTTGGATTTCTTAAGTTTCCTTGAGATTGGTTCAAGATGTTGCCATGGTATGAATTTCCCTGTTAAAATGGTTAGGCACTAGGACAAATTTGCTCTTGAGTGGAGGGTCTTTTTGGATATATTCTTGTGAAATCTAATTGGTCTCATCCTAGAGGATGTTATTTGAAAATGGCTGCAGAAAAGCAATATTTTAAGGATCAATTTGCTTTGTGTTATCGATTTGGAGTAATGAGTAGTAGATTGTTTTGAACTGCTTTTTTTTGGGTGGTGTAGGCTAATTTTCTTCTGAGATTAGTTTCAGCAAAAATGGTGACCAGAACGGTGGATCTTCGATCTGATACAGTCACAAGACCAACTGAGGCAATGAGGGCTGCCATGGTGACTGCTGAAGTTGATGATGATGTCTTGTGTGCTGATCCAACAGCCGTCCAGCTAGAATCAGAGGTGGCAAAGATCATGGGCAAGGAAGCTGGTCTGTTTGTCCCATCAGGCACTATGGGTAACCTCATTAGTGTTCTTGTTCATTGTGATATAAGGGGAAGTGAAGTCATTCTTGGAGACAGTTCCCATATCCATATTTATGAGAACGGTGGTATTTCTACCATTGGAGGGGTACATCCAAGGCCAGTGAAGAATAATGAAGATGGAACAATGGACATCGATTTGATTGAAGCTGCCATTAGAGACCCTAGAGGAGAGCTAGTTTACCCAACTACAAGGCTGATTTGCTTGGAAAATTCGCATGCGAAGTAAGAATTATACTTTATGAAATTTGTTTGACATCTGTTGGACAATGATATCATATGCACTTAAAATATTAGATTTTTTTATGTTGTCTTTGGCTATATCTCTATGTTGTGTTTCACAATTTTTTATTGGGTGAGGCAGCATTGGGGCTGGTTTTTTATTATATGCTTAATGCCTTCCTTTTAAATTTCTCATTGTACTTGCATTCTGGGGCCTGAAATATCCTCACTAAAAATGAGCATTTAAGGGAAATCATCGGTGCTGTAAATCTCTTGAAAGCCTCACATTCCGAGATTTGCATTTTGCTACCATGTGGTTGGGGGGACAGAACCAACATTTGTCTTATATTGCTTCCATTATGTTTCTTATAGTGCCTGGGTAGACTAGGCTTTGACAAAGGTCTGTTGTGGAATTTGAGACTCTTGCTTTACATATTGCATCATTATATTCTTCCCTTGGTTTAAGTTGGCAGATTATTTTATTGCCATGATAGTTGTTCCGCAAAAATTGATGATCTTCATGTATTTAATAAAAAGACTTTTACTGCAGGTGAAGTTACTTAGCCTCCACTTTTATTTTAAAAGGATAAATGAGAGTTGGTATGGCAACTATGCAGAAGGCAATACATCATTGGATAATTATTATAGCTTTCGTTTTGTTTATCAACATCATTGGATAGCAACTGTTTTGCATTGGCAGCACTACATTTGAAGAACGGTTCATATATGTAGAATAAAATTTTCTTTATGACAACAAAATGCTTTATGGTTTTTTTTTTCTTAAGGCTCTGGATTTTGCCTAATTAGTGTTATCTTAAGAAACTGATGTCAGTTGTTGAAATTCTTAAATGATTTGTTTCTCCTTTTTCATTTACTTCACTCTCACTTTATCCCTTATTGGCTTTAATTGAGTTTTCTTTTTCTCAATGCAGCACTGGGGGTAGATGCTTGCCCGTGGAGTACATAGACAGGGTTGGTGAGTTGGCCAAGAAGCATGGGTTGAAGCTTCACATTGATGGAGCTCGCATTTTCAATGCATCGGTGGTGGGTAGTTTCCAGGAAAACTTTTAATCAAAATATTAAAACGACGTAGATTCTAACCAAATTCTGTCCAAGTATCTAACTAAAGGGTTGGTCTGGCAGGCACTCGGAGTTCCTGCTCATAGGCTTGTACAAGCTGCTGATTCGGTCTCGGTATGCTCTTCATGTCAACAGTATTGGCTATTTCAGCTCCTGCATCTTTTCATGATTCTTATTAGTTTACTTAATAGTTGTTTCAATTGTTATCCCATACTTCGTGTTAATTTACAGCTTTTTTTTTTTTGCCAAACTTAGAACATTTTTCTGAAATGCTTTTAATCTATAGGTGATGGATTTAGAAAATTTATCTCATCTTTGCAATCCAGCATGTTATATATTAAGAGACTTTTTTGGTTTTTTTATTTTTATACGTTGTAGGTATGCTTATCAAAAGGTCTGGGTGCTCCAGTTGGATCAGTCATTGTTGGATCCAAAAGCTTTATTACCAAGGTAAAAACAAAAGTTCTGCAGCTAAAAACCTCTGCAATCCGTGAAATTTATCCTCAAATTCCTTTTTCTGCTTCATCAGGCTAGAAGACTTCGGAAAACCTTAGGTGGTGGGATGAGGCAGGTTGGTTTCATTTGCGCTGCTGCTCTTGTTGCTTTGCAAGAGAATCTTTCAAAGCTTGAGGCTGATCACAAGAAGGCAAAGGTATTAGCAGGTAAACTATTGGTTTACTTGATTAGATATGCCAAACATTTTGGTCTGGAAGAACAGTCATTACTTCTCTCTTGGTTCTTTCCATCTTTGAACTTATGTATAAAACTCATCAACTTTATGCTGGTTTTCTATGGTTTCAGAGGGGCTAAATCAAATTAAAGGTCTAAGAGTGAATGTTGCTGCAGTGGAAACCAATATTGTGAGTATTCCAGTCATTAAACATCCATTAATGACAATCTTTCCCTTTGCCATGCACTATGGTTTCAAGTTTTATGGGTTGCAGTTGTGATTCAGTCTATTGAGTAGAAGAATAAAATAAATTAAAGATAAGTTCCACAAATGAAAGTCGCATCAGAACACGGCAAAGTATTATTTGCCAACCGGTAAAAAACATAAGTTCTTAATGGCTACCATGCTTAGAATCTTCTAATTTCTTCATCTCACCAGATATACTTTGACTTAGTGGAGGGATCAAAACTCACAGCAGAGAAACTATACAAGAATTTAGAAGAACATGGAGTACTTGTGATGCCAGAGGGCCCATCCAGGTCAGTCTACTCCCTCAAAATCACCCAGGATTCCTGAAACTTACCTGTATATGTCGCTGTTGCTTTCAAATCTCAATTGCCCAGAAATCAATTAAACTCAACTGTGTAACACTAACCAAGTAAACCTGTGTGAAGCTTCCCCTTCGAAATGTACCAATGTACATTTTCGGTGAACATACAAGATCAAAAAATCGCAAGATTCATATACACCAGCTAAAACTGAAAGCATCATGTCAACCTGTATTGCAGCTAGACAACAGACTAATGCTGGCCTTTTTTATCATTCAGGCTGAGAATTGTCCTTCACCACCAAATTTCATCAAGTGATGTGCAGTACACTTTGTCATGCTTTCAGGTGATCGACACCGATACTTCCCGTTTCTCGCCTGTGCCGCGAACTTACAATGTTAACTTGTTCTTTGAATATTGCAGCAAGCTTTCACTGGAGTGCAAGAAGAAAATGGCAACTAAGCTAGAAATTGCTTCCCTTCTAAGATCATTCCGGGATGTTTCACTGCAGCCGATTGAACTCAAGAACATGATCAGATTTATCATGAATTACAAAATCCATTTGTATTAAGCTCTACATTCCATCATTCCCTTCTCTTTGTAGCTTGTAACCTTTGTTATACCTTGGCAAACTAAACTAAACAGTTGGTAATATTTTTCTTTTTATCTTGCATGAAACAATCGGCAATGAATCAAGCACAAGCAAGGGAATTAGGGTCCAAGAGGGCACCGACCCTACGGGTTTGGCCCATCTCAAGCTCTCAAGTCACTTTCTTTTTGTGCAAGACCTTAGACTTAAAAGCCCCATTGAGTATGATTTGACCTTGGGCCGGGCTTACATGTGAATTCTTCAACTAGTTTTTTGGATAAAAAATGGAAACTTTTTTTTTTTTAGGTTAAGGTGGTATTGAGAATGCTAGTTATATTGGATATTTTGCCAGTCTTACCATTCATTCTCTTCTCTTTTTTTTTATCTAGTATATTTGGACCATCGACTACGGACAAGATAATTAAGAGGATTAAATTTTAAAATTTGACTCTTTGGAAAAAAAACTATTATTAAGTTGAGTTTAGAGGTGTGACATTAATTTATAATTGAAATTGAAAATATCAGGAGTGAATTCTTTCAAACATTGGACCAATGCTTCTTTTTAACCTATAATATAACCAAAGCCATAAACAGATTGTACTTGTCAATAGTGATTCGATTGTTACTTTTGTGAATGAAAATAGTGAGTCGTGCAAGTAAATTGAACAAGCATGTAAAAACTTGTCCTTAACCTAATTGTGTGACAATGACAAGGAATGTTACAAGGGCACGATGAATTTGTGCTTACTCAGCACACAAGTAAAACAAGAGAAGCTTAAGTTTCAAGTTTTTTTTTTTACCCATACCAAGAAAAAAAAAACCCAAACATTTGTGTTTATTGAAAGGTAGTTTGTAGTATGACAAACTTAAACGTGAAGATTTCAACATGAAAGGGATAAATAAATAATGTATTTTTTATTTGCAACGGATCAGTCAGTACTTTCCCATCAATTCTGTTATGAAGGTTCCTAATTTTGTTGCTATTCATTGTTTATACCAATTAAAGCTTTCTTGTTATTTGCCAATGATAGCAAATTTAATCACCTTTTCATGGTGTTGTAGCTTCCAAGTCCATGCCAAAATTGCGTATCATTCTCGAGTATTTTGCGCAACGTTCGTGTGCTCAAGTCAGGAAATCGTTATGTTTAAGTTTAATATTTATACCGTACGTGATTTTGATTCAATTTGGATTAATTCGTTACTTTGGTTTATCGATTTTTGTAATACATATGCTTATTTTCATGATATATTTATTGATATCTAAAATGGAAAAAAGATGAGAAATTAAAGAGAACAAAAAGTCACACAATCAATTATTAAAGAGAACAACAAAGTCAAACAATCAATTAATCCCATTAACAAATATTCATTCCCACGTCATAAATGATTTTCAATTCAAAGTTTATCTTGATCTTCATTAATGTTAATATTGTATAATCTTTTTTTTTTAGTTTCAAAAAGTTAAGGAATAGGGGAAATTACCACATTTTCAAGGTCATGGCATTAGGGGTGAGCAAAAATTTTTGGTACCGAAAAAACCGATCGAACAGTTCGGTTTTCGATTCGTTCGGTTCAGTTTAATCGGTTTTTCGGTTCGTTCGGTTTTAAAGTTCGGTTTTATTGGTTAAATCGGTCGGTGATCGGTTTATATAAATGGTAAACCGAACCGACCAAAAAACCGATTTACCCAAAAAATAAATTATAAATATAAATATATATTAGATAAATATTATATTTATGTTTTTAAGTTAGTAAATTTATGAACAATATTGATTATTTATCTTTGTTTTGTGAAGTTTTATGCATTTATTTGGGTAAAATGTTGTAAATCTTGTAGGAGATATTAACAAAACAAGTTTATATTATATACTTTTATACATTTATTTACTTTTGCTTCAAATTCAGTTTTAACGTTAAAAAACTGAACCGACCGAATAAATTCGGTTCGGTTCGGTTTGCAAGAATAATTCTGTCGATTTCGGTTGGATACTCAATGAAATCGATTTTTTCAATTTTCGGTTTTTCTGGACCGAAACCGATCGATTAAACCGAATGCTCACCCTTACATGGCATATCGTGAATCCATTATTGGGATTTACTGACTGATTTAAGATTTCATAATTTTTTTATTACAAAAATATTTAGAAACAAAAGAAATAATCATATTTCCAAGAGCATGACTAAACCTGCTCATTGGACGGGTCGGGCTGAGTCTAAAACACATAATAATATATTATGCCTAAGCCCAAGCCTGGCCCAATCTGGCCCATAAAGTTGGGCCTAGATTTTAGTTCAAGCTCGTTTTTTATTTTGCTATATAAGCTCGAGCCCGGTCCAATCGTATTTTATTTATTTATTTTTTTTGTTTATTTGTTTTTATTCTTTTATTCTCTTTAAAATTTAATTTGATTTGTCAAATTTTATATGTTAATTTTTATATTAAATATATAATCATGTTTATTAATCAATAATATTTTGTATACATATAATTATATTATACTTAATAGATATATTTTTAAAAAAACTTAATTAATATTATGTTAGGGCCAAGCCGAGCCCAAGCTTTAGACAGTCAAGCCTAGGCCCGACCCATTTTTTGATCAAGCCTAAACATTTTGACTAGGCTCGATAAATGCATTTGATATTTTTGTTCAAATCTGACCAACTATCGAGACGGCCTTTAGGTTTGGACAGATAACCCTACATTTGAGCAGGTCTACAGGACATATTGTCGATCTATTATTTGAATTTACGAATCTATTAAATTTTTATCTGCGAATATTTTGAAATTTACAAATTATCTATTAACGAGAGACAATAAGTATTCAAATTTGAGTGCAAATTATTAAAAAATCAAACCTTAACCACTGACGCGTTGACAAATATTGCACAATCTTTGTGAGTATGATACATGCATTTTATCTTGACTTGTAAGGCTTTTGGGTTATGATGCCGAATTAATCATGTCAACAAATTACGGAAAATTTACTTGAATGCCTTTTTTTTTTTCCTAGGAACAAATAAAAAGAGATATATACTTAAATTATTGAAATGAATCAAATCCAAACTTAGATCTAAACATAAAGCTTAGTTTTTCCTTTTTTTTTGGTCTAGACCATCCGGTATCTCCATACTTTTGGTATAGGACTAATCCGGATTCGAGCTGAGCAGGACCCAAAGGGCAGCAAAGCTCTCCCTCAAGAGTTTTAACACAGCTGCATACCCAGGGACTCGAACTCGAGACCTCTGGTTAAGCTAGAACAATCCCTGCCAGTTGATCTACGTGTTCTTGGGTTTAGTTTTTCTTTTTCAATTGACGGAAAAACCACTAAACCAGTGTGAAACCTACTTTATAACCTTTTCCAAGTATTTTGCTGTATATATGCATGAAAGTGTACCCTAAAAAAGGAAAACCGAAGCCTAAAGAAATAGTGGAGAGAGTTGCATTGCATGTAAACTGTGTCAAGGTTATAATTTGGGGTTTGTTTGCTTTTCTTTTACTTTCCAGGTCCGACGTAATTGGAAATGGAAATCAACATGCCTACCTTGCTCGGCTAGCAGCTGTTTCCAAGTGCTATGGAGATTGGAGATTGGAGAGTTCAATTTTTTATATATATATATATATATATATATATATATATATATGTACACTTATGTCCATTGACAGTGATCAGCATCTGTGCTTTCATTTTTGTAGGATTGAGATTCCAAATGCAGGGGATGTGTTCCTTGCCCTAAGTGGGAACATCATTATTTTCTATTTTTAAAAATCCTCCTATCTTGTTTAAAAAATCTCAATATATCGAACACAAAATTTTAAAATATTAAAAAAAATGAAAAGTATTATTATCTCATATCTGTTAAACTTGAATTACCTGTAATTTTTTATTGAAATTGAACTCTTCCATTTATAGTTAATTGATTTTAGGTCAAATATTTAATATAATATCAGAGTCCAAATCTTATTATAGGATTGAGGATCTGTTAAAGTGTACCATCTCTTATTTGTTAAATCTTAGATTAATTATGATTTTATATTTAAGTCCCTTAACCTATTGCAAATTGATTTTAGATTCGATGGTATTTATCCCTCCTGGGATGATCTTTAACCAAAGGAAAATGGTGAAATTGGTCCTTCATTTTTTTTTATTAGCACATATCCTTATCTATTTTATTGTACATTAAAATCAATTCTTAATTATTTATTATCAATAAGAAAAACGTTCCTATACTACTATAAATGTATATTGAATGAAGGCTAAGAAAAAACCTAATTCTCAGTAATGACACAGTCCATTGAATTTTAGTTTTCAACTAAGATTACTTTGGTAATGTGTGCTCCACAAATTGGTCAAAAATACCACATTTTAATTTAATTATAACTTGTTATTTATATATTTTGAATATTTATGATAAAGATGTGTCGCACAACTAGACCTAGTTATGGGTCGAGCTGGCTCCGTAACATATATTAATGTATAATCCGTGTGTCCAAGCTCGATCTGAAAATTCGGGCTTGATTTTTTGTCCAAGCCCGTTTTCATTTTTATACTACAAGTCCGAGCTTGGTTAGGCTAGACCCAAAAATAATTTTTTATATTTTAATTTTTTATTTATTTGTTATTATTTTATACCCTTTAAAATTTAATTTAATTTAATTTGTTAAAATTTGTATATCAATTTTCATATTAAATATTTATAATCATGTTTATTAATCAATAATATTTTACATACATATAATTATATTATACTTATTAAATATATAAAAAATTAATTAATATTAAAAATAAATATAAAAAATATAAATTCGAGCCGAGTCGAGTCGGGCCCAAGCTTTGAAAGATCAAGCCCAAGGCCCGGATCAAATGTTAAATGGGCCTAAAAATTTTGTCCAAACTCAATTATTGCATCAAATATTTTTATCTAAGCTTGATCAAATATCAAGCAAGCTTTTGGACTTAGACGGATAGCCTGACTCTTGAACAAGTCTATGCGCAACCATGTATAAAAAAAAATTCACAAAATTCCCTCAAAAAAAATATGTATATATATATATACATAAAAATTTATAAAAAATTCTCTCAAAAAAAAATGTATAAAAAAAACCGACGCTAGATCTAAAAAAAATTATGTATATATTACAATTTCACAAAATTCATAAACATACATAAAAATTTAATAAAATAAGGTTTGAATTGAAAAATATGTATGTGTGTGTGTGTATATATATATATATGTATGTATATTTATCGCATTGTTCATCTAAAATACTATGTCAATAACTTAATGCTCGATGTGTCTAGTCAAGAAAAAAGTAGTATTTATGCATTAATTGCTTGACACTGACATGACTCTAGCAAGGAAAAACTGATGTTTTCGTGTACACAGATTTGCGAAATTAGACACAAAAGTGGAAAATAGAATCCCATTATCAATTCGGTACATGTAAAATGGAAATTAAAATAAAGTGAAGGAAAAACTTACCATAAAGTTTGAGAAATAATTTGAACAAAATAAAACTTAGTTTAGATAAATCTAATGTCGTGTCGATATTCCCCAAACTGTTTCCATTGTCTCTAATCCACGTTGCCTTATAAATTAGCACCTTATAAGTTAACCATGAATCATTTAAATATTAATTTAAATGATTATATTTTCATTTTTAAAGCATGATAATTTTATAAGTTTAAAATTTAATCTTATTTTTTATTCTTTTTGAATAAAGATTGAAACAATAAAAACTGCTTTTTTATGACTTGAATGATTCTAAATACATATACTTATTGTCTTTACACACCCACTTTCATTTGTAATATAAACAGTAAAACGATGAAGAAAATAAGGTGTAGTGAGTAGAAAATTGAATTTATATAGAAATTCTCTTATGATATGTAGATTATGGATTTAAACGGAAACAATCTCTGTATTAAAAAAAATTACGTATATATAACTTCCTTCAAATTTTACAATGTAAAAATTTTAGGCATTAATTTTTTTCAAATAAATAACTTCAATAGTATAAAATAAAGGAAATACATTATATTAGAATCATCCTAAAAACTCATATTTTAGGCACCAATAATATATTGCCACGTCATATTTTTTTAAACCTCTACAATACTTATTGTACACACTCTCTCATCAAATCAACCTGTTAACTAAATAACTTGACTCTAGTTAACCTAATTAAAATTAATAATTAATTTTATTAAATTAATACAGATGATAATCGATACAAAATTAGTCTCTTTCCCTGATGCTCGGCTTATCTCTTTCCCTGAGAAACACAAGTCATGAATTACTACCAGCCATAACTCGAAAGCTCAAGAGGATCGAGTCACGCACACATTAGGGAGTGTGAAGAAGAAGTAATCTCAGATTTTCGGTATGTTGCTTTTGATGATTATCCTGCCCAAATTTCTACTTTCCTTTGCATTGGTTTTTGCATGTGAAATTGATTACTGCCGGTCTTTGTACTGATTTCCTTCCCAGATTGCTCTTACTTCTAGTTTGCTAAAATCAAAATCAGAAATTTCGTGGTTGGTATTTGCCTGAGTTTTGTTTTTTCAGCATTGGTTTTTGGGCTTTTTCAAGCTAGTATTGTCTCGGTCTTTGCTTTCTCGATGAAGTCCTCAATTTGGACTTCATTTGTTTTGTATGTTCTCCTTTATTCATCATCAGAAATTGTATCAGTTTGCCTTTCGAAAAAAAGCCTGACAGTAAATTGTTTGTAGATTGAAAGATTTTATACAAGATAATGCCTGTTTAATGATCGTTAAAATGCTTCAATGAATTATTAATTTCTAGCTCCTAAAAAGGGTCTCAAACTATCCCAAACAGCAGCCAATTAAACTTTTAATCACAAACAGAAAATTAGCTCCTGCCTTCACCGTTTCTCTCTTTCCTCTCGCCCTTGGTCTCCATTCTATCATATCCCACCGAATGCTGAGTGAGAGAGTGAAGAAATAAGAGATGAGAGATGATGTGAGGGAGGTTGAGAATGAGAGGCGTGAGAGGAATGGACTCTCGCGTGGTCTACTGCAGTTTCTCCCGATCTCCTTTGCCTTTGTTTTGGCCAGGATGGCTCGAACAATCCCTCTCCCTCGCCTTTGATTCTCTCTATCTTGACCAGCTTGCTCCGATTTGCTTCTCTCTTCTACTTTTTTTTCGGGCTTCAGCAAACATAATTTACTGAAGTAAACTGCTACAGCAGACACACAGTAGACGTGGTCTGCAGTAGCCAAGCCCACTCACTATTCGTACTTTTTAAGCATCTGTTCCTTAGTTATGCTTTAAAACCACACATGCTTATTTAATGATGGTTAAAATGCTTCAATGATACTGAATGAGTTCGTTGCATATTCAATAAGTAAGCAAACATTGCACAAATTCATGAGCTGCTGAATAACTATAAGTAAATTTTCAGAACAGTCTTATGCAATGGAATGTAGTACAGGGAACTCTAGGAAAAAGACAAGGGGGGGTTCCAAAGCTCTTAGAGAATCATATTTAACGTGGCTAGGTAACATTTTACATGCTTATGTTTTTGTCCTTTTAATGTCTCTGTCTGTCCGACTGTACTGTCTGTCTTTTTAATGACTTTCTGAAGGTATTGCCATATCGATGCATCTTACTTTGGTTAGACAGACTTAGACGTCTGACTAAAACCACAGCCACCGATCCTTTTCAGGTTGAATTATTGATGTTAACAACTATAAGACTATAAGCCCCACTGCAAAAGCTTATAGAAAAAAAAATCACAGACCATTAGGAATCGTTATCACACAGGTAGGCCAGGTTGAAGCATAATCTAAGACGGTAGTTAAATCTTAATTCAAGAAACTTGCATTTCACACCAATCAGAAAATGAGAAACCCAAAGCTAATTAGTGTTTTTGTGATTCATGTACAGTAAATGAAATAAGATTCATGTACCTATGTTGCCATGCTTGTTTGAGTTCCATGATAGAATATTTTTCTATATTTTTAGATTAATATTTTAAGTTGCTAATCACATAAATATACAGAATCATGGCAGGAAATATATCCATTGAAGAAGATGAGATCGTTACTAGTGATAATTCTCTAGAAGATGAAATAAACATTGAGAGTGAACATATACAAGATGAGATTGATGTTGATTCAATTAATGACAGTAATGGGCAGCCAGCTCTTAAATTCTCTGCATATAGTGGACCTTCAGAACCATGCGAAGGAATGCAATTTGATGAATTAGAAGATGCAGAGACATGTTATAAGGCATATTCAAGGCGAAAAGGTTTCAGTATGCGTAAGAGTCATACTCGATTATCTTGCAAAAATAACTCTTTGATTGGAGTGGATTACACTTGTTCTAGAGAAGGTTTTCGACAAAAAAACAGTCAAAAAAAGGATGTGTTAAGTGCAAAGCGTGCAGAAACAAGAATTGGTTGCAAAGCAATTATGAGTTTGAAGAAAGTTGAAGACAAATGGGTAGTAAGTAAGTTTATAGATAAACACAACCATGAGCTTCTTACCCCTAGAAGTACAAGTTTTCTTCGTGGACATCGAAAAATAACAACAGCCCAAAGGAATCTTATTAATACATTGAATACAGCAGGTGTGCCTACTCGAAAAATTGTATCAGTTTTAAGTCAAGAATCTGGTGGTCACTATAATATTGGTTGTACTTCAGTGGATGTCCAAAATTATATAGGAAATAAAAGAAAGAAGCTTCTTGAAGAAGGAGATGCACAGAGGATGTTTAGATACTTCAAACAATGTGAAACAAAAGTTCCTGGTTTTTTTTATGCAATTCAAGTTGATGAAAACGGTTGCTTGGGAAATTGTTTTTGGGCAGATGCAAGATCGAGAATGGCGTACCAGTACTTTGGAGATGTTGTCACTTTTGATGCTACATATCTAACCAATCGATATGGCATGCCTTTCGTACCATTCACCGGTGTCAACCATCATCATCAATCAATAATGTTTGGATGTGCTTTGTTAGTGAATGAAACTGCAGAATCTTACATATGGTTGCTGAAAACTTGGCTTGAGGCAATGCTTGGTCGTGCCCCAACTACTATTATCACCGATGATGACAAAGCTATGGGTAAGGCAATTGCACAGGTATTGCCTAATACTACTCATAGATTATGCATGTGGCATATTTTACAAAAACTTCCAGAACATTTGGCACATATTTATAACAAATTTCCTCTATTTCAAGATGAATTTCACCATTGCATTCATAATACTGTTATAATTGAAGAGTTTGAATTGGAATGGAATGAGATCATTTATAAGTATGGCTTGACAGAAAATAGTTGGTTGCAAGATTTATATGCACGCCGTGAAAAATGGGCTCCTGCATATTTGAGAACAACTTTTTGTGCTGGAATGTCAACAACACAACGAAGTGAGAGTATGAACAAATTTTTTAAAGATTTTGTTCGATCTAGCACACTAGTAAGTGATTTTGTCTATCAGTATGAAGAGGCTTTGAATGCACGATATGTTAAAGAGAAAGAAAAAGATGTGAAAACGATGAACTCCAAAGCCATTTTAAAGACATGTTATAACATTGAAGCTGCAGCTGCAAGGACTTTCACTAGAAAAATGTTTATGAAATTTCAAGATGAACTTTTTTCTAGTCAAAATTTGAAAATAGCCAAACTTGGTGAAAGTGCAAGTGAAAAAATATATAGAGTGGTACCTTATGGAAAGGAAACTCCAGTATATGAAGTAGCTTTTACAAAATCTACTAATAAAGCTATATGTTCATGTCACATGTTTGAGTTTGTTGGGATTTTATGCAAACATATATTTGCAGTGTTTATGAAGAAGTCATTGGTGGAGGCACTTGATCCACAATATGTCTTAGAGAGATGGATAATGAATGCTAAGAAAAGAGTTGTTGATGGAATTTCTGGAGATGTGTTACAAGTTGAAAGACAAACTTCTACCATATCTATGAGAAACAGTTTAATGGTTCAATTTTTAGAAGTTGCTGAGCATGGTTCAAAATCTCGTCGGAAATATGAGCATCTTTGTGCAACTTTGCAAAAAGTTCAGGAAGAACTTTTGTCCATGAGTGATAGTGAAAATGATGCAACTTTAAACCATGATGACTTGCAAGGCGCAACTCAATCTCAGCTGTTGACAGATACAACTCCCACTCTAAAAGACCCTTCCCATGTCCCAACTAAAGGAAGACCAAAATCCTTGAGACAAAAAAATCCAAGGGAAATTTTAGGTGGAAAAAAAAGATGTAGTGTGTGCAAAAAGCCTGGACACACCAAGACTACATGTCCCATAAGTAAACAATTAAGGTATGTATATCATTTAGTTTAAGGATGCTTCATATTTGAATTTTAATATGTTCAACCAAATTACATTAACGCTTTTATTTTTCTTTTTTGTTTGAAGGGGGGATACAACAATGACAGATGTAGGTACATCTAACCAAGACAACGTTCTTGGCGAGGTAAATTAATTAGACAATTACTTATTTCAAAATATATGAATTTTCTTTTTTATTATAATGCTATATCGAGTAGGATAATAACTTTATATTGTTTGAATAATATTTTAATGAATTAACTTTTTTTTATGTGGTTATGAATCTTATATAGGAATCTCATCCAGCTAGTTTGTCTCATTTGACACCATTAGTCTCTATGTCTCAAAATTCCAATCTTCAATCATATACGGTAAATTGCGATATGTGAAAATTTTATTTATTTGAAAGAAAATATTTAAATGGGTAAATATGTATTCCACCATCTTCTCATCTTTTTGTTTTGTTTTTTTTTTATTGTAGGATCTATTGAGAGAGCAACACTTGAATGCATATGACCTACACTAGATTCAACCTTGTGTTCAACTCTTAGCAGGATTTTCTTGTTGACACTATACATTTTTTTATTGTTGGATGGATCTTAATTTGCTATTTTTTGATAGTCTAGTGGATTTTGCAGTTTTAGATTATTTTTTAGAGACAAATTGAGCACTTGATGTTACAAATAAGCCCAGAAATTTTCCTGCACCGGGTGGAAAATTAGACAATATCTGCAATTCTGACATGAAGTTCTATCTCAGGCTTTTGAATGGTTATAAAATTCCCAGCAAGTTTCTGTTCTTAGAGTTCAATACTTTTGTTTGCGCGGATAAGAACTCTATCTGCACATTAATGTTGGACATCACTTATTGTTAATACATACTAAAACCTTTGAGAAATATGTAAAACTTATGTTGAAAGGCAATTCAAGTTGTTCTATAATCTATTACTCATCACCTGTTAATGTCGAATTTATATTTGTTGCTAATTTATCTTTTTATCTTCATAATATGTGTAAAAATGACAAATTGAGTTTACCAAATTGAGCTTGAACTTATTTAGTTGAGTTCAAACGATTTACCAAGTTGAATTCGAGTTTTAAAAATTAAGTTTGGTCAAGCTGGAATGAAGTTTCAAGTTGTCAAATGGAGCCACACTAGTAGTTAATCCAACAAGCTCGATTACATCCAAGGATTACCCCCACCATCCTCAATCTTCTCATCCTTTTTCCTTCGGGTTGGAAGTTAGGAGGAAATTGAGCTGAGACTTCAGAAGTCATATTCATATAAGGTCGCTTGGCTTAGCTTAGCCCAAGTACTCAACACCGGGAGTTGTCTGCGTGACTTTCATGGCCGAGTTGCTATGAGTTGCTATGATGGCTGAGTTGTTGGACGGTGATTGATCTGTCGCAAACCGGGATGGCCTCGATCTCCAAATCAAGATCTTCCAATCAATGGTTATTATGCTCTTCAAGTGCCTGCTGTTATGCCGTTTAAAGAAATGCCTTTCAGTCCTCTGTCATTGGGTTGCTATGATGGTATTCCAACCTCGAAGCTTACATGGTGGCTCATCTTTGATCAGTTTTGTCTGCTGAATTAATTTTATAGCAGGTTTTATTTCAATCCTGTATGTCCTCAGTTGTTGATTCTCTGACTTTTGTTTGCTGTAATACTCCTTAGTCCCTTAATATCGGGTTGATAGCTGCCAAGTTAGCAGGAAGAGGACATCCATGTTGTTAATTTTGGACTCTGTAGATAGTCCATTTAATAAAATCTTTACTTTTCAAAAAAAAAAAAACACCGGGAGTTGTCGTATTGTAGTTAAAAGCCCAACCAAACCAGCTGTAGCAGTCAGCAGTCTTATATGGTACTCCGTAGTCTGATATGTTTACTACATTTCCGAGTTCCAACTCCATAATTGAAGCCAATGGTTCTCGTATCTTACGTCGGTAGATATTTTAACAAGCATTTTAACAAGCATATGGGGAAAGCTCATTGAAGCATTTTAACAACCATTAAACAGACAACATTTTTAAGACTTCAAACAGAACCTATTTCTGCAATGCCAGTAAATTATCTAGCATAAAAAAATTCAGATGATGGACACAAAAGGGAAAAAACTGTTTTATAAAAAATAAGAAGCCACCAATATTACACAGTTAGCACACTTTCTATGGGAGAATTAGCATCGCTGCCCCTAAGCATGCGATAAAGAAGTTAAAAATGAAAAATGAAAAACGAAAAATGTTTGGGATCATCTTGAGAAGCTAATCTGGTCATATTTGGAGGAAGCGTTGCGAGGACTGGATTTGGCGGAGGGAAGGGAGGGATTCATAGCCTTGTCGCCATCTTCATCTTTGCCGCTGTAATTGTGGTTAGCTCTTGAAGAAGAAGCAATTCCCTTACCCTTGTTGGTCATCATCTTCACCATGTTGTCTGATTTAGGATGATTAGTCTTGTCTTTCTCAGGGAAAGAGATAAGCCGAGCATCAGGGAAAGAGACTGATTTTGTATCGATTATCATCTGTATTAATTTAATAAAATTAATTATTAATTTTAATTAGGTTAACTAGAGTCAAGTTATTTAGTTAACAGGTTGATTTGATGAGAGAGTGTGTACAATAAGTATGGTAGAGGTTTAAAAAAATATGACGTGGCAATATATTATTGGTGCCTAAAATATGAGTTTTTAGGATGATCCTAATATAATGTATTCCCTAAAATAAAATATTGCATAGTGTTTTTATAAGTATAATTTATTGCAGTACTGATTTGATGGATTTGAGAATAAAGTTAAAGTGATTAACATATATTTCAGCTTCGGAATTGAAATTATGAGGGTTGGCTTAATTTGATAAGATTTGATGTAATTGTATTTGGTATTTACGTGGGTTGCTAGTGGTGGTTGTGGCCTTGGGGCCGGGTTTGGATTGAATTTTTTTTTTTTGGGGAAAACCGGAAAAGTTATAATTAGTGCATGAAAAAAAGAAAAAGAAAAATTGATGAATCAATTACTGAACTACATAATTCAAGAAATATCTTAAGAATTCGAGTATTGTAAACCGTGAAATTAGAGTTCATTATTCATTATAAATATTAATAAAATAAAATTTTAATTCCATCTTGATCTTAGTACATGTTAATATTATTTTGGTTTAAGAAGAAAATTCAAACTAAATTTATGAAAAAAAATTTTCAATACAAGTAATTTATGTAATATTTACAAGCAATTATATAAAGGATAAATAAACTCTAATATTAGTTCAAAAAGAAAAAGCGGATTTAAATAGTAGATCTCATTATCCTTAAAGAAAATAAACTAATTAAAGCACCTAAATTGTTACAAAAATATGATTTAATTTATACATTAGATATTTAATTAATAGACTAATTTTTTATTAATCTGAATCTTAATCTAACTTTTTTATTTATACCCAAATATAGCTTAATTACTATATATTTCTATATTTAAGAAATTCAATTAATTATTGTAAAATGGTATATAAATATATAATGCGAGTAATTAGAAAGGAAAATAGTGAAAACCCCTAAGATCGAGGGACTTTGGGCAGTAATGGATGGCTCCCAAGACAACTAAGAGTAGTATTAATAATGATCTAGAGATTCTTTTTTATAGCGATAGTGTTAGGGTTTTTTTTGGCTCATTAAAACTTTTTTTTTTGAGGTTAGGCTCATTAAAACTTTTTGATAGTGTTAGGCGTTAATTGGCCTAGCTAGCTCACACAGACATTTGAATCAATAGCTTTTCGTTACTACTGTTAATTTTGTTGTGGCTCGATAGAAGGTGCATAAATTTAATAAAAATTGTATTCTCTTTGTCCTATTAAAATTATCATTTATTGATAAAATACGAAATTTTAGGATATTAAAGATTTTTTATGTCATATCATATAAATGATTCAAATTTACCAAATTATCTTTAAAAGTGGTAGGCATTAAACTTTTTAATGATTAAAACTGAAGTATAATAAAGGGTAAAAGAGAAAATATAGTATTAAAATTTATTTTTTTTTCAATGTGACATTTTTAATGGGACAATTTATTTAATCAAAAGTGACAAATTTATTGAGACGAAGGGAATATATAAATTTGAATAATTAAAAGAATATTTGACATGTTGATTTTGACAATATAACTTTCATACTTTATACAATATGAAAACAATTTAGCACACCACGGATATGAAGTCCATACACGAATTATGAAATTTACTTTTATATCTTTGCATGGTAAAATTAACCTTCAATCAACTTTTTAGTAAAATTGTCGAAGAAAAGTAAAAAAAATGTAAAATTACTTTGCTGTTACAATTAAGTAATTAAAAAATTATATCAAACATTTCATTTAGTGATTAATGTACATATATTTTTTAATTTTTTTATACAATGTAAATCAAAATTTAAGAATAAGGAAAGGGATTACAAATATTAATATTTGAATTTCAGACTCATTGAATGTCGTCTCTTTAATTAGGGTGATTGTAATTTGAATTAAATTTTAAATTATATATATTTTAAGAGTTGAATTCGAATTTTTTATCTTAATTTCATGGGTCTCAATTTGTGAAATTGAATTAGTGATGGAAGATGATTATTAATAATATAAAAGGTGGGAAAACAAAGGGTGGATCCAATATTAAATGGCCAAAGTCACACACACACACACTCTCTCTCTCTCTCTCTCTCTCTCTCTCTCTCTCTCTCTCTCTCTCTCTCTCTCTCTCTCTATATATATATATATATATATTGGTGGAAATATATATAAATACGTATATTTTCATGAATTAGCAAATTAAACATTCTGAAAAGACTTTTAAAAACATATTTTAACTATGGTCTATTTTTTTTTGGTACAATTGCCAATGAAAGGGGTAGAGTTGGCTCATTTTAAATGCTATTCAATATTCTAAAATTTTATTACCATGGCCAGAGTAAATTTCATCCCCTACCTATTTCACATAGAAACAACATTTTACAATGACCCATTTTTATAAAAATAAGAAAAAAGGTGTGAAATTCACCAAATACAAACAATCAAAATGGGTGAATAAATAAACTTACCTTGAAATATCAATGTCATACCCCAAATTACAAAGGTACAAGATCTAAAGATTATTATACCTTGACAACAACATGAGATTGTACTTTGGTTTTGGTTTTATGAAGAATGAAGAGAGAACCTCAAATCCCTTTCCAAGGGCTTATCCTGCAAACCTTTTGGGGAAAGATCATATTCATGCCAAAAAAAAAAAAAGAAGAGAGGTATTTGCGCAATTGCTATGAAGGTTCCTAAGACTACATGAGACTGTGAATGTAACTATCAATCTTTGGTTTTAGCCTTTTTGAATAGAATGAAAAGCTGTGGTGGTTTCAAGTAAAAGCTGAAGCATTGGGGCACAGCCCTTGAGTCACTATCAACCCTGCCTTCACTGCCAAACTTGTCCTATTTTTAGCAAAACAGTTCCTCTTTTTTTTTTTTGGTTACAATCTCATTTTACTACAACTAGTAGTAGGAGTTTTTACTTGTTATTAACCATAGGCATTTCACTGACCGAAAACCTGAAACCCTTCTCTTCTCTCTCACTCTCCCATCTATTGACCCGTTGGACCATGAGAGATTGTCTTCTCTTTCTTTTCTCCAAGCATTTCTGTCTCTCTCTTGCTTTATCAACAGTATTTACTTCAGTTTGCTAGAAAAAGAAAATCTGATGATCTCTGTTCTGATCTTTTTTCTCTCTTTAACCATATTTTGATGCCCCAAATAACTGCAGTCCTTCAAGAATTTCTTGCAGACTCTCTGCCGGTGCCTGCCTGCTGGTGTGTTCAACTTCAATCCAAGAAAGAGAGATTACTTCTACTCCTACTTCTATATCATTTTCTTTGCTTCAATTGAATTTTACCGATATTTTGATTTTCACTCTCAAAAAGGAAAAAACAAAACCCTTTTTTTTCTCTCTCTCTTTCTCTTTCTTTCTCATAAATTCTCATGGAAGCCATGCAAAATCTTGCGTTTCATGTTTGAGCTATCATAGTCACCAATATATCTGTAGTGAAATGATCTAATTCATCACTTTTTTTCAGTTCCCCAGCAGAGAAAAAGAAAACTGTTTTCCTGACTCTTTAATTAGCTTCATTTCTTTATTTTTCTCAAAAAGCAAGAGAATATATATATACAATCTGATTTCTGTGTCTCTGATAGTCCTCAGTCTCTCAAGAGGAATAGAAGAAGGAAGTGAAACCCTAAAGAAGCATCGAACAAGAAGCAAAGTTAGCATCATCGACAAGAAAAGCAGAAGCTGCCAAGATCCTTGAACACCCAAGAGTAGAAAAAGATCATTTGCGCTTATTATGGAGTTGGTTTCACCACAAAACAACCCAAACTATTCAACCACGATAGTAGGCTCAAACACCATAACAACTATAGCTACCAACAGCAGCAGCAGCAGCAGCAGCACTGTAACTCCAACTTCTAGCACTACAAATCCACCTCCATCGACCACTCCAAGCCGCTATGAGAACCAGAAGCGCAGAGATTGGAACACCTTCTGCCAATACCTGAGGAACCATAGGCCTCCACTGTCTCTTTCAATGTGTAGTGGTGCTCATGTCCTTGAGTTTCTTAGGTATCTCGATCAATTTGGCAAGACCAAAGTCCATAACCAGACTTGCCCTTTCTTTGGCCTCCCTAACCCTCCTGCTCCTTGCCCTTGCCCTCTCAGACAAGCCTGGGGAAGCCTTGATGCACTCATTGGCCGCCTCCGGGCTGCTTATGAGGAGCATGGAGGAAGGCCAGAAGGGAACCCGTTTGGATCTAGAGCTGTAAGGATTTACTTAAGGGAAGTCAGGGATTTCCAGGCCAAAGCTAGAGGGGTTAGCTATGAGAAGAAAAGAAAGAGGCCTAAGCAGAAGATAGCAGTGCCATCAACACAACCACCAGCTCCACCACCAGCAATACTTGCTGATGCCACTGCTGCAAGTGAGTAATTTAACCATATATTGATTAAAGAAGAACCAAAAACATGATGAAGATGATCAGCATAAACATATATATCATTATCCTTCTACGCTAAATCTGCCCTTTTCTTCGTTTTCTTGTTGGTAACTTAGTTTGTATAAAAATGGTTATTATTACTTATTAGTTTATGTTTTCTTTCCAAATTTGAGCTGTACTCTCTGTATTCTTGCCTTGGTTCGAAAATAAAGGTAGTCTGCTTTGATAAGTGGGTACCCTTCAGATTGCCCTTTAGGGGACAGTTTGGAATGGTAGTGATAGGATGGTCAGTTACTAGGAAGCAGAGGTAATTGTGAAGGAATGGTACCAAAAAGAAAATGATGGCAGCAAAAGTCATATATATATATATATATATATATATATATATATATATATATATATATATATATATATATATATGTGTGTGTGTGTATGATATATATCCAACCAGTCATCCAATTGCTATGTACTATGAATTATGTGTAACTAGGTTAGTACTTCTGGATTTCTGGTGTAATATTTCTGGTCAATTCATATTTCAGATTAATATATTCTTGTTTCTACTTTATACCTGCTTTTCCTTGGGGCATTTCTAATCACAATTTCTTTTCTTTTTACAGAAAGTACTATATAATTGGAAGAAGGATAGGGTCCTTCTGCAATTAGCAATATTTGTCTGGATGATATGGTTTTATGGGTTTTGATTTTATAAGGTATTTCTCTTTTACTACCCAAGTTGGTATTTCAATGGCTTATATGGTTGATAATGTTACATATATATTTATATATATGATGGTATAAGCCAATGCCAATATACACTAGTAGATATTGTAATATCTATGTTGTTTCATATATATATATATATATATATATATATATATATATATATATAAATAAATATGAAATCTATTCCAATCCTAATCGTTCTCTTCCTCTCTTTCTGTCATATGAAGCAAAGCATTTTCATGTGCTTAATTAAATAATATATATATATATATATATATATATATATCTAGAGATTATATACAAAGAAAGTTAAAAATAATCTTAGTGCAACGGTAAAGGTTGTTCTTTTATGATTTGGAGATCATGGCTCAAATTGGAGACAACCTTTCTGTTAATGGAGAGAAAAGTTTGCATACAATAATTTTGTCCAGATCTCACAATGTAGAAGTCTTGTACACTAAATTGCCTTTTTTATATTATATATGTATAAAGTGTTCCTATTAAAATACAAGGCATTGGGGAGGTGGAAGCTCACGAGCCTGTGTGAACAGTGTGGGCTAGGTATATTGGTTAAAATATAACAAAAGACAGATCTATTACAAGGCAAAAAGACAACCTAGATTCATCTAAAACAAGACAGACACATGTCATAAATTACTGTTAGATGTACAGAATTAGGCCAAGGAAACAGATGGAATAATGTTGAGGGTTTGAAGCCTAATTAAGGGCTCTTTGCTAATCCACTTGGATAGACAAACTTTTGAACATTATTAAGGATAAAATAGTTGTTTAATGCTTTGGTTTATGTTTGATTGTCCTTTTTGGGTTATCTGATTTTGTTTGAAAGGTTATTAAATTACTATTCTGAAAGCTTGGAGAATAGGAAGCTCCTTCCTTAAAATCTAATAACTTAATTGTGTTTATTCCTGAACTGCTGCCACTTGCTAGAGTCTGCTACAGCTCTTGTTTCTCTAGACTCAACTTGTGAAATGTGTGAAGATTACACTTTTCAAAGTCAATATTTATTATAACTTTGAGTATTGGTTTAAAAAATCATATATATCTTCATTTTTAAAGTGTGAGCGTTCTATAAGTTTGAGATTCGAATCTTAACACATACATTCTTCTTTCTTCGATATTGTCAAACCAGAAACTTTGAAATGTTGGAAAATTGGATGGGATATCAAAATTTATTATCCAATGGTTTTGGTGCATAATGATCAGGTTTAATTGCTAATTAACATATTTTGCATAATTTATATCCTTCCACAATTTAGAGTCAAGTCTTATTCCATCATGCATGACTTTCCAATATGAACCTCTGGCATGATAGTATCGTATTTATGCACTGAATGCCATGAATTCCACCATTTCTCAATTCCATTAATTTCAACTCTTCTTGAAAGTGTTGGTTTTCAAATTAGGCTTGATATAAACACTTACATAGTTCAAAATAAGTAATATTAAAATTGTCTTATACATTATAAGCATTTGGAACTTTGACTCTAAACAAACTATATATAAGTGTGTGTGTATATATATATATATATATATGATGGGTTCCGATAAACCAACCTCAAGTTCTTCTATATGAAGAAATACGGTCCTCGAAAGGAACATAGAATCCTAAATCCACCGTCCATGGGAGCCAGTGTCTTAGCTCCCAACCTCTTTCAATGCCGGTCAAGAAAAACTGGAGCATATCCCAGAATATAAAACTGTATGCATGCACCAACAACACGAGTACTGGTCACAAATATATAGACATTGTATATGAAGCGCAGAACTCAACAGAGCCTTTGCACTACCGTCTAGGGTTTATACAAAAGGGTGCCTCAAAATCTCCGTTTATCTTTGTTATATGAACAACTAGTTCAAATTTGATTATTCTAGTATTTTAACATCCCAATATTATAGTTTTTGCATGTTGTAAGAGATGTGGTTTAAGTCCAAATAACTTCGATCTCTACTTTCAATTAAAAAAAAAAGCGGTGCTTTTGTATTGGACACGCTTGTAGAAGAGGTAGGAATAATTTTTATGCGGGACTAGGGGCATTACATATTATGTTGTAATTTTTGTTAGATAAATATTAATGAAAATCGGAATGATTTTATAATGTGTTTTAGTTTAATCTTATTTGATATGTTGGTACGACCTTGAATATTAAAACATCTTCTGATAAAAACATATTTGGCCAAATTAAGCTGCTAGACATGCAAATCTTTGAAAATTATACTGTGAAAACGCAACTTTTCTTGATATTTAGGGAATGAACATATATCTATTAGTTGGTAGTAGCTCCTAGTAATTAATAATTAACATTGTGAAAAATATTCTGAAAAACAGAAAACAGGTAGGTGATGTAATTGGATTGGAAGTAAATACTAGATTAAGTGATATGGTTGGATTGAAAGTCGGTGTATGTAATGATGAATTCAAGCTTTTTGTTTCTTCAACATATGCTACTTTTGAAAATTGAATCTATTCATGTTCAAGTTAACTGTCTTTTTAGTGTAAAAAATTTTATGAATGAGTGGTAAAGAAAGAGTTGTAATATGTTGTAAGGTTTCGAGATTAAATAACTCTAACTTCATCTCTAAAAAAAAACTGACCTTTCTGAATTTAAGGCAAATAGTTTATAAGAAATGAACTCTTTTTTTATCCTATAAATCTCACATTTTCCCTTCCATCGAATTTGTGACTTTTAAATTCAAACTTTTGTGAAATTAATGTTTTTTTATTCATTTAGTTTCAAGACATAAAACATTGTTATCTTAGTAAAATTTTTAATTAAAAAAAAAAAACCCTCAAATTTTGATTTATTTTTTAGTTTTATATTGAGAGTGGGAGATATGAACTTGAATTTCCGAGTGGATGAAACATGTATCAACAATTGAATCAAATGTTCAGTTGTTAGATTTCTTTTGTCGAATGTTTATTTTTGTTAACTTGGCCGATATATTTGGGTCTAAATGCATTACAATTCTTCCAATTTTAATTCTAGAATAAATGAAAAAACAATTATAGTAAATTTTTATAAAAATGTTATAATTAAAATGTACAAGTACTAAGATCCAACAATCCAAAATAATTTTTTTTGAAGAAGCAATATGAATTAATTGGACTAAACTTTAAGCTCGACCGTTATGATTTTCGTACTCGCTTATTGACTATATTCAAAAATTAATGGTTAAACCAAGATTATTTCTGTTGGCCAAAAATAAAAACCATGTTTAACTAATTTGATTGTGATTTTAAGATTGTAATAAAATTTGATTAAAAACATATCATTCTTAGACTTCAAAGAAGAGACATGTCAAAATTTGAAAAACTACCAATACAGACAGAATATTTGCACACAAACAGTGTGACAAACTTTATGTCTACACTCATCATTGTTTTTTTTTTCTTTTAGTTACAAGGGAAAGAGTTCACTCATCATTGTTACTATAAATAGTAAGTAGAAACATATTCTATGCACTTTGCATATATGGAGCAAAAAGTCAATAAATTGTGCCTTATATTAGTTATATTTGAAAGAGTTGTACATTAATCTGTGTAATTTGGTATAGTTGAACTCAAATATTTAAAACATAATTTAATTAATTTTTCACAACATACAAACATGTCAATCACGTGGACTGTCTCAAGTTTATTGAAGACTGCAAAAATAGAGCTACTAAATAAACCCTATTTTTTCTTCTCACACCCATTTTTCCCTTTAAATGAACAGTAACATATAGTGTAGAATAGGGTGTGAAAAGAAAAATTATGGGCGTATTTTAGCAGC
The DNA here is from genome assembly GCA_032173925.1 of Heritiera fomes. NCBI lineage: Eukaryota > Viridiplantae > Streptophyta > Magnoliopsida > Malvales > Malvaceae > Heritiera > Heritiera fomes. The sequence continues at coordinate 8,108,560 of JAPDPM010000021.1, read as the reverse complement.
TCTCCTGCAAAACTCTAAATTTTCTGAAATATTTAGATAGTAAGAGTTGTGCATATGGGTAATATTGGACTTAATTTAACATTATGGTTTTTGAGTTTTAAAAGTTGCTTTTAATCTAATTTAATTATCAGACAATAAAAAAAGTGATTTTTCTATGTAAAAGTTTATTTGCAAATTTAAAGTAAAAATCCTTTAAAGAAGTATTTTTGCAAATTCCAACTAAAAATCCTTTAAAGACGTATTTTTGCATTTCAAATGCATTTTTTAGTACAATAATTTTATTATTATGTACCAAAAAGATAATTTATTATTTTTATATTTCTTAAATTTTACTATTTCATGTATTTTTTTAAATAATATTTCAGTCTATCACACCACATTTATATATAATATTTAACATCAAACTTTTTTTTGCCTAATATTTTATCAACCGAATTAGTAATATTAAATTAAGCTTTGATGATTGGAAGTTTCCATACCGATTTGAGTAAGAAAAAAATCTATTATGTCCAAAATAATAAATATTATTATTCAATATATAATCAATAAAATTTTTAAATTTCATAATCAAAATTAAGATAATTATACATATTTTATAAAAATAATAAAATAAAATATATAATCATTTTAATTTAAATTGTAAAATTTGAAAACTCTGAAACTCTTTTTAATAACAATCGGTGCTGTAATTTATTAAATTAATAAAAATTTCTGTATGTAATGAAACATAATAAAAATAAAATTAAAGCCCTCAGTCCCACCCACCAAAAATATAAATAAACAATCCCCTATTACAAAAAAATCCGTACAAGAAAAGATCCCCGCAATCTACGGTGACTGGCGCAGCAATTGACACGTGCGCCTACCAGGTGGCCCCCACCAGCCTCGTGCTCCCATGTGGACAAATGTACGGCTTGTCGGGAACAGAGAATTCCTCTCCCTCCGGACAGCCAGTTTTTGCCTCGGGTCTCGTGTTCCGCTTTTTCCGCTGTTCGATTTAAACCACGCGGTTAGATCTCAACTGTCGGATTCAGCCAATGCCCTCCGTACGAGGCAAGAGCATTTTCATTTTTCCCTCTCCTCGCCTCCTTTGGATGCCGCCTACTTTCGCTATTTAGGGAGAGAATTATTATAATTTTTTTTTGTGTAAATTACAAGTGTCATTTATTTTAATGGTTTGAAATTAATTCTGTTCGAAATTTAGTCACAATTAAAGCTCTTTATCTCTCTACAGATGTGTTTAGTGAGTATCAAACCTAGAAACTCTTCCCACAAATTCAGTCTGCGTTGTCAACTGAACCACAACACTTAGATGAATTATTATTATTATTATTATTATTATTATTATTCAAAAATCAGTTTCCTTTTTTATTTCAAAGAATTTAAGGTTGTTAATATCATTGACACCCAAATATGATAAGAGTATTTCCTAAAAAAATTATTTTTAAAAATATTTTTATTTACTAATATCGATAATTAATAAGTGGCTTTTTTAGAGAAATTAATAAGTGTTTTTAGGCATTGATAACATGGATAAATCGAAGTAACTAAAGATTACACATTAATTGGTTTTTGGTTCAATTCTTAAATAAAATTACAAAAAAAAATGATTTTGTGAGATTTTTACACATGTTGAAAATTTAAATTATTATTTTATATTTATTAACTGATCCCTACGGGACATCTACATTAATAAAATAAGGTCTTTATTTTCAAAAAAATTAAATGTTATCATACAGTATTTTTTTTAATAATTTATCATACAGTATTTTCTTTTCTTTTAAATGTTTGTGAATATATATAATGCCATTGGTGGCATATGCATCTAATATAACTTTAAATTGTATTAAGTTAATTTATTGAAGATATTCTATACGTAAATTAGTATATTGTCAAAATATAGTTAGAAATTAAAAAATGTGGTAACTTCTTTACTCGTAAATTTGTTCTTATTAACCATTAATTTCATAACGGAATAATTAAAAATAAAATTGTAATATATTGTAAAATTTGAATTTAAATCCAAAGAATCATTAAATTTATAAGATTATCATTAACTTTTTACTGGTTTCATTGATACTTGAAAGTTTTAAATCGGCCAAGCATATGCATAGCAACTTTGACAAAACGAAAATCCTAAAAAAGAGAACATATTCTATTCATACAACATTTTTCTCAAATACTATTGGTAATTAAAGAGAGAAATGCTGTAAAACATAAATTATTAAAAAGTTTAATCATGTTTATATATTCAATTTAAAAAATAAATTTCAATATGAACTTGATTCCAACCCTTCACCATTTGTTTTTCTAAGGCAAAATAGCCAAATAAGCCCTCCACTTTGACCCCAAAATGGAATTAAGCCCTCAATCTTTTATTTCATGACAATCAGTCCATAAACTTTTATTTCAGTGAAAATAAACGCTTAACCTTCTAAAATTATGCAATTAAGTCCAAATCTGTTAAATGACACTAACTGTCGTTAGTATTGCACACGTGGCATGCCACGTGACAGTCAAGTAAGCTATCCACGTCAGCTTTCACTAACGGCAGTTAGTGTCATTTAACAGATTTGGACTTAATTGCATAATTTTATAAGGTTGATGGTTTATTTCCACTGAAATAAAAATTTATGGACTGATTGCCACGAAATAAAAGATTGAGGGCTTAATTCCATTTTGAGATCAAGGTGGAGGGTTTATTTGGCTATTTTGCCTTTTTCTAAAAAGGCCTTCAAAGGTAGGGTTTGAAGGTTCTTTTTCATTTAACACTTACAATAATTTTTTTTGTGCAAACACAAATATTTTTATCTATTTTACGATCTAAGATTAATTATATTTGAACCGAAAATGATAAACGATAAAATCTTCTTAATAATAAAAATTTCAAAACTCAAACCTATTTAAGTACTTAAAAAATTTTTTTCATTTTTTCTAATCATTTATGGGTTGAAATAATTTTTATGTATATAGTATTTGACGGCGATTGCAAATTTTCTTGTAATCAGAAATCAGCAACTTAAAAAAACACACTACAAAATCTTTGAGTTCTGATTCCAAACAGTTGTTCCTGTCGTAAAATTCCTGTAGTTGCTGTCATATCTGTGGATGTTTTTGTTTCTCAATGTTGCTGCCGCAAAGATATGGCAGGACCACCAAGATCTTCACTTTAACTAAGCTTAAATATACATAAATATGTTGTTCTCCATTTACTACTTTCGATTGATTTTTGGAGACATGTTTATTCATTTTGGTTACTTTAAGGTTTCCATACTATTCGGGTAATTATTGTTGGGACCCTTGTTCACCTGCTCAATTCTCCATTTCGATAACTCCAAGCTCAAATAACTACTTTTGCACTCAATGGATTGGACAGTAACGGCATCTTTTTATTAAAGTCATAAAATTAAAATAGATATTAATTCAATTGATTTGATTAATTTTGAATTGACTTAATCGAATTATAAAATTACATGTCTAACATGAGAAATTTAATGTAATATAAAAAATACTTATATAAAACGATTATTTCACATTACTATATTTTATCCTTTTGAACCGGTGTTCGATCAAGTTGGACTAGTGTCTCTGTCTTAAGCTTTATACTTAGAACTTAACAAAGTCATGTCACGTTATCAAATTATTAAAAAATATCAATAATTAATTATCAGAATTATTGATATATCTATTAAAATAAATATTTATTATTTCACATATGAGATGTGAAAAATAATTTTTTTTAATAATATAATTACTTAGCATAATTTAAATAAAAATGATACATGTTGAATTTTAGTAACCTTTCATACAATTGTTTCACGGTCTAATGCAAGGGAAATTCCTCTGTAATATATATAAAATCCTTATTAAACATATAAATGTGGTAAGATGAGTTGTGGTGCGTATGAAACAGATGATAATTAGATAAAATAATTGATAAGATGAGTGGAATTGGCAAGCTAAGTGTGTACTTGAAAACAGCCGAAGGAAGGAAGGAAGAATGGGGGCATTGACTCAGTGAGTCAGTGAGGCCAATCTTTTTGCCGAACCATGACCCAACTATCAGTCTATCACTATCGACAAGCTGTGCAGATAAGCAGTCTGAGTCTAAGTCCGAGTCAGACGAAAACAGCTGCTTATTTTCAAAAGGCCATAGGACGAATCTTTGACCCCATCTTTCTTATTGTGACGACCACAATTTGTTTCTCTTTTCCTCTGGAAGTTACAGAATCTTGCGACCATTTTCTATTTCTAAACATCAAATTATGGAATTTTCCCTGGCCAAAAGTAGAATTTAATTTCAGAATAAATTAAGTTCATGAATTTTTTCAATATGTAAATATTTTTTTATTGAAAAGCGAAAGGTAAAAATTAGTTCAAGATCTAATAAAATTATAAAAGCATTGTTTAGTTTTAGACGTTATAAATTGTTTATTTTATAAAACAGGTTAACGTGGCATTTTTTTTCTCTTTTTTGTTTTCATTTTGATTTTGACCTCTTCTTTTCACCTTATATAAAGCATGCTAAATATTAAAAAATAAGTTCTGAATTATTTTAGTTTTCTTAAATAAGATCTTATACTTTTATTAACTCTAAATAAGTCATTATTTTTTAATTTGAACCACCAAAATAAGTCATTTTCTCAAATAAAATATTAATTTACAATAGAAGTTTATTGAAGTGCAAATTAAAGATTAAAAACTTATCGTATTAGAATACAAATTAAACGATAAAAGTTTATTTGAATGGTCCAATATGTCAAATTTGTAATTACATTTGATAAGTGATGGTTTGATCAGTGTAGTTCTTTGAATAGGGAATACAGGTATGAGATGATGATGAAGGTGGCCTTTGTGTGTTGGCAGATCTGGAAGTGTCGTCGTGAATTGGTTATGGCCAAAAGAGATATTGTGTATGATTAGGCTGTAAGGAGGTGTCTTTATGCAATTATGGAGTGGTCTTCAAGAAAGGTGATACAAATGAGATTAAAAATTTCCAAGAGGAAAGCTGATAATGCAAAAAGGGAGGAATGGTGTAAACCAAATGCTGGTTGGGTTAAAGTGAACAGTGATGATGCTTTTGATGTTAAAACTAAGAATGCTGGGTTTGGGGTGGTGGTAAGAGATCATGATGGAAATATTTTGAATGGCAGAGCTGGAAGATTTAAAGCTAATTCATCACTGATTGCAGAGGCTACTGCTGCAAAGGAAGGGGTGAAGATTGTGGTTGGATGTGGATATAGGAAGGTAATATGTGAGATGGATTCATCGGTTTTGTTTTCAGCAATTACTGGAAGGGCTGATTCGGTATGTTGGAGAATAAGACCGATCATTAGAGATATTCTGTCATGGAGTGATAATATTCCTGAGTGCAGATTTGTTCTGGTTAAAAGAAATGCCAACAGGATGGCAAATTGGATTGCTAAAAAATCTAGAATGAGGATGTGTCAAGATGGGTGGCTAAATCATCTTCAATCCTCTACGGTCTGTGTTTTTGATAAAGATGGAGTGCCTGCCCCTCCCTTGTAAAGACTTAAGGATGAGATTTAACATTTGGAGTCTATATGCTTCTCTGTATGTTAAACTCAGAATTTTGCTTGATGATTGTATGGTGTTTATTGATGAATAAAATCAACGAGGAATTCTTTCTATCCAAAAAAAATTAAAAACTTATTTGAATTGAATAAAAATATAAAAAAGTTCATTAAATAAAAGGATAAAATTCAATCAAGAACTTTTTAATTATTTTAACTTTTTTTTTAAGTCAATGGATGGGCTCCGAGGTAATAATCAACCACTTCCCTCCATTAAACCCCAATCTTTTGGACTATAATCCTGCTTTTCCCTTCTATTTTCTAGACAAAATCTTTCGTTTGATGCAACATAAAAACGACACAAATAACATGAAAATGACATGAAAGAAAATTAAGTAAAAATTATACTAGTATAACAAAAACTAAATAAAAATGATTATTACCATGTCAACATGAATTTTAACACGTAATTTTTGTGTTTTACACGACAAGAGCATGTATTTTTAATTCTATTTCAACTTGAGAAGACCATAGATAATGTAGTAGCATAAAGCAGATTAGATTAAGCTAATCTAACAACGTTAAAAAGTTCCCAACCAATAGTAAAATTCAGTTAGAAGGAGCTTTTTGTATTTATCAGAACTGTAAGCTAAACTACAACTCAAAAACAAAAAATCTGTAGATGCAGGTTTAGGTACCCTAAATCAGGAGAAAGTGAGCAACTAGTTTCGACCATTTGAATTCTGAGACATTTTATGCTAGAAATAGTCGGTATGCAAAAAATTACACAGGAATATAACATAATTGGAATAACTCTTTTTCTCCTACTTGAAAGAATGATGGATCGAATGAAAACCGTACCTGCAGCCGGAAAGCAGTACATTGGTATTTACAGCGGTGAAATTTTCAATTCTAAATGAAATCCTGGGTTTGATCTTGAATGCAAACGAGACCAAAAAGAATTCAATCATCTAGGATGACCGAGAATCTCTCTCTTCATTAAGGAGTCGAGCAACGAGGTCTAGATCCATGGGTGGCCTTTTGTCACTTAAAATGCTACAAAGTGAGTGTAATTCTTCAGAGCTCGCCTTCTTGAATAGGCCTCTCAGGATTGTGTCTACTCCACCAGGCAAGCAATTGTTCCAAGGAGCCCCTGTCTTATTTTGCTCCCCAGATTTCCTAAGTAAGTTCCCACCATAATCAGGGAACTGAGAATGTTGAAGAATCTGCATTTGAGACCGTGAGTATGGCCGAGAGTCCCAATACTCCATACAAACTTGATTTCGATCCATTGCCTCAATGGCCTGTGTGTATGTAACCATATGAAAGATGAGTTTTATTTCATAATTAGATAAAAGCATTTACCACGAATAAAGCAAAGTTGTTAAGCCTTTAGAAGACCATGCATCAAGGAAAGAGGGAGAAACAGTTATAATAAACAAGTTGGCTAACTTTTCAGATCAACTACAGAACAGCCAACTTTTGTATTTGATGTTTAAAGATGACAAACGCCCGGAACTCAGATTGTACTCCTGGCATGACCTTTAAAGTTACCTCCCGATAACTGAGATCCTAGAACTGGTAACTACACTTCAGAAAACCAAAATAAAGCAGTGGTGGGATGAGGGTAGGCCAAAGATGAAGGAACTTGCCGCCCATGGGAATGAATCACTTTTAACATATTTTACCGACTAATTTACCTGAACAATTGCTGGTGAAGAAAAGCCAAACATCTCAAAGCCATCAAGGCTTCCAGGAGGCTGCAATGGTGGGAGGTTAGTCCTTCCTAGTCTATGTCGCTTCGTGATCTCTTGATTCACCTTTTCCCTCACCATCTCCCAGCATCTGGCAGCTGAAACATGAATAAATACTTCACTGGGACAATGCTCCACAGAAACCTGAAATCAAATCAACATTCAGACCATAAACGGGAAAGAGATAAAAATGTCCAACTGATAAGATAGTGGTAAAAAACCATAGTTTGATACAATAAAATTTTCAATTACCATGAACAGAGGTCCATCCCTCCCTGCATCAAGAATTTCTGAGTCATAGTATGCCATACCTGTGGGATCTAATACACTTATATACCTAACCCGGCTCTTAAAACCTGCATTAATTAATTAGAATAAACGAGTCAATACATCTAGCTAGCAATACTTAGCATATTGCCATGCATCAATCTTAATAGACCCCAAATGCCATTTACCTTTAGGAAAAATAGCCTGGCTATTACACCATAACTTCCCAGAAAGCACAACTCCAAATTCCAGAGGCTCAACATTACAGTTGATCCTGCGCACCACCTTAGCCATGCGAGGACCTTTCTGCCGGAGGTTTCCGTCCAGACTATTTTGAGAGCAAGATGGCCCTCCTACATTAGTGCCTGCATTGTCAACTAAATTTGCAGAAGCAGTGGCTCCTATCTTCTCATGTTTATCTTTGTTAGCTTTTTCACTGCCCAATGGTAGCAGATGTTGAAGGTTGCTTTCAATACTCATGAGATGATGCTTGCTACTATCCATCTCTCTGGTAGTAGAAGAATCCTGAACATTTTTAGCAGATTCTGCCGTGGCAGAGTCTAAATGACAAGAAATGTTTCGGAGATTAGATCCTAACAATTTGATACCATTTTCAGCATGCTCATCTTTCACTTGAGAAAAATGAGATGAACAACTATTCTTTTGTAAATCAGGGGAACTGGCATCCTTTTGATTAATAACTGCAGCATCAGTTAGAGCAGTAAAGATAGGCTCATTACTATAATTACACGTGCTTGCTTTTTCACCAGATGGTGCCAACCTCAGTGAAACTTCTGACTGCTTTGCGATAGAATGTTCTTTTGGTCTTTCTGAAACAGGTTTCTTTGGTTCATCACCTTCATCATCACTAAGAAGAATAATGTTATCATCTGCTGGAGCTGAAGGTTTCTTTACTCTACTCTCCGTGGACGTTTGCCCTCCAGGCATGCTTAAGGTTGAAGCAGAAAGAAGCTGTCCATCTTTCTTCACCTTAGAAGTTTCATCTATAGATGGTAATGCAGCCTCTGATAGTTTCTTTCTTTGTTGCAATAACCTCTGAGCAGAGATCTCAGCTAAAATCAACGGTTTGTCTTTCGACATTTCTTCTCCAGGAAAATCTTTTAAGGAATTGACTGATGACTGTGATTGCAACTCTTTAGGCATTCCTTCCAGGGCATGGGGTAATCTACCACCTAGTATAGTATCCTTGGAGACATACGAGCTCAGGGACAGTCCAAGGTCTAGTCTTGCCCACCTATATACTGCACTTAGTTTTCCTTCCAATGCCTCAACAAGGATATTTAATTCATTTATGTCATAACGAAAGAGGAACATTTTGGCACCACTAGCACATGAGCAGAGCTGCTTTGCATGAACGAGGCATGCATATCTATCAGGGGAGCAACGACAACTTGCTGCAGAAAGGTGCAAATCAAAGAAACAGATACTGCATTCTCTCTCGCTGGTAGCATCAAAATTACTCTCCATTTTCACAGCCTGAGAGGGGCTGCAAAGAAATTCCCTGCTTAAACACTCCATCTCAACACGTGTCTGTGGGCAACAAAAATATACGAAGTCAATTGAAATCACCGGACATAATATAAGCATTGCATATTTGCTAATAAGTGTTCAAAATAAATACTATCATCATGACATCATCATCAGAGCCTTTATCCAATACTGAGTAGGCTATATGATGATAAACCAAATACTATCATAAAGATAACCATTATAAGATTTTAGACTACTTCGAAATTTGAATTGAAAAACATATTAAATTAATTACTGGATATAGTTTTTTAATAAACAACATAAAAACGACTTTATAAATAATAGATCCAAATCCAATAGAACTGTATATACTTTGTACAAAATGAATTTTTTAAACATAAACATACTGCACAATAAGGTCAGGTGTCTACATGTGCATATACAATAAAAGCATTGAAGCCAACAACCTCTTGACCTAATGGTTAAAGATGAGTTGTAGCATATTGTAAGTCTTGGGTTCGAATCCAAGCACCCCCATCTCCAATTATTTAATATTCCTCTTGTAACAAAAAAAAAGCATGTAAGCTTACATGAATGCATTTTTGTGCACGCATGTGCACATAAAATATCAGAGCTCATAATGACAAGCGTCTTATTCTCAAATTATTAACGATTTAGGATCAAATTCTCCAGAGATTGGACCAATCCAAAACCACATATAAAATTTTATCAAACATTAGAATTAATCAGAGGCAAAATTCCAGGTTAAGAATGAAATTTACACAATTCAACCATTAGCAATAAACATCCCAACTCAAATCCAGATCATCTACAGAAATTCTGAACCGACTAAATACAAATTCATAAAATCCAACCCTATAAATCAGCCCAAAGACAAACAATGGACATAATAATTACCTTAAGAGTTTTAGCTAAGACTCCATCCTTTCCACACACATCTTTCCACCTTAAGTTATCAGAAGTATACTTCTTCAATAAATTGAGCTCCCAATGGGCTTTAACTGCTTCCCTTGCTGCTCCGAGCAACAGTTTATCATGTGAGATGGAAGTTTTCCTTCCCTGTTCACGGTATAGCTCAATAGCAATCTGTCCATGGGGCAACCAGTCAACAGGAGCAACATTTACTGCCTCCGCACAATTGAAACCACAGTTGAACCCTGCGTGATATGCTCTAGGGAAGGTCAAAACAAACTCTCCAGCATTCTGAACACACCGAAAGACAGGTACTCCTTCAGATTTTAAAATGGAAGGGGAAAGCTGAGTGACCTGCATGAAAGAATGATATTCAGGATATAACTGGCATAGTGCAGTAATATTACAGCAATTAATCATACATGGGGAAATTAGAAGATCTCTAGATTAAAACTACAATTTCTATCTTCTGTCCCATGGAACTAGGAACAATTATTACAAAGCATCCACTTCATTTGCACCATGAACGTCTACGATTGGTAATGCATTGAGTCCATTCATTTCTTTTGAAGCAGTATGATAAGGATAGTGAACCAAAGAAAGTACCTAGCCTCCCACATATCCCAAACTGGAAAAAATTAGAGCCAATATAGGCCCCCTCATGGATATATTACCTAAAGTACTTGAGATAAAACTCTACAAATCCTGCATGTTAGAACCTGGCTTAAACATTTAAGGGGTACAGGCAATAATGATTCCAAATTCAAGTTTTAATGTTAAGCGCAACACAGCAGGGACAAGATAAGAGATCGTCCTTACCAAGCCACTAGCAAAAAGGTTGATCCAACTAAACATGTCTCAACAAAGAGCTATTATAATTATCTGACCACTTAAAATTAAGAAACAAGAGTATCTTCTGATACATTTGGTTTCTTAGTACCAATTAACATGCTCCAAAACAGTTGGATAAATTCACCCTTAGCTACAATTACAAATATAAGACACCATATTACAGAACTTTTAGCTCACCAGTTTATGAAGCAGGTCAGGTTGCTCCTCAAAAAGGTCAGGCAAACGCTTTCTCATAGCCTCCTCCAGTTTAGGAGCATCTTTTCCTGGGACACCATACCACATTTTTGGAGCACCCCAATGCATGTAATTCAGTGAGTATAGGTGGTGATCTTCAACATGCTGGTCGCATCCATATAAAACAAATGAAAATAAAGGAATTAGCAATCATAGCATTCTCAGGTCATCCTTTGATTGTAAACAGCAGCATATAAAATAAAAATAAAAATTTTGCAAGTATAAATAATGACCCTAAATGTGACTTCAAAACCTGTAAGTTCAAAAGAATCGTTTCTTGGCTAACAACAAAAAATAAAAATACTAAATCCACAAAATTCTGCATGGAGCCTAAGTTGCTTAAATTTTCATTAAGGGTTTCTTCCACCATTTTGGTAACAAACGCATGCACATTTTTACATCTGCACTATATTTCAACCTGGATCTGATCATTCATGATGCATACCAACTTCTTAACTATTCTTATTAAGCCGTATTACGTTCATATGACATATGGCAGAAAGCTGGGATTATCAAAGAAAATATGGAAGTCAAGAATTCAACTTATGCATGGGGAAAAGAGGTTTATAGTCCTAGAAGTCTTACCCAACAAAAGGAGGAAAAGCACATTCCTATATACAACCAAGGAACCAGAACCCCAGATATATCACCGCTTTCATACGAGAGTACAGATCCAGGAAGTCTGGGAAAGTTATTTAAGTTCCAGCCTGAATTAATATACTTTTCATTGGAAGCAAATCCAACTTGACCAAGCTTCTTGGGAAACCCACTGCCAAAAACCCCAGTTTCCAGATCAGCCCCATATAAGACCTGAAAAAGAAAAGGAGCGTAATAATTAGCAACTCTTCTTTGCAGCTAGATTTAAAGAGAGAGAGATTAGGGGAGGAAAAAAAAAACCGGAGCTTGTTTGGCCTAGCTGGAACTGTAAAAAACAAAAAATAGTTTGGGTGATGTAAAGCTTTTTGAAATACACTTATCATAATAAAAATGTTTGAAACAACTAAGAATATTTTTCTTGTTTCCATTCGAAGCTTCATTGACTTTGTCAATTGAGCTTCTCATGTCATCTTTCTACAATCTACAATATGGAACTTCAGCTCCTAGCCTCCATTAACTGATTTTCAGCTTTTACAAAAGCTAAAAGAAAAGTTTTTTCAAACCATCATTTGGCCCAACCATGGCTTTCTGGTGTAGGAAAACAGCTCCAATAGGTAGGTAAATCTGACCCAGTAAATTAATCAACAAAAAGGAAGGGTGATAATTTTTCAAAACTTGCAAATCCTACCTCTATTTCCTCAGTTGCTTTCTCCACTATTCGCCAGTATTCACCCTCGATATTCTCAATGGATGGCTCATGGTGCTGTGGAAGAATGGTCATTTTACCTTCCATATCTTCATCATTTTCCTTCCTCCTAAAGTACTGGGCCTTGAAATCATCTGCATACATCTGAAACTTATCCAGAGTAAATTCCAGACCAGGTTCAAACCCAAACCTCTCTACCTCACAAAATCCAGCATCAGCAGACCCTGAGACACTTCCACTATCAGACCCACTGTCTACAGCCATTCTCATGCATCTTCTCCTTTTCCTCCTCATATTGCTAGTAACTTTTGACATTTTTCTCATTGAACCACGATTCTGAAGCTTGTCAACCCTCTGCACACGAGTAGCAAATCTAGAATTTTCCCACATATTCTTTTCTTTAAGAGGACAAGGAGGTTTCCAAGAAGATGGAGGAACAATGCGACAGATTCCATATTGTTCTGCTGTTGGTCGTATACTAGCTATATACTTCAAAGTATCTTCAAACTCCTGGGAAAATATTATTAAACCAGTTAAGATGTTTTAATTCTCTAACGTAGAACTCCATATTTTACAAGTAACAGCAAAAAGTATGGCAAAGCCAATTATGATATTCAAACCAGATCAAATATTGTAAGAAGCATTAAATACCTCTTCTGTTGGGTAGAATACGGGCGCATCCTCAAGGTCTGGCCTACATGCTTCTTCTGGACGCCATCTTGCAATTACCTGTTCCAATACTTTAAATATCAGTGACATAATTATAGAAGAGAAAATTTGAAAAAGAAGAAATTATACAGTAAAAAACTTAACTAAAAGGCACTTCCAAGTTATTACTTATATCAAGGATGTTGCTGCTACAGATTGATAAATATAAGAAGAGAAAAAGAGAATGAAGGAGCAGTGCTGCCTGAGGCAGATTATGAAAGTGTGAGAGGTTAAAAAAACTAGGAAAAAAAACAACAGAGTTTGGAAAACCAACCTTCTGGCGATCATTAGACTCTGGACATCCACGGATAACACCTTTAGGAAGATTTAGTCTCAATCTTAGATTCTGCAATAATGAATGCCATACATGAAACTACCAAGACGTAGCATTGTTACAAAGCGGTAGCATATTGTTTTGCTAAAACTTTTAAAATCAGCATCCAACACTTTTATAAGACAAAACAATGTTTTCAAAGAAAAAAACAAAAGGTTCAACAAATAACTTAAGAACAGAACAAACTAACTTGATCAAGCTTTCCACTATCAGATTCATCTTCTGAATTGTTATCATATTGACCATAGTTTATCCAAGGTCTATGCCTCAGAGACCTTGTAATCTTTGTGCTTTCACTATATACCAACTCAATTTCCTTCTGAATTGGACTGGCATCAGAATTACTTGCAGAGGATGAGCAGCACATTGTAGTATCACCCTCGTGTTTTTTAGTATCTTGGGCCCCCCTCTTTAAGGTAAAAGTTGCATATGACTCAAAACCCGGTGGAACTGATGGAATGTCATCATTCTCTTCTTTAACACAAACTCTCATAAGTTCTGTCCCCATCCGCACTGCTACACAAGACAACAGTGACACTGTTAAACACTACATTCTGTGTTTGGAATAGAAAGCAGTTGAAATAAAAACAAGCCTACCTTAACAAATAAAGAATCAATTCAGCAGCCCAACTTAGGGTACCTAATTTGACATCCTACCTACAATGCTGGACTGCTGAAAAAAATCCTTATCTGCAGAGAAATAAAAAGCAATTAAACATAATCCAAAATCCTCATTTCTACTCAAAATCAAGCGATTGTGTTCTTATAAGATCAGCATAAATTATGTCAACATTGCAATAATTATTAAAAAAATTTCAGTTTTTACCCAGACTGCCAGAATTCAGTACTTAGGTAAGAAGATGAGGATACTAAGAAACTGGGATGACTACATGCCAGCATACTTCATTCTGAAAATTGGATATGATACTTGATAAGCCATTTTCTAGCCTATCCTCAGCATGTAGAACAAGAGATTGAGATCAACTAATATAAATTTCAAAAGATTCATTCTTTAGCCTTAAAGTTTCATTTTCACTATGTTAGTAATGATCAATGTTAAAGTATGTTGCTGAATCTAACACTTCCAAGTATGATCCAATAACATTTGAATTATTTCATGCACATGTCAATCCCCAAATCCTAGGATCATGTCACAGATGATAGCTGAAACAAAAGGAAAACACAGATACAGTTCTGTAACTAAACCACCGAATTTATCCAAGAGCCATAGGATGCATTCAATAAAACTCCTTCACAAAAAACTAATACAGTCTAGTTATGTCAATCAACATGTTTAATGCCTTCTCATTCTTGATAGAGTTTATTAAAACCCTGGAAGTGATGACACAGTCAAAATCTAAGTGATTTCATCACCTTCATAATCACGATCCCTTAAATCAGTAATGTGTAGTCAAATGTCTGAACTCTGAAACTACTGCTTCTAGAAAGTTCTATAAAGCAGGAAAATAACACCGTTGCAAGCCCTTGTTTGATCAGAAAAATTCATCAACAAAAACCATCAACTCCACATTTAAGGAATTAAATGCAACAGATAAAATTGAACACCAAATTCATCAACATAATTTTCAGCTTGTTCTTCCTGATAGAAAATCAAATCATGAGACCTAAACAGAAATTTACAACATAAATTCCCAGCTAAATCCAAGCTTAAACTCATGCATTACTTTTTCTATTAAATAAACTGGAATAAATAATCCTACTATCAAAAAATTTGATCAAAAATACTTCATAAAAAATTAATAATTAAAAAATAAAATAAAATAAAACCTAACCTCATAAAATCATAATTTCCTATTTTAGAAAAAGAATTGCAAGCCAAAAAAAGCCCCTAAAAATCCAAAAAATTACACAAATTAAAAGGTCAAAAAAATTTGAGCTTACATGTTGTTGATCCAAAAGATTTCTGTAATTTGACTTCACTCAAAGAAACTCAAAAACCTCCTTTTGAGTACACCAGATTTGCAGGGCATAATAATAATAATAATAATTTGAAACCACAATTAAAAATAAAAAATACGATGTAGAAAAAAATAAATCTGAATCTGATTCTAAACAGATCTGAACCTAACCCTAACCCTTAAACTCCAAAATGACACCAGGAGAAAAAAAAAACACCAAATTCAACAGAAAAAGAGATTACTATTTTTATGATAATAATAATAATAATAATATTGTTCTGAAATTTTGCTTTTTCTTTTTCTCAAAGGTACCTCACAAATCCAGAAATAAGAAATCAAAGCATAGAACAATTATTCCATTCCAAGAAAAAAGGGAAGCTAACAAGGGTAAATATGGAAGATCAATTAATTCATCAATTCTGGAAATAACAGAATTTCAAAGTTGAAAAAATTGAAATTTTAGTGTACCTTTTTTTAATTAAAGGCCTAACAAATTTGTTTCGATTTTCTGTTTGCTGTGGTTTTCATCAAGCAATTTGGAAGCACAAAGGTTATATAAAAAATAAAAAAATAAAAACCTTACTATGATTTTTAAATTAATGGAGGATAAGGTGACTTAGTTAAGAGTTAATGAAGGATGGTTCGTTGGGTGCTCAACTGTTAATTAATTAGTTAAAAAAAATAAAAAGGAAAAAGGAAAAGAAAAAATATTTATTTATTTATTTATTTTACCTGTGGGCTGTTTTCCAACGAGCGGCCTTTGGAGTGAACGTGAAGAAGTGTCTTCTCTGATATCTCTAAGGATGGGCGTCGATTAAGTTGTGGACCGACATGATGATAAGTACCGATATGGTTATCTTGTAGCATAAAATACAAAAATTATTATATAATTATTATAATTATACAATTATATTTCGTGTTTGATTGTAAAAAATATTTTTATGGAGTGATTGAAAGAAAATTCATGTGTGCTGTGTGTAGCAAGAAAAATCCATTTTCTTGTGTGCTGTAAACAGTAAATTATGAAAAGATTTAGGTGTAGCAAGAAAAAAAAAAGAGTTTGTTTAGAAATTTTTTTTTAGGATTTATATAGATGCATTGACAGTGTATAGTTTTTATATCACTGTCAATGCACCAAAGGTTGACACTTCATCAATAGGGCTTTATGAGTAAATCGAAAAGATTTATTTATATTTACTTTTAAGGGCTTGAAAAATTTTTTAATTTATCAATTGATGAGGTGTCAACCTCTGATGTATTGACAGTGTATAGAAACTATACACTGTCAATGCATCATATACAAACCCTTTCTTTTAACTTTATACACTGTCAATGCATCAGAGGTTGACACTTCATCAATAAGCCCTTATGGGCAAATTTAAAAAATTTATTTATATTTGCATATAAGGGTCTATTGATGAGGCGTCAACATCTGGTGCATTGACAGTGTATAAAAACTATACACTGTCAATTCATCATATATAAATCCTAAAATAAAACATATGTCATCATTCTAATCTTGTTTGTAAAGTAAAAAACTCGATGTATTGGATATTAATCATTATTTTTTTAAGATAATTACTCTATACACAGCCAATTAATTTTTTAATTTCACAAGCGAGGTTAAGATAATAACGTATGCTCTATTTTATTTATTTTTTATTTTCTTAATATTTTTAAAGAGACATATGTCATCATCTTAATCTCACTTGTGGAGTAAGATAACTTTACTAGTGGTGTATAAAATAATTATTTTTTTAATATTCTTAAAGGGTTATATGTCATGATCTTAACCTCACTTGTGGTATTAAAAGATTCCACTGACAGTTTATAAGATAATAATATTTGGGTTTGTATATGATATATTGATTGTGTATAGTTTTTATATAGTGTCTATGTACTAGAGGTTGATACTTCATCAGTAAGCAAACTAAAAAAAATATCAAGCCCTTAAAAGTAAATACAAATAATTTTTTCAATTTGCTTATAAGGGCTTAGCGATGAAGTATCAATTTCAGGTGTATTAACAATGCATAGAGACTATATATTATTAGTGCATCATATATAAATCCATAATTATTTACATATATTGCACTAAAAGTGTATGGAGACTATCAATACACCAGATGTTGACACTTTATTAATGTGCAAAATCAAAAGATGTCAAGCTTTTATAAGCAAATTGAAAAAAATTTGCATATATTTTCAAGGGCTTGATAATTTTTTTTTTGCTCATTAATAAAATGTGAAATTATGATAAATTGATTGCGAATAACTTCTACACTGTTAGTATATTATATATAAACCTTTTTTAGTTGAATTAAATATCCAATATATAGTTAGTGAAGTTTTTTTGACTCTACAAATGAGGTTAGGATGACAACACACATCTTTTAAAAAATATTAAGAAAATAAAATATGTATTGACATCATAACTCTGCTTGTAAAATTAAAAAACCTCACTAATAGTGTATTGATAATATCCGTTTTAATTTATATACAAAATTTAAAATTCTAATATAAATTTTTTAAATTATTTATTTATGAATTGAATTTTGATATTTTTAAATTGAACTACTAAAAAAGTTCTATTTTAAAAGTCATGTGATCATGTTTAAATGAATTTATTAGTCCAGATTTAGTAATACAACATGAAACTTACATAAAAAAATGCAAAAGTCACAAAAGTTAAAATTTGATAAAAATGGTATAAAAATATAATAAGAACTAAAAAAACTATTTTTGGTATATCAACACAGCACAAACACAATTTCATATAATACAAATACGAATTAAATATATGAATCATTAAATTTAATTATATTGCGTCTAAATAATTAAATCATATTTAAATGTATTAATAGTGTAATATGCATAATTAAAGCTATAAATATATCATGTTCATATCAAAATCTAAAACACAAATAATCGTTTCGAGTTCAGATCAATCCATTTATTCTTATTTTTATATATGAAGCTTGTGACAATAGACAAGTTATTACGAATATTCATCTCGAAAATGGGTGGAGAATTAATTATTATTGAATAATGGAATTAAAAAATTAACACGTATATAGCAAATCAAAGCCTTGGACCTAATTGAATTAGCTTGCTCAAAAGAAAGGGCAATCCATAAGAAGAAAGTAACGTGTACGAAATGACAAAGATTGGTGCATTGAAAGCAGGAAAAAAGTTGAACAAAAGGTCCGTCTCTAAATGATTAAGATAAGTAATTTACAGTTTCACAGGAAACTTCTTAATTGCCGTAGTGCCGATAATTTTATAAACGATAAATGACACGAAATAAAAGAAGAATAATATTAATAAAAGATATAAAATAATATAGTTTAAAATTTGATAAAAAATTATATATAAATATGAAAAAAATTAAAAAAATTGTGTTTAATGTGTTGCTAAAAATTTTAATGTTTTATATAAGATAAATATAATTTTATATAATACGAACAAAAATTATATATATAAATTGCCGTATCTATTTGTTAGGCAAAAATCCTTAGCGTTTGTGCAACTTTTATCTGTGATAGTAGCCAATTCAATGTTACTTGTTAAGTTGGGTGATCTATTTTGTGAATAATTTCATTGAAGCATAAGGTGTTTTGGTTTTGGACATTAAACTCTTTGAGAAAACTCAAAATCTGCCTTGCCTTAGGTAAAATTTGTCGGAATATTTTTAAAGTATTGATTAAAAAATTAGACTAATATTCAAAAGAGAGATGCCACTAGTTAACTTTGTTTAGAAAATTGCATGCCTTTTTGGTAAGATGTTCTTTTATTCTTTAAGTGGTTGTAATTGATTATCATTTGGCTCTAAAGGATGTGATTTTAGAAAAAAAAATTGGATTAAATTATACAATTGAAATAACATAATACTGTTTGGATTTGTCTTGAATCTTACATTGAAAATGTAAGAAAAATTATAAGAGCTATTTTCTTATAAATGATGTATTAGGTTTGGTTTGTAAAATATCTCAAAGAGTTGTAAACACGAATAGAATAACTAGTGTTTGAATTATTATAAAGGGTATAATTAGGCTTTGGGCTTGTAAGCAATTTGTAATTTTTCTCTTTTAAAAATAACACAATTGCATAGTTGTAATTTTTTATTAGATATTAGTTTGGCTCAATAGTTTTAGGCTAATTTGATTATGCCAAACTACATTAAAAATTGTTTTGTTTGTCTCTACTTTCTTCGATTTTTGTAAGTATTTGGATTGAGATATTTTTTTTCCAACAAAGACTTGATTAAAATATTATAATACTGGGATTGAATTTTTGTAAATTGATACGAAGGTTTATTTCAAAACATATAGAATTTGTGATACAATTCTTTCTTTCTTCTTATTCGAAAATAAAAACAATTTTTTAGACTTTTTTGCTTTAGAAAATAGTGATTAAGATAAAATATTTTGTACTCATTAATATTATTTAATGATTTGATTTCACATGTGTAATCTAATTTCAAATAAAACTTTATTATATCATTGAGTTATTCAATTAACTTTTATGATATACCGTATTTGATTAGAACAAAATAAATATAAAACCAAAAAAAATATATTTATAACACGCTTTAAAATTATTTCTTTCGAACTGACCAAAATCAAAGAAGAAAGAGATCCTGTAACAACAATAATTTCATTAATTTCATGGTGAAACTCAAATTTTTCACGACTAACAATTTAGTATTTGAGTTAAATAATGGATTGCAGAGCTCGCTGATTAAGAGGATCAACGATCAAGTAATCATAGATGTTTTAATTACAGTAGCTAATAATCCATTAATTAATTATCCTAGTTAAATTGTACAAATGAAATTTAATGTTGGTGCGCTTCAAACAAATAAAATTAGACATATCTTACCGTATTTAATTCAATAATTAAGGTAGAAACTCTCTAAATCAATTTTTTTAAATTAATATTCTTTCTAAATTAATAAAAAATCACAATCTCAACTCGAGTCACTATAAAAAATTAATAAACTTTTCTATTTTAGTAATTAATAATTTTGTTTTAAAAATTAATGAAAAGTTTTTAGTTCCAGTTATAGTATAAATTAATAATTTGATAAAATCATATAAAATATATTAAATAATATTCAAGAACTAAAAAAATATTTCAAGATTTTTTCTTTAAAGAACTAAAAAGTCTAAAAATATATTGGCTTAATGACTAGGAAGTGGCATTTGTGACTTTGAGATCCAAGGTTCTTATAATTGTAATTTTTAATGAAAATACAGTATTAAAAAAGTATAAAATAATAAAATATATTATATAAGATATATTTACTTGGAAATTTTTAAGGAATTTATCGATCAAAGTGAGACTTTTGAAGAAATTAAATGTTGTAGAGTTATTTGATGAGTTTAAAGACCGTGAAAATTAAACCTCACGATTTCTAAAACAAACAACAATTTACAAAATAAAACTCTTAAAATTAATTATTCCTTTGAATTAATATTCACTGATAGATCTCGTATTAATTTAAAAAATTCTACTATATTCAGCTCAAATTTAATTAGATTTGATTTTTTTTGAAAAAAAAAAAAGGTTGGCTTATGAGGTAGACTCTAGAAACTAGAAGGTAGCTTTTATTATACAAGCAACCATTAATACGGTTGTTGGAAAGAAGCAAACATAATTATTATTACTTAAAACCAATTAATGGAATTTGCATTTAATGCGCTAATAAAGGACCATCTACAATGCAACTTGAGATTGAATTAATTTCATTGCTTGGTTGTTAATATGTCAAGAGCGTTTCGAAAAAGTTTGTGTTGTATATTTGCGTGGATTTTTTATCGTATCACATTATTTGTATTATGTATGGTATGTATGTTTATAAAGTATTTATAAGAGATTTTATGTTTAATAAAATTATCATGATTTTATTAAATAATGTATTCTTTCACTGAAAATTTTTTTTTTTCGAAATGAACCCAAAAAATACATCATACGCTTCAATAATTTTAAGTTAAAAATGTTTTCAAATAAAAATATAAAAAAGAGCTGTTTATTAAGTAAGTAAATTTAATTAAGGTCGCAAAAAACCTCTCGATTCCATGGAAAACAATAACGTTCCAAAGTTTGCTGAAGAAGAAGACCTACAAAAACGAAGTGTAAAAAGGACAAAGAATGGCGAGATTAAGCAAGCTGATCAAGAAATGCAAAATTCACAACGCTGCAACTCTTCATACAGAGACACTCTCATGGAAAACCAAAAGGAAACAAACTTTTCATTCATTAACACTCCAGCCTTCATGGATGAAGACTCAGATGTGGAGACTGAAGAAATGGATGGCATTCCCACCATTCTGCTATCAAGGGAAGAAAAGAACAGAATCCGTCAGCCTTGGAAAAATGCAGTGATAGTAAAAACATTTGGCAAGACAGTCGGATATAATTTCCTTTTCCCTCGGGTGAAAGCTCTGTGGAATCCTTTGGGGCCAATAGACTGCATTGATCTTGGCAAAGATTTTTTCTTGTTTAGATTTAAATACCTCGAAGATTTTCACAAGGTTCTCCATGGAGGGCCATGGTTTGTAGGCTCCTACTATCTCACTATGCGCATCTGGGAACCGGGATTTACACCGAGCTCCTCCTCAGCTTTATCAACTACAGCAGTCTGGGTAAGACTACCAGGCTTGCCTATTGAATACTTTGATAAACTTATTCTACAGAGAATAGGCAACCAGTTGGGACAATTGCTGAAAATTGATACGGTAACGGAAAAAAGCACCAGAGGACGGTATGCTAGACTCTGCATACAAATCGACCTAGAGCGTCCCCTAACTCCAAAGATCAGAATAGGAAAAATCATCCAAAACGTCCTTTATGAAGGGGTTAACTTGTGTTTTTCTTGTGGCATAATCGGGCACAGAAAAGAACACTGCCAAAATGAACTCCGTAAACCCCAAACTCCAGAACAGAACGAGACCATGGAAAATGGAAACAATGCCAATGAAGCATATACAAACAGTAAGGAGGATGAGGCGTTCGGACCCTGGATGATCATCTCAAGATGGAAACAAAGGAAAGGGAAGGAAACAAAACCGGGTAAAGGAGACCCGAGATCTGATCCAATAACCCGAGAAGAGAAAGGAAAAGGAAAACTGATGGAGCACGTGATCGAAGGAGAACAACGGCTAAATTTCCTGAGCAAGTCAGAAAAAGGACAAAACCCAAGGAATGGTCATGTCTCGCCAGAGGCACAGCAACCAAAGGTAAATACGTCTACTGAAAATAAAAAAGAAGATAAAGCCTTGTTCAATCCCAATCATTCACAGGAACCGACCCTATTTAGTTTTAACAGTAAGCGGAGTTCTCAAAGAGAAAAGGAAAGGGAAGACTCGAGAGATCCAAAGAAACAGAACGCAGGGAGGTATAATGGAAAACCAGCTAAGTATGTTCCAGAAACTCGATCTGGTGTATCTTCATGTGGGAGGAAAAATAATAAAGATGAAAGAGGAGATAGAAATAATGATATTGAACAGACCCATAAAGAATGGGTGGAGCGAGGAAGAGATAATAAAGGCATGGAGCAACATGACAATGGTATTAGGAATTTCGGAATTTCTACCGCTTGCCCAACCCATCCAAGAGATAACGCCAACGAGTGCTTCAAAGAAAACGGAAGTTCTGCCTCCCCTTCGACACATACCATTGAAGCTGATCATACTAGACACAGCAAGAATAATGAAGATGCAGAAGGACAACGAGGAAGCAGTACTACTAACTTACAAGCCAACAACAAACTTGATAAATTTGGTGTTGAAATCCACACAGGTGATCGAAAGAACGACAACAGAAAACAAGGGGATACATCTCCCACAGATTTATATTTCTCCGAATTTACCTTGCAAGATGCGGACGGGGGAGGCCAAAGCTCTCCCAGATTTAGCTGATTGGCTAAAGAAAAAAAAAACCTGAATTGGGCCAATGCGTGGGTTACTCTGGAATGCAAGGGGGGCAGGAAGCCCTGAATTTAAAAGGTCTTTCATGGAGTTAATCCAGATAAACAATCCAAGTTTCGTTATTGTCACGGAAACAAGGATTTCGGGACAAAGAGCTGATGAAGTATGTGACTCTCTTGGTTTTGATGGATGCTTTAAGGTCGATGCAGAAGGATTCTCTGGAGGAATCTGGCTACTCTGGCATACTGCAGAGGTGAACATAACCGTCATCCACCACTCAAATCAAGTTATCCATGCTTCTGTCCAGGTATGTTCAAGTAACTTTAATTCCTCGCACCCTATGAATAATTGCACCATGATTCTCTCTGCAATTTATGCTAGACCTAGGTTTGAACTTAGGAAAATGTTATGGCAAGAATTATCAAATTTTGCAAATGAACATTCCCTTCCTTGGGTTTTGATGGGGGACTTTAATGAAGTAATATCGGAATCAGATAAATTAGGAGGTAGACCTATCAATAGGTATAAGGCACAGTTATTCCAGGAATGCATGAACGATTGTGGCATGATAGACCTTGGATTTATAGGTCCTAGATTTACTTGGACAAATAAAAACCATTTTGGCCAAATTGTAAGAGAAAGAATTGACCGAGCATGGGCCAATAGCCAATGGAAAATTTTATTTCCTGCATCAACTGTCTTTCACCTGACAAGGATCAAATCTGACCATAATCCAGTGCTTTTAGATACCGCCCCAAAAACTCCCCATTTTGGACCAAAACCTTTTAGGTTCGAAACCTTTTGGTTTAGCCATACAGATTTTAAAGAATTGGTTAGGGCCTCATGGAGGGAAGCCAATAACTTTATTTTGGAGGCTATAGTTAAATTTAAAGAAAACGTTTGTATCTGGAATAAAAATTCGTTTGGAAATATCTTCTATAAAAAGAGGAGAATTAAAGCTAGACTTGATGGTATCCAAAGAGCATTGGAACGATCGCACAATACATGGTTGATCGAATTAGAGGAGACCTTGGAAAAGGAATATCAAAGTATATTGAAACAAGAAGAAGAATTGTGGGCTTTAAAAGCGAGAGTGGATTGGATAAGTGATGGAGACAGAAACACAAGATACTATCATTTGAGTACAATCCAAAGAAGAAAGCGAAATAAGATCCTTTGCCTAAATGATTTGGCAAATAATGTTGTGACTGATGCTGATCAGATCAAAGATATTATATCCAATCATTTTATGAACCTCTACAAATCTTCTTTGGAGAGTTGTGATTGGGAGGATTGCCTTGAAAGTGGTGTTAGCAATGTGTTGACTGATAATGATAAGAAAAGCCTCACTAGTGATATTGAAGAAGTGGAAATTTTTAAAGCCATATCTAATATGAAACCTTTAAAAGCACCAGGACCCGATGGGTTACACCCAATTTTTTACCAAAAATGTTGGGACATTGTCGGCCAATCGGTGATCCAATTCATTAAGAGTGTTTTTGAAAATAACAAAATCCCGGAAAGTATCAATGACTGCTTCATCTGCCTTATACCAAAGGTGGAAAATCCGGATAAGATTAACCAATTCCGACCTATAAGTTTGTGTAACACCATTTATAAGATGATCACTAAAGTTATGGTGAATCGCATGAAACCCCTCCTAAAAGACATTATTCACCCGTTTCAATCAAGTTTCATAGCGGCAAGAAAAGCTCAAGACAATGTGATCATTGCGCAAGAGGTGATTCAAATCTTAGAGAGGAAGAAGGGTAAGCAAGGACTCGTGATGGTAAAAATAGACCTTGAAAAGGCATATGATAAACTTGAATGGAATTTTATTAGAAAGATGCTGAAAATTTTCAATTTTCCACAAGATTGGATAAATTTAATCATGTCTTGTATAACATCAGCATCTATGACTGTTCTAGTTAATGGAGAACAAAGCACTAGGATTCTTCCATCAAGAGGAATTCGTCAAGGGGACCCCCTCTCACCGTATATCTTCATCCTTTGCCTTGAATATCTTTATCTAAAAATTTTAGAAGAGTGCGAGGAGGGCAATTGGGCCCCTATCCAAATTTCCAGAGGAGGTCCGAAGATCTCACATTTGTTTTTTGCGGATGATCTAATTCTAATGGGTAAAGCCTCCAGAAGGACATGTGAAGCAATGAAGAGGGTACTAAAGAAGTTCTGTGATGCTTCAGGACAAACGATTAACTTCACAAAATCGGTGGTCCTATTCTCACAAAATATGGAGGAAAACACTAAGGAGAGTCTCAGTAGGATTTTGGAAATGACCCAAGCTGAAGATCTAGGGAAATACCTTGGTTTTCCCATGAAAAAAATTAGAAAAGCCTCAAGCTATCGGTTCATCATAGATAAACTTAATACCAAGCTATCAGGTTGGAAAGCAAAACTACTTTCCTTTGCGGGCAGGGCTACCTTAGCAAAGTCAGTCCTAGGGTCGATCCCGATGTACTATATGCAAGGTGCCTATCTCCCTGTAAGTATTTGTAAGGAGATAAATTCCATTACTAGGAATTTTTTGTGGGGATCCTCAGAAAGTAGAAAAAAGATCCATTGGATTAATTTGGAGACTGTCACCTTACCTAAAGAAGATGGAGGCCTTGGAATTAGAGATATGACGGTCCTAAACAAAGTTAACATGGCAAAGTTGGGATGGAAAATCCTTACTGATTCAGACAGCCCATGGGTTAAGATTCTTAAAGCAAAATATGTTAAAAATGGAATTGCTAACAATAGAATTTGCTCACCCATTTGGTCTGGAATAAAGAAAGGAGCTGATCTAATTAATAAAGGGCTAAGGTGGGTGGTCAAATTTGGAAATCAATCCCTCTTTTGGTCTGATAATTGGACTGGTCTTGGTCCGTTAAATAAGATTATTTACGGACCGTGGCTACCTCAAGACTCTGAATTAGTGGTGAAAGAAGTAACCACTAATCAAGGAGACTGGCTATTCGACAATTTAAATAACAACATTCCCAAGGAAATCAAGCAAAAAATACTTGCAATACCAATTCAGTTGGAAGGGAATAAAAATGACGAACTTTGCTGGAATGCAAATCCAACAGGCAAATTTACTTCTAGTTCTGCCTATAAGTATGCAAAAGAATTCATCCCAAGTGAAGGCAGTAACTGGAAGTACATTTGGAAAATAAAAACCACTCCAAAAATTCAACACTTTCTTTGGAGTTGTTCCCATAAAAAGATCCCAACAAGAGCTAACTTGCATGCAAGAGGAATGCTTTTGTCTCCTCTTTGCCCAAGATGTGGTGAGGCTGAGGAAACAACCACCCATTGCCTTCGAGATTGCCCAGCAGTGAGAGAACTTTGGGCTGCTCACAATCCTCCTCCTGATTTCTACCATTCCATCAATATGGAAATTAACCTATGGTTATACTCCAACTGTCTAAGCAAAGCTGAATCTGAAATCTCTAATATACCATGGAAGATTATATTTCCTTTCATATTATGGCATATTTGGCTAAGCAGAAATCAACTCATTTTTAATAATAGCTATATGGCCATTAATTATTGGAAATCCAAAGTGCTTAATAGCTGCAAAGAATTTTAGGCAATTATGGGAGCTGAGCACAATATTAGAAAGAAACTCCAAATCCATGTTGGATGGAATCCACCTACTGCTCCTTTCATAAAGCTTAATACTGATGGTTCATCCAGAGGAAATCCCGGGAAAGCTGGTGCAGGAGGTATTCTCAGAGATTGCTGGGGAAATTGGCGAGGTGGTTTCTCCCGCAACCTTAGCATCACCACAAGTCTATGTGCAGAATTGTGGGGGATCCGTGATGGTCTTAAACTGGCCATAAGCTCTGGCTACAGAAACCTGATCCTGGAAGTTGATTCGCAAATTGCACTCAGGTTTGTGTCTGAAGAAATATCATCCTCACACACTTACTGGTCTCTTATTTCTGACTGCAGGTGTTTGCTGCAGAAGCTGGACAAGGTAAAAATGGTGCACACGTATCGAGAGGCTAACAATTGTGCTGACATGCTAGCAAAAATGGGAGCTAAGATAGAGGAAACCATTTCCTATTTTGATGAACCTCCTGATTGTCTAAAATTTTATCTTGTTA
Organism: Heritiera fomes; assembly: GCA_032173925.1. NCBI lineage: Eukaryota > Viridiplantae > Streptophyta > Magnoliopsida > Malvales > Malvaceae > Heritiera > Heritiera fomes. The sequence continues at coordinate 8,081,185 of JAPDPM010000021.1, read as the reverse complement.
CTGACTTAATGGGGACTGTTTTCCCTAGGGACATTCGGCTGTAACTCTCAGTTTTGTTGTTTTAATACATCCTGTTTCAGATCAAAAAAAAAATATAATTCTAACATTGATAAAAATACTGAATTAATCTAAAAAAGTTACATTTCCTTTTTTTCGTGCCTTTTTCCTCCCGTCTCTTCCTATATAAAAAAATTGAAAACATTTAATAGTTTGAGTGAAACAAACTACTATAATAGCATAGAACAAGAAGTAGATAGCATAGAATTAAGAGAAACAATAACATTTATGGAAAAAAAAACGCTGAATTTGGTAAAATCCTTGTGTGTTAGGGTCTTGCGCAATCATGCTTTGCACGGGGACAATGTTTCACAAAAAATAGCTAGCAATATTGATTTCACAAAAAAAAAAAACAAAAAATTCAACCAATAAATAGCTAGCCAAACATACATGAGAATGAATTTGAAGGTTTCTACTAATTTTGAGAATTTTAGAAATTTTGGGATGGTTTGATGAAAAAGCAGAACAATGAAAAAGAAGAAATTGAGATGTATTTAGTTTAAGGATATTTTAATAATTTCATTGTCAATTTGAGGAGTGAGAAAGTTTTTTTTTTGGAGAGTATGGTGTATTTAATAGTTGGGTTTAAAGATTAATTTTGACAGTTTATATAGAATTTATCTATGTCAAATGACTATTGCTAATTTATGTATGGAATATGTCCTTGAAGGGACAGATCTAAGTAGAGGAGACTGAGTGAGGGCAATTGCCTCCACTGAGATGCCAAAATTGTGTAGATTTATTATAAAAAATCTCACAAGTTTTAAAATTTTAAAGCCTTGCCCCCACTAAATTTTTTTAATCAAATTTATCCTTCCTAAATTAAATTTCATGCAAGAAACTTTTTATAATTTGTCTAATAATTAAATATTTTACACTTTGGGTAGTAAAAATTTATTATAATATATATATGCATATATATTTTGTAGAAAAACAAATAAAGTACTTAATTCCTATAAATAACATATAAAGTGTGAATTAATAAAATAAAAAATCACCTTAATTAACACTGATTTATATCTTCATTCTTGTTTTTATTGTAAGTATGAAAATGTATATATTTTTATTATCCACATTATAATAAATAAAAAATTAAAAATGAAATATATTTGTTTACTAAAAGTAAATGATAAAACTGGACATATTAATTTTTATTATTTCACATATTATACATATTATTATGAATTCTATAAGTAAAATGTTAGTAAATTAACTTATATATATATATATATATACACACACACACACACACACACACACACACAGACGTATGTGTGTATATGTACGTGTCAGTTGAAAAAATAATTTATTCATAGTATAATAGTGTTTAAGTACATTTGCCAAGAACCATTTAGTTAATTTTAGCTATTTAAATATTATTTTTTTAAAAAATAATTTTTATTAAAAAAAATTGTTATACTTGTTAATTTTTATCCCCACTAATCATAAATTTTAGATCCATTCCTACTTAATATGTATATACTTATCTATCAGTTTTGTTATACAAAGTAGGTCACAATTTGAAAAAATAAAAAAAATTATAGATATTAAGATTTGAATGTTCAAACCTATTGAAAATCAATTTTTGAAAGAATTGCATGAATTAATTAAATCAATTGAGATTCAAATGTATATACCTATCTATCATATAATTATACAATTATAAACTTAAGTTATTGTTATTTACCAAGTATAACTTTCATAAAAATATTATTAATCAAAGATAAACGTATTATTAATTAGTTTGAGATAAAATTGTTATTTTCATGATTTTACATTTATAAATGATCTAATAAAACTCAGAGATAATACAATTATATAATTTAGGCTTAATAGTCAAATAAGCTCTCAACCTTTTGTGAAGACCAAGAATTTTCTAAATAAATATAAGGTATCCGAAAAAATTTAATTTGGACAAAGTGAAATCCAAATTAAATAAGAAATGAAAAGGAAATTTAAATTGGAAATAAGAAATGAAGGAGGAAATTTAATTTGGATAAATGGAAATCCAAATTAAATAAGAAAATGGAGAAAATAAATTTGGATATTTAGAAATCCAAAACTTAATAAGAAATAAAAATATTTTGGTATATTTATATAATGATATTATATAAATATTATTTTGTGTTAAAAGTGTAAAAGTATATATATAAATATATATTTTAATACAAAATATGTATTTAAATACATATTAAGAATAGTGTATATATATAATTATGGTGTATAATAATTATATATATTATAGTTATTATTATTATATATATAAAATATATATATATATACTAAAAAAGAAAAGAAAAGAAAAGAAATTTAGAAGCGGGAATCGGGATACCCGATTCCCAGCTTCTTCTTTCTCCTCTGTTATAGACAGAGGAGAAAGACAAATAAAACCGCCGGCCCCCTGCCGGCCAAAAGAGGAGGAGGAAGGAGAGGGTCGTCACCGGCGAGCAGAGGGGGAAGAGAAGAAACGACCGGCGGCGACCCGAAGCGAAAAACAGAAGCGAAGCGAAAATGGGAGAAAAGAGAAACCGAGAGGAAAAAGAGGGAAAAAGAGAAAAGGAAAAGTGGCGGTGCTGCCGATCTGGCCACCGCCACCCCAACCCCGAGCTCGGCGGAGCTGAAGGGAAGCAAAGGAAGACCGCCGGTGAAGAAGAACGACGGCGGAGGAAGGAGAAACGTGGAGGAGAAGAGATCGAAAACCCACCTCCAGATCCGCCACCGCCGGCGCCGCCGCTGAGCAAACCGAGACCAGATCCGACTTCGTGGCAACCTCGGCAAGCTGTTGGGTGATCGAACCGCCGGAATGGGTGGCCGCCGGTGACCGAACTGGCCAGCAAAAGTGAACCGGCCAGAACCGGTCCGAACCGGTTCAGGCCAGAAAAAAAAAACAGAACAGAAAAGAAAAAGGAAAGAAAGAAGAAAAGAAAGAAGAAAAGAAAAGAAAAGGAGAAAGAAAAGAAGAAAGAAAAGAAGGAAGAAGAAGAAGAAGGAAAGGAAAAAAGAAAGAGAAGAAAAAAAATGTGGTAAGGAAAATATAGAAAATAAATTGATGGTATTTATTGAATAAATTATGGTTATTTTGATGTAGTGCATTGATATTGAAATTGTAGTAAAGCGGAAATGCGACGAATGGTGGAGTTCGGCAATGCTCAAAAATCAGAAAGTGCGCCAAGCTTGGCGAATAGGTAAGATACTTTTATAAAGCATTAGTAGCTTTATATTGTATATGGGAATTATGATTTTATATATGATGCATTTATTTAATTGATTTTAAATGGAATGGTGATTTTTATATGATGCATCGATTTAAATTGATTTGCTAAAAATGTTAAGAGGACCCACAACTGATCGTGTAAAATTGGTGAAAATCAACGGCTGCAAGTATAAATTGTGTTTCCCTTGCAGGAGGTTAGGGAAAATTAAGCCGTTATGCTGCCGAAATTTTTAGGAAAATATCTGAGGAAAAAGATTAAGTTTCTCACATAAATGGAATCTTGGAGATAATTATTGGAAATAAATATTAAAAGGATTATATGATATTACTGAAGAGTTTGATATTGAAATCGATGGGAAGATAGATTATTGAAAACGATAATGTGATGAATTATATGGTCTAAAAATTATAGAATTGATAAATCAAGTGATTTTAATATCATAAATGGTATCAAGTTGAGATTGAGGTGAAATTAGTTATTTGACAAATCACAGATAAAGGTGATGATAATTATATGATACAACTTAAAAGAGAAAAAAAAATCGAAGTTGTGATTTAGATGGTCGAATGATAGAATTGCGGAATTATCAATCGAGCGACGATTATAGGATTGATAAATTCAAATAAATGGACCGTCTTAGTGGTATGAACTGAGATTTTTGACAATAATATGGATAGTCGCAAGGCGACTTAAATGATTAAAATACTGTTGATAGTGGAAATTGGTAAATTCTTTTAAGTGGTGAATTGCCAATCAAAAATTGAATTGAGGACGTTTATGGATAATTTTAACATGATATTACATTCTACAGGCCAGATGAAAAGTGAATTGAGGATTGTGATATGATTTTGATGATAGTGAAGGAAAAATGAACCGCAAGTCGAAAATTCTGAATATGTACCAATAGGTCAAACCATAAATGGATTTGATATGCGATTATTGATCTTGTGGTTCTACGATCCTCGATGTCGACTCTGGAATAGATATCGAATGAAGATATTAGTATTTCATAATTTCAGTATCCTGATGGCTATATGGAAACATGATATTTGATGCTCATAGATACTAAGAGGATTCACACTGATGATGTGGTTCTAGTGTCGGTAATAAAAGTACAATTGATTATTATAGTCGATAATTATCGAAAAAGGATATTGAATACCGAATGGTTTGAATACCAAGTGATCTGGTTATTAAATAATTAGAGTATTGAGCGATCTGAATACTGAATGAAATGAATCTTGAACGATTTGAATAGTGATTTACTTGGACAGAAAGAAAGTCTTGAAATCGAATAACTGATGGTGATAAAGTTAAATGAATCGCTTCAGCGTATTTGATGGAAATAATACCGAAGTTGCATACTGAAATGTTTTATAGCATCGCATTTAAGCATGCTTTCTTGCAACTTGAAACATTTTAATAATGTTTATATGAATACTAAAAAGTATTGATTTGTTTTGAAATGAAAGTATATGGTAGATATATATATTTTGATATATGAAGTCTCATACAGAATTTTTACCATATGCTTTACATGATATTAAAAAGAAAGCTATAGATTTAAATGTTTTATGAGACTGTAGGCACCCTAAAAGAATGAAACTCAATAAAGCATAGTGGAAACCGCCTAATTGGAGCTTTGCTCATTAGGCAGAGAGATGCTTGTCCGACAATAGTCGTGGACAGGTCTCAGTCACGCTTGATCAGTGGGGCTGAGAGAGATGAGGTCTATGGCCATAGATAGCGCCCTAGTTGGTTTCCAGGGGACGATGATATGATTCATTGCTAGCTACAGTGATTTAAGTCTTTATTGATAGAGATGATAGGGATCTAGCCTAGTCTCTAACCGATATGATATGAAGTCTAGAGTATGATTTTATTGATATGAACTCTAGACTTGACATGATTTATACTGTACATGAAACAAATTTGAAATGAAATATGTTTTGAAACAGTACATGTTTTAAACATGTTTTAAAAGTCCATGAGATATGATTTCGACACTTATATGATTTATATGTGATTTTGTGTCGAACATGGCATGATATGTGGTCTAGAGTATAGTTTGATTTGATATGAACTCTAGACCTGATATGATTTACAGAATATGTTTTAAAAGTATATGATAAATGATTTCGACACTTACATGATTTATATAAGATTTTGTGTCGAATTTGAAATGACATGCGGTTTAGAGTATAGACTGATTTGATATGAACTCTAAACCTGATATGATTTATAGTATATGAAAAAATGTTTTAAAACTGCACATGTTTTAGACATGCCCTGAAAATGAATACATGAATTGAAATTGAACATGTTTTTATCGTGCCATAAAGGTAGACTTGAATGAATTGAAAATTCATACGTGGAGCATGTTCTAAAGTACATATGACACGATTAGAGATGATAGCGGTTTATACAGTAAAGTTACATAATTGCATATTAAACCTTGACATGATAATATGCTTCATACACGAGTTTCATGATAAATGTCATGACTCGACATAAATGATATTTCATCTAGACGATGACATGATATGATACATGAACATATGATAGATATGAAGAGAATTGTGAACTTACACTGTGGTGATCATGATTTCTCTATAAGGAAAAGTGATATGAGATGACAAATTACAGGAGTACGATTATGAAATATAAAGTGAATTGATATGGTGCTTCAATTGGACATGATGTACTCCGAGATAGAGGAAAATATAGACTAATAGTATATGACATTCAATTTGGATACGGCAGATTGTTGTGTGATGCACTATAGTGTAAGGACAAGAAGACTGAAAAGTGATTATGATGATAATTTTAAAAGTATAAGTGATAGACAGATGACAAGAAATGAGATAATGATATGTTATCGATGAGAAAGGATTAACTGTGATTGCAAATTTGCAAGTTTTAAGCATTGCAGATTAAGACAGTGTAATCATACTCTTGTATTTATATTAGTATCTTACTGAGCCGTGGTTTTGCTCACCCCACTAAATTTCATCTCTTTCAGATTATTGAAGTTAACATCTGCCATGTGAGCTGCTCAGTGGGCATCGGAGACTGTATATGGACTTGGTACTAGTCTTCTGAGGTATATGTTTCTTATAAATTACTTGTTTACATGTAAGACTTAAATTGAAGCACAGTACATATTCTGTTTAACAAGTCGGGATGTAACTAAGAATCGTTTCCGTGGTTGTTAAATATTTAAATGGAATAACTATAGGTCACCGAGATAGTATAGTAATTACACTGACACCGAATACAAACCTTAAAATGAAAAAGAAAAATTTAGTCCATAAATTTGTAGACTAAGAAAAGTATGAGTATAAAGGAAAGTCGCGGCCTTCGGGTCGTGACAGATTTAAGTTGTCTCAATGGTACCAGGAGTGTAAGAACTAGGTACTTAAGGGTCCTAAGTTTGAACCTCCTGGGGGACGCGAATTGGGAATTTATTCCCGATAAATCCGTGAGGGGCGGTGGCCCGTGTGGTGCACCCCAGAGCGGACAATACGGTTGAGTGAGCTCGGGCGGTGGCCTGTGGGTGCACCCGAGTCGTCACACCTTTAGCCTAAAATAGAATTTAGCCCTCAACGTTTTATCGCATGAAATTCAGTTCATAAACTTTTATTTTAGTGGAAATAGACCAAATCTGTTAAATGACTTAACTGCCGTTAGTTTTGCATACGTGGCATGCCACGTGGTAGCTAACTAAGCTATCCACGTCAGCTGCCACGTTTGCAAAATTAACGGCAGTTAGTGTCATTTAACTGATTTTGACTTAATTGTATAATTGTAAAAGGTTGAGGGTTTATTTCCACTGAAATAAAAATTTTATGGACTGAATTTCATGCGATAAAACGTTGAGAGTTGAATTCTATTTTGGGCTAAAGGTTGAGGGCTTATTTGACTATTAAGCCTATAATTTAAGTGGCTTTTACTTTTGATATTAGGGTTTTTTTTTAATATAATTGAAATGGAGATTGAGGTTAGTTAGATTCAAACTCGAAATTTATTGCATGTCACAGCTCTTCTTTAATTACTAGACTAAGAATAAAAATGTAAAGCGAACAATGAAAAAATGTTATTGTGTGCATGTTCGTTCGTTTATTTTTCAATACTATTTGCATTCAGTTTTGTATTTATTGAATTTACTCATGAACATTAGGGAATATGTTTACGAACGGATGTTTATGAATATTAAACGAACATATTCACAGACATGTGTTTATGAACATTAACAAATATGTTCATGTTCGCGAACATTAAATAAAAAAATTATATTCACTGTCAAATTAAAAAAATCTACATAAATATAACATTTTTAATAATTATATATTAAAATGATCTATGAGTAAATATCTAATTTAACTATTTATTATTATCGAACAACAAACTGACACTAAATGATTCATTAAACAAACAATTTTTTGATAAACTTTAAATAAGTTTATTCACGAATATAGACAGACGAATTATATTTTTATTTTTAATTATTTATAAAATTAATAAATAAATATAAACAAATAAAAACCAAACATATTTGGCTAATCGAACGTTAGATTTGTTTACATCTCTCAAAAGAGATTATCAGCTTGTCGAACTTTAAGGTTTGAGAACCAATATGAGGATCACTCTCCAAGCTTTAGACCTGATTAAGCTAGGACAAGTTGGCATGGGCCTATGGGCCTAGCCCATGAAGAAAAATTTATAAGGCACCTCTTCATTTTTTTTATGTAAATTACATTAATATTAATTTTGTTAGAAGCTTAATAACAGTTAAAATTTTTTCACTTTTTTTTAAAAATGTATTTAGTAAAAATCGAACTCGAAAATATTTTCTACAAACTTAATTTACATTGTTAATTGAATCACAATCCATAAATATATTTAATGAAAATCGAACCCGAAAATTCTTCCAGCAAATTCGATCTACGTTGTTAATTGAACCAACCCATGAGTAATTGATAAGGTACCTTTTCACTTTCCTTTTTGGTGTACCTCTTCACCTTCTCTACCGCGTTTGATTTAAGAACCTTCCAGACCTTTCTTAGATCCTTCGATCTTAACCGTAGTTTCTAAATCCTAAATCTTTACTTCTTCACAAACAAATTAACAACGCACACCCCCGAAATCCCGAAAATTTCCTTCACTTTCTCGCCCGATTTTCCTTGTCCCCAAACAACCTACCTTTCAAAGCCCTAAATCCGCAATTTCAGCCATGTCGATTCCGCCATCCTCCGCCACTACTTCTTCCTCATCGTCTTCTCAGTTCACCTACCAAACGACAACGAACGCTTCCTATTTTCCCTTGCCCTTTCATCTCCAACAACAGGCCCAGCCTTATGCCCCTCCGACCCAGCCCGTTCCGGTCGCCCCTGCCCCTGTATACCCCGCCCCGGTGGCCCCCGTCCCCGGCGTCTACACCCTCCCTCAGTACCAACAGGTCAGCAAAACAATAAATTATAAATAAAATTTCCAGTTTAATTTTTATTTATAAAATTTGAATTCATGGAATTTATGAATTATGTTGGTTTACTTTCATGTTTTCCCCCAACTTTTGAAGGAATGTGGAGAATTTTCTAGGTTTTGTTGTTAATTAAGAATTGGAATTTAAAATTCTAACAAAGAACAGAAATTGCGTTGGATTGGATTGGAGGAACTAAAAATAGAAAATTTGACCAAAAAAAAAATTTTTAGTTCTAATTTACAATCGTTACCTTTGAATTAGTGTTAATTTTGGCTATTCACTCATTGTTTTAGCCGAGGAAGCTTTGCTTTATCTTATCACTAGTTTGTATTTATTTATATTAATTTTGGAGAAGTAAAAAGATATTTGCATTACCGCATAAGTAAAAGTGGCCACCAAGTGAATCCTTTCGTTTACTTTTTTTTTTCTTTAATTTTATTTTAGAGCTGTGAGTTCAAGTACACACTTCATATGTGTAATTTGTTGTAGTATATTGGAACAGGCTCAACAGCTATTTCAAAGGGATGCTCAGATAGTTACCCCTGAGGCACTAGAGAGCGTAAAGGCTGCGCTTGCAAGCAGTGAGATTGAGCACAAAGCTGAAACTAAAAAGAAAGCAATCCCACGTAAAGCTGCTGGTCAGTCGTGGGAGGATCCAACGCTTGCAGATTGGCCAGAAAGTATGAACCATCCAATTATCGTATTTGTTTATTCTTTGATTTCTCTGCATGTGTTTTACAAGTGCTTTTCTTATGTTTGTTTAGTTCTGATGTTTAATCTTTGTTGGTAATCTGCAGATGACTTTCGCCTATTTTGTGGTGATCTTGGTAATGAGGTGAATGATGATGTTCTTTCAAAAGCTTTTGCACGATTTCCTTCATTTAACATGGCCAAAGTAAGTCTTTGAATTACTTGTTATTGTCTGTTTTCCTTTTATTAGCATTTTCTTGCCCTGGGTCTATCAACTCTTTGCATTTCCTGTTCAGATTTTTGTATGAAGCACAAAGAGCAGTTATATATTTATGTGTTTAAGGTAGGTTTTGTCTTAAATTTTAATGTTTGCAAATTAATGGAGTAATCTATTTAATTTTACAAGTGTTCTTTAATCCTGTCAAAGTTATAGAAGATCAATAACGTATGGGTGTTAACTGCTGGAACTGACTTACAGAGCTTGAGTATGGTATATTTGTCTGACTTATGGAGTTGCTTGAGTTATAGCCACTGAATTGATTTCAAACATGTATGAGTAAGGTCAGTTAACCTATTAAACTATTTATGTGGATTGCCTACATCTTGTCTAGCCTTAAAGAGGAAATCGGAAGTACACACTATTCTCTTCTGTCTGTTAGTGTTTATTGTATGGCATTGAATGTCAGAGAGCCTTAAGCCATTGTCAGTGAACTGAAATTCTACTTTCGAAGAATGTTTAACCACTTGTCTCTTTTACTGGTTTTCAGAGTTTTGTGGTACATTTCCCTTGTGACTTATCTGCACTAGGTTGGTAATTCTCAGTCACTTGTACACTGTGGTATCTTAATTGTATTAAAATGAAGAGTGATAAGAATCAGATTTGTTGAGTACGTTCATTTTCTGTTGGTAGTGTGATATGAGTTTTTGGGACATGGGTGTTATGATGATTTAATTGTATTTTGAGTTTCTTCTTCAATACTGAACCATTACCAGTCTCTGCGTGAGGGTGTGGTGTGCCTGTTGTCATGCTTGTGGTTGACCTGTTCTTTTTGTTCAAATAATAGTAAATCAATGAGGTGTTCATGATTGCTTATAAGATGATTTGATAACTAAGAATACTTGTATGCATATATTATTTTCCCACCAGGTTGTTAGAGATAAACGAACGGGCAAAACGAAGGGCTATGGTTTTGTTAGCTTTGCCAACCCTTCTGACCTTGCAGCTGCACTTAAGGAGATGAATGGTTAGTGTTTTTATAAATCCTTGGCCAATTTGGACAGCATTTCTTTGGTTTTCATGGTGTTCTTTTATATGATTGTACCCGAACAGTTTACATCCTTTGGACGATGTGTTGCAGGTAAATATGTTGGAAATAGACCAATCAAGCTTCGCAAGAGTAACTGGAAGGAGAGGATAGATCAAGATGCCCTTGGGAGACAGAAGGTATATGCATCCCCTTGTTATATGCTTGCTTCTGATTTAAGTTTTTTCTATGCTTTTGTGTCATTCTTAACTCTGGAGATCTGTTTCTTGAATTCTTTGGCAGAACCATAATCAGAAAAAGCCAAAGACACAAAAGAAAGGGATATTACACAAATGAGCAGGTTACCAAGCTTTTTGCCTGCCTTTTCTTGGATCGGAACAACCACCTATTAACCCTGTATTATTGCACCGTAAGCTTTTGTTATGTTTCCAACGTTAAAATTGGGTGGTTGTATGATAATGAGAAACTCTATTTTAAGAGAATCCAGGGAAACAAATACAAGCATCAAAAAGCTTATTTCTGCATAAAATTTCTTGTTCTTTTTCCCTTTTTTACTATAGTAATTCTCAAAACTTGTTGGAAGGTAATGCACATCTTGTCTAATAGTCTGAAATTTGCCGAGTACAAGATTTTATCAAGTTCAGGCAGGTAGGTTTTCCGTAGCTTATCTTAATATTCATGGTTGAGGACCAACTATCTTTTGATGTCTGAATTGGTGAAGACTGAAAGCTGGATAGTGCAATGACATCCTTTACAGTAAAATAGACAAGAAGCTGATCATGTAAATTGAATCCAACGTTTTCAATTCATTCTTAATAACTGTCATGACTAAGTTCGTGTCTCCTTATCCTACTAGAAGCAGCAGCGTCAGTAATTTTATAAATTATGTAGTACAGGAATAACTTGCGACTTGCATTAAATAAAAACTACTCAGCCAACTTTCTCCTCTCCTTTAATAGCGGTTACATATTTCAAATTCAACAGTCAATTCCACTGGTACTTGAAAAGAAGCGTTGATGGATCAATTCAAGTTTGTGTCGGATTTAAATGAAGTATTAAGAGTTTATTTCGAACTTTGGATCTTAAGTTTTTGCCCTAATTTGTTTATCAAGTTTAATATTTTTGTTTAAATCATTTCAAAAATTAAATGAACTTTTGAATTTGAATGAATAACTTAATTCTTGAACAAATCTACTTGTGCCCTATGACGGATGGAATGGTTAACATTCCTTGTGTCAATAGTTTCTTAGTCAAGTAACTAAAAAATTTATGACAAAATGACTATAAGAAAATTGTAACATAATGTAAAATTAGAATTTGAATCCAAGCATCCACCGAATCCAATTATATATACATATAGAAATCTATAATACAAACAAAGGAAAAAATTGATTACACAAGATGCCAGAATTATTTTTAGTTTGTACTAAGGGAGACTGGATCTTTCCCCTCAAGCAACAATACACTTTGTATGCAAGTGTTGCATGTTACCCCATACAAAAAAACACAAATTACAACTCCAATTCGAAACAAAATGGGCAATTTAGCTTTGTGCTGATGTTAAAACATGTCGAATCAAACTCGAATCATCGTTTGGGAATCACTCCAATCCACAAGAAAAAATGCTTCCATCTGCTAGTTGGAGTCAAAATGACCAGAGAAATGCAAACAAGCCATTTCTCTTGTCCTGTCAATTCTGCAAATACTTCGTTCCCAGTCATGCCATTCTGCATCACTGAACTTCATTCAGATAGTTCTATAGCATATCCACAAGCATTGACAGAATCTCAAACATGGGGAATCTCTTTGATTCCAACTTTCTTTTCCACTTTTGGCCATACAAAAAATGAGATGCAAAATTATCTGTGCACCATTATAAAAGATGTCACATCACACTGTGCGCAAAAATCCACGAACTTCTATCAAAAAGCTGTTTAAGTTCTTCCTAAATCTCTGGTAGTTCACACGATCTAGAGTTGAGGAGAGATGGTTTGAGCTTGTGAGAGAATGCAATGCATTTGCCAGTCTTGATTTGAGTGTCGCATTTGCCTGCCTCTCAATTAGCTCATTGCCTAATCTCTGCATAAGAATCAAATCATAACATGAGAAGATGTTCGTTACTGTGACAGAGCAGAAATCAAATACAATGCACCAGTTCTTGCATGAGATTTAGCGTTGATCAGACTTATAAACGCCACAAGTTACCTAAAAGTGACATTTAATAACACAGGAGAAGCACTCATTCGTCTTAATAGAGCAGCGGTTGCTAAACTATACATGTGACGTCTATTAACTGAGTGAAATCAAAGTGCTAGAAGGCCAACATAACTCATCAAGCTTCAATTCAGAGAATTACAGAACATACATCGTTAGGTCTTATGATTATCAAGAATTAAAGGACAACCTGGTATAGGCCTTGCTCACAAAGGATCAAAGGAAGGAGAGCATCTGCTGCAGCACTAACCAGATCGGGACTGAAATCACAAACAGCCAAAAGTATGATCACACAGAAAAGGTAAAAGAGTAGTCATGCATTAACAAGTGAATACACTTGAGAAGGTATGTGTAAGCTCATCATGGATATTTGCGTCTTATTACCTGTAATCTTCGAAAAGAAGCAATTGTAATAATGAACGTAGAAACCGGCTGAAAATCCCTTCAGCTAAATTTCCCTGTCCTGCAGCATGTGAACCCAATCCTGTTTTACCTGCAGATACCTCCCTATAGTGGTATGAAGCGAGAGCTTTCAGAGCTCCCAGGCACATGTTAACTATTTCCAAGTCCTGCATCATCAAGGAAAAAAATTGAAAATAACTAAGCTTGAGATGGTAAAAGTACAAATTTCATCTTCGAGAAGGTTTGCAAAATAATACTCATGGTGTAGGGACAGATTAAGGCCCCACCTTACTCTACTCCGTCTATGCTACCCAACCCCAGTAGAAAAGAAAAAGGAGCCGCAGGGGGGGGAGGGGGGGGGGGGGGGGGGGGGGGGTGTGGGGTGGGGGTGAGGGCTGTAGAGGACTCGCGTTAGGTCAGGAAAGTAACGAGTGGAAACATAAAAGGTGAAAATACAGATAACAATTTACCTGATGGTGAAGACCAAAGTCTAGAGTCCCTAGAATATGAGCAAATGCTTCACCGTTTAGTTGGGCAAGTGTCTCAGGGTAAACCTCCAAAATATGTGACAAAAGCGAGAAGTACTGCAGAATAGATACTAATAATAATCAGCTTCCAAAAAATAACATGGCCTACTCCATCGGATGGATATCTTACATCATGACAAAGCTTGGGGTATTTCAGCAGCTCCAAAGATATCAGAGGAGTAACAATGTGAAGACCAAAGAAAACAACCTGCAAAAGGAACATCAAACACCATCTTGGAAGTTTTCATGACAGTAATAATAAGCTAACTAACCTGAGCTATATTATTGCCTGTAACTTCATCGGAATCTGATGAGAAATCAACCTACAAAGCCCAACATTAAGTGATAGAAATCTCACTACCAATACGAGAATCGAACAGCAAACAACTTTAAACATACCAGATCTTTTGAACAAAGACTTGAAAGAAGTTGAAGAAGAGCACGCAGATCTTTATATTTCTCAGTCTTTGCCTCACTAAGTAATGTGCTTGAAAGACTTACTGAGATCTGAAAAAAAAAAAAGAAACAGTTGCAGAGAGCCGTAAATGACACAGTATACCATTGGTGGCAAAGATATCACAAAAGTATATGCAAGAACAAGTAGCAGGAGCAAGGATGATCAGGACAAAGGAAAACTAAGAAAGTCAAGTTGAAGGATAAATGAACTCTTTTCCCCGTGAAGAGTTCAGGTTATCTTAAATAATTTGATCCACTAAACACAGATTTCAAAACCAGAATATAAGAACTTTAATATTCCAGAAAAATCATAAGCATGAGGAGCCACTATCAAAACAAACTACTACATGAAACAATGCTGGATAAAAAACTTTTCAATAAAAGATTTTTACATTCTTGTTATGAACCATACCATAATGAAGCAAACTAACATTAAAAAAAAAGGAAAAAAATAGAGGATGGTCCAACACAAATAAAAAAGTACGATAATCTGGCAATATGATGTTAGAAGGCAAAAGAATTTCTCCAAGTTATTGCTTGCATAAACCTTCAAAAACAACATAATTGGCACAAAATGAATAACCTGAGGCAACTTCCAGTATATAGGGTAGGTTACATCCAGAGCCAATTCTCAATGCAGTAATTTGAGAAACTCATTACATAAAAACTTTGAACAACTTTAAATTACCGGCCAATAATGCCAGAAGACAGGCTTATGTATGTGTGAGTTTAACCTAGTACCTCTCCCATAACATATGGCGAATGCTTCATATGAAGCTCATTATCAAAAACAAAATGAACCATATCCCATTCCAAATGACCAAGGGCAATAATACTGGATCAATATCAGTCAACCATCTAGGTAAACAATAATTTATCAGATAGAAATTTGTGATAACAGCTCACCGTCAAAGTTTCAAGTGATTTTGGGTGCTCCATCATGCAATAAATCTTGGAAGAAATTACTTACACTGTTTTTGGATTGAGAACTTAGGATTGGAACAAGACTGAACTACACTATGAAGCTAAATGAATCTCCTTTTCTGAAAAAGAGCCAAGAAAATGGTTCTTTGAGCTCAAAACAATCTCTGCCAAAAATTATTTATGCTCCAGATATTCTTCCTTTTGCATGATGATCGGGTTCTTGTTGAAATCTTAAAAGCTTTTAACACGAAAATACAAGAACAGAAAACGAAAAAAACAAGAGCCATAATATAAGCAACAATTGCTGACATGGATAATTTAAATAGGGCATCTTCATAGTTGAAATGTTAATTAGAAATTTGAAGAGGATAAAGATAATAGAGAGACAAGAGAACTTCAATCATGGCATTTTAGAAAATTTTTAAGGAGTTTCAACAACGATTACCTTTCCAATATTGTGTGATGAGTAAAGCTGAAGCAAACGCATGCAGAAATCGATTACAGAAGCAGTTTCTTGAGCCTCTAGGTAGGATATTTGTCCATCCACCCAGTCAACAATAAATTTAAGTAGCAGGTATATAACTGCGGACTACGCAATGATTCAAGATTAGCATAAATACTACCTATGTTTCTAAAGAAGACAAATAAAGTACAGGTTAAACATGAATTGGACAAAGCGGAATTAGTTCACTGGAACTAAAGGAAGCCATCGAATGCCAAAAACGTTAATATGAAAAGCTAAATCTCTTGTTGAGATGTAAAGAGGTGGACAAAAGCATTCTAAAGCAAATTCCAATCAAATGATATTAACTTGACTCAACAACAAGGTTCCTAGAGCAACAGATAGAGACATAATGCTTACAATTCGCTAGAATAAACTGGCTTTACAGTGTGAAAATTTTTTATGAGGAGCCAATTAACTGTTAGACAACTGCTTAAGACAAGTTGAGGATAAAATATGCTTCAAAAAGATGATCAACCAAAAAGAATAAGCAAGAATGGAGTTAAATAATACCTCATGCTTGTAAACTTCAAGAAGAAGTAGAACAGGGTTCATTACAGAGATACCAATCTCATAAATTGCTCTCTGTGTTCTAGGTCCTGCAGCACTGGCAGCTCCACGAAGCCTCTCCAACAAGCAACTAACCTACAAGATGTGCATGATGTAAATGAGAAACTATTCTTAAGTGATACAATAATTCATAAGATTTTGCAATTGAAGTTTAATATCCTTACCAACATGATTATATCCGGTTGTTGAGCAATACTTTTGAGATCTTTTTTGTTAGACAGTTCCACCAGATACGTTGTCATATGAACCATCAGACCCTTTACATATCTTCGAAAAAAATGAGAGGATATTAAGTCCTTAGCAGATCAGAATGCATCACAACACCAACCACCCCACCCCACAACAACCCCCCCCAAAGCCAAAGAAAATGCAACACTTACTGATTTGAGGTCTCTGAATTTCTAAGTCCAGAAGCTGAGAGAACAAGGGTCTGAGCCAGTGAACGCTGAAACAGGAAAAAACATTATAGTATACAAATGGGAGAAAAGATAGATATAGTAGATTGGGATATAGCACATTCTTACCTGATTGGCAGAACTCAACAAGAACAAACTTTTCTCATTAGTAAAAGCATTTGCTAGGTCACGCCATGAATCCTGCAAAGTTAAAATGACCTAGCTCAAGATACATGAATTCTATATTAACAAACGGATGTACTGAGAGAGTTACCTACAGTAGCTATGACACTACATCAATCAATTAAACAGGAATATATTAATATAAAGATATTCAAGTTCAACTCAATATTCAACATAAACTAATTGAACTTTACATACACAGGACCTGGGTCAAGGAAGGGTAGAAGGATAACCCCCTGCTGTGTAGAAGAACAAAACAAAGAAAGTTGTGAAAGGCAGGCAACTCCAATATTTATAATAGGACTTACTAGATATGTGAAAGTGAACTTAAATACTATGGCACAGGTCTGATATAGTTAATGCATTTCAAAGGTATTAGTGAAATCATGTGGAACTCACCAGTGAAACAAGTTGATGACAAATATTTTTTCGACGAACTAGTGTGGGAAGCAGATGGTGGCAAGTGAGACCCTGTTTAAAGAGGGAAGGGGAATAAAAAGAAGCATGAATCATTTACTTCGTATATAACAGATTAAAATTTAGGACCTCATAATATTAAAAGCATAACACAAGAAAGTCAAGAAACAATTTGCATGATCAGTAGCAGAGCTTTTTCCATAGCTCATAGATCATCAAGGGAGACAAAACGTCACCACACTTATTGTAACTTTAAAACATTAAACGCAAGTCATAACAAACTAGTTTAAGATTTGGAAAATTAAATATTATGAAATGAATTCATGCCTATCTACTCAAGCAATAGGCTCGCTATGAAAATAACAAGAAGGAAGAGGAGGCACCTGAAAGATGTCAAACAATAGATAAGAAAGTTCTACAAGAAAAGGTTTTAAAAAACTTACAGCTGCAGAGACAAATTATAAAAAAATCTTCTACCTGCAAATCCTTCTCCCCAGGGTATGACATCAACGTCATCATAGAGATGCGAACAATAATGTTGAGAACAATTTGTCCCTGATTGTGTTCTCCAAAAAAACTTAAAAAAGCTTTTCTGGAGTGTATTGACTGATGCTGCTGCTCATAATCATGACTTAGATGGCAGTTAGCTTCTTCAAGAGGCAAGAGATATGTATGAGACCATCTAGCAAGAAACCATATGATAGCCTATAGACAGCATCAAGAGAATCAAGTTAGAGAAACAAGGGTTAAGGAGCTTGAGAAAGGAAATCACATTGATGAGTTACCTCCATAAGCCGAGGACTGAAAACAGTTGATCTCACTTCTGGATCCATGCTCTGCTCAGCAAACCTTATAATTGAACTGCGTCAAATGAAAAAGATCACTGAAAATAAACTATTCCATATATCAGATGGAGATCGTTAAAAATTTAGATGAATTCATCATTCTTCCATAATGAAGTAATAAGAAGAAAGCTAAGGAGTACCCTGATAGAGCAACAACAGGATGCTTTTCTGCTTCTATGATGTCAACAAAATGAGTTTGTATGGCATTTGGCACCTAAGTCATATAACACAAGTAGAATCAGATTTCAAGCAAGAGGAATGGCGTGTTTAAGATACAATCATCATCTTCAGAGCTTTTATTCCAAGAGATTGGGGTAAGCTACATGAACTAATATCTGAACTCATGCTAAATCGTTCATATGAATTCTCCTCCTACACACATTCTTATTTAAGACAATGTGTTCATCCCACTGTAATACCTTTATATCTTTCCAAATTACTTCCTTCCAAGTTTTTTTCGATCTTCCTCTAGTCTTACCCCTTCTCTCAACATTCATAGCCTCTACTCTGCTAACTAGAGCATTTACAAGTCTACATCGTACGTGTCTAAATCAACGTCAACAACTTTCTTGTTTAAGATACAATAAGCTTAGAAATTTAAATGTACAAAGTAATCGTTGCATTAAATACCAGCAGAAGCACCTTAATCTTCTGGGAGAAAAGGATATGCACCCATTTAAAAGAAGACAGTGAAACAGGATAATTAAAAACCAAGGAATTCATGCAGCGCTCAATTTGTTTTACTGACTACAATACCCCACATCATAACAAGTCATTGATCACTGTTTAGGGTGATATATTTGAAGACTAAAACAACCAGAATAATCAAATCAGAAAGTTCAAAACATCAGCTACTACCTTCATAAGTGTTGAACTATTCCACAAGGACAATTGATTTGACTGTAGTTAAGATACTAATTGAACCAGAAATAGAAAAAAATTTTCAAGCCATAAAAACTAACAAATGAAACAGGAAGAAAAAATTATACACACATAAAAAAAAAAATATCCTTTTGCATTACAAAGCTTTGTAATTGACAGAAAAAGAAACAAAGAATTACCAAAGGTGTTTCTCCCTCCCCTTCATCAGCAAGCACATGCCCAGTTATCAACAAGAGTGAGTAAAGTTCTTCCAAAGTTTCAGTAGGATCAATAATGCCCCTGCCCTACAAGCAAAGGAAATAACTTTAAAAAATAGCAAAGAGATACGTCAAACAGATATCTCAATAAAAAACGTACTTTGCTGGGGAAATCAGTTTATTTGGAGTGGATGTATGTATGCATGGCTAAAGTGAAAAGAGCACCTGATGAAGCAGTGCAAAACGCTCAGAAAACAGTCTTGTGAGAAAGGGAATAGTGACATCAATCGCTGCTCTTGCAATGAGAGCATATGAACTTAATCTTTCATCCATAGCTGCAAGGAAATACAATGACGATGTTGAATAGTATTCATCCAAACATGTTACAATTAAGTGATCATGATCACGATGATTTCTTATTATGAGTAAAATCAACACTATGATGATAACAATAAGACATTGGTATAAAAAAGCACTGACATTATCTTCTCTTACCAGAAATAGAAGCCTGAAGATAGTCAGAATCACCATCATCATTTGCTACTGAAGCAGAAGCCACTATATCATCCAAACAAGAAAAATTACATTCAATGGTAACAGAACAAAGAGTAGCTTAACAAACACTGTAGTGAAGCAATACAGACAGCAAATGCTATGATTACCTTTTAGTTCAGACTCTATGATCATGGCAAAGAGGTTCGCTGCAGCATGTTTCCCTTCAAGAGGAAGCAATGTATCTCCACCATTACCATCCAAAGGCTGAAAAGTTGTAAAAAATATTTATTTCAATCACCAACACTAAACGAAGTTAAGAAGACATATTTGTACTAAATAAGTACTTACAGAATCTGAAATGAATTGATATATTATCTTAAGGCAACACAATATAAATGAACATTTTAACAAGCTAGAACTATGTACCACAAGTAGAATGGTCCACGTATCTAACAAGATATCTCGTGCCTCCCAGCTCCAGGTCTCCTCATCAGTGTTATCAGTCATAAGAACTTTAACAACTTCACACATCAATGTGGACAGCATGGTAAGAGTACCAAATGGCCTGAACAGCAAAGCAAAAAGGCAAAATTGTTTCAGACTACTTAAAAAGACAACAGATCAGATAGCCAGGAATAAAATGAGCATCATATTACTTACCTTATGGCTTTCAAGAGTTGGTCAAATAAAAGAGGACTCGTTACAGTTGCAATAGATAACAATGCACGGCAACCATCAAGCATCTCACTGGATGATACAGTAAATCGTGTGAATTCATATGAAGCTTATATACATAGAAGTAAATATACGACAAGTGAGCAATATGGAATAACCAACCTTTCACTTCTCCCCTCTTCAATAGCTTTTGAAACAGCAGCAGGAGGATCAATCCACTGTAATATACCAGATAGCAGCTGTAGCAAATGATTCTCTAGCATTTTCCCATTATCTAAAATTATTAATAAATTAATCAGTTAAAAATTTTATATGTAACAAGGGACCCTAGCTAACAAAGTAATAATAAGGAATGCAAACTTCATAGGTTATAATAATCTTAGAAAGTAAATTCATCAAAGAGAAATAATTTTCATAAGCATAATAATGGTTCATTAAACACCAAAGTATGTTCTCCCCAACTCAATCTTTCTCTCACCAGAAAATGCTCTTCTTGTCTAGAGAAATCTATTACCCATATACAGAATTTTAAACCAAAATCAATGTATAAACTTTAATTTAGCAACAAAGCTAAATCCAAAAGCTATGATTGATCATTCGAACCAATCACTAGATGCCTTAAAAAGGAGAATGCTATCAGTGTCATTTTCAAGCTAAAGCAAGGGGAGATTTTTATCTCACAATTTCAGGTGGTTCTACTCAAACCGTCCAAATTCAGCAAAACTAAAAGCTCTTCAGCATTAGGAATCTGTTATGTTTGACATACCATCACTTCATTCTATTTAATTTCAAGCAAAAACTAGAACACGACTAACTTGATCTCACCAACAATTAAGACACTAATCTTATAATTCCACAGCAATAAGTACACAACGCAACTCATGGTTATGGAATGTAAGCTTCATGAGATTCATCACACAATTACAACAAATATTATACCAAAGAAGCAATAAATATATATTTATTAAAAAATAAAACACATAATAATCAACATAAAGGTATTAAATGAAACACATACCAGAAGGAAATATGGTTCCTGTCAAAGAGCAGAACTGTACAATTAGCTTTCGTGCAGAGACTGCAATAGGGCAGTCAAGCCAGTAGCCTTCACGAGAAAACTTCTGTCTAAGAGCTGCATACAAGCTGAGCAGCCACCCAACATGGCCACTTGAGATCAAAACATCACACCATGCAGGCCCAGGCTACAACCAGCATAAAATCGCACCAACAACAAGAATCAACATGATTTGTGATAGGCTAAAAACAATGATAGTAGAAGAAGACAACTAATATGTAGATTTGGTTGATTTCTGGCCAGGCATTCTCTTATTTGGGAGTCTCCACAAAGGGCTATGAATGCATCAGCATTCATATTATCCTCTAGGAAGATATAATCACGCACGCACGCACGCACGCACGCATGCACACGCGCACGCGCGCACACACACACACACATACATACATACACGCATAGAAAATCATAGAAATAATAAACATGTCTATTACCTGCACTAAGACACATTCAGACCTATTAGATGAAGCACGGTCATGTCTAACTCCAGCTGAGAAAACATTGATACCAGCTTTTGCGTTATTTGTATCATGCCGAAATTCCCAGTTCAGAATTTGAAGCATGAGTCGTAGTGCAGCAGTACAAACTTTAACCTCAGGTATCGCAGCATCAGATTCAATTATTTTGTTAGTGACACTTAAAGCAGCATCCCGTGCCAAACGGTAGAATGTCTGAATAAAAAACACAAGGGCCAGACAAGTAAAAACATCAAGATAAATAAATTTGTTGCAGATGCAACAGCCTATCCTTTGATAGCCAGTCCTTCGACAGAAAACATCAATAATATCAATAGTATTCAACACAGGGTAGACAAATTGAATGAACCTTCAAATAGTTTAGCTCTAAGGACGTCCGACACTGCTCATGAAATTCCCTGGGAAGACCCATGGCACTTGAAGTAGAAGGTGAAAACTCCGAAACCTAAAACGAAGAGTTGATTATAAAATCTAAAGCCAACAAAATTACAGATGCAATAGAGACCAATTAGAACTCCAAGAAAAGCACTGCATACCAAAGATTCCAAGAAATTTACTCCAATGAACTGCACATCCACTCCATGAGTACCAAGAATGGCCTGGTTAACCTGTAGTCATGGAACCGTTAAAAGATGCCAATCAACAACTGGGTGGCCTAAAGTGAGTTTCGACGCTAGAAAAACTCTAGAACTTTCAAGTTGTATGAGACATTACTTAAATATTAAAATAATCCTTTTGTCAACCAAAAAAAAAATCCTCTTGTCCAAAAAACAAAAAAAGGAACTATAAGAATCTCATATACAATTAATCACCTACTGTTTAGATGACTACCATAATTAATTTTAGTTTGCCACGCTCAAAAGTATTCTTCAAGCTCTACTCCTCTATGTAATAGAGAAGGGAAGGAGACAATCATATATGATCTATTTTCCTTTAAAAAGTACGCTAGCAAGTAAGATAAACAACAGAACATTTTTACGAAGACAAACATGTAAGTTAAATCATAACTACATCTGTAGAAAAGATAAAGGATAATGACAATGGGATTCAAACCTGATAAAAGAATGCCTCCTTCTCAGCTGCTGTAAAGTCAAGCCTACAAATAAAGTATTCAATAAAACAATTATAATTTTCATAGTATCCCAGAGTATATGTGGAAATCTATAGCAATGTGTTAAATGTTACTTAAAGCTTAATGAAATGCGGGATGCAGTATCGCTCAGAACAGGCTTCAGCATGATAAAACTTGTACTACATGCTCTCATGATGAGAAGGTCGCAGTAGCTAGGATACAGTGCTGCAGATGCATATTTTACATGTTATATTTAAGCTGAATATGGAAAGTCTTGCAACCTACCAGCCTCTTTTCATCAATTGTGCAGCCACAGAAGATACCTTTGCTTGGACATAGCCCTCTGGTGAACTAGCATGCTGCATAACAAAGCACAGACAGAAACTGCCAAGTAGAAAACAAAATTAAAAAAAAAAAACAAAGAAGTAAAAAAATGCAATTGAACAGAGGCAATTTAATTGAGAAAGATATGCTTTCATGCCTTGCTTAATGCTGATGCTATTCTTTCAAGAATAACAATAGTTTAGCAGAATGCAATCTTAAAAAGGCTAATGATACCTAATCAAACTTTTCCTGTCTTCAGTGGAAAGAAAACCCCATTCTCTGATAGCTGCATCTTGGATGGCTGCAGCAGCCTGAAACCTTGCACTTGCAACCTGAGAATTATCTGAATAATGAATTGAATTTTAGCATGAAATATTGATAGCTAATTGTCTAAACCATAAGAACTACATAACTCAACAGTTTTGGCACAAAACGTTTCAAGCTTATCAACAAAGGTCAAATGACCATGCAAATCAGTAAACAGTCCATATTCCAAAGAGAACAATAGCTTTGTGAACCAGACAGGCAAGACACAATAAATTCAAGATTCTGCCTTGAAAATTTGACAAAGTAAGCCATTAAAGTTTTTCTTTTTTGAAAAAAAAAATTAAGATCCTTTTCAACAAGTGGAAACATACTTGGTTATTGTCAAACCCTAGCACATTCATAGATTCACTTATTAATCTAAACACGATAAAACATGAATCTAGATTCTAGGAACACGAAAAAACCCTTCCACAACCAAAAACCAGCAAGCAAATCAAACAAAGCAACCTATTGGCATAAAAATTATCTGTCAATATACCTCATAAAAAACCTTCCTTGATATTTGATACATATAGAGTGTTTACCAAATGGTCATAGGCCAGTAAGAAAACAAGCATTAAACACTCCTTGGATCCTCACCCTTCCATCAATTATAATTCTTAGAAACTGTTTGATTCTTGCTTTTCCCATCCAAATAATGTGTTTGCATACAAATGCGATACATGTATTTTGAAAGACATTACATTTTTTATGCAAAAATTATATTTGAATGTGAATTACATTTCCACTATTTGCTCATTTCTTTGAACAACAAAATCATATAACTTCACTTTCAATAATTTATTCGAGGAAGCGAAAACCAATTACAAGAAATGCATTGAAACATTGATATCTCTACTCTCTGCTTAACTCACCGAGGATAAATTGACAAGCTTTATACGGTTGAGGTGACTGTGATAATGACAATATCGTTGCCTCCGCTGCCGTTAGATTTATTTGCATCTGCTCCAAACACAAATGCAAACAAACAAAGTGTTAAAAGACCAAAACCAGTAGTAAAACAAACTTCGCATTTTCAAGTCGTAAAGCAAATGGTAAATTTCAATCGCCGAGAAATAAAAAGCGAAGAAAATCCAGAGTAAATATGAACCTCAATCGAAGTGCAGGCAGCTTCGATGGTGTGCATGGTTGATTGAAGCTGAGCCAAATCGGCGCCGGCGCCGCCATCGGAAAACCCTTGCATCTCTACTTAGATTGTTGTATAAAGAAGGGGAATAAAAAATCAGTTTCTTTTTTAGTTGATGAAGCGTTAAAGCAAAAAGATTTGGGATTGATAGATTGAAGAGAATGGAAGCTCAAGTTCATACCTTGATAATGAAGGGATCGTTGATCTAAGTGAAGTAATTTTTAGTTTTCTTATTTCTACTTTGGCTGGGTTTTGTATAAGTTCTAAAATGAATTTTTTTTTACTCTATAAATTAATAATTATATTGTAATTAATTTTTTTAAGCACAATTATCTCTATTCATTTTATTATTTGAAATTTATATTATTTAAATAAAAATAATAAACAATAAAATCTAATTCAATCGATTTTTATTTATAATAATATTTTAAATCATATTATCAGAAAAATCATTTCAAAAGCATATATATTGAATAATGTATTAAAAATGTAAAATACACACTAAAAAAATCATTTGAAACCAAACACTAATTAAAAATATAATTTAAATTTAATTATCAAAAAAATTAATTAATTAAATATTTACAATAAACAATTCTCATTTTATCAATCATAAATAGATTATTGACTTGATTAGAAAGTGAAAAGCAATATCAAAACTATTCAAAAGTAAAAAAATAAGTAAATAAAATAATTTATTATTTAAAATTTTAAAATAATATATTATCAAAAAGAATAAATCATCCACATAAATATTTTTTTATTTGCTTTTATATATTTTTATAAGATTTAAAAAAATTAAAAAAAAGCCGAAATGGTCCTGAATTGTAAATTGTAACTTCGTCGCAACTGAACCGGGAAATTCTAAATAAACTACAATTTTTGCTCTTTCTACTACAACCAATTAAAAGACAAAAATAGCCTCAAATAAAATGACATTAATATCCCATAGCCACTTGTTTCCCTCCATTTTTTTCCTCCCTTCAGAGTTCAACCTAGTTCTCTGCTCTAGTTTTATGCTCTTCAACACCATTAAATTCTATTTTCCTTCCAAAAAAATTAAAAAATATGAGTGAAAAAGTTGATAGAGAAAAGAAAGAGTTAAGGTTGTGTAATTTTTTTTTTCGATTTTGCTTATGCGCAAGTGAATTTGCGCAAAAACTAACATCGCGCGCAAGCAAACTTACGCGAAATGCTCACCTGCGCGCAAGCCAGCTTGAGCGTAAATGGGCATCACGCGCAAGCAAGCTTGCGCGGAATGCTCAAATGCGCGCAAACCAGCTTGCGCACGGATGGGCACAGTCACTTTTGCCCGTGAGGCTTGTCGCGCCCCTGCACGACTCTCCCAACGAGGACGTCGGTGAGATTTTACTGTGTGAAACCATCGGTGCCCTGCAAAGATAGCTTTCGGTGTCGTCGCCACTCTCGGATGCCTTGAGCGGAACCATAATATCGCGAGAAAAGCCTAGCTGACGAAGACCGATGGAGACCAACAGTTGATGCAAGAGCAGTCGAGAGCCGTTGAGGTTGTTTTGCTGTTAAGGAAATTCTGGCGGGAAGGTAGAATTTGGGGATAAAATTATATGAGGTTAAAATTGTAAATGTAAGAGGTAGATTGAGGGTTTTTTTTTTTTGTAGTTAATTTGTAGTTAAAATAGCAAAAATTGTAGTAGATTTAGAAGACTCCAACTGAACCCTATTACTCCTTAAACCTCAGCAACAGAACTGAAAATTATGAAAGCTTTGCCGGTTTGCCTTTTCCACGTTACTAAGTTCATCAACATGAATTTAGAGAGCAACTTAATTCAGAAAAGTTTCCAAATTCTTTGATATCAGCTTCAGATGAAGCTTCCGTTAGAAATGATGAGGAAACCTATGGTTTGGGGATTTTGCCGGGCAGACCAAGTTGAGGGAGCTATAAAGAAACTGAGGGAAATTTGGCCACTGAATTACGTGCATGTGATTTCATGGACACGGTGTTCTTTGCTGGCTCCTAGCTCTGACCATCTTTAATATGACATGAAAATAACACAAATAAAAGATATAAAAGTATCATAAATATATTAAAGTAAAGTAAATATTATATATAAATAAGATTAAAAAAATTATGTTTAACATGTAAGTCAACACGAATTATTATATGAAATTTTTATGTTTTACAAAATACAAACACAAATTATATACATGAATTACAATGCATGCATTATTAGATAGATGTTTGGTAGGATAGGGAATTTCCTTTTATTTTTTGTCGGGTGTGGGGAGCAATGGGAGGTGGAGGTGAATGGTATTGGTGAATAATGGCTCCACTTGACAAGTGAAACAACCATCACCTTGAGTGTGGGTCTGCAATGGCTGCCACTCGACAAAGGAAGCAACCATCACTTTAGGGAACTTTTGGAGACGAAAAAGAACTGGCTATAGGCCATTAAAGGAGTGAGAAGGCATGTGGACTAGAAACTCCCAACTCATACAATTCCAATCAAAGAGTATCAGTTAAAAAGGAGGAAAAAAAAACCCACAAAGGTTAACTCAAAGCTGTAGGTTTTCAAACAACTCAGCAAACTCCTAGTGCATCTCCACCGTGTCCAGTTTTGCTAGCAGTTGCTTACCCTTTTTTGCGTATGTAAGTTTCTTTTGAGGACCGAATCAAAGTAGGAATGGTCAGCCATTTCGCAAATCTATGCTTGCTTTATCATCATGGTATCTCTGAACATCTATGGAGCAAGAAAACATGACGATGTGCCCTGGGAAGTTGAAACCACCAAACCATTATGGTCACTTTCCTGCAATAAGATATCAAACAATAGAAAAAGTGAGATCACAAATTCTTTATTTTCAGTACCACGATCCAACTTGTACGTATAAGCAGAATACCTAACAAAATTGCCATGGAGAGATTTGGAGAGATTATATAATAGGTAATATTTACCAAAGCTGAATTAATTCTCTCTCACATGCTCATTAAAAGCTTCCATTTAGGTCCAAAAAATCCCAAAGGAAAGATCTTTCTGGACATGTCTTATGTAGTATGGTCTTCAAGTTTCCGGCTTTTAGCTTCTTCTGCAGTTCAATCTCTCTAAATTGAGGAATTTGCTGATGCACAGTATGCATCCAATTAGTAGCTTGCAAAGAAACCTGTTTAAACTATGATTTAAGCAAAATTTTATTACCTTTATCAACCATAAAAAGTAAATTGCTGAATACATTGCTTGTGCTTTGAAATCCTCAAACTCCGTATCTTGAATGGTTGAGCAGGAATTCAGAAGACATGATTCATTATCCAAAAAGATACTTATCTCATTATCCATGCTGGTTTTCTGCTCAGAATGGCAAGAAATACCATGCATAGTTGTCAAATGCCGTATCAAACATAGGGACAGGAAACGACGATGAAGCCATAGAGCCTGTGAAAGATGAACAATATTAAAACAAAAATAGTGAGGAAAGAATAGGTAAATTGGACACTGCATAAATAACTCAGACACATAAGTGTCATCTGTCACAAATAGGCTGTATTTCTTTCAAGAAAGCAATGAAATTACGAAGATCAAGTGCATTGATTCTGTACAAAAACCCCTTAACCCTTTTCTTTTGTTTGAAGAGAAGAGAATAGGAGAAGAACCTCATACCTCTCTCCCTATATAACGCTTTATTAACACTTCGTTCAAATCAAGTTCCTCCTGTCCAGTACAATTTTTTTAAGCAAGTAATCTATAAATTGTTTCATAAAGACATAAATGATCACTGAAGCATATTCAGCACATATATATTATTTTCTTGTTGATAAAGAGGACAACAGATAGTGTGTACTTTCATGTCTGCAACAGAATTGTACCTTCAAGAGTTGAGAGTTTTCAACATCATAAGAATATTTGTCACCTTCTAGTTTACAGCAGGAATTCTCTAAAATTCCAAGAATTAACCGCTGCAAATTGAGGTACACAAAGATTGTCAGCTGCATGAGAAAGTTTTAAAACTTAAATTTAAATTAATGATTATTTGCTCCTGGTAAAATGAAATAATTTTCCATTATTCTTTGAACTACGAACATTTCTTTTCTTTGAGGCAATATCATATTTAGATTGTAACATAGCAGCTTACTTTGCAATAGTGAAAGCATGAATTATCAGCAACATGCAACCCAGCCCATTCTCTGGATTTCTGTAACTCATGATGCATCTGAAAGTTTACATTTATATCAATAAAACGGTGAAAGAGGAACATAAAAAAGGATGCTTTCTTGAACCAGAATGTCTCAGCATTTAAAAACTAAAAAACAGAACACGTATTGTCTCCCCACAGCTGTAGATTAAACACTTCCTGACACATAGATGAAGTGCAACAGACCTAGAAATTGTGTTGCAACACGATAAAACATTTGAACAATATGAATAATCTAAGTGTCTAACCTGTTCTCTTGTCATGTAAGAAACTAACCAGCAGCGATGATTCCAGGCACGGTAGTTCATTTTTGATCTCTGCAAAGAGAAGAATATAAACTACATTAAGTGCGGTTCTATCCACAGGTGCCTTGGATAACCATTGGTGGTTGATGAATAAAAACCCATAACAGAATGGGTTTAGTAGCGGACCTAGTCCAATAAAAAAAAAAAGAGTCCCATATCTTAATAATAAAGATTCAGAGGTTTACAAGAAGAGGAAAAAGAGTAGAACAAATTCATAGAGACTTTGAAGAGTCATTGACCTAAGATGCGTATTGGAAATCAAACAGTTTAATCACTCAAACCTCTGGGTTTCATATTTCGTTCCTTTCAATTTTTAGTTCGGGACAAAAGCATTAGGCACTACTATGTATCCCGGAGTTCATAGCCACCTCTTAACAGAGAAGAAGAGAAAGGAAGGACTTTTGAAAAGCTAAGAAACCTATCATTATACAATAGTATCCAGTTCCTGAGCTGAAATTAAACCTCAGCTATTTTTTCAACAAGCTCAGATTCTTTTGCTATGAGCTCTTGCAGAGTTGAATATTCTCCAGCAACCATTTTGATAACCCATCGCCTGTGGCTCCAAGCTTGTTCACTTTTCGGTGAATAAGAAAGAACAAGGGCTGACAAGAGCAGTTCATCCATAAACATTGACAGTTGCTGCTTCTTTGACACAACAAGCTTCCTAAAGACAATACAAAAACTAGGATCATGGTCTAAGCAAACAACAAAGGAAAGATAAAACTAGCAAAATTATACCACAAGAGTAAGCAAAAGGAACTTCCAAGCTGTGCAAAGGCTATCATAGAGAGAGTAAGAACACTTTCAGCTTGTGGTCATGCAAAGATAAATCTCAAGGTTTAATTCCATCATGCCAAAGTTTATGCCTGAATCTTGGTCTCATGGAGCTTAAACAGAGGCCTGAAACCCAGTGGACTAGCACATGAAGAGAGGATTGAAATTCAGTAGCAGATAAATATGACATGCCCAAGGTTATCAACCACTGCTTCACAAATCTATCAGCAATTTTCCACAGTGAAACTACTAGGAAATTCACAATGCCATACAAGCAAAAGAAAAGGAGTAACAATTCCCAATCATCATTGCAAAAACTGATTTTTGCATCTAAAGTACAAGTGAATGGAAGAAGTTAAATGATAAGTATAGACATAGATAAATAATGGAACAAGGAAAACCTGGAGTTCCATGCAGTGCCAAAATCACAGCTTAACAATAAAAGAGCCCTGCTATGCTTCATGACTTCACTTTCAAAAGACTGACAAGACAAAGAGTCAGTGATATTCTCATCCTCATGTTTGTTATCTGATAAGCTGCTAAGTGTCTTATATTGTTTCATCGCAACCATAAATGCACTTTTTGCAGCCTTACACAAGGGAAGAAGAATGTTAGTGGAAATGCCCAACTTATGATCTCTATTCCAAAATTTTGTATTTCTAGGTCCGAAAGCACCATCCTCGGATGAATCACCGGATTCACCACACTCTTCGCTGAGTGTGACAAACTGAGATGGGTGAATAAACCCTACTTCATCACTGAATTCAAGAACAACAATAATATTCGCTTCATAAGATAATCGTAACATAAACAATCTATTTCAAAGTCTATCAAATGAAAATAAACTAGTAAACAAGATGGTTCCATTTCATGCTACTTTTACTGCTTGCTTTTCAAAGAAATGCATCTACATGCAAAATTAATATTTTCTTTTTGCTTATCATTAGGCGAAAATCTTTTTAAGCCTCAAAAATTTGTTGTGTTCTTTACATTTCAAATAGTAGTCTACCTTTTGTTCTAAAATGCGAAAAAAAAAAAAGAAAAAAAAAGCAAAAGCGCCAATAAATAAAATCCTAGATAAATTTTAAAATAAATCTTCTAACTAAATCAAATGCAACAAAAAAACAAATTTACTTACTATATTCCGATTATATTCTTAAATTTTTCATTTCGATGATCATAGTTATCGACTTTTCACTTTAGATAAAGTTTAAGAAAAATTCTTTTGATCTTTGTTCATTAGCTGAGTAACCAAACACCATGGAATATTAAAATTCTAATATGACCCAAAAACTAACATGTTAAATCTATATATTTCATAAAAAACGATCTAAATTTTCAAATAATGTAAAAAATACTCACATGAGAGGATCTGATTCCAATATGGCCTCTAGTTGAATCAACAGATCCATCGCTCTCTTTTCATCCGAGGAATTTTCATTCATTTTTTTCGATTATCCAGCTCCCCTGTTTGGTTCCCAGGAAAATCAAAGAAAAAAAGAAAAGAAAAGAAGGATAAATTCCAATGCCATTGCCACGTATTAAAAAACATTTTTTAATATTAAAAAAAAAACTAGGATGGGAACGGTGCGCTGCTGTGGGTAAAAAAAAAAAGAAGACAATACAAACTATAAATTTAATAACTTAAATTAAATTAAAGAAAAATCATAAAACAAAACACTGTATGGATTTCTAAAATCAAAATGCATGAGTTACTTTGATGAACACCAAAATACTAAAATTGGAAAAGAGATGGACAAAGACGATCAAAGTGAAACATATATTCTTAACAGCAAGGACAAAATCTCAATTTGCAGCAAGTAAAATAAAAATATTAAACACTAATCCGCATAGAGTATAATCTCTAATCTCATAAGGAAATAGTTCAATGATCTTCTAAAATCAAATGGCCTAAGCTTTTCTTAAAACAAATAGCACAATTACATCAGAGATTAAATTTTCAAATTCAATCAAAATTCCAACACCAACGTCCACATGTTGATTCCTCAATGTGACAAAGTTCAGCATAAAATCAACCATTTAGAGTATAGATATCGTCATATAAGTGGCATCGATATCTTTTTTAAGTCTCAGAAAGATTAACTTTTAGCTATCCAAATCCACAAAACTTCGTTTACCATCAAGGCACCACAGAAAGTTTTTACTTTTGTTGGTGAAAGTCATTGAAAATGATATTGACTTCTAAACTAATAACTATCTAGTGTTTTTTGTAATTGAAGAGGATAACCATAACTCAATCAAGGCAACACAAGACAGGTAGAAGAAGACATGGAAATGGAAAAACAGACAATTTAAGTTTTGTAAATTTTTATTAATAATCAAAAAGTTACACATTTGGTTGACAATAACCCCTATCAATAAAGCCCTCCAGCCAAAACAAACACATACAAGAGGCACATGAATTCCCCCAGATATAGATAAATGAAGTATGTACATATGTGCACATAGGTGTCCATGCATGAAATAATCATCATCTTCATCATCATCACAGCCTTTACCCCATGCATGAAATAATGAACAAAAAAAACCTGGAATTTCAATCTTTTATCCTGTAATGCACTGAGGCAAGCAGAATTCAGCCAAGACTTTATTGATTTATGGTTCATTTCACGCCTAGGATAGGAATGGATAGGATAACTTCCTAAGTAATGCCATCTTTATCTGGGAAATAGAAGGATAGAACAATTATTTTGATAAATTATCTTATATGAATAGGATTAAACAACCTTATGGAAAGCCAAAAGGATACTATACACAAATTAAGATCAGAGCATCAGAGTTACAAAATAAAAAAAAAAATTCATGGATCAGTTCTGTCTTATTTTCTCCTACTCCTATTCAAAGTCCTCTGAATCAAATGAAACCTAAATGCATAGATGAGAAGAAGGGAATCTAAAGAATCTTATGAATTGAAATAATATTTTCAAATGTCGTAAAAAAATACCTCCTAACAACACCCACGCTGTGCCTAAAATCTGCAGAGAGATCAGAAGGTTCCACAAGCAACACGGGGAGGGAAAGAGAGAAGAAACATCGAGCAGGAAAGGGAGAGAAAGGAGAAGAAAAAAGGAACCGACAGAAGCGAACTGGAGAGAAACAGGTGAAAGGGGAACAAAACGGCAGAAGTGAACAGGTGCAAGGTGAACAAAACGGCAGCGCTGACGTGGACATTCTGAAAGCTCACGAAAATCTACTAGTTATAGATTAAGGCTATTATGCACGTGTTGGTCACGTGACGGCTTGTGTCGTCTTCTTAACCGTGCACGCAAGGCAAAGGGAAATAAGAGAGAGAAGAAGAAGAAGGAGAAAGAAGAAGAAAAATCACAAAAAAAAGAAATCAGAGAAACAGTAAAAACAGAAAAATTTCTCTTCTTCTTCTGTGTTGAAATTTTCCTTTCTCTCTCTTTCCTTCCTTTTCCAGCCTTCTTTTCCTCTCTTCATTTGATAATCTGCTTGTTTGCATTCTTTCTTATTGAAAATTTCCACGAAAACTACGCGCCTTTTTTTTTTCATTTTTATTAAGCAATGTGGGTCACCGATCCAATAATTGCCACCTTTTGTTTCCCCCATTTGGAGCCGATTTTGTTATAATATCCTCTGATTGTGAATTTTTGTTTTATTTTTTATTAATTTTTGGTGAATAATCAATTGAATTGATAATGGATCGTATTGTCGGTGGAAAATTCAAAATCGGTCGAAAGATCGGAGCTGGATCCTTCGGCGAGCTTTTCCTCGGTAAATTTCTTTCTCTTCGTTTTTCTCTTTATTTTTACCTTTTTAAAGTACTAAATCTGATTTATGGTGGTGTGTTTTTTTTCTATAGGGGTCAATATACAGACAGGGGAAGAAGTTGCTATAAAGATGGTATGAGCCTTGGGTTTTTGGAACAAACTTTAGTATGTGTTTGATCAGCTTAATCTTTGTTAGTGCTACTGGTTTTATATATCGGTATTTTGAACACCGGATATAAGAAACTTTTAGGGATTAGTTTTATATTTTTTACCTCTGAATTAAGGCATAGTCGAGTCCAGCTTGTTGTATCAGTGCGATCAGTTGGAGTTTGAATATTTTATAAGTTTATATGAGTTATTATGAGAATGTCTGCTAATTTCTCAATGTATTTCGTCCTTATTAAGTTGTGAGTTGAAGAGATTTATTGGATCAGAGCATGCCATAGCCTGTGATAATGTTTTGAGTTGTTTACTAGATTGGATTGAGATGCTAAAATATTGAGTTGTGATGCATCAGAAAATGTTGCTGAAAATAGTGATATGGATTAAAAGATAAATTGATTTTTGGGAGTAGGGCCTTTTGGGGGCATTTTCAAGTTTTTTCAACTTCCCAAAAGCATGTAGGCCTTATCTCTTTCAAAAGTTGGATGTTGGATACATAGAAAGTTTCAAAATTTTCGAAAATGGAACTACACTGAGATCTGTTGCTTCATAGAAGTACACTAGATATTGCAACAATGCCATGCATTCTAGCATGAAAAGCACCATTTTTGTGCTGAAATGTTATGAGAAGTAAGTTTAGAATGTTCTTACTGATTCCCTACCTTAATCTTGATGGACATTGATCACTTAGTATCCTTTTTTTAACCTACATCTTCAGGAACCTGTGAAGACCAAGCACCCTCAGCTTCATTACGAGTCAAAGTTGTATGTGCTTCTTCAAGGCGGAAGTAAGGTTTTGTTATTTTGCTCTGCTGATTATTTTAATAAGTATAATGAGTTGTGAAGAAAGGAACTGAATATGAAATAAATTAGCTAAAGTTCATTGTTTCTTTTGTTTATTGTTTTTGATGAAGCGGGGGTTCCCCACCTGAAGTGGTTTGGAGTTGAAGGTGACTACAATATTATGGTTATTGAACTTCTTGGGCCAAGCCTTGAGGACTTATTTAACTACTGCAATCGAAAGCTATCTCCGAAGACGGTGTTAATGCTCGCAGATCAGTTAGTATGTTTACCTGGCTTACTAGAGAAATTGTTTTTCTGCCTATGGTGGCATCAAGTGTGACGAGTTCTTTTATTTTTGTTATGCTTTAGATCAACAGAGTTGAATATATGCACTCAAGGGGATTTCTTCACCGTGATATAAAACCTGACAACTTTCTAATGGGCTTGGGACGAAAAGCAAATCAGGTACTTGAGCTAATGCAATGCTTTCACTTTCTTGATGGATGGTGGAGTGCACTTCTTTGAAATGTTATCGTAATTCATGAGCGGTGACAATAGAAAAAGTTTTGGAAATTGTGAAAATGATTTTTTTTTTTACTATATATCTTGCTAATACTGATATGTGGTTTTTAAGATTATCTTATGCAGTTATCTCACCACTCAAAAGACTTTATACTCATATTTTAGCAGTTAATAGTTTCAGATTACAATAAGAGAGTTTAAAAAAGAAGATTACTGTGTTTTCAGAGTGAAAGCTAATTCTCTTTTGTGTACAATATCTAAACTGTACTGTGCTTAACTGAGAAGTACACATCTGCAAGATTTGTATTGTGTATGCATGATGTGATTGTATGTGGATGCATCAATCTGCAAGATCTTGTATTGATTTTCTTCTGTGAAGCTTTCGCATAAGCCTTTTTACATCTTAAACATGGTGCAATTATCTAATTTGATGAAGAGTGAAATTAAGATATTGAAGAACATCTGGGAAAGTAAAATTTTATCCCGATCCTCTTATACGGTTTTAAAATTGACTTTCCTTGAGTGAGCTTTATTTAACCATTGCATTTCTATGACATATATCAGTTACTGATTATGTATTGAAGTTTGTTTACATTTTTCTTACCTATATCAATAGTTGATAACTTGTAGGTTGCCATACTGGTATATTCCATAAAGTATTGCAACTATAGTCACTTGCTATACAAAGTGCCATTACTGAAAGTCTTGACTTGCTACTAACCATCACATTGATGTTGTAACAGGTGTATATCATTGATTACGGCCTTGGTAAAAAGTATAGGGATCTTCAAACTCATAAACACATTCCCTATAGGTATGCATTTGCCATTTGTTTTTACCCATAATAATGGCACAATGCACTTTTGTTTGCTTGCAGCTGTGTTCATCTTGTATGTTTATCGGTTGTATGTGAAATGTTTTCTATCTGAGAGGTAGATATTTGTAAACTAATTGCAAGTCTCCTTGAGAATGATAACATCTAGCTAGACAAGCTAGAGAGGCGAATCACCAGTGTACTTGAAAAGTTATTGAACAGTTGTGGTGTTTGACCTGCTTTTGCTTACATTGTTTGATCTTCCGTTACTTACATACTAACATAAAATTTCTGGAAAGTTATCACATTTTGGCAAGCATCTAGGATGAGTTTCAATGGTTTATTTGAGTGATTGTCTATCTTATAAGTTTTAATGTTGAAGATTTACTTCATCTTCTGTGAATTTGCTATCTTCACAGAGAGAACAAGAATCTTACCGGCACAGCTCGATATGCAAGTGTTAACACTCACCTTGGAGTTGGTGGGTAAACTGCCACATTAAATATTTTTATTGTTGCTGCTTATTCATGTTAGACATGATGTGCATTGTGTAATCTAATTGTTTCTCGATTCATGTCTAGAACAAAGCCGAAGAGATGATTTGGAATCAGTTGGTTATGTGCTCATGTATTTCTTAAGAGGAAGGTTATAACAATATAAGCACTATCATTTTGTGTGTTTAAGTTTGTTGATGTGCAAAATATTTCTAATTCTTCATGTTCATTAAATTTGTGTATGCATCAGCCTTCCTTGGCAGGGCCTGAAGGCAGGGACTAAAAAACAGAAGTATGATAAAATAAGTGAAAAGAAGATGCTAACTCCTGTTGAGGTATTTTAAATTTCTACTTGTCACTTGCATGTAGGATACTGTGCTTATAGTTTAATGCATGGTTCATTCATATTGAATTTTGAATATACAATACAAGGCAAGTCTGGTGATCTTACCTTGTCACTACAATTTCCTTATTTATAACTAATTACATAAAATTTGCAATACCTCTAGGTACTCTGCAAGTCATATCCATCTGAGTTCATATCATACTTCCATTATTGTCGTTCATTGCGCTTCGAGGACAAGCCAGATTATTCATATTTGAAGAGGCTTTTTCGTGACTTATTTATTCGAGAAGGTAAGAACCAAAGATTGTAGTTTCATATTCGAAATACTTTTGTCATATCTCAGTTAATGCTGGAAGTTAGGGGCTATTTCCATCCTTCCTAATGCCCAGAAATGTTTTTAGGTCATGAATAGCCTAAGCATGACTGTAACGCACATAAAATTTTGTGCATTATAGTGGAAACAATTGGAAGGTGGGTTGCTCTCTGGAAAATTGGTGACCTAGCTTTCTAATTTCTTTTGGTCATGTGTAGGGTCATTTAAATGTATCACAAAATCTGCATAGATTGGTGTTTGCTGTGCCAAGATTGTTTGAACACAAATATCACCATATCACTCATACTCCTTGAAAATGAACAAGGGTGTTATATGCCAACTATAGTGGACTAAACAGGAAGATTCTTAACTTCTGTCAAGATGGGCTTGAAACTTGTGGTGAACACTGTTTGTTATAGTAATATAGATAGCATGTCTGTGGGCTCATTCTGTTGCTCACTGGAGTTAGTTTTCCTGCTTTCGAGACGTTGGAAAGCATGATACGGTTACTCCAATAAAATCATCAGAAAACATCGTTTTCAAATTTATTTTTGAGGGCTGGTAGGGTGTATATGGCCTTGTTTGATCCCAGAGGTGGTTTTCTTGGCAGGATATCAGTTTGACTATGTATTTGACTGGACTGTACTCAAGTATCCTCAGCTCAGTGGTAGCACTAGACAACGGGTCAGTGCTTGTCAAACATGAGCTGTACGTCTCTCCTATCACATATTATTCTTATTTCCTTTCTTGTGTCTTTTCAGCTATCAAGTGGAAAAGCTGCTATAAATGCTGGAGCATCTGCTGAAAAAACAGAGAAACCATCAGGTAGGCTCCATTCTCCTGAGATGCTGTTGGGAGTGGATCGATAAGGATGTATTTGAATTACTTGATTTCGTAGTTTTATTGGAGTTCCTACTTCTAGCTACAATTCTCAATTGTATTTATGATGCTTGAGGCTTGGATACTTAACCTTACATTTTTAGAGCATGGTGATTCAACAAGTTTCTTGGTTGTTACTTTGTGGAAGCAATTTTTTTTTTCTTGTTTTAAGTGAATCTTAATGTTTTTCCCTTGTTTCCTTGCATGTCTTGACTAGCGGGACGAGAAAGTCGTGGTAGATTTTCCGGTGCTGTTGAGGTATTTACTAGGAAAAATGCTTCAGGCAGTGGACATCTCAGTGATCATTCAAAGCAGAAAGTATCAGAGAAGGCTTCAACATCAAAGGATTTGGTAGGCATTGGCTGCCCTAAATTTTGTCACTTTCTTTGAATATAAGGATGCATTTTGAGTTTATAACCAGAGCTCCAGAGTTCATCTTTGTTCTGAAGGGCTATAATCAATTTCTCTCAATTTTTTTCAGGACAATGGTTCTGGAAGGGGACGAACTTCTTCCACCCACCCTAGCAGCTTGTCCAAGAGGGCTGTTGCCTCAAGCAGCAGGCCAACCTCTTCTGTAGGGCCTAGTGACAGTCGATCAAGTTGGCTTCTTTCAGGCAGTAGCCGCCTCTCCACAAGCCAGAGACTTCATTCTAGGTCCGAGCAGAAATCGTCTCTATCCCGAGCTGCAACCTCAAAAGGCTTCCACGAAGATCGGACTCAAAGTGCTGAACGCCATTCCAGAGTTACAGATAGAAGGAAGGGGTGAACCATTCCAATTGGTAAGCGATGGTGTTTCTGGTGCAATCCTTCCAATCCTGAACTTTCCTATTTCAATCAAAATGCATTTCTTACACTCATTAATGGATCTTACCACAGCTGAATTCCACAATTTTCGATGGAAATCTCGCATATTTGATCGTCATGCTATGTTGTAGAGTCATGAAGAGAAGGATACTAAGATTTGGGATCCAGGCCTATTTATTTAAATAAAAAAAGAAAAAGAAAATTCCTCCCAATTTGTTAATATTTATTCATGGTAAAAGCTGTACTGGCAGATTGCTCCTCTTCCTAAATTCCTTCTCATTCTTTGAATTAGTTGCCTCTCTATGATGCAATGGGCAAATGTAATTTGATTTTCTCCTACAGCGTTCTTTTAGTATTCTATATCTCTGATTTTAAGAAAATGGGAAACCATTTGGAGCTAAGCTAAGCTTTCTCCCGAGAGAAATAGAATGATATATGCTTAAGTATGAATTTTATTTCATCTTAGGTCTTCATTAATCTCTCTTCTTCCCTCCCCTTTTCCTAATGATGCAGAATGATTGCTCTAAGTATGCCCACTTGACTAGTACTACTATCTTTTTTCTTTTGTAAGGTTGGATATTCGCTATATGATGCGCTGAAGATTTTTTTCCAGCACAAAAGAGATCTGGAAATCAGAAAAGGTGTTGCAGCTATTTAAATTTGAATTTTAGGCTTATTGAATTCATTTTTTAAAAATGATTGAATGACTTATTTGAGTAGATGTGTAATTGAACTAAGCTGAGATGATTTAATATTAGGTTTGAGTTTAATTCAACTTAAAAACTTGATTCAAGTTTGATTGAATTCGGTTTTCAAAATTTGAGCGTGATTTAATAAAATATTCGAGTTATTTAAGTTCAAGACTTGTCAATTTTTTCATAAATATTATGTTAATAAAATAATAAATTAATAATAAAATATAGAATTATGTATTTAAAAAAGTTGGATTAGATTTGCGAAGTTTTTGAATCAAGTATTTAGATATTCGAATTTGATTTAATTTGTTATTCAAGTAAGTTCGATAATAAATTAATTAAAGTCGAGTAATAATTAAACAAAATTCAAATAATTTGTGAATAACTTTACTCATTTTTTTTTACACTTCTACATTTGAGCTTAGTTTCATATTTATGTACCCATCAAATTCGAATTTAGGGATGTCAATGGAATGAATACTGCCATTTTTGAGCTATCGACCCCCAATATTTCTTACGCACACCATTTGGCTTCATTACTTGTGCGCTGTAAGAGTCGTGTGTCTCACCTCCATTTTTACTACAAGTGTTGGATGTAAACGGATATTGTTTAATCAGATACCCAAAACTATCCGATTTAATTATGTCAAGTTCAGATACCGTATAACCAGGCTGCAAAAGAATTTTGATGCAATGTAAATTACCTAAAATGCTAGACAGTCAAGGTGTAGAGTGCAGACGAGAATGTGACTTGCCCTCTCAAATGTTGATATCCAGGGTGTATACATTGAAGATCTAACTTGTACTGCTTCCAGCTCTAACACCTAACGCTTTTCAATGGAGGATAGCATAGCAGATTCTGCCAAAATGCTTTGTTAGCATAATTGTGATTATTCATATTTCAACCATCATGATTCATACAGAAAACCCCTGACTCGTTGTATTATGAGAGACCTTCAATCATCAAGATACACGTTCTTTTCTTTTCTTCTTTCGTTCTCTTAAAGATGATAAATCCGTTTACAAATAAAACATTGCCGGCTTCTGCTCTTTTTTCTTGTTTTCTTCAACATTTTGCCTCTTTTTTTACAAGGGTCTCTTTCTCAGCCTCCAGTTGACTGACAAATTAGTAAGGACTCCAGTATCTCAATTTGAAACCTTGTTTATGGATCCAAAACTTCAGCAACCAAGGAAGAATAGTAAAATAAGGGTAACAGGAAATTATACCAAGGTGACAAAAAAACCCTAGTAGACTAAATAGAAGACATACAATTGCTCTCACCGCATTTAGTAATATAGTATATTCAAGCATAGGATGGAGCCAGGCATTCATCAACCATGTCCAAAAGGTTTGGGTTTTCCAGTGCTGCTGCAACACGTTCTTTATCATTCAGTTGTTTATTAACTGCATTACAAACAGACAAATCAGATAATTCATTAACTGAAATATTATGCAAACAAACTTTGTATTGCTATATTTGACTCCTAATTCTATCAAACTTGATATTTATTCTGCTTAATATAGTAGCTATCTAGAGAGAAGAATTTGAGTGCAATGGTAAAGGTTGCTCATTTGTAACTTGGAGGTCACCTGTTTAAACGAAAACAGCCTTTTTGCTAATCCAGAGGGAAGACTGTTTACATATGACCTTCCCCAAATCTACAATGTGAAAGCCTTGTGCACTGGGTTGCCCTTTATGTAGTAGCTATTTAGTAGTTATTAACTATCAAGAGAGAAACATTTCCCACCATGAAATAAGATAATTTCAGGAAGTTACATCCAAAATCAACCTAAACCATAATGCAAAGGTGGTACCACACTTCTTGTAAAGTTAATCAAGAATCTCTCTCATTCCACAACAAATTTTTTGAAATGAAGCTGGCATTGACTATCAGAGAAAGAGGGAGACGGTACCTGCAGCTTCAGTTGCATGAGTTCCAGGTGCGACCCTGATATCCATCTAAACACGATAAAGAACAATCATTAGCATGGGTAAGGTTACAGGGCGTCAAAGACCGAAAAAGAGAGCAACAATTTGCAAACAGAATCTGCAGAACAAGAACCATGTATAATTTATGTGATCAACACAGAGTACCAAACATGACATCTTGGAACAAATAATTCCAAATAATTTAATTGAACAGTTAATGAACAATACATGCAGACAGAAAATTTTGTGAAAAGGTTTTTTATAGAAGCCTAATAAGAACTTATCATCAATTGACTTGTTGACCACTCATCTTATCTGAACTAGTAACTATCAGTTGAGGTACAGGGTTTGCTATGATAATGCCCTGCATATGGGTTTGGAAGCCTCATATTCTCATGTGGACAGTATGACCAAAATGAGTAAAGGGCTTCACAAGTCAAAATATTGCTGCATTAACAATGGATGATGTTAGCGTTACCTGCTCCATTTACAAGAACAAACTTCAGACTCAAATTAGTCTAGTACCAAAGTTCAAGCAGCAAATTTAAAAGTATTTAATATGCTATGAACTCCAACGGAGCCTTAGTTATCAGTGAAATTTCTAAAGCAAAACAAGCAGCTCAGACCAACAGAGCATCCCTAGTGAGATAAGAATCAAAATTTTAGGTCTCTGACTTCAGGTATTAAGATGAAAGAAATGAGAAAAAACACATTCGAAGGTTGTTTAGTCTGAAATGCAAAAAAAGCAATGACTGCATTTCTACTTCGTGGAGCTAATCCAACAAGCTTGGGAAATTTCGTTTCTTCTCCCCCATTACCTACCATTCACTCACCAAATAAAATGTTATGAACAGGGATACTGAACATTGTTTGGGAAAAGCTCTTATCTGCCCATTTGATTGGCTTTACATAATTCATACAGCAATAGAAAATACATTTTAGCACAAAATAAAAAAAAAAGGGTCAGAAAGATAAATACCTTGTAGCGAGAAGGGAGACTCCTCATAAGTTTGACTCTCAAGCAAAGACCAATAACCGTAGCCATACTGCAATGTTCAACAGTAGGAGTAAATGTAACCCTGAGTAAGAAACAAACAAATAAGAAAACCATTTGATTAGATTGAATATGATAAAAAATGAGCAAGAAGCATATGAATAAGAGATATCATTTTACCTAACATAACTACGCGCGTTGTCGACTTCAATGGCATCTTCAGTTACTACTTTAAGCTCTTCCAAAGAGTAGGGATGCTCAGGATCCTTTATATCTCTAATATGATTTAAGAATATTAAGAAAATCAAAATAACTTGCCCCACATAATTTGATGTAAAATACGGAAAACATTATTCTCAATAGATACAGATTTTTTGTTTTGAAGCCATGTTATATTTGGATATGAAAAAATGATACGGTAAAAGTAAAGTTGCAATAACTTACACAAAGAAAAGCAATCAATCAATAATATTAACAGCACAGGGAGGATATCAAAAATTTCTTCTTGGTCAATAGGTTCAACAGCATGTTCATCAGTTAGTTGCTCTGTTACAAGCCCGCCGCTCTTTCTTCTCGTACACAACTGGATTAGCATTTATCAAACCGGACACCATAATATCTGAATTCAATAAATAAAATCAAATTATAAAAATAAACAAACATATAATCACTGCAACTCTTTTTCTACCACTATATAAATATCAAATGTTTTTGGTTGATCAAAATTGCAGCACTATGGCTTCTACCATTATTCAGAAGGCAATTTGGATTGTTAATTGGGTAAAGAAAATCTTTTTATTTTTGGATGTGTGCTAACGTGTCATTCATCAAGCAAAAACATAAATATTAGTATGTAAATTTAGATAATTTTTTAAGAAATTAAGCAAAATTCTCCCAAAAATTAAAGCTCCTTAATTGAGAGAAACTATAAGTACGCAGAAATAAACCCTAAATCTCTAGTTTCAGCATAAAGAGTAAAAGGAATATTAACACAAAATAAACCAAATCCTAGCAAAAGATGAAAAACAATCTTACGAGTTAACCCAACCAACAATTCACATGCAATTTTTAAAATGAAAAACTTAAAATAAATACCAAATTTCGCATTCGAAACAAAGTAGAAGAAGATCAGTGGGTTTGAGTTACCGGTTTGCAGCGGCACAGCTTGGAGAAAATCTTGGGAACTCGATAAAGGGGCAAAGTAATTGCAGGACGGTTATAGGGAATTTCTATTTCTACTTTACAAATTACTGAACCTACCCAACTTCAAACA
The DNA here is from genome assembly GCA_032173925.1 of Heritiera fomes. Lineage (NCBI taxonomy): Eukaryota > Viridiplantae > Streptophyta > Magnoliopsida > Malvales > Malvaceae > Heritiera > Heritiera fomes. The sequence continues at coordinate 8,037,390 of JAPDPM010000021.1, read as the reverse complement.
ATCTTATTGACTAAAAGATAATTTTACCCTTATTTGTATTTGCCTTCACTACCAGCTCCTTTCTTTTTTCTTCCTCCTCCTCCTCCTCCTCCTCCTTCTCCTTCCTTCTCCTTCTCCTCCTTCATTCTTCTTCCTTCCTAGTACGAAGCTCTTGCTGTTAAGGTAAAATGTGGCATACATTTAGTTGTAAGCGGAAGGTCGGTGCGCTGGGCTAAGGCATGCGCAAGTTCTTGCGCGAGGTCAGTCTTGCGTGAGTGGCACACTTGCACGTGGCCGTGAGACCCCTCGCGGGCACACCTGCGCGAGGGCGTGCCCCGTGCGCAAGTGCACTTGTGCGGGCGTGTTTCCTCGCGCAAGTTCTACTTAAAAGGGCACATGCAATGGTCAATATCTTTGCTTTTGGATGGATCATAAGAATTTTAAGCCTTGCATTGATATAAAATAGATTCAAAATGAAAATTGTTTACTATAATTCTTACTTCTGGTTGGTTCTAATTATAAGCATTTCATGTAACAACTACTTATGTAATGTTGATTCTCAATAGGGTGCTGTATTAATTAGTTAAAAACTACTAAGAATCTTTGAGACTTTCATTTAGAATAGTCTGTTTAAGTGGTTTTCAAAATGAATGGTCAAATTCTTTGAAAAGATTAATTCATTAAAAATTAAAATTTTCAACAAGTAGTAAATTTTGAGTGGTTTATCTAATTATGCCTAAAACTCACGCAAAGAGTTATATATTTACACTCTTTCAATGTTGAATTTTCAAGATGGAAGCGAGCTAGCCTTGCTTACCTCGCTTGTAAATCATTATGGCTCAATTCATTTTTAAGATTTGTTAAATTTGGCTTAACAATTAACACCCCCCCCCCCCCCCCCGCCCACACACACACACACACACACACACACACAAGGACAAGTTTTAGCATTTAAGTCATTTTGTTAAACGAATAAGTTAAAATATGTTGTAATATGTGTCTTATAAGCTTGGGTGAGGTTTTGTGTGAGGCTGGTCCCCGCGCAAGGGTCCTTACGCTATTATTTTTGGTTTTGACTACATTATGCAAGCTTGGTTTTTATGATTTTTGATTTAATCATCTAACTGAAGTTTATAATTATACAGACTATTGCCATCATCTCCCTTCGATTGCTGCCATTAATCTCTACAAGCTATTGCACTGTAGGATTATTACCACCAGGTATGTGCTTGATGTATGTTAATTAATGATAAATTTAAAGTTGCGCAATTAAGAATTTGCTATGTTCTATTAAAGCATTGTCAGAAAAATAAATAATGTGATATATTATCAAAAAAATATTTATACTTGTCATGATCTGTTTATTTGTACTTGCTTACAATGTACACACACTTCACACTATTATATCTCACTTTGCACTACACACACCTCACGTCACTCACTCACACTTCCACTCACTTGTACACTCTTTACTTCTTCACACACTTGCACTCAACTATTGCACACACTCTTCACACTTTGCTCACACCTCTCTATTAAATCAAGAAAATTGCAATATGGTTTTTCAAAACACAGTAGTCAAAGCTCAATAATATGTATTCTAAAGTGTATAAGTGAGTTTTGAATAAAATCAAGAATGTTAATAAGGAAGAGATATTGTTAAATGCACTTAGTGCCTTGGCTTTTAATTTGTTTGATAATTATTTAAATATTTTTCTTTTTCAGTCATGGCTAATACATGAGGTGGAGGTTCATCTCAAGGAAGACGACAACGACTTACCCGCTCTAAGAGAAGACGACGAGTTAGGAGATATCTGGTCAAGCAAGCTGAGCAGGCTGAGCAGCTAGATGTAGAGTATGCAGCGGAGGAAGTCGAGCCTTGTCCTGGAGGTCCGACTGATACCTCAATTCTTAGAAGTTTTAGATCACATGTTGCTTTTGCAATATGGGATGGGCAGGTAATTCTCCTTGCAAAAATTTGATAATATTTGTTGTTTTTGCAATATGTGATCACATGACGCTTTTGAAATGATCTTATTATTTGTTGTTTTCAATATAGGAGCGAGACAATTTAAAGGTCCTTAATCATAGCAAGAAAATCTCTTAGTGGATCTTAGACGATGATAGATCTCGTATTCTCTCCTCTGTTTTGCAGTCCGGCTTAGGGAGTTTGGTTGACTGTAGTTACCGCACATGTAACAACACCATCATCTTTGCTTTTTGTGAGAGGTGGCAGCCAGAGACGAATACATTTCATATGCCTTTTAGAGAGATGACGATTACTCTGGATGATGTAGCTACCCTCCTAGGCATACCAGTGACCGGGACGATCGTATTTTGCTAGCACATCTCTGTGAAGCACGCCGTTAGAGTATTAGTACGTTTGTTAGGAGTCTTTCTTTTAGAGGCTCAAGCGGCAACGAGCACTAGTCGTGGGTCCAGTGTGACATTACAGTGGTTGAGAACAAATTTTAGCAATGTCACCGACAGCTCCAGTGATGAGGAGATAGCATATGCTACTCGTGCATACTTGCTTCACTTACTTGGATGCACACTTTTTGTAGATAAGAGTGGATCACATGTTGCCATGTCATTATTGTACTGTTTAGAGGATCTAGCGGTTATCAGTGAATACGCGTAGGGTGCAGGTGCTCTTGCTCATATGTATAGATACCTGGGTCTTGCGAGCAGATCAAAAGTGCATGGGATTAGTGGCTATATGACCCTTTTACAAGTATTATAATTTACTTTATCTAAGTAACTTGTTAATTATAATTTATTATGAGATTAATTTATTATTGATTAATGTTTTATTTGATGTAGGCTTGGATTTATGAGCACTTTCCGTCATTAGGTCTGGAGGTGAACTTTAACTATGAGGATAGTATGCCTCAAGCTCGACGATGGAAGCCACGTACTTATGGCCAGGATGTGAAGGACTTGCGAGAGCAGCTAAATGGCCTTCAGTGTAATCAGGTGTGCTGGGATCCTTATGCAGATAGTCGGAGACATCATCCATTGCCTCTGATCACATTTTTCACCGTTTGCTTAAAAGCTGGGGATGTCATAGAGCTGTATCATCCAGAGAGTGTTATGGCAGTTGGGCTATGTACAGACCGTACCTCCAAAACTTTTGGCGCCATTTAGAGCACAGAGAGGTAGTACGAGCGCCACTTACGATGTTGTTTATCAATTTATGGATCAAAGATGGCAGAAATGGCCTATGTATGTCCTCACAGAAGAGAATAGAGGACGAAGATGTGTGATCCCAAGAGAGACAACTCCATATTATATGGCTTGGTACGCAGCCATTTCTCATCAATTCGTACAAAACTCAGCACGCAAATCGAGGTGTCAAGCTCCCCTTGTCGAGTCTGATTATTCTAGTGTAAGTTATTAACACTAAATCCCAAGTGAATAAAAATTATTCATACTATTTGATCTGATAAAATTTCTGTGAAATCCCCAATTTCCATATATTCCTCCATGTTTGTAAAATATTTCAGTTCAATATGATTAAATGAATATGAAATTTATGTATGGATGATGTATGGAACATGTAAGAAATAAAGAGAATTGAAAATGAAATTATGAAAGAAATAAGGTGATATCAGGAAAATAAATGGAGGATGAGACAAGAAATTAAATCAGAATTTTGATTGGATTTAAATAGATGAGTCATAAGAGAAAGGGAGGAAGAGGAATTAAATGGTTAAGAGTCAAGGGAAGGGTCAAAGGCTGAGATGAACTAATGGGATGAGCATGCATGTAATGCATGTTGCATGACTCACCATCCTCATCATTATCACCCACGACAGCCCCTTTTCCATCCTTCACTCACGTTTTCTCCAAGTTTCCACAAGTTTCTTCCATAGTCACCTTGACAAACCCTCTCATCCATCCATCGATTCCCTTAGGTTGTTGAATGAAAAACGATCCTTGTCACTAGACTAAGAGATATCCAAAGTTTGGTGGATTGATTTCAAGTATTGGAAGAGATCTCAAAGTTTGAGATTTTGGTCTCTAGTGAAGGTAAGAGAAGAAGATGATTTAGTCAATTTGGTTCATGGTCTGAAGTTGTATCAAGTTGATATGATGTATATATGATGATTATTTAAAGGTTTAAATTGATTTGATGTTACAGCTTTGAAGAAGTGAAAAGCTAGGGTTATGCGCCAAGTGATTTCGCGTTTCCGAAAGAATCAAGGTAAGAAATTTATGTAACGGATGTAAGGCGACTATGTCCGAATGTTTTACGATGTTTACATGTGGTTTGTAAAGAAACACCAGTTGATTTCATGCAGGAAAAATGACATTTTCGGACTTGTCTCCTAGTACCAATTAGGCTAGGGGCAGCCGACTGCCATAAAGGGAAGTCGACTGCCTAGAGATAACCAAAACGCCGTTTCTCGAAAACCGACTCAAACCAGTCGACTGCTATTTACCCAGAAGCATTATGTTTCAAACCAGTCGACTGCTATATGGGACAGTCAACTACTATTTGCCAAAATGCATTCTGTTTCAAAACCAGCCGACTGCCCTATGAGACCAGTCGACTGCTAATTTTCCAGAAGCATTCTGTTTCAAAACCAGTCGACTGCTATATGGACCAGTCGACTGCTATTTATTAAGAAGCATTCTGTTTGAAAACCAGTCGACTGCCCCCATGTATTTTCCGAAATGAAAATAATTTTGAGAAATGAAGTCATGAGGCAGCAACCGACTGCCCTGTGAGGCCAGTCGACTGTCATGTATGAAAAACAGCTTTCAAAGCTTATTTGATTTAAACACAGTGTTTTCTGAAAAAGTATATTATAAATGTTTTGAGACTATGGACTGCGTAATGATCATGTGTTTCTGATGGCTGAGTGACTCTGATCAAGTCCTCAGTAATATGTATGTTGAGCGAGGAATCCTAGTCAGGTCCTCAATCCCACATGTGACACCCGACTAGTGTTCACTGTGGATTTCTAAAGGCAGGAGAGAATCCCTGACCTATACAGAGTGCACTACTGTACCAATGCATGATTAGAGTCATATAAATGGGAATGAACGGTTTATATGATGATACAATCGCTTAAATAATTATACATAGTCTCCATCCTATTTCAAAGGATAAGCGATGTATGTTTTAAAGTAAAGAAGTATGATGTATGTTTTCAAGTAAAGAAGTATGATGTGTGTTTTCAAGTATGTTATGAAGTATGATGTTTTAAAGAAAGAAGTACAATGTATGTTTCAAGAATATGATGCACGTTTTACATGTATGCTGTTTTAAGAAGCATACAAAGTATGTTTGCCATGTCATTGAAAATAAATATGCATGATTGCAAACAATGCATGAAAGATGTTTATGATGCATGCTTTATAATGCTTTACATGACATTGTAGAGCCAAGTAGGAAAAATGCATATAGAGGCATAGTACGCTCTTTTACATATTTTTCTTACTGAGTGTTAACTCACCCTTTTACGACTATTTTTCCTATAGATTACCTGAAGTGAGCCTCGCTCCGATTAGAGGAGCTTGTTTTGGAAAGATTGTAGTGTACCTTGTCGATACGCTTTCCAATTATCATAGAAGGTATACTTATATGTTCATATATATAGTAAATTGTAATTCAGCTATGGTACAGTACAAGTAGCAATTATGTATATAGGATGTCTGGGGATGTAAGATAAGATGATGTATGAGATCCTGTGGAAATGGAATGGTATTTATATATATCATTTTTATGTTTATAGAAATTAAATAAAATTTTATGAGCTATCAGATAATTAGCTTAAGAATAAAGGAAGAATGACACTGGATGAACTAAATCTAAATAAAGAAGGAAAAAGATAAGTGATAAAATGAAGTAACGGGGACGTCACAGAGTGGTATCAGAGCAGTTTAGATTGAGGTTTGTCAGTGTCAAGAAGTTAGAAATAGAATATATCCCCAATTGTACTGTACTTGTCTGAATACAAATGCATAGTATATCTGTTTATGGTTATACTAAAGAGCTCAATGATGATTATATTTACAGTATGAGTTCACGAAAAAGAGGTACAAGTAGAGGAAGAGGACGGGGTCGCACTGAAGAGGCCCCAGTTCCGTCTCCTCATCCATCTCCACCGCATAGCCCGAATACTTAACTAGCTAAAATGGAGAAGCATATGGAGAACATGGCCACGATGTTCACCCAGTTTATGTCTAACTTTCCGAATGTGGCCACAAGTACCCTAGCAACGACACCTGCTATTCCTCCTATAGAAGTAACCCCACCAGCCCCAACTACGGAAAGGCGGGATTCTAGTGTCTATTGTAATGTGGCCCTAATAAAAGAATTTAAGAAGTTAGATCCACCCAAGTTCAAGGGGGAAAGAGATCTGCTGACCGCAGAGAACTGGATGAAAGCGGTCTTGAAATCCTTCGAGTATATGCCCTGCTCCGAAAGGGAGAAAGTAGGCTTGGCTGCCTATTTATTGATTGATGATGCGAATATTGGTGGCAAGCCACTCGGATCGTGTTAGAGGCCCGATATGATGAAGTCACGTGGGATAGATTTGTAGAGGTTTTTAATGAACAATAAATCCCACGCACGTATCAGAATAGACTGAAGATTGAGTTTCTAAGCTTAACTCAAGGTACGATGACGGTGAATCAGTATGAATCTAAGTTCACGACCTTGAGTAGATTTGATCCAGAAGTCCGGAGAGATGAAGGGCATAAATCTACAGGTTTATCGAGGGATTGAAGTCCCCGATTAGATCTAAACTGTATCCGATGGATATCACCACCTATGGAGAAGCTGTCCGTAAGGCTCAATTGTGTGAGCAGGACTATGATATACATCATGCTGATTTTCGAACTAAGGGTAAAGGCAAAGAACCGATGAAGCGGAAGTCGAATGAGAAAGCTCAGAGTGATAGGTATCCACATTGGAGAAGTAGAAGATCTGAAAGAGTTTCTATAGGTAAGTAAAGTATAGAAAGATGATCTTTAAATTAATTTAATGGTTATATGGAATTATATTGCAATTGGAGTTATGATGATGATGATAATGATATAGGTACTCCTAAAGCTACTCGGATCAAGATAAGTGATGAACGATCTCGATACCCAGCAGGAAGTACCGCTAGCTCACCGAAGAGTACGATACAAAGATGTGAGCAATGCGGGAAGTTTCACGGGTCACAGCCATGTCGCTTGGCGAGTGGCGCTTGCTTTAGATGTGGGGAGAAAAGGCACATGATTAGAGACTGCCCTCAGAGAGACCAAAGAATACCCGAGGAATCTGACAAGACCCCTAAACCGCAACCTAAGGCCACTGCTGCAGAGAAGGGAAAGAAAGCTGTGACTCAAGGACGAGTGTTTGCCATCGATGAAGAATCTGTCGATGCCTTGTCCAAAGTGATTAAAGGTAAAATTTACCTATTTGATATAAGTGTTACTGCATTATTTGATCCATGCTCCACGCATTCATTTATGTCTCCTAAAATTGCTATGAAAATTCCTGTTGAGCCTGAGACTTTAGAACACTTATTAAAGATAAGCACACCCCTTAAGGAATCACAAATGACCGAGTTAGTGTATAGAAATTCCAAGCTACGGGTAAGAGAAAGAGAATCAATAGCTGACCTAATCCTACTAAATATGTACGGATTTGATGTTATTTTGGGTATGGATTGGTTAGCTAATAACCATGTTATATTAGATTGTCATGCAAAGAGTGTAACCTTCTCTTTACCCGTTAGATATGTTGTAAATTTTGCAAGTAATTAATATGAAGTATGTTTGGTTTTTGATTTAAATTCATATAAGAGTAATGAAAAGCATGTGTGGCTGTATGAAGGATTTATTGCTTATGTGGAGGACGTAGATCAGAAACGTCCCGGACTCAAGGATATTTTTGGTCCAAGATTTCCCTGAGGTATTTCCGGATGATCTTCCAGGACTTCCACCGGATAGGGAAGTGGAGTTTATGATTGATTTAGTGCCGGGGACTGAGCCCATCTCAAGAGCTCCCTACTGGATGGCTTTAGTAGAATTAGAAGAGTTGAAGAAGCAGCTTCAGAAGTTGCTAGACAAGGGATTCATACGACCCAGCGTATCTCCTTTGGGTGCTCCTGTGCTTTTTGTCAAGAAGAAGGACGGTAGTGTGAGGTTGTGCATTGACTACCGGTGGTTGAACAAAGTGACGATTAAGAATAAGTATCCTCTTCCCAGAATAGACGACCTCTTTGATCAGCTAAAGGGTGCGCAAGTCTTTTCCAAGATAGACTTGAGATCGGGATATCATCAGTTGAAGATTCGGAACGAAGATATCCCTAAGACTGCATTTAGGACACGGTATGGTTACTATGAGTTCTTAGTGATGCCGTTTGGTCTGACCAATGCACCTGCAGCCTTCATGAATCTGATGAATGACGTGTTTAAGCAGTACTTAGACCAGTTTGTCATTGTCTTCATCGATGACATATTGGTGTACTCGAGGTCATGGGAAGAGCATGAGCAGCATTTGAAGATAGTTTTGCAAACCCTCAAGGATAGAGGACTGTATGCGAAGCTAAGTAAGTGTGAATTTTGGTTGAATCAAATCTCCTTTTTAGGTCATGTTATCAATAAAGATGGAGTCTCGGTCGATCCATCAAAGATAGAAACGGTGGTTCAATGGGAAAGACCGAAGACTGTGACGGAGGTTAGGAGTTTCTTGGGTCTAGCTGGTTACTATAAAAGATTTGTGGAGTGTTTCTCGAAGCTAGCTGCTCCATTGACGCGCTTGACGCGCAAAGAGGTGAAGTATGAGTGGAATGAAGCATGTGAGTGTAGTTTCCAAGAGTTGAAACGCAGGCTAACGACTGCACCGATCCTTACCATCCCTAGTGGTTCAGGTGGATTTGCAGTGTATAGCGATGCCTCATGGCAAGGTTTGGGATGTGTATTAATGCAGCATGGTAAGATAGTAGCCTATGGTTCTAGACAGCTAAAGGACCATGAGAAGAACTACCCGACTCATGATTTGGAGTTAGCTGCAGTAGTATTTGCCCTGAAGATATGGAGGCATTACTTGTATGGTGAGAAATTTCAGATTTTTACAGATCATAAAAGTCTGAAATACTTGTTTTCTCAAAAGGAGTTGAATATGAGGCAAAGAAGATGGCTCGAGCTTCTAAAGGACTATGATTGTGAGATTTTGTACCACCCGGGGAAAGCTAATGTGGTGGCGGATGCTCTGAGCCGGAAGCATGTAAGTATGGTAGCCTATATGATGATCAAAGAACACGAACTGATTGAATAGTTTGCAAGCCTCAACCTTAATGTTATGCCTAATGAGCAATTGGGAATGACGGCTAGTTTGAGGATTGAGCCAGATTTGATGGATAAAATCCGAAGTGCTCAAAAGGAAGATGATAGATGCATTGATGCTATGAATCAGATACAGTCAGGTATTACCTCAGAATTTGATATTAGTAGTAATGGAATTTTGAGGTTTAAGAGACGTATTTGTGTTCCACGTGATGATGAATTGAAAAAGTTGATCTTGACTGAAGCACATGCCACTAAATACACATTGCATCCAGGAAGTACGAAGATGTATCATAATCTTCGCAAGGTATATTAGTGGAATGGCATGAAGAGAGACAACTGATTTTGTGGCGAAATGTCTCACATGTCAACAGGTTAAGGTGGAGCACCTAAAGCCCACAGGATTACTGCATCCTCTGCCTATATCTATGTGGAAGTGGGAACACATTACGATGGACTTTATTATGGGATTGCCCAGAACCAAGAGGAATCATGACGGTATTTGGGTAATCGTAGATAAATTGACAAAGTCAACTCACTTCCTACCTATGAAGTCAACAGATACGCTCAATGCTTTGGCAGATATGTATGTAAGAGATATTGTAAGACTACACAGTGTTCTAGTGAGCATCACTTCTGATAGAGATTCCAGGTTTACTTCCCATTTTTGGGAGCATTTTCAGGAAGTCATGGGATCTAAGCTGAATTTCAGCACAGCTTTTCATCCGCAGACTGAGGGACAGTCCGAGCGTACGATTCAGACGCTCGAGGATTTGTTGAGGGCTTGTGCTATGGACTTTAAAGGCTCCTGGGATGACCATCTGTCATTGGCTGAGTTTGCCTATAATAATAGTTATCATGCAAGTATCGGAATGGCACCATATGAAGCTTTATATGGAAGAAGGTGTCGATCTCCGATTGGGTGGGAAGAAGTGGGCGAACGTAAGTTGTTGGCTCCAGATTTAGTCGAGCAAGCCTCAGAAGATGTTAAGTTGATTTGTCAAAGGCTTAAGATAGCTCAGAGTAGACAAAAGAGCTATGCGGATGCTCGACGGAGACCACTCGAGTTTATGGTTAGAGATTTTATATTTTTGAAAGTTTCTCCATCCAACGGAATTATGAGATTTGGCCGACGAGGTAAGTTAATTCCTCGTTATATTGGTCTATTTGAAGTCTTAGATCGAGTAGGTGATGTTGCCTATAGATTGGCATTACCTCCGAAGTTATTGGGAGTACATAATGTGTTTCATGTATCGATGCTTCGGAAGTATAATCCGGATCCGTCTCATGTCATGGAGTATGAACCCTTGGAGATAAGGGAAGATATGAGTTATGTAGAGAAACTGATTCGGATTTTGGACAGAAAAAAGAAAGTTTTGAGGTCTAAGACGATCTCACTAGTGAAAGTTCTCTGGTAATATCACACGATGGAAGAAGCTACATGGGAGCTAGAAAGCTTAATGAAGGAAAGGTATCCAGAGCTGTTTACTTGATAAGCTAAGCCAAATATGGAGGACCAAATTTTCTAAGGTGGGGAGGATGTGAAATCCCCAATTTCTATATATTCCTCCATGTTTGTAAAGTATTTCAGTTCAATATGATTAAATGAATATGAAATTTATGTATGGATGATGTATGGAACATGTAAGAAATAAAGAGAATTGAAAATGAAATTATGAAAGAAATAAGGTGATATCAGGAAAATAAATGGAGGATGAGACAAGAAATTAAATCAGAATTTTGATTGGATTTAAATAGATGAGTCATAAGAGAGAGGGAGGAAGAGGAATTAAATGGTTGAGTCAAGGGAAGGGTCAAAGGCTGAGATGAACTAATGGGATGAGCATGCATTTAATGCATGTTGCATGACTCACCATCCTCATCATTATCACCCACGACAGCCCCTTTTCCAGCCGTCATTCACGTTTTCTCCAAGTTTCCACAAGTTTCTTCCATAGTCACCTTGACAAACCCTCTCATCCATCCATTGATTCCCTTAGGTTGTTGAATGAAAAATGATCCTTGTCACTAGACTAAGAGATATCCAAAGTTTGGTGGATTGATTTCAAGTATTGGAAGAGATCTCAAAGTTTGAGATTTTGGTCTCTAGTGAAGGTAAGAGAAGAAGATGATTTAGTCAATTTGGTTCATGGTCTGAAGTTGTATCAAGTTGATATGATGTATATATGATGATTATTTAAAGGTTTAAATTGATTTGATGTTACAGCTTTGAAGAAGTGAAAAGCTAGGGTTACGTGCCAAGTGATTTCGCGTTTCCGAAGGAATCAAGGTAAGAAATTTATGTAACGGACGTAAGGCGACTATGTCCGAATGTTTTACGATGTTTACATATGGTTTGGAAAGAAACACCAGCTGATTTCATGCAGGAAAAATGACATTTTCGGACTTGTCTCCTAGTACCAATTAGGCTAGGGGCAGCCGACTGCCATAAAGGGAAGTCGACTGCCTAGAGACAACCAAAACGCCATTTCTCGAAAACCGACTCAAACTAGTCGACTGCTATTTACCCAGAAGCATTCTGTTTCAAACCAGTCAACTGCTATATGGGACAGTCGACTGCTATTTGCCAAAATGCATTCTGTTTCAAAACCAGCAGACTGCCCTATGAGACCAGTCGACTGCTAATTTTTCAGAAGCATTCTGTTTCAAAACCAGTCGACTACTATATGGACTAGTCGACTGCTATTTATTAAGAAGCATTCTGTTTGAAAACCAGTCGACTGCCCCCATGTATTTTCTGAAATGAAAATAATTTTGAGAAATGAAGTCATGAGGCAGCAGCCGACCGCCCTGTGAGGCCAGTTAACTGCCATGTATGAAAAAGAGCTTTCAAAGCTTATTTGATTTAAACATAAAGTGTTTTCTGAAAAAGTATATTATAAATGTTTTGAGACTATGGACTGCGTAATGATCATGTGTTTTTGATGGCTGAGTGACTCTGATCAAGTCCTCAGTAATATGTATGTTGAGCGAGGAATCCTAGTCAGGTCCTCAATCCCACATGTGACACCCGACTAGTGTTCACTGTGGATTTCTAAAGGCAGGAGAGAATCCTTGACCTATACAGAGTGCACTACTGTACCAATGCATGATTAGAGTCATATAAATGGGAATGAACGGTTTATATGATGATACAATCGCTTAAATAATTATACATAGTCTCCATCCTATTTCAAAGGATAAGCGATGTATGTTTTCAAGTAAAGAAGTATGATGTGTGTTTTCAAGTATGTTATGAAGTATGATGTTTTAAAGAAAGAAGTACAATGTATGTTTCAAGAATATGATGCACGTTTTACATGTATGCTGTTTTAAGAAGCATACAAAGTATGTTTGCCATGTCATTGAAAATAAATATGCATGATTGCAAACAATGCATGAAAGATGTTTATGATGCATGCTTTATAATGCTTTACATGACATTGTAGAGCCAAGTAGGAAAAATGCATATAGAGGCATAGTACGCTTTTTTACATATTTTTCTTACTGAGCGTAAACTCACCCTTTTACGACCATTTTTCCTACAGATTACCTGAAGTGAGCCTCGCTACGATTAGAGGAGCTTGTTTTGGAAAGATTACAGTGTACTTTCTCGATACGCTTCCCAATTATCATAGAAGGTATACTTATATGTTCATATATATATATAGTAAATTGTAATTCAGCTACGGTACAGTACAAGTAGTAATTTTGTATATAGGATGTCTGGGGATGTAAGATATGATGATGTATGAGATCCTGTGGAAAATGAATGGTATTTATATATATCATTTTTATATTTATGGAAATTGAATAAAATTTTATGAGCTATCAGATAATTAGCTTAAGAATAAAGGAAGAATGACATTGGATGAACTAAATCTAAATAAAGAAGGAAAAAGATAAGTGATTAGATGAAGTGACGGGGACGTCACAATTTCTTTCATGTATTATCTTGCAGCGCAATTCAAGGGTATTGTCTTACATTGAATTACTCATTAGCATCAACAAAGATGTGGAGACATTGAAAAAAGAACTTTACGACCTATGTGACATATTATCTGGGTCATCAAATGCTGCTCCATCCTCAGCTCCTCATCCAGCTCCATCACATACAGCTCCTCCTCCAGCTCCTCCATGAGTTACATCAGAGATAGCCTTTCCACCGGCTCCTATTTCCTTGGAGGCAGCTCCACCAGTTACATCAGACATAGCTCCTCCAGCTGTACGTTTTTATACTAGGATCGGGAGGAGGATAGGCAAGGAAATTATATCGGATGCGTTGGAGGATTAATGTATTTGTACTTAGTGACTTTTATTTTTTAAAGGTACAGTTTATCTTTATGATATTAGATAATGTTATTAAAATATGTAGTGATTTTTGTTTATAATTTATTAATGATTAATGTTTTATTAAGTGATTTTTGTTTCTTAAACATACATATTATCTTTATGATATTTGATAATGTTATTAAAACAAATAATGCATAAATCCATAATATAATCTTAACAAGGCATAGATATCAAATACAGTAATATTTAATAAAATATCATAGTTCATCTAAGTCAATAGTTTCTCTAATGACAACATCTGATCTCGAAAATAAATTTTTAAATTCTTCGATGCAAGATACATATGGAAGCTACCACTCACAAGCAAAATCACATCGATACCGATACCGATACCAAATGCATGCAATCGGAGGTATTGGTGCAAACGGGTCCATAAATACCTGAAAGATAGCATTGTTAAACGTATAATAAATAAAATACAAAATATCGTAAGTGTGGCATATATATCATTATCAATACCTCAACAAAATGAGAATCGTTAACAAATCCAATTACTATGAATCCATACTGTAGTGGTGGAGGTGGTGCAATTCTAAGCGGGAGATATGGCAAACATTGTCTCGAAGATAAATGGACCAGCACAACATTATATTTTGTTGCTATCAAGTGACCCATATCGGGTAAAGTCATCCATTTATCATATGGAGCCGGTATGTTGAAATATGATAATGTCTCTAACAATTCATCAACACACTCCATGAATCTATAGAGACTAACATAATAAGCTCGGAAATCACATATCTCCTCAATCAAATTTTGTCGCACCTTCGCCCATGCATCAACACCCATGCCTAGCAACCCAGCTATAGCCTGAAAACCATAATGTCCATCTAACTCAACATCCATGATAGAGCGTATGAAGGGGCGTATCTCTAAAGGGAAAGAATCAATAAATTTTACTCTTTTTTTTCGATGAACTTGTAGCTTCATCCTTTTAGTTGTTGAATTTAAATTTGCGGGTGTTGATGTGCTATCATGTTGAGATTCAACAATCTCAAAGTATGAAGGGGCACGTCGAGTTGATTTGTCTGAACGGCCTTTGATCTTAGCCTTCTTGAGTGGAGGAATAAGAAATGTAGTTGTTGGATCACCTAGTTCTCTTAATTTTTTCTTCAAGGCTAATCTTCCTGAGAGATCACACGCATTGAAGCGTTTCACTATTAGCTCCCACTTGGCATCAAGATTCAACTCAGCCAAATAATCAATAGTTTTCTTCTTCAAGTCCAACTTCGACCAATGAGGATCCAAAATGAATAAGGGAATAGGTTTCCCGTCCCTCATGAATTCAGTAATCTCATGAGCACAAAGCAACTCATGTGTGCTTCTAATGATGCAATCACAAATAAGATGGTCAATGCTAGTATCATTTGCTCGGTGCGCCTCCCCCAAAATTATATTCAATGCTGTCCTAGACACCAGTCCTCGTAACTCCCTAAACAAAGCTAGTCTAAAATTATGTTCAACAACAGTAACACTTCTCTCGAACAAAGCCTTTATCTCCGTATGTTGTAGCTCAATCATGGAGTTCATAACATTCCAAGATAAATCAAAATCTCCTTGGGACGATCTAAGGTGTCTCTTTAACTTCGCATGTGCACTCTCGGGCCTACATGACGTTAGAACAATGTTAATTATAATGAATAAATTGTATAAGTTGTGAAAATAAGAATTTTTAAACTTTATAAACCTACATACCTATTTGTTGTAACATATCCAAAGTGCTTTACTTTATTTGTCCAAGCAGCAATAAATCTCTCTTTATGTTCAGTTAACCAAGTATCTCTTAAGTACTCAAGCGCTCTAGGATAAGAGCGGTAATGAGAGACCATTGAACTTAAATTTGCTTCATACTCATACTCATTTAAAGAGGATACAAGAATGCCCCAAGATGACATGAATGCCTCCCACTTCTCCATGCTCTCAAAAAACTTTTTACAATGAGCAAGTGCATTATTTGATATATGCCATCTACATAAGAGATTAATTGCGCTAGGGAACACCGTCTGTACTGCTTTCATCAATGCTAAATCCCTATCAGTAACAATGACAGAAGGTGTTGAATCAAAAGACATCAAACTTTTTAGCTTATCTAATGCCCAAGTGTAGTTGTCAATGTGCTCAGCCTCCATGTAAACAAATGCAATTGAAAAAGTTAGATTTGTACATGTTACACCAACAATCTCAAGGAGTGGGAGTTGATATCTATTATTTTTATATGTACAATCCATAACTAATACATTAGAAAAAAACATTCAACAAATCTATAGCTGTTGGATGTGCCCAAAATAAGTCTCTAACACAATCACTTGACTCATCACTCATATGCCACTCAACATATTTATAATCATTCAAGCGTTTCATGAGTTGTTGCATCTGTGATCTACCAGCTTTGTCATCCATTCTATATTTTTGTCGTGCATTGTAGATGGTATTTATGGTACTTACATTCTTCTCATCATGTTGTTTCAACATCATTAATATTTTTCTCGGTTTTAACATGGCATTTATCATATCACCTACCATACTTTGCTCTTGCACTGTCAATCGACCAGCAAAGGAATGTCCTTCTAGCTGTTGTGCAGCCAAATGATTATGCATCCCATATACTACTTTCACTGCCCAACTATCGTTCTAGTCCAATTTCACCCCTAGTAACTCGAATGGACAATTACACTTCTTTGTTCCCGTTCCCAAGCGATGCAATTCATCTGTACTTGACTTATATGTTCCATACCTTTCACAGACAAGTTGAACTCTAGGTCTTCTTCGAGGAACACCAAGTTCCGATGATCTTATCACAACAACAAAACCTAGCTCTTTTCCAAGCTCTCTAGCCCATGCGATCAAGGCATTTCGACAATTGAAAACCTGAAACAAAATAAATTTAATAATTAGTTTTTTTTACTAGATTTGTATTAAAACATTATATTAATTTTAAAACTACTTACTTGGTTAGTAGTAAATGCATCGGTACAGTCAAATATTTCTTCATGGACACTTTTCGATTCTCTGCTATACACTATCCTTTTGTCATTCTGCAAATATTAAACAAAGTCATTAATTATAATTATTATAATAAATAATATATTAAAAAATTAAGACTGAATTTTAGTGTAAGCAGTATTTCCGCGCAAGCACCTAGCGCAAAAATGACAGATCCGCACAAGCCAACTTGCACAGAACAGCCATTTCCGCACAAGCGTACTTGTGCAAAACATGCACTTTCGCGCAATCTCGCTTGCGCGGAATATGCATTTTTGCGCGATATGCATTTCCGCGCAAGCTGACTTGCGTGGAACATGCACTTTCGCACAAGCTGGCTTGCGCGAAAATGTAACTTGCACAGATAAGCGAACGAAAGCATAGATCTTTTACCTCTTCTCCTTCTTCGTCGGCTTCTACACTTTAAAGAAAGCTTTCATACTCTTCGTAACTGTCATAATAGCTACCCTCACTAAAATTTTTCTTTTTTTTAAAAAGAAAATGAAATGTAAACTGTGAAAGGCAAAAGTGAGAAAGAAAAAAATTATAGAAGAAAAAACATGAACAGAAGAAGAGGAGAAGCAGAACGGGAAGAAGACGCAGAAGAGCAAAAAAAATTGGAGAAAAGTAACTTTAAAATATAAGTGTTATCATAATAACAATTATTTTTTTAGTATAAATAAAACCCATAAAATAAAAATTGTTTTTATACTATAAATAAATCACAAAAATTTATACTATAAATAAATCACAAAAATTTTTTTGTGTAATAAAATTTTAGAACGCGTAATATTTTTTGCAATAGTTAAAATTTTAACAGCAAACCTGCGCATTCATGCGCATTTCGCGCAAGTTCGCTTGCATGAAATTGGGTTGTTCGCGCAAGCGAACTTGCACTTTTCTGCTCATCTTGCGCAAGATAAACTTGCGCAATAAACTTGCGCGAAAGATGAAGATTTGCGCAAATTCATTTGTGCAAGTATCGTGGCAACTAATCTCTCAAGAGTAAAATCGTCATTTCGTCAATTATTTTTATTGTTTAAAAATAGAGTGAGGTAGGAATAGTAATTTGTGAGGGGTAAGAATAGAAATTCTCTTATGGAAGACAGGAGATTGTAAATTAAATTAAAGTTACATGCAAAAAAAACGAATAAATAAAAAAAATGTCAACAATACTCACGCTCTTGGCACGTGATGAAGACCGGAAAATATAATTTCTAACACCCTTTTCCCACATCGCCACGTGGATCCATTTAACTATTTTTCGTAAAAAAAAAAATCATTAAATTCTTTTTCTTTTAATTTATAATAAAATCTCCTTTCTCAAATGTCGCACAAATATCTGCATTTTCTTAGCTAATCTCCCTCTTCATTCGCATCGATCTTTCTTTTTCTCTCAAAATAACAATAAATCAATAATAATAATTAAAAAAAATTATATCTCACTTTCCTTCGTTTTCTCTCCTCCCAATCACTCTCTTCCTAACGTCAAAAAACAAAACGAAAATAAGAAAAATTGTCTAGCTCCGTGACCTGGTTCCATGAAGATCTAGGGTTTCCAATGTTTTCTCAGCTCGGAATCGGAGTTTCTCGTTCACATTTTTATTGAATTTGTTGAAAATAAATTTTTAAGCTTAAATCTTTTTTTTATTCTAAATTTTGGAAGCTGATTTTCATTTGATCTGTACGGAAACTTTGTTTGAGGTGATTTTGGTTATGCGAAGAAAAGAAGATGGAGGTAGTTGTTGTCGGAGATATGGCGTGTTTGGATGCGGAGCTATTGCAGCTCCAGGAGATGTCTCCGTTAGCTCTCAAATCCAATCCTGAATTCACTCAAAAGCTTTTCGAGCAGTGGCTTTCGCTTCCCGATGCTAACAAGCTGGTACCTACCGTGTTTTATAATTTTTTTTTGGTGTAACCACAGTTATTCTCGTCCATTTTAAGGTCTTGAGACTGTGTTTGATTTGAATTGTTTTATTTTGGTTACTTGAATCGAAAATGATTGATCATAATTGCTATTATATTGTTTTAATCAGTATATTGTTTGGTTAATTAATGGTTTTTGCCTAATTTATTTTGATGATAATCAAAGTGCACTTCATGCTGCATTATTTGATTTTATTTTATGTTTTAATTATCTCGTTTTGTATATATGTATGTGAATTTCTTATTTAAAAAAGAAATTAAGGCATTTTAATGGGCTGAATGGGTGTGAAAGGTGTTGTGATCTTATATTGTTAATTTTCTAGATATCTTTTCTTATGTAGTGTTATCCTACATTGGTTAAGTTTAGAGTTTGCTTTGCAAATTGATTTTAGGTTGGAAGCTTAGTGATCCTAACAGTATCTCAAAATAGCTTTTTTTCTAACCAAAATTATTTTCTATTTAAATATGGAATCCCCTCCTCCCCCAATTGTCATTGAGCAGAGCACTTGGAATTCATATAATTTTTTAAAATATTCCTCTGAGCCTACGAGCTGAGATGCACCATTGTTTAATTCTTGTTACTTTGGTAGGTGTCATCATTGGTTAATGATGCAAAGGCGGGTAATCCCTTGAATGTTCCTGGAAATGCTTCCAGTGGAACTACTGCCACAAGCAATTCTTTACCTTCCATGTTTCCTGCTGGCAGTGCTCCTCCCCTTTCACCGAGAAGTACATCTGGTTCCCCTCGTATAACAAAACAAAGGGCTGGTCCTTCAAATTTGGGCTCTCCACTGAAAGTAGTTAGTGAGCCGGTGAAAGAGTTGATACCTCAGGTTTAGATCCTGATTAATTGATATGCTATTTTTCTTTCTCCATGAATGTCCTTGGTTGTGCTTTATCTGCTACATTTGGCTTTCTATTTTGAAGTGGTAATAACTTGTTATCTTTGTACTTGAAAATACCTACAGTTTTACTTTAAAAATGGACGCCCACCTCCTAATGAACTAAAAGAAAAATGCATGTTTCGAATCAATCAGTTTTTCTATGGCCACCCAGATGGGCTGCAGCTGCATGGTAAGATACACGTAAGCATTTCTTTTAATGATATTTTGGAACTCATCTGATATTCGTGTTTTATTCTCTCTCTCGCTCTTGCGCTCTCTCTCTCTCTCTCTCTCTCTCTCTCTCTCTCTCTCTCTCTCTCTCTCTCTCTCTCTCTCTCTCTCTCTCTATATATATATATATATATATATATATATATCAGAATTCAAACTAGTGACCAAGGAAATCTGCAAGCTGCCATCATTTTTCTCCCCATCTCTTTTCAGAAAAATTGATGTTGACAGCACTGGTTTGATTACAAGGTATACTTTCTTGTTCATGGAAGTGGAACAGCTATATTTGTATCTAATATCCATATATCCTTTGAAACTGCAAGCATTATGGCCAAACTTTATTTGAAAATTATGAGAATTTTATTTTGTGATTCTTCTTTGCTGTGAGGTGTTCTATATGCTGGGACCTTGTTGGGGAACCATGTGTTGTAAATTTCTTTTTCTACTGATGGTTATAAAGAGATGAAAATTTTATTTTGGAATCTGATTCCTGATGTTACTGGCTTTCCTTCTAATTGCTTTCTGGTTGTGTTGTCACTTAGTTCATTTTAGATTGTAGGCTTTACTGAGCTTTCCTCTAATCTGCTTGCAGAGATGCATTTATCGAATATTGGGTCAATGGAAAAATGTTGACAATGGATATGGCAACCCAAATATATACAATATTAAAGCAACCAGATCTCAAATACCTCTCTCAGGTCATTATGCAATTTTGAAAACTTATATCAACTGCAACTGCAACATTGGTTGGTAATCTAATAGTCTATGGTTAAACATAATTTCTTCTGTACTTTCCAATTTGACAGGATGACTTCAAACCTGTACTTCAAGAACTGTTGGCAACTCATCCAGGGTTGGAGTTCTTACAGAGTACACCTGAGTTTCAGGAAAGATATGGTACAATTTTCATCTGTTTGATACCTTTTGGCTTTCTCATTACAATATGATTTTGGGATGCAAGACTTTTTACTTTCCGATATTTTCCCCCTACTACAATATCTAAAGCTTTTAAATGCTGATATTCAGTTGTTGCCAAACTGATTCCTTCAGTAAATGCTAGAACTACTAAGATCTGAACTTGCTAATCCTGTAAATGCATCTATTTTCATGTGAATTCTATAAATGCGGTTCACTCTGTTTCTTTGATGAAGTAGTTCTTTCTCTAGTTTGTTTGATAATGTATAATTCTATGTTAAAAAATATTAATAAATTGACAGTAGCATATTAGTAAGGCAGGAATATGAGCAAGTGTTGAAATTTGCACGTCTCTCAAACAGAAATAAAAGGTACATAGAAAAAACAGGGTTGGCATTCATGTTAAGTGTGTTGGCATGTGAATTCTATAAATGCGGTTCACTCTGTTTCTTTGATGAAGTAGTTCTTTCTCTAGTTTGTTTGATAATGTATAATTCTATGTTAAAAAATATTAATAAATTGACAGTAGCATATTAGTAAGGCAGGAATATGAGCAAGTGTTGAAATTTGCACGTCTCTCAAACAGAAATAAAAGGTACATAGAAAAAACAGGGTTGGCATTCATGTTAAGTGTGTTGGCTGTCTTGAGTAAAAATGATGGCAATATATCTCTCCTTTTAGTCTGTTGTTTCAATGGCTTGGCTTTCATTTATAAAGTGCCTATTTTTAAGATGATAAATTCACACAAGAAATTGTTATAAACACACCTATCCTTTTAGTTTAATGTGCAAGTAGCTTTCTGATCATATTGGAATGACTGATTGTTGACGATTGATGAGAGTTTGCAATAGGAACATATTGTGTTAATTATGCTGCTGAAAATGGAAGTAAAATATTTATCTAAAAAAATGTAAAAGAAAATGGAACTAAATGTCCTACCAGTTCATGCTTTACAACTTATTGAGTATTTGTCTTAACAAGTCAGGGGTCCTTTACCATTCAATATGATGTTTACTATTGCTTAAACAGTTAGCATAAACTACTACCTTTTTTTTTCTTTTTTTTTTCTCACTTGTTCGCAAGTCTAGATGGTACCAACAAAAATGCCATTCATTTTTATCTCACGTGGCTTGCTTGTTGACATAACTTCTGTTGCACATGGCCAGCTGAAACTGTAATATACAGAATATATTACTACATAAATAGATCCAGGAATGGTCACCTCACTCTTAGGGAGTTGAAACGTGGAAACTTGATTGATGCCATGCTACACGCAGATGAGGAAGAGGACATTAACAAAGCTTTGAGGTAGAGACTCGGCTTGAATCTCCTTGAATGCATGGAGTAGGAAACTGATTTTTGTTTTACTTACAAATTCCACAAAATCATGAATAAATTTGTATAATCGTGTTTTGATGCTTGTGTTTTTTCTACATTCTGATGCAAGCATAATGCATTCTGTTTATACTAATATTTTTTTAACATTCCTTTCTCTTCTTTCCAAAAAAAAAAATTATATATACAGGTATTTTTCATATGAACATTTTTACGTAATATACTGCAAGTTTTGGGAGCTGGATACAGATCATGATTTCTTGATTGACAAGGAGAACCTTATCAGATATGGTAACCATGCGCTTACCTACCGGATTGTTGATAGGATATTTTCTCAGGTTTGTCTGAGTCAGATGATAATTTTGGTCCATGGTCCAAACCACATTCTACCTGCAGAAAGAAGTTTTTCTTTTAATTGAACTTTGTCTATTTTGGGCCACTTTCCTCGTCTATCACTTTTTCGTTTCATTAATTGATTGATTTTCAAATTTTGAATGTTCACTCATGTTATGCTTTCATATCATCCTAGGTTCCAAGAAAATTTACCAGTAATGTTGAAGGAAAGATGGGGTACGAAGATTTTGTCAACTTTATCCTAGCAGAGGAGGACAAGCCATCTGAGCCTAGTCTTGAGTATTGGTATATTTTGTGCTCTTTTTGTGGACTCAACAGTATTGTGGTGGTTTTTGTGCACTGATTACCAATTTCAAGGCTCACTTCCTCAGCATTGAAGTAAATAGACCCTTTATATTTCATATGAACTCACCTTTTTGTAAAAGCCCCCCTACAATATTTGAAGATAGTGTTTTATCCCACTTCTTACCTAAAAATTCAGAAAGATTTATCTGAAGCTACTGATTGGAAAATTAGTCTTAGTCAAACAAAACTTAACTAAACAAAGGATGTAAATGATTCATTCGCAGCTATCTGAATATTTCCATTGATATTTTCTGCCCCTGCTCTCTGAGGGTGAGAAATAGCAGTGTGTTTTGAGGGGGTGGAGCTTTGAATGTTCGCATTGATATTGGATTTCTTAGTAACTTTTTTATTCTTGGCTAGTGGTTTATTTTTTTCCCCAGGTTGAATTTTAAATCTTGTTTTCAAGGCTTTTTCTCTCATATTGAACACTTTAACATGGTTTGGCTGGGTGCAGAATTATACCTTTACTGGTAGTAATCGCGGCATTTTATATATATTTGTTTTGTAGGTTCAAGTGTATAGATTTGGATGGCAATGGAGTTATAACACGTAATGAAATGCAATTCTTTTATGAGGAACAGTTGCATCGAATGGAATGCATGGCCCAGGAGCCTGTGCTCTTTGAGGACATCTTATGTCAGATAATTGACATGATTAAACCAGAGGTTTGCTATTTAATTATTGTTCCCTTTTGTCTCCTTGCCTCTCTAATATGGTACACATGGGAGCATGTTCATGGAAATGAATCATAATACTCATCTTTGCTAACTTCTGCTTGTAATTTCAAAAAAGAGATTTGTGCTGGTTTAATACAATTGTCTAAAAAGCAGGTTTCTGGCAAATTTTGAGTTCATCTATTTCCATGTTCCTCTTGAAGCAGGTTATTCAGTGCTGCTTTACAATAGATGATTTAGTGGAATTAAGGCTCTGAGCTAATAATTATACTTAACTGCTTTTTACCATATGCTGAGTTGGGCCCTTAAAATCTGAATTTCCATTAAATGCTCCTTCCTGTACACTGCTAATGAAGATGGATTGTTTTACATGTTTGAAATTTTCTTGTTTGCAGGATGAGAGCTATATCACATTGCATGACCTTAAAGGTTCTAAACTTTCTGGAAGTGTTTTCAATATCCTTTTCAATCTTAACAAATTCATGGCCTTTGAAACTCGGGATCCATTCCTAATTCGTCAGGTAAATGTGACACTTCAGCTCTTATTTACTTGTTTAATATTATACGCAAGTTTTGGATAACAACCTTGTTTATGTGGCAACAACCAGGAGCGTGAGAATCCTACGTTGACAGAATGGGATCATTTTGCACATAGAGAATATATTAGGCTTTCAATGGAAGAAGATGTCGAAGATGCCTCTAATGGAAGTGCAGAAGTTTGGGATGAATCACTTGAGGCTCCCTTCTAAATTGAATGGGGTAAGCTTGTGCAGTTCATGTCCTGATGCTTGTTATATTCTGGCTTTCGTGAGAAAAAAGAAAGGCAAAATAAAAGAAAAATGTATTAGCTATTGCTTAAGACAGATTATCTCAGCTGGGGCAGTGTTATTTTCAGGTCACGCTAATGGATTGTGTGCTGGCTATTTGTGAATGCACAAGATCAAAGAATAAACCTAAAATGACAGCAAAGCATTTACAATCAAGGAAACCTGGAATTTCAAATGCAAACTCGGCAACAATTATCTTTTCACTTCATATATCGTACTTATTTCCTCATGATCTTCACGTTTCTCATTACAGGTGCTCAGGGAAGAGCACTACACTCTTCTTCCATACTGGGCACCAGAAAGGTAATGTGAAACATGGGAGTTAGACCTTGAATGGGCAGTGAAGATACCTCATATCTCATTAAGGGAAATTTTTGAGCTTGGCCTGGTGGGATGTACAATCGATGCACCAGTGAAGGATTTTCAGGCCTTCGCATGCATGGTTTGACAGAATATGATGAATCATGCAATTGGAGCCCAGCCTTGTCTAAGCAATTTCCACATTGTATCCAGGTTTAAAGAAGCTCAGAATATTTTAAAGCACTTTTCATTCTAAGGTACAATCTAAGTCTGTTTTGGTTCATTTCGTAATTTCAATGGTATGATTGCAGTAAGGTTGGCGTATTACCTCTCTATGTATGTAGCAATTATGGTTTGGATTACCCTCATTCATCATGGTCGTCTTGCAAGTGAAATTTTCGTTTTCCTTTCGGGCTCTTTACCATTTAGTTATGCTATGAACATAGATTACGTAAATGATGTATTTATTTATGAAATTCAGAATTTCTGTTGTATGTGTATTCGAATAAAGAGGTTGGTAGCTTTTTTTAAACTCCTATCGGGGAATTATTAAACTAATGAAGCTTGGGATGCGTCTACAGATGGGTTACAGCTTTACTTATCATGTTAAGCTTTTTTTTTTTTTAAATCTGGTTCTATAATTTTGAAAATATTCATATCATTATTCTAAATTCCAGACAAAAATTAAGAAATAAAGAGATTTAATGAACTCAAACAGTCAATTATTGTGTCTTTGATCAAGATAGAATATATCATAATTAAAGGGACTTTAATAGAATCGGCTAGAGGGAGTTAATGTTTTCTGATAAACTTGAAGCTAGAAAAGGAAACTTTATAATAAAACATTCAACCAAAGTACCTTTTCTTATCCTAAAACAAGGCATTTGTTATTTCTTTCCCAACTTGCATTATTTTCCAGGACATTCCTCTTGAACAGGAGGAGGAAAATTGTATAGCTGCATTTGCATACATCTCCAATCAAGACTAAACACACCAACAATGATTGAACCCACAAGCATTGCACAAAACAAAAATACTATGATTGTCTTGACCGTGGAGGAAATTTGAAGAACTTGAAAAGTAGAAAATTAAATCAAACTGGAAAAGGATGAAAGTTCTAATGAAGTAAAGTAATATCTTAGATTACGTTGAATTAAAATAATATTACGTAATTCTGGTGATATCTTAAAAAAATTATAGTAATATCTTAGATTAAGTTTAATTAGTATTAGGTATTTAAACTTAATCTAAGGTATGGTGTATATGAGTATTATATATTATATTAAGAGTTTTATGAACAATATTGTAAGTATAAACGTTCAAAAATATATTAAGATATCCACTATTCAAACTTTAATAGAAAGCAAAAATAAAAAATATCTAATTTTTAATCTTAATATGTGAAATCCCTAATTTCATGTGATTCCTCCATAATTATAAAGTATAACAATCTGAAATGAGTAAGTAAATATAAACTTTTTACGTATAAATGATGTATGAGACATGAATGAATAAGAGAATTGATAGTTAATTAGTCAAAGAGATTAATGGCTGAGATGAGAGGAGGAAAGAAAAGAATATCAGATTTTGTAGTGATAAGATAACATATAACATATGACTAGGATAAGAAGAATTAAATGTAAGATTTTAGTAATTAGAAGGACATGCGGCTAAAATAATAGAAGAGAATAAGAGAAATTGATGGTCAAATGGTCAAAGGAGGTCAATGGCTGAATTAATGAGGTGATTATGGGATAGGAAAGCATTAAATGAATGGCTTAGTCATCACCATCTTCATCAAAGTCGGTAGCAACACCAGCCTTCCCTCTCGTTTCCCTTCCATTTTCCAAGTTTTTCCATCTTAGCTACCTTGACAAACATCCTTGTCCAGCCATCGATTTGTTAAGTTAGTTGAACGAAAAACGACCATAGTCATTAGACTAACCTATATCCGAAGTTTGGTAGATTGAATCCAAGTATTGGAGGAGATCTCAAAGTTTGAAAATTTGGTGATTTGCAAAGGTAAGAGATTTAGATGGTATTAGATGATTTTGGCTGTGGTTTAGAGTTTTGTAAAGTTGGTAGAGTGTGTGTATTAAGGTTTGATTGTGTGAATTCTGCAGCTTTGAAGAAGTGAAGGAAGTTGGTGCAATCAAGGGATTGGTGTCGGATTTTGCTATTCAAGGTAATGAATTTATGTAACGGACGTAGGGTGGCTATGTCCGCATGTTTTATATGTTTTAAATGTCTTGGAGAGAAGTACATGTTGGTTTAAATGCAGGAAAGGTTGACATTTCGGGTTCTACTCCTAGTACCAATTAGGCTAGGGTCCTACTCCTAGTACTAAAGCGTAGTTTTTCGAAAATCGAGGCAAACCAATCGACTGCTATGTAAGCCAGTCGACTGCTATTTTCCCAGTCTACATTTTGTTTCAAAACAGTGGACTGCTATATGAGACAGTTGACTGCTAATTGCTAAAATGCATTCTGTTTCAAAACCAGCCGACTTCCTAGGGAGCCAGTCGATTGCTATATGACCAGTCGACTGCCATTTCTTAAAAAGCATTCTGTTTCAAAACCAGTCGACTGCTATTTGAGACCAGTCGACTGCCCCATGTGTTTCCAGATTTTAAATATAAAAAATTTTAAAGGAAATAATTTCGATAAATTAATATATGCATTAGCAGCTGACTGCCCCTAAAGACCAGTCGACTGCCATGTTTGAAAATGA
This sequence comes from Heritiera fomes, assembly GCA_032173925.1. NCBI lineage: Eukaryota > Viridiplantae > Streptophyta > Magnoliopsida > Malvales > Malvaceae > Heritiera > Heritiera fomes. Next base: position 8,010,264 of record JAPDPM010000021.1, on the reverse strand, counting down.
AGTTTTAAAGCTTATTTTAAATAAGCTCAATTGTATTTCCAAAGAAGTAAATGATCAATGTTTTGGAGACTATGAACACCTATGGTGGTCATGCATATTATTTGTTTATGTTTACTTGGTTGAGGAGCCTAAGTTCAGTCCTCAGTGCTATAGCTGTCAGCTGACTAGTGTTCACTGTAGCCACTGACATTAGCCAATTTGTTTATATTACTTGTTTGGCTTAAGGTGGATTCCTGGCCTAATTATGGGTACGCCATTTAATTGTCATACTTCTTGTGGGGGATACTTGACCTCCTTACTGGACTTCCCCATATGAGGTTGGCAGGATGCATGATTCTGTTGGAATTATATGTCTCCCAGTTACTTGAAGTATTTGAAGCATGTGAAATTATTGGTATATGAAAGTATTTGAAGTAAAGTATGAAAGTATAGCATTTACTTGATTTACATGTACATGCTATTTGAAGAACTTTTACGTATTTGATAAAAGAAGTACATGACTATGCTTTATAATGGTCTTACATGACATTATAGAGCCAAGCAAGAAAAAAACTGCATATAGAGACATAATACGCTCTTTTACATACATTTCTTACTGAACGTAAACTCACCCCTTTACAATCATTTTTCATCCAGATTACTTGAAGTAGATTCTGCTCCAGATAGAGGAGCTTAGTTTTGGGATCATATAGCATACCTTCGAGATATGCTTCCCAACTTTTGAAGGTATAATTATGTTGCCGTATAGTTCGACTATTGTACAGTATACTAATGTATATTGGATCATTGGGGATATAAGATATGTAAGTATATGAGATCCTGATGTATTTGAAGTATATGTAAATGAAAAATACATTTCATGAAAAAAATTTATATCATTCTAAATAAAGATGATGGACGAAGCATAAGTAGAAGAAAGTAGGGCATTGACGAACATTCTATCTATACAATGTATATGTTTATTTGGAAAAATGAGGATGTCACATAATAAAAAACATATTTAATGATTATTTTATCTTTTTCAATCTTATTATATTCACCGTCTATCCAAACTAGTCCTTAGACAAACATATATAGCAGGTCTTGTGTAAACATACATGTAAACTATCATTAAAAGCTCTACTCATCTTGTTAAGCTATTTTTATCTGGTTCTATCATTAGGAAAATTTTCATGACATTATTATAAATTACAGATAAAAATAAAGATATAATAATCTCAAACTTTCCATTATCATATATCTTTTATCAAGATAGAACATCGTAACTAAACGGAATCTAATAAAAATTAAGAAAATGAAATTAAATTATTATCTTATCTGCAAAAAAATATAAATTATCCACATAAGCATTCACATAGCATATTTATTAGATACTAATGTAGTTTGCATAATAATTTTTTCTTTTTTTTGAACTAATCTTATTCAAATCGAAAGTGATAAAATATAAAAATCACTTTCTCCTTTCTTCAATAGAGAAAAAATCCATGCAAACACGGCTCATAACAAAGTTGCTCATGCCTAAGTAGCTTTATTTCCAAATTCATTGTATACGTTCTTTCTCTATTTCCATCTATCATGGAGTTATGTAAGTAAATAAATAAACCAATAAATTAAATAAATAAATTTGTTACCCTTTAATTCTTGACTGTCTCATCTCAAATAATTGACTTAAGTATGTATGTCCTGACAAGATAAGACCAAATTATTGTTGACTAACCTCAAATAATTGACTTAATTAGTTGACATTTAATCATATTCTTATTTTCTTAAATTTTTTTCTTTAAACTCTGCTGACATGATACTGCAAAAATCTATGTCGGACAAATGTTTTTCTTTCTATTTCAAGTAAAGAGGATTAATTCTTTAGCATATATATATAAATATATATATATATTTATGAAGTTTATCTTTACCCTTAATGACTATATATGCAATTCCATGGGCAAAACATATCATGGATAATTCTTTCTTATTTCTTTTGTTTCTTATTTTTAATTTTATTCAAAAGTCAGATTATCTTTTGAAATTTAAAAGTAAGATTGATTGATATTTTTATTGTAAATCATGAGATATTTTCATATCACATTAAATATATGATTAATTTTCGCTCGCATTACGTCATTAATGCTGACTCAAGAAAATATATTTGGATGGATGTACTCGAACATGCCTTAGCTTTGAAAAAAATGAGATACTAATAATCCGATTTAGAGATATTAATGCTCTGTTTAGACTGACGAATGAAGAATTAAGGTAATCTGTTTAAAGTATTTTGTTAATTCCCCTTGTTCTATCATTCTGAAATTTCTAATCTCATTATTCTAAATTACAGACAAATTAAGATACAGAAAGACTTAATAAACTCAAAGATTCAATTATTATATATTTTTGATCCAGATGCGATATTGTAGTTAAAGGAAATTTAATAGAATAGAGGAGAGAGAGTTAATATTATTAGATAAACTTGAAATAATGTTATTATTCACCAAAGATTGCAGTTCTATAAAAGGAAACTCTAGAATAAAACATTCCAGTAAGTACTGCTTCTAAGCCTGAAACAACTTAATGGCTGGTTGATTTAATTAATTCTTTCACAAATTCAGTTATTTTCCAGGATATTCATCCTGAGCATGGAGAAGGAAAATTGCTTTCAACATCTGTATATATACAACTAAAAAAAAATGAACTTTTCGCAAGGCTCCCACAATTTCTTATACAGCAAAAACATATTTCAAGAATTAAAGGGTAATAGATTTATTTATTTATTTATTTATTAATTTACATAACTCCATGATAGATGAAGTTATGATAAGAACATAGACAATGAAATTTGAGAGTAAAGGCATTCAAGCACGAGCAATTTTTTCATGGACCGTGTCGGCATTTGGTGATTTTATTACAACCTCTGCTTGGAGGATTGGATGCTGGTGGCAAGCAATTCCCTCCTTTGCATGGCACTCCATTACGTTCCAGTGCTGGGTACCCGATAGTTGGCGTTGCTCTTGCTGCATTTGCATCTCCAATCATCATTGAACCCAACAGCATTGCGCAAAAGAAAAATACAATGATTCTCTTCTCCATGGATGAATTTGAAGGACTTCAATGAGTAGAATACTAAATCAAATTGAACAAGGGAGAAAGTGATTTTCTATGTTTGTATGTTTGTTGGTATGCTGGAGAGATCATATATATATAGAGAGAGAAAAAGATTATATTACAACCTACGTAGATCAATATCTGATAAGTATGCTATGTGGATGCTTACGTGGATAACTAGATATTATTTTAATAAAGTATATATAATAATCTTTTAAATTATGTTTATTAGAATAATATTAGAATATAGACAAATTCAATTAATATTATGTAATTAAATGTAATCTAAGATACGACATTCATATGATGTATATAAACATTGAAAAATATATTAAGCTATCCACTTTTCAAACTTTAAAAGAAAGCAAAAAATAAAATAAATATCAAATTTTTAATCTTAAAAAATATTTGGACAAATTTGCTTGAACAGGCTTTAAGTTTATCATTTAATAGTTAAGCCATCTCGTAAGTAAACATATAAATATGTAAACTATTAATGTTCTGTTAACTTGGCTCTTAAAAAGCTATACTTATCTTGTTGAGTTATTCCTTTATCTGGTTCTATCATTGGGAAATTTTCCATATCATTACTCTAAATTACAAATAAAAATTAAGAGATAAAAGAGATTTAATAAACTCAAACTTTCCATTAATTATATCCTTCATGTGCTTTCCATCCGTGGAGAATGGAGTGCCTAGTGGTCCAATTATCATATATCTTTGACCAATATGAGATTTCGTAATTAAAGGGAATCTAATAAAACCTAAGAGAATGATACTAAATTATTTTCTTATCTGTAAACAATTATATGTTATCCACTTTTATTTTGTTTCTTCTTTTTCTATTTTAGTCTGTCATGAGTTTATGTAAATAATAAATAAGGATTAATATCAATACACAGTTGGTAAACATTTTTTATTCGACAAACGGGATTATATGTATGTCCCAACAAGATGAGACGAAATTATTGTTGACCCTCTTTTCTCAAATAATTGACTTAATTTGTTGGCATTTAATCATATTCTTATTTTCTTAAACTTAAAACTCTCATATATATATTAGTGTAAAATAAAATTATTTTACATAATTTTTTATAATTTCATGTAAGATTAATATTTTTATAAATTAACTATTAGATTTACTTATCTACTCATATTAATCATGCATGAAAAATTTTGATTTGATTTGATATTCCTGTCATTAACAGTTGGAATTTTATTATTAACAAGTGGATAGAACATAATAATTAACAGTCATATTATAAAAATATAAATTATATAAAGGAAATGAAATTGTATAAAATAATTTAGTTTTACACTAACGTATCATTCCTTTTATATGTATACTGCTTAGCCTGTGTCAATCCTTGTATGATCAACACCCCTACAATCTTCTTCCAACAACTGAGCTAAACCAACATGTGGAATTGACAACTTCATCGCGCGTGCGCGCGCACACACACATATAAATATATATATATATATATTCCAAGTTTAACTTGTTGATTATATATGCAATTCCATGTGCAAAAATATCATGGATATTTCTCTTTAAATCTTTTTTACGGTCAATATTTGAAAATTTTTAAATAAAAATTTAAATTCATTAAATAAATTTGGATTAAAAATATACTATTTGTTTCAGGGGAATTTTACATTTAAGTCATAAATTTTGATTTATTGTAGAGTCAACAAAAAAATGCATGATTAAGCATAAATTTGATATCGTTAGGCATGAAATATGTTAAAAATATATTAAAAGTATATAAACACATGATAATTAATATAAACATATATTATGATAAAATTGTTATGTATTTAAATCTATTGAAACTAATGTTTACATCGATAATCATATTTTTACTATACTTGTAACATATTTTATATTTAATGACTTTAAATTTACGTTTAATTTTATGTATTTTATATTGATCTTATAATAAGATTAAAATTTGTAATTTTACTGTAAAAATTTTAGTAATTAACTAGTTTAAACTCAACGTCAAACATTGTGTTAAAAACCTGTCCAAACAAAAAAAAAGGAAGAGCGTTAAACCCGAAGCCCAATAAGATTAAAATTTGTTATTTTACAGTAAAAATTCCCGTAATTAACTAGTTTAAACTTAACGTCGAACATAGTGTTAAAAACCTGTCCAAACAAAAAAGAAGAGCGTTAATCTCAGAGGCCCTCCCTAAGCCCCAAACTTCACCGAAAAAGAGATTGTTAAATTGAATTTTTGCAATTTGATTGAGCTCCGGAGATAATGAAGGTGGTGGCTTCAGTCAGCGGCGGCAAAGATAGTTGTTATGCAATGATGAAATGCGTCCAATATGCCCGAGAATATTATATAAAACACCAAAAATATTTAAAATACTTTATGAAAACTCAATAGATTTTGGGAATTATAGTGTCTTTAAAGAAAAGGGTACTCAAAAGGAGTAATAGAAATCTTCTTTTTAATGGTTTTAAAAGACAAAAGTTGACATTTTTGTTATTGGTGTTTTGGTTTAGATTTTGCTCTGGCTAATTTATTACCGAGGATTCAGTGGATGAGTTGGGTAGCTACATGTATCGACTGTAAGTCTCTGCTGAATTCCAGTTCTTTGTGTTATACACACATTGTATGCCTCTTTATGCCATGCAAAAATGATTTTTGTTTTCCTTTAATTTGGTTTTCCCACTTCTAATTCAAATTATAAGATGCCATAGTTTTATAAATATACTTTATATGAAAAATGTAATGCTTTATTTTCAAGTAAAAAGTTTTTGTTTTAAGTGCTTTAGAAACTAATAGGTAACAAAATATGCATCTTCACTTGAATTCAATGTGAACATTGTATGCCTTCTTTGTGCAGTTAGGGCAGCAGGTAATTGTAAGTTATTAGGAATGCATGGGAATTCCATTGTTCCGAAGGCGAATTCAAAGGATCCACAAGGCAAGCCCTTTAAATGAGAATAATATGGTAAAAACCATTTTTCTTATTTCTGGGAACTTATGGTCCTCCCTTTGTATCACAATTCATAAATTTCTCTTTCACTGCATAACAATCAGGGAAACCGCATAGAAAATTTATTTCTTAGTCCATTTTGTAAGTAGGGCAAGTCATGGAGAAATTTTCTTTATGTTTGGTAAAATGGAGTTCCAGATAATTTGCTTCTCAGATTAGTTAACTTTCAGCTAAGCATCTGACTTTTCAACTTGACAAATGTACATTGCACATTCTCTCATTTCTCAATGACTCCCTGTAGGAGGCCAACTTGAACAGGCACTGCAAAACAGTGTGGCAATAGCAAAATGCTTTAACTGCTCAATATCTACTTCTGCTATCCTCTTTGTGGTTTACTGCTCGACAAATATTCCTTTAGGCGAGAGACCCAAAATCCATGACAGGTTCAATACCTTTGTGAAACAAATTAAGCTGTCTCATTTGGATAAATGGAGCAAACCTGAGGTGCTTGATCCTATTTTTCTTTATGTTCTAGTTCCAGATCTGCCAAAAAGGTTAATGGTCCTCACTTCTGTGAACTTTTCAATTTATAATAAGAATGCTGATGAACTAGCTTGTAAAAGGAAGTTTTCACCTTGAAATTATGTGTTTGTTTTTCTTAATGAAAGTTGAGTCACTAGAAGTGTTTGTTGGTTGACCAGTTGAATAAGTGATGGTATGCATTGGATCGTACAGGAGGGCATTCGGTCATCTTTTTTTGTCTTTGGTATTGCAGAGCACTAGTAGAAGTAAAGCCTACTCTTTATGTCCCAGAGACTATGGAAACAACTGAAGAGACTTTGCATGACTTCTCTGGCATAATGGCAACTAGTTGTTATGGTTGCCAACCTGTAGATTGGCATGATTCATGTATTCAGAAATGTGTCATTCATGTAAAAAATATGTGCAGTGGTCTTGTCTATCACAAGTGCAGTTGCCCTGAAGATTAGTTCTGATTCTATGAAGGCTGATTGGAGCAATGAGAATCATCAGAATTCTCTGACAGAGGGCCAAATGGAAAGACTATCTAGATTCTGCATCTATCTTCTTGACAAAATTGTTACCGAAAATTATTTCCCTTGGAAAGACATTATGGTAAGGTTCTAAGGCAAGCGCCTCATTTCATGAGCATTGATTCTAAATAGAGTTATATCCTGTTGATCTTTGGTTAGAAAATATATATCAAGATTCATCAAGAAAATTTCACCATGTTAGATGCTGTTTCTTGCTTCCTCGAGTTGTCACTTGCGGTTCTGTCATTTGTTTTATTAATCCTCTCCTTTTGTGTTATATTCACAGCTTCCTGTTTTCATTATAATACCTCATATTTATTTCCCAATTTTTCTAGACTTCGAGACTCTACTACCCACCAAATCTTCATGTGCGATTGGAGAGATTATCAGGCTTGTTTATGGACGCATTTAAGGAACTTGATCAGATGAGCGCTCTTGCAAAAGCTTGCTCGAAGCCTATCTTCAATCTTGCTCCTGTCCTAGGTGGTGGAACATCTGCTGCATGCACAGAAGATATAATCACCGGTGAGCTGCTCGTTCGGAAATCTTGATCCTCTACCTCACATGGCTATCATCTTTTGCCTCCAACGGATGGATTAGTTATCAAAGAAATTCCTTTCTGAAAGCTTAAAAGGAATCTCAAAAACAGTCACCCCAACCCAGTGTGCTTTCCTTTTGAAGAGGTAATTCTTTTGGTTAGTTTGTATGTAAGATTTCATGACAACCGATTTTCTCATATTACAAGGTACAAATGAGTAGTAATTTACATGAAAGGAATCTGAAGAATCTTGGAACAGTCAAATTTAAATGTAAATTGCATTTTTTATTAGTATATTCTGATTGAGAATTTCTTGTTTGTCAATTATTCTTGTTTCAATGGCTGTTTCTTAAGTTATCACAATTGATCAAGTATATCCCACTCGAGAGTTACTAGGATACAAGGTAAACCATCGAGTAACAAAAGTCATACAAGTAATCCCTACTAAAATCAGCAAACCATTGAACAAACTTGATTATAAATTTACAATAATGGTGCATTTGTTTTTTATCTTTTAAATTACGATTAGGATTCAAACTCGAAATTTATGCATTTGCTTATTGTAATACCCAGCCCAAATAAAAGGCACAAAAGCCAAAAATATTACTATATTAGCTTTATTACACTAGGGCAAAAATAAGAAGGAAATGGGCAGCCTCCAACGGGACAAGCAGCTAAAGAAATTTTATATATATATATTGAAGAAATGGGGTTCTGCTTTGCCAAAGAGAAAAAAAATATATAACCAAAGAAAAGATGAAGAGTGGCGTGACTTGCCACGCCGAGAGAAAGGAAAATGAGATTTAAGTTGGCTATTGTTTAGCCAAAGAAAAAAAAAGGGGATATTTGGGGATTTTTGTTGAAGGACTTGAGTGAGAGTTAGAGGAAGAAATAAAGACCGAGGTGAGTAAAAATTTTTCTTCAATTTTTATGGTTATTTTGTGTAGTTAGGGATTGAACTTTGAGGAAAATAAAACATTAAAAATTAGGAAAAAATTTATATTTTAAAGAGACAGATTTTTAGCTTTCATCAAATAACGTAACTTATACCAAGTTCATAATTAATCGAGTTATAATCGTTTAGTGAATACAGTATAAATTGTCAGCTTCTGTTGGATAATATATTTTTCTAGTATTAAATATTTTTAAATAATAAGCTCTGAAAGATCTTAAGGTTTTTTTTTTGTTTTAATTTAGCGAGTTCAAGTACGTGATTTAATATCCCTTCAATGTTTTGACAGCCTTAAAATCAACCTTAAATTGAGTTATGTTTCGTATACTATATATAAAAATATTTTTGCCTTATGTTTTTTTTTTAAATTGGGTTAAGCATACAAGTGTGTATAATTCTTTAAATTGACTTTAAATGTGATTTTGTTCAATTACAAGAACATAATTTAATCGCTCTAACCCTTTTAACTTAGTCATAATGTATCAATAGGTTATGTGTTTTGTGAATACGAAATTTACTTTGATTGATTTACGAAATTCGTTTTGTATGAAATATGTTATGAGATTTACAATACTGCTTTGTATATTGAGTAATTTGAAATTATTTGTTTTGTCTCCTAGTATAGCTGTGCTCTGACTCTGCCAATGAAGGTTAAATGTTAGTCTTGTTGACATATATTTTGTTAAAAGAAACTAGTTTCTAATCGTACCACCAATTAAGAATAGTGGATCTTTGTTTTGCTCTATGCAACTATTAGTTGCTTCTAACATCACTGACCCGAGCAATTGAGGTTAATTATGGTTTTTGTTCTGATTCAAACATGTGCTACAAAGGTTAAGCGTGGCCATGGCATATTACAAGAGATGTGAAAATTATGATTTGTAAAACTTTCGTTCAATTTTGACATCTAGGAACTCCGTTTAGTTTTGAAATCTAAGTATATGAATTTGAGATTACCCAACTTTAATTTGTTAATCTTTATATTGATATTTTGGTTTAAATTTTTTTGTGACATGCTTAATCCAACTGAGAGGATATTGGTGCTTACTGAGTGGTTGTACCCACCCCTTTTTCCTAACATCTTATAGGTTTTGATATTGACAATATTCACAAGAATGTTGAGGAGTGACGCTTTGGAGTTTAGGGCATGTCTCAAGATCTATGAGTTTATTATTAGATTGAGAATTTAGAATGTTTCAAATTTTTGTTTAAAGCTTTAAGCAATAAGTTAGAATTTTGTAAACTTATTTTGATTATTGGTGGTAAATTTTTAATTTAGATATTTGAAAAAATTAAATTTTAATATGATAAATGTCTTGCATGTCGATGAAATTATATCTTATAGGTATGTAACGTTTGTTATGTCTCGAGTTCGGAACGTGACACTTATAATAATGAGCAAATCAGCCGCAGATTAATCATTTCATTTTGGTTTTTTTTTTTCAATAAAACTATTCAAATTGTTCATTTAAATCTATTTTAACCGCATAAATCTATATGTGGGCCCAATCGTGCACCAAACCTACAAGAGTATGAAATTTATGAACGGAAATGACTGAATGATTTCCAAATTGGGAGTTGGGACAAAAATCTTTGCATGTGAGATGTCTTTCTTTGATTAATGTCCTCACATTTGTTGATTTTCCAAATGATGAGTAAAGGTTTTGTCATCCCAACATCCAACTAATTTGATTGCTAAACATCCAATCATCAAAAAATCTGACCAAGTTTAATGTTCTTATTTGAGAAAACTCCAAGTTAAATGACATCTTCTAATTTGTCTTAAGGAGACTGCTATAGTTCTTGGTAGTTGGGTGTAGCTTTCTATGGTCCAATACAAATGGACAGCTTACCAGCAATTTGCTTATTTTTGTCCCATGGTTCTTGGCAAGAAAAGTTTCTAGTCAAGATTGGAGTTCTGTTTATGGCTTTATTATCAACTTGTTAGTCATTCTCATCTCCTTTTTTAGTGGCACTAAATGCAAAATAATGCAATCTTAATCTTATTTAGCTTTTTGATTGGATTTATGCTTCGACATATAGCTTTATCACATGTTTGGTAATCTATAATCATAAATGTTTTCAAGATCCTAATCTTTAATGATAAATTATTAATGGTTAAAATCTTTGAAATTCATCGAGGATGATTTAAAATGAGTATTAATATTATTTTTTAATTTTATTATGAATTGGGTATTTATCATTCTCATCTCTTTCTCTCAACATGCATCACCAAAAACAAATATAACTAGATGAAAGAAATGAATTTAAGGCATTGGATGGGTGAGGGCCTCATAGACATAGAGAAGCTCCATAAGTAGGTTTGAAGAAGGCCCCAACTTTTGAAGAGGACTTCAACTTTTGGGGGGCAATGTACATTGCCCCTCTAGGTAGGCCTATCCCTTAGCATGCGTCATTTTCCACTTATATATCTTTTATTTTTATTTTCATCTTCAAAAATTTTTACTTTTTGATTGAATTCATGAAAGCAATAATTCAAACATCTAGTAGTAGGTGACAATCTCTTTTCTTTTTACCTAGTTCACTCAAATCTAATATAAAATATTAAAAAAACAATTTTATATAAAATATAAGGTCATTTATATGTTATTGCATATCTCTTTGTGTAATACTTTAATTTAATCAATTATGTCTTATATTATATAAAATCATACGGGAAATTATGTATTTGAATCAATAATACATATATGTAAGTGTATTTTAATTTGGTTTTGAATCAATAATACGTCTATGTAAGTATATTTTAATTTCGTTTTCTCTCAATATATATATATGCCCATCAAAATATAACATAAAATGCACAACTTATGAGCTAGTGTCTTAACTATTTATTGTAACTTCACCCATCTTTTCTTGTTCTTTTTTTTCCTTTTCCTTTCTTTTTATAACCATAATCATGTAAAGCTTAGTCACCAACAAAGATGACACAAACAAACAAATATTTGTAACTTTATCCAATAATTCAAAGAAATTTAAGAGTTGTCACCAACTACAGAAATTACGTAGCTTTTTTTTTTTCAAGTACAAGCTCAGTTGCCATCATATCACCCTCATACTCATAATTAATGGTGACAGTTGCCAATGTACCCTTAAACATACAAACCAGTGTTTCATTAGCCAAGAACTTGTGAAAATGACCTTGGAGAGGCAGAGATTTGGATCAGATCTTGAACCCACACCCCAAACCCCCAGCCCTGTCTGGGGAAAAGAATGTGAGAAGTGCCAAGGTTTTCAGTTGTTTCCATGGCCAAAGTAAAGGTTTTGTGACTTTTTGTGAGAAATCACAGCTCACATGGGAAATGGGGACCAAACACAGTTCCAAAGGCAAAGCATGTGTGGGTTAAGCAAAAGAAAGCACCCCACAAGCAAAAAAAAATGTAGTGGTTGAGAAGGAAAAGAGAGACAACACTATGCATTTTGAGCTTAAAGCTCACCAAACAGACCCTAAAAAATTTTAGAAGTAAAGAGAAGCATGGCCTTTGCGGAAAGTTTATGATAGAAATAGAATTATGATCAGATCAAACGTTAATAAAGCTAAACAAGGAAAAAGAGGCAAATTGTTTGGTTCCTGTAATGTTGTTTTGATAAGGGACATTTCAATTATTAAAATTTTAGGGTTTATTATAATATTCTAATTTTGCATTGAGATATTGTGGGATCTGCAATGTTATATATATGTAGGATTTGAACTTATATTTGTTAAGTATTTTTTACGAGACAAAATTATAAGACTTTCGGATCAAAACGAATAATATTTCACAAATTGAAAGAATTATTTCTTGTTGTGTAATCTGATGTCACATGAACAACCAAAAAATTATTGTCTAATCATTTGATTGGTTATGAGTAGGGGGTTCAAATATGTTAGGAAGAAGGATTGTAATGAGCATGATGACACTATTGGATCAAGCTAGAAGCATTATGTTCTTCTACTAACAAGGATTTTGATGATTGAAATCCTTCAAGAAACCCTTGTGGTTGTGACTTTTACAGCAAGTCATGTTACATTGAGTACTTTTATTTGGTTATATCATGTTTTAGATGATTTGATTGTTGCATTGATGAGTTAACCAAAATCACCATAAATAATCATTTTGAGTTAGGATCGTATATTTCTTATATGATCGTTCAAGTTAAAATGATCACTTACCAACAATTTCTTGACGTAATGTTTAAAAAAAAATTATCACATACTGTATGATTTGAGTTTGAATCCAAATAACTTTAATATTTACTTTCAATTATACAAAAAAAAAAGATCAAATATGTAATCCTATGTTATTCATTCAAGTTATTTCTTCTAAGTTCATAAAGCTACACCTACCTTCACTTCAGACAGTGTGCATGGTTTTACACTTTCATTTTATAATAATTGTTTTGAAAGTTTTTTTATTTATCAATTTTTATATATTTATGGTTTATGTTGTTTCCTTCTCTTCGAAGATATTTCCTCACAAAATTTTGGTGGGGTAGCAAAACTTACTACTATAATCTATGACTTTTTACTTTAAGGGAACAAATTAATTCCTTGATTAGTGTTAATAATTCTTACTTCATTAAAATTCAAAAGTTCAATTTGTAAACTTTTTAAAAGCAATAAACAATTATTAAAAAAAAAGCAATGAACGAAACATGAAAGAGAAATGTAAATTATACAAATGGTTATTTTACCTCAATATATATTTAAAATAATCAAAATAATTAATAAATTTACTGAAATCAATATTCACTATTTAATTATCACATGTTATACTTATATTTAATAAATGATATAATTTTTTTCGAAAATGTGATTAGATATCATGATTTGAATGAAAAAAATATTAATACAGAGAAATCTTTTCATATATTTTTTAAGATAAAAATGTGTTTAAGTATTATTATTATTATTATTATTATTATTATTATTATTATTATTATTATTCGTGAAGTGGAATTTAACATTCTTTTGCTCATTGTCAAATCCAACCTACCACAAGTATACAAACCACATGACAATTTTCATTCTACATTTTATTCATAAAACTGTCTGCATAATATTCCCAAGCCAACATTTTATTGAAAAATATTAAGATCTAAAAGAAATTAGCTGGATTGGTAATGCAAACACTGAAATAGCAGGACTTAATTTATAATTATTTAATAATATATTATAATATATACTTAATTTTATAAAAAATTTCAAATATTTTTTATAATTCAGTTGTAATGCTTATAAAATTCAGGGTTTAATTTTTCAATTAATCAAAAGGTGCTGTGGAATTTTGTTCTAAATTCTAACACTAACTTCCACAAAGAATAAAAATATAATACTAAAAAAAAAAGAATAACAATATAATATAGCAGGAGGAGACAGTGTAATAACTAAATCCTAAATTCTTTTTTACCTTTTGGACATTATTATATATATATATATATATATATATATATATATATATATATTCTACATTTTATTAAGTCCTGGATTGTGCCAAGAGACAACTTTATGCAAAAACCATACTTTAATTTGCTACACTGTTCCATCTCCAATTTTTTTAATATAATTACATTGAATTCTTCATATTCCATTTAAATTATTCTTCATATTACATTGAATTCTTCATATTCCATTAAAATTATTCTTAAAATAGGAAGATTTTTGCTTTTTTATAGCAGAATTATATTTTTTTTATTTATTTAAAACAATTCAAATGGCAACCCATGTAAATTTTCTCAAAGCAAAGAGCTATTAAATTGAGTAGCTGTTAAAATTTTCTGTAAGGAGACGACAAGACCAAATAAGTGAGACAGCGTCACAGCTTTCACAAACTTGGGAAGTGAAAGTAATTGCACGAGTTATTATTTTCTTATTTTCTTTAAAAAAAATTGAATGCAGCAAACAAATATATATTTCATAAAAAAGTTTAATTAATGGGTGTTTATAAATACTTAAGTTGTTAAAGTGTCAATTTTTTATTGAATTTTTAACTCATGTAATTTCTTAACTAATTATTTTTATTAACAATAATAATTGACAATTAACATGCTCAATATAGCTGATTTTTATTAGAATAACATTATTAAATTATAATTTTAATACATTTTTTTAGAGATATGAGTGAAGAGAAAATGTGTGTTGAAATTCGAATTTTAAATTTGTATAATCCTCCTACACTTTAAAGGTAAAGGCATATTTGAGCTAATGCTCAAGGTCAATTAAAGTAAACAAAATTTAACATGTTCATTAATGATATATAATTTTTTGTATTTCTATATAAATTTACTAATTAAGAGTTTAAAATTTTCATATTTTTTAAGTTTAATATATATAGATATGTTTACAAGTCTTTTAAGTACAAAAAATTAAAATTGTATTTTTTTAAGAGATTGAATTTGATTAAATGTAATCCAAATTTTCACAAACATATCAAAGAGTATCAAATATATAATACAATATAAATCAATTTGTTTGTATATCAAGAAATACATCCTTAATTTATATTATAAAATGTGTCTATATTTATATATGTATATATATTAATTTTATAATGAATCAAATAATAATAATAATAATATACAATACACATCGAGTATATTAATTATTATGTCCCACAGTCTTTTAACATTTTCTTCGGCAAAACGATTGTTGAAATTAATTAGATGAAATTAATGAAGTGTTCAGTCACTTGTAATCATTTAAGAAAATAGATCATAAATCTTCTTAAATAGCTAATAATAATAATAATAATAATAATAATAATAATGTAAGTGTTCTTACTTCTCTTGCTGAGGCCGTCCCGGCAAAATAACTGCAGTGAATGGCAGAAACAGTAATTTCACAACAAAACAGGGGGCAGTTAATAATTTTGGTTCAAAAAGGTGAGGAGTAGCGACCTGAATGAAGATATGCAGAGAGGAAAGAAATGGAACGATGGATAGGAAATCAAAAAAGATTCATTTTTAGAGAGAGATAGAGGCGTCACTCCAAAAGAAAAGATTTTCGAGGAAGGGGAAAGATCTGAGCTAAGTAGCCAGTTGGGAGGAGGACTGAGTCCACTCGTGGTGTGGAGGCGAGTCACTGTTCAAAAATTAAGATCGTGACCAGTCGGATCCTGTTTCTTGAAATTGACGTTAACCGTCCGATTTTACTGCTCTCTCTTTAAAGTTTCAACTTTTTTTTTGACGCCAAACTGAAAGGGAAAGAAAAACCTAATCGATCAGGTCGTGTTGTGGATCTTTATTTTCATGCTGCTTCTGCTTCCTCAGGTTTTTCTTTTTTAAATTTTGTTTAGTTTTTGTTTGGGCTGTTAGAAAATGAGCGAAAATAAATGGAGGAGAAAGGAAAATAAATTATTGTGTTGTTTTGAAAAAAAAATGTGAAATTTAATTTCTTTTAAACTAGTGAAAATTGATATTTGATTTTTTATTGGTGTAAAAAAGCTGAACTTTATGGTAATATGAAAATTTCACTAATTGAAGCTCATTTTTTGTTTTTGTTTTTGTTTTTTTGGTTTACGTTTACAGATTTGAACTATGTGGGAGCTTTAACTTCAATATAAATGAGGATAAAAAAAATGGATGGCAGTTGGGCTATGGTGAAGAAGTTACTGCATTGCCAAGTTTTTAGTAGCTTCATTTAATTCTATAATAGTTAGCATTGAAGTTGGATAGCAAAGCCTAAGAGCCCTAATCTTGGCAGCTGTGGAACCTTAGAAGAAATAGAATCTTTTATTTTAAAAGATACTGTTTGGAGAATTTGAGATAAGGTGGAAATGGATTTTTGTTAATTCTTATGTTTTTAATGTTAGGGGTATTGGAGATGGAGGAAATTATGGCTTAGGAATAGAGATCGAAAGGGAGAGCTAAGTATAATGGAGGATCTTTCTAAGTATGCTCATAGTCCCGCACATTTAGCTGTTGCTCGCCGTGACTATGCTGGGCTTAGGCGTATTATTTCGACACTCCCTCGGCTTGCCAAGGCTGGTGAGGTTAATAATGAAGCTGAATCTCTTGAGGCTGAGCTGCGGGCTGATGCTGTCTCAGCTGTCATAGATCGGCGTGATGTCCCAGGTAGGGAGACTCCTCTGCATTTAGCTGTGCGGTTGCGAGATCTAATCTCAGCGGATATTTTGATGGCGGCTGGAGCAGATTGGAGTCTTCAGAATGAGCATGGTTGGAGTGCTTTGCAAGAAGCGGTATGCACAAGGGAAGAGGCGATTGCTATGATCATTGCACGACACTACCAGCCACTTGCCTGGGCAAAATGGTGTCGTAGACTTCCCAGAATTGTTGCCTCAGCAGCTCGTATCCGTGACTTTTACATGGAGATAACTTTTCATTTCGAAAGTTCAGTCATTCCATTTATTGGTCGCATTGCACCATCAGACACTTACCGCATTTGGAAACGGGGTTCAAATCTCCGTGCTGATATGACACTTGCTGGATTTGATGGGTTCCGTATTCAAAGATCAGACCAAACATTCCTCTTTCTAGGGGATGGCTACACTTCCGAGGATGGGAATCTTTCTCTTCATCCAGGCTCTTTGATTGTTCTTTCTCATAAGGAAAAAGAAGTTACAAATGCTCTGGAAGGGGCTGGTGCACAACCAACAGAATCAGAAGTTGCTCATGAAGTAGCATTGATGTCTCAAACTAATATGTATAGGCCTGGCATTGATGTCACTCAGGCTGAGCTTGTTCCTCATTTGAATTGGAGGCGACAAGAGAGAAGTGAGATGGTCGGAAACTGGAAGGCTAAAGTTTATGATATGCTTCATGTGACAGTCAGTGTGAAGTCGAGGAGAGTTCCTGGTGCAATGACTGATGAAGAGCTATTTTCTGTGGATGATGAAGAAAAGATGGCAAACGGTGGTGAGAATGATGAGTATGATGATTTATTGACAGCTGAGGAAAGGATGCAGTTGGATTCAGCACTCTGTATGGGAAATTCAGATGGTTTCTGTGATGATGATGAGCATGGAGGCGTTGACTGCCAAGAAAATGGTTCTGGAGCTTCCTATGAAAATTGCGAATCAAATGGTATTGCTAAGGAGAAGAAGAGCTGGTTTGGCTGGAATAAGAAGGGTTCAAAGAATAGTGATGATCCTGAGGATTCAAAAATTTTGAAGAAGTTCTCAAAATTGGCCCCCGAAGGTAGCAATCAGAGACAAGTTGATGGTCATAAATCATCTTCTGAATTTACGAAGGAAGATGCTGTGGATGGCAAGAAGGTTAAAGATAAAGGCAGCAAGAAGAAGAAGAAGAAAGGGGGAATTAGTGATGCTAAGCATGAGAGTGAGTACAAGAAGGGTTTGAGACCTGTTCTATGGTTAACACCAGATTTCCCTTTAAAGACAGAGGAACTCCTGCCTTTACTTGACATATTAGCCAACAAGGTCAAGGCTATAAGGAGACTGAGGGAGCTTTTGACAACTAAACTGCCTTCAGGCACATTTCCAGTCAAGGTAGTTTAAGATATATACTCAAGCAATTTTCTGAATTTATGGTAAAATCTAGTTTAGTTTTTAGTTATATGCATAAATCATGTTTTGTTTTTAATGTCAATGCAATTTTCATTGTTTATTTATTTATTCTTTTTGTGATTGGAACTGAAGAAGTGATGATAAGAAATACCATAGCAGAAATGAGGTTTCATAGTTGACTAGGAGTGGTAGTCATGTCTTAAAATAAAAAGGAATCAATATTTTTAGGAAGGAAAAGTTATCCTAGGTTAGAGCAAATACTCAAATTGCAATGAAGAATAGCTTGTTGGCCTTATTTTACTTGCTTGCCTTTTGTTCTCTAATCCCTTCATTTTCTTCACATTTATGCTAACAAACACAGCGAATGAGTTTATTAGTGGTATCTTTGGTCATATGGTGTTTTAAATCTAATCACATTATTTAATGATGATTGGAAAGTAACTTAAATAAGTGCAGAAGTACAATAGGTTTTGAGCTTTTTGTTATTTGAGAATCATACAAAATGATAATGAAAAACTCATGGGAGATACATATCAGATGTCATTTTTATAGTTCTAGTGATTTAATATATTGTTTTTGGTTGAAAATCTTAGGAGTGCTTTGGCTATTGCTCACCTGATCTCTGTTATTGGTGTTTGTGTGCGATGATACAAGGCTGAGATAGTTGTTGTGATTGGGTGGTGGAGAAAGTAAAATTTATTTGAGGGGAATATGTTCTGTAACCATCATTCTTTCTGTTGGATTTACAATATTCTTGCAACTATTGTAATGCATTAGTGCTGATGCTTGCAGACCCTAGCTCAAGTCACTAGGTGAAGCTTGGATCTAAGATAGGTATTAAGAGAGTGTCTTGGCAGTTAATATTTCAAAATGACTGGATGCTTGAAACCATAAAATTATCCTTGAAATGTGGAGGTGAATATTTTTAAGGTTTGGAAGTTTAAGCTCTGTTGGACTCGTAATGGTCCGGAGGTTTTGCTACTTTTAAAATCTATATTTAGGATTGCCATATTGCCGGAATCTTCCTGGAACCTCTATGGTAAAATATGTATATATGATGTGGAGATGACAAAGCATTATTTGCATTTCTACATTTGAATTTCTAGTTTAGGAGGCCAACTTGTTGACAATGAACTAAATGCTTTGTGCATTAAGGTGAAGCAGCAAAAAACTTCCGAACTTGTTATTGCCAGTTTCTATTGTCTTTCTTTTTTACACCATTCAATTATAGCTAATTTTGACAAGGTCCCTAATGGTATTAGATCTTCATTTTAAATATTAGTCTGTGGAAACTGTTCTGCAAGTACAGTAGAAACTGGTGACTTTATGAGTGTGACTATTATCATAAAACATTCCCAACACCTGAAAAAAGGAGAAGATTTGTTCTCTGGCTGGGTAACATGCTTTCACACCAATTTTTATTGGGCCAGTTTCTGTAAATTATCTTTCTTTAATCAGTTGTATGTTTTGAATGATTCATATTGATGTATTTCATTTTCCCTATTTCAGGTTGCCATCCCTATTGTCCCAACTATTCGAGTCCTTGTCACTTTCACAAAATTTGAGGAGCTTCAGCCCATTGAGGAGTTCTCAACACCTCTTTCCAGCCCAGCTCATTTCCAGGATGCCAAGTCAAAGGAATCAGAGGGTTCAACATCATGGATTTCATGGATGAGAGGAAGTCTTGGTGGCCAGTCAAGTGATAGTGATAGTCATCGATACAAGGATGAGGTTGATCCTTTCCACATACCATCCAACTATGCCTGGGTTGATGCCAACGAGAAAAAACGTCGAACAAAAGCAAAGAAAGCCAAAAGCAAGAAGCACAAAAGGCAGGCAGCGGCCAAAGGTGGGGATGGAGGCCATCAGGTGAATGAAGAGGTCGATGAATGACTGACTACATGGTCCCAGTGACTTTACCTGATTGTTGGCATCCGCAAGAGAAAAGATGTGGTAAGGCACCTCCCTGTACCCATCTGACTTTTTTCTAATTGCAGTTGGCGATACGGGGCAGTTGATTTGCTGAATGATTGGTAGGGGATCACTTTGATTAAGAAGAGTCTGCCTTGTCTTCTTCTATTGTTGTATTGTTATGTGATGTGAAATTGTAGAGGGACAAAATCTCTTCGTTTTTTTATTAGCTTGTTTCAATTCTAAATTTTCCCGGACATCAAATCTTTGTATCTAATTCCATGGTTATCAAATTTTCATTTTTGTGATTGGTATTCTATTTCCTGTCATTTTTAGTTCTTTTACATGGCTCAGATGGTTAGGAACTTGAATAATACTCATTTAAGCAAGAACAGGTTAAACCCATCACTTGTAGTTTTTAACCTCATTGGTCTCAAAAGCTTCACTTTAAACTTACATATTTCATTAGTAATCTTCATCTGCATTTGTATATGTATGCCTACCTGCCTATCCAATCTCTGGTTCTCAGATTTCACTACCAGAACCTATCTTTATTGACACTTAAATATCCGGCCATTACTTTTCCTCCGGTATTCCTCATGCCATCTATAAGGTAGCACCATGTGGATCCCAAAGCACCGATGAAAAAGTCCGATTCCACTGCCGTCAAGAAATTAACAAGAGGATAGTTGGTGCTGGTTTTCCTTCCAATACTTGCCTCGAACGTAGCCATTGCTGTGTTTCCCACTTTTGGCGAGTCACATTTGTGTAGTAGAAGTTCCAATGAGGGTATAATTTTGTTTTATCTATCACTTTCTGAAATTAAGTTAGACCTTGTGATATTAGATGCATGCATAGCAGCAACACAGTTATTCATTTATTCATTCATTCTTTTTCTCTTTTAATTATTATACTTCTAATATTTTCTTTATGCGAGCAAAATGTCAAAAATGCTAACCTGCATTTCAGTGGAGAGCCATATGTTGTTTAGATTCGGAAAGCGCTCTCGAATACGGTCAGCAAGTTCCATATATTCTTCAAATTCGACCACTTTCATTTCACTTGCCTTGTCTCCCATTCTTACATGCATGCTTAGCAATGGCCTAGGTACCCAAGGTTTGTGATTTGACCACACAAATTCTTCAATATCTGATTTCCGCTTGTTCATAATCACCTGTTACGAAAGCTCTCATGAGTAATAGTCTTAACTGGATTGAAGTTTAAGATGAGAATGAGTTATGCAGGCATGATAATAGTTCTTTGATGAAGAAGTTGGTCAAGATTCGGTTCTCTCTAGTTAGCTTCTATTACATATCGAGCATGCATGAAAATAAAACCATCCCTCCTGTTCGTTCAAATAGTTAAAGTACCTCATGTCCATTAGACAAGCAGGCAAGAAAGCAGCATCAGCCATGAGATTTGAAGATTCTCAATGATTCTGTGTCAGTTACATCGGTAGAAGTCAAGTACCTTAAGGCTCAGGGTTAGATCAACAAACCTTTGGCCACTTTCTCTTAATACTTGCAAGAACCATTTTTGCAGCTTCCTTCCCAAATGCATCATGGCGAGCAACATTCAACAAGCCACAAGTGTACTCTGTTTGGAATCTCATTAAATAGCGAACAGCCTGTCAATAATAAATGATATTCTGATTCAATATTTCAACTACTTTACATCGGAAAGGAAATCAATAGATGTCCAGCTAAATTTGTAATTATCTTAAGTTGTACCTGTGCTCTCCACCACCTTTGATCCATTTGATGGTGGAAAGCAATTAAACTCCCATTTATCTCTGTCGTAGGCTGCAAATAACTCCAAGGATCACCCCATGCCCTGTATCAAATAGTGAAATTACTGACTTAAGATATACTAATGTTTTCCAAGTGCAAGTCAGTACCACTACCGATTCATACATGCAAATTGCAATTGCTTACCTTGGAATTTTCCCTCCCCATATTTGCTTTAAATTATAATTGTCTTGTCCTTTTATAGTTCCCTTTTCCCATGCCTCTTTGCTGTGCATAAGCACGAATGCACGGTCTCGGCATTCCTGGGATGTCTCTAGGAAGAAGTAGCAAGACCAACTATTGCGCGATGCTAAAACACATACATCATTGCAATACTAATTGTAAGGTAATTCTTCCAGGTCCCACACAGTTAATTCCCGAAAAATGTCAAAAATCAAGCAGTAGGTTGTTAACATTTCATACCTTTACAACCATCATGGTCAGCACGATTGTAGTATCTGGTAACAAGCACCTTTTTCTCATTGATTGCAAGAGCAAGAAGCCCAGACACGCTAGCAAGCTGAGCCCCAATGCCAAACCCAGGTAATTTTTCCCATTCAGCCACAAGAAATTTTATGTTAGAATCACTGCAGTTCATCGGATGCCGATGGATCCAAATGTCACTCTGCACTTTCCTGGTACGAAGATAGTTTACTTCATCTGTTCCCACAATCTGAAAAAGGTCCCAGTTTTCAAAAATGATTTAAGAAGCAAAATAAACATATCATTTTACCGAACATGTGCATAATTTCTTAATTCCAGGAAAGAAATGTGACACTGCCGATTGATATTACCATTCATCCAACACTGTGAGTGAATCAATATTCATATCATGCTTTGAAAATTTAACAGCCTTTATGTTTGATAGCATCTGTGTGTGTCTAGGGATTATGTAGCTCAGAACCATACCCATGGAGGATAAGCACCATTAGATACAACTTGACGCTTAAAGTTTTGATGTTCTCATCAACCGCAGTTGCTGGATACATGTCTAATGAACCCTTCCAAGTTGTCCATAGAGGAAATCTCCGATCTCCTGCACGTGTGTCAAGATGCTTATTTACTTGTGCACTTAATTTGCAGTTCTCCAAATGAGGGGCATTTGGTACACTGGATTTACTGAGTCCAAATCTCAGCAAGAACTCACTTTCTTCGGGTTCTGTCTCAGTTAGTAAAGCACCCCAAGCTTCAGTCAGTAAAGAAACTCTCTTCTCGTGTTTCTGTGAATCCACCCATCCCTCTGTTTCGTTTAATTTAGATTTGCAGTCTGAATTTGTAACAACATCTACATTTCAACAGAGGAAAATGCATTGATGCTAAAACAAACATTTATTGTTTAAAATCATCGATAAATTCTCATATGCAAATCTATTTCAAATCCATGATTGCCAGTGATTTAAAGACCACAAAATGTTAGTGATGCTGGCCGCAGTCTTAACAGACTCCATGGGCAAATAACATAAAGTTCCCAACATTACTTGCTTGCCACTGACCTCCAAAAGTCAGGATGCTGGCTTCTAGCTAAAGCATGTCAAACAAACCTAATTAAACTAGTTATGGTTATCTAGTGTTTTAGTCAAAAGTCATCAACTAAAGAAGTAAACAACAAATGTGTGCAACAACTAAAAAGTCATTTCAACTTTCGGTTGCTTCAAGTACAGCCTTAGATCATATTCATCATTCTATGTATCAATTTTACTATTTTGACTGAACTTCACTACTACTGATGAGAGACCGTGAGGATTCGAGTCTGAGAGTTTTGCTATCAAAATCCGAACTTTGACCACTTGTGCCAACTCCTTACACGTTAAAACAATAATAACACATGAAGAAATATAACCGAAAGGTAATCTAACTTGCTGATAATCTCTGAACTTGAATTCCATGGAGAAATAAGAGCAGTCAGGAACACAGAAGAAACTCCAAAGAGAAAACCCAACACACAAATTTTCCATGGAAATGAGCTAGCCATTTGCAAAACTCTTTGTGAAACCACTCTCTCCAAAAAGTTCTGGTTTTTTGCCTCCATGTTCTTCTTTATTCAACTTCCACGCCCTCTGCAGCTCTTGAAGTACAGGTTTATTTTCTCTAGACTTACATAACTCAGCCTTGGTGGTCACTGCTATCTTTTTCTTGCAGCTGAAAAAAAAAAATCTCATCAGAATTGACTCCTGAAGATAAACAAAAAAGAAACAAAATAATCCAAGGGCAGAATAATAGAGCAGAAAAAAATTAAAAAAGAAAAAAATTCTTTCAGAAAAAAAAAATTCAACAACTGCTTTGAGCAAAGTTTTAAGAGATGATTACAAAACCATAAAAGTGAAAAATCCAAAAGACTTGATAGCCTTCAGAACAGCTACAAAAATAGATAACATGCAGAGACATGCAACGAAAGATAACTGTAAAACAAATGACACGACATTAGAATGTTGACTAAGCCATCCTACCAGAAACAATACCCAAGAATATTCATTCCTCAATTATATTTTCAGAAAAAAAAAAAAAGGAAGAAGAAGAAAGAAATGGTTTTGAAAAGTCAACCCGAAAATGAGATGTGATGTTTTCAGCAAAACCCAGGAAGAAAAGAACAAAAATTTTGCAATAATGGAAGAGAAAAAGGACAAAAACTTGGAAACCAACCATGTCTCAGCTCTCAAAGAGCAGAACACAGACACAGTCTTAAGAATTTGAATACGTATATGTACATAGCTCTTGAGAAGTTTGAAGCAAAATGCTAAGTCTGAATGTAGTTACATTACCATGTCTTGGATAATCGAAATCCTTTGAAATTGATGCTTAGCATTCAAATATGGATTTGTATGTACATAACATTAATAAACAGTTTGTACTTTCCATCACAGTATATATACATAGCATAAAAACACACGTACGTATGTTCAAAGCGCAAAATGGCAGCAAGAATTCAAAAGCCTTTTCAGGATAGTCGATGCATAAGAGAAGTAAAAGTATTCCTCATATGAAGCAACTTAAAAAGTAAATGAGATCCTTCAGTGAAACCTGGTCAAGCTTTCATGAAATTCTTTTCTCGAGCTCAACCCCGTAGATAGGTTCTACGTAAACATATGATGGTTGTTTGGAGAAGACGTAAAGGGAAGTTGAAAAGAAAAGAACCAAAACTGAAATCAAAAGAAAAAATAACTGATGAAAGAAGATGGATTTCTTTTTAGTAATTCATTTATGTTTAAATTTTTATTATTATTATTATTTTAATTTTTTAAGTCACTATTTCCTTTTCAATAATTCAATTATGCTTGGCAGAGGGGTTCAAAATTTGGTTAAAATCAAATTAATGATCGACCAAATTTATTTCGGTTAATCAATTGACCACCAAAAATAAATTCGATAAGTTATCGAAAGAAGATTTGATAAAATTTTTGTTATTGATTATTCAATTAAAAAATCAAAATTAACTAATTGCTCGAAATTAGAAACTACCTTATCCCAATCTATATATTGATGCTTTGAGTAATGCCGATTACATATGAATCGATGCTTTCAATAATTATAGTTACAATTTTATATGGATACTCTTTGTAATTAACTTAAATTGTGTAGAATTAATGCTTTAATTAATTACAAATTCAAGTCAAATAATTAAAATAAAAAATATATGTTATTTCGGTTAATTTGGAAGTTTAAAAATTCATTTTGGTTATAAAACAAAAAGTATAAAGTTTGATTAAAGTTTTTTTTGACTAATTCATTTCAAAATTAATCGAACAAATCGAATAAATATACCTAATCCCTAATCCTTTGTACTAAAAAATAAATGTTTCTGTTATATCCTCCTTTTTCAAATTTCCCAAAAAAAGAAAAATCCCACATTTCAATGAGGGAGGGACCCCATACTCTTTGCTTCTTTCGGTATCAACATCATCACAGCTCATTTGTAATGGAAACCTATACAAGCTCATTCTCATGGCACTGTTTTTTTTTTTGGAAGGTTCAGTCCAATAAACTTTGGCCAGTGGCCCTTGCTAAAGTCCCCAAGACTATTGACTTCTGAGTCTAATACTTTATTCAACTTTAAAAAAAAAAAAAAGAAATCGGATATAGGGTAAGTTAGTTAATCTTTACAAGCAAATTAATAGAAGAGATTTGTGATTTGTTAATAAAAATTATAAATCTTTACTCTTTTAATAATATTGAGGTCTAAAATTGGAATATTCTACTTCTCTTAAACACTTTCCGAGGAAACGGCTTTTTTAGAAACTTTTATCAAAATTGAAAATATGCATTCAACTAATTTTTACATTCATTTCAAAGTTCAAAGTTCATACTATTATTATTGATTTTTAAATATAACTTAAATTTGTTTTAAATATTGATTTGGAGTTTATAACACACTCTCAGAGAACATACATATCAGATATCAGTCTTGGACATCAAATCTTTGTCATTGTTAGTTTTTTAGAATTCATTGTTTTTCTTCCTCCTTTTCCCCATCTGTCCCTTAGCCAACAAGCAAAAGAACAATATAACCAAAAAAAAAAAAAACAAGCAAAGGAACCATAAAGATGATTTTGGTAGCAATTTACATGAATCAGAAGGTTAGAAACATTAATAATACCCATTTAAAGCTGGGACAAGTTCACTTTCCCGGCTTTGGTGGTAGTTTTTTACCTCACTGGCCTCAAAAGCTTCACTTTACATTTACATATTTCATTACTATTCTGCATTTGGATATGTACAAAAAGCCACAAAATTAATAGCTGTAAATTGATCTAATTTACATGCCTGCCTGCCTATCCAATATCTGGTTCTCAGGTTTCATTACCAGAACCTATCTTTGTTGACGCTTAAATATCCGGCCATTACTTTTCCTCCGGTGTTCCTCATGCCATCTATAAGGAAGCACCATGTGGATCCTAATGCACCGATAAAAAAGTCTGATTCCACTGCCATCAAGAAATTAACAAGAGGATAGTTCGTGCTGGTTTTCCTTCCAAGACTTGCCTCGTATGTAGCCATTGTTATGTTTCCCACTTGCCGTGTCACATTTGTGTAGTAGAAGTTCCAACGAGGGTATAATTTTGTTTTATCTATCACTTCCTGGAATTTATTTAACCTTGCCATATTTAGATACATGCATAAGAGGAACACATTCATGCTAGTAAAAGTCCGAATGCTAACCTGCATTTCAGTGGAGAGCCAAATGTTGTTGAGATTTGGAAAGTGCTTTCGAATTCGGTCAGCAAGTTCCATATATTCTTCAAATTCGACCACTTTCATTTCACATGCCTTGTCTCCCATTCTTACATGCATACTTAGCAATGGCCTAGGAACCCAAGGGTTGTGATTTGACCACACAAATTCTTCAATATCTGATTTCGGCTTGTTCATAACCACCTGTTGTGAATGCTCCAATCAGTAATAGTCTCAGGCGAAGTTTAAGATGAAATTAATGAGTTAGGCATGCATGATAAAAGTTCTTCAAAGAAGGCGGTCAAGATGCAGTCCTTTCTAGTTAGCTCCATTACATAGTATGCATGAAAATAAACTCATCCCTACCGTTCATTCAAATAGATAAGTACCCTCATGTCCATTTGACAATCAGGCATGAAAAGAGAGAAAACAAATGGCATCAGCCTTGAGATAGGAAGACTCTCAATAGGTAGAAGTCAAATTCCTAAAGGCTTAGGCGTAGGTGAACAAACCTTTGGCCACTCTCTGTCAATACTTGCAAGAACCATTTTTGCAGCTTCCTTCCCAAATGCAGCATGGCGGGCGGCATTCAGTAAGCCACAAGTGTACTCTGTTTGAAATCTCATTAGATAACGAACAGCCTGTCCATAAGAAATGGTACTCTGATCAGTCAAAGAATAACCATTAATGATCTTTACAGCATGGCATTATCCATGTGCATATATTTTTATATACATGCCCCAAAGCAATACTTCAAAAACTTCATGTTAGAGAGGAAATAAACTAAGTATGTAAATAATCTTAAGTTATACCTGTGCTCTCCACCACCTTCGGTCCATTTTATGGTGAAAAGCAATTAAACTCCCATTTATCTCTGTTGTAGGCTGCAAATAACTCCAAGGATTACCCCATACCCTGTATCAAAAAGGGAAATCACTGACTTTAAGATATACTAATGTGTTCTAAGTGCAAGTCAGTACAAATTCATACATGCAAATTGCAATTGCTTACCTTGGAATCTTCCCTGCCCAAATTTCCTTCGAACTATAATTGTCTTTTCCTTTTATAATTCCCTTTTCCCATGCCTCTTTACTGAGCATAAGCTCAAATGCACGATCTCGGCATTCTTGGGATGTCTCTAGGAAGAAGTAGCAAGACCAACTACCGCGCGATGCTAAAATACAAATATCATGGTAATACTAATAATAAGCAAAATTATTCCAGTTCCAAGACAGCTAAATCCCAGAAAATGTCACATATCAAGCAATAAGTTGTTAACAGTTCATACCTTTACAACCATCATGGTCAGCACGATTATAGTATCTGGTAACAAGCACCCTTTTCTCATTGATTGCAATGGCTAGAAGCCCAGACATACCAGCAAGCTGAGCCCCAATGCCAAAGCCAGGTAATTTTTCCCAGTCAGCCACAAGAAATTTTATGTTAGAATCACTGCAGTTTATTGGATGCTGATGTATCCAAATGTCACGTTGCACTTTCCTGGTAAGAGGATAGTTTTCTTCATCTGATCCGACAATCTGAAAAAAGTTTCCCAATTTTCAAAAATTATTAAGAAGCATAAAACATATCCTTTTACTGAGCATGTGCATACTTTGAATCCCAGGAAAGAATGTGACTGCCAATTTATAGTATTCATCGAACATTGAACGAGAATCAGAGCATTCATATCACGCTTCAGAATTTGAATAGCCTTTATAATACAAACAGGTTAGCTTAAATGTGCTAGGGAGATTAAGGTAGAACGGGTTAACTTAATTAGAAGCAAAGTTTAATGGAACAAAGTAATTTGAACCACGAGTAAAGCAGGTTCCAACTACAAATTTACTAATTTTGAAAAATTTTAACTAGTATTTTATAAGAGAAAGAAAGAGTACATTAGACCAATATTTTAATTTTAAATGCAAATATAGATCATAATCACATGATGTCTGAAGACATCTGCATGTGTCTGTAGCTTAGTAACATACCCATGGAGGATAAGCACCATTAGATACAGCCTGATGCTTAAGGCTTCTAACATTCTCATCAGCTGCAACTGCTGGATACATGTCCAATGAACCCTTCCAAGTCGTCCAGGGAGGAAATCTCCCAGCTCCCACACGTGTGTCAAGACGCTTATTTACTTGCGCACATAATTTGCAGTTCTCCAAATAAGGGGCATTTGGTACACTGGATTTACTAAAACCAAATCTTTGCAAGAACTCACTTTCTTCAGGTTCTGTCTCAGTTAGTAAAGCACCCCAAGCTTCAGTCAGTAAAGATACCCTCTCCTCGTGTTGCCGTGAATCCACCCATCTCTCTGTTTCTTTTACTTGGGATTTGCAGTCCAATCTTGTAACAGCATCTACATTTCAACAGAGGAAAATGCATTGATGTTAAAACAAACATTTATTGCTCACAAGTGATAAATTCTCATATGCAAATCGATTTCAAATCCATGATTGCCAATGATTTAAGACCAGCAAAATGATAGTAATGGTGGGAGTTTTAATTAACATAAAACTCCCAACATTGCTTGCTTGCCAATGCTACTCGCCTAAAAGTCCTGATGCCGGCTTCTAGCTAAAGCATGTTAAATTAAACTAATTATTGTTATCTAGAGTTTTAGTCAAAAGTCATCAACTAAAGAAGTAAACAACAAATGTGTGCAACAAGTCATTCCAACTTTTAGTCGCTTCAAGTACACCCTTAGATCACATTCATCTAATTTCATACAAATATCGCATTCAAAAATAATTTCATACAAGTATGAATCTTGAAATCTTGACTGAACTTTGCCAGGAATAACCTATGCCTGGAGAACATCATATCATTATCTGGAAATTGGTTGTTGTACAGGCAGAGTTAGGGTTTTTGCTCCCTATGCTCTTGGAGAGGAGATCCTCGGTACAACGTTAAAAGTTTCTCCATTGTGACCTGGAGGTCACGGATTCAAGCAAAAACATCCACTTAATTCTGCACATATTTGATCTGAATTTTCAAACTTTCAGCCAAAGAATAGTTTCTATTATTTACAAATCATATCTAAGACAGCCAGAAACTGAGGAAAAAGATAAATTCTAGAGCTACAGCCAACATTAAAACAACAATAACACATGAAGAAATATAACTGAGAGGTAATCTAACTTACTGGTAATCTCTGAACTTATATTCCATGGAGAAATCCCCATGGATATGGTTGAAACTGAAATCCCACCAAAACCAAAAGTACCAAGTGAGGTAAGAGCAGCCAGGAACAAAGAAGTCAGACAAACTCCACAGAGAAAACCCACCACACAAATCTGGCATGGAAATGAACTACCCATTTGCAGAGCTTTCTGTGAAACCACTCTCTCAAAAAACTTCTGGTTTGTTGGCTCCATCTTCTTCTTTATTTAACTTTTATGAAGAAAGTAAACCCTCTGCAGCTCTTGAAGTACTGGTTTCTTTTCTCTAGAATTTCATGACATTCCAACTAACAATGGAACTAATAATCACATGAAACTTATGATAGTTTTAACTACTTTGATATTTTTCATATGAAAGTAAATCAGAAGCTTGAAGGTTGTTTTATGTCTAACCAATCAAGGAAAAAAAAAAACATTCACTGAATTGTCACTCTCAAATTCTCAACCATTCACTTCATCATTAATAACTCCTTAGACTTGGAGGTTCACTGCTTTCTTTTCCTTACAGCTGCAAAATAAATTGAAAATTAACATCAGAATTGACACCTAAACATTAAAAAAAAATTAATAACACACTGCAAATTAACCATTTCAATTATGAAAATATTCATTCATTAAAATTAAGGAAAAAAACAAATTCTTTCAAACAATTCAAGAACAACCTAGGGTCAGCAAAGATTACAAAACTAGAAAGAGAGAAACCCAAAAAAAAAAAGGAAACAAGAAAGAAAAAATGATAACCTCAGATTAAAGTTTAAAACAATGGGATATATCCAGTAAAAAAGAAATGATGAAGAAAAACCTTACACATTTGACAGCCTTCAGTAAAAAATATGTCGTCATATTCATTTCTCAATTATGTTTTCAGAAAAAAAAAAAGAAAAAAAGAAATGGGCTCAAAATTCAAACCAATATGAAATATTTTGAATTTTTTCAGCAAAACCCAGGAAGAAAAGAACAAGAACTTTGCAGTAATGAAAGAGAAAAAGAAGAAAACATTGGGAAACCAACCACACTTGAGTTCTCAAAAGAACAAAAACACAGAAACAGACATGTCACATAATTATTTTTATCATCTTCTCCAACTATTCTCACAGGGTAAAGTGCAGTCATTTTCTTGGCTAAGACTTCGGATTTCGTGTCATCCAACACACTTCGATGTAGTACTCAACTGGTGTCAGTTTTCTTCTGTCTGGATAGAGTCAAACAACCAATGACACTAAACCAAGCAAAGTATAAGGGTCATTCATTTTTTTTTTTGGTTACATAAGGGTCATTCATTTTTTTTTTTGGTTACATAAGGGTCATTCATTTGGAGCAAGCGGCACTAGCCAGAATGTATTATACATACCAAAAAAAAAAGGGTCCCACATTTCAACGAGGAAGGGGCCCCAGGCCCTTTACTTCTTTCAGTATCAACCATCTTCACAGCTCATTTGCAATAGAAAACTACAAAGACATTGTTGCTTCTTTTCTTTTGTTTGGAAAGTTAAGTCCAATAGAATTGTGGCTAGTGGCCTTCTCAACTTGATGAAGACTGCTAACTTTAGAGTCTAATACTTTATAAATAAACTTTTTTTTTAAGAAATGGTGGATGGTGAATTGAAATACTGAATATTCAATGTTTGAACAGTGGCCACAATATTTTAACAACTGCTACTTCATTTTTTTATTTTTATGTTTTTTTTACAAAAAAAATATTTAATTTAAAATTAATTTAAAAATACAGATATTAAAACAAGAATTTTAGATTTTAAATTTTAAAATTCTTATATCTTAAAAAAAATATATTATCATGTGATTCAATAGTCAAGTGTTAATTTCCTTTCCATTAAAGCTTTGCCTCACTTTACTCATTTGTCCAGAAATGCGGTATGTTGACGTTAACTTTTACCTGCAAATTAATAATAAATTAAATATTAATAAGAGAGATTTGTAATATGTTATTAAAATTTTTACTTTATTTTTAATAAAATTGAGGTCTAAATTTTGAATATTCTAGTTTTCTTAATTTCTTAAACACTTTCCCAAGAAACAAACAATGTTTTTTTTTCTTCTTGAGAAATTTTTATCAAGATCCAAAATATGAATTGATCTAATTCACAATCATTTCAAGGTTCAAACTATTACCAAATATTAGTTATCATATTAAAGAGTAACTTGTTTAACTGAAAAAATTTAAAAAAGAGAATTAACATTTAAATCCTATATATATCATTAAAAAAGTGGTTTGTAAATAAGTTAGAAATAAGAATGATAAAGTTTCATCTAATTTCATGGGCACTTATTAAATAGATAGGATCATAGAATTCATATTAGGTAAGGCAAGTGAATAATTGAACTACTTCAATTATTATTGCTATAAATAAATCTCTTAATGGCAGTTTTGCTTTAATGATGAAGAATATAGAAAGTAGATGATGCAATCAAATCAAGAGAAATATTAATTGTGTCTATATACAATATCCATCAAGATTATATTTAAAAATAATATAATTAATGTATTGTGTTTAAAATTTAATTATAATTTTAGAAAAATATTTCAGCTATCTTTTAATAAAATATTAACATTATCATTACAAGCATTCATTAATTGGACATTTAAATTAATTAATTATTATTTATTTATTTTTTGTTATAAAAAAACATTTATAACTGGAAAGGTAAAAGATTGTTCGGATTCGAAACAGATTTTATAAAATATCATAATTTTTTTTTATCAATCAATCAAGAGATTGTTAATTATTAATTAATAACTTCAACACTTTAGATTTAGATTTCTTTTTTTTTAGATTAATGGTAATGTAAATGTAATCTAACATCTTAAGGCTTAAGCTACAATCATGTGTAGTTGAGTAATCTTGTTATCCCCATCAAGAGCAGTTGGACATGCATGTATTGTCAATACATGTGGGACCCAATTGAATGGATTAGACTCCAGCAATTTCCAAGGCAAAAACCTTAGGTGGTCGGCCGTCGGCCAAAACTCTTTAAATGAAGAGAACAATATTTTGTTAACCAAAAAAAAAAGAGAGTATAATAATTTTATGAATTAATATCAAATATATCTTTAATAATTTTTTTTGATTTCATAAAATAATAATATATATTTTAAAAATATCAAAAAAATAAAAAATATATTTGTTATCATCTTAATTTTATTTGTGAAATTAAAAAATTTCACTGACAGTATATTGCTAATTATCTTATTTTTATTAATGTAGTAATCGATTATTAATTTATTAATTTTAATTATTTTTTTGACCAAAAAATTATTATTTTATATAAGTTTATTTTATTAACAAAATCTTTAATTAAACAGTTTTATTCTTATTCAACATTTTATTAACACTTGGTAAAGATTAAAAAATAAAATAAATTTTAGAGTAATAAATTATATTTAAAAAATTATCTAAAATATCATCAATAAAATTTTTAGATTTTAGTAACTAATTTGTAAGTGACATTGACATATGTATTTTTTTTCAAGTATATAAAAAATAAAAATTACTTAAAAATAATATAAATTTATGATATTTATTTAAAATAAAAATTATTATCAAATTATAGAGCAAAACCTATTTTTCTCTCTTGGATCACGAGAGTTGGATTCTTACATGCACAAATAGTTTTACAATCGAGGGGATTAGGGGAACAATTAAGCAAGTCGAGATTACCATTTTTTTTTCTTTTACATATTGACATACGTAATAGATTTAATAGTTTTAAACATAACACGATGAAATGACATAAAATGACACGAACAAAATATATCAAAAATTACAAAAATTAAAATTTGATAAAATTTATATTTAATATGACAAAAAATTAAATAATATTTTGTATTAGATATATTAAAATAAATTTTAACATTAAATTTTCTTATTTTAGATAACACAAAACATAAATTACACCACATACGTTAAAATGGAAACCCTTTTTATCCTTTTGACTCCTAAACTATATAATCTTGGTTAGGCAAATAATAGTAGGGTGGCCAATGACTTTACAAGTTCACGTGAGGAAATCTTGGATAAGATTTAATGAATAATTTCAAAAAAGGAAAAAACCAGCCGCCAGGTGCTTATATATCCAAAAACTATCTTGAAATAATTTTCCTTTTTCAGAATGAGAGATCAAACACACGAATTAGCAATGGCCTAGTAGCGTCGATGTAAAAATAGATTGTAACCAAAAAAAAAGTTGCAATAAAAAATAATTTTAATTCCATTTTTCTTAACTTCCAATTTTAATTTCAAATTTAAGGATTGATTTTCATGATTTCAAAACATGATGTGATGATTTAAAAACAAACTCGTTAAAATTAATTTTTGTTGGTAAACATATAATATCAAACTGTACAATTAAAAAAAAAACACACTTCTTACCCAATAAATGAAATTAAAAAACTTAAATGAGAATTCAAAATATGTGAGATTTGCAAATTAGGGTTTAAGTTAAAGTACAACGCTTTGGGTGTTTTTTTTGAAAGGGTATATTCTTATTCAATATTACAATCATAATCAAGATATTACATTCGATGAATAGGTAACTTGATAAATTGATAAATACAATAACAATAACAAAACTATGCAAATAATAACGAATTAAACAAATCTCATATTTAGTGAAACTCGGATATGAGACTTTAAAATCTCAGTATCTCCTCCTTATCACCAAGCTATGACCTTATCGGCAACTCTTTAAGTGTTAGCTGTAGACTTTATTTGAAAAGTAGAGGTAAATGTCATTACCCAATTTTCAATCTCCATACCAAACTATTTCGCGGCTTCATGCATTTTAAGGGTGAGAAACATTTGGTGAGTGAATATGAAAGAGAAAGGACACATGAATATGAGGGTTAATATTATTCATAAAAAAAAACTGATAAAGTTCTTAAATTTTATAAGCGAGATTAGTATAGTAATACATATTTTTTAAAAAATATTAAAAAATGTAATAAAAAAATTAAAAAACTTTTATAGACAGTGTATTGGATAATTGAATTATATATATTATCCATAACTATTTTTAATTTTTATCCTACCACTCAAATGTGTAAAATACAATTACTCCTTTTGAAAGATTGAATACATAAAATTAAAATAATTCTAACTTGTCAAGAAACATTTAAAAACATTGCCATTTGAAGGATTATGCATTATAACATATCTAAAATCTATGTTGAAGAACAAAGATTTTAAAGACCATTTGTATTTTACTGAGATCTTTATGACCGAATATATTAAAAGCAATAAAATGAGGAGTTTAGTTATTTATTGATTCATGCTTCATGCAAAATAAAAAAAAAAGTGATTTTAATACATTTAAATTTAGGATTATTATCCTATCTACTACCAGTGGAGTTTTTTAACTCTACAAGCGGGGTTTAGATGATGACATGTATCATTATTAGATATATATATATATATATTTATATAAAAAATAGAATCCAAACTCTAATATAATTGTGTCAAGAAATAATAGTTTGATATACTTTTGGAGTCTTTGGATTTGACCATTTATTTGATTTTATCTATCTTGACATCTCGACGGATCAATTACATTTGATATTACGAATCAAATAATATTAACTCGATCCTCAAAATTAAATAAAAATGTTTTAAAATTGTAAAAATATATAAAAATAGGAATTAATTTATCACTTTTTTAAAAATGAGAATAGAGTTTGTTCTTTAAACTTTCACCAAAAGAGACTTCCTATTTTTATTAAAAAGCATAACTACTCAATCTTTTTTTTGAAAACTACCCACGTAAATAATGGGTGCCAAAAATCAAGCAAACAATAATTCAAGAAACAATTTTAAATTCATAGATAGAGATTCAACCATTATTGCCTTACCCCACTTCCTATCATTTATTAAAGATTTATATTTAAAGGCCAACAAACTGCAAATAAATCCAAAGAACTCAAAATAAAAAAAAATAATATCTTTTAATAAAAAATAAAAAAAGTTATAACTATTGATTTAAAAAGAATAATGATAAGTAAGGGTCACTATGTGTTAATATGTTTTTTTTTAAATTATATATGAAATCATATTATTGAAAAAACCAGTTATTTATCATGTAAATCATTAATAATTTCTATAAATATTGTCAAAAAAATAATTTTTTTAAAATAAATATTTATAATTTAATATCCCTTGTGATATTTAATAATAGTTTTTTTGACATAATTGAATAAAAAAATATATTAACACATAAAATAATTGTTTTGTATCATTTTTTTCTTAAACAACTTCCTAACCTATATTATTTTATAGGTTTATATATGATGCACTAATAATATATAATTTTTATACACTGTCAATGAACAACATAATGTCACTTCATTAATAAATAAAGTATAAAAATGCATAAGTCTTTAAAAATAAATTTAAAAGCTTTATTAATATTTATTTTTAAATTTGCTCATCAATAAAATATTATTTTATAATTAACTGATCATTTATATCTTATTTTTATAATTACATCATTAAAATAAAATATTTTCTTTTTTTGTGAAAATAAAATATTTTCTTTTACCAAACTGAGTTTACTCCCCAAAAGCCCACCGCCAGAAGTATTAAACTCAGTGCCAAAAGTTTGCCATCACCTTACATGAAGCCTGTACTAATTTTAAATAAAGCCCCCACAACGGTCATATTCTTTCAAGTCTTACCTTCTTTAAATTCCTTGACCGGCTTTCATTTTCTCCTTCAATTCTCTTCTTTCTTTCTCCTCCACTCGCCATGAATACTATTTTCTAAATCAGCCTTCTTTTCTTGGGTTGAAAAAGGATAAAGGGAACTTTACGAAGAAGTCAATAAGGCTAATAATGGGTTGCTTTTTCGCTTGTTTTTCTGCTTCCAAGAATAAAAAACACCAGCATTTGGTAGATGTGGCTTCCTCTAATGATCAGGTTAGTTTTTTCTTCACTTTCCAGGCTTCATAATCCATGGGGTTCTTTGTTTTTTGGTTTTCTTATGCTTGAAATTTGTTCCATCCAGAAACATGAAGCCAATGGAGCTGTTCAATCCAGTAAGGAAGAAGATTTTCAGATACCCTTTAACTCCATTATAGTGAAGAAGTAAGCTATGTTTGTCCAGTTGCAGGTTTTTATTTATTTATTTATGTCTATGCATGTTTTAATTTTGCTTGTTTCATGTCAATTTATGTAGAGAGAAGCTTGGGGAGCTATTGAACTACAATGGTAAAAAGGTGACTTTTGATTTGAATGCGAAGGCTCCTGAGGATTTGCCTGTTGAATCTTCTGACAAGTTGAAAAGTAACGAGGATAAGGAGAGTGAGGAGACAAAAGAAACAGCTAAAGAATGCGGATCTTCTGTTGCCGATTTGACTGCTTCAATTGTAGTTTGTAAGTCCCAGAATAATAGATATCAGAACAGAGCAGAAAGTGAGGATGAAATGGAAGATATGGACTTGGAAATAAGTGATAATGAGGATGGTAAGGCTAAAAATGAGCCACAATTGGTTATGCAAGAGTCGTCTGAGTCACTGTTTTCATTATCCATTGAGTCTAGGAGGCTAGTTTATGAAGTTGAATCAGGTGAAAAGGAAGTTACTAGTCCAATGCCAGTTGATAAATCACCTGCTGAGGAACTCAAGCCAATTGGGTTAAATCGAAATGTTAAAGATAGGGGTGCTCAGTATGTTCAATCAGTTTTGAATCCAGTAGAAAATCTTGCTCAGTGGAAAGAAGTCAAAGCACAAGCAAGCATGCCATTGAAGGCTCAAGAAAAGGAGAACATCAATCTAAAGCAAGAATTGAATATACCAATTAGTCCAGAGCCTAGTTTTAAGCTTGCAAGTTTCAGTTCAAAACTCTGTTCCAATGACAAGAAGCTGGTAGGCCAAGAACCTGCTGTTGATACAAGTCTTTCCAGCTGGTTAGTGGAAGCTGAAAACACACCGAATTCTAAGGCTAGTACGAATTCAGTTGGGAATTCAGCATCCCAGAAAACAAATTCACCGAGAAATCATGAAGATAGGCCTATTTTAGGAGCATTAACAATGGAAGAGCTCAAACAGCATTCAGCATCTATATCTCCAAGGAAATGCAGGAGCCCGAGTCCAGATGAAACACCTATTATAGGGACTGTTGGGAGCTATTGGAGTCATACTGGCCAGACAATAGATTCTGATTCAAGCACTCCTAGCAAAGGAACACCAAGAACAAGGAGCAGAAACATTCAGGTGTATCATTTTTTCTTTGGTATTCATATATAATATGCATTTTACATATATATGTTGGAACTGACAATGGTTTTGGTTATGCAGGAAGAGAAGCTGAAATGGAATTCAGTACCGTTTGAGGCAAGGTTGGAGACAGCTTTGGATAGAGGGATTGCAGGAGTATAGCAGGCCTCTTCAATCATTAGGAGATGAAAATGTTCTTTCTGCACCATTTCTATGAATGCTTCTGTTTATACGATTGTCTATTGCTTTGTTTTGTTGGTTTGGCTTGTGCAAGACATTAGGTTGTTAGTGAAGATCCTCCTGGACTTCTCTCTAAATGATTCCTGGTTTGGATGATGAGTCTGCCTTGCTTAGCTTGTCTACTTTGTTTTGTAGGAAATAACACATTGGGTTGACAGCCAGATGAAAGATTTCTTTAAAGAGTGATGGCAAAATGATGATTTCAAGTTAAAGAAATGGTACGCAATAGAAATATTATTATATCAATTCGATAATATCACATTTATAATGCATGAAAATGTTCACGTCTGATGTGATTCTGAACTAAAAAATGTTCAATCCGAACTATTCTTAAACTTGGGATACAAAATGTCGAGGATACAACCAATAATTTATTGTAAATGGAATTTTTTTTGTACAATGGTGTTTCCATGGTGAATGACCATAGTTTGTTAGCCTTTGAAAACGCCAGAAATAGCAGCAAAATAGCACAAAAACAAGAAATCTATTAGGCTATCCACGATTTAGCTGTTAAATACTTGGTATAAAAATAAATTAATTCACATCCATACAACCCAGCAAGTATATTACACATCATGGAATAGCCGCCTTATCTGGTCAATGTCTGCCGCCATTAATGTGATCGGGCATCGCTTGTACTGAGGCAATGAAACACAGTACAAAACATATAAGTGCTTAAGGGAAAGAAGAAAACTACTCAAAGTTGAATAGAACTAAAGATGAAGATCAACATGGATGATTTAAATTTATGCATACTCAATTCTTTCCACCGAACCTTGCAAATCAACTTTATGAGATAGTAGTAAACACAACTAAAACTATAAAATGCATGAAATGAACCTCTAGATTTTTTTCATAGCTGTGTATACTTTGTCTTAAGAAGAGGGTTTCCTTCAATTTCCATTTAAGTTGGATATCGGTTCTGATTACCAACCATATATAACATAGTCCATTTGCTTGAAGAATCTAAAGGTAAAAAGGAGGCCTAAGAAGTTAATGTCTCCAATTTGATAATACTACTCAATTATTGCTACTCATTACTTTAAAGGGAGTCTAGTGAAGTTTCACTTGAGAATGGGACAGATGCAAAAGAATATGATAAATTGCCAATTTTATCACATGATTAAAGGTTTATCATTCCTAAAGGAATTCATACATTCTATCAAGCCCTTTTGGCAAGTTTCCCTACATATCATCAGATGCAAGTTATGAAAGAGTTCATTTGGTTCAACATGTAGGGTTTGAAGGCCTTACCTGAGAAACATATTTGTGTATGCAAGCATAACAGAAGACAAATCCTGAAACTGTAACTACTGATGGATTTGCACGCTTCTGCGAGCACAACGGGCAGATTGTTCTATCAGGTGGCAAGGGAATCCCATCTTTGGCAACCTGCATAGATGATAGAAAGTTGGATTTTGAGCAACATAGTGACAAAAGCCTGCCCTTTCTTACTTCTACTATTTTCTGATTGGTATTTGATAAATAGAGACTGCAGCCAAAATCCTCAAACAGTTGCATAATTTATGCCAAATGCAATAAAAAAAACCTTCATAGCCTAGGTGACATATCCCAGATTAAAAATCCATCAATATATACATTGAAACATATGTAAATAAATGCTCATACAGGATTCTCCATTTTATTAAAAGAAATATGATCCATGAAAAAAATGAAGACTGGTTTTGTGTGCATGTGTATGAATGCTCGTGTGTGAGGAGATAGAAAGGTGGATTCCTCACCTTTGGGGGTGGTGGTGGTGGAGGTGGGGGATACACAGTTGGAGCTGACATTCTCTCCTCAGCAGACTGATACCACCATTCCATCATCTATGATTATTGCAAACAAACTAAGATTATCCATACTGAAAAGGAAATTATAGCTAATTCCATTACTGTTTCCAAGATAAACTCAAACTTCACATGAAAAGACATCAAC
Organism: Heritiera fomes; assembly: GCA_032173925.1. NCBI lineage: Eukaryota > Viridiplantae > Streptophyta > Magnoliopsida > Malvales > Malvaceae > Heritiera > Heritiera fomes. The sequence goes on along the minus strand of JAPDPM010000021.1, from coordinate 7,969,742 downwards.
TGGTTTCAAGAAACAAAGATAAAAAAGAATAATTAACACACGAATATCAACATTGGAGAGGAAGACAAAACTTTGAGAAGTGTATTTAAACTGTTAGACTCAGTTATGCCATCCAGTCTTATTTTATTACCAAGTTGAATTAGAATATGGACAAGTGAATGAAGATTAAAAGCATAACAACACAAGTTTATGAAACGTATCTACGAAAGAATATTATGAGTCCACCACGGCAAAATTTACATAGTGGTAAGGCCGGCCCACTGTTTTGGCTTTTAAAAAAATGAGGAATTGAATTTAGTTTGGCTTGGTTCAGTTATTCTAGATTTTCACTTTGACAATGTAATATATATATATATATATATTTATATTAGCAGTTTTATGTATTTCAGATATAGTTAATAATACATAGCATCACTAAACCACAAAGGACATATAAAATTTATAACCAGTAAATTATACTCACTTTAAAGATGAATACTGCAGCAATTAAACCGGTTTGTGCATAGTCCAGCAGTGCATATGTGCATTTAAGCAATGCTCGTTGAACTGCCTGCAGGAATTATATGTCTAATCAATAAGCTAAAATTTAATATAAAATGACTAGTAGTTAAAGTTAAACAAGTTTGGTAAAAAAATCTCAGTGGTCCTAACTAAAATATTCACAAAATCATACCTTTAACCATGGAGGACCTCGAAGCCTCTCACGTTCACGACTTCGAATTTTGGAAATTCTAGAAGAAGTATCCATCTACCTTGACATAAAAATAAGAATACTGAATGCGTGTGCATATAAAATATAGATAAGAACAGAATGTGAACAAATAAAATTATCTCTGACATCTTTACTGCAACCAAGTGGGGATGTGTGTGAATGTGTGTAGGGCATAGAAAACACATGAAGCAACATATATAATGCTCCATGGACATTAATTTAATAAACGATGAAGATTCACAACAGAAATTATTGTTGAATCTAAATACCAATTCTTGTCCTGTTGCTCGACAAACATGAATCCCAAGTGCATGTAATCCAACAGAATAGAACCCAGTAGCATCCAGCAGATATAAAAGCTGATAAGTAAATGTTAGTCCTGTACCATAAAACTCAAGATTAGATTAAAGCATGGAGATCCAAACAAAGTATGGTCAAAGAAAGCTAATGGACATCCAAAGCTCTTCCAAGAAATCATTACAAATATAAATATGATTGCACACAATCAGAAAACCTACATTATGGACACGGAATTTATACTAGATATCCTTGTAAAAACACAAAAGAGAATCCCATGGTCAGCAATCACCATTTAGCTATTAAATTATTTATTGGTCATCATAACATATCACCGCTCGCCCTTAACCTTCTCAATCACAAGTTCCACTTTAGGTTAAGGTAGTCCATGAACAATGATTGTGGATTACAAACTAACTTCATTCTTGCAAACAGGGATACAAAATGAAAACTTAGATCTGAACCCACTTAGATCTGAACCCACCTTCAGTGGTAGCATGTACCCACGGATAGCATGTGCCTATAATTTTTTGAATATTCTTCATCAATCGTGTTCTCATTGTTGCTTCTGTTTCTGTGGATGTTCTTGATGCAATAGAAGTCTCCACTTCATCAAAATAGTCAACATCTTCAAATCTTTCATCACCAGGACCCCATAAACTTGCTTGGAGCCTGGCCTCCCTTTCTTTGTTATAAATTGAATGCAATTTTGACTTAAAGTATGGCAACACAACCTAGATAGATATATCAAAATAAGAAGTTACTACTGCATGATAGAGCATGGAAATGAGTTAAGACTGTAAATGCACTCAGTAATTCTCTCCAACAAGAATGTAATCACTTATACAGAAGAGCTTTAGTAGAGTACTTGATTATAAGGTCATTAAAACATCTTAATAAGAAAAAAAGATGCAGAATTTTACCAAAAATACAACTGAAAGAATTCTTTGACGCTTTTCTAGACCAGAGTGTTGGATCCCATCACTAGACTTTGCTTCTTTTGTTCTTATTTTTGCTGCTCTCCTCCGCAAGCCATATAGAGACTCAGAAAAAGAAGCATCTGTATAAGAATGGTGTATTAAAAAAACGAGTCAAACATGAATCTTCCAACCACAAATAACAAAATTAAGATAAATTTACAACCAAATACTGCAACCAGTATGTAATGAGGTATTGTTATAAGCCTTCAAAGAAGAAACTTGTTAGCAACATGATGAATTCCTTTTGAGCTAATAATGATAGTTTTGCATATATATGAAATGACAATGTACTGTGACTTCCACATTCTGGGCTTCTTGCTAAGGGTTCATTAACATTGAAATAGCTAATAAAGGAAAACTCATTCTATATACTAAAAGCAATAGATGGTGTGCTCCAACTCAATTCGATCATGCCAGATCATGGAACTGAGCCTACAAATTTAAGAATTTCCACATATCACATTTTAACAATCAAAATGAACTACATTACCACAACATTCAGAAAATGTCTCCTTATTTCCTACACCCCTACAACCTTGACATTCAAGATCTTCATATGTAAGGAAATAAAGTCAATTGGGTGCAGGGACAAATTATATATGAAAAAATAAAACAAATTTCAATGCATTCTCTACTATCATAGATTAAATTATATTTTACTTGGGGAATTAAAAAAAAAAACCTCATAGTTCACAGAAATGCACATGAGTAAAAAACTGTTTCCATAGGTACAATTAAGGAAAGGTACAAAGTAAGGGGTGAAATCAGTATAAGCATTAAAGTTCACAAGAAGAAGACAAGCAATTTGGAAGAATACTAAAAATAAGATATATAAACGCTATCTAGAACGTGGCAATAAGAAACTCAGATTCATGCTGAGCAAAAAAACCTTAAAAAGAAATTAAAAGCAATAATAGAAAGTAGAAAATATCAGAGGAGAAGGAAACCTGTAGTTCGTAAGCTATGAGTCTCAAGAACCAACATCAGCGCAGCAAAGAATTCATCTTCATAGTCCAACACCTTATGAAGAAAAGGTCTTCTCAATGCCAATACCTACCAATTCACAAATAAAAACCAAAGTATTTAATCTCAGGTAGCTATAATATCACTAATTGCGGTCATAAAACATATCTAGTAATTGAAGCAAGTCTGAAAGAGTTAAAAGAGTTCAACAGCAAGAAATACTTCGAATAGCATAATAATCAGTCTACAAAAATGGTAATTTCAATTAAACTGAAGCCTGTTTTCCTGGAACTTAACTAAAACAATCAATTTATTTCATTCTAAAAGCTTCAAAAAAGTAAAACACAGAAACAAGCAATTTTTCAGAAAACCAAGATTGACCCACTAATTGAAGAGGCAAAATTTGTACAATAACTGAATAATTTTGAGAAATCAAGAAGATGGGTATTTTATAAATATAAAAAAGGCGTTTTGTTTTCTATATATGGAGGTTTACCCCAATTGAGTAAGTGAGGGCCGCACGGAGACTAGCGGGCAGTTGCTGAGCGGCAGCCATTTCAAAGAAGGTGGGGCGAGCCCCTTGTCCTCCCACTTGAAACAACATCTTCTTCTACCTTTGCTTTCTCTTCTTGTAAAACTTTCAAGGTATTTTCTTGATTTGGGATTCTGGCAGCTTTTTCTTTGGTTGAAGAGATCAGTTTCTTTTTCTTTGCGTGAAGCTGTTTGCAGATGATACCGTTTTCAGGCTTCAACTTTCAATGTCTGAGGTTAAGGCGTTAAGGCGGTTATAATTGCCCAGTTTGGAGCGTTGAATACACACCCAACAGAAAAATGGAGGATAAGAACATTTTTACTTTAATTTTTTTTTTTTTTTGTATCTGAACATTTTAAACACGATAAAGTGGTATAATATGGCATGAAAATAATATTAAAAATTAAAATAATACAGATTAAATTTAATAAAAAATAATCTTTTTTGATGTGAGGATTGTGTTTTTTACTATACAAACATGATTTAACGTAAGATTAACATAAAATATATGAACATATTATGAAATTTAATTTTGATCCATTGCGTTGACCTTTTGATTTTTTTTTTCCTATAAACATTTTCTAAATTCAAAGATAAACCATTTGGTACTCAGCATTTTCTATTGTTATTTTTATTCATAACCATAAAATGGGAAAGAAACCAAAAATTTTTAATCAAATCTCTTGCAGTTCATGTAAGGATCTCAAAACTGCGGTGAATTTTGCTGGATTTTGTGCCATGTCATCATTTTACTTAAAAATGACAAAGAAAAGGAGGAAATGACTATAGATAATATTCTTTGATGGCACTAATCTTCAACATTCAAAGGCCTGTACTGATGGTTGAATTCCATAAAATTTAGAAATGAAGCTTTCTGTTTAATGGCTAATGATGATTTCATGCAGAAGTAGTTAGCAAAATACTTCACATGCACAAACACTCATCCAAGTGAAAACTCAGTTTGAGCTTTGAAGAAGCATCACAAGTTTACAATTGTAGGTATTGTTTCCTAACCATTTCTTTACAAGGCTTTGCTTCACATAGGAATCCAATGCATTTGCGAACTTAGGAATGCAAAGAAATTAAACTCCTTTCGAATTATTCGAGTGAACTAATAGAATAATGAGTATGACTCGCAATTATAGTCAAATTTTTTTTAATATATGTTTTTTATATTTTATTATGAATTTATAATTTTACTCTCATAATATGGTTAAAAAATCACAAATTAAACTTATCGAATCAAGTTTAAATGACTTGAATTTTTTATTGAATCAAACTTGAATTTCAAAAATTAAACTCGATCGAACTTTAAATCTCAAGTTTTCAAGTTGAACTCATCTCGGACCTGATAGTTACACCCTTATTTGCAGAGCCTATGATATTCATTCAAATGAAAAGTGTATCACATATAGACACCCATTGAGTATTCACATAAAGATCAAAAACTCCTGGTTTCTGTCAGCATTGTTATCTTACAACATGACTCCAGCAGCAATGTTATGTGGTCTTGAAAAGATTATTCATCAGATGTGAAGTCAACAACGCCCTTATTTGTAGACCCTATGATTTTGTTTCAAAATGAAAAGTATATCACTTATAGTCACCCATTGAGTATTCACATAGAGATCAAAAACTCCTGGTTTCTGTCAGGATTATTATCTTACAACATGACTCCACGAGCAATGCTATGTGGTCTTGAAAAGATTATTCATCAGATGTGAAGTCAACAGTGCTGCTATTTCTCTGTTCTTGCTCGTTTTGAGAGTGGCGAACCACACTCATCGTCATTTGTCTGTACACGGGCAGCAGTCGTTTCTGTCTCCACTGCCTTCTGCTTCCTGCTTGCATCCTGGGAACTTTCTTCCTCAATCCCAGTTCTTGTGTGAACTTGCTCTAAGGCTTCTGATTTATCATTCGAACAAGACGGGTACACTGAGCCTGGTAATGGAGCAGAAGGGTCATCTAACGCAGAAGAGGGGGCGCCGATGTTTTCATTCTCTGTCTTTTTCTGTTTCTTGAGTATCATCTGCAGATACCTCCCTTGTTTTTCAATTCGGAGCTGCAAATTTCTCTGAATCTGAAGAAACAATGAACCAGCATCAGAAAATATGTGTGCATTTATGTCTGTTCATGCACTTGTGCGTTTTAGACGATGCATGGGTGCGAATTTCATTCCATGAATAACATGTACTGCTAGCACCACCTCCATCAAAAATGATAACACGATTTGTTAAACAATAATCTGAATCCATTTCTTCTCCACCAGATGCTTCCCAGTTCCCAAATGGGCATGTTTGCAAAATCGAAGAGTCCAAGCAACAATGTTGAACAATATAGTAGTTTATTAAAAAACCTGCATATGCTATGGTGGTGAGCTTGAAAAAGAAGTTATTACATAATAAAGAAAACATAACTGTGCATTGTGTTGACCAGCATAATCTGCAACTGAAAGTCAAACAGGTTAAGGTTAATGCTTGGCTAGCAGTAGCATACCTCAAGTTGTTCATGGAGCTGCTTCTGAACTTCCATCTGCAGTCGCAATGCTTCTGTAATTCCTATGCTACTGTTATAAAAAATTTCAAGCCCAAAATCAGCTTTTTTATTCAGGGTATGAAACAATAAAAAACAAATCTACTAACTAAAGTTAGATATCTAATTTGGAAGTTGACAGTAGGATAAAATATAGGGTAACTACAGAGTCAAGCTTTCCGGAATCCAGGGATGCAAGAATGACAATACTTGCAATACCCGGTTTAGTACACATGATAGGAAGCAGATAACTTGATGTGCAAAATGCATATTATTTTTGAATTGGTTCCATTGATCAATAATAGATTTCCTTTAAGAAAATTATGCCTTGTATTGTGAAAGAACTTGAAAAACACCAAGCTATGTCATATGGATATTCTCAAACCTTTTTCCATTAAAGTGAAAAATAGTTGGTGCAAATCTCACAGTGCTAAATTGATGTTATTCAGTTCTAGTTTGACTTACATTGAAAAGGTTATATGTTGCAATATAAATATGAGGCGACCACGCCACCAATCAAAAGGTTGATGGGTCATTATGAAAGGGTTTATTAAGTTTTTAACTATAATGCTAGATGAGGTTAGAACTACATGTTCTGACTCAAATTTGCAAATTGTTGTTTGAAGCGTAAGATGGATAAACAACACTTAAATAGAACAAAATTGATAGGAAAAAGGGTAGAAAAACTTTATTTCAAGATACCAGGAAAGAGAAAGTTACTTACGTCTTCAAGTCCAAGGATTTCATTTCTTCAACCAAATTCACTTTCTTCTCTGATGTTCCTGCAATGAGAAGCAGGCAATACATTTTTAACCAGTTGTCTTACAGCATTGAGTTCTTATATGGGCGTGTGCTACTGCTTGGCCATTGGAAATGGAAAAGATACAAGGAAACAAAAGAATGGTATCCCATGCAGACAATAACGAGGCAAGAAAAAAAACCTAAATGATATTAAGAAAATACTTCGAAACGTGGTTGGAAGTATTCTAGTTTTCTTACCTTCTGATGATTCTGGCTTGTATCTGGCGTTTCTATATTTCTGGATTCAGAATAGGAAAATATTCCAGTAAAGTTATAAGATTGATTGACAAAGTAGTTAAGGATATATAAGATGAGATTACTTGCAGACCTGCAAATGGCTTTTAACATGATAGATTGTTAAGCCGTCAACTTTCATGAGCCTTAAGACGCCTTTTGGAGTAGCTCCTGTAAGTTTAAATTATTAGCCAAAATTAGCGAATGATGAATATAAATAGTTGCCTATGGGCTAATGAGGTGAAAATTTACAACATGACTAGGAGTACACACGTTCACTGCCACCCAGCTGATTAACAGCTTCCACAAAAGCCTCATGAAGCTCAGGTGTCCAACGCATACGGGTCTTTGTTGGAGGAGCAGTGGAGAATGAGTAAACATAACTAGGAAATTCTCCATGTGGTGCAGGTTGATTTTGATGAAACTGAGGTTGTTGCTTTGAGATATCACCAGAAGATTTAGGCACCTGATACAATTTCTAGTTTTCTTATAAACCAAAAGAAATGAAAACACAAACAGAAAGTACAGGTCACTAAATTCAGTAATCTTGATATTCTTAGAAGAAACTAATATCAAATAAAGCTGCCAATGGCGTATCAATAACTTCGCTAGACAAATCTTATCCTCATTAAAAGCTAAAGGCTAAGATAATTAGGCAAATAATTTTGCTCCAAGCAAAAATGTCCTTAGTAGCTAAGTAGAAAATATTATAAAAATTTATCAGTCAGGACTCATTTAGCATTGAGGTTAGAACCAGCTTTTGGCCTAAAAGCTCCGTTCATCTCATCGCAACGCCGAATAGGTAATTTGGCATAAAAAATTTTGGCTTTTTGAGACAAAAAAGCCTGGTTTCCAAGCAGCAGTGCAAAAGCACCTAAAGAAGTGCAAAAGCACCTAAAGAAGTGCATTTGCAGTCAAAAGCTAAGGCTTGGGAAAGAAAATTACCTTATTATCTGCATATCTCTAACATTTTGTTAATCTATTTTTCTCACCACAATTTCAAACTTACTTTTCCCAATCCAAGAAGAGAATCAGATGTTTTCTAAAAAAGGAAAGTTTCAACATTTACAAATTAATTTGAAGTTATATCAGCAGCGGCAAAATTGTATCACCTTGAGAATAATAACCCAATAAATAACAAAGGGCAAAGTGAGCCTCTCCCAAAGAAATTAAAGAATGAACCTCAAAAGCTGCTTAGGAGATTTCTGCATCAAGTGTACTAATAAAGTTTAGGGGCATACCTTCAGTTTAGGATCTGAGACACTGGTATCATCAAGAAACTCACTCCAGTCTGGGTCCAGAGCATCACTAACAGATATCAACGGATCCGCCCACTCCTTCCAATCAGTTCTCTTAACGTGTTCCTCAGAAGCCATGACACCATTTCTGCTTTCCACCAGCCCATTTGGAGCAGGAACATTTTCGGGCAAATCAAGGAAGTCTTTAAGCTGATCTAAAGACCAAGAAGCAATCTTATTTTCCGCTGGGTGACTAATCATAGCTGTGGAATGTTCTAAATATGGACAAATAAATGGCGGCAAAGACGCTAAATCCCTGGATGACTGAGGATTTTGAGAATGTTGATTATGTGCTAGAGCTGAGGCATGCGTATCATTGGTGGCTACAGAAGGGGATGAAACCTGAAAGGAAGCAGGCAATTTGGGATACTTATCACTGAAAGGAGCAGGAGGAGGTGGGAAAAATGAAGACACAGAAGCAGCGACCTGAGTTCCTGGTTCACCTGTTTTACGCCTAAATATCAATAACCTCAATAAACAAATCGAGATGCTTGCTAATGTCATATATCAAGAAATTCAACAATCTTTGATTCAGTGGCTCTAAACTTTCTTTGCAGATATATTCATCAAATACATCAGAGGCTATAATTTAAAGGAAGGAAAAACTAATGAGATTATCTAGCGCTAATACCTTTTTCAGAGCTTTGAGATTTATTTGTGACTCATTATGAATTAAATTTACCAGCGAAGAAAGTGGTGAGATTAGTGTTCTAAAAATAAGAAAGTCCAAAGACATTCAATTGGAGAGAAGAAGATAGTGGAGCCAAAACATCACCATAAATTTAACTGACTCAGCATTTAATGAACATGTAAACCATGTTAACTTGCAAAATTTGTTCCAATGATATCTATCCATACAATTTCTCATAGATTTTATGTTTCATAGATCACTGGAGAGAAGTATTCAGTTGATAACATATGAAGTCGGACAAACACATGACTATCAATATTTGTCCTATAAAAATCACATAAAAGTATAACCATGTTCATTTGCTGATCATGGATCATGAACCACAAGAAAATGATGAAATGATCATTAACAATCGAGTAAAAACATTATATGAGCATCACAGCAGTTTCACTTCACCCCAATCCGAAAAGAAACCATCACATTGGTTTTACATATAAATTTGAACCTTTTCACATTTACTACAACTCCATTAATTCCATTCCAATCAGTCTCAGAAAAGGAATTTGACCAAAAGAGTAAAGAACCGACAAAGAAACAACTAAAGTGAATTCAATCAAAAGAGTCCCAATATCTTAACCAGCAAGTTAATATCTCCAAAAATGGAAGCAAAATCGCCTTAAAAATTAAAAAAATGGAAAGTGCAGAAGTGTTAACAGGATACGGACCAACCAGAATCCACTGCCCAACTAAATTCATTTCATGTTCATGTCCAAGGAAAAATCACTTAAAGAGACAATTTCTTGATTAACAAGTGGATATCTCTAAACATGGAAGCAGAAACACCATAAGCAAGCAAAGAAATTGGTTTTTGACAAATGAAAGAATGCAGAAGTATTAGCAGGACACATATCAACCGAATCCACAATCCAATCAAATCCATTTCAAGTTCAAGTCAAACAAAAATCGCGTAAAAAAGTCTTTGAAAGTCACAATCAGGAAGACTATTTATTTACAACAAATTAAGCTGGAACATGAGATTAATCACCAGTAGAATCATTTAGCACTCCGCAAAGTTCAAAAGAGTAAGAACAAGAAAACCCCAAGTAAAATCACACAAAACAATCACCTTTTCACTTATCCAAAACATAACTACACAAAACAAGGTGAATACTATTTCCACCACCAGAAAACAAAATTCCAATCAATAAGATTCTTAGCCAAAAACCTCAAAAACACTTCGGGAAGCAAATAACCATTAAGACGAAGCTTTGCCAATAACCAAACCAACACCAGAAAAAAGCCAACTAATCAGCCCATTAGTAATCAAAATCAGAAACAACCCATGTCATAACGAAGCACAACTAACAGAAAAAAAATGTCAAAATTCAACAAAAGACGCTTTTTCAAGAAATGGGTAACAAATATTAATATAAATTATGGTCAATATATATAAGTAAATTTTTTAAAATGAAAATTTTCAAAAAAGGTATCAAAGAATCATACTTGGAATGGTGTTGGAATGAAGAATGAATGAATCCTCGAGAAGTCGGTGAATGCCTGAATGGATAGAAAAGCTGATGTTTTGCAGACCCAGAAAACCAAAGTACCAAAACAAGGAATGTAAACAGCATAGCAATGAAATATTCCTTCTGGATTAACACGTGTGGCTTTGTTTTTTCTTCTCGGTTTCAACAATGAGACGGAGTTTATTACAAGAAGGAAACGTAGTTGAGTTTGTTTCTCTTTCTTGTTTTTAGGATAAATCATATTTCTGCCTCTTCACTTTCATACTTTTACAAGAAACACTCTATATTATATTCAAAAGTCAAACTCAAAACAACACAGAAATTTCATTCTGAATTTCCGATTACAATTTTAATTTTGAACATTGTAAATAATACCATTCTTGGAATTTTATCCAGTGAAATTGCATTTTTAGTTGTCTCTAAACGCCTAAATCCATAAGGTTTTTAGTTGTGAAAATGAACTTCAATGGGTTGTAATTATAGTTTATGATGTTTTGTTTGGTCGGTGGTTTGACTTTAGACTTGATAATTATTCTACCATATAAAAATAACATAAAAAATAAAATTAATATAAATTAAAATTAAAAAATTTGTACGTAAGCAAAAATTTTCTATAATATAATGTTACAAATTATGATACGATAATTTTTTATATTTTATATTTATTTCATACGAAACAAATATAATATAAATACTTCAACTATAAATTTTAGCGTGAGTGACAAAGGCTGCTAAACAACAAGAAATGAACATTGGGTCCATAAATTAGTGGTGGCTTTTTTGTTTATGGGATACTCTTTTTGGTTCTGCAAATCCACTTTTAGATTTTGGTCAATTTGGCAGAGAAGTTTTAACAGGGCAGGGCAGAGGAGACTGAAATTTTGGGAATATGGACTTTCAACAAACGTTGCTTTCCTTCTGTGGCACTACAATTCTACAATGTCAAAAGTTATGGACGTGGGGCTACGTCTTGGTTTGATTTCCTAGTACTTCCCAAATGAGGACAATAATTTCAAACTGAAATCAATTGCATCCTTTAGTCTACACTGAATGTCGTGATAATTATTTTCCTCAAATTATAATAAAAATCTATTTTGACTCCATTTTTGATTTAAATCATTTTGATCTTCCATTTTTTTATTATGAGTTAATTTAATTATAATTTAATGAAAAAAATCATTATATCTGTCACGACAGATAACTATATTGTAAAAAATTTATGCTACAGTGGTATAACATATAAAAAACGATATAACCATGAGTTGACATAAAAGATATATGTCATAATCTCGTGATTGGTGACTTGGCATAAAAGATGTATGTCATAATTAGTATACAAAAGCCTAGGTTGTAGCTCTATTTATTAAACTGTCAAGAGCTTTAGTAAATTGCCAAAAATACTGGGCTTTTGATGAGAAAAAAAAAAGCAGGGTTGCTTTTGCTTTTTTTTTTTTAATTAATATTCTACTTACATGTTATAAATAGGTACATCTTTAAAGTATTAACATTACTTAAAATGTGAATCTTGATATTGAGTCTTACTCAAAAATTAGAATTTTTTTCATAAATCAAAATGGAACTAAGTGAAAATGATTTTATTTGGATTTTCGTGCAAATAATAAGAACAATAATAAAAAAATATTCTATATTTTATGCAAACAAAAAAAAAAGTCAAATCTTTAAAAAAAATATAAACAATTTTTTTTATTTGCTCATAAGAATTTTTAAGATAAGATATCAACTTCTGATACACAACAGTATATAAAAACTATACATCATAAATGCATCATATATAAATCTATTTTATAAATATAAATTGATTGTAGTTGAAGCTGTGGGATGAAGTTTTGATGGAAGCTTTTGGCTAGATTTCTATTAGAGAACAGGACCTTTTACAAGTCTAGGTAACCTCTGTTATTGGTCTAGCTAACCTCTGTTATTCTTAGGTGTATAAAGATTTCAATTACTCTTATGCTTAAAAAAAAGGAGAGGAGTTTCAATTGCGATGATCGTCTGAACAAGTTATGTGTTTGAACATTTTCAAAGGAGAAAATTATCACACTACAAAGGGCTTCAATTTGGCTCATGGCTTACAAAATTATTATTGTTTTGTATGGATAATGGGTTGGTGATTTTCTTTGGGTTTTTTTGTTTCACGTGGATTTGGCGCATCTAGCTTCACCTCCTTGTTTCCTCACCCGACTGACCGACTGTATTTTCTTCCATCCTTTTCTTTTTCTCTAATACCGACAGTTCCTCTGGATGAAAGCCTTGGGTGTTTAAGCTTCTCATGGGGGCAAGGGCATCCTCTAACCATTGCTAAGGTGGTGTCATTTTCCGCAAATCCAAAGGCCAACGCCTTCAAGAACCTCCTGTTGATTGAAGCCATTGTCCAAAAAGTCAGCATCAAGAGAACTGATGTCATCCTCAAAATCAGTCCTGGTACTGGAAATCTCACCAAGAAGCTTCTCGAAGCTGGTAAAATGGTTGTTGTTGTCCAACTCAATCCTCGCATGGTGGACCTCCAGCTTCAATGCCTCTTTCAAGGAACCACTTTCTCTGATTGCTTAAAGGTATTGTATTCGGTATTTGTCTATTTTTCGTATGCGTTTCTTTAATTTTAATTTTAATTTGTTATGGGTTAGCTACTATTAACTAATTGGTTAAGGATTAGCTACTATAGACTAAATTTTTTTTTATCAATTTATTAAATTTATTCTCTTTTATCTGTAAAATTTTAAAATTTAAGAGCTTACGTAGTCAATAACCAGTTAAATTTGAATGTTTTAAAGCACAAAAGTTATTTGTGAAGCTGGTGAGAAGTGGCCCGTTATTATACCTGAGGAGAGCAACAACAATAGCTTCCTGGAACCAAGGTTTGGGCATTTTCTCAATTGAATGATATCTGGGTTGGTTTTTAATTGGTGGTTCTTTATGTTTTGTTGCTTGAGGCATCTTGTCCTTTTCATAGAATCCAATGAGAGGTTGGAATGTTGAAGGTGCCTGAAATAGCTCCCATCTCAGGGTCAGAACTTTGAATGATGCAAAGCTCTCGATGTGTATTAATACTAACTATAGTTTTCTCTTTATATGCCTAATTCTGGGAAATTTAATGTGATAAAATTTTTTTTTGGATTGCTAAAATGGTTGCTACAATGCTATTGTTTTTGTTTTAAGCATATGCAAATATATACTGCCATTTTTTTGTCAAATGTACTGCCATTTTCTAGATACTCATCGTCATGGTTTTTATTTCATTTGCATTTAAATTGCATTTGAATTGCATGATTGTCATTTACAATTCGAATCCATGTCTAAATATCCAGATTTTGTCTGACAAATAGAGAGACTCACCTTCCTGATCAAAACTTCATTGGTATGAGCTCCATAGACATCAATTGTATCAAAGAAGGTGATTTCCTTAGCCAAGGTATCTTTTATGGTTGAGATACCTTCCTTCTCAAGTAGAGGAGAGTTGTATATTCATGTTGGACACATGCATCAAAAAACCCAACTTCGAAACCTTTTGGATAAATATCAACTGCATCAAAAGGAGCAGTTTGGTTTTGGATAGGTTACTTCCCTCCTGCACAGGTCATCTCCACTCCTCTTTTTTTCCTCTTCTGCTTTGTTCTTTCTCGAGGCAGTCACAAACATTTCCTGTTTAATTAGAAGGTTGCTAAGTTAGAGGTTGGAAGTTGATTTTTTTATCTTTGCTTAAAAACAGTTTTCTCATCACTCCTAATTTTTGTTTTTGTCAAAAATTTTTTTGGGTTTTCCCAGCATCCTCATTATGGGTACAGTTTGGTTTCAAGTGGTCCTCCTCTTTTTTCCAGGTAATCTCTACCTTTATTTTATTTTATTTACTTGCTTTGTTTCTTCTCAAGATTGTTATAAACCTTTACTATTATGCTTGATTGGAGCTTAACTAGAATGCGATTGATTATCCCTTATTCCCTTTTTTTTGTTAGCTTCTTGAATTTTTTATAAATAATAAATACCCAAATAACAAACCCAACTTCATCAATTTCTTTTATTCATGGCAAGGTAAAAAAAACTCCGAATAATGTTCTAAAAATTGTACATAGCTAGATATTACTGATTCAAGAAAGCAAAAAACACAAGAACCAGGTGGTCCATGTTAGTTGGTTCCTCTGCCTAAATAATCCATGGAATCAAAACTATGTCATGTGTCAAATCGAATCTAATCTAACAATTAAACTAATCACATTAAACTTCATTTCCAACTTAACAAATTAACTACCATGCATTATAAATCCAACACACTTATGAAGCAAAAAAAAAAAAGCCATACTTCGTTGAGTTAGAATATGTCCTATGCAAAACATACCTTTTTAACAAAAAAGGAAATAAATAAAAATCGTGAAATGGTTATTCATGATTTATTTACGGCCCGTTTGAACCAAATTCTGAAGAATATTATCTTCGGAATATGATCGTCACCCCACTATAATCACGGCTAGCTAAATCAAGGTTTAGCCTAAAGCCTAGCTTACAAGAATTAAATATTTAAGCATGTCTCAAGGTGTTTGGGACAAATTTGCATGATTACCATTTTCAAAGTACTGTTGGATTATTTCTTGGAATTTTGATTTCTAATCTCTTTTCACTTCCTCACTTTGACATTTTGTGTGCTTCCTTTTCCTTTTGTTACTCTCTTAGCTCTTAGATTTGTTATATTATGTTGTATCAAGTTTGTTTTTTCATTGTTTGATCTTGAGTTAAGACCATTTTGTCTTTTCCTTGATTTAGAATGGTTTGATTAATCTCTTATTTGTTATTTATTAAATAAATAATAATTTTGATGAATTCATTCAATCTTGAGGGATTATTGAGAAATATTTTGGGAACGTTAAGGAGGCAACTAAGGTACAATGAAATTGGAAGTTGTTGGTGGATAAGGGAAAAAAAGGGTATTAAAATGAAATGCAGTTGGGAAAGAAGAGGAAAAAGAATAAATTTGAATAAAGAATGCTTTGTCTTGGTTCCTTCAAAATAAGGGTCCACGGAAGTGATGTTTAATTCAATTAAGCTTTGTTTCTGTAATTAGCATGTATACCGGTAAAAGATTGGAGTTCAACTTTAAAAATTAAAAGATAGACTTCATAATGTTGCAGATAGCACAGTGAAGGTGGCAGATGAAAGTAAAATATAATGAATTCAGAAAATATATCTCGAGTCTCTCATTGCACGAAATAGAAAGTGGAAAAATGTATCTTAAGTCTCTCATTGCACGAAATAGAAAGAGTTTCGAATAAATTTAATATGAATCATGTATGTTGAATGGATTCTTGATGCATGAATTTTGATTGGTGGAGGCTTTAATTAAATTTAAAGTGCATATTTAATAATAGCATTAAAAAGTACCTTAAAAGTCCTCTTTGGACAAAATATATATGGTTGAAGTGAAACTTACATGAGATGAATAGTTCTATTTGGATGGTTGGGAGAAATATTTCCTATTATAGTTACCTAGAGTTAAATTGGAAGATTGTTAAGCATTCCTTATTCTCTGTTCTGTTATCATTTCAAATCTTTTTGTGTTATGTTTGGCAAGTTTGTAAATGCAAATTTCATTTAATTTACTTTTCCCCTGATGGTAAAAAAAAATGGAAGAATTAATTATGTTAGCAAAGAACATGTTGTTAGGAGTCCGGAAGAGGTATCTTTCATTTTCATTTTCAATGTGCCACATGAATAATCTCTTGGAATTTTCCTTTGTGGCTCCTCTGCATTTATTGTGCTGTGTGCTTTCTCTTTGTTTTCTGATTTTAGAATTCTTGATTTGTCATGTTATATTGTTTGAAGCTAGGAAGTTCATTGGTTAATCTTAAGTGAAAACTGCTCTGTTGTTTTATTGTGCTTCTTTATATTGATTGTTGTTATAGTTTTTTAGTTTTGTTGTATTCTTGCAGAGCTGAAGTGTGTGCACTTTGATTCCAAGCAGGTCCTTCCTTTTTTGCCCAGATAATTTCCAGTGTTTCTTTTATTCTAGTTTGCTTTGTTTGTTCTTGAGATTGTGAGACATTTCTTGCAATGCTTGCTTGGAGCTTAATTGGAAGGTGATTAATTATCTGTTTTTCCCTCTTTTGTTATTATTTTGAATCCATTTTACATGTATGGCATGTTTGTCAGTACGAGTTCCTTTGTGTTTGTTCCCTTTTTAATTGTGAACAAAAAAAAAAATTCCATGCATGTATGCTTCCTTACCCTTTCTAACCTTTGTGAGCTCTTAGGTTTGTTATGTTACATCGCTTTATGTTGATTGTTTAATCTTGGTTTAAAACTGTTCTCTTTATTCAATCATTGATAATCGTTAGCTTAATCTTTTCTTGCTTAAAAATAAATGAAAGAAAATTTGGATAAATTAATTGAGTTTCAGGGGATTGTTGGGAAAGATTTTTGAATGATGATGAGATAACCAAGGTGAAATAAAATTCAAGATAATAGATAGAGAAAGGGGGAAGAAAGGGTATTAAATGGAATGCAAGTGGTAAAGAAAAGGGAAGAGGATAAATCTAAAAAAATGATAGTTTATTTTAGTTCCTTAAGAGTGAGGAGCCATGAAAATCATATTTAATTTATCCTCTTTGCCAATTACATCTGTTTTTGATATATAAATGAGTTGTTGTTTCTTTTCATTGTGTTCTTTTAGTCTTTATCAGATAATTTATTTTGTTGATAGATCTACTATGTTTAGAGATGAATTGTTACCTCTTTTTTGATTTATTCTATTATTGGAAAAACTTTGTGATTTACTCGTTCTTTTTTGATTGATTCTATTATAGCCATCTTCATGAAAATTTCCACAGGTACAAAGCATTTAAATCACACATGCTTTTTGTATTGATCCTCTTTGATATGATGAATATGTTTGATATCTTCTCTGTTATGATGAACATTTTTATTGGGTTCATCTTCATAGCTGTTTATATCCTGCAACAATTCCATTATTATTAAACTTTGATATTTTTGTATTAGATTTCTCTTTACATTCAATAAAACATATATTAACCTATTAATACAACACATGCTTCCATTGCAAGCATTTTCGTCCTTTGATTCATTCTTTTTTGATTGATTCTATTATAGCCATCTTCATGAAAATTTCCATAGGTACAAAGCATTCAAATCACACATGCTTTTCTTATTGATCCTCTCAATATGACGAATATGTTTGATATCTTCTCTGTTATGATGAACATTTTTACTGGGTTCATCTTCATAGCTGTTTATATCTTACAACAATTCCGTCCTTATCGAACTTTGATATTTTTGTATTAGATTTCTCTTTACATTCAATAAAACATATATTAACCTATTAATACAACACATGCCTCCATTGAACACAAATGTGTATCTCTTTTGCAAGCACTTTCGTCCTTTTATATGCTGCCACAATTTCCATATCTGAAACTTTGATGCCACCGATATTAGATTTAAGTTTATGCCCCGTGGAACATATATTAAGATCTTAATGCTGCACATGCTTTCCATTTGATGCAAAGATGTATTTTTAATTATCATCCCTTTTCATATATTTGTAAAATTTAACCGCATTAGTAAAATAACCATCCTTTATCATTCCTCATGATGCAGCCATTGGTATCTGAAGTCATAATTTACCGTTGTAGATCTCATCCTTAAATCTTTGTTTGTATCAAAATGAATTTGCAATTCTATTTGCATCAAGATATTTTGCTACTTTTATAAGTCCTTTTAAAGACCTTTTACTTTTTTTTTTAATCTATAATTCAGATGTTCGAAGCTAATGCTAAAATGACATGAAACTATAATTTCCAAATTGTGCTTCATCTAGCAAAACAATGGCAGAAGTTACTGAAAATTGAAGGATTTCATATAAAGCAGGTGCCATAATTATTTGAATAATATTCTTATAGTTGCTCTATATGGTCATGAAGTTAGAGCAAATTTTCTTTCTCATTCAGGCCAGAACAATGAAATTGCTCAAGCACAATAAGTTATCCACAAATATACTAAGTAGCATTAACATGGCATTTCCTATATTGAGTTTAAGTGTTGATAGCTCCTCCATGGAACCGTGCTTCATCCAGCCTAGACAGGGCTCTTGTTTCTTCTTGTGAAAAGATTAGCTCTCGGCCAGGACAGAGGTCTTCTCCAATTATACTTCTTGTGAAAAGTTTCTTTCCCCTAATAAAGGATAGAGTTTGTTAGTTTTCTGAAATTGGAAACTTCACTAACATTATATTATGCTAATTGATAATGTTGTTATCATATATACATTTTATTTGTTTCATTGTGGATATATTCGACAAATTATTCTTCAAGGAAAAACAAAAGGACCTACTGGTCTATCTAGAGATTGTTCCAAGAGTCCATGCTAAGCAGGCAAAGACAAAATAGCCTGCTGCTAGCACAAACAGATTGATTCATTAGATTTTGTGTCAGTTATAAAATCTTGCCATGCAAAAGAAAATGATAATTGAAAAAGTTTTCTCTTCAAGTCATGAATGGAATTTTAGGTGCATACAAATTAGTTCTCTTAAAATTTCAGTAAATAGAAGGTTGTAGTCATGTATAAGAGTGCCGTAGATGAACATGAACTTACCTCTTCTGCTTCACTACCTTCCTCATCATCATGCTTTTCATCCTCTTCAAAATACTCTACTTGTTCAAGGTCCTTCAACAAAAAGTGTTTTTCTCGCATCAGACCAAAAAGGCATTGTTACATATCACTTCATCCATGCATTGCTTCTCTAAAAATTGCATTCATAGATTGTTTCAATCCTTCTGTATCATTTTCAACATGTTTGATTTATTTTTCCTTATATGCTTTTGAAACTTCAATTCAAAGAACAACGAATATATTAAAGTTTAATTTAGATGCAAATGGAAAACATTTCAGATTGTTAGAACTGGTTTGGCCCCTAGGAACTGCAATGAAAAATGTTATTGGAATAATCTTGTTCCAAAAAAAACAAAAACCTAGATGTGAACAGTGCTTTGTCGCGAGATCAACGTGATTCAAAAAGTTAAGATGAAAATGCAACTCAACAGACTAACAATAATTCAAGGTTAAGATAAAATATCGTTGTCATATATACATTTTATGGGTTTCATTTATGGATATAATTGGTAAATCGTTTTTCAGGGAAAAGCGAAAAGATCTACAGTTTGTCTAGAGATTATGCAACGCATAGTCTATGCTTAAGAACTAAATGACAGGGTAGCCTGCTGCTAGCATAAACAGATTGGTTCATTAAATTTTCAGCATTACTTATAAAATCTTTTGTCATACGGAAGGAAAAGAAATTTAGAAAGGCTTTTTGTCCAAGCCATGAATGGAATTCTATGTGCATACAAATTTACATACAAGTTGTTCTATAGAAATTTCAGTAATGATAAAGATCACAGATTATGTATAAAAGAGCCATAGATGAACATGAACTTACCATTGAAAGCATGCATTCAATGTGAGCGACAAAGAAGCCATGACATTCCTCACAGTAATAGATATGATCTTTTGGATGTCTTTCCTCTTCACAAACATCGCAGTAGTACACTCCGATGTCGTCTTCAATAAAAGAGTCTTTAAGGGTTAAGTGATGGAGGTGACATTTAGATTTAATCTTTTGTGGTACAACACATTTCAAATGGAAATTGATAGTACACTCCACACAGCGATAGAAGGGTCCTTTACTGAATTTACTACATCTACTACACCAATTGGGTCCTTCCCTTGGATCTAAGAACACTTGGCTATCTGGTCCAAAGTAGTAAAGATTGTGCTCGTGGGAATTAGATTTTAAGACCCTCTTAAGGGAATTGGCGCATACAAAGTGGAGGTAAAGATCACACTGCAAACATCCATATCGGATGGAATAAAAATCATAAGATGTGAAACTCAATTTGCAAGCATGACACTTCCCATAAGCATATTCTGAGAATGCAACCAAAGGATGTAGCGGATGAAATGGGTGATGCATCTCCTGTGGTAATATTCTAAAGCAAGATTCATGAATAGCATAGAAGCAATCAAGGCAACAATAGGCTGGACCTGAGATTGGTAAATTGCAGCCAATGCATGATTTTGACATATGCACAAGATTGCCAAGGACCAACGCATGCTCATGACTGAAATGGAGTAACTTGGTTTCTGTTTTCCTATGTTTTGGATCTTGACTCCCAATTTTAGGAGCAGCAAAAACTGCACATTTTACATCCAGCTGGAATGGACAATCCATGCAGAGGTAAACAAAACCAGCAGAAAAGTCTCCACATTCATCACATAAAAACCATCTAGATTCTGAATGGGGAAATCTGGATAAGAGGATGAGAGAATGCTGGGAGTGAAGAGGGTGTTGCAACTCATAGGGTAATTCAGTGCATGCTTTATGTAATCCGTAATGTTCACAATCTTGGCAGATGTAGATTGTATCGCGAAGCTCTGCCGCACAAGCACTGCAGTTACCGTATTTGGAACTCTCAGTTAACAGGACAAATTTCAAAGGATGGTCATGGCTGAAATGACGAATCTGCATCTCACAAGACAAAAGAAAGACAAAAAATTAAGTGAATGAACTTGTTTTATTATGTACCAAAAAATTTAAGAAAATTAAGTTGAGGAAAATAGACCTCAAGCGCAGAATTTTTCGAGGGCTCCAAAGGATGACGATTCAACTCTTTGGTGTCATTGATGGATGTGGATGCCTCTTCTTGATTGGCTTCATTTTTCTCTTCTTTTTCTTCATTCTCGCTCTCATTCTCTTGCTTTCCATCACTGCTTTCCTCTTCTTCTTTTTCATCTACTTCATCCACATCATCATCATCACCACTAGCATATCTCTCTGCATATTCATCCTTCTCAAAATACTTTTGTTTTTCCTTCTTCTCTTGTTCCAGGTCCTTCAACAAAGAGTGTATTTCTTGCATCTAACAAAAAAGGCACTGTTACTTATCATTTTCATTTTACACATGCATCGCTATCTTCTGTTATCATTGCATTCATAGATTACTTTCAATCTTTCTTCATCATTTCTAACATGTTTGATTCATTTTTCTTTATATGTTTTTCAAGATTCAATTCGAAGAATAACCGAAAAATTAAAGTTCAATTTAACTGCAAATGGACACTTCATTTCACATTGTTAGAGCTGGTTTGATCTCAAGGAACTAGTTTTTTTTTTTTTGAAGAATTGCTGTTAGATCAAACTAAATAATTAAGAATTTTTTCTCCCTTCAAAAACTTTATATAGACATTTCTATCATTTTTTTCATTGCAACTTTCTTTAAAAGCTCTAATTGAAAATGTATTTGTATACTCTTGTTCAGGAAGGGAATGACTAGTGAAGAGTAAACTTTCTGCTAGCATTTTTGGAACAGAATCTTGTTCAGGCTTAAAGAGAAAGCATATTTACATTTGAGGCAAAGATGATTCAAACAGCGGGAAGGGATTTACAGAGAAAGCATTACCATTATGCAGATCCAAATCCTATGGATGTGGGCAAGGGTTGATGACTCGGTGTGCATGTGCAATAAATGTTTTGTGATCACACTTTCCTAAACAAAAGTTTCTTAAAAACATGTCAGAGGAAAAGAAATATAGTTGTACCTACCTTCAACAATTGATTCTTATCCTCTGTTTCTTTGAGCTTTGGAAATTCTCCATTACTCTGTCGAACTCTTTTCACCAATCGCATCATTTTCCTCACTTTAGCTTCAGAAATCTATGACCAAAACAAACGAGTCAGATGACTATAGACATGCTCTTATTATCTGAGCAAATAGAAGAAAGTAAAAGAATTAGCTTTAATTATTAAGCGACTATGCAGTTCGTAGCCAATTTCCACACGGATATTGTAAATGATGAAATGAGAGATTACCTTTCCGAGAACACATTTGAGATGAGCAATAAATTTGCACTTCTTACAATAATAAATATGATCCTTTGGATGTCTTTCTTCTTCACAGATATCGCAATAATACTCTTCAGAATCATCTTCAATTACTCCGCGATGAAGGACGAGAAAATGCAAGTGATATCCATGTTTAGCTATAGGTGGTGCTGGAAGACATCTGAGATGGATGTTGAAATCACATTGTACACAACGGTAGAAAGCACCTTCTTTATTGTTTCTGGCATTACAATCGAGGCCACAGGCATGGCAATCGAAACAGTACTCTTTAGTACTTCTGGAAAAATAAGTAAGATAATGCTGATGGCACTTATGTTTAAGTGTAGGTTGGAGCCCAGCACAAGAAATATGAAGGTAGAATCTGCAATCATGACAGGCATAGTATGTTTGCACGTTTTTATCTGAAATTGAACGTTTACAAGCGTTGCAAGAGAAGCTTTGGCCGCTTTGACCGTACTGCACGTAAAGATAGTGTAGAGGATGAAAAGGATGCAGCAATCTGTTGGGTATCTTAGAAATACAGGATTCATGGAGAAAGAACTTGCGACCGCAAAGATAGTATTTGACACAACCGTAGGACATGCCCGATAAACGCTTGTGACACCAGCTACAATCAAGTTCAAACTGTTGTGATGTCTTCCTGTACTTGAAGAGATCCAATGGGTCCTCATGGCTGAAATGACTGGTTCTATTTCTCACCCTGCCTGCAGGTATCAGATTCAGACCCTGATCTCCTTGAGTGGGTTGATCGATAGTTGAAGAAGCACACGCTAAATCAACAGCGATTTCACAAACACTGCACCGATAAAAAGGGCCTCGAGAATTATAGAAACATCTTTCACACAAGAAATCCGAAGACCACCAATCAATTAGCTCCAGATCGTGCATTGAGTGGGAAGGGTGAGTAATCTGTGAAGGCATCCCCTTTCCTGCACATGATGCGTGCCGTGTAAACTTGCATACATGACAGGCATAGACCATACCATAAATTTCCCCGTCGCATACATCACAATGTTCCTCAGTAGACCCGTTTTCCACATAATGATGTAACAAGGCATGTTCATGAGAATAATAATGGCGACCAGAATCCATGCTGAAGAAAAATATGAAAAAAAGAAAAAGAAGTGAATTCTAAACGAAACTTAGGTGAAAGATACAAGTTTCGTGGAAGGTGGCAATTAGAGAAGCAAATGCTATGGTTTTTGATCCTGCCAATAATTGGGGTTGCTTAAGAACTCTGCTTTTGCTTCTTGGATTTAAGAGGTGAAGGGAGGATCAGTTCTGCTAATCTTCCTCTAGAACAGAGAGTTTTGCCTTTTCAATGGTTTGGCCTTTGGAATATCGAGTCTTAGAGATGTTTCACTGAAGAGTCTAATTATAGCTCTAACTTTGATAGTTTATGCAAAATTAATAAGCGAATCCATCTAATTACATTTATATGTAAAAATAGCAAATAAAAATATTTTGAATTTTTTGCACATATAGTTGGATTTCTAATTATATTTATATTTAGATGGCTGTTAGTTTTAAATAGAATTTTTTTGTGTGATTCATTTGTATCCTCTCTTTCATTATATTGAAAAGCTCGAGCGGTTGTAAGTAAACTTACCTTATATTAAGACTGAACTTTCATGAATTTTTTGCACAAATAATTGGATTTTTCTAATGTTTTTTTTTCGCATTTAATTTGTTACAACACGGAGGATGCAGACATCATTAACGTAGGATACATTGACAAAATAATTAACCAGTACTGCTATGTTTAATTTGGATATAAATTGCATTTTGAGTATTTGATTTAATGATTGTTGTATAATTTCTGTAAAGTAAGATTCAAATTTCCATTTTCCAAATAAAAAAAATTGGGTTATAAATTCGAAGAACTACCAAATTTTAAAACCTATTTGATCACAAAGTTATTTCAATTTTTGGTAATTATTGGATGCTAATAAGACAAGGTCGGAATATTATTTGAATGTTGCATAAGAAAATACAAAACAAAAAAAAAAGGATTTTATATCTTTTCCTTGTGAAGGAAAAAATTGAAATCCGCTCTTTAAAAAAAAAAAGTTTCCTAACAAGTGAAGCAAAGAGCTGCCTTGGGGGACTAGAGATACCTTGCTTTGAGGCTTTGACAGATGCAACAACAATTCCCATAATAATACCTTGCTTTTGTTCCCTTTAACTTTGAGTGAGATCCTTCAACAGGATTGCTTTTGACCAAAGGAAGGTGTTATACTCCAAATCCTATTCAATTAATTATTTAATTTTAAAATATTTAAAATTAAAAAAAGATTTAAATCGTTTTATCTTCATTTAAATCAAATAAAATTTTATCTCAGAATTTGATTTCTCTTTTATCACTTATTATGTTTGAGATTATTATAAATAAATATTTTTTTTTCAAAACCATGAAAAAGAGATTTCAACTTTAATTAATTTTACAAGATTAATTTGGAGTTATTTAAAATTATTTTTAAAAACAAACCAAGTTCAAATATAAAACAATAACCAATAATCTATTAATGACTAGTGTAGCAAGAAATGCTTCCATTAATATTGTAGCTATTTAATTTATTTAAATAATATTAAAGGTTTGTTATATTTATTTTTTTAATTTGTATTTGGTTTTATATATTTTTTTAATTTGTTTATTCTATATATGCATTAAGATTTTCAATACATTATTCAACATGCGTTCCAAAATGAATTTTTTCATAATTTTGTTCTAATCCTAAAAAAATTATTATTATGCATCGCATAGAATTAAATTTGTGGAAGGATTAAATTTTTTATAGCACCTATTTTGTCACAGAGTTATTTTAATTTTGGTAATTATTGGATGCTAATAAGAGAAGAAGGTAGGAATATCTGAATGTTGTACAAGAAAATACGAAACAAAAAACCTGATTTTATTTTATTTTTTGTTTTGTTTTATGAAAGTTTTTGGCCTAGGAAAGAAATAAAGTAGGTATTGATATTCGAATTTTAAATTTATAGAATTCTTATATCTTAAATATATAAAAATGACCGTTTAAATTAATAGGCAAATTCAATAAAAATAACTTGAGTTTTCCAATAAATTAATAAGAAATACATGAAATTTGAAAAGGAAATAACACAACATACATAATTCCAATATGCTATTTTTAAATAATTAAATAAATGAAATACATAATTCTTGCAGTGGCATGTCCTTTTTATTATATATATTTTTAGATAATTTTTATTTTTTTCTGCCATAATTAAAAAATTTATTTTAAAATTTAATTTTTATTTTTATATTATTAATAATATCTATATGCTTTTACAAATCTAATTTTGCACACTAAGTGCCTTTATTTCTTGTGGAGGAACAAATTGGAATCCTCTTCTCAAAAAGAAAAAAATTGCTTTTTTAACGAGTTAAAGCACAAAATCCTGCCTTGGGCGAGTCGAGATACCTTCCTTAATTCCTTTGACAGATGCAACAACCATTCCCATAAAATACCTTGCTCTCTTGCTTTTACTCCCTTTAACTTTGGGTGAGCCCCAAGAATAGGATTGCTTTTGAAGTTCTGGCCCTGTGATCGATGCTAATCTTTAGATTGCTGGTCACCTCCGATCAAAGGAAGGTCTTATATTCTAAAGACCAGTCTGCCTCACTCAAAACAAGATGCTTCTAACTTCTGTGAAGCTGTAATTACCAAGCTAAGGGTTCTTGGTCCAACAAGAAGCTTGTTTGAGTCCCTTAATACTATTTAGTTGTTTTGACAAATTAATTAATTGTTACTGCTGTGTTTAATTTGAGTGTAAATTGAATTTCAAGTATTGGATTCAATAACTATTATATAATTTTAAAAGAGTTAAATTCGAAACCCCATTTCTCAGGTAACAAAATTGGGGTGTAAATTAAAAGAACTACCAAATTGTAGCACCTATTTGATCACAAGATTATTTTGGAAATTCTAGAAGAAGCATCCATCTATCTTGACATAAAAATAAGAATACTGAATATGCGTGCATATATAATATAGATAAGAACTGAATGTGAACAAATAAAATTATCACTGACATCTTTACTGCAACCATGTGGGGATGTGTGTGAACATGTGTAGGGCATGGAAAACGCATGAAGCAACATATATAATGCTCCGTGGACATTAATGTAATAAACGATGAAGATTCACAACAGAAATTATTGTTGAATCTATATACCAATTCTTGTCCTGTTGCTCGACAAACATGAATCCCAAGTGCATGTAATCCAACAGAATAGAACCCAGTAGCGTCCAGCAGATATAAAAGCTGATAAGTAAATGTTAGTCCTGTACCATAAAACTCAAGATTAGATTAAAGCATGGAGATAGAAACAAAGCATGGCCGAAGACAGCTAATGGACATCCAAAGCTCTTCCAAGAAATCATTATGATTGCACACAATCAGAAAACCTACATTATGGACATGGAACTTATACTAGATATCCTTGTAACAACACAAAGGAGAATCCCATGGTCAGCGATCACCATTTAGCTATTAAATTATTTATTGGTCATCATAACATATCACCGCTCACCCTTAACCTTCTCAGTCACAAGTTCCACTTTAGGTCAAGGTAGTCCATGAATAATGATTGTGGATTACAAACTACCTTCATTCTTGCAAACAGGGATACAAAATGAAAACTTAGATCTGAACCCACCTTCAGTGGTAGTATGTACCCACAGATAGCATGTGCCTACAATTTTTTGAACATTCTTCATCAACCGTGTTCTCATTGTTGCTTCTGTTTCTGTGGATGTTCTGGATGCAATAGAAGTCTCCACTTCATCAAAATAGTCAACATCTTCTAATCTTTCATCACCAGGACCCCATAAACTTGCTTGGAGCCTGGCCTCCATTTCTTTTTTATAAATTGAATGCAATTTTGACTTAAAGTATGGCAGCACAACCTAGATAGATATATCAAAATAAGAAGTTACTAAGGCATCCAGTAAAGGTGAGGGAAACAGGTGATAGAGCATGGAAATGAGTTAAGACCACAATGCACTCAGTAATTCTCTCCAACAAGAATGTAATCACTTATACAGAAGAGCTTTAGTAGAGTACTTGATTATAAGGTCATTAAAACATCTTAATAAGAAAAAAAGATGCAGAATTTTACCAAAAATACAACTGAAAGAATTCTTTGACGCTTTTCTAGACCAGAGTGTTGGATCCCATCACTAGACTTTGCTTCTTTTGTTCTTATTTTTGCTGCTCTCCTCCGCAAACCATATAGAGACTCAGAAAAAGAAGCATCTGTATAAGAATGGTGTATTAAAAAACGAGTCAAACATGAATCTTCCAACCACAAATAACAAAATGAAGATAAATTTACAACCAAATACTGCAACTAGGATGTAATGAGGCATTGTTATAAGCCTTCAAAGAAGAAACTTGTTAGCAACATGATGAATTCCTTTTGAGCTAATAATGATAGTTTTGCATATATATGAAATGACAATGTACTGTGACTTCCACGTTCAGGGCTTCTTGCTAAGGGTTCATTAACATTGAAATAGGTAATAAAGGAAAACTCATTCGATATACTAAAAGTAATAGATGGTGTGCTCGAACTCAATTTGATCATGCCAGATCATGGAACTGAGCCTACAAATTTAAGAATTTCCACATATCACATTTTAACAATCAAAATGAACTACATTACCACAAGATTCAGAAAATGTCTCCTTATTTCCTACACCCCTATTAAACATCAACATCTTCATATGTAAGGGAATAAAGTCAATCGGGTGCAGGGACCAATTATATATGAAAAATCAAACAAATTTCAATGCATTCTCTACTATCATAGATTAAATTATATTTCACACGGGGAATTAAAAAAAAAGACGCATAGTTCACAGAAATGCACATGAGTAGAAAACTCTTTCCATAGTTACAATTAAGGAAAGGTTCAAAGTAAGGGGTGAAATGATGATTTCAAGTTTATTCTTCATCAATCGTGTTCTCATTGTTGCTTCTGTTTCTGTGGATGTTCTTGATGCAATAGAAGCCTCCACTTCATCAAAATAGTCAACATCTTCAAATCTTTCATCACCAGGACCCCATAAACTTGCTTGGAGCCTGGCCTCCCTATCTTTGTTATAAATTGAATGCAATTTTGACTTAAAGTATGGCAACACAACCTAGATAGATATATCAAAATAAGAAGTTACTACTGCATCTGGTAAAGGTTGGAAGGAAAGAGGTGATAGAGCATGGAAAAGAGTTAAGACTGTAAATGCACTCAGTAATTCTCTCCAACAAGAATGTAATTACCTATACAGAAGAACTTTAGTAGAGTACTTGATTATAAGGTCATTTAGACATCCTAATAAGAAAAAAAGATGCAGAATTTTACCAAAAATACAACTGAAAGAATTCTTTGACGCTTTTCTAGACCAGAGTGTTGGATCCCATCACTAGACTTTGCTTCTTTTGTCCTTATTTTTGCTGCTCTCCTCCGCAAGCCATATAGAGACTCAGAAAAAGAAGCGTCTGTGTAAGAATGGTGTATTAAAAAAACGAGTCAAACATGAATCTTCCAACCACAAATAACAAAATTAAGTTAAATTTACAACCAAATACTGCAACCAGTATGTAATGAGGCATTGTTATAAGCCTTCAAAGAAGAAACTTGTTAGCAACATGATGAATTCCTTTTGAGCTAATAATGATAGTTTTGCATATATATGAAATGACAATGTACTGTGACTTCCACGTTCAGGGCTTCTTGCTAAGGGTTCATTAACATTGAAATAGGTAATAAAGGAAAACTCATTCGATATACTAAAAGTAATAGATGGTGTGCTCGAACTCAATTTGATCATGCCAGATCATGGAACTGAGCCTACAAATTTAAGAATTTCCACATATCACATTTTAACAATCAAAATGAACTACATTACCACAAGATTCAGAAAATGTCTCCTTATTTCCTACACCCATATTAAACATCAACATCTTCATATGTAAGGGAATAAAGTCAATTGGGTGCAGGGACCAATTATATATGAAAAATCAAACAAATTTCAATGAATTCTCTACTATCATAGATTAAATTATATTTCACATGGGGAATTAAAAAAAAAAACGCATAGTTCACAGAAATGCACGTGAGTAGAAAACTCTTTCCATAGTTACAATTAAGGAAAGGTTCAAAGTAAGGGGTGAAATCAGTATTAGCATTAAAGTTCACAAGAAGAAGACAAGCAATTTGGAAGAATACTAAAAATGAGATATATAAACGCTATCTAGAATGTGGCAATGAGAAACTCAGATTCACGCTGAGCAAAAATACCTTAAAATGAAATAAAAAGTAATAATAGAAAGTAGAAAATATCAGAGGAGAAGGAAACCTGTAGTTCGTAAGC
This sequence comes from Heritiera fomes, assembly GCA_032173925.1. Taxonomy (NCBI): domain Eukaryota; kingdom Viridiplantae; phylum Streptophyta; class Magnoliopsida; order Malvales; family Malvaceae; genus Heritiera; species Heritiera fomes. The sequence goes on along the minus strand of JAPDPM010000021.1, from coordinate 7,939,921 downwards.
TATGAGTCTCAAGAACCAACATCAGCGCAGCAAAGAATTCATCTTCATAGTCTAACACCTTATGAAGAAAAGGTCTTCTCAATGCCAATACCTACCAATTCACAAATAAAAACCAAAGTATTTAATCTCAGGTAGCTATAATATCACTAATTGCGGTCATAAAACATATCTAGTAATTGAAGCAAGTCTGAAAGAGTTAAAAGAGTTCAACAGCAAGAAATACTTCGAATGGCAGAATAATCAATCTACAAAAATCGTACTTTCAATTAAACTGAAGCCTGTTTTCCTGGCACTTAACTAAAACAATCAATTTATTTCATTCTAAAAGCTCCAAAAAAATAAAACACAGAAACAAGCAATTTTTCAGGAAACCAAGATTGACCCACTAATTGAAGAGGCAAAATTTGTACAACTGAATAATTTTGAGAAATCAAGAAGATGGGTATTTATAAGTATAAAAAAAGCGTTTTTGCTTTGTATATATTTGAGGTTTACCCCAATTGAGTAAGTGAGGGCTGCACGGAGACTAGGGGGCAGTTGCTGAGCGGCAGCCATTTCAAAGAAGGTGGGCCGAGCCCCTTGTCCTCCCACTTGAAACAACATCTTCTTCTTCTACCTTTGCTTTCTCCTAAAACTTTCCAGGTATTTTCTTGATTTGGGATTCTGGCAGCTTTTTCTTTGGTTGAAGAGATCAGTTTCTTTTCCTTTTTGTGAAGCTCTTTGCAGATGATACCATTCTCAGGTTTCAACTTTCAATGTCTGAGGTTGAGGCGTTAAGGCGGTTATTTGTAGACCCTATGATTTTGTTTCAAAATGAAAAGTATATCACATATAGTCACCCATTTAGTATTCACATAGAGATCAAAAACACCTGGTTTCTGTCAGCATTATTATCCTACAACATGACTCCAGGAGCAATGCTATGTGGTCTTGAAAAGATTATTCATCAGATGTGAAGTCAACAATGCTGCTATTTCTCTGTTCTTGCTTGTTTTGAGAGTGGCGAACCACACTCATTGTCATTTGTCTGTACACGGGGGGTAGTTGTTTCTGTTTCCACTGCCTTCTGCTTCCTGCTTGCATCCTGGGAACTTTCTTCCTCACTCCCAGTTCTTGTGTGAACTTGCTCTAAGGCTTCTGATTTATCATTCGAACAAGACGGGGACAGTGAGCCTGGTAATGGAGCAGAAGGGTCATCTAAGACAGAAGAGGGGGCGCCAATGTTTTCATTCTCCATCTTTTTCTGTTTCTCGAGTATCATCTGCAGATACCTCCCTTGTTTTTCAATTCGCAGCTGCAAATTTCTCTGAATCTGAAGAAACAATGAACTGGCATCAGATAATATGCGTGCATTTATGCATGTTCATACACTTGTGCTATGTAGATGATGCATGGGTGCGAATTTCAGTCCAGGAATAACATGTACTGCTGGCACCGCCTCCATTAATTCCATTCCAATCAGGTCTCAGAAAAGGAATTTGACCAAACGAGTAAAGAACCGACAAAGAAACAACTAAAGTGAATTCAATCAAAAGAGTCCCAATATCTTAACCAGCAAGTTAATATCTCCAAAAATGGAAGCAGAATTACTGTAAAAACTAAAAAAATGGAAAGTGCAGAAGTGTTAACCGGATACGGACCAACCAGAATCCACTGCCCAACTAAATTCATTTCGTGTTCATGTCCAAGGAAAAATCACTTAAAGAGACAATTCCTTGATTAACAAGTGGATATCTCTAAACATGGAAGCAGAAACACCATAAGCAAGCAAAGAAATTGGTTTTTGACAAATGAAAGAAGGCAGAAGTATTAGCAGGACACATATCAACCGAATCCACAATCCAATCAAATCCATTTCAAGTTCAAGTCAAACAAAAATCACGTAAAAAAGTCTTTGAAAGTCACAATCAGGATAAATCATATTTCTGCCTCTTCACTTTCATACTTTTGCAAGTAACACTCTATATTGTATTCAAAAGTCAAACTCAAAACAACAAAGAAATTTCGTTCTGAATTTTCGATTACAATTTTAATTTTAAACATTGTAAATAATACCATTCTTGGAATTTATCCAGTGAAATTGCATTTTTAGTTGTCTCTAAACGCCTAAATCCATAAGGTTTTTAGTTGTGAAAATGATGAGCTTCAATGGGTTGTAAGTATAGTTTATGATGTTTTGTTTGGTCAGTTGAGTTTTGAAATACAGGATTGAAATTTATGCAATTAAAAATTGATTTTAATTTAATATCACAATGTCCCGAAAAAAATAAAAAAGGTGCAATTAACTCCTTTATTACATGGTGGCCAATATATATAAACAAAGGCATGAACGTGCACACACGCACACATATTTATAGAGAGAGGAGGGACTCACTTAAATTAGTGTAAAATTAACATCGTTTTCTACATGTTTATTTTTTATATGATTTATATTTTCTTTAATCTGATTACTGAATTTTATGTTTTATTTATATGGACCATGCATGTTAATTTTCAAGATAATTGATCTAACCATTTGTTCCATAATAATAAAATTTTAATTGTTAATATATATTAAAAAATACTTTTCTCGATTAAAATGATAAGAGTATCAAATTGACTTAAAAATTTTTGTAAATATAAAATTAATATGGATTAAAATTGAGAGAAATTGCAAAAACTTTCTTTAATATATTGTTACAAATTATGACACAATAATTTCTTTTTTATATTTTATATTTATTCGATACAAAACAAATTCAATATAAATACTTCAACTAGAAATTTTAGCGTGAGTGCTAAAGGCTGCTAAACAATAAAGAATGAACATTGGGTCCATAAATTAGTGGTAGCTTTTTTGTTTATGGGATACTCTTTTTGGTTCTGCAAATCCACTTTGAGATTTGGTCAATTTGGCAGCGAAGTTTTAACAGGGCAGGGCAGCGGACATTGGAATTTTGGGAATATGGAATTTAACAAACGTTGCTTTCCTTCTGTGGCACTACAATTCTACAATGTCAAAAGTTATTGACGTGGGGCTACGTCTTGGTTTGATTTCCTAGTACTTCCCAAATGAGGACAATAATTTCAAACTGAAATCAATTGCATCCTTTAGTCTACAGTGAATGTCATAATAATTATTTTCCTCAAATTATAATAAAAAAATTATTTTGACTCCATTTTTTATTTAAATCATTTTGATCTTCTATTTTTTATTTTGACTTAATTTAATTGTAATTTAACGAAAAAAAATCAAAATCATTAAATCTATTACAACAAAATAATTATGTCATAGAAAATTTATGTTGCGAAGATATAGCATATAAAAAACTATATGACCATGATATGACATAAAAGATCTATGTCATAATCGCGTGATTGGTGACGTGACATTTGACACAATATCTTACATGCTTATTTGATTGTTCTATCATCTTGTTGTTAAAATGTGGTTAAATTAATTCAAAATAAAAAATGAAGAACCAACATGATTCAAATAAAAGATAAAGGGCCAAATTGATTTTTTGTTACGGTTTGATAGCAACAAAAGTCATTATGCTATATATGTGACAAAAAGTAGAACTTGTTTTAATCAAATTGATTCATTCAGTTTTTTAAAAGGTAATTTTCAATAAATTTGAAGTTTAAATTTCAGAATCTTCTTTGATCCAAATTGCAATTACAGGAAAGTGGTATGTCATACGAAATGTTCATGCATACTAATATATATATAATTGTTGGGGTTTGCCTTGAATCCCACATCGAAAGTATAGGAGAAGTTATAAGGGCTCTCCCCTTATAAATAATGTGTTAGGCTTGGTTTGTAAAGTGTCACAGAGAGTTGTAGACACTGATAGAATAGCTAGGGTTTGGGCTATTAAAATGGTGTAGTTGGGCTTTGGGATCTTGGTTAAGAGTTTGCAATTTTTCTCTCTAAAAATTGCATGGTTGGGCTTTGTTAGGAGTTTGCAATTTTTCTCTCTAAAAATTGCACGGTTGGGTTTTGTTAGGAGTTTGCGATTTTTCTCTCTAAAAATTGCACGGTTGGGTTTGTAAGGAGTTTGCAATTTTTCTCTTCTAAAAATTACACAGTTGTAGTTGTTTGATTGATTATTAGATTAGTTGGGTGGTTGTAGGCCAAATTGGTTGGGCCAAACCACATTCAAATTATTGTGTTTGTTTTTTGCTTTCCTCTGTTTTTGTGGGTGTTTGGTTTGAGGGATATTTTTCCCAACAAGTGGTATCAGAACTGAAGGTTCGTAATCCTGCGAGAGGAGGAAAGCTAGAAAGATGAAGATGAAGATGAAGATGAAGATGAAAGTTATGAAGATGAAAGCTATGTTTGATGAAGATGAAGATGAAGATGAAGATAAAGATGATGATGATGATGATGAAGATGATGACGATGATGATGATGAGGATCATGATGATTTGGAAGAAGATAACCATGATGAGTTTGATGATGATGATTGGAGGAAGATGATGAGGATGATGGTGATGATGATGGTAGAGTTATTCTTCAGTTTGAGAATGGTTTGTATGTTGTCGAACAGTTTGTGGAGTTCGGGGATTCAAGTCAAGGGATGATTTGTTGGGGTTTGCCTTGAATCCCACATCAAAAGTATATGAGAAGTTATAAGGGCTCTCCCATTATAAATAATATGTCAGGCTTGGTTTGTAAAGTGTCCCAAAGAGTTGTAGACACCGATAGAATAGCTAGGGTTTGGGCTATTAAAAGGGTGTAGTTGGGCTTTGGGATCTTGGTTAGGAGTTTGCAATTTTTCTCTCTAAAAATTGCATAGTTGGGCTTTGTTAGAAGTTTGCAATTTTTCTCTCTAAAAATTGCACGGTTGGGTTTTGTTAGGAGTTTGCAATTTTTCTCTCTAAAAATTGCACGGTCGGGTTTGTAAGAAGTTTGCAATTTTTCTCTTCTAAAAATTGCACAGTTGTAGTTGTTTGATTGGTTATTAGATTAGTTGGGTGGTTGTAGGCCAAATTGGTTGGGCCAAACTACATTCAAATTATTGTGTTTGTTTTTTGCTTTCCTCTGTTTTTGTGGGTGTTTGGTTTGAGGGATATTTTTCCCAACAATATATATATATATATATATATATATATATATATATATATATATATAAACAACGAAGATGTTTGAAACTTATTTAGTCCAATAAAGAACATAAGGCCCAATTCTGAATTTAGTTGGGCCTACTAACTAAGGATGAACTGATCATCAGTAGTTATGTTGGTATCAAACTTGGATTGATAGTTGAAAATCAATGCTTGTTGCAAAACTATATATGATTTCTCAATTAATTTACAAAAGCCTATGTTGTCGCCCTATTTATTAAACTGTCAAGAGCTTTAGTAATTGCCAAAAATACAAGGCATTTGATGAGAAACAAAAATCAGGTTGCTTTTGTTTTTTTTCTTTTCAATCAACATATATACATTTTATAAATAGATACATCTTTAAAGTATTAACATTACTTAAAATGTGAATCCTGATATTGAGTCTTACTGAAAAACTAGAAATTTTATTTTCATAAATCAAAATGGAACTAAGTGAAATTGATTTTATTCGGATTTTCGTGCAAATAAAAGGAACAATAATAGAAAATATATTATAGTTATAAATTTTATAAATATAAATTGATTTTACTTGAGATGGAAAAAGATTCTTAGCAAAAGGAAGCTGTGAGATGATGTTTTGATGGAAGCTTTTGGCTAGATTTCTTTTAGAGAACAACCTTTTACAAGTGTAGCTAACCTCTCTGCTAGTCTTAGGTGCACAAAAATTTCAATTACTCTTATGAAAAAATAAAAAAAAAAGGAGTTTCAATTGCTATGATCATCGAAAAAGTTATGTATTTGAATAGTTTTAAAGGAGAAAATTATCACGCCACAAAAGGTTTCAATTCGGCTCTTGGCTTACAAGAAAATTATTATGGCTTTGTATGGGTAATGGGTTGGTGATTTTCTTTGGCAGCATGCTTCTAGCAAGTCCATTACCAAATTCCTATAGCTAGTCTAAGTTGCTGTTAAAGTTATAGCAAATTTTCATTCCTATTTGACCATGAAAATGAAAATGAAAATGATAAAGCTAATGCTAAAATGACATGAAACTAAAATTTCCAAATTGTGATTCATCTAGCAAAACAATGGCAGAAGTTACTGAAAATTGAGGGATTTCAGATAAAACAGTTGCTATAATTATTTGAATAATATTCTTATGGTTGCTCATAAATGGTCATGAAGTTAGAGCAAATTTTCTTTCTGATTCAGGCCAGAATAATGAAACTACTCAAGCACAATATGTTATCCACAAATATACTAAGTAGCATTAACATGACATCTCCTATATTGAGTATAAGTGTTGATAGCTCCTCCACGGAACCATGCTTCATCCAACCTGGAAAGGGCTCTTATTCTTCTTGTGAAAAGATTAGCTCTCAGCCTAAACAGAGGTCTTCTCAAATTATGACTCCAACTTGGAGATTGCTGTTATTTCTGGTGAAGTTTCTTCCCCCTGTTAAAAGATAGAGTTTGTTAGTTTTCTGAAATTGGAAACTTCATGAACATTATATTCCACTAAGAAAATATATTGCAAAGTAATTCTAATAAATAATGTTGTTCTCATATATACATTTATTTGTTTCATTATGGATAAATTTGGCAAATTGTTTTTCAGGGAAATGCAAAATGATCTACAGATCTGTCTAAAGATTATGCAACACAAAGTCTATGCTTAAGTATGCAAAGACAGAATAGTCAGTTGCTAGCAAAAAACAAATTGATTCATTAGATTTCCAGTGGTAGTTATTAAATCTTCTGTCATGCAAAAGGAAATGAAAATTGAAAAGGTTTTATGTTCAAGCCATGAATGGAAGTCTATGTGCATACAAATTAGTTGTTCTATTGAAATTTCAGTAATGAGAAGGTTATAAATTATGTGTAAGAGAACCATAGATGAACATGAACTTCATCTGCTTCACTACCTTCCTCATGATCATTATCATCATCAATCTTTTCCATCCTCATCAAAGTCCTACAACAAAAAGTGGTTTTCTAGCATCAGACCAAAAAGGCACTGTTACATACCATTTTATCCATGCATTGCTTCTCTTATCATTGCATTCATAGATTGCTTTCAATCTTTCTGCATCATTTCTAACATGTTTGATTCATTTTTCTTTCTATGCTTTTGAAGTTTCAATTTGAGGAACAACGGATACATTTCATATTGTTAGAACTGGTTTGGCCCCTAGGAACTACAATGAAAAAAACCTAGGTGTGAACAGTGCTTCGTCGCAAGATCAATGAGGTTCAAAAAGTTAAGATGAAAATGTAACTCAATAGACTAACAATAATTCAAGGTTAAGATGAAAATATTGTTGTCATACATACACTTTATGGGTTTCATTTATGGATATAATTCGCAAATTGTTCTTTAGGAAAAGCGAAAAGATCTACAGGTCTGTCTAAAGATTATACAACACAGTCTATGCTTAAGCACTAAATGACAGGATAGCCTGCTACTAGCATAAACAGATTAGTTCATTAAATTTTCAGCATTAGTTATAAAATCTTTTATCATACGGAAGGAAAAGAAAATTAGAAAGGCTTTTTATCCAAGCCATGAATGAAATTCTATGTACATACAAATTTACATACATGTTGTTCTATAGAAATTTCAGTAATGATAAAGATCACAGATTATGTATAAAAGAGCCATAGATGAACATGAACTTACCATTGAAAGCACGCATGCAATGTCAGCGACAAAGAAGCCATGACATTCCTCACAGTAATAGATATAATCTTTTAGATGTCTTTCCTCTTCACAAACATCGCAGTAGTACTCTCCAATTGTAATAACTGAAAATTTTCTCTAGTCCTACATTAGTTGTTTAATATTTAATATTCAAAAATAAATAAAAAAAATAAAAGTTTAAATAGCATTATGTTATAATTTAAATATACTATTAACGTTTAACTATGTATATATATAACTAACAAATGAAATATGCTTGGTTATTTTAGAGTTGGTAAAAGAAAGTCAACAAACCATTGGTAAAAGAAAGTCAACAAACAATATAAAAAAAAGTGTGACTAAAGCAAAAAAATAATAATATTTGATAGAATTAAATCAATTGATAGAAGAAGTGCAGCAAACCGTATAAAATATACAAAAAGAAAATGAAATTACTAAAGCATAAATTAATAGTATTAGTTAGTGGCTTCTCAGAGAAGCCAAATTTCCTCACCTACCTCCACTCACCTTTCCATCTCTCGGCTGAAGGAAATTTGAGAAGGAAAGGCAGCATCGATCACGACAAAAGAGCAGGACAAGCGAAGATACAAGGGCGAACCAAGAAGCAGACGTTGGTAGCAGCATTTGGCATTTAGTGCAGGTTGCTTTAAGCATTCACGGGTGCTGCTATCATACTTCATTTTTGCTAGATAAGGGGTTGTGAACAGGGGCTTTCGGTTGTGGCTTAAAGGATTGGAGTGGCTGTTAGTTGGGTGTTCATCAAATGCCTCCACGAGAAGGAAAGCAAAAGGAAAAGAGTGGACAAAGGAGAGGCAACCAGATCTGATGAGTTGTAGCAGTGAAGAAGACAAAACAGGGAACGCGAGGGCTTCATTTTGCCCTAGCCATTGATCAGTTGTATATACTAGGAATCGAAAGAGAACCAGTAAAGGAGAAATCAAGAAACATTGTGGGAGAACCAAGGCTATTCAATGGGCTGAAAAGTTGAAGGTCTGTTTGGTGCAAGTATAAAGCCAATGTTTAAGAGGTTTAAAGGATGAATGATGCTGCCCATTTGATGCTGAAACAGCAGCAGGAGAAAGCAAAGCTGAAAGCTACTCAGTTTGGCTGATGATGGTTTCAAAGATTATATGTTGTGTTGTATCATGAATAAAAAAGTAAATATAATATTATGAAATGGTTTTGGATGTAAGAAAGGTAGGGAAGCTGCTATATTTTGAAGAAGATATCAACTCCAAAATAGTAAAGAAGAAGTTATAAAATAAAATAAAAGGATGAAATGAAGCTTTTAAAGGGTAAAGACATTGTTGTATTTTGTTCTTTAAATATTAAATGGTATAAGGATGCTACTAAGTTTTTTTTATGTAAAAACGAACATTCATAAAAGAAAATTAACCCCTAACGGGGATACACTCGATTGTCCTGGGCATACAGAGACCCATACGGTCAAATAAAAACCAAGATAAAACCTCACTAGGAGGAGAGTCATAATAAGCAAAAGAAGAATTGAAAGTTGCTCCCTTCTTGGCCAGCACATCAGCACAGCAATTAGCTTCACGAAATATATGGTAGATCTTGGCATTTTCAAACTTCTGGAGTAATTTCCTGCAGTCAGAAATAAGGGCGATGTAAGAATGTGTTTCGAGAGTGTGTTCGAGAACGTACCTCAACGCCACTTAAGAATCAGTCTCAATAAGGATATTCTTGTATCCTTTGGCTGTTGCTATTTGGAGGCCATCCCTTAACCCCCATAATTCTGCAACAATGCTAGAAGTTTCTCCAAGGTTCCGTGCATAAGCACCTAACCAGGTGCCATCAGAGCTGCGAAAGACTCCTCCAGCGCCTGCTATTCTTGGATTACCAAAAGCTAATCCATCTGTGTTCAGCTTAATAAAACCTTCCGGAAGGGGGCTCCAACCAACATCAATGTGTCTCTGTTTTTTAGGTTTTTGTTATGTTCCTGCTAAAGCCCAATATTCCCTTGCCTTTGTAATTGTCTTTCTGCCCCATTCCATGATTTGAAGGCTAGATCCCTCGAAAACAATCTTGTTTCGATCAATCCAGATCATCCCAATAACAAAGCCAAAAATGATGTTCCAGGGAATCCCCTCTCTGTTCGAGATTTCTTTTACACTAATGTTTAGTTTGATCTAGCTATGGAAATCTAATTGAAAGGATTGTTGCATCGAATTAGGAATGGCAAAGAGCTGCCACATATCTCTGACAATGCTACAATCTTTTAGGCAATGAGCAATAGTCTCCTCTTCTGTATTGCATCTTGGACAAGTGGTAGAAATCTCCATCTCGCAAGTTGCCAAAATTTGTTTGGTGGCTACTCTTCCTTGTACACATTGCCACAAGAAGGTTTGAATTTTTGGTAAGATAGGCAGCTTTCAAACCTGTTTCCAGATGGGGTTATTGGTAGGTGAAATATCCTTAGCCAGATTATAGGCCGACTTTAGAGAGAATTTTTTGGTCGTATCTGAATTCCATGCCATAGTGTCCTTATTATAACCCTCGGTCTGGAGCGAAATTGCTTTAATTTTTTGTTTAAGACAATCAGGTATACAATAGCTAACTTTGTCAAAAAGCCATTCTCCGTTATTATTGATAATTTCTTTCACCGTCAGCTGTTTGTCTTGTGGAAGCCAGGGTCCAAACAAGAGAGATTTAAGGGATCCAAACCCCATCCAGTTGTCTTGAATGAAAGATGTTTGAAGGCCAGACCTAACTACCCATTTGATGCCCTTCTCAAATATGGTGCTATTCTTTCTCATACCAGCCCAAGTAGGGGAACATGCTCTTTTCACAAACATGCCATTTCTTGAATACTTTGATTGCAGCACCTTGCTCCATATGCTATTAGGCTCTATGATAAGTCTCCAAATCAGTTTTGTCATACTGGCTTTATTAAGATGATGCATGTCTTTGATTCCAAGACCCCCTTCCTCTTTATGGTTGGTGACAGTGTCCCATTTAATCAAGTGGATCTTCTTGTGATTATTCGTGGATCCCCAAAGAAAATTCCTATTGAGTCTATTAATTTCATCACAAATACTTTTTGGAATTGGGCTACCTTGCATGTAGTACAGAGGAATCAAGCTTGTAAGAGTTTTGATAAAAGTCATTCGACTTGCAAAAGATAGGAGGTTTGCTTTCCAACCAGCAAGCTTATTTCTGATTTTGTCAACAATGAATCTGAACCCTGAAGCTTGTCGTCCTTTTGTGATTAGGAAACCAAGATATCTGCCGAGATCATCTGTTTGAGTTATGCCCAAGATCTGACTTAAGGAGTTCCTAGTGGGTTCATCGACATTATTAGAAAAGAGAATTCGAGATTTGTCCAAGTTGACTTTTTGACCTGATATCTCGCAAAATTTTCATCATGATATTTCCAGTCCCATTTGTAGCTTTACCCAACAGAATAAGGTCATAAGCGTAGAAGAGATGAGTGAGTTTTGGACCCCCTCTATTGAGCTGAATTGGAACCCATTGTTTCTCATCGCAAGCCTCCATGATTTTTAGAGACAAATATTCCATGCACAGAATGAAGTTATAAGGCGATAACGGGTCACCTTGGCGAATGCCCCTAGAAGGAGAAAACGTTTCACTTTGCTCTCCATTGATAAGAATGGACATAGTAGGGGGTTGAGACGCAAGACATAATCAGATTAATCCAATTCGGAAGGAATTGGAAGAAAGTGAGAACATCTTTTATAAAGCTCCACTCAAGCCTGTCATAAGCTTTTTTAAGATCGATCTTGACGAACATCCATTCATTGTTTCCTCTTTTTCTCTTGAATGAATGAATGATCTCTTGAGCTATAATAGCATTGTCTTGGGCTCTCCTTCCAGCAATGAAACTCGTTTGAAGTGGATGGATCATCCTCAATAGCATGGGTCTGAACCTATTGACAAGGACCTTTGCAATGATTTTATAGACAGTATTGCAGAGTCCAATGGGATGAAAATGATTTAGAGATTCTGGATTCTGAATTTTCGGAAGTAAACACAAAAAACATTTGTTGATTTCTTCCGGAATCTTTCCCGAGTTAAAGACTTGTTTGACGAGTTCAAAGACTGATAACCTAACGATGTCCCAGCATCTTTGGAAAAAGGTAGGGTGAAGGCCATCAGGACTAGGAGCCTTGTATGGCTTCATAGAGAAGGTAGCAGTATAAACTTCCTGATAAGAGATGTCTCAGTTTAAAAGCTCTATTTCCTCAGTCAAAAAAGGATTTCCAAGTCGATTGAAAAGAGAGGAGGCTCTATTTCCAACTGCCATTTCTGTGGAATAAAGATGACTAAAATGGTTGATGATATTGAATTTTATTTCAAGAAGATCATGAGACCAATTACCCTGAAGATCTTTCAGGCCAAGAATTTTGTTATTCCTCCTATGTTGAATTGTGCTCAAATGATAGAACCTAATATTTCTATCACCATCGGTGATCCATTCAACTCTAGATTTGAGTGCCCAGAGTTCTTCCTCTTGCTTAAGGATGAGTTGGTATTCCTTTTGCAGAGATTCCTCAAGATTCAATAACCATTCGTAATTTTCATGAGCTAAGGCTCTTTGGATACCATTTAGTCTAGCTCGTAGTCTTCCTCTTTTTATGGAATATATTGCCAAAAATGGTCTTATTCCAAATAGAAATGTTCTCTTTGAACAAAGGAATAGCACGGAGGATCAATCCATTGCCTTGATCCCATGTATTTTTAACAACATTGTTGAAATCTAGATGGGAAAACCAAATCGTTTTGAACCGAAAAGGTCGATTTCCAACTCTAGTTGTTCTTAAGTTGGTGTCTAGAAGAAGTGGATTATGATCTGAGTAGACTTTGGTGAGATGAGTCACTGAGGAGTTTGGAAACTTCAACTTCCATTCTCTATTGGCCCACGCTCTGTCCAATCTCTCTCGTATGATCTGCCCTTGATGGTTTTTGTTAGTCCATGTAAATTATTGCCCAACATAGCCTAGATCAATCATACTGCGATATCCATGCACTCAGCAAATTTGCGTGCACGGCTTTGGCAAATTGGCCTTCTCCCAAATTTCTCTAAGTTACTAATGAGTTCATTGAAGTTCCCCATGATTGCCCAAGGGAGATTATGAGATTGAGCAAACTCGCTTAACTCATTCCAAAGAATTCTCCTAGCCGTGTAATTAGGACGAGCATATAAAGCAAAAAAAATTTATATTGGGTTAGAAGTTGGAAGAGAGGAAGGTGGGTCATTTGTATTTACCTGGATTGTAGCATGTACCACTTGACTGCTAGAATGAAGAATGTCTAGCTTGACTTTAGCCCACTGCCACAGGAGCCAGATGCTTCCCGAATAGCCATCTACATCCACTCTGTGAGTTCCATCAAAGCCTAAAGAATTACAGATTCCTTCAACTTTGTTTCCTGAGACCCTAGTTTCAACAATGATAGCAATACAAGGATTGTTGATCCTAACTAGGTCCATAAAAACTCTTCTGAACTCCGAGCTCCCAGCCCCACGAGCGTTCCAAAATAGGCATCGCATTGGAAAGGATTCAATAGGAGGGAAGTTGAACAACCATCTAGCTAATTCTGGGACATTCATGATTTCCCTCGTTTGCCTCCGCCATAGTAAGTTCGGCGCATGGTAGTATTGGGGCATGACCAGCAGAGAGTGCGTTTTGATGTCCTCCCTTGTTCATATCGCTTTGATCACCATGGTTATGGGGTTGATCATTGGCCGAGTAGTCCATATGAAAGCTTTCTCTTGGCTCTTTTGAATCTCTATTATCCTTACAATGTCCAGCTTCACTTGGTTTAGAGTAATGTTTCGAAGATAGGGTAAGGTTTCCACTTGAGTTGGTTTGAATGGTTGACTCTGTTCTGTCACCAGATGAAGATGAGGTTTGATGTCCGGTATCTCCATGGCATAAATCACGTTGTTCCATGCTTTTTCCACGCTCTATTCCCCATCGTGCGATGTCTAGTTGAATAAAATCTCCATTGCCTTTTTCATGTTTATGATTTCTCCTTCCATTGTGAGAAACATCATCTCCAGGTTTTGGAATGTCTCTTGTGAGTTTTCCATTGAGGTAGGATTGTTTGAGTCTCCTATGTGGGTTACCTTTTTCCCGCCTCTCCCTTTAGTTTTATTAGCTTTAGATGCAGATCCTTTAAACAAGAACACAGTCTTTCCTTGGCCTTGTTCTGTTAGATTCAGACTAAACTCTTGGTCATTAAGTTGATTCTTTTCTTTTGCAGGACTTTTCCTTTCACTTGACATGACTGAACTCTGCATGGCCCAGTTCTTCTGGCCCTTGCTTTCGAATATCACGTGCTGTGCATTTGACCGTTGGTTTGTACTTGTTGCATGTTCCAACATTTTGGATTTCCCTTTCTCTTTTCGGTTTGAAGTCGGGTTTGGACTCGGGTCTTCTTCGCCCGACTCCTTGTTTTTACGGGTTTTTGTTTTTCTTCTAGATACGAGCATCCAAGGACCGAATTCCTCAGTTTTCTCCACTGCTGGTTTGTCAGATTCTTGGTCTGCTTTTTCTTGCTTGTTGTCAGATTCTTGGCCTATTTTTTCTTGCTTGTTGTCAGATTCTTGGCCTACTTTTTCTTGCATATTGTTCTGACTGTCTGTCATCTCCTCTTTCTTATTCATACAGTATTCCTTTCGGTGTCCAATTAACCCATACTGGAAACACAAGTTTACCCCCTTATATAGTATCAGTTGGATGAGTTTGCCTATCTTGACCTTGGGTAATAGTGGTCTGTCTAGGTCGACTTGAACACAGATCCTACCGTGTCTTCCCCTTGCACCGAGTTCTGTAAATGAATCAATCTTTAACAGTGTACCAATCTGGTTTCCCACTCTCTGTAGAATGCTTTTGGTGAAGAATTCAATGGGAAGACCAGGTAAACGAGCCCATACCGCTGTGGTTGTGAAAGCCTTGGAAGTTTTTGCCACAAAGCCTGGCTGCCAGATTCGCATGGTTAGATAATAAGGACCCACGAACCATGGTCCCCCATAAATGACTCTCTGAAAGTCATCCAGATTCTGGAACCTAAACAAGAAAAAGTCCTAGCCCAAATCGATGCATTCCATCTTTCCACAAGGCTTCCATAAAGCATTGACTCTCGGATATAAGAAATTATAGCCAACAGACTTTCCAAAAGTTTTGACTATAATGCATTTTTCCAAGGAGCTCTGATCCGGTTTTTTTCTTCTTTAGATAAAAGAATCGTGGGTATCTCATCGCAGTTGTCCGTTTCTTGGTTAGATTCTTCATCAAGGTAGCATGGAGTGTTGACAAAAGATCCAAAGAAAGTTTCCTTTATTCCCAGTAAAGAGTCCTTATAGGAAAAAGGATGCGTACTGGAATCTTGCATTTCATGATCAGCTTGCTTGAATTTGCCATTTTTTTTGCGTTTAACACTTCTTGCTTTGAGATCTTCTTCCTCGGAGCAGGTGGGTAATTCGCTGTTTCTATTCGCCATTTCGTTCATAGGGCTTGCAGGTTTTCTTTCTTGTTGGCTTTAGTTTAACCCTATAGGCTACTAAGTTTAAAACATATATGAAATTCCCTAAAATGGTTAAATAACACAATGTTACATTAATGTAAGAGGAATTTTAAGGTGATAGAGGGTATCTACTATCCTAAACTAAAGACAAAGAGAAAGAAAGCAAAGTAGTGTTAAAAGAGGATCCAAGGGCGCAAGGGTGTTATCACCAATAATTGTGTGGCGCAAATTAGGTAAGGGAATATATGGTCAATGCTTGTTAGCCTGCTATGTTTATGTATGTCTAAATTAATTTAAATAAATGCTTATGGATTTTAAGTGCATCCTTGGTTAAATTTCAAAATATATTAAATTAAGCTTCAAGTGCAAATTGTTTGAGATTTGATTTGTGTTGGTTTGGTAAATAAATATACTACTTGTTGGTGTTTTTTGCATGTTATTTGATTGTGATTATTGACGCTGGGTAGTGTTTTACCTATGCCGTCATAATGCCAACATTTTGTTAGAAATTGTTTAAGCAAATTTCTTGGTATTAAATTAGATTTACAAAATGCCTTTAAAAACTTCATGCATATTAAACATCGTTACTTGCTATCGAGATAATGGTTTTTAAGCATGATTTCGTACGAGGAGATTTTTCTTTAAAAACTATAAGCATTTAAAAACTATTCATGCTTTCGATACTCAACATATCGTATAAGTTCTAGTTCTAAATGAGTTTTGAATCATGAGACACGTAATGATGTATAATGCCTGTGTGGCACTTGGAAATGCCTATGTGGCACTTAACTCGCCTTTATGGCATTTAGTATGCCTATGTGGCATTTGCCTGTGTGGCATTGAACCATGCCTATGTGGCATTTAGTAAGCTTGTGTGGCAATTACGGAACCTTTGTGGCATTGAGGCGCTGTATACTTAATTGCATCATGGATCCTGCCTGTGTGGCAAATGGGTAGCGGTAATTACGTATAATTGTCCGACAACTAGTTGTGACTTGTTCCTCAGCTACTAGATGATCATTGGTGCTAAGATGATTCATGATCATCGATAGAGCCTTGGTATGGGACTGTGACCACTACTAGCTACAGTGGATGCTTTCATGGAAAGCTTATTGGTTATATTTCCAAAGATCCCGGTTACGTTACCAAATCTCATAAGTGTATGCCCGTCTCGTGAAAATGTTTTTAAATATATATCTCGATATTGTTGCAAAGATGAACAAATGTATCATTTCTATTTCTACTATATCTGGATTTTGTGAATGCGTGAGTACTAATATGTTTGAAAATTACTTGGCATAACATTTTATAGCTTATAAACTATGGCTTATCAACTTTGCATCATTTTCGATAAAACATATTTAAGCATGACATGAGTTTTGGTGCATTCTTTCACGCATACACATGCATTAAACATAGTAGGAACCTAACATCATTTAGCGTATGTTTTCTTACTGGGCATTAGCTTACCCTCCCTCTTCCACCTCACAGATTACTTCAGGTAGACTCGACACGGGTGTGGTGCACCGAGAGTTATTTTGTTGAGCTGCAGAGAGTTATATTTTGAATCAAGATATAATCTTTTTGTTCTTTTGTTTATATCCCAGACTAAATTCTTTTGTGTACACAATGTATAGGATTTGGGATGTAAGTACTAGGGAATATCGAGTCTGTAAACATATTGTGCTATGTGGTTAAGTTTTAATCTCGATATATATATTGAATCAATGGATATCAAGTATTTCAGATGTTATTTTGAGATTGAAATTTTCACATGTTGATATGATGATGTACTTAGTATGGGGATGGATAATAGCCCAAAGTAGAGGTAGAATTTTTCAGTGTCGTTTTTGGCACGCATTACAAGGAGACTTTAATGGGACCTTAGACAACTAGTCTTAAACAATTATAAGAGTAGAATTCTACTTGTTAGGTTTTAGCTACACTGAGCGAGTGACAAACATAGTAGGTAAAGAAAAAAAATGTTACCCTGAAAATTTAAGCTTTCGAGGGCATTACAAGATGACAGCCCAAATATTGCTTTTTATCTAAGTAAATATTTCATTTTTTCTTAGTACTTGGTAATAGATTCATTCTTTTCAATTTGATGTTTTTTTTTCCTTTTTAGCTAAGGTCCTGTAAATGCCAATAGCAGGAGCATGAAGCTGCAACTATCAACCCTTTATACCATCATAAGCTTATTTAGCTAAGAAGTCCATACAAATGTATGCTTCTTTGTCAATGTTACTGTTTGTTTTAGTTGATTAGGCATTTTTCTTACATTTGTTTCGTTTTTCCTCTCCCAATTCCCTCCTCTCTTTATAAAATGGGATTCCCCTCCATCTTGACTTCTCTTAGAATCATATTCTAAATTCTTTGCCAGAGACAATAAAAACATGGAATGATCCATCGTTTACATTCTAGATTAAAGAAAGTCTTTAGGACTCCATATTTCTCTTGATTTGCACTTTTCTGCAATCTTGAAGTTATCTGCAAAAAAAAAGAGGGGGGTTTATTTAGATGAATGCTGACTAGATAAAAAAAGGGATGGCAACAAATGCTTTATTCTTAAGTTATTCTTGGTTTGTGAGTTTTATTTTTTGTTTGCTGTTCTTCCGTGGTTAGTTTTCTGAACCTTTTGCAATATAAACTTTCAATGCTTAATGAATTTTTATTTCATGTTGATGAATTTTGCATTTATGTTTTATGTCGCTTGGTTCCCTATTTGCTCATTCAACCATTTTAATATTGTTTCTGATTTGCTCTTACATGATTGTTTTGGCTTCACAACTCCAAAACTTACTATCATTCACTGTTTGGTTAATTTTTAATGATTTATCTTCATTTCATTTATCATGCTTATTTCCTCATTTTGTTTTGCATTTATTATTTGCCTGCTTCATTGTGACGTCCCCGCCACTACATCTTATCACCTAACCTCTTTCCTTATTATCATATAATCTTATACAACTTAATTTGATTTAGTTCATCAGTGTCATTCATTTCCTTACCCTTAAGCTAAATATCTAATAGCTCATACAAATTTATTTACTTTCCATAAACATAATAATAATATATATAAATATCATTCCATTCTACAAGATCTTACACATCATCTTAACTTACATCCCCGACATCTTATATACATAATTGCTACTTGTACTGTACCATAACTGAATTACAATTTACTTTACATAAGCATATAAGTATACCTTCTATGCTAATCGGGAAGCGTATTGCGAAGGTACACTTCGATCTTTCAAAAGCAAGCTCCTCTAATCGGAGCGGGGTTCACTTCAAGTAATTTGTAGGAAAAATGGTCGTAAAAGGGTGAGTTTACGCTCAATAAGAAAAATATGTAAAAGAGCGTATTATGCCTCTATATGTGTTTTTCCTACTTGGCTCTATACTGTCATGTAAATCATTATAAAGCATGCATCATAAACATCTTTCATATATCGTTTGCAGCCATGCATAATTCTTTCAAATGGTGTAAATAAACATTCTTTCTGTAAAACATGCATCATCTTCTTTCTGTAAAACATCATACTTCATAGCTTGCTTCAAAACATACATCATATACTTCTTCAGAACATACATCTTATACTTTAAAATAGATGGAGACTATATACATTTATTCAAGTGATTGCATCATCATATAAATCATTTATACTCATTTATATGATTCTAATCACATAAATCATTTATACCTATTTATGTGACTTTAATCCTGTATTAGTACAGTGGTGCACCATGTAGAGGTCAGGGATTCTCTCTTGCCTTTAGTAATCCACAGTGAACACTAGTCAGGTGTCACTTGTGGCCTTGAGGACTGGACTAGGGTTCCTCGCTCAACATACATAAGACTGAGGACTTGATCAGAGTCTCTCAGCTAAATACAGGGATGCATGATCATAATCGCAGTCCATAGTCTCAAAGCATTTATTATATACTTCTTCATAAAACACTTTTGTGTTTAAACCAAATAGGCTTTGAAATCTCTTTTCATACAAGGCAGTCGACTGGCCTCATAGGGCAGTCGGCTGCTACTTCATAACTTCCTTTATCGAATTTTTTTATTTAAAATTCCGATATTTTCATCTTTGAAAACATATAAGGGCAGTCAATTGGTCCATATAGCGGTCGACTGATTTTCAAACAGAATGCTTCTTAAGAAATAGCAGTCGACTGTTTTTGAAACAGAATGCTTCTAGAATTATAGCAGTTGACTGGCTTTATAGGCAGTCGGCTGGTTTTGAAACAGAATACTTTTCTTATAAAAGTAGTCGACTGTCCCTTATAGTAGTCGACTGGTTTGAAACATAATGCTTTCTGGGTAAATAGCAATCGACCGGCTTACATAGCAGTCGACTGGTTTGTCTCGGTTTTCGAAAAACGACGTTTTGCTTGTCTTTAGGCAGTCAGCTGCTACTTAAGGCAGTCGGCTGCTCCTAGCCTAATTGGCCCTAAGAGTAAAGTCCGAAAATGCAACTTTTCCTGCATAAAACAGCTGATGCTTCTCTCCAAACAATTCAAAATCACATTAAAACATGCGCACATAGCCGTCTTACGTCCGTTACATAAATTCCTTACCTCGATTGCTTCGAGAACACGAAATCATTTGGCGTGTCCAACCCTAGCTTTTCACTCCTTCAAGGCTGTTAACATCATACAATTCAAATCTTTAAACCATTACCATAAACATACTCTACTATCATCATATGACTCCAACCCATGGACATAATTGAAAAAATTCATTTCTTCTCTTACCTTTGCTAGTGACCAAAATTTCGGATGTTGAGATCTCCTCCAATACTTGGATTCAACCTATCAAACTTTGGATATCACTTAGTCTAGTGACAAGGATCGATTTTCGTTCTACGAACTTAATGAATCGATGGAAGAGTGAAGTGGTTTGTCAAGGTAGCTTGGAATGGAAACTTGGAAGCTTGGAGAACACGTGAATGAAGGCTGGAAAAAAGAGCTGTCGTGGGTGATGGATGGTGGGGATGATGAGTTATGCAAAATGCATTAATTGCTTCTTTATCCCATCATCATCTCAGCCATTACTCATCCCTTGACCCTTTGACTCTCTTTTGACCCATTTAATTCCTCTTCTCTCTTCCATATGACTCATCTATTTAATTACCAATTAAATTTCTGATTTTGATTCTTTTCTCATACCTTAAATAATTTCTTGATATCACATAAATTCTTTGATTAATTGACTTTCAATTCTTTTTATTTCTTCCATATCTCATACATCATTTATACATCAAACTTCATATTTATTTAATCATGTCAGATTGTAATACTTTACAAACATGAAGGAATTACATGAAAATTTGGGGATTTCACATTCATATATTTTTCTGATTGTTCAATTAAAATAAAATTATCATCATTCCTTGCTCTTATGCTTATGTGAGAACTCTGTTTTTTCCCCTTTATTTAAGAAGCTGATCTGATGTTTACAGCAATTTATCGCTATCATTTATCGTCAAACATTACTCTTTCATGCTTCAATCATCATGTTTTACCTGCTGGACCTCTGTGCTATGATCAAAATTCTTACTTTACTTATCTTTGTTGCTCATCACAAGATGCAAGGATTCTTGCTCTTAAAGGACTTTCGCATGACCAAAATTTCATTTGAATTTATGTTCATAGGAATATGTATAGAGAAATTGATGCAAAACATAATTTCAATTAATCCAACCATATCTTTTCAATTATCTTCCTTTTGCATATTGACTAAACACATATTTGCAAATGTACAAAACCATGTTACCTTATTTAACAAACTTTTGCCTTACTTCATTCTAATATGATGATGCATTGATTGATTCATATCTTTTATTAGTTTCCACCTCAATCTTTCACAAAATGATATTTCCATGGAGTCATCACATTCATCTTGGTAATTTGAGAGGCATCATACTGACGGATTACTAAGTTCAAATCTTGCAAAAAAATGGGCAACTCTATTTTAGCACAGGATGGAAATTTTTTGTCAAATCTCATGATGTGCAATTAGGTGACGCTCTTTATTTTGGATATGAAGGAGGCTTGAAATTTGCTATTACTATTTCTGATAAGAAAAGGAGTCCTATAACCACGCTAGATATTGAAAGGAGGAAAGATATGTATAGTATTCTGTTCATAATCAATGTTCATTCATTATGCTATTATTTTTCATCTCTTTCAAGAATATTACGCATCATGAATGCTTGATATCCACATGCATTCTGACCTTCTCTTCTACATGTTCCAAATGCTGCTTTATAGTTGAGATTATAGATGAAGAAGAAGAAAGCAACCTCATTATCATTGATGGGAGTAGATCTTACCAGTGACTATCAATCTGATGACACTAACTCCTAATCAGTTTATGTTAATGAATCACATCAAAACAACACCAATTTAGCTTGATCAAGACTGTCTCATTTTGAGTGTACAATGAAACGGCCTAATGCCGAGACATTGTTTATCTTGGTAATGACCTATAACTTTATTATCTATCTTTAGCATATTTTTTCTTAACTTTTCTCTTTGCATTTCAGCATGTGTCAAATGAGTTGCATCTTGGGTGGATGGAGGCACTTCGTCATTGACAATCACAATCAAATTGGGGATAGCTGCTCAGTCCTTATGATAGAGCCGCTGGTGTTTCAAGTCACCATTATCATTTCTGCACATCAGTCCTAACTATGTAGTTCTTTCAAACTCAGCTAAGACTTTTGTTGCACTATGATGTTTTCTTCCTGTTTGCAGCACTTTTGGAAACTCTTTATATTATATCATTTAACTCTTTCTCCTCCAAGAATTTTTTTGTTGCTCTGAATTTTAGATGCTACCTATTTAACTCCTGTTTTCCTTCTTATCCCATGGCATTGCGTGGGCAAAATACTAGTAATAATTAAAATGATAAAGCTAATGCTGAAATGACATGAAACTATAATTTCCAAATTGTGCTTCCTCTAGCAAAACAATGGCAGAAGTTACTAAAAATTGAAGGATTTCAGATAAAGCAGGTGCTATAATTATTTGAATAATATTCTTATAGTTGCTCATATATGGTCACAAAGTAAGAGCTAATTTTCTTTCTGATTCAGGCCAGAATAATGAAATTGCTCAAGCACAATACGTTATCCACAAATATACTAAGTAGCATTAACATGACATTTCCTATATTAAGTGTTGATAGCTCCTCTATGGAACCATTCTTCATCCAGCCTAGACAGCGCTCTTGTTTCTTCTTGTGAAAGATTAGCTCTCAGCCTGGACAGAGGTCTTCTCCAATTATGACTCCAATTTGGAGGTTGCTGTTATTTCTGGTGAAGTTTCTTCCCCTTGATAAAGGATGGAGTTTGTTAGTTTTCTGAAATTGGAATCTTCACCAACATTATATTCTACTAGTTTATAATGTTGTAATCATGTATACATTTTATTTGTTTCATTATGGATATATTCGGCAAATTATTCTTCAAGGAAAAACAAAAAGACCTAAAGGTTTATCTAGAGATTATGCAAAGAGTCCATGCTTAAGCAGGCAAAGACAAAATAGCCTGTTGCTAGCATAAACAGATTGATTCATTAGATTTTCAGTGTTAGTTATACAATCTTGTCATACAAAAGAAAAAGAAAATTGAAGAAGTTTTCTGTTCAAGTCATGAATGGAATTTTATGTGCGTACGAATTAGTTGTTCTATTAGAATTTCAGTAAAGAGAAGGTCATAGTCATGTATAAGAGTGTCATAGATGAACATGAACTTACCTCTTCTGCTTCACTACCTTCCTCATCATCATTCTTTTTGTCCTCTTCATCATCACAACTACTGGAACTCTCTGCGTCTACATCCTCTCCTGCTTCACTACCTTCCTCATCATCATTCTTTTCATCCTCTTCATCATCACAACTAGTAGAACTCTCTGCGTCTACATCCTCTTCAAAACACTCTACTTGTTCAGGGTCCTTCAACAAAAAGGGTTTTTCTCGCATCAGACCAAAAAGGCATTGTTACATATCATTTCATCCATGCATTGCTTCTCTTAAAATTGCATTCATAGATTGTTTCAGTACTTCTGCATCATTTTCAACATGTTTGATTTATTTTTCTTTATATGCTTTTGAAACTTCAATTCGAAGAACAACGAATAAATTAAAGTTTAATTTAGCTGTAAATAGACAACACTTCATTTCATATTGTTAGAACTGGTTTTTCCCCTAGGAGCTACAATGAAAATGTTATTGGAATAATCTTGTTCTTAAAAAAAGAAAAACCTAAGTGTGAACAGCCCTTTGTCGCGAGATCAATGTGGTTCAAAAAGTTAATATGAAAATGTAACTCAACAGACTAACAATAATTCAAGGTTAAGACAAAAATATTGCTGTCGTATACACATTTTATCGCTTTCATTTATGGATATAATTGGCAAATTGTTCTTTAGGGAAAGGTGAAAAGATCTACAGGTCTATCTAGAGATTATGCAACACATAGTCTATGCTTAAGCACTAAATGACAAGGTATTCTGCTGTTAGCATAAACAGATTGGTTCATTAAATTTTCAGGTCTGTCTAGAGATTATGCAACGCAAGGTCTATGCTTAAGTAGGCAAAGACAGAATAGTCAGTTGCTAGCAAAAGACAAATTGATTCATTAGATTTCCAGTGGTAGTTATTAAATCTTTTGTCATACAAAAGGAAATGAAAATTGAAAAGGTTTTATGTTCAAGCCATGAATGGAATTCTATGTGCATACAAATTAGTTGTTCTATTGAAATTTCAGTAATGAAAAGGTTATAAATTATGTATAAGAGAGCCATAGATAAACATGAACTTACCTCACCTGCTTCATTGCCTTCCTCATGATCATTGTCATCGTCATTCTTTTCATTCTCATCAAAATACTCTACTTGTTCAAAGTCCTAAAACAAAAAGTGTTTTTCTCGCATCAGACCAAAAAGGCACTGTTACATACCATTTTATCCATGCATTGCTTCTCTTATCATTGCATTCATAGATTGCTTTCAATCTTTCTGCATCATTTCTAACATGTTTGATTCATTTTTCTTCTTATGCTTTTGAAGCTTCAATATGAAGAACAACGGATAAATTAAAGCTTAATTTAGTTGCAAGTGAACAACACTTCATTTCATATTGTTAGAACTAGTTTGGCCCCTAGGAACTACACAATGAAAAATGTTATTGGTTCAAAATGTTAAAATGAAAATGTAACTCAACAGACCAACAATAATTCAAGGTTAAGATGAAAATATTGTTGTCATATATACATTTTATGTGCTTCATTTATGGATATAATGGGCAAATTGTTCTTCAGGGAAAAACGAAAAGATCTACAGGTCTGTCCAGAGATTATACAACACAGTCTATGCTTAAGCACTATTGACAGGGTAGCCTGCCGCTAGCATAAACAGATTAGTTCATTAAATTTTCAACATTAGTTATAAAATCTTTTATCATACAGAAGGAAAAGGAAATTAGAAAGGCTTTTTGTCCAAGCCATAACGGAATTCTATGTGCATACAAATTTACATACATGTTCTATAGAAATTTCAATAATGATAAAGATCACAGATTATGTATAAAAGAGCCATAGATGAAGATGAACTTACCATTGAAAGCACGCATTGAATATGAGTGACAAAGAAGCCATGACATTCCTCACAATAATAGATATGATCTTTTGGATGTCTTTCCTCTTCACAAACATCGCAGTAGTACTCTCCAATGTTGTCTTCAATAAAGGAGTCTTTAAGGGTTAAATGATGGAGGTGACATTTAGATTTAATCTTTTGTGGTATAGGAACACATTTCAAATGGAAATTGATAGCACACTCCACACAGCGATAGAAAGGTCCTCCACACGTTTCACTACATCTACTACACATGAAGTTAAAGCCCCTGGGCCGTCCAAATTGTTGTAAGAACATTTGGCTATCTGGTCCAAAGTAGTAAAGATTGTGCTCGTGGGAATTAGAGTTTAAGACCTTCTTAAGAGAATTGGCACAAACAAAGTGGAGGTCTAGTTCACACTGCAAACATCCATATCTAACATGTTTTTGATTCAAGTCAAAATCCAATTCGCAGGCATGGCACTCCCTCCAATAATCAAGTGGCAATGCAACCAAATGATGTAGCAGATGAAATGGGTGATGCATCTCCTTGGGTAATATTCTAAAGCAAGATTCATGAATAGCATAGATGTCAGAGTGATCAAGGCAACAATAGGCTGGACCTGAGATTGGTAAATTGCAGCCAGAGCATGATATTGATATATGCACAAGATTGCCAAGGACCAACGCATGCTTATGACTGAAATGGAGTAACTTGGTTTCTTTCTTTCTATGTTTTGGATCTTGACTCCCAATTTTAGGAGCAACAAAAGCTGCACATTTTACATCCAGCTTGAATCGACAATCCATGCAGAGGTAAACAAAACCAGCAGAAAAGTCTCCACATTCATCACATAAAAACCATGTAGATTTTGAATAAGGAAATTTAGATAAGAGGATGAGAGAATGCTGGGAGTGAAGAGGGTGTTGCAGCTCATAGGGTAACTCAGTGCATGGTTTATGTAATCCGTAATGTTCACAATCTTGGCAGATGTAGATTGTATCGCGAAGCTCTTCCGCACAAGCATTACAGTTACCGTATTTGGAACTCTCAGTTAATTGGACAATTTTCAAAGGATGGACATGGCTGAAATGACGAATCTGCATCTCACAAGACAAAAGAAAGACAAAAAAATAAAGTGAATGAACTTGTTTTATTATGTACCAAAAAATTTAAGAAAATTAAGTTGAGGAAAGTAGACCTCAGGCGCAGGATTTTTCGAGGGCTCCAAACGATGACAACTCAACTCTTTGGTGTCGTTGATGGATGTGGATGCCTCTCCTTGATTGGCTTCATTTTTCTCTTCTTTTTCTTCATTATCGCTCTCATTCTCTTGCTCTCCATCACTGCTTTCCTCTTCTTCTTCTTCATCTACTTTATCTCTTTCATCCACATCATCATCATCACTACTAGTATATCTCTCTGCATATTCATCCTCCTCAAAATACTTTTGTTTTTCCTTTTTCTCTTGTTCAAGGTCCTTCAACAAAGAGTGTATTTCTTGCATCTAACAAAAAAGGCACTGTTACTTATCATTTTCATTTTATACATGCATCGCTAGCTTCTGTTATCATTGCATTCATAGATTACTTTCAATCTTTCTTCATCATTTCTAACATGGTTGATTCATTTTTCTTTATATGTTTTTCAAGATTCAATTCGAAGAATAACCGATAAATTAAAGTTCAATTTAACTGCAAATGGACACTTCATTTCACATTGTTGGAGCTGGTTTGACCTCAAGGAACTAGTTTTCTTTTTTTTTTTGAAGAATTTCTGTTAGATTAAACTAAATAATTAAGAATTTTTTTCTCCCTTCAAAAACTTTATATAGACATTTCTATCATTTTTTTCATTGTAATAGAATTTTGAGTGAAGAATTATTATTCGATTCAAGAGAGAGAAAAAACAATTACAGAGGTGGTGTTTATATAGCATAACAAACGGAGAAGAAAACTAACTAACTTGGCCATCTCAGCAATCTGTTAACAACCTTTACAACCAATAGCTAATGGCCAACTCAACTACAGAAAAATAACTCAGCAGAACACACAAAACACGTGCTATATATATTCTGTTAGCCCCCCTCAAGATGGAGGGTACAAATTGTGAAAATCAAAACGTGTGATCAGGGGATGAAACATAGTAGGTGGATGAGCCTTAGTGAAGAGATCAGCAAGTTGCGCAGAAGAAGCAACATGGAACAATTTGAGCACACCAGCTTGCACCTTCTCACGAACTAAATGACAATCCAATTCAATATGTCTAGTTTGTTCATGAAAAACAGGATTTTCAGCAATAGCAATAGCTGACTGGTTGTCACAAAAAACTGAAGCAGTAACAGAATGAGAAATCTAAAAATCAGCCAACAAAAAAAGAAGCCATCGAATTTCATAACTCAATGAGGCAAGAGCCCGATATTCAGCTTCCGATGAAGAACGAGATATAGTGGATTGTTTCTTGGAACGCCAAGAAATAAGAGCTTTGCCGAGGAAAACACAATAACCTGTCACCGATCGTCTACTGTCAGGGCAAGCTGCCCAATCAGAGTCGCAAAACCCTTTAAGAAGAAGATCAGATTCTGAAGGGAAAAAGAGACCCTGGCTAGGAGTAGACTTCAAATATCTAAGAATTCGATGCAAAGCCTTGAGATGAAGATTAGTAGGTTGATCCATAAACTGAGATAAATGCTGAACTACAAAAGACAAATCAGGTCTGGTGGTAGTCAAATAGAGGAATTTGCCAATGAGTTGTCTATATGGCAGAGGATCACATAAGGCAGTACCAAAAGTTTTAGTCAACTTAAGTGAGGCAACCATGGGAGTAGAAGCAAGCTTACAATGTAAAAAACCAGTATCGTGTAGCAGTTCCAAAGCATATTTCCTCTGGGAAAGGTTAATGCCAGTAGAGGATCGGGCCACTTCAAGCCCCCAAAAAATACTTTAAACACCGAGATCCTTAATCTTGAATGTAGTATTGAGAAAGTCTTTAACCTCTCGTATAAGAGCAAGATCATTACTGGCTAACACAATATCATCAACATAGACCAAAAGAGCAATGAATGATGAAGCAGAACCTTTAAGGAACAAACTAGGATCTGATTGTGCCTGATGGAATCCTCTAGCAAGTAGAGCAGTGGTGAGTTTTGAATACCATTGTCTACTAGCCTGTTTAAGCCCATAGAGGGATTTCAGAAGCTTGCAAACCTATCCTGGTTGAGCTTTAGTATATCCAGGAGGCAATTGCATGTAAACCTCTTCATGCAAGTCTCCATGCAAGAAGGCATTGTTAATATCTACTTGGTGAAGATGCCAACCCTTAGCAGCAGCAATGGCCAGTAAAGTACGGATGGTAGTCATCTTAGCTACAGGTGAGAATGTGTCAAGATAATCAAGACCAAGTTGCTGAGTGTACCCTTTAGCAACCAGTCTAGCTTTAAGCCTTTCAACACTTCCATCAGCTTTATGTTTGATCTTGTATACCCATTTGCACCCAATGGCCTCTTTGGAAAGAGGTAGATCAACAATAACCCAAGTATGGTTTGCTTCCAAAGCATCCAATTCAACTTGCATAGCTTGTCTCCAAGAGGTATGTTGAACAGCCTGACTATAAGTCTTAGGCTCAAGTAAGCTAGAAATACTGAGAGCAAAACATTTGTGGGAAGGGGAACAATGGTTATAAGAAAGCACACGAGTTAGTGGATGATAAACCTTAAAATCTGTATGAACAGTATGAACATGAGATGAAAAATCGAATGCAGCTAAAGCAAGGTGGTACTCTTGTAAATAGGTTAGTAGAATTCTGGACCTAGTAGATCTCCTAACAGGAACAGAGGATATTTGAGGACTGGAAATGTCAATAGGACTTGAAGAATGATCAGAAATAAAAGATGTCTCAGGAATAGTAGCAAAAGTATAATCAGAAATATTGGAGGGAACGACATCAGTATTATCAAAACAAGAAGTCTGAGGTGTAACATTAGGTAACACTGACTTAGAACTAAAAATATAAGAAGATGTGATAGGGTTTGGATTGTGATTTTGAGAAAAAGGAAAAACATGTTCATAAAAAACAACATTTCTAGAAACAAATACTGCTGCAGAGGCTATGTCATACAATTTATACCCCTTCTTGCCTGGTGCATATCCTAAAAAGAAACACTTGTGAGCTCTAGGTGCAAATTTAGTTCTACCATGTGTTAATGTGGAAGCATAAGAAAGAGCACCAAACACTTTTAGATCAGAAAAACAAGGTGGCTTATGAAACAGGACTTCAAAAGGAGTTTTATGTTGTAAAACTGGTGTGGGGATTCGGTTAATAAGATAGACAGCATGTGAGACACAGTCCCCCCAAAACTTATCAGGCAAACATGCTTGAAATTTTCAAGCTCTTCCTACATTAAGGATATGCTGGTGCTTTCTTTCGACAATACTGTTCTGTTGAGGTGTTTCAATACAAGAGGTTTGGTGGATTATGCCTTTAGCAGCATAAAAATCAGGCATGTTAAATTCCTGTCCATTATCTGTTTGAATGACTTTGATTTTGACAGAAAACTGAGTTTCAATCAAATTACAAAATCCTTGAATTAAAAATCTGGTTTGGGACTTAAGTTTCATTAGGTGTAGCCAAGTGTATCTACTGTGATCATCCACAATGGTCAAGAAATAGTAATCACCATACAAGGAAGGTGTTGGATAGGGACCCCATATGTCAATATGTATGAGATCAAAGCATGCAGCAGAATTTGTGGTACTAAAAGGAAAAGGGAGACGTTTTTGCTTAGCAAGATGACATACATCACATGGAAAATGATCTAGTACAATAATGGATGAATCCAATGAATGTAACATTTTGATTCTTTTGTTTGAAAGATGTCCTAAACGAAAATGCCAGATATTGGCAACATTATTTCTAGTAACAGAACAAGAAGTAACTGATTGAGAATTTGTTTGAACAAGGGAAGGAGGTTGAGTAAGAACATAGAGACCAAGGACTTGCTTAGCTGATCCAATCTTCTTCAAACTCTGTGCATCCTGAATAACACAGATATCAGGGTAAAAGGT
This sequence comes from Heritiera fomes, assembly GCA_032173925.1. NCBI lineage: Eukaryota > Viridiplantae > Streptophyta > Magnoliopsida > Malvales > Malvaceae > Heritiera > Heritiera fomes. Next base: position 7,909,959 of record JAPDPM010000021.1, on the reverse strand, counting down.
GAGTATACAGTTAGATGTTTTAATGAGTTTACTTACTGAGATGAGGTTAAAAGAGAAACTAGGTACTAGCAAAACATCATGTAAAATGAACTGTGAAGAAAGTCTAATGGTGCCTATATATGATGCAGGTGCATGTGTTCCATCAGGTAATTTAACAAAGGCTTTTGTGATTGGTTTATGAGTGTTAAAAAGATCTAAAGAACAAGCAATGTGATCTAAAGCACCTGTATCTAGGACAAATTTGGTTGAAGTAGACAAACAATTATAGGCTGTAGCTAGTATACCTGAACTTGGATTATAGTCAGTAATTGCATTAACATGAACCTGTGAAGAGGAAGCTATGTCAGTTGATTGAAGCAAAGAAAGCAACTTCTGGTACTGACTATCAGTGAAGGTTTGCGGAATGCTGATTTGATTTGTAGATGGCTCAATCACAGTAGCAGAATTAGAGCATTTGGAAGTTTCAACACAATTAGCAGCTTTAGATTTGTTCTGTGACTTGTATCCAAGTGGATACCCATGCTTCTTGAAGCATTTTTCAATTGTATGTCCAGAGAAGCCACAATAAGAACACATAGGCCTTCTATTATTTGCAACTAGTTTCTTGAAACCTCCTATGTTTGAACTGATTCCATTAGCTGCATTAGAACCTTTTACAGCTAGAACATTCGGCTCAAGGTGTTGAGATGCAATCAATGCATTATGCTGCCTTTCTTGTTGAATAACCAACGAGAAAACCTTGTTTATAGAAGGCAAAGGATCCATCAACATGATCTGAGTTCACACAGTGGCAAAACTATCATTCAAACCCTTAAGGAATCGAATTACATAATCATTTGACTGATATTTAAGAGCAATATTTGAGACTCCACACTGACAAACTGAAGGAATAGGCCTATGTGTAAGCAACTCATCCCACAACACTTTCAACTGAGTAAAATAATCAGTGACAGATAAAGAACCGTGTTGAAAAGTGTAAATCTCCTCTTGTAGTTCAGAAATACGAAGTGCATCACATTGAGAGAACCGATCTCTCAAATCATTCCAAACATCTTTGGAATTATCAATCCATAAGATACTCTGAGCAATAGATGAAGAAACAGAATGAAAGATCCAAGAGAGTACCAATGTATTGCATCTCTGCCATGATGGAAACATAGAATCTTCCTTTGCTGGAGCTAAAATACTTCCATCGATAAACTGCAATTTGTTTTTGGAGAGTAAAGCCATTTTCATGGCCCTGGACCAAGGATGATAATTCGATCCAGTGAGAATGTTAGAGACGAGAACCAAAGCAAGGCTCTCGCTTGCGTGGATGAAATATGGACTGCTTTCTTCAATCTTCACCATTATCACAGAATGAAGAAAAAACCGATTTACAGAGAAATTGAGAGAAGAAGGAAGAAGAAAAAGTATTGCTCTGATGCCATAATAGAATTTTGAGTGAAGAATTATTATTTGATTCAAGAGAGAGAAAAAACAATTACAGAGGTGGTGTTTATATAGCATAACAAACAGAGAAGAAAACTAACTAACTTGGCCATCTCAGCAATCTGTTAACAACCTTTACAACCAATAACTAATGGCCAACTCAACTACAGAAAAACAACTCAGCAGAACACACAAAACACGTGCTATATATATTCTGTTACATTGCAAATTTCTTTAAAAGCTCTAATTGAAAATGTATTTGTATACTCTTGTTCAGGAAGGGAATGACTAGTGAAGAGTAAACTTTCTGCTAGCATTTTGGAACTGAATCTTGTTCAGGCTTAGAGAGAAAGCATATTTACATTTGAGGCAAAGATGATTCAAACAGAGTGGGAAGGGATTTACAAAGAAAGCATTACCATTATGCAGATCCAAATCTTATGGATGTGGGCAAGGGTTGATGACTCGGTGTGCATGTGCAATAAATGTTTTGTGATCACACTTTGCTAAACAAAAGTTTCTTAAAAACATGTCAGAGGAAAAGAAATATAGTTGTACCTACCTTAAACAATTGATTCTTATCCCCTGTTTCTTTGAGCTTTGGAAATTCTCCATTACTCTGTCGAGCTCTTTTTACCAATCGCATCATTTTCCTCACTTTAGATTCAGAAATCTATGACCAAAACAAACGAGTCAGATGACTGTAAACATGCTCTTATTATCTGAGCAAATAGAAGAAAGTAAAAGAATTAGCTTTAATTATTAAGCAACTATGCAGTTCGTAGCCAATTTCCACACGGATATTGTAAATGATGAAATGAGAGATTACCTTTCTGAGAACACATTTGAGATGAGCAATAAATTTGCACTTCTTACAATAATAAATATGATGCTTTGGATGTCTTTGTTCTTCACAGATATCGCAATAATACTCTTCGGATTCGTCTTCAATTACTCCACGATGAAGGATAAGAAAATGCAAGTGATATCTATGTTTAGCTATAGGTGGTGCTGGAAGACATCTGAAATGGATGTTGAAATCGCATTGTGCACAACGGTAGAAAGCACCTTCTTTATTGTTTCTGGCATTACAATCGTGGCCACAGGCATGGCAATTGAAAGACGCTCTAGCATTTCTCGAAACATAACTAAGATAATGCTGATGGCACTTATGTTTAAGTGTAGGTTGGAGCCCAGCACAAGAAATATGAAGGTAAAAACTACAGTCAAGACAGGCATAGTATAGTTTCACGTTTTCATCTGAAAATGAACGTTTACAAGCGTTGCAAGAGAATCCTTGGCCACTTTGTCCGTACTGCACGTAAAGATAGTGTAGAGGATGAAAAGGATGCTGCAATCTATTGGGTATCTTAGAAATACAGGACTCATGGAGAAAGTACTTGCGTTTACAACGATAGTATTTGAAACAACCGTAGGACATGCCTGATAAACGCTTGTCACACCAGCTACAATCAAGTTCAAACTGTTGTGATGTCTTCCTGTACTTGAAGAGATCCAATGGCTCCTCATGGCTGAAATGACTGGTTCTATTTCTCACCTTGCCTGCAGGTATCAGACCCTGATCTCCTTGAGTGGGTTGATCGGTAGTTGAAGAAGCACACGCCAAATCAACATCGATATCACAATCACTGCAGTGATAAACAGGGCCTCGAGAATTATAGAAACATCTTTCACATAAGAAATCCGAAGACCAATCATACAGTCGTAGATTGTGCATTGAGTGGGAAGGGTGAGTAATCTCTGAAGGCATCCCCTTTTGTGCACATGATGCGTGCCGTGTAAACTTGCATACTCGACAGGCATAGACCATACCATAAATTTCCCTGTTGCATACATCACAATGTTCCTCAGTAGACCCGTTTTCCACATAATGATGTAACAAGGTATGTTCATGAGAATAATAATTGCGACTAGAATCCATGTTGAAGAAAAATATGAACACAAGAAAAAGAATTGAATTCTAAACGAAACTTATATGAAAGATACAAGTTTCATGGAAGGTGGCAATCAGAGAAGCAAATGCTATGGCTTTTGATCTTGTCAATAATTGGGGTTGCTTAAGAACTCTGCTTTTGCTTCTTGGTTTTAAGAGGTGAAGGGAGGATCACTTCTTCTAATCTTCCTCTGGAACAGAGAGTTTTTGCCTTTTTGATGGTTTGGTGGAATAACGAATCTTAGAGATGTTTCATTGAAGAGTCAAATTATAGCTCTAACTTTGATTCTTTATGCAAAATTAATAAGCGAATCCATCTAATTATATTTATATGTAAAAATAGTAAATAAAAATATTTTGAATTTTTTGCACATACAATTGGATTTCTAATTATATTTATTCCCTTTGAGTGAGATCCTACAACAGGATTGCTTTTGACCAAAGGAAGGTGTTTTATTCTAAAGACCAAGATGCTTCTAACTTCTGTGGAGATGTAATTAGCAAGTGCAGGAATATTGGACCAACAAGAAGCTTGTTTGAGTACAGGAGATGGCTCAGTTACATGTATAGGAATCCAAGGGTACCTTCCATCCAGCAATTTCAGGCCCCTTAATTTTTTTTTTAGTCCCTTAATACTATTTAATTTTGGGTGCATGTACTTTGTTTTTATTGACAATTAGATTCTCGCAACCTTGAAATTATAATAGATTAAGACTCAAATTGGATTTTATTGCATTTACGGTGTGTTGGATTAAGTAAAATTTTGATGCAAATACACCGTGATTGTTAATTTGGATAGCAAAGTTACAATGATAATAGTCTATGTCTAATTTTATATAAATATATAAAAAAACAAAATTTTTTGTAAAATGGAAATATTTAACGTGGATAGCTCAAATTTTTGACACATGATAATAAAATATTTTTAATTTTTTATCAGATAATCCTATTCAATTAGTTATTTAATTTTAAAATATTTAAAATTAAAAACTAGATTTAACTCGTTTTATCTTCAAAATCAAATAAAATTTTATCTCAGAATTTGATTTCTCTTTTATCACTTATTATGTTTCAGATTATTATAAATAACGATTGTTTTCAAAACCCTAAAAAATAGACATTTCAATTTTAATTAATTTTATAAGATTAATTTGGAGTTATTTAAATTCAGATTTTAAAAATAAACCAAGTTCAGATATAAAACAATAACAAATGATCTATTAATGATTAACATAGTAAAAAATGCTTCCATTAATATTGTAGCTATTTTAGGTTTGTTATATTTTATTTTTTAAAAAAAGTATTTTAGTATTTGATTTCAGATTTTTTAAATTTGTTTATTCTATATATGCGTCAAGATTTTTAGTACATTATTCAACATGCATTTCAAAATGATTTTTTTTTATAATTTTACTCTAATTTTAAAAAACTATTATAAATTAAAATTGTCATCTTGCATCGCACAGATTTAAATCTTGTGCAAGGATTAAATTTTATATAGCATGTATTTTATCACAAAGTTATGTTAATTTTGGTAATTATTGGATGCTAATAAGAGAAGAAGGTAGGATTATTTGAATATCGTACAAGGAAATAGAAAACAAAAAACTTGATTTTATTTTGTTTTATTTTATGGAAGCTTTTGGCATGAGAACAACAATAAGATAGGTGTTAAAATTTGAATTCTAAATTTGTAGACTTTTTATATCTTAAATATATGAAAACGACTATCTTATATGTGTGTGTGCGCGCGTGCGTGTGTGTGTATATATATACATATGTAAGTCAAAATAGTTGATTCAAAGGAATATTTTACGTGGAAAATCCAAAATTTTGACATGTGTAATATTTTAAATTAAAAAATATAATTTTTTCAATTTTTTAAAAGATAAAAACTATATACCTTAAAAATACAAAACAAATAAATTATTATTTTTTAAATCAAGTATATATTTGAATTTCTACAAGACAAACACCTATATATATATATATATATATTAAAATTAAAGGAAAAAAAATCACATATCCTTATTAATTTTTTACACATATTTTATCAATATACAAACATATTTATAGAAATAATTAATTTTGGTATAAATTTTTTATTTGGATTCACTTTAAAAAAACATATGTATTTCATATAAACACTAAGCAGTAGACATGCAAGGTAAGATAAATTTTCTTTTCATCATTAAAGTATAAAATACTCACCAAGAGTCATTTGATTATTGATCAAAGGTTAAACTTTTAATTTCAATAAGATTTAGTTTTTAATTAAAATCTTATATCATATATAAATATATAAAAGTTTAAGTGGATAGCATAAACTTTTTATACTTAAAATAATAATTAATTTTAATTTTCTATAAAATAATCCTATTAAATCAGTTCTTTAATTTTAAAATATTTAAAATTTAAAAAAAAATTGACCATTTTAACTACATTTAGATCAAATAAAATTTATCTTAGGATTTGATTTTTCTTTTATCACTTATTATGTTATTTTTAAATTAAAAAATATCCATATATTTTAATAGGAATTATCCTAAAGCTTTGAATCTTTTATCAAAAAATTAAAACTAGGTATTTATATATATATATATATATATATATATATATAAGGATTGAATTAAATTTCATGTCTTATTTTTTTCAATTTTCATTTTGTTTATTTAGATTTATTTGTTCAATCATTTTTTTTATAATGAAAAAAAAAAAGAAACTATCCATATAGATTGTTTATTCTTTTAAAACGTATATTATCTTCAATGTTGTATTTAATTATTTTGAATTGATTAAAATTTTAAGAAAACTCAAATAATAAATTATTTTTTGTTTTTATTTACATTTTTCTTTATGTACTTTTTATAATAAATAAAGTTTTTTTCCAATATCCTAAAGATTAGAGTTTTCAACTCTAATTAATTATAATAAGATTAATATATAACCATATTCAAATTTTAAAAATAAATCAATTTCAAATATGTAACATTAACCAATAATCGATTAATGTTAATGTAGTAAGAATTACTTTAATTAATATTGTAGCTATTTAATTAATTTATTTAGTATTTAATATTTATTACATTTAATTTTTAAAAATTTTTTTATTAGTATTTGATTTCAAATTATTTTTGTTTATCCATCAAGTGTTTTTTAATATATCAAAAAGATTTTATATAATTTTATGCTATTTTTTTAAAAGATTTATTATAAAATAAAATTGTTACCGCGCATCGTATAGGTTTAAATTTAGTTTAATTTAATAGGAAAATTCAATAGAAAAAAAAACCTGAGTTTTCCAATAAATTGATAAGACATACAGACATGATATTTGAAAAGGAAATAAGACAACATACAAGATTCCAATATACTATTTTTAAATAATCAAATAAATGAAATACATTATATTATTAGAAAGCAAAACACTATATTGGTCATTTTCTTGCAATTGCTTGTCTTTTTATTATAATATTTATATATTTTTTAATTTTTTCAACTATAATTACAAAAATTTATTTTAAAATTTATTTTTTATTTTTATATTATTAATAATATCTGTGTGCTTTTACAAATCTAATTTTGCACACTAAGTGCATTTAATTATTGTGGAAGAACAAATTGGAATCCCCTTCTCAAAAAGGAAAAATTGCTTTTCTAACAAGCGAAGCACAAAGTCCTGCCCTGGCCTAGTGGATATACCTTCCTCAATTCCTTTGACAGTGGCAACAACAATTCCCATAATAATACCTTGCTTTTTGGCTTTTTTACTCCCTTTAACTTTGGGTGAGCCCTTGGAATAGGATTGCTTTTGAAGTTCTAGCCATGGGATCGATGCTAATCTTTAGATTATCGGTCACCTTCAATCAAAGGAAGGTGTTATATTGTCACGACCCGAAGGTCGCAACAGTACCTCTAATTTGCACGGATACGTAGAATTTAGGGCTAATTTTTTTTTTCACTTTTCTATACTTGTTTTGTCAAGTGCAATGCAGTGAATTTTATTTCAAGACGTTAACTCCCTCACCTATTTTTATCACTTTACCCAGGTTAATTACCTACATAAAATTCACATGTAATATCCAGCTCATGCTTCCCACAATAGCAGTTGATTATATTCTAGCATTACTATGACCAAGTTCACCATTATTCTTCCTTCTAATGAGTCTAAACTTTCTTCATAACCTAAGTCCATTTCAAATTCATAACATTTCATCTTATGGTTTACATATTCTTACTTGGTCACTTATTCATGCTCTTCAATCATATATCCATACTCATGCAAGAATCAACAATTCTATAATTCATCTTTACTATAGTCTAGATGCTATTCTTTATATTAAGTTACATCCCAACTAAGTACTGAGTCAAAAACAGCCTGAATTGATATTAAATACAAAAGATAAGTATATATACCCAAAGAGTTCACAAAAATCTCCTTGGAGAGTTGGGACTATATTTCAAGCTTGGGACTATTCGAAAAGCTCCGAAATACTCCCCCAACTCCGTGCTCAATCTAAAAAATTTAAATAGCATTTAATGAGCGAGGCTCAATAAGTCATTTATATAAGTGCAGAGTTAGAATTATACTATTCTAATGCATATGCATGATGTCATGTGAGGAAAATTCACTATCCATCATTCTGTTGTTCATCATGTAACATATGTCTGTTATGTTCTCAAGCTCAATGTAACCATACCTCAACATGTCATGAGATGTCTAAGCTATGAGATCGTGTTATGGCATTTAACATGTAACTACATATGATGTGATTGAAATCTTAAAACATGTGAAACATATTCCTTTAAACATGTTCAAGACATGCAAAATATCAATACATCTCAGTTTTTGCTCTTAAGACATGCTTGAAGTATGCAAGCTTTTTCATTTCGTCTCTCATATGCTTTTGAAACATATTTCATGTCATATATACTTTTGAAACATATGTCATGTCATATATACTTTTGAAGCATATTTCATATCATGTGCAATATCAAAATATGTTTCATACGCTATAAAGCTATATCAAGTTTAGAATTCATTTCCATTTCAAAACCATACTCTAAACTTCATTTCATGTTACATGTACTTTTGAAACATATTTCATGTCATATATATACTTTTGAAACATATTTCATATCATGTGCAATGTCAAAATACGTTTCATATGCTATAAAGCTATATCGAGTTTAGAGTTCATTTCTGCTTTAAAATCATACTCTAAATTTCATTTCATGTCATATGTACTTTTGAAACATATTTCATGTCATGTACAATATCAAATACATTTCATATGGCATAAAGCTATATCGAGTTTAGAGTTCATTTCTATTTTAAAACCATACTCTAAACTTCATTTCATATCACATGTACTTTTGAAACATATTTCATTTCATGTACAATATCAAATACATTTCATATGGCATAAAGCTATATCGAGTTTAGAGTTCATTTCTGTTTTAAAACCATACTCTAAACTTCATTTCATATCATTTGAGACTAGACTAAATCTCTATTTCACTATCAATAAAGGCTTAGATCACTATAGCTAGCAGTGAAGAATCATATCATCATCCTCTGGAAACCACTAGGGCGCTATTTATGGCCATAGACCTCATGTCTCTCAGCCCCACTGATCAGGCGAGACTGAGACCTGTCCACGACTATTGTCGGACAAGCATCTATGCCTAATAAGTAATCTCCAATTAGACGGCTTCCATTATGCTTTATTGAATTTAATTCTCTTAGGGTGCTTATAGTCTCATAAAGCATTCAATCTTTCTTATAAAAATAGTTCAATGTACATAATGTTTTTCTTAAGATCATTTACATATATATATATACGTACATATGTGAAAACTATAATTTCATTCTTTTCAAAACCATATAAGCATCCAAGCATTTTGGTAAGCATGATAAGAATAAATCATTTCTCGTTTCATGCATAGTAATAAGGCATGCTTAATGGTAAAAGAATTCAAGTAAATGAAAGTAGTATAATGAAGTGCTCATGAATCATATGAGTGCCTATAATTCCATCCCATGATGTTTATAAGTCTATACCATATCGATTCATTTCCTGTTACTATCGTACCACTATAGTGCTTTATCGAGTTTCACATTGTACATGCATTTCATTTCGTTAAATCCAATATCTAGATACTCAATTCATTTCATCATTGAACTTTAACCTAGACAGGATAATCCTCCTTCTACTTTATATAAACGTCTTACCTAATGCGAGGTTAGTTCGAGCGTGTCCCGTGATTAGCTAGATCGTGTCCATTGTCCTCCCGTCGTGCTACACCTTCACAATAAAAATCCGACTTAATAACGTCTAGCCCATTTCTATATACTTGAAAATTTAACTTTCAACTTAATACGCATATATATATATATATTTCCTTTCTTTTAAATTCTTTTCCTTTCTTTTATTTCTTTTCTTTTCTTTCTTTTCTTTTACCTTAGTATCTCGACAGCTTTGCGTGGAACACCACCTACGGCAGCCCTTAGACACTCCTTAAGCAGCCTTTAACAGTCCGAAATTGCCTCTTTTAGCCACCCAAAACCACCATTCTCAAATGCCACCTTTAGCCCCTGAGGATCTTCTCGTAACAGTCTTGAAATCTCTTACTTTTCAGCCTTCAAAACTGCCCTGCTCTTCCCTTTCCTCTCTCTCGTTTCCAGCTTTAACAATTCACCAGAACATCAAGCTTTAAACTACTTAAACCAAACCTCAAAGTAGTACCATTCAGCCTTTAGTTTCCAGCCTTGAATCCCCTCAGAACACAATTTCTAAACAGCCCCTAGGAACTGCCTTGATCAGTCCTTGCTCCAAGCCATTTCAACACCCAAAATCGAGTGCAAAACTCAGCCAAACTCTCACACGTATGCCCTATTCTAAACGCTGTAAATCAGCACTTTATTGCTTTTCCAAAATACCCCATAATGCCTCCTTAACAACAGCTATTTTATTTATTATTCATTTTTACCTTGATCGGCTACTGTTTGGACTTTGAAATAAACACCATAGGCCACCAAGAAGTCACTAATTTCAACCTCCTTTAGCTGGCGAGCCACCCACACTTCAACCCATTCTAACAGCAGCAAATGCCATGAACGAGGCCTCCTATTCAAGTCTGAACCATCACCACACAAGGCCTTTGCTGCTCGAGTCAACTTCACGCATCACCAAGTCGTCTAGCCTCAGTTCACGCCTCTGCTTATTTCCTCCATTCTTTCTCTTGTTTAAATTTTTTTTTTTTTGCCGTTCTAATCTTTCCTTTCTTTTTAGTATGATTTCTTTTATAGATATACATATATATATATATATATTTTAATTCATTCTCTCACCCTCGGTGCTCTCCAGCTCCAGCTAGTGTCCACTTCACTACATTATATATAAATATATATATATATATTATATTATATTATATTTAAAGTAAAGAGATAGCAGAAGTGTGATGGGTTTTGCTCTTTTTATTTTTTACCTATTATTAAAGCTCTCACGTTTGTGAGAGTTGTTGGCCAACGTGATTGGCTTCCTCGTGAAGCCAATCGCTTGGTTCATTGTTATTATTATTTTTTTACTAATATTTTTTTCAATATAAAATTATTTGTTGTCTCTTATAGGCTATACCGAGAGGAGGGGTGAATCGGTTTTTAACTACCCTTAAGCTCGTTTTTCGGTTTCTCTAAATTCTCTAGCCTATATTGATATTTTCTAAGTTCTCTAGGCTATTCAATCATGCAATCCAAATTCAATACAATAAGCACAAATATAATTGCAAGTAATTAAAGAGAGTAGGGAAAGAGAAATGTACGCAAGCGATTTATAGAGGTTCGGCAACCTTGCCTACGTCCTCTACCTTGAGACACTCCCAAGGATTTTCTCCAAATCCACTATCTTGAATTTGTTACACTCCCTCTTTTTCTAGGCTAAAGAGAAACCTCTCTCTTTTTCTAAGCTCAAGAGAAACCTCCCTCTTTTTCTTAGGCTAAAGAGTAACCTTCCTCTTTTTTCAAGGCTTAAGAGAAACCTCCCCTTTTTACAAGGATTGAATTGGTTTTACAAATGAGTAATCAAAGAGAGCCTCTAGATAGGCAAGTGATTACAGAAATTAAGCACAAGTAAAAGCCTATACAAAGTTTGTGCTAAGCAATACAGGAAATAGATGAATGATAGAAGATGTAGACTTTTGAGCTCTTGATTTGTTGTTTGAGGCTTGAGAAGATGAATAAGATGATGAAAGATGTTGCTTGGTTGTTCCTCTTCCTTCCTTTAGCTTCTAAGCCTCTATTTATAGTCCCTTGGATGGTTTGTGAACGTTGGGTGGAGCCAAAATCGAATATGACCGTTGTATCTCACAAAACTAGCCGTTATAGGCTATTTTCGGGCAAAGGGATCGATCCCTTTCCATAGGGGATCGATCCCTTCATTCCAGATCTGAATCTTCTGGGCTATTCTGCCTTTAGGGGATCGATCCCTTCCCTTAGGGGATCGATCTCTTCTTTCCAGAACTGATTTTTCTGGGCTGAGGGACCTTTTCTTCCACCAAAAAGCTTACTGCCACTAGGGGATCGATCCCATGCCTCCAGAAAGCCATTTTCCTGCACTTTTGAGTTAGAAATGATGTGGTCTTTGATCCTAATCCAACCCAAAACATTTTGGCATTTTTGTGGGAGTTTTTCTTGACTTTCTCAAATGAAAACATGGTCTAAAAATTCATCAAGTGATTTTCTAAAATATTCAAAACATTTACAAAGTATTAAGACCAATAAGAGTATGCATCATTAAATCATGGCCTTAATATTTGATATGATCACTTGAAATGTATTGAGAAAATCATGTGTGATAAGGCAAATTTACAAAATGGATTAAAGCATTAAGGCTTACTTAAGTTTTTGTCATTTCAAAATATATATGTCAATTTAAAGCTAACAATCTCCCCCTTTTTGATATGACAAAACTTAATGTAAATTTGCTTTGAAAATTCTTTGATAAAATACTCCCCCTCAAATAAAGCAGGATTTTATAAAGCTCCCCCTTAATATAAGCATGGGTTTTGAAAATGAATTTTCAAACTATTTCTCCCCCTTAATATAAGCATGGGTTTTGAAATTGAATTTTCAAACTATTTCTCCCCCTTAATATCTCTCCTTATATCTATCTCTCCCTTTATCTATCTCTCCCCCTTTTTGTCATAGCAAAAAGAAGGAAAAATACTAAAAAAATATGCTCCCCCTAAAATCATGGCTATGTGAGAATAAATAAAAATGCTCCATCCAACAATAAACATGTTAGTACATGGGACTTATAGCACAAATAAATAAGTCAACATTTTCAAAGAGTATGAAATATTCATGCAATGAATATGACTTATGATCCTATACCAATTGTTTAGAAATAATTTGGATACCAATTGTTGATAAGTAATTTTGCAAGAGGGTTCCAATTGGTAAAAAGTTAAGTAAGCACCTAAGTATATCAATTGTTCTCTAAGGTCCAACTAAGGTGCATGACAATACATCATGATTATGAGCGAAAATTAGATAACATATCATATGCACGTGCTCATAAATCATGTTCAAGCAAGAGTGTGCATAGATTCAAAACATATAGCAATTAACTACAAATTCTAGCACACAAGAGTTTCATGCAAAAGTATCCTAAGAGAATTCTTCTCTATTTGTCATTTCAATCTAAGGAGCATGAGAAGTGTTGTCAATTTAAAGCTCAAATCAATTGGCAATTTAGTTTTGGCTTACCAATTAGTGAAAATATGGTTTCCAATGATACTAATTGTTATTTCAATCTAAATACCAATTGTTACTAATGGTTGACTTAGGCATTTTGCATGAATCCAATATTTATGTGTAGTGTGTTCATGTCAAGAAAATACTCATTCTAAATATGCAAGAACACAACACATATCATCAAATATGCATATGGATCAATCAATCATTAGTATACTATCATAAGGAATTAATCCATATTCATATTCACAAATTTATACCACATGGAAGATTCAAAAAAACAAGATATTCAAGCAAACACATTTTCTTCCATGGTTTCAAGCACAATAATCCTATGCTCATTTTCAATTCAAATCCTTAACCAATTATGAGCAAGGAAAGATTTATTTTAATCAATTAATAGCCATATCCCTAGTTGTTATCATCATTTAATGTTCTAGAGGGTATATGCTATTTTAATTAAAATGGCTTCACCTAAGTGAATCAATATTATCAAGCTAAGATATATTTTATCATTAAAATCCATAAACTATGAGTGAGGTTAAGCACATAATATCATGAAAACAACTATTCTCATCTCATAGGCATGATTATTGATTCAACTCAAGCAAGCATGTAAGTTCAACATCAAAACAATCAAGAATAAATGCATGGATATCAATCAAAATACATATGTTCAAGTTTGCATTTATCTTTGAATGTTGGTGTTGTCATTAAGACCATAGTTCTTTAAGTACAAGGATGATAAAGGTTCATGCATTTGAACATTTAGGATCCATTTACCATCACAAATTATAGGCCAATGACTATTACCAATTGTTGAATTTACATTTGGAATCAATCCACTAGATGTAAAATTATCATGAAACCTAGTGTGGAATTGATAAGTCAAGCCAATACACATAGTCCTATAAGCATGCTTGACTAAGATGAACAAAAGATATGAAAAACACTCATTATGCACAAGTTCATCAAATTCTCAAATATATCCATAAATTCTTGAAATAAATCTCAAAATTATGTTTAAGCATTCATTGAAAATGTATTTCAAGATTATTTCAAGATTCATGAATGTTTTTCAACAAGAAAAATGATTGTGCACTTGTGAGCTCAAGAAAAATGATATTGATTGTTGATAAGTGATACCATTTGTTGGAAAATGATATTAATTGATGAAGTTGAGGCATGATATCAATGAAAAATGATTTTTCATATTTTAAAGTTCATTAAAAAGAAGTTAAAACAATGAATTTTAAGTTGAGAAGAAAGAAAGTATTAAGAGAATTAAGAAAACCTTTCAACTTAGGCTTAAAAACCCAGAAATAGACACTTTATGCCTATAGGGATTGATCCTTTTGGAAAGGGGATCGATCCCTTATACCCAGAATTGCAGATTTCTGCATTTCTGCCTTGGGGATCGATCCTGTAAGTTGAGGGATCGATCCCTCATCCTATTTCTGCAGATTTTGCAGATGTTTTGACAGAAAATTGGACTTGTGAGGTACCAAAACTTCGTTTTTGAGTAATTTAAGTCCAAGTAAGGGTTTAAACATTTGTAAAACATGATTTTGGACTTGTATGAATGAAAAATCTGAATGAAAAACCATTTTACAAGAGATTTTGCAATTTTGGAAGAATTTACACAATAAAATGCATTTTTGGCCTCAAAGAGGGTCATTTTAAGATTTAAGCATATTTTGACCAAACCAATGCATTAGATTACATAAATATGTCAAAACAAACTTGTTCACATAGATTTTAAGCACATATATTATCAAAGCATATATTATGTGAACAACATGCCATAATTTCCAACATGCCATAATTTCCAACATGCAAACTCTTCATTAAGGCTCATGATAAGGCATTTTGCATATATGACATATTTGACATCTTTTGAGCAACTAAATATATTATTTAGACATATCAAACTTGCTCAAGATGCAGAAAACCAAAAATCATTTCAAAATCACAAATCATGCTTTTCATTCAATGTATCAAGTACTATTCATCAAACATTCAACAATCATTCATCATGCCTTTTGTTCTATCATTCAACTCACAATGCATCAAGAATCATTAACACATTTTCTCATCAAGGCACAAATAATCAAATAAAAATTTTAAAGAGTAAAGAATTAATCTTACAAAACTCCTTTGCTTGAGTATGCTTTGCCTTGAATTGTTGAGTCCACCTTGAGCTATTCTTTGAAGAGTTGTTGTGATGGATCCTCAAGCTTTTCCTTTTTCTCATTGGCACAAGCAAACTCCATAGAGGTGTGTAGAGCATTCAAACCCCATTGTTTCTTTGTAACTCCATGCTCTAACACTCCTACAACAAACAAATTCAAGCATGCTTTGGTACCCAAATTTTCTTGGGTCCATGAGAGTTAGTACAAATAATTTTTGATCCTTTTGGGATCCATTTCAAGCACAATTCATCATTATTTACAACATGCTTAGGCACCCACATTTTTCTAACCACTCTTCCTCTAAATGTGGTTTTTCTATTTGTGCATGCTTGTGAGGTGTGGCCTATTCTATTGCAAAGTGAGCATGTGAGAGATAAATCATGCATGGTATTTTTGCTCACTAGGAAATTCTTAAGATGAGTTTCTTTTTGTTTAGCATTATAGCCTAACCCATCTTTGTCAAAGAAAGCTCTTTGGGTCTCTAACATGTGATCTAGCTTTTGTTGACCCATATAAAACCTAGAAAATGAGTTATGCAAATTTGTGTTCTTTTTATTTAACTCATTTATTTTTAAGTTGGCCTCTTCTAGTTTCTTTTCAAATTCTATCTTAGCACTAGTCAAGGCTTCATTTTCTATTTTTAATTTAGCAATGATTTTCTTATATTTAGAATTCATGCATTGAAATTCATTTGCTAAATCATCAAAGGCATTTTGTAGTTCACAAAAGGTATAATCATTATCTTCACTAGAACTACTACTAGCCTCATCATCACTAATGGCCATAAAGCATGAATAGGCTACCTCATTATCTACATTTTCCTCATCGGAGCTATCACTATTGCTCCATGCAGCCACAAATGCTTTCTTCTTAGATTTTCTATCATTTTCTTTCCTAAGTAAGGGGCAATCTAGCTTAGTGTGACCTAGTTCATTATACTCATAACACACTAAGTGATCCTTTTCTCTTCTACTTGTTTCTCCCCTATGATGTCTTCTATTACTCTCTCTCTCTTTCATTCTCATAAATCTATTAAATCTTTTGGCAAACATTGACATTTCCTTTTCTTCCTCATTTCCACTCTCATCACTATCATCTTCAATGGACTCATGAGTGGAAGACTTAAGTGCTACCCCTACTTTCTTTGAAGGCACTTCATTTCTTTTCAATTTCATCTCATATGTAAGTAGGGAGCCCATAAGTTCATCTAGAGACAAGGTATTTGGATCTTTAGACTCTTCTATTGCGGTTACCTTTGCCTCCCAAGACTTAGGCAAGCTATTCAAAATTTTCTTAACCATTTCTAGATTGGAATAGCTCTTGCCTAATGCCTTAAGTCCATTAATTATATCATTAAACCTAGTGAACATTTCGCTAATGGACTCATTTTCTTTCATTCTAAAAAGCTCATAATCATGTGTGAGCATACCTACTTTGGTTTCTTTCACTTGATTGGTCCCTTCATGTGTGATGGCCAATTTGTCCCATATTTGCTTAGCATTTTCACATAGGGACACTCTATTATATTCATTGGGACCTAATGCACAAAATAGAGTGTGCATGGCCTTGGCATTCAATTGTGCCACTCTCATGTCATTTGTGTCCCACTCATCCTCACTCTTAGGAACATCCTTTCCATCTACTTTCTTCATAGGAATTCTAGGACCATTCACAATAATTCTCCACACTTCATAATCATTAGATTGTACAAATAACATCATCCTAGTTTTCCAATATGAATAATTTTCACCATTGAAGAGTGAAGGTCTAACTAATGATTGTCCCTCTTCTCCTAGGGGTGTGCCTACATTCAAGTGAGCCATTTATGATCGTTTTGCTCGATAGAGGTTAGTCTAATTCAATCTCGAGCCCAAGCTCTGATACCAATTGTTGGCTCTTATAGGCTATACCGAGAGGGGGGGTGAATCGGTTTTTAACTACCCTTAAGCTCGTTTTTCGGTTTCTCTAAATTCTCTAGCCTATATTGATATTTTCTAAGTTCTCTAGGCTATTCAATCATGCAATCCAAATTCAATACAATAAGCACAAATATAATTGCAAGTAATTAAAGAGAGTAGGGAAAGAGAAATGTACGCAAGCGATTTATAGAGGTTCGGCAACCTTGCCTACGTCCTCTACCTTGAGACACTCCCAAGGATTTTCTCCAAATCCACTATCTTGAATTTGTTACACTCCCTCTTTTTCTAGGCTAAAGAGAAACCTCTCTCTTTTTCTAAGCTCAAGAGAAACCTCCCTCTTTTTCTTAGGCTAAAGAGTAACCTTCCTCTTTTTTCAAGGCTTAAGAGAAACCTCCCCTTTTTACAAGGATTGAATTGGTTTTACAAATGAGTAATCAAAGAGAGCCTCTAGATAGGCAAGTGATTACAGAAATTAAGCACAAGTAAAAGCCTATACAAAGTTTGTGCTAAGCAATACAGGAAATAGATGAATGATAGAAGATGTAGACTTTTGAGCTCTTGATTTGTTGTTTGAGGCTTGAGAAGATGAATAAGATGATGAAAGATGTTGCTTGGTTGTTCCTCTTCCTTCCTTTAGCTTCTAAGCCTCTATTTATAGTCCCTTGGATGGTTTGTGAACGTTGGGTGGAGCCAAAATCGAATATGACCGTTGTATCTCACAAAACTAGCCGTTATAGGCTATTTTCGGGCAAAGGGATCGATCCCTTTCCATAGGGGATCGATCCCTTCATTCCAGATCTGAATCTTCTGGGCTATTCTGCCTTTAGGGGATCGATCCCTTCCCTTAGGGGATCGATCCCTTCTTTCCAGAACTGATTTTTCTGGGCTGAGGGACCTTTTCTTCCACCAAAAAGCTTACTGCCACTAGGGGATCGATCCCATGCCTCCAGAAAGCCATTTTCCTGCACTTTTGAGTTAGAAATGATATGGTCTTTGATCCTAATCCAACCCAAAACATTTTGGCATTTTTGTGGGAGTTTTTCTTGACTTTCTCAAATGAAAACATGGTCTAAAAATTCATCAAGTGATTTTCTAAAATATTCAAAACATTTACAAAGTATTAAGACCAATAAGAGTATGCATCATTAAATCATGGCCTTAATATTTGATATGATCACTTGAAATGTATTGAGAAAATCATGTGTGATAAGGCAAATTTACAAAATGGATTAAAGCATTAAGGCTTACTTAAGTTTTTGTCATTTCAAAATATATATGTCAATTTAAAGCTAACATTATTGTATTTCTAAACCTTTAAAATTTATAACTTTTATTATATAAAACTTTTAATATATATTTTACAATATATATATATATATATAAATATCACATATATTATATATTATGTTTTATATATGTATATATGTCATAACGTACTAAGTTTTAGAGAAAACCTAATAGCAAGATACAAAACTACGGAATCGCCACCAATCATTCTAACGTAGGTGTGATTGGTCACCTATTCAAACTAAGGATAAGACTTGGTTTACGTTAAGAGTTCTAAGTTCGGGAGTATGGTTACGTGTGAGGAAGGATTAGCACCCTCACAACGCCCATCCTCAAATGGTACCAAATAAATCTAAGGTTATCTTAATTTTTCATTTTTACTTTAATTTCGATATAATTAAATATTGAAAAATCTTTTAAGTTTCTTCCATCAAGCTGGTTGGAGAACCTAAAAGCTTTTCTCACCTCAAAAGTATTCAAGTAGGACCGATCACCTTTCTTGAAGAGGCTCCGTCGTCGGAATATTTAAATACATTATGTAAACCCTATCTTAACTTCTACTCGAAATTCTATTTATTATTTTATTTTATTCAATTATTATTTTTTATGTAAATTATTATTTCATTATATTCTTACATATTTAAATAAACATGAATTATTTTATATTGAAAATTCTCTTAAAGACCTTTCATTAAGTTGGTAAAACCTTAAAGAAAATCTTCTCACCTTAAGAATTTTTAAAGAAACCACTCAAGCACAATTCCTTTTAAATTCTATCCTCGGGATAATTCACATCTATTAAAATATTTAATTTAATTTAATCTAATTCCTATTTATTTTAATTCTCTTTTTTAATTTTAATTCTAATTTATTAATTTGATTTTTATTATTTATTATAATGAACTTAATTTTAATTTACTATTTTTTAATCTAATTTAATTTTTATATTTTATAATTAGATTGATTTATTAAATATTGGAAATATCTCCTTAGATCTTCCATCAAGCTGGTAAGACCTAAAAGAAACATCCTCACCTCAAGATATCTAAAAGTACTACTCGAGCGCAGTCCTTTTAGAATTCCATCGTCAGAATGTTGATAATTATATTGTTTTATTCAATTTTATATCTCATAATTCCTAGTTTGATTACTAATTCTTTTAATTGCGCTTAACTTTAAATAATTATTATTTCAATTTTTTAAGGAATTTGAGTTTTAAATATCGAAAATAACTTTTAAATCTTCTATCAAGCTGGTAAGATTTAAAAAGAACCTCCTCACCTCAAGATCTCCGAGAATATTACTCAATCGCAATCCTCTCAGAGTTCCATCGTCAGAATAATTTTCGTTTGTTTGAGTGTGTGATATTATTTCATTTGATCTAGTTTCTAAATGCATTAATTTTATTAATTCTTAATTTCTAATTTTATTATTTATTACTTTGACAAACTTAATTATGATTTTAATTTGGTTTTAATTTTTTATGATGAATTTTAACTATTAAATATCGGAAATATCCTTTTAAATCTTCCATCAAGCTGGTTAGACTTAAGAGGAATCTCCTCACCTCAAGATCTCTGAGAGTATTACTTAATCGCAATGCTCTCGAAGTTCCATCGTCGAAATAATTCATCTTCTATTTTTTATGCTTTTATTTAATTTATTTTTTTAATTCAAATTTTAATAATATTTTCTTAAGGGTCTTATTTCCTAAAAGTTTTTGAAATCTATCCCATGCATCATAAAATTATTCATACAAACTAAATATATCATAATCATGCAAACAAATCATCACATTTAACAAATTATCGATCATATTTAATTATAACACAAAATTATTAATTGAATTTTTATTATTAAATCACATGCAAATTAAACTAATATTATCTTATCAATGTACTACATCACATGCAAATTAGTAATTAAATTTATGAATACGCAGATTTAGATTAAAACACACACTAAATTTTATGTCCACTTGTTAATTTATTATTATCAGCATATACTATCTTGCAACTAATAATTTATTAATTGAGTTTATTTTATCATGCAACAGTTATGGAAATACTATTAACCAATACACGTTAATATCAAATTATATATCAATTACCAACCTAAATATAATATTATTAATCTATTGAATAATTGAATTAACATTAATAAAATAATAAAGCAAACCTGATGAAATCGGCTTTCTTGTCTTTTGCCCAAACTTCCTTATTTTGATGTGCTTGAACAGCAGCCAAGTTGATGATTTAGTGGAGATCAAACACGTGCATGCAACAATGCTATATTGTCACGGTTCAATGTTGCAATATGGCCAAGACAACAGAACAAAGGACGGTGTGAAAGGAAGAAAAAGCAAGACCCAATGATGGCGTGATGCACAATGGATGATCGATAGTGCAACAACCGCAGAAACAACTGGTTACGGCAACAGTAGGAAAACAATAGCTAGAAGCGATGATAAGCAGTGATGATGGAAGATTGGTGGTGCGGTTCGGCAAGTGATGCAGATATGAACTTAGAATTCTTTCACCTTCCTCAAACAGAAGCAAATGGCAGATGATGCACGCCGAACAGCAACTGACGTAGTTGTTAGCAGACCGGATGGATAAGCAAGGCGCGGAGCAGGGTGGAACGAGGTGCGACTGAAACACTGGAGTGTGCAAGGAGGTGTGGTGATCTGGGCAGCAAGGGTAAGCAAATACAGGTAGCAAGTGACAGCAACAAAGACGCACAGCAAAGACGTGAATGATAGATGCAGGGGGAAACGGTGTTAGATTAGCAGAGGAAATGGCACCCGAACAGAGCAAAAGATGGTGACAAACAATGTAGTAGTGAATGATGATACAGATGGTGCAGTAATGAAGATGATGTAACAGGGTGTGATGCGATGTTGTGGAGTGGCTGGGTGCAGAGGCGTGCGAACAGGGGTTGATGTGAGAGCAAGTAGTGCAGCGATGATGGTGTGATGGAGAATGTGAGCAGAGTGGATAGGATCGCTCAGGCAGTGCTATCCCCCTCCCACCCCCCCCCCCCCCCCCCCCCCCCCCCCCCCTTAACCCTAGCTCTGTGTTCCTTTAAAATATATGTGTTTGTTTCTTTTTATTTAATTTTCTTTCCTTTCCTTGATACGGGTATTAAAACTCATTTTATTTCCTTTCCATTCATGCACAATTTTGAGTTTGACTTGTATCTTCATTGATTCTCACTTGATTCAATCATTGATTTTGATTTTCTTTCTAAAATTTTTAAATTTTTGACTTTGCTTTTGTTTTAAGATTCTAATTTTTTTTATTATTTTTTTATTTTTATTTTTATTTTTTTCAAGTTTCCCTTCTTTGATCACTTTATTTTTTTGTTATTTTTTTCTATTTTCTTTCATTTTTATTTTTTATTATTATTTTTATTTTTTTAATAATAAACAAGATAGTAATATTAAAATTAGATTCATCGTCTAATTATCAAACCCAATAGGCCCAATAACATTAAAAGACCCCGGACTAAATGGGTGTCTACAATATAGTCTTAATATATTTATACTATATATTTAGTTATCCATTTTCCTTTATATATATGTGTGTGTATAAGTATACACACGTATATACACATACTTCATACACTTATGTGTATTTCTGTATACTTATATACATGAATTTAAATACTTTGTCCTTACAAGTTTTATATATATATATATATATATATATATATATATATATATATATCCAAACATACGTATATATCTATGTACAATATTTTATTTTTAGTTTTTGCTTGATAATTTATTTATACGCATTTATCTATATGCGTGCGTATGCATACATGCACGTTGCATGTAGTTGTTAGTATATATGTATACATATATATAGGATTGTGTATTCTTTTTGTATCCCTTTAATGTCCATCAAATATACAGCGTATGTATACATTTCACTTCATTCTCGACTTCTACTTTCAAAAATTTCATTTCTATAAATTATGAACCATAATCATATATTCGAAATCCGCAAATTACATTATTGCATTGCATTACATTCACTTATAATTACACGTTGAGTACATGATCGGTTTTAAAGAAATTGCGGTTCTCACATATATTCTAAAGACCAAGATGCCTCACTCAAACAAGATGCTTCTAACTTCTGTGCAGCTGTAATTATCAAGTTCAGGAATCTTGGTCCATCAAGAAGCTTATTTGAGTCCCTTAACATAAGGTATATTGACAAAATAATTAATTGTTACTACTGTGCTTTATTTGAGTATAAATTGAATTCAAGTGTTTGATTCAATAATTATTATATAAATTCGACACCCCATTTCTCAAATAAAAAAATTCGGGTGTAAACTAAAAGAACTACCAAACTGTAGCACTTATTTGATCACGAAGTTATTTTAATTTCGGAAATTATTGGATGCTAATCAGAGAAGAGAAGGTAGGAATATTATTTGAATGCTGTACAAGAAAAAATAGACTAATCCATTAAAACTATTGCTTTTCTACTAAAAAGAAGTTGCACTAATAAAATAAGACTATACATCAATTATTTTAATTGTGTGAACGGAAACATGAAGGATGTGTGTTATGCTTTCTGCTGTGATATAATTAAAGGTAACTATGATTTTAGATTAGTTAATTGGGTGAGTCATTAGGAATTAACCTAATTTAAAATCAAATAAAAACATCAAGTTTTTGTTTGATTGGACTCAGTGTTATTTGAGAAGAATTGTTTTAAAAATGTTGTTTGAGTAGGTCTGATCTGAATATGCTATTAAGAGAAATTAATAAAATAAAGTTTGGCAAACTTAATATAAAAATGTTGTAAAATTTTAAATATTATTTAATAGCATTTTGTATATTTTTAATAAATAAAATGAAATAATTAACTTTATTAAATTATATCACAATTTTTTACATGAAAATAAAATAAAATAACTTTGTTAATTATCATAGAAAACAAATTGATTAAAAATTGAACAAAACAACAAAATTATGTGAAATAATATAATTTTCTTTTTAATGTTATGAATTATTGGAAAAGAAAGTGAAAATTATTAAAATTAGCAAATAAAGATTAAAGGCTAGTTTGGATAGACGGTGAGATTGACTCCAATAAAATTGAAAATAATAAAAAGACACTTAAAGGTATATCATTTTAATAAAATAATAAAAAATTTAAAAAAGGGACAAAAAGGTAATTTGACCCTCTTGCTATTTTGTCATATTGCCTCTCACTACCCCGCACTGATACCCACTAAGCATCCAAACAGGGCCTAAGATTGAAAGGGGGCAATACAAATAATTGCAGGTAATTTTTTTTAAATTATACATTCTCATTCAAAGTTACAATTATAATCAGTATATTACAAATTCATGAACCAATAAATTGATTGTCACATCATCGTCACTACCAATTAACATATAACTTTTTCTTTCATATACAACTTGATTAAGCTTGTTTGTCAATGCCATTCCTTCTTCTTCTTATGCTTGGTATTAAATAGCTCATCATAAAGATCTTAAATTCAAATAAAGCATAATTATTATATTTATATCTATCATTCCAAAGCACAGGATCTTACACAATTTACATAACCTAAATTCCCAAAAATCTTATAAACATCATTATATTGTAGCACTGTCTGATTTACATAACAATATAAGTATACCTTCAAGGGAAGCGTGCCTCGAAAGAATACTTTTAAGATCCAAAGGTAGGCTCTTCTATCGAGAGCGAGAGATCACTTCAAATAGTATGAAAAATAGTTGTAAAGAAGTGAGTTTACGCTCAGTAAGAAATATATATAAAAGAGCGTACTATGTCACTATATACTGGTTTCCTACTTGGCTTTATCATGTCATGTGAAAACCTTTGAAATCAATTATCAAATACTTTTGATAGTTTGTCAAATATCATATAAACAATTAATCAAGTAATATATATTCAAGTAAATCAAATAATGGCATATGCATCATCACATAAATCTCTTACATATACTATGTAGACACCAGTTTTTGTCCAGGTCTAATTAGTTCGAAATTGTAGACCCTAAATCCACTCGCTGTGTTTCCTTAAAATTGATGATAAGTGATTTTGATATTGTTTTGATTTTCTTTTCCTTTTCCTCTTTCGTTATTCTTTATTCTTTATTTTATTTATTTTTATTACCTTTTTTTGTTTTTATTATTATTTTTATTATTATTATCTATTTATTTGTCAGTTTAGATTTTAATAGTATAGAATGATTAAAGAAAAAAATTAAAAATAATAATAATAAAAAATTAAAAATTCTTTTGGAAGACACAAACTCCTACGCACATGAAATAAGGAAATATCAATTTGGTAAGTCAATGAGAAATCAACGAAAAAGTGAATCTGAACAGTATCAAATCTGAAAATTAAAAGATGAATCACAGCAATTAAAGTGAAGAGCGAAATTGGAAAGAAAAATCATCAGGAAATTATTTGTACTAATATTTTGGAAACACAATTAAACGAGTCAACCATGAGATCCGGTAAAATAGAAAATCAGTACAAAAATGATGGAAATTAATACACAAGATTAAGATCGTGGATGAGGGAATTGGGAATAAAAAGAAAGAAGAGAAATATTAAGAGGAGAAGAGTAATTCGGAGGTCGGTCGGCTAAAATCGGTGCTCAAATCGCACAGAAACCCAAAGACCCAACAAAAAACAGAACCCAAAAACAGAGGGGATAGATATTAGCAGCAGAGAGTTCAAAACACAGGTCTTAGACATAATCTTGGAGAATTTAGATTGTAGGTGTTTGAGGAAGGTTGTTGTTCGGCGCCAAACGAAGAGGCAGCGTTGTAGCTTAGGCAGTACGAGAAGAAGAAAGAAAGGTGAGAAAGCTTTGCTCGAATGTTATTCATTTATCTAATAGTGTTGGCACGTGTATATGGCTTTCATGATCATTGTTTTTGTTCTTCATGGGAAATCTGCTTTGCTTATTTTTTTTTAAAATTTAATGGTGGGCCGTGTGTTCATATGGTAGCATATGTCATGGCTCATGGGTTTATCAGTTTACAATGAATGGTTGATTTACATGGTTACCATGTGTTCAAATATGTTTATGGGTAATAATTGTATCTCACGTTTCTTCATGCTTTTGCTTCAATTGGATTTTTGTCTTATTTGGAGAATTAAATTTATATATTTATTTTTTTTCTTTGTCAATTTATTTGTTAATAGTATATTTTACTTGTTAGATTAGACTCGAAATTGGAATTTGATGTGTATGAAAATTGAGCAAATTAAATAAATATAAATAAATGAAATAAATTTAGAATATAAAAATTTAGGAAAATAAATATAAATAAATGAAATAAATAAAAATAAATTAAGTAAAGACTAAAATTAAATATGTATAAATAAAAATAATAGATAAATAAAAGGATAAAAAATAAAAAATAGGAATCAAGTTGAAAATTAGATTTTATAAAAGGAATGTGAATTATACCGATGATGACATTTTGAGAAAGTCAATTGAGACATCTTAAAAATGTCTAGGTGAGGAAATTCTTTTTTAAGTTGAGCCAAATTGATGGGATACTTTTAGGAGAATTTTCAATAAAATATAATTCATATTTATTTTAAGATTAAATAGATATAAAATAAATGAAATGAATAAAAATTAATTAGTAAAGACTAAAATTAAATGAGCATAAATAAAAATAATAAACAAATAAAAAGGATATTAAATAAGAAATAGGAATTAGGTTGAGAATTAGATTTTATAGAATGAATGTGAATTGTACCAATGATGAAATTTCGAGAAAGTCAATTGAGACTCTTTGAAATTTTTAGGTGAGGGGATTCTTCTTTCAGTTGAGCCAAATTGATGTAATACTTTTTGGAGAATTTTCAATAAAATATAATTCATATTTATTTTAAGATTAAATAAATATAAATAAATAAAATGAATAAAAATATAAATTAGATAAAAACTAAACTTAAATAAATAAATGAATAAATAAATAAATGTGACATGAAGACAAGAGTACAATAAAAATAAAATAAGAAATAAGTATGAATTATGCCGATGATGAAATTTCAAGAAAGTCAATTGAGACTCCTTGAAAATTCTAGGTGAGGAGGTTCCTTTTGAGCCGAGCCAAATTAATGGGACGCTTAAGAGTGAATTTTCAATAAAACATAATTCATGTTTATCTCTTAAAAATAAGATAAATAAGAATATAAAAATGATTAAAATGAATTAAAAAAAACTAAGAAATTCATAAAATGAATATAAAGTCAAAATTAGAGATAAGATTAGAAAAAAAAGGAACCTCATAAAATATTAAAATTTGTCCAACAATGGAGTTCAAGAAAATCAATTGAGACTCCTTGAATATCTTGAGGTGAGGGGAATTTCTAAGGTTGGAGCCAAATTGATGGAAAAATCTTAGAAATTTTCCCAATACATAAGTATATCAAAATTAATATGAACTCAAAGCAAATTGTAAAGATAACCTAGATCTAGTTGGTACCATTTTAGGATGGGCATTGTGAGGGTGCTAATCCTTCCCTACACGTAATCGTACTCCCGAACCCTAGTGTCTTTGAACGTAGACCAGCCTTATCCTTAGTTTGAATAGGTGACCAATCACACCTAGATTAGAATTGTTGGTGGCGACTCCATATCTTTGTATCTAGCTATTAGGTTTTTCTCTAAAGCTTAATACGTTATGACATACTCTAGTAATTCAAATACTTGCATATGCTTTAAATCGCTTGAAATCACATATACAGATATTCTTCAAATTAGATAGAGACTATTAACATTTCATCAGAATCATGCACTAGATAAGATCCCGTGAGGGCAGGTGGCGTACCCATGTAAGGGCCAGGAATCCTCCCTTAGCCAAACATATAATAGAGACAATTGGCCAATGTCGATAGGCCACAGTGAACACTAGTCAGGTGACATTTATGGCACTGAGGACCAGACTAAGGTTCCTCAGCCAAGTACAGATACAGATACTGAGGACTTGATCAGAGTCTCTCAGACAGATACAGATAATGCATGATCATCAAGTAGTCCATAGTCTCAAAAACATTTGTCTTATACTTCTTTGGTAATATCATGTACTTATATCAAATAGGCTTTAGAAACCTTATTTGAAAGCAGGGCAATCGACTGGTTTTATAAGGCAGTCGGTTGCTATCACATATATCATTTTATTGAATTTAATTTCCTTTAAAATTCAATTATTTCAAAATCTGAAAACACATGGGCAGTCGACTGGTGCCATATAACAATCAATTGGTTTTGAAACAGAATACTTTTCGAGAAAAGGCAGTCGATTGGTTTAAAACAGAATGCTTTTTGGAAAATAGCAGTCGACTGGCTTATATAGCAGTCGACTGGTTTTCATCTGTTTTCGAAAAATCTACGCTTTGGTTGTCTCTAGGCAGTCAGCTGCTACTTAAGGCAGTCGGCTGCTCTTAGCAATTTGGTAACTAGGAGTAAAACCCGAATTAAAACTTTCTGCACATAAAATCAACTTGTACTTCCCCCAAAACAATCAAAACATACGGACATAGCCACCCTACGTCCGTTACACATATTCCTTACCTCAAATACACCGAAACACGTAATCGCATGGTTACACCACTAATTTCCTCTTTACTTCTTTAAAGCTGAAATCATTATAATAATTCAGACTTTTAAGAAATCTTTACAAATATATCATACCAACTTCACATAACTCCAAACCACAATTAGAATTGAGAGAATCAACTTATACCATTACCTTTGTTAGTAGCCAAAATATCAGCAACTTAGATCTCTTCAATTCTTTTGATTCAGCTTTTCATATTATACATATAGCTAGAGCTAGTGATAAGGAGTGATTTTCGTTAAGCAAGCTTGACAATTCGATAACAGGAAATAGTTCTACAAGGTAAATATGATGGAAACTTGAAGAAATGAACGGAAGAGCAAAGATGGCTGTCGACTTGAAGTAGAGAAGATGATGACAAGCTTCCTTTCATTTAATGCTTCTTTATCTCTTTTAACACCTCATCTCTTTGACCATTTGACTATTTAACTTTTTGAATATTCAATGGCTCTAATTCCATTCATGTCCCATATATCCTTTATATATATATAAATATATATATATATATATATATCAAAATTCCATATTTATTTACATCATTTAAGCTTGAACATTATACAATTATGGGAATTTATATGAAATTGGGAGATTTCACATTGATAAATCGGTATATATAAATGGATAATTATTTCATATACCACCAATGAATTTTTTTTACTCCACAAGCAGTATTAGAATTAGGACATATGTCCCATAAAAATATTAAAAAAATAATAAATAAATAAAATAAGACATGTATCATAATCCTAAACCCACTTGTGTAGTAAAAAAACTCCACCGGCGATGTATGAAATAATTATCCTATATAAATAACAACAATTAAACAAATAACATAACAAACCAAATTCGATCTCACGCTTTGTGAGATTTGAACATGAGACCTCAAAGTCCCAAGACCTTTTCTTTGCCACTAAGCCAACAAACCAAATTTGATCTCACGCTTTGTGAGATTTGAACATGAGACCTCAAAGTCCCAAGACCTTTTCTTTGCCACTAAGCCAAGGCTTCATTGGCTTATTGCAGGCGATGATTTCTTTTAATAAACTAGTTTATTTTGTAGGGACGTTTAAACATGAATGATATTATTATGCCATATCTAACTTTAGGTCTTTGGTCCAATATCAGGGTTAGGCCTTTGGTATAATATCAAGTTAAACCCCTTAACCAACAAGTAAAGCTTAATGCCTATTAAAGGCTAATAAGCCTTCTTATGGAAATAAAAGTCCTAATTAGAACTATCATGGGTCAAGCTAGGTTGGGTTCTAATCATATAATAATAGCTTATATGCAAGTCCAAGCTCGACTCGGTTTGTAAATTCAAGCCTGATTTTTAGTCCAAATCTGTTTTTTATTTTATAATGCAAGCCTGAACCCAACTCAACCCAAATAATATTTTTTTTTGTATTTTAATTATTTATTTATTTATTATTCTTTTATTCCCTTTAAAGTTTAATTTGATTGTCAAATTTGCATATCGGTTTTCGTATTAAATATATATAATCATTTTTATTTATCAATATTAAATATATATAATTATTTTTATTGATCAATAATGTCTTTATATACATATAATTACATTATGGATAATTTTTCCATGCACCATTGGTATAGGTTTTTTAGTCTACCAGCAGTGGTAGGATCATAACATATGTTTTATAAAAATATTTTAAAAAATAAAAATAAATAAAATAAAACATATGTCATGATCCTAACTCTGCTTGTGAAGTAAAAAATCTTCACAGGCAATATATGAAATAATTATTCTTAGTAAATATATTAAAAAAAACTTTTAATTTAAATTATGTTCAAGATGAGCCAAACCTAGGCTTCAAAGGGTTAAGCTCGGGCTTGGTCCCATTCTTAATCAAGCCTAAAAATTCTGCCCTAAATCGTTAATTGCATTTACTTCCAAACAATGTATCTTACAACTAATTTCAGTCTCATCGTATCCGATTTCACCGCTACAGAAACTAATTTGACTATTTCCATTATTTTCGATTTATGGAAACCAATTTCTCCATCCATTTAAATAAAATTTAAAATGTTGTTCAATGAAAGTGCCGAATGCGGTGAAAATTTGATCTCCACCATACCATACTGGTTGAGATCAAAAAGTTATTGACACTGTTACATACATTATTTTGGTTCAGAGTCAATGACTTTTTGATCTCAACAAGAATATTATGGTGGAGATTGAAAATGATGAAGTTGCAGCAACTTTTCATTCCTATTTGGCCATAATAATAAAATGATGAAGAAGCACAAAGAATTATTTGAAGAGTATATTTGCAGGGGAAATATATAAAACAGAGCAACTCACATATATTCTCTGTTTTTGGGAATACATTACATAATTTGCCCACATCTATATTTATAGTACACAAAGGCGGTAATTCTATGGCGCAATTCTTGTGCTGACAACTAATGTGCCAAGTGCTAACCAATAACAACTAATTTTACAGCAAAAGAATGAGTTATAAAACTAAGAACAAACGTTGGCACGTGCTGTCAAAATGACCTTAAAATAATATTGTTCTTGTCCAACTATCAAAAGAGGCGGTGATGACTTTAACATTATTTTCTTCGAATTATGCTTCATCTAGCAAATCAAGGGCAAAAGTTAAAGAGACAATTGAGGGATTTCAGATAAAACAGGCACTATAACTATTTGGATAATATTCTTATAGCTACTCATAACAGGGTCATGAAGTTACAGCAAACTTTGTTTCTAATGCAGATCAAATTAATGAAATTGCTCAAGCACAATATGTTATCCACCAATATACTAAATAGCATTAACATTACGTTTACTATATTGCAGTACAAGTGTTGATAGCTCCTTGACAGAACCATGCTTCATCTTATCTAGAAAGGGTTCCCATTCCATTTGCTCTGTTTTTCTCCCCTTGTGAAAAGATTAGCTCTCAACTTGGATAGAGGTATTCTCCAATTCTGACTCCAACTTGGAGATTGCTGTTGTTTCTGGTGAAGTTTCTTCAACCTGATAAAGGATAAAGTTTGTTAGTTTCTGAAATTAATGGAAACTTTACTAACATTATATTCTAGTAAGAAAATAAATTGCAAAGTTAAGTAATTTTAGTAGATAATGTTGTGTTATAAATACATTTTATTTGCTTCATTTAAGGATATAATTGGCTAATTTTCTTCAGGGAAAAGCAAAAAGATGTACAGATCAATCTAGAAATTATGCAACACAGAATCTATGCTTAAGCATGCAGACA
Organism: Heritiera fomes; assembly: GCA_032173925.1. Lineage (NCBI taxonomy): Eukaryota > Viridiplantae > Streptophyta > Magnoliopsida > Malvales > Malvaceae > Heritiera > Heritiera fomes. The sequence continues at coordinate 7,878,531 of JAPDPM010000021.1, read as the reverse complement.
AAGACAAAATAGCCTACTGCTAGCATAAACAGATTGATTGATTAAATTTTCATCATTAGTTATAAGATTTTTTGTCGTACAAAACAAAAAGAAACTAAAAAAAGTTTCCTGTGCACGCCATGAATGGAATTCTATGTGCTTACGAATTTACAGATGTGAGTTCTATTGAGAGTTCAATAATGATATGGACTACAGATTAAGTATAAAAGAGTCAAAGATGAACTTGAACTTACCATGCACACATTCGATGTGAGTGACAAAGAAGCCATGACATTCTTCACAATAATAGACATGATCTTTTGGATGTCTTTCCTCTTCACAAGCATCGCAAAAGTACTCTCCGATGTCATCTTCAATGAAGGAGTCTTTAAGGATTAAATGATGGAGGTGACATTTAGATTTAATCTTCTGTGGCACAGGAACACATTTCAAATGGAAATTGATAGCACACTCCACACAACGATAGAAGGGTCCTTTACAGATTTCACTACATGTACTGCACATGAAGTTAAAGTCATCGAATCTTCCAAATCGTTCTAAGAACATTTGGCTATCTGGTCCAAAGTAGTAAAGATTGTGTTTGTGGGAATTAGATTTTAAGAACCTTTTAAGGGAATTGGCACAAACAAAGTGGAGGTCAAGTTTACACTGCAAACATCCATATCTAATGAAATCGCGTGCCCGCGGAAAGCCCAAATGGAAATTCATTTTGCAGGCATGACACTTACTCTCCTCAGAATATTCTGAGAAGGCAACCAAAGGATGCAGTGGATGAAAAGGGTGATGCATCTCCTGTGGTAATATTCTAAGGCAAGATTCATGAATAGTATAGAGGCAATCAGGGCAACAATAGGCTGGACCAAGGATTGGTAAGTCGCAGCCAAGGCATGATACTGATCTATGTACAAGATTGCCAAGGACCAGCATATGCTCATGACTGAAATGGAGTACCTTGGTTTCTTTCTCCTCCTTATGTTTTGGATCTTGGCTCCCAATTTTCGAAGCAGCTAAAACTGCACATTTTACATCGAGCTTGAACTGACAATCCATGCAAAGGTAAACGAAACCAGCAGAAAAGTCTCTACATTCATCACATAAAAACCATGCAGTTTCTGAATAAGGGAATTCACGTAAGAGGGTGAGAGAATGCTGGGAGTGGCGAGGGTGCAGAAGCTCATAGGGTAACTCAGTGCATGCTTTATGTAATCCGTAGTGGAAAAGAAATTCACAGGCTTTGCAGATGTAGACTGTACCGAGAAGCTCTTGCCCACAAGCATTGCAATTACCATACTTGTACCTTTTAGTTAAATGGAAAATGTTCAGAGGATGGCGATGACTGAAATGATGAATCTGCATCTCACAGGACAAAAGAAAGAAAAGTGAACAAACTTGATTTGATTATGTACCAAATAATTTATAAGAAAATTAAGGAAAGTAGACCTCAAGTGCAGATTTTTTCGAGGGCTTCGAAGGATGACAACTCAACTCATTGGTGCCATTGATGGATGATGATGGCTCTGCTTCAATTTTATCTTCTTTTTCTTCATTCTCTTGCTCTCCTTCATCACTGCTTTCTTCTTCTTCTTCTTCTTCTTCTTCCATTGTTTCCTCATCCTTCCCTTCTTTTTCTTCATCCGCTTCCTTATATTTTCCCTGCTTACTCTAGAATTCCTCTTCTCCGCTCGTTTCCTCTTTCTCATTCTCCTCTTCTTCATCACTGTTTTCTTCTTTTTCTTCTTCTTCTTCCATTGTTTCCTCATCCTCCCCTTCTTTTCCTTCATCTACTTCCTTATGTTTTCCCTCCTTATTTTTGAATTCCTCTTCCTCGTTGATTTCCTCTAGATCATTCTCCTCTTCTACACTATTTGCTTCCTCTTCTTCTTCTTCTTCTCCGTCTTCGCTGGTTTCCTTTTTTTCGTCCTCTTTTTCACTCTCTTCCTCCTCTTTTGCTTCTTCCTCTTCACTTTTACGATCACTCTTTTCATCCTCATCATCATCACTACTTGTATCACTCTCTACGTCTTCATCCTTCTCAAAATACTTTACTTTTTCCTTCTTCTTTTCCTTTTCCTCTTGTTCAAGGTCATTCAACAAAAACCGTATTGCTTGCATCTGACCAAAAGGACACTGTTACATATTATTTTATTTCCATGCATCGCTTCTGTTATCATTCGATTGCTTTCAATCTTTCCTCATCATTTGTAACATGTTTGATTCATTTTTCTTTATATGCTTTTCAAATTCAATTCGAATAACAACAAATAAATTAAAGTTTAATTTTGCTGCTAATAGACACTTCATTTCACATTGTTAGAGCTGGTTTGGTCCCAGGAACTACAATGAAAAATGTTATTAGAATAATCTTGTGCTTTTATAAAAATTGCTGGTAGATTATAAAACTATTAATTAAGATTTTTACCTTCCTTCAAACACTTTATTAGACAAATCTACCATTTTTTTCATAGCAAATTTCTTTAAAAGCTATCATTGAAAAGGTATATATACACTTATTTTCAAGACTGAAATGACTTTTGTGAAGTAAAACTAAACAGCTCTGATAATTGTATAACTTTATTAATCAAAAGTTTCTTGAAAACATGTTAGAAAAAGAAATTATAGTTGTACGTACCTCAAACAATTTATTCATATCGATATTGTTGCCATTTATTTCTTTGAGCTTTGGAAATTCTCCATTTCTCCGTTGAAGTTTTTTCACCGAGTCCATCATTTTCCTCGCTTCAGAATCAGAAACCTATGGCCACAAAACAAACGAGTCAGATGTCGAATTCATTGTTCTTTCTGGAATTCTGTTCCAGGTTATTTGCATTCCTATTGTTTTTCAATAAATATGCTCTTATTATCTGATCAAAAAATAGAATAAAGTAAATATATATACATATATCTTTTTACGAAGCTACTATGCAGTTCATAGCCAATTTCCACTAGGAGATTGTAAATGATCAAATGAGTGATTACCTCTTTGAGAACACATCCCACATGAGCAATATATTTGCACTCCTTACAATAATATATATGATGCTTTGGATTTCTTTCTTCTTCACAGATATCACAATAATACTCTCCAGAATCATCTTCAATTACCCCATGTTGAAGGATGAGAAAATGCAAGTGATATCTATGTTTAGCTATAGGTGGTGCTGGAAGACATCTAAAATGGATGTTGAAATCACATTGTACACAACGGTAGAAAGCACCTTCTCTATTGTTTTTGGCATTACAATTGTGGCCACAGGCACGGAAATTGAAAGACCTTTCAGTAGGATCAGTACTTCCGGAAAAATAAGTAAGATAATGCTGATGGCACTTATGTTTAAATGTGGGTTGCAGCCTAGCACAAGAAAAATGGAGGTAGAAACGGCAATCAAGACAGGCATAGTATGTTGTCCAACTCAAAGTCGAAACTGAACTTTTACAGGCATTGCAAGAGAATCTGTAGTCGTGTTCACTGTACTGCACGAAAAGATAGTGTAGTGGATGAAAAGGATGCAGCAATCTTTTGGGTATCTTAGAAAAACAAGATTCATGGAGAAAGAACTTGCAACCATATGGTCCCCCTTTGAAACAGCCGTAGGACATGCCTGATAAACGCTTGTCACACCAACTACAATCGAGTTCAAATCGTTGTGTTGCCTTCCTGTACTTGAAGAGAGCCAATGGCTCCCCATGGCTGAAATGTCTGGTTCTTTTTCTTGCCCTGCCTGCAGGTATCAGACCCTGCTCTCCATGAGTAAGTTGATTGGTGGTTGAAGAAACACATGCTAAATCAACATCGATTAAGCAACTATAGCAGTGGTATCTAGGGCCTCGAGAATTATAGAAACATCTTTCACATAAGAAATCCGAAGAATTATCTTGTAGTTGCAGCTCATGCATTGAGTGGGAAGGGTGAGTGATCTCCGAAGGCATCTGCTTTTGCACACATGATCCATGCCGTGTAAACTTGCATACTTGACAGGCATAGACGAGACCATAGATTTCCTTGTTGCATACATCGCATTGATCCTTAGTAGACCTGTTTTCTACATAATAATGGAACAAGGTGTGTTCATGACTGAGAGATCCCTTCTCCTTTCGTTGAGAATTCCCCATTGCTCAAATATGAAAAAAAAAAAAAAAAAGAAGCAAATTAGAGAAGCAAATGCTAAGGCTATTGGTCTTGCCAAAAACTGGGGTTGCTTAAGAACTCTGCTTTTGCTGCTTGGATTGAAGTATCTTGAAAATTATAGTTGATGTAATTTGAAAATGGTCTCTCATTGGTTAGCTTGAGCTCGGTTGGGAAGGCCTGTTTGCTCTTAAAACAGAGAATTTTTGCCTTTTTTACTCTTCTGTTGCATGATTAAAGTATAAATTGCATCTTGAGTGTTTGGTTTACTTATTGTTGCACGGTCCTATTAAAAAAGCAAGATTCAAAATCTTATTTCTCACTTTTAAAAAATTTAGGGTATAAATTAAAAGAACTATCGAATTGTGGCACCAATCGATCACAAAATTATTTTAATTTCTGTAATTAATGGATGCCAATCAGAGAAGGTAGGAATATTATTTGAATGTTGCACAAGAAAAATTAAATTAATCCGATGTTCTCTTGCTTTTCTACTAAAAAGAAGTTGCACTCTAAGTAAAATATTGCATGATATGTATTATGCTTTCCCTGTGGTATAATTAAAGGTAATAACGACTTTAGGTTATTTAATTGGGTGAGTCATCAAGAAACAACCCTAATTTAAAATCAAATAAAAGCAGAAAGTTGTTTAGCTATTGTCACAACTCGTGACCACATTTTTACACATTTTTTCACACATTTTATTTGGTTGAGCTATTTGTGATACTTTACCTTCCTTTTTCATTTAAAGTATTATATATTAAAACACAATATTATTTACATCCCCTATTATAATTTACAATAAAGTAGTACTATAGATACGTCTAAATACATGAAATAAATGATTGTACCTAATATATCAGTCGAGCTGTCACACAGTTCCTCATATGCGCAGCTGAGGTGCTCGGATGTCAAATCTCTCAGTCATTGAAAATCTGAAAAAATTGGGGAGTGAGCAAACCACGACTCAGTAAAGGAGTTATATGCAACTCTTGATATCTAGATATCTATATGCTGTAAAATTTTTCATTTTTCCTATAGGTGCTCTAGGGACCAAATAGAAAGGATATTACAGTCGGCTAGGGATTCGGATGAAGTTTAGAAGGTATTTTAAATACTTGTCTTGTCCTGGAACCTAGTAGCAACTGTAGAGAGTAATTTAAATCCTTTTTCCTTATTCATATTCCTTTTAAAATAATGCTTTTGTGAAATAAAACATTTAAATAAAGTAACTAATATTCATATATTCTTTGAAAAGAATATTAGTTAAATCATCATCATTCTCATTTAAACTCATTTAATGTTTTACTGTACAATCATAATTAGTACAGTACTTTAAATAGCAAAATAAGCTATTAAAATCATTTCCTTATAACATTTTCATTTTTTAAATCTAATATTCAATTTAAAATCATAGTAAGAATATTTGATTTATAAACTCTTCTTTCCCTTCTTAAAACATATTACATGTTCGTGTCACATGTCTTATGAAAATCATCTCATAGTATTGTACTCAGTAACGTAATAAACATTATGTAAAATGCTGTAAATCATTTTGATTTAAATCGTATCATATAAAACATTTTCCTTATAACATGTCACATATCATATATGGAGACTGAGGCAATCATCCAATCATATCATGCTATAGACCCCGGAGGGTAAAGAAGCAATCATATCAGATCTATGGCCATAGTCTATCACTGTCCTCGGTAGATCACTGATCAGGTGTCGACCGGGACTACATATCACATATCAGCGTGATAAGTGTAACAATTAGTCTCAAAACAGTGTTTTTCATCATAAATTCACCTTTATGGAATTTATAGAAATAAGTAATTTCATAATTAAAACCATAAAGGTTATATGATAAATCAAGTGAATATTTAAGAATAAATTTATTAAATATTCACTTTATCCCTTTTTTCATCTTTCATTTCATATCACATATAATTCATATAATGAGAGAATATTTAGAAAAACCTTTATAAAATATTCTATTTATCCCTTTTTCATTTTCCATTTCATATCACATATAAATCATATATCGGGAGAATTTTCGGTAATCTCATTATCACCAATTTCAAAAACATAAATATTTTAAAATCAAATTTTGATATATTCATGTTTTATGAAAAATCATAATTTTCCTCATTTCCCGTGGTTGGAAATCATTTCTCATATAAGAAAATCATTTTTAATGATTTTTCATAATTTTCTAAAAAATTTTGGCAGCATAATGGCTGCCTATTGACTAGCCTCATGCACAGAATAGACAGTTTATAATTTTCACAGGCAGCCAATTTCCACAATTTCCAACCAAATCAATTCACCAATTTTCATAAAATGATGCATATTAAATTCATGCAACCCAGATATCCTTTGTAACATCCCGTTACCACATTTTTCACGTATTTCCATACAACTTAACCGGTTGGGCTGTCTGCGATACCATTAACATTCAACAGTAACAGTGATAAATGATAAACATTTATCTATTAATTATGGAATATGAAATTTCTTTTCATTATCCCTTTAATCTAACATCCCCTATTAACCTTTATTTTACTAAGGTAGTACTGTATACATATGTCTGAAATGTAAAAGAGAAGAAACTGTACCTGTCATATTTAACGTGCCATGCTCAGTGCTTTAAACATAGCTATACCCATCTGAGAGCTAATTCTCTCAACTCCGTGTACTTCTTATCTGTGGAGTTAAAAATAAGGGGTGAGCGATTCATACGCTCAGTAAAGGAAATATATGTTGCTTTAAAATAGCAAAACTATATATCGGAACACATTTATTCTTTTCTTATAATAACCCAGTAGAAAAGAACATGGATATATAATAAACAACTCTCTTAAAACACAATTCAAATCACCGGCTAACAGTTTACTTTAAAATATAGTAAACAGAAATTGGTAAGTTGAGACTAGGCAACAAATAAATCATGCTATCATCGTTCCCCCTCCCCCTTGCGAGAACGGAATCTGCCGCTATTGGGGTGCACCCGTAGGCCATCGCCCCTCACGGCTATCTCAGATCTATGGCCATAATCTATAGGTGGTCCTCGGGTCCACTTGCCAAGTGACCTCGAGACCGCTGATGACTTGGCGGGTCCATCAGCCCTGTGACGCCCTGAGGTGCACTCATTGGTCCATTGACCGAGCCATCGCCCTAGGCGGGTCACGCAATAGTAATGCATGAACTAGAGGCCTAACGTCTCAAAATCAAATTATATTTCATGAAAACCTTTAAGGGCTTATCTCACCCACATTATCATTTACTCAAATGATTTAATTCCCGAAAAGGTTTTAGGTTTCTGTTTACAAAACACTTTGAAAACTTTCCAAAATTCTCAACTTTTAAAACCTGCCAGCCCATGGTTAGCTCGCCCGTTATGGCTTGCCCATGACAGTTCGCCCAACGCGGAGAACCTGTGTTCGCCCGCCTTCTTGCTTTTAAAATCCGAAAGTAAACTGGCTCGTCCTCAGTGGCTCGCCCAGTAATCAACTCGCCAAAAGGTCTCAAATTTCTATTTTGAAAATATTTAAAACGTCTTATTTTTCCCTTTAAGAAATTACTCTTTAAAACTGTTCGCCAGAGTCAGCTCGCCCTTCACGGCTCGCCCCTGACTAACTCGACAAGACGGTGAATTCGTATTCGCCCGCCACTTAGCTTTTCAAAACAAAACTCTCGTTAATAGCGGTTCGCCCGCCTTAAATACATGACAAAGGGCCGCTCGCCCAAACACATTAAAACGAGTTCGCCCGCCCTTAAAACTAGAGACGGTTGTATAAAATTATAAAAGAGCACGAATCGCCTGCCATTACCAATTCGCCCATATTAAATTACAATGGCTCGCCCGCCCTGCATCAATTCACACAAAACAGCATAGGGGTCGGCTTTTAGCTCGTCCGTATCAAAATAATTATCAAATAACTTTTCTCAAACAATGCATGTCAGAAAACAAAGCATTTAACTTATTGTTTTCATAAAATTTACTCCACAGGATATGCATCACTTCACACACATCTCCCTTACTTGTTAGAAACGAAGCCTTGCTTTGCCCTGCTCTCTGTTCGCCCATAGCCATTCCCAATCGGCTGCAAATTATATAAATTCCATTAATATTTTCTTTATAAATATTTTCTTATTACTTGGGCGAAATTGAAATAAATCTAATCACTACTCGCCCAAATAGAGCTTCACTAGTTCGCCCAGACAAGCTCGCCATTCACCATATTGCTACCACGTGTCATATCGCCCTCCAGGCAACTCAAGAGACCTTCATTGGCCTAGTTGTGGGAGTTCGCCCACAATCCTATTCGCCCAACGCTTTTGCATTTGAGCTCGCCCATGAATTCATTTCACTAGAATTGGGCATTCTCGCCCCTTGAACACATGCTTTACCTTGGCGAGTTCCTCATTATCTACTCGCCTCATTGGCGATTACTAGATTTCAACATGGGCGATCATTGTCGTTACTTATTTCATTATTTTCCTTGTTTTCATGTTCTCTAAGGATCTAACTAAAACAAGGTTGTGTTCTATGTTGTAAACATATAAGTCTACCCTTGAATATCAAGAACACCTAAGAAATATGAAACTCACCTCAATCAACTGCACTTCCAGAACAGACTGCTTTCTGTCTCACGTTGGCCTCCTTTGCTTATTCTTTTAGCTCAACCAACTAAGAAGGAAAGGTTTGCAAGCTGTTTTGCTTGTTTAGCCAGCTTAAGGGTGAAGCCTATTAGATCAACCATAGCAGAGAAATGGAAGAAGCAAAGAAATGGTTTTCGTGAAAAGCTGAAATTGGCTAACTCGTTTTTCCTCAATTGTCTCTGCTTATATAGCCATGCTCAGCCAATCAATAGCCACCGCCTGCCTCTTATCCTGTTTCTTTCATCATTCCTCACGTCTATCATGCATTTAATGCATGTAGAAAACTGAAGCACAATTGGCGTGAAAGTCTCCCTTTCACACTCTTTTTCTTCTGCTGCAGACTTTGTTTACTTCCTCAACCAATAAGGCTAATTCTCTTATTAACTTTAACTTTCCTTCATTTATTGTCCTCGACCGTATATCTCACAAAGTCAATCTTGGCTGCTAGGTTGAATTATGTTTTCATTTGCCCCTCTATCTGGACGACCACCTTACTCGCCAAATACATTGGCATTTCCAAGTCCTCGCTACAAGCGGCCATCACTTATCCACGAAGTTGGCGAACTCAACTACTTGCCAAACAAATAAAGAAAACAATCAACTCGCCACACTACACCAGTTCGCCAGCCATTTAGCTATTCTTTGCCCCTCTGTGTGGCGATCACAAGTTCTCGCCCTTTTGGGACCATCACCAGGCATGGCTCAACTCGCCAACCTTGTTTTTTATTCACCTCACGTTGGCGAACACACATTTTCGCCCTTGACACCAACCAATTCGCCATCACCATTGGCGATCTGTTCGCCCATTGGCGAACATCCTTCCTTGCTAAATCGTTGGCGAGCTATTTTGTATACTCGCCCATACATTATTTCACCATAATTGCTCCATTTACTACTCAACTTAAGGAGCTTTTCAACTAAATGGAAATCAATACTCTTTAATTATTTAATTTCCAATATCCATTTTATGAGATTAAGGTCTACAGTAGGGTAAAATCAGATCTTACATCCTTACAGGCTACATATGCATCCCTTACCTGTTCTGGGTCGGCGACTTCCTTGCTACCGTCGCACCCGTAATTCACCTCTCCCGATTCCATCATCTCAATTCATCTCGTAACTTTTCTACAATTTCAATTTCACACTAAATTTAGCATTTTACGAATTTATTTTAACAAAATAATTATGATAATAATATCATAAAATTCCTACCAAATTTTTCTCTTTCTTCTTTTTTCTTCTTTCCTCTTCTTTTTCTTCTTCTTCTCTTCTTCTCTTTTCTTCTTTTTCATTTTCTTTTTTCTTTTTCTTTTCTTTTCCTTTTTCTGGTCTAAACTGGTTCAGATCGGTTCAAACATTCACCGACCGGTTCAACCTCTAGCGGCCTGTTCTTCACTTGTTCAGCCCTTCCTCGGCTGGAGGAGGTGGCGGCGAAGCTAGATCTGGCCTCTGTTTCCCCAGATGGGCAGTGTCGGTGGCGAATCTGGCGGTGGCAGCTTCGATCCCTCCTCTTCCTTTTTCTTCCTCCTTTTCCTTTTTCCTCTTCACCGCCAGTCACCTTTCCTTTCCCCTTACCCTCGCCGACGTCGAAGATGGCGTGGCGGTGCCGGCCGATGATGTGCGGTGCCGACCGATGATGTCCGGATCGGCCGGCACCGCCGTTTTCCTTTTTGTCTTTTTCCTCTTTTCTGTTTTTAGTTTCCGTTCGTTTCTCCTCTTTCTTTCTTTTCTGTCCGTCGTCGGTCGCTTCTTCTCTTCCCCCTCATCTCGCCGGCAACGCCTCTCTCTCCTCTTCCTTCTTTTCTCTTGGCCGACGGCGTCAGCTGCTGCAGGGTTCTCCTCTGTTTGTAACAGAGGAGAATGAAATGGGGTCGGGTTCTCCCGATTCCGTTTCTGTTTTCTTTATATATATATATATATATATATATATATATATATATATATACACTATAATTATATATATATATATATATAAATATACTATATTAATGTATATATATTGTATATAATTTTATATACATATCTATACACTTTAATTTAAAATAATATATATTTCATATATATTTATATATAAATGTATACATAAATGTATATTAATATACATGTATTTAAAAATATAGTTATATATATGGATATATATATATATATATTTATATACTCATTTATTCCTTATTATTTTGGATCTCTTAATATCCAAATTAAATTCTTCAATTTCATCACTTCATCATTTTTCGAAATTCAACATATTCCAATCCTCGTAAATAACTTTATTTATTAATTTTCGGGTAATTATACAAAAAATAGAAAAATTTGCGGTTATCACAGCTATCTTGAGAGTATGAATATAAATGTTGTTTTAACAAGTTGCTAATCTTTTGAGCCTTATACAATTTAGCATTTACGAAAATAAAAAAAAATTGAAGTACAGAAATTTGAACTCCAAATTTATTGAAAATCAAATCTTAAAAAATTATATGAATCAAACTAAATTTCAAATTTATTTATTTTAATTTTTTTGCCTTTAACAAAAATAACAAGTTTAAAAGGTTGCTAATTAATCATTATATATAATTACTTCTAGTTTCTAATTTTTTTCTTTTATATAAAATGTAGTGATTTATATAAAAGAATTTAAAAGAAGAGAAGAAAAAAAACAATAGTCATGATACACATGATCATCGAAATAATATTTTTCAATCGCAAAATCATGCTATTGAATAAGATAATCTTGGAGAAAGTATATATAAAAATGGGCCACAGCGAGCCTAAACAAAAGAAAAAAGCTTTATCAAGCATTTGAGCAAACTCCACAGGCAAGGAAATAGAGATTAATTAAGACTCAAAAGTGGCATTTGGCCTCTGATGATTTGGTTAATAAATTAGTTTATTCTTTACGTATGATGCAGGAAGTGAATGGTATAACAATATGACAATATGATTATTTAAAAATAATGAAAATTTTTTGAATATAATAAAATATAGTTTTTAATATAAAGCAACATGTATATATAAAATAATTATTTTATACACTGTCAATGGAATATTTTTATTCCACAAGCGATGTTAAGATCGTGACATGCATCTTATTTTATTTATTTTTATTTTTTTAATATTTTCATAAGACACGTGTCATGATCCTAACACTGCTTGTGAAATATATATATATATATATATCAATAATAATTAAATCAAATAATTAAACTACCTTCAATCATGTATTTAAAGAAGCCAACTATTGTTTTATTGTGATGCCCTAACATGCACCCGCAAGCCACCGCTATGAGGACCCCATTTTTCCAATAAATTCCATAATTTAAAGGTTATGGAAATAAAAGACAAAGGATGAATTACTAAGAAATAAAATAATTGAACTTATAGAAGGAAAGTTGTAATGATCCTTTATACCGAAAATACAAACCTAATTTTTCCTTTATTCACTTACTTGGTTGAGCTGTACGTAGTGTCATTAATCAATTCTTAAGCTAACTTTATATTAGCTAAGTCAATACCCTTTAATTATCTTAGGTCCTAGTCAAATTCTCTCACTAAGCATGCATTTATACTTTTAAATCATTCTACTTCATTAAATATATCTCCACCTAAATTGCAAGCATTATTATAAACCATAAATATATCCTATACTTCCTTCAATTACATCCTCATACTATAAAAGTACTGAAAATACAAGTCTGAATATGAAAGAGAATACTGTACATCACATACCTTCAACGATGGTACGAAAGTCTCAAAGGACTTGTTTAAGCCCGTGTACAAAGCTCCTATAGCAATTAATCTAGAAGGTGGAGAGGGGGGTGAGCTTTTTGGAAAGCCCAGTAAAAAATATATATAAGAAACAGATACCGAATTTCTACATGCAAGTTTCCAAAATATTTATTAAAGTTCAAAATCGAAATTTATACATTTCGAAAACCAAAACATGCTTATGCAGTGCATCAGAAAGTAATTCATTCAAAACCATAGATAAGCATTATCATTCGAAACATAAACATTTAGAAACCATAATCGGCATAAGTATGAAAAGGAACATATGCATATCATAAGTTGGAGACGTAATGACTAAGCAATAATCAAGCAGTTCAAATTTACATATGGCCATAGTCTAGAGGAGGTCCATAGTGAGCACTGATCAGGTGTCAACTGGGCCCGCTGTGAACTGGATCAAGGTCACACAGCAATAGAAACTCTACTGTAGACTAGATCAGGATCATGTAGTAGCCCAAAACATTACCTACTGTGGACTGGATCGGGGTCACACAATAGTCCAAAACATTACTGCAGTGATTGTTAGTCATGTCTCAAAACATTTCCATACATATAGTTCCTACTGCGGACTGATTCAAGGCCATACACAGTAGTCAGAATATAAATACCTACTGCGGACAGAATCACGATCACACACAGTAGTTTCAAAACAATACTATACTGACTTTAATTAGTCATGTCTCAAAACATTTTATACATATATCTTTCGAAATCCGAAATAGTTTTTTTCGAGCTTTAGGAAAGTTCATAACAAAAGTCGTATAAGTTTCTTTCAAAAGCATATAAATCCTACATACTCATAATATCTTCAAAACAATACCATAGGTTGATAATTTCCTTGAGATTAATATCTTGGCTGAAAGTCTTATAAACAGATCAAAGTCGTAAGATTTAACCGTTTTCAAAATAAACCTGCCAGATAACTTGTCATTTTCAAATGGTTGCTTAAGTTAAGCTTAAATCATAAAACCATTATTTTCATAAAAAATCCAGCAACATAAAGGTTTATATTTTCTTAAAACCCCCTGCAAGAAAATACAGTTTATATAACCACAAGGCAGTTGATTTTAAATAGCATCTAGTATCTCTTACATTCTGATATATATATATATATATATATATATATATATCTTACCTAAAGTGCACCACAAGTGTTTGCTACTGCTCCCTTGTTCTTCTTAAGCTTTCTATCACTTCTTGATTTCCTTTCTGTCAGTCTTTAATTTTAGGGTATTGTGTGTCCCTTATTCTGCATCATTTCCTCCTACATTAAAGCATAAAAATAATATAATTTATATTATTTATTTACCTTAAGGCAATTTATATTTTAAATCTTCCCTTAAGATTATTACCTTGCTAATTTCTCATTTGATTGCCAAATACTCCTTTACCTTCGTAATTTTTCTTTTCCCACATGAACCTACATCAAAGACCATATTTTAATACCTTATTTCACTCTACATTCATCATTTAAAATCTATTATAAAAATCAAATCCTTACCCCTTATTTGTTGGCTCTTATAGGCAATACCGAGAGGAGGGGTGAATCGGTTTTTAGCTAACCTTAAGCCCGTTTTTTGATTCTTCTAAATTCTCTAGCCTATTTGATATTTTCTAAGTTCTCTAAGCTAGGCAAGCATGCAATTCAAATTCAATACAATAAGCACAAATATAATTGCAAGTAATTAAAGAGAGTAGGGAAAGAGAAATATACGCAAGTAATTTATAGAGGTTCGGCAACCTTGCCTACGTCCTCTACCTTGAGACGCTCCCAAGGATTTCTCCCAAATTCACTAACTTGAATTTGTGTTACACTCCCTCTTTTTAAGGCTCAAGAGAAACCTCTCTCTTTTTCTAAGCTCAAGAGAAACCTTTTCTCCCTCTTTTTCTAGGCTAAAGAGAAACCTCCCCTTTTTACAAGGATTGAATGTGTTTACAAATGATGCAATCAAAGAAGGCCTCTAAGTAGGCAAATGATTACAAAAATTAAGCACAAGGAAAAAGCCTATACAAGTTTTGTGCTATTCTATACAAGGAATATGAGAGTGATGGAAGATGAAGACTTTGTAGCTCTTGATTTGTTATTGAGGCTTGAGGATTTGAGGAAAATGAGTATTGGAGTTGATTAAGTAGTTCCTGTTAGTTGCTTCATCTTCTAAGCCTCTATTTATAGTCCCTTGGATGTATTCTAGCCGTTGGGTGGAGCCAAAACTCGTATATTACCGTTGTCTTACAAAAACTAGCCGTTACAGGCTATTTTCGGGCAAAGGGATCGATCCCTTCCCATAGGGGATCGATCCCTTCATTCCAGATCTGAATCTTCTGGGCTGAGGGACCTTTTCTAGCCGTTGGAAGCCATTCTGCCTTTAGGGGATCGATCCCTTCCCTTAGGGGATCGATCCCTTCTTTCCAGAATTGATTTTTCTGGGCTGAGGGACCTTTTCTTGCACCAAAAAGCTTACTGCCACTAGGGGATTGATCCCTTCCCTTAGGGGATTGATCCCTTCCCTTAGGGGATCGATCCCATGCCTCCAGAAAGCTATTTCCTGCATTTTTTGGGTTAGAAATGATGTGGTCTTTGATCCTAATTCAACCCAAAACATTTTGGCATTTTTGTGGGAGTTTTTCTTGACTTTCTCTGATGAAAACATGGTCCAAAAATTCATCAAGTGATTTTTTAAAATATTCAAAACATTTACAAAGTATTAAGACCAATAAGAGTATGCATCATTAAATCATGGTCTTAATATTTGATATGATCACTTGAAAATGGATTGAGAAAATCATGTGTGATAAGGCAAATTTACAATATGAATTCAAACATTAAAGCTTACTTAAGTTTTTGTCATTTCAAAATATATATGTCAATTTAAAGCTAACAATCTCCTCCTTTTTGATATGACAAAACTTAATGTAAATTTGCTTTGAAAATTCTTTAGTAAAATACTTCCCCTCAAATTAAATAGGATTTTATAAAGCTCCCCCTTAATATAAGCATGGGTTTTGAAAATTGAATTTTCAAACTATTTCTCCCCCATTATCTCTCCCCCTTTATATCTCTCCCTTTTAATATCTATCTCTCCCCTTTTTTGTCATAGAAAAAAGAAGGAAAAATAAGAAAAAAAATGCTCCCCCTAAAATTATGGCTATGTGAGAATAAATATGCTCTATCCAACAAGAAATGTGTTAGTACATGGGACTCATAGCACAAATAAATAAGTCAATGTCCATAAAGAGTATGAAATATTTAGGCATGCAAAGGACAAGACTTATATTCCTATACCAATTGTTTATAAATAATTTTGCAAGAAGTTCACAATTGGTAATTAATGAAGCAAGTTGTTTATAAATTATCTATTAAGTTTTATAACTTGCTTATTTCAATGCTATCAAGCACCTAAGTATATCAATTGTTCTTTAAAGTCCAACTAAGGTGCATGGCAAGACATCATGATTATGAGCTAAAATTAGATGACATATGATATGCATGAGCTCATAAATCACGTTCAAGCAAGAGTGTGTATAGAATCAAGACATATAGCAATTAACTTCAAATTCTAGCACACAAGAGTTTCATGCAAAAGTGTCTTATATGAATTCTTCCCTATTTGTCATTTTAATTTAAGGAGCATGAGAAGAATTGTCAATTTAAAGCTCATACTAATTGGCAATTTAGTTTTGGCTTACCAATTGTTGAAAATATGGTTGCCAATGATACTAATTGTTATTTCAATCTAAATGCCAATTGTTACTAATGATTGACTTAGGCCTTTTGCATGAATCCAATATCTATGTGTAGTGTGTTCATGTCAAGAAAATAATCATTCTAAATATGCAAGAACATAACACATATCATCAAATATGCATATGGATCAATTAATCATTAGCACACTATCATAAAGTATTATTCCATATTCATATTCACAAATTTATACCATATGGAAGATTCAAAAAATCAAGAAATTCAAGCAAACACATTTTCTTCCATGGTTTCAAGCACAAAAATCCTATGCTCATTTTCCAATTCAAGTCCTTAATCAATTATGAGCAAGGAAAGATTCAAAATTACCATTTTAATCAATTAAGAGACATATCCCTAGTTGTTATCATCATTTAACGTTCTAGAGGGTATATGCTATTTTAACTAAAATGGCTTCACCTAAGTGAATCAATATTATCAAGCTAAAATATATTTTATCATTAAAATCTATAAACTATGAGTGAGGTTAAGCACATAATATCATGAAAACAACTATTCTCATCTCATAGGCATGATTATTGATTCAACTTAAGCAAACATGCATGTTCAACATCAATAAACTCAAAATTCACTGCATGTGTATCAATTTGTTGGTGTTGTCATTAACGCTCAAGTTCTTTACTAATTTGACCATAAGAAAAATTTAAGTACATGGATGATAAATTTTCATGTAGCTCAACATTTAGGATTCATTTATCATCACTAATTATGAGCCAAGGAAAATTATGACCTTATACCAATTGTTGAATTTACATTTGAAATCAATCCTTAAGGTCAAGTTTTAATTATTCTTCCACTAGATGTATAATTATCATGAAACCTAGAGTGGAGTAGTTGAGTCAAGCTAATACACATAATCCTATAAGCATGCTTAACTAAGATGAATAAAAGGAATGAAGAATATTCATTATGCATAAGTTCATCAAATTCTCAAATATATCCATAAATTCTTGAAATAATTCTTCAAAATTATGTTTAAGCATTCATTGAAAACATATTTCAAGATTATTTCAAGATTCATGAATGTTTTCAATAAGAAAAATGATTTTGCACTTGTGAGCTCAAGAAAAATGATATTGATTGTTGAAAGTGATACCATTTGTTGGAAATGATACAAATTGATGGAGTTGATGCATGATATCAATGAAAAATGAATTTTCATAGTTTAAAAATCATCAAAAAGAAGTTAAAACAATGAATTTTAAGTTGAGAAGAAAGAAAGTATCAAAACAGTGAAAAGTTCTTCTCAATTTCGGTTAAAAACATGCAGGAAAGCCCTTTCTGGCTTGGGGGGATCGATCCCTATAGGAGGGGGATCGATCCCTTAACTCCAGAATGCAAATTTCCTGCATTCTACTCAAGGGGATCGATCCTGCTTGTTAAGGGATCGATCCTTCATCCTGTTTCTGTAGTTTTTGACAGAAAATCCAACCTTTGAGGTACCAAAACTTCATTTTTGAGTATTTTAAGTCCAAATAAGGGTTTAAACATTTGTAAAACATGATTTTGGACTTGTATGAATGGAAAACATGAATGAAAAACCATTTTACAAAAGATTTTGCAATTTTGGAAGAATTTACACAATAAAACGCATTTTTGGCCTCAAAGGATGTCATTTTGAGAGTTAAGCATATTTTGACAAAACTCAAGTATTGGAAACCACAAATATGTCAAAACAAACTTGTTCACATAGGTTTTAAGCATATATTTCATCAAAGCATACATCTTGTGAACAACATGCCATGATTTCTAACATGCATATTCTTCATTAAGATTCATGATATGGCAATTTGCATATATGACATATTTGACAGCTTTTGAGCAACTAAATATATTATCTAAACATATCAAACTTGCTCAAACTATAGAAAACCAATAATCATTTCAAAATCACAAATCATGCTTTTCATTCAATGCACCAAGTACTATTCATCAAACATTCAACAATCATTCATCATGCCTTTTGTTCTATCATTCAACTCACAATGCATCAAGAATCATTAACCAAATTTCTCATCAAAGCACAAACAATAAAAAGTTTAAGGAGTAAGGAATTAAGCTTACAATACTCCTTTGCTAGAGAATGCTTTGCCTTGAATAGTTGAATCCACCTTGTGCCATCCTTTGAAGAATTGTTGTGATGGATCCTCAAGCTTTTTCTTTTTCTCATTGGCACAAGCAATCTTCATAGAGGTGTGTAGAGCATTCAAACCCCATTGTTTCTTTGTATTCTCATGCTCTAACACTCCTACAGCAAACAATTTCAAACATGCTTTGGTACCCAAATTTTCTTGGGTCCATAAGAGTTAGTACAAATAATTTTTGATCCTTTTGGGATCCATTTCAAGCACAAATCATCATTATTTATTGCATGCTTTGGCACCCACATTTTTCTAACAACTCTTCCTCTAAATGTAGTTTTTCTATAAGTGCATGCTTGTGAAGAGTGTCCTATTCTATTGCATAGTGAGCATGCAAGAGATAAATCATGCATAGAATTTTTGCTCACTAGAAAATTCTTAAGATGAGTTTCTTTTTGTTTAGCATTATAGCCTAACCCATCTTTGTCAAAGAAAGCTCTTTGGGTCTCTAACATATGATCTAGCTTTTGTTGACCCATATAAAACCTAGTAAATGAGTTATGCAAATTTGTATTCTTTTTATTCAACTCATTTATCTCTAAGTTAGCCTCTTCTAATTTCTTTTCAAATTCTAGCTTAGTATTAGTCAAGGCTTCATTTTCTATTTTTAATTTAGCAATGATTTTCTTATATTTGGAGTTCATGCATTGAAATTCATTTGCTAAATCATCAAAGGCATTTTGTAGTTCACTAAAGGTATAATCATTATTTTCACTAGAACTAGAGTTAGCCTCATCGTCACTAATAGCCATAAAGCATGAGTAGGCTACCTCATTATCTATGTTTTCCTCATCGGAGCTATCACTATCGCTCCATGCAGCCACAAATGCTTTCTTCCTAGGTTTCCTATCCTTTTCCTTCCTAAGTAAGGGGCAATCTAGCTTAGTGTGACCCGGTTCATTACATTCATAACACACTAAGGGGTCTTTTTCTCTCCTACTAGATTCTCCTCTTATTACCCCTCTACTTTGGTGCCTCCTATCATTCTCTCTCTCTTTCATTCTCATAAATCTATTAAATCTTTTGGCAAACATTGCCATTTCTTTTTCTTCCTCATTTCCACTCTCATTACTATCATCTTCAATGACCTCATGAGTGAAAGACTTAAGTGCTACCCCTACTTTCTTTGAAGGTACTTCATTTCTTTTCAATTTCATCTCATATGTAAGTAGGGAGCCCATAAGTTCATCTAAAGACAAGGTATTTGGATCCTTAGACTCTTCTATTGCAGTTACCTTTGCCTCCCATGATTGTGGCAAGGTATTCAAAATTTTCTTTACCATTTCAACGTTGGAATAGTTTCTTGCCTAATGCCTTAAGTCCATTAATTATATCATTAAACCTAGTGAACATTTCGCTAATGGACTCATTTTCTTTCATCCTAAATAGCTCATAATCATGTGTGAGCATTCCTACTTTGGTCTCTCTAACTTGATTTGTCCCTTCATGTGTGATGACTAGTTTATCCCATATTTGTTTAGCATTCTCACATAAGGAGACTCTATTATACTCATTTGGACCTAAAGCACAAAAGAGGGTGTGCATAGCCTTGGCGTTCAATTGTGCCACTCTTGTGTCATTGGTGTCCTACTCATCTTCACTCTTGGGGACATCTTTTCCATCTACTTTCTTTATTGGGATTCTATGACCATTAACAATTACTCTCCTCACTTCATAGTCATTGGATTGCACAAATAACATCATTCTAGTTTTTCAATAGGAGTAATTCTCACCATTGAAGAGTGGAGGTCTAACTAATGAGTGTCCTTCTTCTCCTAGGGATGTGCTTATATTCAAGTGGGCCATTTAAGATCGTTTTGCTCGATAGAGGTAAGTCTAAATCAATCTCGAGCCCAAGCTCTGATACCAATTGTTGGCTCTTATAGGCAATACCGAGAGGGGGTGAATCGATTTTTAGCTAACCTTAAGCCCGTTTTTCGATTCTTCTAAATTCTCTAGCCTATTTGATATTTTCTAAGTTCTCTAAGCTAGGCAAGCATGCAATTCAAATTTAATACAATAAGCACAAATATAATTGCAAGTAATTAAAGAGAGTAGGGAAAGAGAAATATACGCAAGTAATTTATAGAGATTCGGTAACCTTGCCTACGTCCTCTACCTTGAGACGCTCCCAAGGATTTCTCCCAAATTCACTAACTTGAATTTGTGTTACACTCCCTCTTTTCAAGGCTCAAGAGAAACCTCTCTCTTTTTCTAGGCTCAAGAGAAACCTCTTCTCCCTCTTTTTCTAGGCTAAAGAAAAACCTCCCCTTTTTACAAGGATTGAATGTGTTTACAAATGATGCAATCAAAGAAGGCCTCTAAGTAGGCAAATGATTACAAAAATTAAGCACAAGGAAAAAGCCTATACAAGATTTGTGCTATTCTATACAAGGAATATGAGAGTGATGGAAGATGAAGACTTTGTAGCTCTTGATTTGTTATTGAAGCTTGAGGATTTGAGGAAAATGAGTATTAGAGTTGATTGAGTAGTTCCTCTTAGTTGCTTCAGCTTCTAAGCCTCTATTTATAGTCCCTTGGATGTACTCTAGCCGTTGGGTGGAGCCAAAACTCGAATATTACCGTTGTCTTACAAAAACTAGCCGTTACAAGCTATTTTCGGGCAAAGGGATCGATCCCTTCCCATAGGGGATCGATCCCTTCATTCCAGATCTGAATCTTCTGGGCTGAGGGACCTTTTCTAGCCGTTGGAAGCCATTCTGCCTTTAGGGGATCGATCCCTTCCCTTAGGGGATCGATCCCTTCTTTCCAGAATTGATTTTTCTGGGCTGAGGGACCTTTTCTTGCACCAAAAAGCTTACTGCCACTAAGGGATTGATCCCTTCCCTTAGGGGATCGATCCCATGCCTCCAGAAAGCTATTTCCTGCACTTTTTGGATTAGAAATGATGTGGTCTTTGATCCTAATTCAACCCAAAACATTTTGGCATTTTTATGGGAGTTTTTCTTGACTTTCTCTGATGAAAACATGGTCCAAAAATTCATCAAGTGATTTTTTAAAATATTCAAAACATTTACAAAGTATTAAGACCAATAAGAGTATGCATCATTAAATCATGGTCTTAATGTTTGATATGATCACTTGAAAATGGATTGAGAAAATCATGTGTGATAAGGCAAATTTACAATATGAATTCAAACATTAAAGCTTACTTAAGTTTTTGTCATTTCAAAATATATATGTCAATTTAAAGCTAACATTATTATTTGTCAAAACCGAAGGCCTCTTAACAACTTAATCTTTACTGTTTTGGGAGCTGCCATAGACTTTAAGATGTAGCAACCTTCTTTCATTTTCAGCCTTGCATGTTATGTTTCCAAAAAGCCTCTACACTAATATATAATCTGCCTTACATCATCATTCATTCCCTAAGTATATTTGCTAATTTAAATTTAATTTAAACCATGCATGTGGCTAGCCTTTCCTCTTGTTACCAAACCATAAAGCTGTTGTTTCCTTCCTCTCCAAACAATGGCTAGCCCATACATTTCCAACAGCCCTTTGAAACATTTCCAACTAAACTCTTTCCACCGTTCAGCTGCTGCAAAATTTCTTGTTGTTCTGTCTTCAAGTGCCAGGAGTAATACCCATTTCGTGTGTTTTTCAACACAACACCAACCCAAGCCTCCACCATGCCACTGCCCTGTCTAGAACCGAAAGTGATGATCACTATTTTCTTTGCTGATTGGTTGGCTCTCCTTCACGATTTGGGCTGCTATTTCACCCTTGCTTCATGCCTTTATCTCATGCATCTTTGTTGCCCTATTCTTGACAACCAAAAGAAAACTCATGTTCAACTTAAGGACCCGAGAATGAAGCTCCTTTCAGCCTCAGTTTACAGCAGCTTGCACATCCTCCACTTGTCGATTCTTCCTCTACCGAAAGCCAACATGTGCAGCCACCAATTTCAGCCAATGTACCTCCTTTTCTCTCTTCTTCCTTCTATTTTGCCACTGATCGACACCCATTTTTCTGCACTTCCTTTTAGCGTCGAATCAGCCCTCCATTTCCTATTTAGTTCAGCCCTCACACTTACATTACACCCCTCAAAACCAACTCTGTTTCGAGCATCCAAAGTGACAACCTAACTTAAGTTTTCTCCCCTGTTTTTGGTTCCCAAAACCAGACCTAAGTTCTCTCTTACTGCACTCTTTTCTTCCTTGGACTCTTGCTGTCGACACTTTATGGAACCAGCTTGCAACAAAACGTGAGGAAGAGAATAGAGCTGCTCTCGGTACAGCAGAAAACTACGGGAAGGAATTAAAAGGGCTGGCGTTTAAGTTGAGGCTGATGATGTTGATGAACTGTAATGAAAATGCTATAGATGGCCGATAGATTAGAGGTAGTGGCATTGGTATTGATGAGGCTTCTTCAAGAAGCCATTCCCCATATATTATATTTCATTTCCACTATTATTATTATATATATTTATTCATTTATTATTAACTCCTTTTGATATTTAACAAAATATATTTCTAAATACTTTATTTTATTTCATATATATTATTTATCCCATTAATATCTCATAATTTCTATTTTTATTAATTTATATTGTCTATAGTCTCTTAAAGTCTAAAGTCCTTAATATTATTTAATTTCCAAAATCCTTCATCTATAAATTTAATTATTCTTGTATCATCTATTAGCACTTTAATCCAACTAATAGATTATAATATTTTTTTCCTCATCTTCAATCCTCCAATTATAATTTCTCATAGTCTAAATTCTCCATAATTTTCCATAGTCTAAATCCATAATTCCTTACAATGCTCATTCTCAATTTACCTTCTTAATCATCAAAGCTTCAAGTTAAATTCTCAATATATTAATTTGTCTCCAAATTACATTGTTTAATTCACTAAGAATAAAGAAACTACAGTTATTACAAAAGTGTTATGTGGGTCCCATGAGACTTTTATAGTCCGGACTGAGGTGAAACTTTAGAGTTATGATATTTGAAGTGAAATACTGAGATAGGAGAACTCTGCACCTCGAAATTCCTTCATTTTAGTATGTTTTGAAAAGCATGCAACAATTTCGAAAATTACGGTTAAGTCCATAGGCCATCGAAATTTTCGTAAATTACGGTCAAACCAAGATGACTTTTGATCAATTATTAGTGGTGAATAATTTTTCATGAAATAAGGTTTTAGGCCATGTGGACTGATAGAATAAATTATATCAAACAGTGAAAATTTACGCAATTTTACTGTTAGGGGTATTTCTGTAATTTCACCTAAATAAGCAACCGAACCTCAACAAAAGCTCCACCAATGATTAGAGCAAGTTAAGTAGAGGTGTTTTATGATTAAATAAAATATTTTGGAGGCTGGATGACTGTTTTCAACAAAGTCAAACTGTGAAGGGCAAAATGAGAAGATTACTTAAGTATAAGGGCAAAATGGTAAATTGAACCATAAAATATTATTTTTAAAACCATTTTCAGCCCATCTTTTCCAGAAAGTCAACAGCCACTCTTTCTCTCTTGTTTCCTCCCTAGCCAAAGCTTAAGGGAAAGAGAGAAAGCTTGAAAATCATACCAAAAACTCACTAAACCCAAAACTATTATCATTCAGAGCTCTACAACTTGACATCGAAATTAAGTCCTAAAGTGGCCATTTTCAAGGTACTTGGGATTTTACAACTTGTGGCCATGGTAAAAGGTGAGAGAAAGCTTGTTTTTTTCATGGTTTTATGATAAATTGTCATGTGTTCTTGATGTTTAAGCATGTATTTGAGCTTGGATTGAATTAAAATCATGTTAATCTCTCTTTTAGGGTTTGGTCAAATAAGGATTTATACGATATCATGTAGTTTGGCATGCAGGAATGACTTAATATCAATGTAGAGAATGTGTAGAAGCTAGCTATAGCATTAGAATTGAAAAATGAGGAGTTTGACACTAAGAGGTAGTTTCGGCCAAGACTAGGGAGGCAAGAATATGATGCCATTCAATGCATAACTCATGTAGAAATAATGTAGAAATTTAGTAGAATTAGTTTGAAACAAGTAATGAAGCTTAAATTGAAGAAATACAATGTGTAGGAAGGAAGAACCTATTTGGCCAACATAAGGGGAAGGTGAAATTGTGCTCATTTCAATGTGTTTTGGGTTCCATGGTACTGTATAAATTCATACGAGACTGTAGGCGAGATCAGAATTGAAAACAGAGGTGTTTTGATGTTAGTGCAGTATTAGCAATGGTAGAAATTAGACTAAATTTTAGAGCTGCAACAGACAATGTGCTGGCATTTAATAAGTTAAATATTCTTTTAATTGAAGTATGGTAAATTTACCAAGTCTGTATGGTAAATTGCAGCTTAGAAGTCAAAATGTGCAATTGGTGCTAATGAGCAGGACAGCAAGCATTTAAGAGGTAAGGGATATAAATGGAAGGCGTTGGGATACTGTGTCGCATGTTTTAATAAAATATGATTTTTATGAGATTGAATTGATGGTTTGATTTGGAAATGAGAACTGGAATTATGGTTATAAATTGCGTTTTCGTACAGGGAGGTTAGTATAGAAAATACCGTTATGTTACCAAAATTTTCTTAAATAAACTTATATTTCAAAATATATCACTTGGAATAATTCTCATGCATAAAAAAAGGGATATGATTATATGTTGAGAAATTAAAGTTCATAAATATCATAATGCATAATAAATTTGTAAATTAGATTTCAAAGAGATTTTTAATAATTTTTGCATGTTTTATGATTTATTTATGATTTTATGTCTCCGTGATGTGCAAACAAAATATTTTGAACATCTGTTATTGGACTGAGAATCTTTGAGGGATTTTTATATTTCAAGTGTAAAGATTTTATGATTTTAATACTTTAGAAACTAATTTAAAGATATATTTTACTAAATTGATCTTCGTAAATATTTTGAAATATTTTGTGAAATATGTTGAGACTGTTGGCCTTATAGCTACCTGCGAGTACATGCTTTCCGTTTTGTTCCAATTGTTGTTGACTCTAGCCCAATCATCTAGCTCCTATAGGTGTCACCTGGCTAGTACACTGTAACATCCCGTTACCACATTTTTCACGTATTTTCATACAATTTTACCGATTGGGCTGTCTGCGATGCCAATAACATTCTACAATGATAGTGATAAATAATAATATTTATTTATCAAATACGGAATATGAAATTCTTTTCATTATTCCTTACATCTAACATCTCCTATTGTCTTTATTTCAATAAAGTAGTACTGTATACATATGTCTGGAATGTAAAAGAGAAGAGACTGTACCTGTCACGTTTAACATAACATGCCTCAGCGCTTTAAACGGAGCTGTACCCATCTGAGCTAATTCTCTAACTCCGTGTCTTTTATCTGTGGAGTTAAAACAAAGGGGTGAGCGATTCATACGCTCAGTAAAGGAGACATATGTTGTTTTATGAAACCAAAACCATATTTCACAATTTATTTGTTTTCCAAAAATCACATCAAATCGGAAAACAATGAATATAGTTACCAACACTTTCGATACGCCAGTCAAAACACTAGCTAAACAGTTTACTTTAAAATGTAGTAAACAGTAAACAGGATTCAATAA
This sequence comes from Heritiera fomes, assembly GCA_032173925.1. NCBI lineage: Eukaryota > Viridiplantae > Streptophyta > Magnoliopsida > Malvales > Malvaceae > Heritiera > Heritiera fomes. The sequence goes on along the minus strand of JAPDPM010000021.1, from coordinate 7,852,463 downwards.
ATCCTTTCAGTAAACAGAAATCAACAAGTTAAGACTATGCAATAATTAAATCATGCTCGATTCCCCCAGGAACATAATTCGTCTGCTTTGGGGTGCACCCGTAGGCCACCGCCCCTCACGGCTATCTCAGCTAGATCTATGACCATAATCTATAGATGGTCCTTGGGTCCACTTGCCAAGTGACCTCGAGACCGCTGATGACTTGACGGGTCCATCAGCCCTGTGATGCCCTGAGGTGCACTCGTTGGTCCATTGACCGAGCCACCGCCCCAGGCGGGTCACACAACTACATGAATAATACTGCATGAACTCAAGGCCTAAAGTCTCAAAACCACTTTTATATCTCATGAAAACCTTTATGGAATTATCTCACCATATTATCATTTTCTCAAAATGATTTGATTTCCAAAAAGGTTTAGGCTTTCTGTTTACCAAAACACCTTGACAACCTTTCAAAATCTCAACCTTTAAAACCTGCTCACCCATGGTCAGCTCGCCCATGGCAGCTCGCCTAGTGTAGAGAACTTGTGTTCGCTGCCCAACTTTGCTTTTAAAATCAGAAAGCAAAACTGGCTTGCCCTCAGTGGCTCGCCCATTAGTCAATTTACCCAAAAGGGTTTATATTTTCTATTTTCAAAGATATTAAAATGGCTCATTTTTCCTCAAGAAAATACCATTGAAATCTGTTTGCCATGATCAGCTCGCCAACCCGGCTCGCCCATGGTAAACTCTTAGGGTGAACAAGTAATCGCCTGCCACCCTCTGCATTTAAAACCAAAAACATTGGCTCGCCCATTTTGGCTCGCCAACAACTTTCTCAACTTAGGGGTCGCCCGCCCCAAACCAAAATATAAAAGGGTTTGCCCAAATGGCTCGCCGCCTTGTACCAATTCGCCAAACTAATATCATAAGGGCAGCTTGTAGCTCGCCCAAGATCAAAACACTTTAGCAAACCAATGCATGTCAGAAAATAAAACAATTTTTCAATAATTTCACTAAAACTTAATTCTACAGGACATGCATTCATTTCACACACATCTCCCTTACCTGATTCAACGAAGCCCTGCTTCCTGCTCACCTTCCTGATCGCTTTTTACCAAATGCCTTAATTCCCGGCTGCAAAATAATTTATAATTTCCATTAATATTTTCCTTATATATATATTTCCATCATTTGGGCGAGACTTGAGATAAATCAATTAGCTCGCCCTTAAATATACTACTAGCTCGCCCAACATTCATGCCATTCACACATTGGCCAATTAGTGGGAGCTCGCCCAAAATCAACGTGCCATAACCTTGGTTTAAACTAACATGTGGCGACCTCGCCACTACCACATTCCAGTTCGCCCATGATCACTGAGCTCGCCCATGAATTAAACTAGTGTTGAGCGACCTCGCCTATTTGAACAAAACTTTACCTTGGCGAGTTCTTTATTATCTACTCGCCTCATTGGCGATTACTAATTTTCATTATTGGCGATCACAATAGTCGCCATTTTCGTCACTTATTCCATTATTTTCCTTATTTTCATATTCTTTAAGGATCTAACTAAAAACAAGACTGTATCTATGTTTATTACGTTGTATAACATAGAAATCTATCATTATACATCAAGATAATCGTGGAAATAAGGAAGCTCACCTTAGCCAACTGCACTTCCAGAACAGATTGTTTTCTGTCTCATGTTGGCCTCCTTTTTGTTTATTCCTTCAGCTTATCAACTATGGAGGAAAGGTTTTATAAGCAGGTTTACTGGTTTAGCCAACTAAAGAGTAAAGCTCAATAAATCAAGCATGGCAGGATTGGAAGGAATAACACCCACTTGCAGTTGCATAGTTTTCGGGAGGAAGATGAAGTTTGCTAAGCCGGTCTTCCTCAATTGTTTCTCCTTATATAGCCATGCTATCCAATCAGAACTCATCACTTGGCCTTATCCCATTTCCTTCATTTATTTCACGTCTTTTATTCATTTAAAACAGAAGAAAAACTGCAGCAAAAGGAACGGCTATGAGAATCTATTCTCTGTACATTTTGACTTACTTCACTTGCCATTAATTGTCTAAACCAAGAAGCCAATGGCGTGAAGTCCACAGCCTATTTTCTTGACTTATTACACCTTTTGTCTTATTCCTCAACCAATGAGGTTACTTCCTTTATTGACTTTATTCTTTCTCAATTTATTGTCTTCAACCGTATGACTTACAAAGTCAATTTTGGCTGCAAAAGGGTTTGAATCTATTTTCATTTTGTCCATGCTGATACCAGTTCGCCTGGTCAACTCGAGGCCTCATCTCGCCAACACAATTTCAGTTCGCCAACCTTTTAGCTTGCCAGCTTTATCTTGATGCAAACCTTAAATTTGGCAATTACAAGAAATTCCCTTTTCTTGGCAACCACATTGAGATTTAGCGAGTGGCAGTTGCCTTTCTCGATAAACTAGGCTATTCTTTGCCTCTGCATATGGCGATCACAAGTCCTTGCCCATTTGGGCGATTCTCATATCCAATTCACTTGGCGAACGTACCTATTCGCCCTCACCATCATTCAACTAGCCATCACCATTGGCGATCTGCTCGCCCATTGGCGAACGTCCTTTCTTGCTCCCTCATTGGTGAGCTATTCTGTATACTCGCCCATACATTATTTCACCAAAATTGCTCTATTCACTACTCAATTTAAGGAGCTTTTCACCCAAGTGGAAATTAATATTTTTTATTTATTTAATTTCCATTATCACTTTTATGAAATTAGACTCAACAGTAGTGTAGAATCGGATCTTACATACACACTGTGGTACCCTTGACTATGGCCATACGTTTGTAGCATGAATCTATTGGGTGAAGCATAGTCTCCACTATTTTATTTATACTGGGATGGTAAATCTTTAGTTAACATAGATCCAGACACTCCTAGACTTTACTAGTTTCCAATTTCATTATACATGTTAAATATGCTTTATGATTTGTAACCCCTACGTTGTTTGTTCAAAAGTGATTTATATTGTTTACGGAGTGTTTTAGAACTAATTTTTCAGATGTTTTATGAAATTGCACGATGGAAGCTATTAGAAATGTTTTATATTGCCATGTCTTCATCGCTTTCGATTTATTTGAATTTATATGATCTCTGAAGCTTTTATATCTGAACTCTGAAATCTGAAATGACTAGGATTACATGGATTTTGAACAATTTCTGAATCTTAAATATACGAACTTTGAATTCTGAGTGAATATAAATTATTTGAATTTTATTAATTGTGATTTTCAACCTTTATATGAATTACTAAAATTGATTATGATTTGTTTACAGAGAGTTTTGAAAACTAATATTTGAATTCTATTGGATTTCTGAAGTTTTTATATCGAAATTCTGAATTCTGCAACGATTATGATTTATATGGATTTTTGAATGATTTTTGAAACTTCGACATGTGAACTTGGGAATCTGAAAATGATTTGATTTTGATAGCAGGAGTGTTAATTAGACCTTGAAAATCTGCATATTTTTTTGACTGGTTTAAGATTATTCAAATATTAGTTGAACACCAATCTGCATGGTTTTTGGATTGATCTAAGACATTTGCATTGCATGGTTTTGAAATGAAGTTGTGAAAGTTACATGGTTAGGACTCTGATTTGGAAATGCCAGAATTCATTCTCTAATATATTTTGTAGTTTACTCAATAACTAAAATATTAGGAAAAGGGTTATTGTACTATTTGTTGTCTAACTTCTGATTTGTTATTAAATTATCATTAAATTGTTTTACTGAAAGGCTACGAATACGTTTACTAACTGTCTGAACTATTTATCGAACTAATTCACTGACGAATCATTAGATGTTTATTGAATTGTCTTCAGAATTAATTTTGAATAGTTTTCTATGTAATCAATCTTTGAACAACTTTCTACGCATGCAATTGGTTTCTAAATGATTTGTTAAGTGTGACTTTTGAAATTTTTATTGAACTGTTTTTTGAACCATGTTCTGAGTAAGTGATTTATAGTCCATTTATAGAACAGTTTTCTGAGTATATGATTTTCTAATAAACTCACTGAAGTGTTTTCTAAGAGTGTGCTTGGTTTTGCCAAACGTATGATTTCTGAATAGTTTTCTGAATGTGTGATGTATGAACAGTTTTCTAAGTGTGTGATTCCTAAAATGTCTACCAAATTATTTTCTGTGTGATCCTGACTGATTTAAGAAACTGTTCTCGAAGGATTTTTTTTGTACTATTTCTGAAGAGTGTTTTGAGTGATTTACTGACGATTTTCAAACCGTTTACAGCATGATATTTAAATGATTTTCTAAACTGGTTACTGTGTGATTTACTAAACAATTTCTGAAACGGTTTTCTATATAATCAATTTCTGTATGACTTTTCAAACATGTGACATTCTGACTGATCTTCTGAATTATGATTTGGAGGTATAATTTTCGAACGATTTTCTTAAATGGTTTTTTGAGCGTATGATTTTCTAGTTAATTTCTTGAACAATGTTTGAAATCGAGTGACTTCTGATCGATATGTTAAAAGGTTTTCTGAACGAGTGAGCTACGGAACTATTTACTGAGTTGATTTCTGAATTGTCTATAAATGGTTTACTGAATAGTGAACTTTATTATTTATCAGATATTTTATTGATCCATCTGTTAACAATTTTTATTGTTGAGTACTGTCAATAAAGGATTAAAAGGTTTTTATATTGATTTGATATTAAAGAATAAGAAAACTGAATATAGAATAGAAATCTCTTGTATTTACATACTCAAAATACAGAACAAATTGATCTCTTCTTATAGGAAGAGTCAGCAGCCCTAAAATAGGAAATAAATAAAATAACTTTCCTAATTACAATTAATTGATTTTCCTATGATATTCTCCTACTAAAGTGTGATCCTAATTGCTCCAAATATGGAAATCAGTAGCAGCCAAATTACTGCTGACAGATTCTCCTATTTTTTCTCTCTTTTGATTTCCAACACTCCCCCTCAAGCTGGCATGAAAATGTCTTCCATTGACAGCTTGCTTACTAAAGTGTCAAACTGTGCCTTGTGTAGTCCTTTGGTTAATATGTCAGCAACTTGACCAGAGGTAGGAATATAAGGCATGCAAATAAGACTAGTGTCAATTTTCTCCTTAATGAAGTGTTTGTCTACTTCAACGTGCTTTGTTCTATCATGAAGGACTGGATTATGAGCAATTGAGATGGCTGCCTTGTTATCACAGTAGAGCTTCATTGGAGATGGAGTTGGGATCTTTAATTCTTCCAAAAACCTTTTAATCCACATCATTTCACAAATACCAAGTGCAACTGATCTAAATTCTGCTTCTGCACTACTTCTGGCTACCACACTTTGTTTTTTACTCCTCCAAGTAACCAAGTTACCTCCTACAAATGTGCAGTAACCTGAGGTTGATCTTCTATCTAAAATACTTCCTGCCCAATCTGCATCAGTATATGCTTCTACTTGTAACTGGTCACGTTTCTTGAAAAATAGTCCTTTGCCTGGAGTTCCCTTCAAATATCTTAAAATCCTATACACTGCTTCGTAGTGGTCTTGGCAAGGAGAATGCATAAATTGACTTACCACACTCACAGCAAAGGCTATGTCAGGTCTAGTGTGTGATAAGTAAATTAGTCGTCCAACTAATCTTTGATACCTTTCTTTGTCCTTCACCTTTTCAACAGCAGCAGGTTGAAGCTTCAAATTTGGTTCAATTGGAGTCTCAGCTGCCTTGCATCCCATCATCCCTGTTTCACCAAGTAAGTCCAACACATACTTACGTTGATTGACAAAGATGCCTTCCTTGGATCGAGCAAATTCCATCCCAAGAAAGTACTTCAGTGCTCCTAGATCTTTGATCTCAAAGTCCACAGCAAGTTTTCTTTTCAACCTTTCAACCTCTGTACCATCATCTCCAGTTATGATGATATCATCTACATATACAATCAAGACAACAACTTTACCTTCTCTTGAGTGCTTGTAAAACAGTGTGTGATCTGCCTGACTTTGGATGTATCCGTGGCTCTTCACTGCTCTTCCAAACCGTTCAAACCATGCTCTAGGCGACTGCTTAAGGCCATACAAGGATTTTTTTAACCTACAAACCTTGTCTTTGCCATGGTTGTCCTCAAAACCAGGTGGGAGATTCATGAAGACTTCCTCCTCCAAGTCCCCATTTAAAAACGCATTCTTGACATCCAACTGGTGTAGTGGCCAATTAAAATTCACGGCTAGAGATAGCAACACCCTAATAGAGTTTATTTTTGCCACTAGAGCAAAGGTCTCCTGATAATCTACCCCATACGTTTGTGTAAAACCTTTTGCCACCAGCCTTGCTTTATATCGTTCTACACTTCCATTAGCCCTACATTTCACGGTGAAGACCCACTTGCACCCCACCGGTCTCTTGTCTTTAGGCAAGCTAACTATATCCCAAGTGCCACTCTTCTTTAGAGCATTCATCTCTTCCATCACTGCTAACTTCCAATTCGGATGATCAAGTGCTTCCTGAATAGTTCTTGGAACAAACAAATTAGAAATCCTAGAGGTAAATGCTCTATGGTTGGTGGATAGTTTTTTATAAGACAAGTATTTAGCAATGGGATGATGGGTACATGACCGGACTCCTTTACGGTGGGCTATAGGAATATTTAAATCAAGAGACTCAGAATTATGTGGTTCTCTAACAGGAGATAGTGGAACAAGAGTAGGATTTGTACCTTCCTTCGAGGATTGTGATTGATCTTGTGCTAAGGAGAGAGGTAGACTTGTAGTATCTTTCCGAGCTTTCCTCCTAGCATAAACCTGAAGCTCAAGATTCGGATTGGATTGATCCGGTTGTAGACTTTCTCCCTCTGTTTGTGATACAATAATACTAGGCATTGGTTGACATTGAAATTCTTTATTTTCATTATTAGAAACATTTTCTTCCAAATTGTATGAGAAAACTAGTTTTGGTAATGATTCTGTGGTCTCCCAAAAATTATTTTCTCCCCTATTATTCTCCCCCTGAAGATGATTTTTAAAATAGGGCTGATTTTCAAGGAAAGAGACATTCATGCTCACAAAAGTCTTTTTTGTAATTGGGTTAAAGCACTTATAACCCTTTTTATTTGGAGCATACCCAATGAAAACACATTTTTCTGTTTTAGGATCCAATTTTGATCGAGAAATAATGGGTATATAGACAAAACATGTACATCCAAAAACTCTTAATGGTAGATCTGAATTTAATCTAGCAGCAGGAAAAATTTTTTTAAAACAGTTTAGTGGAGTTTCAAACTTTAAAACCTTGGTAGGCATTCTGTTAATCAAGTATGATGCAGTTAAAACAGCTTCTCCCCAAAGATACTTTGGAATATGCATAGAAAACATGATAGCTCGTGCTACTTCAAGTAAGTGTCTGTTTTTTCTTTCAGCGATGCCATTTTGTTGAGGAGTGTCACGGCATGAAGACTGATGGATTATTCCTTTTTCTTTCAAAAAAGGTCCCAAACACTCATTGAAATATTCGGTACCATGGTCGGAGCGCAAAATGCAAATTTTTGTTTGAAATTGGGTTTGAACCATCTGGTAAAAGTCTTGAAACAATTTTTCCACTTCAGATTTTTTATTCAACAAATAAACCCAACATAACCGTGTGTGATCATCGATAAAGGTGACAAACCATTTTTTTCCAGACAAAGTAGTGACTCGTGAAGGACCCCACACATCACTATGTATTAAATAAAATGGTTTCGATTCACGATAAGGTTTGGGTAGAAAACTTGCACGATGATCTTTAGAAAGATGACAACTTTCACATTGAAAATTTGAGCAATTCGCTCCTTGAAACAAACTTGGAAACAAATGTTTGAGATAATAAAAACAAGGATGTCCTAGTCTACGATGCCATAGCATTATTTTATCACTAACTGAAATTGAACTAACACTACTAAAGCCTTGAGCCTTTTTATTACCAAGGGAATGCTCTTCAAAATAGTAGAGTCCATTCATCATCCTAGCACTGCCAATCATCATCCCCGAATTCTGGTCCTGAAAAATGCAATGAGAGTCATAGAAAATAACACAACAGTTAGAATCTTGTGAAAGTTTGCTAACGGACAGCAGATTACAAGCAAGTTTAGGAACATGAAGGACAGATTTAAGTTCAATATTTTGTGATATTTTGATTAGGCCTTTTCCTGCAATAGGTGAGAAACTACCATCAGCTATTCTAATTTTCTCATGACCTGAACAAGGGGAATAGGTATTGAACAGATAAGAAGAACTAGTCATGTGATCAGAAGCTCCTGAATCATTGATCCAAGGAACAGATTTTGAGAAACTAGATAGAGCAATTAGATTACCACCTGTGTGTGCCAAAGAACCACTAGGAAGACAAGATATCGAATTAGATTTTAACAGTTTAAGAAGGTGATCCATCTGCTCTTTGCTAAATGGACTTGAGTTTGCTTCATTTGCAAAGGGTGTTTCACGATTGGATCGGTCCCGTGACTTGCTGCTCTTCCAATTGGCTGGTTTGCCATGAATTTTTCAACATGTTTCTCGAGTATGGCGTGGTTTGTTGCAAAAATCACACCACACCCGAGATTTTTCATCATCTCGTTTCTGACTTAAGGAACTTTTTTGGCTAGCATTTGCCTCAGCAGCAACCACCAATGCAGAGTTATCTATTGAGCCACCAACACTCTTCTTGCCAAGCATAACATGTCTGCGGCTCTCCTCCCTGCGAACCTCGGCAAACACTTCACTGATAGAAGGAAGTGGATTTCTACCAATGATTCGTCCCCGAACCTCATCAAACTCAACATTTAAACCAGCAAGAAACTTAAATACTCGATTAGCATCAACCGTTTTCTTATTATGGTTGCAGTCATCAACTGACTTCCATTCATAATCATTAAAAAGATCCAAATCTTGTCATAATCTTTTCAAAGAATTAAAGTATTTAGTAACACTATTCTCACCTTGACGGATCTCACCGAGCTTTAGAGTGAGCTCATACACCTGGGATTGATTCCCCAAATCAGAATACATCTGATTGACGTTGTCCCAAAGTTCTTTCGCTGTCGGGTAGCACATGTAATTAGAGCTGATATCTTCATCCATGGAATTCACCAGCCACGTCATGACCTTGGAATTTTCAGCATCCCACGTTGCATAAGCACTATCCTTCATGTCTGAAGCCCTAGTCTCTCCTGTCAAGTAACCAATCTTACCACGTCCTCTAATGTACATCCGAACAGATTGAGACCATCGTAGAAAGTTATCGCCATTTAGCCGAATTGTTGTGATCTGCACTGGATGGGCTTCAGAAACACGAGCAGGTGGGGCTTCGGGGTTCAGATTGGGACGGGTATTTGACGTGGTTTCAGATGAGATATCAGACATAATTGGGAAGCAGGGAGGATATTGAATTGCTGATGTTGTAGAAAAAAAAGGTTGTGGCAGCTAGGGTTTCTTAAGGGCCAAAAAGTTTAGGCTCTGACACCATAAAGAATAAGAAAACTGAATAGAGAATAGAAATCTCTTGTATTTACATACTCAAAATACAGAACAAATTGATCTCTTTTTATAGGAAGAGTCAGCAGCCCTAAAATAGGAAATAAATAAAATAACTTTCCTAATTACAATTAATTGATTTTCCTATGATATTCTCCTACTAAAGTGTGATCCTAATTGCTCCAAATATGGAAATCAGTAGCAGCCAAATTACTGCTGACAGATTCTCCTATTTTTTCTCTCTTTTGATTTCCAACAGATATGTATGAATTTCTTTGATGCAAAGTTTTCAGAAACCCCCTATAATCATATTTAGGAACCAGGACAAGTGACCTGCTCTAAAGTATCCTTCCATACTCAGTCTAGTACTCCTAACCCTTCGGATAGAGTCCCATTATATTATTTTAATACTGACCGTATATTTATAAATTTTGTTTTTAACATATGCATATAGGTATGCATAGTATCGATTTTTCTTATATATATTTCTTACTAGGCGCAAGCTCACCCCCTTGTGCACTTCATAGATTATCGGCAGCATTAGTTGATTGTTAAGAGAAATTTCTAATGGGATGCCTACGATGTTTCAATGTCGCACCTTGCAGGTATGGTATTCAGAGATTTATTATACAGTACTTTAGTGTGTAAAGTGATGTAAATAAAAAATTGAAGAAGTTTGAATATAAATTATAGTATTCGTTACAGATTATTTATATAGAAAAACAAATGCGTACTCTGATTATGTGTATTGGGACCAATGTAAATAATTGAATATTGCTTTAGCTAAATAAATTGGGCATAAGGTTAGAGTGAGGACACTGAGCACAACCCAACCAACCGAGTAAAAATGAAAAAAAGTCAGTTTCGATTTTCAAGAATCGAAGCATGACAATCGCATCAAGATAGTTCCTACCTGCAGACCGCATTAGCCCAAAACATAGCACTTAATTCCCTCACGATTTTGTCGGAGGAATAAATCACCCCAATTCGCATCCTGAAAAATTCAAACCCTTAACTTCATGTAAGTATTGAATCCTCCTAACCAATTGTTTTGATATTACTTCCATCCATTAGATTGTTTTAGTTTCACACATGCAACTTTTCTGATATACTGCAAGAGGATTTGGAAGTGTACACAAAGGAAGCCTTACTAATAGAACATTGGTGTCTGTGAAGAAATTGACCGTGCTTTGCCTCATGGCAAGAGGGATTTTATAACTCATGAAGCAAATACAATTGGCTTCATGCATCACATGAACTTGGTCTGCCTATGCGGGAATTGCTGAGGGTTCACATCAGTAAGGAATATTTTCTTTTGCTGTTTTATTTGTTACTCAAATAACTTCGTCAAATGTAATTAGTAGTCATATTTGTTTCATGTGGTCTCTATATGCTATCTTTTACTTCCAGTTATTAGTATTAGTTGTGAGTAATTTGATTTCCTTATGTTTCTGATTGCTGTGATATTGGTATTGGAGTTATAAAATTAAACAATCTTAAAAGGGATATCATTCTTTCTCATCCAGAAATGAAACAGAGTTAAGCTTACAATCTCTGAAGTTGTTAACTATTGGCCATGCATCCCCTTAACAGCTTTGATTTTAACCACTAAATGTGGGCTTTTCAATCCAAGCTTTCTTTCTCCGCATAAGCTTAAACTCAATCACTAAATTTTCTCTCTTCTTATATGACTATTCAAGGACGCTAATGATTCTTTAAGTTTTGGTGTTCTTAGTACTTTGCCTTACCTCTTTATATACTTTGGTAGTAGTCTGCTCAAAGAAGGGTTTGGTTATAGTGCTTTTATACTTAATATAATATATATCTGATTGTTTTCCTTTTGAATCAGCTATTATTTAATATTTTTGGTAATAGTGCAATTTTTAAAATTACTAAAAAATAAATATTAGGGAAGCTCCTTAATTTACTCCATTGAATGGATATTGAGCATTTAAATTGTTGTGTACAAATAACTGTTACTCCATCGTCATTCTATTCTTACATGTGAATTGTTGTGTACATGTCTTATCAATTATCGTAGAATGTATGTCTTCACGTCACTTTATCAGAATTTAACACTTATTTGTGTCTTTATAACAACAATTAAATTTGTCTCTACTTACTGTCAAAACAATGAAAAAACATATTGAAAACAATTCTTATAATCATCAAGTGATGCCCGATATTCTCTATGGATCACACACCGAAAACAAACCCGCAGCAACGTGCAGGATTGTACCTAGTTCATTAATAAAGTATTTAAAACGTCTACATTGATAAACTACAAAGCAATGATCATTCAGGTCTCAAATGGTACAGAAATGAAGATGGTTTGAACCATTCTCCTCTAAGTGTGTGTAAGGATAAAATTAAAAAAATTATAGTCTCTTAGTCTCATTTATAAAATTAAAAAAAATTACAAAGCATAAAAAACGAACTCATATGGTAACTGATGTTTGATCTATAAACCAAAAAAAAAACTTCCAAACAAATACATGAATAGAAAACTTAGTCAAAGACTCATAGTGCAAAGGCTAGAAACATACATTAAAACAATGAAATTCAGGTATAATTAGTATGACATGGACATTAACAATATTACACAGATTCCTTCTGGAATAATTCCACTCTACCTTCAACAAATTTAACCACCATTCCCAAATCTGATTTCTTTTCAAAGCAAAGAAGGATGCTGAGCAACCACCAGATTTGCATGCAAAATCTATGGCATGTTTCTTTCTAATCTCTCTCTTCAGCCATCTGCAAGCAAATCAATTCACAGTATTACAATTATTACAGAATAATTAAGGAAATTTTGAAATTAAACTTGCAATTAATTATACCAATGCTAATTTTGCAAGATTTGTACGTACCATCATCCTTTTTTCCTAATTTCTTGAGAGACAAAAAGAATATGTAGCCAATGAACAAAGCTGCGGCACCTCCCAACACAATTGCTAACACTTTCCCTGTATTCCTTCGACCTTGTCTTCCTGTCAAAAGTTCCATAGCATTAATTGCTAAATAAAATAGAATTATACGTTCAATTTAATCCAATAAACAAATTAGAAGGTAAAACATTATCATTTTACGCCAATCAAAAGAAAATTAATTCTAACACATTAAAACATGACACGGGTTTTAGTTCTAAGAACACAAGTACTGAGTTTCAGCCAACATGTTTAAAACAGCAAGATCATGTTTGGCATGTCTCAACCAGAGAAATGAAACAAGTGAAAATTTTTCATTTTCACTTCATCATCTTGAGTTTACCTCGATTTACGTTGTCTGGTATTCCATCTGGGTAGTAACCATAGCCAATAAAACAGTTGTCCAAATAAATTTGGCCTGAAAGTGAGTTGCCACACTCTTCTCGAGCAATCTGAACTGCGATATTCACACATTCACCACAATCACAAGGTTCCAAATCCCCTTCACACTGTGCAATGACCTGCATGAGTTCATAATTTTCTTTATAATATCCACCTCCATCTATCACACCACTTTCCACCGCTGCAAATGCTGCATCCCTCACCTCTTCAAACCCCAGAGCCACCGCCTTTTTCCCATCACAAACCTGGTGAAGCAACTTATATTTAGAACTTTCCTCGACTAACTCATCGGCTTCATAGTGAACATAGCAGCCATGTAGCTGAATCCTGGCTGAAACAGCTTCGTTACACAAAGTGTTAGACATTTCAGGAAGTGAGGTTATGCATTTGTGGCATTCATTGTTGCTTAGGTCACCTCTGCATTGAAAGAGGCCCGAAATGCCATTGTTATCATCACCTTTGGTAGTTTTGTAGAACTTTTCATGGGAGGATTTGTTTATGAGTTCTTGGTAAAAGGCAGAAAGGGATTCAGCGTGAGACTTGGTTGAATCTATAAATGTTTGGCTTGTGCAGTTTTTATATATCAAGGTACTATAATCTGAAGTGGTTTCTGCATTTGGTAACATTACAATCTTGGAAAAGGCTAAAAGGGTAAGTGTTTGAGAAAGAAGAGACAATGGTTTCAAGGTTGAACCCATAATTCTATATGGAGATATGGTTGTTTAAGACGGTTTTGTACTTCTCTGTTGGCTTTGAGACAACATTAACTTGCTGTTTTCAGAAGAAAAGCGACTATAGAATGAATCAGGCAATGAGCTGTTGGAATATCATCTGCTTGGATAGTTCATTGTTGTTGAAATGGTTTAGAAATTGACTTGGGGAGTTGGGATTTTAGTTTCATATTTCCTGCCTACTTTTATCTAATCATGGGAACTTGTTGATTATATTTTTCTTATTGTCCTTTTCGGGTGAAATAGACCGATAAGAAAAAAGTTACATCATAATTTAGTAAAAGGTGTACTCAAGTCTAGCCAAGATAATTTTGTATCATATTTAAATTTGATTTAACTTAAAATTTTGAGATTCAAAAAATCAATTTAAGTCTAATCAAGTTTAATTTTTGAAATTTAACTTTGATTCGATAAAATATTCAAATCATTTAAATTTGATTTAATATATTCAAATTATTATTTTTTAATCATATATTATAAATATAAAAAAGTAAATTAATAAACTAATATTAAAAATATATATTAAATAAAACTTTGATAATTATTCTAATTGGATATTAAAATATTTAAACTCAATTTGATTTATTATTTGAATAATTTAAACTTAACTTATTGTAAAAATAAATAAATTAAATTTGAATAATTTTTAATCAATTAAGAATAATTCACATTGGTTTAAACGGCTGCTGGCTACTAGGTAACCAACCCAATAAAAGAAAAGCCGGTACATATTAATACACAATTTCAACCAGGGAAAGTATGGTGAAGTGGAAAGTCTATCCAATTTTAGTACGGCTTCCAATCTGTCACCATGTCATATTGAAATGGACTCTTTAACAGCCCGGTGACCCGGTCAGCCTAATCTTGTACCAAATTCAGTATCTGCATCTGCAATCACACTATTCTTACCAAAATCTAGCTTGCCTGTGCAGCAAGAGGATGACCTACAACACTAACAGTACATAGAAAAAAAGAAACTGAAGTTCCTCGTACGAAAAACCAGTTTAATTAGAGCAACACATAGATTGCAAAATACAATAAGAATTGGCTTGTTATAATTTATTCTTAATATGCAGCTACGTTTACGACATCAAAATAGGTAATTTTTTTGCGATGTTTCAATGACATTAAACAAGCAATGCACTGAATAATAACTCATATGATTAATATATATATATATATATATATATATATATATATAGTTATTACATGACTGCTGCCCTCCTTTCTGTTCGAACAACCAAACCTGTTGGAAATAAAGTCGTTGTCTAAAAAACCATGGCAGCCAACCAACTTTCCTACCATTTCGCCCCGAAACCTGCCCGCCATATATTTATTAATTCCCCTCCTGTTCCCAGCTCTCTGCATGCTTCTTCTATAGATAGTCGTCGGTGGCTCTCGCGGGTTAGAGGTGTCTCCGCCCTAACCCTCCGCCGAGTCTCTACCAACAGAAATGGCGCCTCCTACTACTCATTCCAGGATTCTTGAGATAACCCTCATTTCGGCCGAAGACCTAGCCCTGCTCTCCAAAAACATGAAGACCTACGCGGTTGCTTGGGTCAAAGCGGACCGCAAGCTCGCCACGGGGGTGGACCAAACAGGCGGAACCGATCCAACATGGAATGACAAGTTCGTGTTCCGAGTCGATGATAAGTTTCTTAACTCCGAGGATGCCACAATTGTTGTTGAGATTTACGCGGCCGCGTGGGTTAAAGATGCCCTGGTTGGATATGTTAACGTTCTCATAAAAGATATTTTCCACTTGCGGTCTGATAGCAAACGACAATTACAGTAAAGCACACCAGTGCAAGGAAGAAGAAAGAAGAAGAAGAAGAAGAAGAAGAAGAGGAAGAAGAGAGAACTAAGAATGATGAAGACTTGAATTAATTGTGTATTGTTCAATACAGAAGCTAAGCTATTTATATACAAAGTTAATTAACTAACTATCAGTTAAACTAATTATGTAACTGATATAACTAACTCAACTGGTAGTTAGTTAATTCTGTTAACATTCCCCTGTAAACCAAACCCTCTGCTGACTAGACTAAACTTGCTTCTGTCATCATTCCCCTGTAAAATGAACCTTCTTCTGATCATTGAAATCTGCTGGACTAAAAACAGTAAGCTTGCTTCTTAAACGAGCAAAGCTAGGTAAGGATAAGGGCTTGGTTAAAGTGTCTGCAACTTGATCATAAGCAGGGATATGATTGACTGTTAGCAGCTTCTGTAAAACTCTTTCTCTCACAAAATACATATCCAATTCCATATGCTTTGTTCTAGCATGTTGAACTGGATTTGCTGATAATGCCACAGTAGACAGATTATCACACCAGATGATAGGTTTAGTAGGCAGTGTAACACCAATTTCAGACAACAGTGATTGAATCCAAGTAATCTCGGCTGTAAGATTGGCAAGGCTTCTAAATTCTGCTTCTGTACTTGATCTAGAAACAGTATGTTGCTTCTTTGAGCTCCAAGAAATAATATTTGATCCCAAATAAACACAATAGCCCGAGACAGATCTCCTATCATCTGGATCACTGCCCCAATCAGCATCAGTGAAGCCTGTTAAACTAAGGACAGGTGATGCTTTTAACAAGATTCCATGATTCATAGTACCACACAAGTATCTGAATATACGTTTTACAGCCTTCCAATGTGTATCCAAAGGTTGATGCATGAATTGAGAGACTTTACTCACAGAATAAGCTATCTCAGGCCTTGTTACAGTAATATATTGCAATGCTCCTACGGCACTCCTATATTGCTGCACATTTTCAATAGGAGAGCCCTCACTGGCTGAGAGCTTTAAGGAACTCACCATGGGAGTAGGCAAGGGCTTGGCATCCAGCATCTGAAATTTGATAAGCAAGTCTCTAATATACTTTGACTGTGTAAGTAGAAGGCCAGTAGGCAGTTTAACAACCTCAACACCAAGAAAGTAGCTTAAGGATCCAAGGTCTTTAAGAGAGAAAGCTTCATCCAGATGATGAATTAGTTTATCAACATCTTCAGCTGAACTACCAGTGATAATGATATCATCAACATACACCAACACATATAAATTTGCAGAAGCTGTGTTTTTAAGAAAAAGGGACTGATCAGATTTGGATGAAGTAAACCCTTGTTGAAGAAGACAGGATTTAAGCTTGTCATACCAGGCTCTTGGAGCCTGTTTCAATCCATAAAGAGCTTTATTCAACTTACAAACCAGATTTTGGTTACTGGTATGAACTTCAAAGCCTGGTGGTTGCTGCATATACACTTCTTCTTGTAGAGTACCATTCAAAAATGCATTGTTCACATCAACCTGTCTCAAGCACCAACCTCTCGACATAGCAAGAGTAAGAATGATTCTGATTGTGGCTGGTTTTACAACAGGGCTAAAGGTTTCACCAAAATCTATCCCAGGTTGTTGAAGATACCCTTTAGCAACTAGCCTGGCTTTGTATCTAGCTACTGAGCCATCTGAGTTCCTTTTGAGCTTGAATACCCACTTACATCCTACCACTGACCTGTCTGTAGGACAAGGTACTAATGACCAAGTATTGTTCTTCATCAATGCATCATATTCAGCCTTTACTGCCTCAGTCCACTGTCTATGTTGAAAGGCTTGTGCAACAGTATCTGGCTCTTGACTATCAAGATTAACCATGTAAGTCTTTGGTTTAAAAATACCTCTCTTGGATCTGGTTTGCATGGGATGCTGGTTACTTACAGAGGTAGGATATGGTCCTAAAATAGAGGCTTGATTATTATTCTGTCCAGGAGATGAGGTAGGATGGGAGTGGTCAGGTTGGGGAGAGGTTTGAGGAGAAGAATGAATGGAATGATCAGTTTGAGAGGATTCAGTGGATGGTTCTGGTAGTATTTGGTGTGAGTCAGTAGGCATAGGAATTGGTGAATCAGAATTTGAATGAGAGGAACGTGAGACCAAAACAGGAGGTGTAGATAACATAGAAGTCTGAGAATTTGGTTGAACAGAACTACTTGAACAAAAAAGTTCCAGAAAAGGAAATTTGGACTCATCAAACACAACATGTCTGGATATAAAAATACGACCATTCCTATCTAAACATTTATAGCCTTTGTGAGCAGAACTATAGCCTAAGAAAACACAAGGAGAGGACCTGAATTCTAATTTATGCTTATTGTAAGGTCTAAGGTAAGGAAAACATAAGCAACCAAAGACTTTGAGAAAGAAGTAATCTGGTGGTACCTTGTGCAGGACTTCAAAAGGTGACTTTGATTGAAGAACAGTAGTTGGCAACCTGTTAATAAGAAATACTGCAGCAGAGAAAGCTTCAGACCAAAACTTGAAGGGTAAGGAGGCTTGTGAAAGCAAGGTCAAGCCTGTTTCAACAACATGCCTATGTTTTCTTTCAATAACACCATTTTGTGCAGAGGTATGAGGGCAGGAATGTCTGAAAATTATACCTTCAGAGTTAAGAAAGGAGGTAAAACTTCTAAACTCTCCACCACAATCTGTTTGTAAGGTTTTAATAGAGGTGGAAAATTGTTTTTCTGCCATTCTCTTAAAATGTATGAAGGATGGCAATGCTTCATCCTTGGATTTTAAAAAATAAATCCAGGTATATCTAGAGAAGACATCTACAAAAGAAACATAATATTTGAACCCTTCACCAGATAGATAAGGTGCTGGACCCCAAATATCAGCTTCTATTAATACAAGAGGAGAATTATATGAAGTTGTTGACAATGAGAATGGAAGTTTATGACTCTTAGCTTGCTGACAATGTGAGCAAATGAAATTTTTATTCAATTTGGTTGAGATATTACAGCTTGACAAGACTTTTGAAACAGTATTGAAATGTGGATGGCCTAAACGCCTATGCCACTGTACAAAGGTATCAATTGAGGAACATGAATCATTTATTGGATTTGAAACACAGGAAACTTGTGACACTAAGACTGACTTCTGATTTTGGAGATGTGCTGCAGTAGACTTATTGATATCCAGGTTGAACTTGTACAATCCTCCATCAAGAATCCCTTTTAGAAGTATTTCCTTGGAAATAAGATCCTTCACAAAACACACATCAGAATAGAATTCAAAGACTACATTATTATCTTTACAGAATTGTGAGACTGAAAGTAAATTTTTGGTAATTTGGGGAACGTGAAGAATGTTATTGAGTTGAAGTGATTTGAATTGAGTTTGGACAGAAGAATGACCAATACCTGCTATGTTAACACCAACACCATTCCCCATGTGAAGTTTTCCAGTACCTTGATACTCAGAACCAATGTTAACATTCTCCATTGCATTTGTCACATGATTAGTAGCCCCAGAATCTGAATACCAAGAAGAATCCATAATAGAAGTAGGTGTGGCTATCATGGATTCTGCCAGATGAAGTTGTGGTGAAGCAATATCAGAAAATTTGTTTTGATGAGCAAATCTTGTATTGTGGGATGATTCTCCTGGATCAGGATTAAAGGATATGTCAAATCGATGATAGCATCTATGGACAGTGTGTCCAACTTTACCACAGAGCTGACATTGTGGTTTGGAGTTGTTGAAACCTCTGCCTCTGAACCTCCCTCTGCCTCGAAAGCCTCTGCCACCAATAGAACCCCGAGAATTCTCAAAGAAAGAACTTCTTTTCTGTTGCATGACCATATTTGCAGAGGGAACTGCTACTTCTGTAAAAGAATTATTTTGCAAGATTCTTGATTCAGTTGAAAACAATAAGGCTGACATTGTTTTCCAATTAGGCAGTTCTTTTTGAGTTGATATAGCAGCAACAATAGCATCATAATCTTGTCCAAGTCTAGCTAGAGCTGTATGTACAAGTTCATTATCACTCATCTTACAACCACAAGAGATCAAAACATCCCAGAGAGATTTCACTTTAACTAGATATTCTTTCATTCCGAGAGATCCCTTCTTCACATTCTGCAGTTCTCTCTTATATTGCATAATCTTGGCACTTGTTTGAGAGCCAAAATATTCTTCAATTGCTTCCCACAAATCTTTAGTATTTTCACAACCCACAAAACTTGGCAGAATCTGATTACTAATAGAAGAAAGAAGCCAAGATACTAAGAGTTGATCTTGCCTCTCATATACGTCATAATCAGAAGCAGTTCTTGAAGGTACAGATTGACTTCCATCGATGTATCTTTTCAACCCATAGCCTCTCAAGGTTGCTATCACCTGCTGTCGCCATAGCAAGAAGTTATCATCATCTAACTTCACTGTAATGATCTGAGAGCCAGGATTGAAGATGGAACTTGAAGATGAATCTTTAGAAGCTGTCGAACCAGCCTCCATTTGCAGCTCTGATACCATGATAGCAAACGACAATTACAGTAAAGCACACCAGTGCAAGGAAGAAGAAAGAAGAAGAAGAAGAAGAAGAAGAAGAGGAAGAAGAGAGAACTAAGAATGATGAAGACTTGAATTAATTGTGTATTGTTCAATACAGAAGCTAAGCTATTTATATACAAAGTTAATTAACTAACTATCAGTTAAACTAATTATGTAACTGATATAACTAACTCAACTGGTAGTTAGTTAATTCTGTTAACACGGTCTGTAGACAACGCCAAGGTCAACAACTCCACCTCAAGAACCGTCACGCTTCAAGTCCGCCGCCCCTCTGGCCGCCCCCAAGGGATTCTCAACATGGAGGTTGCCCATGTTGATAGTACCATGCGTAGCTTGCCTCAGCTAGAATACCCTAAACTAAAAACAATAACCAGCCAAAAAAAGGAAAATCACGAGAATTATGAGTCACAAAATCACAAACTAGCAAAGATAAGCCGTTCACAAAGCGACAGGACCGAGTTAACAACAATGGAAGATAACTCAGAGAACAGGCCAGAAAATGGTTCCATTGTTAATGGTTGTTCCAATGGTTCCGTGGTTAAAGGCAATGGTAGCGGTAGCATGGTGAATGGTGACTCACTTTGTAACTCGGACGTGGGGCCATCAGCTTCGATTGTAGCCACAGCCATTGCCAAAGGATTGTATAAACCACCAGCTCATCATCAAGTTCAATCAAAAGAATCGATAAAAATAAAGGAATGGACCAAGAAAGAGAGAAAAAAAGACCTAGACATGATGAAGCAAGAAAGATGGCGGTCGGATATTCCTCCCAGGGTCGCCGCCGGATACCGGAAAGCGAAATCGAACAAAGAGAGAACAGCAAATGGGAAGAGGAGTGATGGGACGAAGTTGTTCTCCTGTTTTAGTAATGCTTTCGGGTTGGAAATTTCGGTTACTTGTGGTGGTGGATCGGGTAAGAGGACAGATAACAATGGAAGCAATAAGGTTTGTCATTTAAGCTCTGTGGATGATAATTATAGCCAATCAGGAGTTTGAATATTTTTGAAAAATTTAGTTGAGGTATCTTTCTTTTAACCTTGCAAATTACAAAGCATGTCATCGTCATCACGAAAAGCTTATATGAATTGATTAGTGCACATTAATATATATAAATATTATTTTCATTTAAATCATATAATTATATTATTAAAAAAATTCATTCAAATTAGCGGAGATTTAAATGATTTTTTTTTAATCAAAGTGAGATTGAAATGGTTTGTACTCGAATTGTACATATTATAAGTTTTTTTTAGTCATTCGGTTAAAGTTAGGAGGTTATTAGCTATACTATTAACTATTTAAAAAGAGTTATGAACTGTTGTCCTTTTTTTTAATCAAGTAGTAATAAATAGTTAGTAAACATCGTTTTCCTAGAGGCTGAAGATCAAATATGTACTCTACTGAAATTATTTTAACTCTAATTTTATCTAACAACGGAAATTTTAAGGTGAATAAATAAAATTAAAATTGAAAAAAAAGTTAAATAAACAAAAAAATCATCAATGCTAAAACTACTAATGTTGTACTAATTTCACCTTATTAATGCTCTTTGAATTTTTTTAATTATTAAATCAATTTATTATTCAAATGACAGTAAAAAAAAAAATCTAATTTAAACTAGGTACCAATCTTTTTCAATAATCCAGCAGTTTTATCTTCACTTTTCACTTTGCCTGTATTCATATGTAAATTGAATAAAATAAAACTTTATTATGAGCACAATCTTTATAGCTTAGAAAAAAACACAATGTTGCTTTAATTGTGCTTAATATTGGGCTAGAAATGATTATCTGCTGAACAAAGGCCTTTCCCTTGACAAAGATAAATTAGAGAAAGGCTTTTCTATGGCCCCAATTCACTTGGGCTCTGCAAGACCTTCCTTATATGGAGATCTGTCTAGCCCATGCCAAGCTTTGGGATACAGTGCTCCAAAAATCTTATAGAAATAAATCATAAGTTCCCTTTCATCAAAGGAAAATAAGGTTGAAACATACATGTTCAACATGCATTTCAATTTTCAAACATTTAAAAAAAGATAAATAAAACCTTAGTGATACCCATGATTCCACTAAAATATCTTGATTAATTAATGCCTTATCATATTGTATCATACACAATTAACCCAAGACTTCATAATCTTATAGACAACCAAAACGGAACAACTCATATTATAAAAGAAATCAAACAAAACCAACGATTTGTATACAACTCTTAGTTCTTTTTCCTGAGGCTATGAACTTATTTTTGGACCAACAAAGGTCTGGGAGAGCAATGCAATTGCTAAGATTTAAATTTTAAATATGTATAATTCTCATATTTTTAAGGTGGGAATATAATTATTTGAATTAATATTCAAGATCACTAACTTTTTTCTAATAGAAAGAAGATTACAGTTTGAAAATGAAAGAAAAAAATTACAGATATTAGATTTTGAAGTTCAAATTTACTGAAAATTACATTTAAATAAGTTGCATAAATCAAATGAGCTAAACCCTTGAATTCTTTGAACAGTTTTTCCTGTATAATATTCCTTTCTTATTTTTTGACACTTCAATTTGTTGGTACCAACCTAACTTTCCTTTCTTCCAACTACATAAACTCCAAAACGGCAGCTTGCTTATTAATTTTCTATGTATTCAGCTTTGTGGAAGCTGATTGTCTTTACATGAATTATTTAATGAGAGTTTGAACTTTGAAGTCTACCTGGGCGGCCATACAAGAACTTGTATTTTTAACGAACCCCACAAAGAAAAATTAAAGTCATCATTTTGATTGGGACATTCATGCAACGAAAACAATAGGACAAGAATTAATTAGTGACTGATGTGCAACACAAAAATCGGTGTGAGAAATTATATGGGATTGATTATCCAATTTGATTGCAATATGACAAGGATAAGAGCATGCAAGAAAAGATCCAAAGCATCCATCTTATTCAATGAAGCATCTTGGGTATTTTCTTTTTTCTTTGTTTTTTCTTTTTATTTGAATGGGGATTTGGCCCCTCTTAATGTTTACGTACTGTTATGGTCTTTTTACGTTACCTTTTGTAAATTATTTCAATAGCTATTTTCTAGATATTCATGTGTTTTATGACAATCATAATTTTTTATAAAAGCAATTTAATTTTCAAATTCAAGAAAAAAATTGAAAGAATTCCTTTTAATTTTCAATAATTTAATGAAAAGAAAAAAATATTTAGATTTGGAACAACTCTCTAATTCTATAATTTCTAAATTATATTTGGTTATCTCATGATGCATTACAAAAAAATATATGTTTGCTTCAAGCGCATTTTTAAAAAAAATTGAAAATATAAATCATGAACGTTAATTCAAATAATTATAATTATTTTTTAAATCATGGGAGTTTATACAAAATTTAAAATTTGAGTTTCAAAACTTAAATTCTCGTTTCACATGCCAAAAGCCTCCATGATATTAAGAAAATAAAAGATATTTTATTTGTCTCGTTTGAAGAAGTAACTTGGCAGCAGCATATTCTCTTTAGATGAGCATCTAAAATAGTAGCTACGTAACTAACAAACCATAAAGGCTTTTTGATGAATTAAGGCTTTAAAAGGACTGATTTCATTCATTTTTAAATTTATTATTTTTGGAACCAAATAAAGAAAGAAAAGAAAAAGAAAAAACTTACATAAAAATTAAAAAGCATATAAAGAAAAATAAAACAAAAATTTATTATTATTTCAGTTTTTCGTTTCGCCACCTTTCTATTTATTATGCTCATAGCAGATTTAAGAACTGCTGACATTCTTTGCCTCCATCGACATTTTGCCTTTTTGAGATTTTTATCAATAATTTCTTTTTATGAATTAACTTTTGTCTTTTTGGAAAAACCCATCATTTACATTCAATTCTGTTAATAAATTCTTATATTTCATTTCATAAACACATATTTTCTTTGAAAAAATGAATTAAAAAATGAATAAATTAACAAAGAAAAAAATAAAAACATTTATCAATCCGAAAAATTTTGCATTTCACATTAATAAAATATTTAATTACTACTACAGAAAATGTATCCAAAAATAAAAATTGCATGGGATCATTCTTAAGATATTAAGACTATGGTAAACATTTTTAAAAGATTTTTTTTGTTTAAATTGAAATGTTGATAAATGTTGATAAGTAATTAAAACCCTATTATTCCCCACAAATATGCTATTATTAATCGAAGCAATTTAAAAATAAGATTAAGATTGATGAATGCATGATGATGATGTTCAGTGCTGAAAAATATATAATTTTTGTTCTGATATGCAATTTGCCTATTACATCATATTCTTTGCTTTCACTCCACTTAATATCTTTTTATGGGATGGACATAACAATTGATTATAATTATATCTTTATTTACTTAAAAAATTTATAAAAAAATTTAATGTTATACTTAAATGACTTATATATATAAGTGGAGGATCTATTTACATCAGTATAGAATTATTTTTTTTAATTCGATTGTTGAATTTATATTTTATTCACATAGATCATATATATTATCTGTCTTTAAAAAATCATATATATTAAATTTCAAATTAATCTAAAATGTTCAATTATCTATCCAATAATAATAAATTTTTAACAATCAATATTATTAAAAGTAATACTATTCTCAATTGAAATGAGAGAGATACCGGGTTGTTTCAAAATTTTATATATATGATAGATATGAGTAAACTGACAAGTTCAATTATTTATCTAATAATAATAAAATTTTAACCATTAATATTATTAAAAAAATAATATTCTCAATTAAAATGAGAGAGATATCATGTTGTTTCAATTTTTTACGTATATGACATATATAAATAAGTTGAAAAGTCTAAATGATTGATTTATAAAAATATTAATCATATATATAAAATAATATGAAATAATTTATTTTACACTAATATAACTTAATCTCTCCTTTATATATATAGAGATATACATGTATGTATGTATGTATGTATATTCAACGACTATAAATCTTCAATATGGAATTATTCATATAAAATTTTATCTGATTTCACTCCTAATTTTTTGACAGTTTAATACCAAAACTTTGGTTGTTATACTTTCATAAGAAGTTTTGTAAGATTTGATTAAGGATATAAAAGGTAATTCAAGATTTAAATTTTGTGCTTTAAAAATAGTGTTTTAAATCTAATCATATTGTTACGAACTTCTGCACTTTGTATTTAATTATGAGTTCTTAATATTGGTTCAAAAAAAATTATGAGTTCTTAATCCTTCAATGATTTAATCACAATATTCGATTGAAACTAATCCTTATACAATTTTGTGCTCTCTCCATATGCTTATATCACAAGGAATAGGAGCTTTTAGGCTTTATGACTGTGCAAATAGTACGATGCTTTGCACAAAGGTCTTTTTGGTTTAGTGGTCCTCCCATCATTATGAATTTATAATTGTAAAGCATACTCAACATTTTTGTGATCATACTCAACTTTGAATTATTATAACAACAATCTTTTATCGACAGAGTGACAAGCACTCAACTACTCAAGTCTCAATATAAGAATAGGCCATCTACTAAACATATGAACAATGGACAAGATTAATTTACTCTTAAGACAATTAATTTTTTTTATTGCATGTATTGTCAGTAGAATTTTTCACACTACAAATAAGTTTAAGATGATGAAACATGTTTTTTAAAAATATTAAATAAATAATTAGAAAATAAAATAAAACGTGTATTCCCATTTTAAATTTGTTTGTGAAGTTTAAAAATTGGATTGATATTGTATTAAATAATTATTTTCATCAAAATTCATTTCAAATAAAAAAATATTGAGATAAAAATGAGGTGACTTTTTTATAAAGAAAATTTTTTAAATATTTATTTTTCCTCCAAAGAAATAGATAAACAAGGCTTTGATCTTTTTTCCGAAAAAATAAAATGTTTTAATAAAAGATAATTTAATTTTAGAATAGAAAGTCTCAACTACGTTGAATTGGTGTACCTTTCGATTGAAAGCACAGTATTTAATTTTTCACTCTTTAAAGCGTGAGCTTTAGCTAACGGCACTCTCTGTATACTTTGGAAAAGATGAACAAAAGCTATACGCGTCTTGAGGCGCGTGAATTCATTTTAGATTCTATTTTTAATTTATTTTAATTGAAAAATTTTCCTAAATTCTTTCTCATAATTGTCTTAGAATACCAAACGAAAAAAGAAGCAATTTTTTCACTTAATTTTGGTTCAAAGATTAAGAACGTTAATGTCTTCACTCAATTTCAAAACTTCAAATGTTTCACGTTAGATTTTTTCTTTTTTTTTTTTGAACTATGACATGTCATAATAAAAGAAAGAAAAAAATTGAAGAAATTACGGAAATGTTTTTTTTTTATTGAAATTACAGAAAAGTTAAATCCAATCATAATGCTTAAAATTATTAAAACTTTAAGATTTAGACTTCAAAGTTAATAGACTTAAAATTAATAAACTAATATAATTTAAAATTTTTATTTTGAACTACTAACGGTTCTTTGAGTTTTATTTTATACAAACATAATTTTAGAAGCTTTTTTCATTGAATTTTTACACAGATTGCTTTTAAATATATTTAGTCTGATTTAGTTACTTATCACATTACATTTCTCTTTTTTATCTTTATTCTTTTTTATTTTCATAACACATCTTAAATATTCACCGTATTTATATTTTAAATCATTAGTTCTTAGATATGATTTTTTATGAAATTTCGTAAAGTAATTTTGATCCATTCAATTAACTATTATTAACTAGTGACATCTAAAATAAATAGGTTATGGATAAAATAATTATTTTTTAAAACAAGATATTTATTGGCCATCAAAGTTTAAAATGGGAATTCCCTTTTAAGTTTAAATAAGAGTTTTAAAAAAAATAAGAGTTTAAAAAGTTTAAAAAATAAAATCATATAAGGGATTGGACAATAAAATAAAATAAAATAAAAAAAGTAACGAAAGGTGGACCATGATGGAAAATTAAATAGCCGACATGTAAGAAGACACATCAAAATGATTAAAAAAAATGAGAGCGAGAGAGAGTGAAGTACAATTTATTTGAACTGAGAGTAGGATTAGTTTAATCCCAAACATTAAAGTTTGAAAGAATCGAGATTTGGTAATCCAAACTCACTAAACAAAATAAATATAAACTCGCATTCAATATATTTATAACAAAATTTTAAATCAATAAATTAATTTAAAATTATTTTTAATTAATTTTATTTTTTATTATAATTTAAAATATACATAAATTTCGCCTGTAAATTTTAAATTCTCTACTAGTGGCTTCTCAACCTATTTAAATATAAGATTTATGATCAATATTTCGTATATAGCTTCTATACATTAAGATATATATATGTATTACTTTTAGACATTAAGATATATATATACGAAATATATATACACTTTCAAGTGTTATTCAATCATAAAGTATTACTTTTAGACCAAAAAAAATCATAAAGTATTACTATATTAATAATTAAAAATTAAAATATAGAGATCTTATAAAATTAATATTAATAAAGTTTTTTAATTAATAATGTCAATAATTTTTTAATCGAGTGAGTAAAAATAAATTGTAACATATTATAAATTTGAAATTCAAATCTAAACAATCTTATCTTTCAATTATATAATATTTTTTTGTAATTAAAAAAATTTAATTTATTTTTAAAAATATATATTTTTATATTTAACTCTTTAATCATAATAATTTGTAATTAATACATCACAATATGTCAATATATATAATAATATACGTACATATGTATCATAACTTTCATTACAAGTATCATAAAAATCTGTCATCTATAACCAAAAAAAAAATCTGTCATCAATGAACAAAATAATAATAATAATAATAATAATAATAATAATAATAATAATAATCTGTTATCAAAACTTTCCCTCAAAACCAGAACTTCTCTCATCTCTCTTAAAGGCACTAGTCCAGAGTCGAAACTTTCTTTAATAATTTGACTTCCAACAAAAACCTCTCTTAATTGGTTTGTTCCTTTGACAGAGAGAGAAAGAGAGAGGGATTGTTTTAATCTTTCTCTCCGTTTCCTCCCTCTTCTCTTTCTCTTGGAGTTTTCTTTCTTTGTTTGTTTGGAAAGAAAGTTGAAGAGGGTGAGGACCGAGGAGGGTGATATTTGAAGATAAATTTGTGGGTGATGGTGGGTTTTTTGAGATCGTGAGAGTTTGCAGAGTTAAGATGTTGGGTTGTGAATGCTTTTGTTGGTTCAGACAGACTGATCATGACTTGCCTTTGCCTCTGCCTGAGCCTCAACCTTTTTCTTTGCCTTCTCCAATTCCAGAATGGCCTCCAGGTATATCTGCCTTGATTTTCTATACAATCCATAACAAAAGAAAAAAAATTACCCTTTTTTCTTCTTAACTTTGCAGGACAATTAAATTGAAATTTTGTTTTCTTTTTCCTTTCACATCATCATTTTGATTACCCGAGATATGGGTTTTTTCCTCTCTTTCCCTGCTCATTTCTTGTTTCCTTTTTGAAATTTTTTTAATTTTTTGAAAAAATTATTTACTATGGAGGATGATGATGATTATCAAGATTTTTAGTGAATCATTGCCTATGGGTGTGTGCATATATATATGATTTATGCCTTATAGCTGGGTGGTATGCACATGGGCTTTGGCTTTCACTATGTTTCACTGCATAATTTCCTTTTATGGAGGTGGCCCCAATGTTTGCTTTGGGTTGTGTAAAATAATGGGTCATTGATTGATGCATTGGAAATTTGGAAAGATTTTTTGCCTCTAAACCTGCTCTTTAATGTTTTTATCAAAATAAGAGCTTTGAAGTTTTCTTATTTTCTTCGCCTTTCTTGAAGGAATTTCTTCCTTCTTCTCAAACATCAAATTTTATATCTATAAAGAACCATTCAGTTATGTCCTGCATTTTCTTTGGAACTCTTAGAATAAAAAGGAGAAAACATATCCATATGGATTCTTTTTGTGTTTTTAATATATATATATATATATTTATTATAATTTGATCATTTTAGATGCCATATGTTAGATGCAACCATACGAAAACATATAAAAAATATGAAAATAATATAGCTTAAAATTTTAGTAAATTTGACATAGATTTTGGAAAAATTATTTCGTGTTAGACAAATAGTGCAAATTATAATATCTTATATTTTTTTGTATTTTGTACGTATTTAATATGTATAAGACACCATGTAAAACACAAATTACCATGCCAACACTATTTTAAGGAGGGTTATATCTTATTTCTAGTTGGCACGAAATTTAATGGGTCAAGTCCACTATAGAAGACAGGGGTCGTTGCTTTTTCCTTTTTAGCTCTAGAATTTTATGATTATTATATTTTGGTGGATAAGGTTAACCAGAGGAATAGCTTAAGCAACATGAAGCTAGTCTATACTTTTATTATTATTAAAACATTCTAGGCTGCTTGAAAGTTGAAATATGCAAATTAATTCTATTTTTCAAAAGAGATTGGCACCTGATTCTTCTATCTTTTTTTTGTTTTTTTTTGGGTATTTAATTTGTTTAAGCTGGCAGGTGTAGGTGTCCCTTTGCTTTAAAGAAAGTAAATGTCTGATGCTTGCTTTGTAGTTTTCTTCTGAAACTATTGTTGGTAAAAATGAAATCATCATAGTATGGTTAGGCTAAGATTTGATTGCGTAGCTTACAATTTGTTGATGATTAAGAATCTAGAAACAGGATAACTAACATTCCTAGAAATTTTCTGTTCGACCAACTGATCAGCTCATTAGTCAGTCTATGGTAGTTGTGCTTTCAAACATCATGACTAGGATTTTTGGTCGCTTTCGATAATGATATACTACTGTTTTCTCAGGTCAAGGATTTGCTACTGGAAAAATAGACCTAGGAGAATTAGAAGTGATTAATATTACCGAGTTTGAGAGTGTTTGGTGCTGCAAATCGTTGCGCGGTAATGAAAAAGGTGTCACATTTTATAAACCTGTGGGGATTCCTGATGGATTTTTCTGTCTTGGTTATTACTGTCAGCCGAATGACCAGCCACTGAGAGGGTATGTTCTTGTTGCTCGAGAAAGGGTAGCTTCGAGTCCAGAAGTTTATTGTGATTCATATCTTGCAGCGCTAAGAAAGCCTGTTAACTACTCATTGATTTGGAGTTCAGATTCTCATGGTAATGGTTGTGGGTTCTTCTGGCTGCCAAACCCGCCAATGGGTTACAAAGCAATGGGAGTTTTGGTTACGGACACCCCAGAGGAACCTAATGTGGAAGAAGTTAGATGTGTTCGAAAAGACCTTACAGAGTCTTGTGAAATTGGGGATACAATATTTGCGACTGGTACAAACACCTTTCAGGTTTGGAACACAAGGCCATGCAAAAGAGGAATGTTTTGCAAAGGTGTTCCTGTTGGGACATTCTTCTGCAGCACCTACATCGTTTCGGAAAAAGAGAAGTTAGAGATTGCGTGTTTGAAGAATCTCGACCCCACTCTACATGCAATGCCAAATTTAAACCAGATTCACGCACTCATCAAGCACTATGGCGCAACAGTTTTCTTTCATCCTGATGAAGAGTATATGCCTTCCTCAGTGCAATGGTTTTTCAAAAATGGGGCACTTCTATACGAAGATGGCAAGCTCAAAGGCGAACCTATTGATTACTGGGGCACTAACTTACCTAGTGGAGGAAGAAATGACGGTGCATTTTGGATCGATTTGCCAGGAGATGATTATGCAAGAAATCATGTTAAGAACGGAAACTTGGAGAGTGCAGAGCTCTATGTTCATATCAAACCAGCATTGGGCGGAACCTTTACTGATATTGCGATGTGGATATTTTGTCCCTTCAATGGACCGGCTAACCTTAAGATTGGGTTAATGAATATACAAATGAACAAACTTGGGGAGCATGTGGGTGACTGGGAACACTTCACTCTCCGGATAAGCAACTTCACTGGAGAACTGTGGCAAGTGTTCTTCTCACAGCATAGTGGTGGTGAGTGGGTTGATGCTTTCAACTTAGAATTTATTGAAGGTAATAAGCCAGTTGTTTACTCATCAAGACACGGTCATGCTAGTTTTCCACATCCCGGCATGTACCTTCAAGGGTCAGTTAAGCTTGGTATAGGAATTAGGAACGATGCTACCAGAAGCAAATATTTTGTGGATTCGAGCACCAGGTATCAGATTATTGCAGCTGAGTACCTTGGAGATGGAGTAGTTACAGAACCGTGCTGGGTGCAGTACATGAGAGAATGGGGTCCGACCATAGTATATGATTCACGATCTGAACTCGATAAGATAATTAATCTCCTCCCATTGTTTGTTCGATTTTCAGTGGAGAACATCTTCGACCTGTTTCCAACAGAGCTTTATGGTGAGGAGGGGCCAACTGGACCGAAGGAGAAGGATAATTGGGTGGGAGATGAAATATGTTAGTTTCAGCATATATACCCTTGTGCGAAGTTGATTCCTTCCCTGCTTTCGAGTGTACAGTCATACTGTGTGCATAGTTTTGGTGTATTCACGGATATGCAAGAGCCGGGTGTGTTATAAAGCAGATTGCTTCACTGAGATCGATTTATTGTTCAAGAATGAAAGATGCACTCATGCTCCTGGCACAGTTTGGTTTGGGGACAACACATTCATGTTTCAATTGCAGAGGTACTGTGCATGTATGCAACATAGATAGTAGCTTCCGATGCAACTGGAGCTTGCGCTGCACGTTGATAAAAGAAGTCAAAAGTTGTATAAAAATTCTGCGGTTGCCATTCATTCTAGTTGATTCTTAAATATGGTATTATGCTTATAGCTCCTGTACTTGTGCTTGTGCTTGTAAGTTACTCTGCATTTATGCCATGAAATCTTTGAATTCGAAAACAAAAATAGCAGCTAAAATTTACATTATTAACCATAAAAATTCTATTCTGCAAAAATAATCATAAAAATTTACATTATTAACTTTAAAATCTAATTTTCAAACTTTTTATGTTTCTCGGAGATGGATTTTCCAAAAATTTTTATGTTTTTTGTAAATGGATTTTTTGGAAAGCTTTTATGTTTTTCGAAAGTGAATTTTTAGGAAGAACAAAAATTTCAAAAATTTATTATTGGAAATTCATTTCCACCCAACAAAATGTTCTATGTTGAGATTGTTTATTGCCTACGCACTAAATTATGATTATTTTGTAAAAATATAAAATTAATAAGCATGGTGCTTTCATTTCAACAAATTATCATACATTGAAATTATTTCTTAATTATGCACTAAATTATAATTGCCTTTGAAACATATAGCACGGAAATGTTTGAAAACATAATTTTTATGTTTTTACGGTTTGGAAACATATTGAAAAGCATAAAAGTTTCTCGAAAATTCATTTTAAAACGCACGAAAATTTTGAAAATTAAATTTTCAAAAAACAATAAATCATATATTATTATGAGTATTTTTATCATAATTTAAAGAAATTGATTGTGTACAGAAAAAAAAATTGTGAGTAGAATGCCTTCTAAAAAGCCAAATAAAAAAAGCTAATCACGAACCCGGTTCAATCGAAACCGAGCATGTCAGCTAACCACATTGGTTTATCTCCCACATAAAATCCCTTCATAAACCCCGTCTCTGAAACTGAAGCTCTCTTCTTCTCCCTCGCTATTGCAGCCTTCCAACTTTTTCTTTCCAAAGCTAACCTCAGGCTTTTCCCAACATTTCAAAATGACCCCCAAAATTTCCACCATTTTATCGATAACGCCCTCCCCCTAGCTTCACCAATCTTTACTCTGCCAATGGACTCCATATGCACTTCACCATTCCTCTCTCAACTCTCCCCAGCCAATTTCAGAACAAGGTACCTTATCAGAACCCATAAGTTTTCCAAAAACCCGATCAAAACCCTCCCCATTAAGCTCAATTTCAAAGCTTTTAGCTTCCAAGGAACACCCCAAAGGTCCAAACCTGTAAAAATTCCAAATTTGATACTAGCGAGAAGGGAAACTTGGGAAAAAGAAGCCAAAATCTCGTCTGGGTATTTTTCATTTCAATGTTTAGTTAAAAACTTAGCCTTTACTTTGCTTTGTTTTGCAATTGGGTTATCAAATTTGAGTCCAAATGGAGAGTTTAAAGGCGTGGCAATGGCTGCGGTATTGGAAAAAGTGAGAGTGAGGGGAAAAGAAGAAGAAAGGGAATTGACTTCGAGGAAAAATGAGCATGAGTTTTCGGATTATACGAGGAGGTTATTAGAGGTAGTTTCGGGGCTGTTGAGGAGGGTAGAGGAGGTAAGGAATGGAAATGGTGATGTTAAGGAAGTAGGAGAAGCGCTAAAAGCTGTGAAAGTGAAGAAAGAGGAACTGCAGGGGGAGATAATGAGGGGGTTCTATGAGGAATTAAGGGAGTTGAAGACGGAGAAAGATGAGTTAGAGAAAAGGGCTAAGGAGATTGTGGATAAGGCAGCGAAAGTGGGGAGCGAGAAGAGTAAGGTGGCCGGTGGGAGAGGGGAGAAAGGGAAAGGTAAGGATTTCATGGAGAAGTTGGGAGAGAGGATGGAGAGAATGGAGGAGGAGTATAGTGGGATATGGGAGAGAATTGGGGAGATTGAAGATGAGATTTTAAGGAGAGAGACCACAACATTTAGTATTGGTGTGAGGGAGCTTTGTTTTATTGAGAGGGAGTGTGAGGAGTTGGTGCAAAGGCTTAAAAGGGAAATGAAGCAGAAGGAGCGTTTTCAGAGGTAAAACTTTGCTGTGTTGTTTGTTTATATTAGTTTATATTTATATGTTTTGATTTAAGTTTATTGGAGTTTGATCTGAATTGAATTTTCTGAGTAAATTTTAGAATTTTGGTGTGTCCTTTATATGTATTGCATGCTATGGCATTATCTGGTCTTATGGTTTATCACCATGTTTCTTTTGTTTTCCCATTCTTCATTCTTCATTTTCTGGATCAGACTTTGCATTCTTCAAATTATCCCGTTACTTTCTCTGGCAAAGAGAAATTACAGTTTGTTCTCATCCTTCCATTCTATTTTTAGTTTGCCTTGTTCATTTAAGGAGTATCTTTGTGCCCAGCTCTTGTCCCTTTTTTTCTGAAACTTATAGTTCCATTTCTAATCTCTAAGATGTGATATTGATACTAGCAAATAATTTTGACTGTATGATGTGGAATTGTGGATAAATTCTATTTTTAACTTTCAACATTTTGGCATACTCGGTCGTGATGCTGACTTTACATACAGACTGATTTAGTATTTCTAACTGATTGCATGATCTTACATGATGAGTACATTGAGTTTCTCCTAGAGAAAATATTCCCCTTAATTTTTGAAAATGTTTTGTTAGATAAAACTTCATCTCCTTATTTAAAGCATTGGGGTTTTGTGGTTGCAGTCCACCAAAAAGCTCTATTACTAATCTTTCAAGGTCTGAAATTCAAGATGAACTGGAAGCAGCACAACGAAAACACTTTGAACAGATGATTTTGCCCAGTGTTGTGGAGGTCGAAGATCCTGGACCATTATTTTATCAAGATTCAGTGGATTTTGCTTTACGCATAAAACAATGTCTTGAAGATTCTAGGGAGATGCAGAGGAACCTGGAATCTCGCATAAGAAGAAAGATGAAAAAATTTGGCAGTGAAAAGCATTTTATTGTAAAAACTCCTGAGGATGAAGTTGTGAAAGGATTTCCGGAAGTTGAAATGAAGTGGATGTTTGGAGATAAGGAGGTTGTTGTTCCCAAAGCCATTAGTCTCCATTTGTACCATGGGTGGAAGAAGTGGCGTGAAGAAGCAAAAACAGACCTAAAAAGACAAATGTTGGAAGATGCTGATTTTGGCAAACAGTATGTAGCTCAAAGACAGGTAGCATTTTCCTTGACAGGAAGCTCTCTTTATGAAGATATTTTTGAATACTTATTTTAGAGAGTAATAAGGGGAGGATGCATATGTTACGATTATAACAGTTCTGTTATTTCGTCCTGCCTTCAGATCATGAAGGTCATTGATGTGGAGGGTGTATAATTAATCTTCAGATATCATAAGACTTTTTTTTCACATCCAAAAAAAGACCCTTTTCTTTTTATTGATTCAGAAAAGTTATCAGTTAGATTAATGTAATAAACCACAAGTAATTTACATGGTTCTAGTCGTGAAGCTTTTATCTGGTGGTTTATGTTGTTTTTAATATACAAAATGCTTATTGCAGGAACGCATTCTCTTGGATCGAGATAGAGTCATTGCAAAGACCTGGTACAATGAAGGGAGAAGCAGGTGGGAAATGGATCCATTGGCTGTCCCTTATGCTGTGTCTAAGAAGTTAGTAGATCATGCTCGAATCAGGCATGACTGGGCTATGATGTATATTGCTCTGAAAGGGGATGACAAGGAATATTTTGTTGATGTCAAGGTTACGTGTGTAAAAAACTTCCTAATGATTCCATGAACTGTTGTTGTATACTTCTTATTTATGGTTTCCCTTTTCCCTTTTCTTTTGACTCCAGGAATTTGACATGCTATATGAGAACTTTGGAGGGTTTGATGGGCTATACATGAAAATGCTTGCTTGTGGTATCCCAACTGCTGTTCAATTGATGTATATCCCTTTCTCAGAGTTGGATTTTCGTCAACAGTTTCTCTTGACAATAAGGCTGGCTCATCAGTGTATAACCGGGTTATGGAAGACAGAATTTGTATCAAATGTAAAAGATTGGGTTTATGAGAAAATTAGAAATATAAATGATGATATAATGATGGTGGTTGTGTTTCCACTCATTGAATCTATCATTCCTTACCCGGTATGAGTTCGGTTAGTTCATTCGTGCAGTTTCATAAATCTAATTTATTTTATTGCTTATGTTTTTCAGCAAGTTTGTTGCCATGGTTGCAGATAAGGATACAGTTGGGGATGGCGTGGCCTGAGGAAATAGGTCAAACTGTTGCCTCCACATGGTACCTGAATTGGCAGTCTGAAGCAGAAATGAATTTCAATTCCAGAAAGACGGATGACTTTAACTGGTTTCTTTGGTTTGTCATTCGATGTACGATATATGGATTTATTTTGTTTCATGTGTTCCGCTTCCTTAGAAGAAAAGTTCCAAAAGCTTTAGGTTTTGGACCCATACGTAGGGATCCAAACATGAGAAAATTGCGGAGAGTGGTATTATTTTCTTTCTTCTCTTTGGTATTTTTTTAAGATTATTCCTATCTTTGATTGTTATACCTACAACATTTTTAAGAGTGTAAGCTACATACAATGGTGTTCTGCTAGAGGTTATCTTGTGCCTTTGTTAAGTCGTAGACTTCTCTACACTAGACTTTTTGAGGTGCTTGACTAGATTTAAAATTGTTTATACGTTACTTTGCAGAAAGGCTATTTTAACTATAGGTTGAGGAGGATCAAACGTAAGAAAAAGGCTGGCATTGACCCCATAAGAACTGCTTTTGATGGAATGAAGGTTCAATCCTGACACTGAAAAAATATTCTGTATTCAATGATTGAAGCTTCTTTGAGATAAAGTTTTTAAGTTGTGGTTAACATGCAGAGAGTGAAAAATCCTCCGATTCCCTTGAAGGATTTTGCTAGCATTGAGTCTATGAGAGAGGAAATCAATGAAGTTGTTGCATTTTTACAGAATCCTGGTGCATTCCAAGAAATGGGTGCCTGTGCACCTCGGGTATGCTATTTTAAAAATGACACATATCCTGCTATATTTGATCTTATTTCCCTCTTCTATTTATGTATTGTTTTGGAGTTGGACATTTTTCTAACTTTTTTTTTCTTTTAACTGTTGTATTTGATGCTTAAAGGCTCTAATGATGATGATGATGATGATTTGATGCTTAGAATGAAATCATGGTTTGATATTAAAAAAAAAAAAGTATAGTTTTAAAATTCAATATATGGAAGAGCATATAGGAGAGGAATAATAAGTATTGCAATGAGAATGATGGTCTTGAACTCTGCTGGGCTTACCAAATGGCATGTTGCCTATCTCCTCTCCACAGAGAAGGGGAGGATAATGATGTTGTAGGTTAGTCCTGCTATACAGGTTCTTTTGGTTTTAGGAGATTGTTACAACCAATAAACTGGGTTATATTCCTTCTTGGTACTTGTGTTCTAAATTTGTAATGTTGGGCCTTGGTGCAACATATCACATGGTAGTCTGTTTAAGTGTTTATGCTGGGATGGTTATACCAGCCCCTCACATTTTATGGAAGAGTATCAGTGAGAAACAAAAAATTTCATGGTATCCATGTCATGAATCTAATACCTGTCCTGTATTATATTATAACTTTTGCTGAGGTCGATAATGAGATTTGAAACAGAACTGTAAAAAAAGTTGCATTTTAAAGGCATTCCTTGTTAAATGAGCAGGTAAATTAAGATATGCACTGCACCTCCAATAAAGGAAATATATGTCAATGTCTTGTAGTGTGGCCAAGATCAGGGCTAATTTTTGTTATATTGCAGGGAGTTCTTATTGTTGGAGAGAGGGGAACAGGAAAAACATCTCTAGCACTAGCCATAGCTGCTGAGGCAAAGGTGCCAGTTGTAAATGTTGAAGCACAACAATTGGAGGCTGGTCTGTGGGTTGGCCAAAGTGCATCAAATGTTAGAGAACTTTTTCAGACAGCCAGGGATTTGGTAGGCCTCTATCGGATGACTCACTGTTGATTTTCAGAGTTTTGTTCTTTTAAATGCTAGAAATTAAATAATTTTGTATTGGCAAGTAAAATATGGCACACTTCTAGGTCTAGCTGTCTAGATCGAAATATTGGTGAAAGATACAAAAGTGGTATAATTATGCCGTTTTACATTCTTCTATACCTTTTCTCTCTTGAGAATAGACTTGTTTATTATAGAAGTGATATGAGGCTGATGCTTTCTTTGTTCATTTGTTTCCTTTCTTCCCTTCACTCTGCATCTGTTTCTTCTCCGAAATTGGATCAACTTGCTAAATGCAATGGTTTACCCTTTCAACTTAATTTGAGCTTATGCTTTTATATTAAAAAATTTTCCTTCTACTTCAGTCATGCAATTTTCTGATATGGCTTTGCTCCTATTTAGTCCTTGGGCCTTGTTTGTCATGACCAAACCATTTAATTATGTTTTTGGGGATTCGTTTTCCATTATTTTTTTCAGCTTTCTAGTTTTATAATTATTTTTTTATAGATTTAAAGAAACATTCTGTTGCGTCTCAAATCTATAACCACTGTCGTTGTCTTACTCATAGACTGTAATTCTTTACATGTTTTTCATTATCATAAAAACAAACGATTTGGTTGTGGTGTCTGTATGGTTTCTTGAAATTTTTTATTGTTGAAAGGACTATTGTCATATTTTACTCATATATTGTCCCATCTTTGCTGACTTGTTTAATGCCCTTCTCTAGGCACCTGTAATTATATTTGTGGAGGATTTTGACCTCTTTGCCGGTGTTCGTGGAAAATTTATTCACACAAAAAAGCAGGACCACGAGGCCTTCATCAATCAACTTCTTGTGGAACTTGATGGGTAAGTCTAAGTTTCCCTTTTGTTCATGTGGTTGACAGGCATTGAAATTCCTCTACATGCATTAATTAAGATTGTTATTAGATATATGACTTCTCATGACGACTGACTAGGGATTCTAGTAGCCTAACAGTGGTTTTAGTAATTTTATTGTTTTGGTTTTAAGTTATACCTCCTGTGTATCTATCGGAAGAAGCTGTCATTGAATGTAAAATTTTGAGCTTTTCTGTAAGGATTGGGCAATGAGATACACCTTTTTTCTTATGAAAGCCCTGGTTGCGTGCATTAAAGTTCTCGTGGAAGCTTTTAAATAATTCGCCCTACTGCCTGCTTTTGCAATCATGTATCCTTACCTTTTGAAACTGATATTTTCCTTTTTGTTCTTAAAGGTTGTCTTGTTTTATGTAATTTTACGATTGTGTAGAGTCATTGAGCTTTATTAACAAAAGCGAAAAAGGTTGGCATCTTTTAATTTTCCTGTTTTACTTTGAACTTTTTGCAGGTTTGAGAAACAAGATGGGGTTGTTTTGATGGCTACTACTAGAAATATCAAGCAAATCGATGAGGCCTTACAACGGCCTGGTCGTATGGACAGGGTATTTCATCTTCAAAGGCCAACTCAAGCAGAAAGGGAGAGGATACTACAAATTTCTGCAAAGGAAACCATGGATGAGGAGCTTATTGATATGGTAGATTGGAAAAAGGTAACTTGTAATCTTCTTTCTTTTAAGTTCTATTTGCAAGCATATGTGTGTTTTTAAGCTGTCATATTATTATCATACTTCATACTACCTTTTGCCACCAAAATGGCCAAATGCTTTTCTTATTTATGAATCACTTTTCTTAGATGAATCTCTTAACGTTCGTTGCTTACTGATCTCTCTCTCTCTCTTTTTCTTTGTGTCTCTTTGTGTTCGCTTGCTGAATTTGCTGTTTTTGTTGTTAATGGTTTTTATTGGACATCTGTCTACTAATATACTCTTAATTTATGGTCCTTTTATTTCTTTAGGTTGCCGAGAAGACTTCCCTTTTGCGGCCAATAGAACTCAAACTTGTTCCTGTGGCCTTGGAAGGTAGTGCATTTAGGAGCAAGTTTCTTGATACAGATGAACTTATGAGCTACTGTAGTTGGTTTGCGGTAAGAAATGACTCATTGTTATTTTATGGTAGCTGAGTATGGTTTAATACGTCAGCATCTATAATATTTCTATTGCTCTTATTTATCCTCTTGCAAGGACCATATGTAATGGATGTTAGTGATGGACCTGTTTTATTCTTTCTGAAATTCGATGCATCTGTCATTTAGGTGTTTTTCCTTGACAGTTTACATGTTCCCCTTTGAATTTCATTTATAGCTAACCTATCTTAAATGGTGGTGCTAAATTTTCATTTTTCCTATTAAATAAGTTTAACCAAAGGATATAGGTGTAATTCCCACCGTTTTTGCAGACTTTCAGTGGCATGATCCCTAAATGGGTTCGGAAAACCAAAACTGTCAAGAAAATTAGCAAAATGCTGGTGAATCACCTTGGACTAACGTTGACCAAAGAGGATCTGCAGAATGTGGTTGATCTAATGGAGCCATATGGTCAGATAAGCAATGGAATAGAATACCTAAATCCTCCCATTGATGTCAGTAACTAACTTGCTTCTTGTTTTAAACATTCAACTCCATTGCTATCATTTTTTCTTAATATTTTGCTGTTTGTTTCTTCTTTTTTTTTTTTTGACTGAAAAATAATTTCTGGGGCTAGTCTGAGAATCTCAAATGTTATGAATCCCAATAAAATGCTTGCTGAATGAAATGTGATGATAAATTGAATTGCAAGGTTTTAAATGCTGTTAATTTTCTAACTGCTGACAAATGTGTCTGACATTGCTTGTACTCATAAATGTTATATGGGTTATTTGTATGGTATCCTGATAGTTTGAGGTGATAAATCTTTGTATTAATCTTATGTGCTCGTACACGAACAAAGATGTAGAAATGATTGGCTTGCTTCTATTGTTATGAAAGTTTGATTGATGTCAGGTGTGATTATTTGCAGTGGACAAGGGAGGCTAAGTTCCCACATGCTATTTGGGCTGCTGGTCGTGGTCTTATCGCACTACTTCTACCAAATTTTGATGTTGTGGATAACCTATGGCTTGAGCCTTGTTCATGGGAGGTAACCAATTTTCATATCTTCGGATTACATTTCTGAAGTATGTTTTATAAGTGTTATTTATATTTAAAGAATCTAGTTTTATGGTGCTACTTTTGTGCTTTAATGCTTAATTCATATCTCTAAGTGGGCTGTTACTTCTTTCTTTCGGTACTAGTAGTAAACTAATGACGTTGATTCTTTTATGTTAGCTTGTTTTTTAGTCTGTTAAATGCTAATTCGTGTGATCTAGCTGTTGACTGTTTACATCCGAAGATAAAAATTGTTCCTCCCTACCATTTTTGTAAAACCAATAGCAGCATTATGTTCTATCAACACCTATACAGATTGATCAGGAATCAGTGAATCACTTGAATGCTGCATGGAGGCATGACTAGTTATTTTATATTGCTTGTCTTTGTCACAATCGCTTATCTGCTCAACGTTTCATTCAAACTCTTTTGTATTTATCACGGTTGCAGTGCTTTTGGCATGGTGAATATGTGAATTTACATTTGCATATTTTATTACTGTTGCTATTCTTCAGGGAATTGGATGTACAAAGATTACCAAGGCAAGAAATGAAGGGTCGATGTATGGCAATGCAGAATCAAGGTCTTACCTTGAAAAGAAGCTTGTATTCTGTTTTGGCTCACATATTGCGGCCCAACTGCTACTACCTTTTGGAGAAGAAAATCTACTTTCTACATCAGAACTAAAGCAGGCTCAGGAGGTTAATATAGTTCTGTTCTTACTGTTCTATATATATGAGTATATGAACTTCTTTAAGGCTTACAAGGAATTGAAATAATTTTCATTTAACTATTTCTTGCTGGGTTACTTATGTGAAAGTTGCAACAGATAGCTACAAGGATGGTGATTCAGTATGGATGGGGGCCTGATGACAGTCCTGCGATATACTATAGTAGTAATGCGGTACTCACTTTTCTTTATGGATCCAAATACTGAAACAATTACATGCATTGCATTGAAATTTGGAATAATTTGTTACACCTGCTGCAATCACTCTGGGTCATGGATGCACACTTGGACAATGGCTGTTTTCCTGCTTTCTGATAGCATTTTGTTTTTTGTCCATATAGCTAATTCTTACTGCATGTTAACCCATTTAACACCTAAAGAGTATTCCACTTCAAAAAAATAAAAAATAAAAAACTTAAAGAGTATCCACTATTATTATTATTATTATCAATTTGATAAAGAGATTGCTGGTTTCGTTGCTTTAGTAATATATCATTCTTTTTTGGCCAGAATTGATTGTTCATGTTGAATTTTTTTTCTTCATTGATATAGGTTACAGCTTTGAGCATGGGGAACAAGCATGAGTTTGAGATGGCAACTAAAGTTGAAAAGGTATATACCAAGGTTGATACAGTGCATATATAATTCTTTTAATTGTATGATTCTTGATAGAACTATTGGTGATCGATTTACTAGAAATGGCATTGGTTCTTGAATCTCAATAACAGATGCTTGTTTTTTTATGTAGATCTATGATT
Organism: Heritiera fomes; assembly: GCA_032173925.1. NCBI lineage: Eukaryota > Viridiplantae > Streptophyta > Magnoliopsida > Malvales > Malvaceae > Heritiera > Heritiera fomes. Next base: position 7,810,339 of record JAPDPM010000021.1, on the reverse strand, counting down.
TAGCATATGAAAAAGCAAAGGAAATGCTTAAGAAAAATCGTCAAGTTCTTGAAAAGATTGTGGAAGAGTTGCTTGAGTTTGAAATCTTGACTGGAAAGGTAAAGCTGTCAGGGTTAAATAATTTAAATTGAATATACTATCCTAGAGTTCTTCTGAATTTGGTTCTTATCTTTTATTGTCTCCACTTACAATTATACATTTATAAATTTAATAATGAACTTTGAAATGTAAGGTAATGTTGAGTTGATCGGATTAAGGCTCAGTTGAAGTTGCCATCTGGTAAATATGTTGCAATATTGTAGTTGGGAAATTTAGAATAGCCAAAGTGTTGACAACTGAACTTTTGGAGGTAATTTATAGTCTTCTGTGATCCCTGTCTTCGATGTTGGCTTGCAAAGGTGTTGCATAGATGATAGGGTGGACCTGCATTGTGAAACCATGTTCAAATATTTTGCTCTTGGTGGTTGTCTTTAGCTCTAGCGGAAGTGTAGAATATCTTAAAAGAGTTCGGCCCTACCATTGTGATTGAGTCTTATTGTGTCATAGCATTTTCAGGAATGACAAATACTGTTATTTTCATGATTGGCTCGTTTTTGCAGGATTTGGAAAGAATCTTTAATGAAACTGGGGGGATTCGAGAGAAGGAGCCTTTTTTCTTATCACCTGTTGATTTTAAGGAGGTATATTTTAAAGAGCAATTCATATAATATAGTGTTTGGTGGTAAAGAGTTTGATTTAGTAGAATTTGTGATGGAAACTTTCTGCTCCTTTATGGTGGGAATGAAATTGATGCCAAATATAAATATTTACTTGTTTAACTGACTTGGTTTGAGGACTGACTCTTTTTCATTGTTATTATTTTCCAGCCCTTGTCTAGCAGCTTTCTTGATGAAGCAAGTGTATCAGGAACTACCTTTCTAGATGTTGCAGCATAAGAGCAGCGGAATATGCAGCTCGGCATTCATACCTTGAAAGTGAAAACTGCAAATTTTTTTATCATTTTGGGCATAACATATGGAAGTAGTTGTACAGGGGTAGTCTTTCTTCGGATTGAGAAGAGGTGCCCTATTTTTCCTTCTCAACCGTTATTTTTTTTTTTTACTGAATTTAAACATCAGTGATCATTCAGCTATTTGTTTCCCTAAGGTTCTTGTCAATAAAATTAAACATATTTAAGGACTATTTTGTGCTCTACATGCATAAATATATTCAGTTCTCATCTTCTGGGTATAATAGCAAAGAAATAAAAGCGAGGGAATCAGTTGCGGAACTTCAAATCTCCTAAAGATAAGTTTTTTTCAGTTTTCATGGCCATTAAGTGTAGATAGTTGCAGATGCATGTTTATTGTGGCTAGGACAAACATTAGAATGCTGGGTTATTCTCCTTGTCCTCTTTCTTTTGTCTGTTTCTCCGCCTTTTTATCATGTTGCTGTTGATTTGTCAACTAATGGCAGTATACCTGCAGGTTTTCCTTATCGTGCAATTTTCGGTCGAAAGTCCTAGTAACTAGACTTTACATTGTTATACTTGTAAATGCAATCTTTTTGCAGCCATGGGAGGCATTAAATTTATTATGTGATACAATATGTGATTTTATATGAACATTTCATTTATCTCCCTGTTTCCTGCATGGTAACAACTTAACCTGCGGCTACAGCCGGCCAATTAAGAAAATTTACATAAACAAGCTATTGAAGAGAAACATTAGCCTGAAAAAAATTCCTATAGAAGACCTGTAACAGGTGAGGTGCTAAAGACAGGATGCTCTTTGCTAGAACTGTGACCTCTATCTTGACAGACGCTTTTCCTTCTTGGCTTTGCCTCGCCAAGCATTGTAATGATGTCTCTCATGGATGGTCTGTCCTTGGGTAGCTTTGCAGTACAAAGAAGTGCAATCCTGAGGACAAGTTGCATCTCTTCTTGGACATGCTTGCACTGACCAGCTATGGTCGGATCAAGTACCTCTTCTAGCCCTCTGTACTTCTTAATCTTCATTCGAGTCCACTCGACTATATCGGTTGATTCTCCGAAAGAAGGATCTAATGGCATTTTCCCTGTTAGAAGCTCGAGAAGAACTACACCAAAGCTATAGATGTCTGTCTTCTCATTGACCTTCAGACTGTAACCGTATTCTGTCATAAGAAGATTTGAAAGAAACATTAATAAACAGTTCTTGCTATAGTATGGAAGGTGGAAAACATTAGATCTACAAAATCGTTGATATCAAACATACCAGGAGCAATGTATCCATATGATCCAGCAACCATTGAAACAGTTTCGTTCTTATGAATCATCATCCTTGCCAGGCCGAAGTCTGCAATTTGTGCCTCGAGATTTGCATCAAGCAGAATGTTGTTAGACTTAATATCGCGGTGGATGACCGGGGGATGGCAGTCATGGTGGAGATAATTCAGCCCTTGTGCAACACCAACTGCTATGTTATACCTTGAAACCCAGTCCACCAGCAGTTTGCCTGCTTGTTTACCGTGCAGAGCTGTCCCAAGATTCCCATTCGGCATGTACTCATATACCATCAATACATCAGTTTCGTTGTGAACATAACCCAGTAGCCTTACAATGTTTCTGTGCCGAAGTCTTCCCAGGAGACTGACTTCTCCAAATAGATCATCACTGCTTTCAATGTCTGTCTCTGATCTCCAAAGCTTCTTAACTGCTACAACTGCTGCTGGTCGATGGACTTCAGCCTTGTAAACTATTCCAGTTCCTCCCATGCCAATGATGTTTGATTCCTTTATGCAGGACAGTATATCACCGCTTGTAAAACTGATCCTTTGAAATGCAACCAATCTCCATGGCCATTCTTTATAACTCTTCTTGAAGATGTCACCAAAGAAGCTGTTATACAAGTACCATCTTTGATACAGACATCTTCCAGCAAAAAATGCTATGGCAACGGACAGTATTACCAAAGTTCCGATGATAAATCCAGCAGCAACATGTTTGATGTGCATGTTATTCGGCTGACCTAGTGTTTTTATTGAACTCTGAGAGCATGGTGGAAGTATGCCACCGCAAAGACCAGCATTGCCAGTGAGGTCATTAGGATTTATGGTCATCAACAAACCATTAGATGGGACTGGACCTTCAAGCTTATTATCTGACAAGTTAAGCATTTCCAGGGCTGGTGAGGTGCCAAAGTTCTCTGGAATCAAGCCAACCAGAGAGTTATTGGACAAGTCAAGCATGGCTAATGTGGGCATTGTTGCAAGTCCCTTTGGGATTTCTCCAGTGAACTTGTTGTTTCTAAGGTTTAGATTCACCAGCTTTTCACAAGAAGCTATACTCTCCGGAATTTCTCCAGAGAAATGGTTGCTTGAGAGATCAAGCACAGACAATGAAGGGCCGTTTTGAAACTGATCTGGAATTTTCCCTGCCAAGTTGTTGTGGGAGACAATGAATGTTTGGAGGTTTGGAAGGGAAATGATGCCAGAAGGGAGGGTTGATTCGAGGTGGTTCCAAGCAACATCGATGAAAGAAAGAGATGTTGACAAAGCTATATCTTCTGGAATTTCTCCGGTGAGATTGTTGTTTGCCAATTCTAGACGTTGAAGTATGGGGAGACTTCCAAAACCAGTAGGAATAGTCCCAGAAATTAGATTGTTCTGAACCCGAACACGAACCAGTGACTTACATGTTGAGAGACCTACTGGGAAGGGACCAGAAAAGGAGTTGTTGAAGAGGATGAGTTTAGTGAGATTTCCTGAATCACATAAACCTGGTGGAATCTCACCTGATAATGAATTTGATGAAACATCTAACCATTGTAAGGGTGAGTTTTGTCCAATATTCATTGGCAAAGGACCTGTCAAAGAATTTTTCCATAGCTCAAGTGCCTCTAGTTTGGTCAATTCTCCAAGCTTAATGGGAACTGAACCATTCAACTGATTGCGCATCAAATTCAACAGCTGCAAATTCTTCAACTCTGCTAGCTCTGCTGGTATCTCTCCTGAAATCTGGTTGTCAGAAAGATCCAAGAACACTAGGGAAATAATGTTGCCAAGCTCTGATGGAATCCTTCCTGTGAAATTATTTTTATACAAATAAACTGTTGTTAGTTGTTGTAGCCTACCCAATGAAGGTGGAATCTGACCACTGAGAGTGCCAACTGCCAAATCAAGGTACTGAAGATTGGTGAGATTGCCAAATTCTTCTGGTATTTCTCCTTCAAACTCATTGTAACCAATAATGATAGTTTCTAAAGAAGAAAGTTGTCCGAGCTCTCTTGGAAGCTTTCCACTCAGATTGTTGCCTGAAAGGCCAAGAAACTTCAGCTTCTGCAAATTCCTGAAAGAGGTAGGAATCGTACCTTCCAAGAAACTCCCTCTGAAATCTAAGCTTTCGAGTGAAGTTGCATTGCCAAGATCCTCGGGTAGCAAGCCTGAGAAATTGTTGCTTGATGCATTGACATATGTCAATCCTGACGCCATTCCAAGACCTGTTGGGAAGCTGCCAATGAAGTTGTTTTGACTCGCATCAATGCCCTTCAATGAAGTGAGATTGGAAAGCGATTTTGGCAACGATGTATCGAACCCATTGTTGAAAAGGTTAAGGACAGAGAGGCCGCGCAAACCTTGAACATGGTCTGACACAATGCCACTGAGATTCATACTGGAAAGATCAAGTTTCTCTACAAAGCCCCTGGAGTTGCAGCAAACTCCAGTCCAGTTACAATGAGGTAATCTGGTTTCAGCGATACTGCTTGGCATTTTCCAATCTTTGAGCATATTCAATGGGTCTATAATGCTACCTTTTATCTGTAGCAAGATCGATGCTTCATCATTTGACACTGGCATTCTCTTATCTCCCACAGCAAAAACAATGGAGAGACCAATGCAACAGCAGAAGAACAGCAAGTGGGATCTCATCATTCTGCTTATCTTCTCAGTTTGTTCCTCCTAAAAGTATGGCATTCTTGGCTATGGTGGAAAGGAGCCTGACGGTGACCAAGAAAGTTGATATATAAGACATGAGAGAAAATTAGTTAAGATTACAATTAGGCAGTAATAATTAATTAGTGATCAGAGTTGTTTAATTTAAGATCAGTTCGTGGGTTCTTGGGATTCACACCAGCTAACTTATTGGCTGTAAGCTTTGGACTTATTACTAATCTCCAAGACACTAAAACATGGGGGGAATGTGTTTCAGTGATTGTTGATTATGTTTTCTTCTTCAATTATTTATCATAGTCAACCCAAGTGTATGATGAACTTGTAAAATATTTCTAACTTCTATACATTTTTTTCTTTACTTTCAAGTTTATTTTCCGATTTGACCATTAGACACAAAACATGGGTTGCCTTAAAGTGATCTTTTTCAATTAAGCATAATTGACTACCTAATTAATCTATCTTCTTTAGAAATGTAAATGAATTAAGTTATTTGTGAACTATTTAAATTTGATTTGATTATTATTAGAGTTTGACTTGTTTATTTTCAAGTTGAGTTCGAGTTTAAGCTTAAGCTATTCGAATAATGAATCAAGTTTGAATATTTTAATACTCGTCTTGAGTGGATTATGAGGCTAATTGAATTTTTTCAACATATATTTTTTTATATTTTATTATTATTTATCATTTTACTACATAATATATGATTGAACAGTGATAAAATTGAATTCATTATGTCAAGTCCGAACATTTCGAATATTATGTTGAGTTGAATTCAAATTTTAAAACTTAAGCTTGATTAAGTTAGAATCGAACTTAGACCTCAAATTTTTGAATTAGTTTGACTTTAAATATGAAACTGAATTATTTCAATTTGATTCATTACACCCTTAATCTTCTTTTAAAAAAATATTCTAACATACCTTATAAAATCACATTTTAAATATTATCATATTATAATGTTACTACCAGACAACCATTCATAGAGATTGGTGTTTTTATCAGTAACCTAATTTATACTTTTTTTTTCTGACAAGTTGTATGACATCTTAATCTGTCATCATTATTATACCATAATTGTAAGAATTTAATAATCTATCCGAGGAAAGGACATAAGTAATTCTTTTTCCCTGACAGGCCAGAGAATATTTTTAACCGAAGTGCACCATTTGCCAACCTTAACTAATTTCTTCTGTTGGCCAAAAGAACAAAAAAAAAAAACAGAAGCAGTACTTCTGATCGAGATAATCAATGTTCCCAAACTCAATAATATCATGCACATAACGATCTCTTTTGGGTATAATCTGAACAGTTATGAGAAATTGTTTTTTTTTTGGTTACAGTTATGAGAAATTGTTTGATAATTAATATTATTGCCATTTTCTTATGCATGAATAGACATCTGGATAACTACAAAATCTTTTTTTTTAAATTGAGTTATTTTTTGCCTCAATACATGACTAATTTAACAGAGTATGCATATTAAACAGATATATCGAGGTCGTTGTTCGAGAGAATTTAATCACGTAATATTTTCCTTAGAAATTAAAAAAAAATACAAATGATAACTGGGAACTTTCTGAAGTAGAAACACAATGAGGGAGGGTGGGTCCGTAGAGTGAAATATTCTCCCATAAATGACCTAAACAACCATTGTCTTTGCCTACCTAACACCATTGCTTCTCAAAAAAAAGAAAAAAAAAGTACAGCCCATTTCTTGATATGCACATGCACCCATCTGGCATCTAGCAATTATTATAAATTTAAAAAAAAAAGGATAAGAATCTAATATATATGAAAGGAAAAATATTTATAATTTAGTTAATATATGAAAGGGTAATAATGCAAGCCATAAGTGAAGGTGGAGAGGGCTGGAGGCCATGTGCAAAGGCCAGTTTCCCTTAAGAAAATGTACTCAAATCAAAGCCCTCCATTATTTTGTAGGGACATTCTCACATTGGCATGCATGGAAAGTGCCTTGATGAATATTTGTGTACATTTTGATAATACAATTTGGGTTTCAAAGATTAGGTTCCCCACATGGATTTATGCCAACCCAGCCACTTCCCTCCATCATTTCATAATCATAAGGGAAGATACTTTGAAGGCTATATGAAAAGGGATTTAGTAGTTTTTTTTTTAATTATGAAAAATTTTCATTAGACTATAATTTGATATTAGAATTTATCATTATATTTTATTCTTATTGAACTTCATCATTATACTTTTAATTTTATTAATTTTTATAAAAAATGTTGATATTTAAATATTTTATGAAATATTTTATTAATGTTAATGATAAACTTTCATAAATTTTATTATTTTTTGCCTTCAATAAAATCGAAAGTCTGATAACAAATGGCAATGAAATTGAGCAAGACCTTTGTAGAGTTAGGTTTTTTTAAGTAGGCTTGCCCTGGCTGAGTTTTGGACTAACCTAAACCTAGTGAACATATATGGAGTATGGACGCAAGACAATGAAAAACCCAGTCTGGACTTGAGAATGGATTGGGTTGTCTGACCAGCATGAGGTTGCCCCAGCCTTTGTACTAGGCTTTTATGGGAAAATATTGGGTTGGGCCAGGTATTGAACTTTTAGGTTGCTAATAAATTACAAGTGATTAATTTATTAATTCAGTAGGAAAATAAATAAAGTGTTTTATATATATATATATATATATTTATATAATTGAGGGTAGGGGTTGTTTTTTTTTGTTCGAACTTAAACTTTATAACATATCATAATACTTTTTTAATCACTTGATTGAAATGTTATTGGCAGATGTTATACGATCTTAACTATTAATTCAAATGCTCATATTTCACTTTTAAATATAAAAATTTTATGAGTTTAAGATTCAAATTTTAGTATTTACATTTTTCTTTTCCGACCAAAAATCTTCTTTGTACGAAAAAAAAGGAAGTGTGATTTGCATCAAGCTCACCTTGCGCGCATGTGGGTTGAGAATGATACCATGGTGGTGGCTGAAGTGATTTCAGAAAGTAGGAAGAGACATAAGGAACATTGCTTCATGCCTTTTCTGCAGCAATATGAGTGAGCATGGAGACATGATTGTTGGATTAGACCTGAAGTGGAGTTCTCACTCTTGTGTCAGTCGTTTGGAACGTTCATCGGATCCTGTTGTGTGCTACTCATGTTGATGATGTTCTGCACTAAGATCAGTTGTGTACTATACTAAGGATTACTGTGGTCTTTTGCTTGATCCTCCTATAGTTCTTCGACAAAATATCTTTGTTGGTGTTCATGTTAAAGATATTAAATTGGAACCGCAGTGCATCTTTAGTGAATTGGCAGCTGATGTACTTCACACAACCATGTCAAGACAAGATCCTGAGTATATATCACATCGCGCGTTTTAAAAAAAAACAAGTAGAATGCTTTAATTTCATATTAAAATAATAAAAAAGATTAATATATAAAAATGAGCATGCCACACTCTCCACTAAATTAAATTAATCAAAAAGAGAGTAATGATCATGTGGCACATGAACCAAGTTAATTGGATTGTAAAAGAATAGATAATTTTCTTAAATGAATTAGTTCTGTTAATTTGGATGATAAGGTTATAAAACCTCGTTAACCATCATTCATTAAGTCGGAAATTTTCTCAAGGAAAAACATTCCAGTTTCCAGAGGCAAATTGAATCTACAGGTCTACGCCTTTACCATTGAAATAAAGAGTTTCTGAATTAATGAAGGTGTTATAAATTCCGCATAGAATTTGAAAAAGAGACTGCTGATTTATCCCTGGAAAGAATCCCAAGGGTTACTAACTCCATATAAATGAACTTCTCTTCAGCATCCTAGGACAATCACTTCCAAACTTCTCTTCCTCTCTATAGGTAGCTGTATTTTGCATTATGAGAATGTTAAGGGTACCCAAGGTTTTGATAATGGATGGTACCATGGCAACGACTGAAGTGGTTGGTAAAAGAGACAGGATAGACGATTGCCTTGATATGTCGTTGCAGAAAATGCGTGAACATGGGGACATGGTCGTTGGGCTTGACATAGAATGGCCTTCTCCAGAAAGCAACGTTAGTTTACTTGCCTTGTGCTCTCAATTTGGCTAACTATTGTTGAAGTTCCATGAGAGCCACCGATGCTTTGCTGTCAATCAAAAGCTCGTACAGTTCCTCGCTCACAAGGACGTCATTTTTGCTGGTGCGCATCTACAGGAGGAAGTCAAAAGGCTGCGGGAGGCATTCGGGCTTGGAATCAGAAATGTTGTTGATCTAAGTGAATTAGCAGCTGATGTGCTGCACCCTCCTCGTCTTCGTGCGTTTGGTGTGAGAAGCTTGGCACATGATGTTCTTTCGGTGCCATTGAAGGCAAGAGCCTTCAGCAAGAATCTTGCAGGACCCGTGTCAGATTAGAGCATATTGAATGCGCAACAGCTGATGCCTATGCTGCATACAAGATTGGGAAGAAGTTACTGGGAGCTTGAGTCTGAGTTGTATGCTTCATATGTTTGCATATGAGTATTTGATTTCATTTCCTGTCAGTAATTTAGAATTGGAAATTTCAAGTACTGCTGCAATATATTGTTTGTTTCATATTCAGATTCAAGATGAAGCATATATCTCAGATGAAGCATTTTTAGATTTAGGCACTTAGAATTGGAAATTTCAAGTTAAATTAACTGTTGCATTAAATTGTTTCTTTCATAATCAGATGGATATGAGATTACTAACATAACTTTGGAGTAAAATTTTTTGATCAATCTTCATGTTGCTAACGTGACTTTGGAGTAATATTATCCTTTTGAAAATACCCAACTCCTTAGAATAATGCTCCATACTGCCATAACTTATGATGGAAGAACCTGCAAAACACTTCTATGTCTACCAGGCCCAGAATGGTTTAGTATTGTTTAAGACAATGAAACAGTTGCTTACTCAATTGAATTTTTGGATAAACCTTTCTTTCATGGTGCATGATATTGAATATTATTGAAAAACAATGTTGGTTTCATGAGACAAATGCACAGAATATTGTTAATAATTTTGTTAATATAATGTCATTAAATTTATCATCATCTTCCAGGGTTAAGATTCCATTTTTAAAGCGTTTTTATATAGTAATATTGGAAGACACAGAAAAACCGAAGTTTGTTTAAAAAAAAATAAAATATCAGTTCGAATTTGTTCAGTTTAAAAAAAAAGCTAAAATATTAAAAAGGTCCTTAAACTTTGTTACTTTATTTAAATAGGTCTTTATATTTTTATTGTATCTAGATAAGCTCTTAACCTTTTATTTGAGTTCAAATAAGCTCATAGACTTTAATTTGTACTCAGATAAGCCCTTCTTTCTTAATTTATACCCAAATAAGCCATTAATAAAAATTAATATTTTATAAAAGTGATTAATCGATTTTTTTTATTACGTTTAAAACCTAACTTTCTACAAAAAAAAAAGACTTGTTAGATAGAATATATTATATAATATTTAATTATGTATATTATACTATATATTATATACTTAAAAAATGTTAATTAATTCAGTTAATTTAATTCGTAATTGTAAGATCCGATTCTACACTACTGTAGAGTCTAATTTCATAAAAGTGATAATGGAAATTAAATAAATAAAGAGTATTGATTTTCACTTGGGTGAAAAGCTCCTTAAATTGAGTAGTAAATGGAGCAATTTTGGTAAAATAATGTGTGGGCAAGTAGATAGAGAAGCTCGCCAATGAGCGAATAGGTGAGTTCGCCAACGTGTTGCTTAAATCAGAGCAAGGTGGCGAGTTGAGCCATAATTGGTGATCGCCCAATGGTGATTATGGGCAAGTATATAGCATAGTTCGCCAAAGGGCGAGTAAGATAAAGGCTTATGGCCAATTGTTGAAGGCGAGTATAAATATTCATCTTATTGACTAATGTGTTCGCCAATTGAGTTTCTTTGGATGATCGCCTAACGTGGCGAAGACTATTGATTGCCCATATGATTGCAAGTGGGCGAGTAGAGCAATAAGCTGTGATCGCCAAACAGATAAGTGATCGCTAAAAGTAAATTTTCGTAATTGCCAAATTTTAGGTTGGCATCAATATCAAGTGGCGATCTCAAAGATTGGTGAGTTGAAGCTGAGGTTTCCGGAATTAGGAGGCGAACTGAAATCAGTATGGACAAGATGAAAAGAGAATCAAACCATTTGGCAGCCAAAATTGACTTATAAGTCACACGGTTGAAGAGAATTAACGGAGAAGAGGTTGAAGTCAGTAAGGAATTTACCTGATTGGCTGAGAAACAAAACAAAGTCAACAGAAGCAGAAAAAGGTGTGTGAAAGGGAGACTTCCATGTCACTTTGAACTGCAGTTTTCTTCATGCCTTAAATGCATGAAAGACGTGTACAATGATGAAAGAAACAGGATAAGGGACAGGCGGTAGCTATTGATTGGTTGAGCATAGTTATATAAGAAGAAACAATTGAGGAAAACCGAGTTAGCCAATTCCATCTTCTTCACGAAAAACCACTCCACTACAAGTTATCCTCTGTTTCTTCTATTTCTCTGCCATGATTGATCTACTAAACTTTAAACCTTAAAGTTAGCCAAATAAGAAAATCTGTTTGCAAGAACTTTCCTCCATCGTTGATGAATTAAAGGAAGAAGCAAAGTGAGGCTAACAGGAGACAGAAAGAATTCTGCTCTGGAAGCGCAGTTGGTTGAGGTGAGTTTCATATTTCTGAGGTTTTCTTGATGCTCAATGATAGATTTCTATGTTTTATGAAGTAATAAACATAGATACAGTCTTGTTTTTAGTTAGATCTTTGGAGAATATGAAAACAAGGAAAATAATGGAATAAGTGACGACAATGGCGATTACAGTGATCGCCCATGTTGAAAAGTAATTAATCGCCAATGAGGCGAGTAGAGGATAAGGAACTCGCCAATGTAAAGTCTGTGTTCAAAGGGCGAGAACGCCCAACTCTAGTGAAGTGAATTAATGGGCGAGCTCAAATGCATAAGGCATTGGGCGAATAGGATTGTGGGCGAACTCCCGCAATTAAGCCAATATAGGCCTTGTGAGTTGAATGTTGGGCGAGCTCACAAACCTACGGTGAGTAATGGCGGGCGAGCTCCCACGTGGAAGCCAATTGGTGAATGGCGAGCTCGTCTGGGCGAGCTAGTTGGAGCTCTATTGGGCGAGTAGTCATTTGATTTATTTCAATCTCGCCAAGTGATATGAAATGAAAATATTAATAGAATTTATAAATTATTTGCAGCCGGGAATTATGAACTCGGTGAATGCGATTTGGAAGGCGAGAAGGAAGCAAGACTTTGTTAAACCAGGTAAGGGAGATGTGTGAGAAGTGATGCATGTCCTGTGGAGTAAATTTTATGAAAATATTGAGATAAATGTTTTGTTTTCTGACATGCATTGGTTGATAAACTGTTTTAATCTCGGGCGAGCTACAAGCCGCCATATGTTGTTTTGTTGGGCGAACTGATTAAGTCGGGCGAGTAACTTTGTTCTAGTCAGAAACTCGGGCGAGCCAAGTGGCGAGTTTCTTTTATGAGAACTGGGCGAATGCCCTTGTTTTAAAGAGAAATCCGGGTAAGCCATAGTCGGGCGAACCCCTTTTTAATGTGTTTGGGCAGGTGACCCTTGTTTTAAATATAAGACGGGCGAACCGTTATCAACGAGCTTTACTTGTTGTTTTTAAAAGCTAAGTGGCGGGCGAATAATAGTTCACCGTCTTGCCGAGTTAGTCAGGGGCGAGCTGTGAAGGGCGAGCTGACTCTGGCGAACGGTTTTAAAGTGTAATTTTTTAAACGAAAAATGAATTATTTTAATATTTCGAAAATGGAAATATGAAACTTTTTGGGGCGAGTTGGCTATTGGGCGAGTTGACCATTGGGCGGGTTGACGAATGGGCGAGTTGAGTATTGGCGAGCTCACTATGGGCGAACCAGCCATGGGCGAGCCAGTGTAACCCGTGCCTTTCTCACACGGAAAAATGTTGAGATTACGGGTATTTTACTATTTTATAAAACCTTTTGGAAATCAAATCATTTGGTGGAAATGATAACATGAGATAAAACTTGATTTTGAGACATTAGACCATGAGTTCATGCATTATTATTCATGTAGTTGCGTGACCCGCCTGAGGGGGTGGCTCGGTCGATGGACCAAGGAGTGCACCTCATGGCGTCACAGGGCTGATGGACCCGTCAAGTCATCAGCGGTCTCGAGGTCACTTGGCAAGTGGACCCGAGGACCATCTATAGATTATGGCCATATATCTGAGATAGCCGTGAGGGGCGATGGCCTACGGGTGCACCCCAATAGCGGCAGATTCCGTTCTCGCAAGGGGGAGAGGGAACGATGATAGCATGATTTATTTGATGCCTAGTCTCAACTTGTTGATTCTGTTTATTAAAAGGATTTGTAAAATCCTATTTACTGTTTACTAGAATTTAAAGTAAACTGATTTGCCAGTGATTTGAATGGTGTATTGAGAGGTGGTTTACTATATCCACGGTTTTCCTATTCGGTGTGATTTTAGGAAAAACAAATATTTTGTGGTATATAGTTTTGGTTTTATAAAGCAGCATATGTTTCCTTTACTGAGCGTATGAATCGCTCACTCCTTTGTTTTAACTCCACAGATAAAAGACACGGAGTTAGAGAAGTAGCTCCAAGTTGGATGTTAAACATGACAGGTACAGTCTCTTCTCTTTTACATTTCAGATATAAGCATACAGTACTACTGTAGTGAAATAAGATAATAAGGGGATGTTAGATGTAAGGAATAATGAAAAGAAATTTCATATTCTGTGTTTGATAAATAAATATTTATTATTTATCACTATCCTTGTAGAATGTTATTGGCATCGCAGACAGCCCAACCGATAAAGTTGTATGGAAATACGTGAAAAATGTGGTAACGGGATGTTACAGTAATTTTAGACATCGAATTAATCGAATAAATCAACCTATAAAAATTAATTTAAATCCAAAAGTGACTTAGTTGAATCAAATTAATTGAATTTTGATTGGTTAAATTAGTTTGAAATATTTTTTATTCATATTTAATCTTTTATTTGAAATAAGGGTTTATTTGAGCACAAATCAAAGTATAAGGGCTTATCTAGATGCAATAAAAGTATAAGGGCTTATTTAAATAAAGTAACAAAGTTCAGGGGTTTTTTTAATATTTGAGCCTAAAAAAAATTATATAATTCAAATTGTGCTATTTTATGATTTGTATATAATTTGATCTGTATTCCAATTTTAATAAATCGATCAATATTCAAATAATTAAAATGAAAATGATTTTGCTAATTTTTTTTTATCCGAAATCATTTAAAAAATATCCCTCTTGAGTGTCACAGTTCATAATAAGATCATAGGAGAGCTTCTTTTTGTGAGACAGTTGCTGAGCATCTTTGGAGGAAACTTCCATTGAAGCTGCAATCAAAACTTACAATAATGAGTTGAATACTATGCAAGTTCATAGTATCAGTTTTCTTCAACATGAATAATCAATTATGACCAATTTTAATTATTTTGCGACTTTGAGTCGAAGACAACCAATTTGGAATTGGGTAGTAAGTACATTTGTTTTCTCACCATTTTAGCATTCTCCCTTTCTTTAATCCAATTAAAAAACTATTTTCTCTATAATTAAATAAAAAATTTATTTTTTTTATCTATTTACTAATAGAAAAGTTCAAATTAGAGTTGTGCTATAATCCTTGAAATGAATTAATACATAAATCAACAATTTTTTTAGTCGAGTAATTACATAAAAGTTATGTCATGCCTATCATATTCAAGTTAAAATCTAAAGAACTTCAACTTCTTTTCTCTAATTATATATAAAACTAATACAAGACCATCAATCTTTTTTTGTTCAGTGAAGGAACATAACACTTAACAAAATCATGACGATTTTGTTAAGCTTGGAATCTCTTATAAACACACACACCACACACAATGCAACTGATGTGGGACGGTGGTAAACCTACACACATATGCAAACACACACGCATGCAAGCAAGCAAATGCTTTAATCCACACACAAACACATCACATGCAAATGCAAGCAGAATATGCTTTTTTTTGTTCAGTGAAGGAACACAACACATAACAAAACCATGACGATTTTGTTAAGCTTGGAATCCCTTATAAATACACACACCACACACAATGCAACCGATGTGAGACGGTGGTAAACCCACACACATATGCAAACACACATGCATGCAAGCAAGCAAATGCTTTAATCCACACACAAACACATCACATGCAAATGCAAGCAGAATATGTTTTTTTTGTTCAGTGAAGGAACACAACACTTAACAAAACCATGATGATTTTGTTAAGCTTGGAATCCCTTATAAACACACACACCATCAATCTTTTAAAAAAATAAATTAAAACATAGCATTTTGAAATAGTATTTAGTTGAAGAAAATTTTAATAAACATTAATTAAAATGATATATAAGCAAAAGTTATAATTAATGTAATATTTTTATTGAATTTGAAAAAAATAGTACCTTCAATATAAAAATCTTTTCAAGAACTAATATCTTAATCGTTTTTTATGAATATCTACAAACATGGCTGTCCAGATTCTATATTTAAAAAATGCTAATTTCATAGATAATTTTTTTTATCCGTTAACAAGTTTCAAGAATGAATTGCAATAGTTGAGATTATCAAATTTATTTAAAAATGGTCTCTTTAAGCTTTATTTGGTAAGAAAAATAAAAATAAAAATATGAAAAAATTGTTAATTGAATTTTTAGATATTTTAATCACTTTTTTATTTTGTAACTTAATCATTTTATTAATAAATTTTTTATCTTCACATTTTTTCTTGCAATGTAAAACTTTAAAAAATTACATGAATCGGTTGAATTAAATTTCAAATTTAATTTTGCTGCTAGATTATATGAATTTTTTTTCTATAAAGTCTCTTGCCTATAATAACCTTCTAATTACAAAAATTTTACTAGCTATATAGCAATAATAAAATTAAAAAAGAAATAAAAATAGGTAAAATAAAGTTTAAACAAAAGGAAATTCTAAATCTACTCCTCTTTTTACTCTTTCTACCTCACTCAGCCTAAAAAAAAAAACCAACTAAATTTACTCCATAAAAATAGATCATTTTAACCCCCATCATCTTCATCAACACCCTCACGTTCTTTCATTTTTTTTTCTCTAAACCTTTAACTCGTCATCTTCACAAACCTCTAACCAATTTTTTTTTTCTAAACCTATAACCAGTCTTCTCCCTCTTTAACTAATAATTCTGTTATTAGTCTTTACATTGAGACAACTCTTTGCACTAGCATCGCGTAGGAAGCCTAAGTAGCTCTGTGCGAGCAATGCCTCTCCAACAGACACCTTCTGCTTCGACAATGGACACCAGCACACTGATCCTATAAGTTGAGCCCCATCGATTCTACTCCCTTCAACTCCCCGACTAATTTCATACTCAAGATTTAAAGCAAGCAGTGTGGTATAATATCCCATTGCTTTTCTGAGTTCATGTAAAGATTAATTGAGCCTTGACTCCCCATCAATATGTTCCAATTTTATAGACCTGGCTGCACAAGTATCATTGTGCAATATCATGAGTATCGCGCAAGGCAATTTGCGCGAAATCAGGGATTGCACGCAAGTAGCCTTGCGCAAAATCACTGCTTTTGCGCAAGTTACCTTGCGCAGAACCTGAGCTGCCGCGCAAAGCTCTTTGCGCATCCCACGTTCTCTTTTCTTCTTTCTTGTTTAGCTACAATTGAGTAAGAAACGAGGCCGGCGCTGAAGTAGCTGTCCGTGGCTAGTGCGGTGTGGCTCGATTTGGGGCAGAATTAGCAAGGAACTGTGTGGCTTGGTGATCGAACCAGCAACAGTGATGAGTTGATCGATGATGGAGATGAAGACGATGAAACAGGGGGCTGATGAAGATGATGGCTCAGCTGGAAGTTAATGAAAATGATGGGGTTAAAATGGTTTATTTTTATGGGATAAATTTAGTTGGTTTTTTTTTTTTTACTTGTGTGGGGTAGAAAGGAGGGGCTCTAAATGCACTACAATTTTTACTCTTTCTACTACAAATAGTGAATGGATAAAAATATCCATTTGTAAAATAACACTAATATCCAACCCTTTATCCCACTTATTTTCTTTTCTTTTTTTCCCTCTTTTCTCGTCATTCTCTTTAGTTTCACCAGTTTTGCGCCAGAACCATATGCTAGCTCAAACCACTTATTTTCTTCTCTTTGTTTTCCCTCTCTTCGCGCCATTCTCTTTTGTTTTGCAGTTTTGCTTCAGAGATTTTGCACGCAAGTGCCATTTTCGCGCAAGTTTGGTTGCGCAGACGTGCCAGCTCCGCCCAAGCTTACTTACGCGCAAGTCCAACTTCCGCGCAAGCTTGCTTGCGCCCAAGTTCCACTTCCGACCCATTTTTCCCTTTCATTCAAAGAGAAGGATTGTGTACTCCAAAAAATCTGTTTGGCTGTACATTCATGGTGCTATAATGCTTAATTTAAAATGAAAAGAAATTGAGGAACATTTCCGTGGGCTTGAGAAGTCTTTGAAGAGATGTTTCCATGAGTTGGAAGACCAAGAAAAGGAGTTTGAGACAAAAACAAGGAAAGCTTGAGAAATGTTGCAGAAGCATGAAGCAGTTGTTGTAGCCAAAGAACAAGCTTGAAAATAAGATATAAAGCATGAAGCAACTGGGTCTCGCACAACCCAAGTTGCGTGAAAACCGCGAGAGAAAATAAAGTAAAAAATTGATGAAGTGAAAAACGAGAGATTAATAATTTCTGTGAGATTAAAATAGTAAATTTATGGGTTAGATTTTGTTTTTATTTTTTATTGTGGTGAAAAGAGAAAAAATTGTAGTGTATTTAGAAGATCCCGGTAGAAAGAGTAGAGCCGTAAGTTTAGAATTTCCCTTAAACAAAATAGAAAAAGTTGCAAAAAAAAGTTCTTTAGACGGTAGAATATTCCTCCCCTTCAAAATTCAAACCAAAGTTGGCAACTAAAAGAAAACAAAAAAGAAAAGTACACGGTCAAAACGGTACGCACATATGAACGAAACGAAGAACCTTCTTCTTCGTCGATGTCTTCAAAACCCCCAGCTTCATCAACTTTTAAATCCCCAAACGAAGATAATTATTTTTTCTCGAGAAAATCCGGATCATTTTCTCGAGAAAATCGGATAATATGAAATTCCTAAAACTTTGGATCCTGTTAATGGTCCTTCTGATTGCGGTCCAATCCAAGTTGGCGTTGGGGGCTAAAGCTCAACCTTCATCGAAAGAAGCTTACGTGACGCTGCTTTACGGAGATGAGTTCCTTTTGGGGGTTAGGGTTCTGGGTAAATCGATAAGGGACACTGGATCAACTAAAGACATGGTCGTTTTGGTCTCGGATGGCGTCTCTAATTATGCGAAGAAGCTTCTCAAGGTAAAAATTTGGTGATCCATTCGTTCCTTTTTTTCCGCGAGAAAATTACGATCCTTAAAGCTAGTTACTTTATAATTTAGGGACGTTCTTATTTTGGTAAGAAAATTTAAGTATTAAATTTTTTCCTTTTTAATTTTTTTTTCTGGTGGATGATTGGGCAGGCTGATGGATGGATAGTGGAGAAGATAAGTTTATTGGCGAATCCGAATCAAGTTCGGCCGAAGAGGTTTTGGGGTGTTTACACCAAATTGAAAATTTTTAATATGACTAACTACAAGAAAGGTAAAATCCTTTTTTGGTTTCTTTATTGTTCATTTTGTTGGCTGGAGAAAATGTATATAGGTAGAGAAAATGATGAATAATAGTTGGATTTTAGCTTATGTTTGATGTATTGTAGCTGCATCAGTTCTATGCACTGTCGATGAACAACACGGCGATCATCTCAGTAATGAGCAAATTTAGAATACAATAATTTTAAACAAACTTTTAAACGTATGATTATTTAGAGGTTTGCTCCTTAATGAGGTTAAGGTAGCAGCTTGTAATTTAATAGCCTATATATTGCATAAGAGAGTGCTCGTATCCTATTTTAAAATATTTTGTTTCTTAAGATTAAATGCTTGAAGTATAAAATGTGTTCTCTATAAGTTTCTTGTGAACAATTTTCTTGCATCTTTTATGGGCTGGCTAGACCCAAGATTTTGAATATTATGTACTTTTGTTTTACCACCATGTCTTCAACATCTAGCTATTCCTTCTATCTCAATGTTCCTTCTAGTGAATTTCATTGTTTCATACTTGGTGTTTGCTTGTGTAGTTGTATATCTTGATGCGGATACTATAGTAGTCAAAAGCATTGAAGATCTCTTTAAATGTGAGAAATTCTGTGCAAATTTGAAGCATTCTGAGAGGCTGAATTCAGGAGTCATGGTAGTGGAACCATCTGAAGCTGTTTTCAATGACATGATGGGCAAAGTGAATACTTTGCCTTCTTATACTGGAGGAGATCAGGGTTTCCTGAATTCTTATTACTCTGATTTCCCAAATGCCCATGTTTTTGACCCTAATATACCCCAGGAGGTGTTGAAAACCCGAAAAGCTCCTGAGATGGAGCGACTCTCTACTCTATACAATGCAGATGTTGGTCTCTACATGCTTGCCAACAAGGTACTGCTAAATATTTGACATTAACATTTTGTTTTAAATTTTATGTCATGCTGCTCTACCATTGTCAGTCTTATTTTACATGCTACGTGGTTATGTTACTAAAATTAGCAAAGAATATAGTTTCATTAGTTAAAAGACTAAAACAAATACTGCCTTTAAAAATGGTTCAAGGAGTACAAAAAAATAGTATATGTTCAGTTTTTAAGGTGTAATCAGAGTTTGGAGAAGCTTGGTTGGTTAAGAGACCAATCCTGAGATTCAATCAGCCAATAATTTCAATAGAAGAAAACATATTTTAAACCATGATGACGAGCCTGATCAAGTAGGTTGCTATTCCTTTTTTGTCTATCTTTGCCTTGTAATCAAGCAGTTGAGATTTACGATATGTGAATATAATCGAGTTTAAATTCCTTTCAGAAATTTTGTTTTTCATTTATTTGAATCTTCACTTTATGCATTCTGATGACAGACTTTTGAAAAGTTTCTCTTGTTTTTAGATTATGAAGATTTGTTTCAGTTCTTTCTTTCTTTTTTAATTGAATTTATTTTATCTTAACTATACCATGTTTGACACTTATGCAAAAACAAAAAAGGAAACAAAGTTTTTCTTTTGCTTATGATATGCTTATTTTCTGGTTAAGTATCCTTACCTCTTTATGCATTCGTTGTGCAGTGGATGGTAGATGAGAGTGAACTTCGTGTTATTCACTATACACTCGGCCCCCTTAAACCTTGGGATTGGTGGACATCTTGGCTCTTAAAACCAGTTGATGTCTGGCAGGTATTAGTTGACTTCTTGGCAAATTCATACAAGGAGCTCTTTGTTCAGTAAATAGGAAATGTCGATATAATTTGTTTGCTGATCCTGCAGAATGTTAGGGAGCAGCTTCAAGAATCCCTTCCTGGAACTGGAGGAGGCAAAAATCCTAATGATGAGCTTTTAGTCAAAGTCCTCTTCCTGTTACCTTTTTGTGCTCTACTTTTTTGTTACTATCGTTCTTTCCTTCAGGTTAGTTGCTACAGATTAGTTGCTTCTCTGAAATCAATGTCTATTGCTTTTCGGTTCTCAAACCATATTTTGCTGCAGACAGGGGGTTCACTTTGCAGAACTTCATTATGCAGCCAGATCAGACACCTTTACTACGTAATTAGGTCAAGTGGAACAGTTGCTTACACTGGTGTTTCTTCATCTTCTACCATTAATGCGAACAGTCAAGTTAGTTATCTCTTCATTTTATTAGCGGAATTTTTTCTGGTTTCATAAAATACTGTTACCCCCTTTGTCTACTGAAATTTGATGTAAACTTATTAATTTCTCACTTCTATTATTTGGTGTGATGTTATCCAGTTTCCTAACGGTGCACAGGCCAAGGTGCCTGCCTACCTGGGTGGGATTTCAGTTCTTGTATGTTTTATGGCTGCTGTGGTGTCCCTTGGAATTGCTATTGCAATTGTGCCTCGACAAGTGATGCCATGGACTGGTTTGCTCTTGATGTATGAGTGGATGATTACAATCTTCTTGCTTTTGTTTGGAGCTTATCTTCATTTGATAAACCAGTGGGGGAGGAGAACAGCAACTCAATTGGGATCCTTTTCCTCTCATATGGATTCTTTTGATTCTGATCCGAGAAAAGGTTTATTTACTTGGAACAAATACATATCGTGATAAAATATGATGTTTGTTCCCTTTGTTTATTAATTTAAATATTGATCGATGACTCTTGTATGTTCTTTTTAGGTCATCAACGGTTGGCATCCTCTTGTGACATTGTTACTTGGTATTATGGGTTGGGGATGGCTTTTTTGGCTATCATTGCCCCAGCCATACCATGTTTTTTTGGAATCACTGCTCTCTTCTTGAGGTAATCTCTATTGGGATTTTCTTGTTTTCTCTCCTCTTTTTTTTTGAAACACAACTTTTTTCAAGCGCATTTGGATTTGGGAGGAAAAATGAAAAGGAAGTCAATAACTTGTTAGAGTTTTCTGGCTTTATTTCTTCATATGTGCTTGTTGTCGTGGTTTTAGGAGTTAAAACCTTGAATCTAACGTTTGAAAGTCCTTTTCAAGTATTCTCGAATTAGTCTTACTAACTTTCATGGTTCGTGACACTTTCATCCTAGGTTGGGCCTGATGGTGATTGGAGGGCTTATATTAGCATCTTTCATGACATATGCCTCGGAGCATCTCGCAATTAGGTCCTTCTTGAAAGGTCTTGAAGACCGGGACACAACACGATCAAGGAGTGCTTGTTTATCAGTTTGATAGAGGGTTTCAAAATGCTCATGTTGCTTGCCAGCACTGCATTTTCCTCTTTAATTTGTAGCTTAACATACAATCACAACAATTGATTTGTAAAATATTGCTGAAAATTGTCATATTAGAAATGCAATTTTCCATTAGGTGTTTGTAATTTTGTTGTAATTGAAATCACGTCAAGCTAAAAAATGCTACAAGAGCAGGTAGCCAGTTTCCTCCTTGTATGCACTTCCCAGGAATAGGCAGTGATTCTCATCTACAACTACAATTCAAGCATCAAAGTTGTAAGACATCATTTTCATTTTCCTTCCCTAGCTACTCAATTGCTGCATTATTGATCTTTCCGGAAAATGGTCAATTCTTGTCATTGTTAAGGTTTATTTAAGGAAGAGTGGTGGTCGATATATTTAGCAGAATGCTGAAGAGCTTAAGGTAC
Organism: Heritiera fomes; assembly: GCA_032173925.1. Classification (NCBI taxonomy): domain Eukaryota; kingdom Viridiplantae; phylum Streptophyta; class Magnoliopsida; order Malvales; family Malvaceae; genus Heritiera; species Heritiera fomes. The sequence continues at coordinate 7,788,110 of JAPDPM010000021.1, read as the reverse complement.
AAGTTTAAGCATTTTTTGCCAAAGTCACCGAGGAAGGAATAGAAGTAGTTAATCAGGTTAAGGTTTGGTTTAGTGATTATTAACTTTTTTAGGAAAGATTAAGTCCAATGTTTGGGTCTCTTTTTTGTTTTTAGTGTACTTCTTTATGAACCAACCGACTCTAATGAACTTCGACTGGAGTAAGTGTTGGATTTAGGTATGTGTTTGATATGGATTCGAGTTTCTTTACTTATGTTCTTTCATATATTTAGAGGTTAGACTTATACATTCATATCCGTCGAATTTGCGTTAGAATTGACCATTTGAAAGAAAACGCAGAGTAGATCAAAGTTTGTCTTCGACAAATTCATGGAGATTACAATCATTTTAAACCACAAAAATTATTTTTTTCCCATGTAGGCCATGTTACCATACATTCAAACCGTACGCCAGTTATTTGTAGAAAATATGAAAGGATGTAGGGTGGAGTTTGGTCGGCCAATAGCAAGGACTTTGTAGCTTAAATCTTTCAGATGATATTGAAAAACACATTTTCTGATAATTGGAGGGTGGAATTGAGGTGAGTCGGTTCAAGTCCAAATCTCATAACATGTAACAATTCTTTTTTAACCACTCAATTAAGAAGTTATTGATGATATGGAATAATACATTGTATAATCAGTCCCATATATAAAGTTGGATGTTTTTTAGCTCAATTGACAAGCAAAGATTATCAATAGGCTTACTATTAATTCCAAATATAATATCTTAATATGTACTCAAAAGTCAAAAAACTAGAAAAAGACTGGACAAAATTTCAGTGCTTTTCCAAGTGGGGGTAGAGAGGGTGTGAGGGGCAGGGAGTTAACTGAGTTGCATGGAAAGAAAAGAGTTTAGAGAGGAAGAATTGAAAGAAAATAAAGGAAAATGACTCATCATCTGAGTCATAGATTCATGACTCTCTCATTGATAGTGAAAGAAGGCAACCGCCCCATTAAAACATTGAATCATGTCTGTAACTCATGATTCTGTCCTTTCAAACTGCAAATTTCATGTGTCCACGGATGAGTCTTACTACTTTTGATGAAATAATCAACTTTTTGCATTAACAAGGGATTTTTTAATCCATTACCTGATGATATATATATATAAATATATATTTATATATAGTTTGCCAGCCGCCCTGTTCTGGCGGCCATGCTAATCTCCATGAACTAATTTATTATTACTTTTTTCTAGCAGCCAGCAGAGCTTGCATAAGATATACCACCTGCCCTTTTGTATCTTCTGATTAATTTTTTGCCATGACAACTAGACATTAATTTTCCACTCTCCACTTGAAACAATAGTACTGATTTAATTGTTAAAGTGATTAATTCTAATTATTATATTTTTTTAATTTTATATTCAAGTTAGATCTTTTTACTTGTAGTCAATTAGTTTTTATTGAATGTTTAAAATGGTATCAAAACTCAAGTTCTGTATTATGATTCTTGCTTGTTATTCCTTTTAAATTTTAAGCTTATCCTATGATAGATTCTTCTATTTTTTGCTTATAAGAGATGAGAGCATGTTAAAATGATATTATTTTACATATGTCATATCTTATAGTTCTTATGATATTATATTCGAGTTGAATCCTTTCACGACTTTAATCAATTAATTTAGATTGGGATTAACATTATTTGAAAAAAACATCACGTCCATAAGTGGGAATTAAGTTTGTAAAATATGCTAGGCAAATATATAGAATGTTATTGGAAGGATTTCCCAAATCCCAGCCGGTGATTTTGCTTCTTTGAGAGATCTGAATCTTCTTCAATTTAATGAACAATCAATTGAACAAATCCACCACTGTTAAAAAAGCTAAAAAATGAAACTATTATTAGCCATTAAAAAATTGCTAATTTGATGGATTAATTATTTTCAAACTTTTCTTATTCCCTTTCAGTTGTGTCATTTCTATTAATTAAGACACATGGTGGCTAAACTTAGGTTTAATTATGAAAAAGTGGACTTTAGGAACCACCATCCTTATCCTAAAGTTAAAGTTTTTTTTTTTTTTGTGTAAATCACAGCTTTTTTAATCCATTTTAACGGTCTGATACTAATCCTGTTCAAAGTTTAGTCACAGTTAAGACTCTTCATCCCTCCCCAAAAATGTGTTTAGTGGGAGTCGAACCCGAGAGCTCTTCCCACAAACTCAGTCTGCATTGCCAACTGAACCACAACCCTTGAATCTAAAGTTAAAGTTGATGACAACTATATTTATAGGCTTTGCATAAGGATGCAATAAAAGCTACAGAATCTGCACATTGCATTCTGGCTTTTACTCTAACGGGAGAAAAGTTGGAAAGAAAAAGTATTCCAAATGTGTATCATCTGTTCCAAGTTACATATTGGTGTTTATTTTTTACCAACCTTAATCTTAAGATTTTAGAGAGTTAGGGTTGAAAATAACAAGAGTTTTGTAAGCGTTGATGATCAAAACTCAAATTTATGCAAATAAATTTATTTCTTAAGAAAGATGCGTGAATCAATTCGATTAAATCTTTGGAATAATTAAAGTCAAATAATGTTTTTATCTTGATTTATAAAAAAAAAACCTTTCGTTATTAGGTTAACATAGTTTTTTTTACGTGAAAAAGTTTTAAGTAGAAAAGATTATACATCTCTAAAGTTAGTGCAAACTTTACTTACAGATTTTTTGAAATTAATTTCTAATTTGTTTATCAATAAAAATTTGTGAAGATCCAAACTTTAATGTTTTGCACTCGACATCGGACATTTACATCTTTATTATCATAAATTTGTAGCTTAATTCTATATTGGGGTCCTAAAGGATGTTAAACCCCCAAGAGCTGGAGCCCCCTTAAAATTATCAATGATTTTCTGTCCTTTTAATGATAATGCATTCAGTGCTCGGTCCACTACAGTTACAGACAGCCTTAAAATTTCACAATTTTTAACATTATCCATTGTGTTTCTTCCCAGCTGTAACTATGATGATGATGATGATTCCTCTCAATCACAGCATAATAAGCCCTACCTTTACTTCAATAGCAGGATTTCTAAAATCTCCTTATTTAATTAGGGTTGATTTAAATATTCATCAGCAGAAATATTACAGCTTATAATACTTGGATTAATTACAACATGAAATGCTGAAAGAAGTTCAGCTTTCATGTTTCAAAGCATGTTTCATAACCTGACACTGATTGATAATTCTGCCATGGAATGCTGTAAAGATTAAAACCAGTAGGCTTGAATCATGTGAGTTTTGCTATATATTGATCAATTCTGTGATCAGAATTACTTTTGTCTCCTCTGTCAGGTTTTTCCCTGGAAACATTAATCCAGGATATGCCCTGGAATATTCATCCACCAACTATAAAACATCCTCAAACTTTTCTAATGTTCATGAATCATGATGCTGCAGGTTTTTCAAACTTAAACCAACTCCCTGGAATATTCATTCACCAACTAAAGCATCCTTAAACTTTGCGGGGTTTTCAAAGTGAAACCAACTCAAGATCCCATAGAGGAAAAAACTAGTGATTGGATGATGTATAATCTAGACAAGTTTGGCAATTCTGCTATATACATACATACATACATATATATATGTATGTTTGTATGTATGTATGTAAGTATGTTGTTTGATGAGAGTAAATGATGAACAAGCCAGAAACACAAATCTGTCTCACTATTCACAAAGCTTTCACTTACAGTGTTGGAGAAGATAAGAAAAAGAAAAAAAAGAAGAGAATTTAGAACCTGTTTGGCTGCTAAAAGACATCGTGATCAAAGAACAGAAGTCCTGGAATTCTTGCCACGAAGCCAAGATTCCTTATCTTATTCATATAATAACCTCCATTTTCTCAGCAACCAAACATGATAAAACCAAAAGAAAACCAAAAAAAAGAGGATAAGCCAAGCATTAGACTTGCCTAGAGGTTAATAATTTCCTCAAGGTCGCGATCATCATCGTCTCAATTTGCTCCATTTATTTAGGCCATGGCTCAAATGCAAAACCATTCTTGGACAGCATTAAAATACCATTGAACACGATGAACAAACCTTGGCCTTGCAATCTTCCTCTCAATCCTGCAAGTAATTCCATAGCCACCATCCTTCTCCTTCATCCAACATGCAATATCACTGAAACCCCCCAAGAAAGGGAAAAAATGAGAAGAGAGAAGGGAAGTGAGAATATTGAAGACTAATGAAAGATGATATATATATATATATATATATATATATATATATATATATATATATATATATATATATATATAATTGGAGGATAGACAATTATAATATTATTATTTCCTAGTTCTTGTTATGTTGGACGGATGAAACAAGAGCTAAAGATTAAAAGAATGTAAATGAAAATACACACCAAGGTTCCCCTACATGTGAGGGCCAACGCCACATGTTTATATGTAATTATATTCACATAAAATTGCCATCAGAAAAAATATTTTAAATTAAGTTAAACAAGCTATATTTATAATTTTTAGAGTGGGAATATGAGGTGAACCATTTAATTGTAGGGTCCATTAATTCCAAATTAAAAAATTAAATAAAATTTGAGAAAGCAATAAAGTTAAACACATGAAGGGATGTCGTAGTTAACGAAGTAGAATATTATAAATTCGTACAATGTTTCTTTAATCAAGATTTATATAATTTTTGGGTTTCTCTTTAATTTTTTTATTATTATTCTTTTGTTATCTCGGTTAAATGACTAAAAAAATATATGCAATAATAAAAATGTAAGTGATAGATTAAAAGAAATGATGGAGATAAATTGATTAGATTGGCAATTTTAGTAGCTGTTTAAAAAGTTATGTTTCCACTTTAAAGTATAAAAATTTTGTAGATTCGAAATTTGAATTTTATTATTTTTCAATTCTCTTTTCTCAAGCCAAAAATTTTTATGGTAAAAAGTAAAAAAATTGAGATAGGCAACATGACATGAGGATGTTACATGCTTCTAAGAGATAGCATGAGAATAATTTTCATATTTGGTTTTTGATTGTTTTCTTTAAAAGAAATATAAATAATAATTTTCTTTTGTATACATATCTAGTATAATTTGTTCATTATATAGAAAATAATTTTATCTATATATAATTAATCTATGAAATGCAATAAAACCAATATACCAAACACATGAACACTTCTTTCCATTTCCATGTATTAATTATATATGATGTTTTATAATTAGGGTTGGCTCCCTATATATATTCTTTTTTAATGCAATAATTTTTTGTAGAATTATCATCATTTGTCTATTTAATTTTGCATTGCAAGCTTAATTGCCTCTACTTCATAGGCAAACTTATTAGTAATAGTCTATCAATTTATACTTTAAATCTTGCATTTTTTTCTCTTTCTTGTCAATAGAATTTGTAACCTATATGGGATTATACAATCCTAGTATTACATATATTTAAATTTTTATCATCTTCAAATATATATGCTATAATTTTATTCAACTCATACATTTTACTAAAGGACTCAAGTGCAAACCCACTTTTTCCTTTCTAACAATAATTTAAAAAGAAAAAAGGATTGCATTTAGATACAAAGAAGAATTCATTAAAAATGCTTCATAAAATGGACAATGGAGAAGATCTAATGGTTCATATACGATCGATCTAGTTAACTTAATCCAAGTTCACAAGTCAAATACTAAGTTGAATATTTAATTTGGATTTGCAAATTAATTTGAATTTACAAATGAAGATTAAAGACGATAATATATTTTAAGATGGTTAAAAAATAATATTTGTGTGTATGTATATGGATGATAATTAAAATTTTATATTCCTCTCATGATTAAAAAGTCTAGATTAAACAATCTCATCAAGGAATTCTTTTGTTCCATATATGTTTGATTCATGGGTTTTTATTTATTTAATTTCTAATTTTTCCTACAAATATTAAACTTAAATTTTACTTTTTTAGCAAGATTTTTCAAAGCAGAAGGAACAATTCTAAATGACATTGATAAAAATTAGGGCCAATTAAAAGGTATATTTATTTTTTATTCCCAAAAAATCCTTTTTGGTTAAGATTTCTTAAATAGGGTTGAATAACAATGTGACAAGGAGTTCAATTATTGAAAATGAAAAATGAATTAATGGGTTCTTTTTATATATTTTTTATTTTAATATAAAATTAGTAATCTCAAAACCAATTATTGTTGGACAAGTAACCAACCTTGTTAACTAAAACACCAAACTCCATAAAAAAGAATAGTTAGTGATAATTATTATCATCATGATTAACTCAATTAACTCTACTAAATAAATAAAAAAATCATGATTCTCCTACAAGTAGACAATTGTCCCACTTTATCATAGTTTCCACCAAACAATATTTTTCTTCGCACCTAACTTTTTCATTAAATTTATTAATTAATTAATATTACTTATAAACACAAACTTTTTGGCACAGCTAAGCAATTATATAAAGCTACAAAGTCACAAATAAAAAAAATTCAAGAAAAAAGAATTTTTACATTTGCCTCGAAATCTTGATGAGCAAAGAGATTTTATGTTCAAGTTTCACTAAATATGTTAAGTATGTTCAATTATATACGGATTAAATGACAAATTAGGTGGGACGCACTAGGTGGGACGCACGACAAAGAAAAAAGATCAATGTCTCAACTCTTAGATAAGAAAAGAAAATGATGATCAACATGTTTCTTAAGGGTTTTTTTTATTTGGTTTAATGTTTAATTATGGAATTTAGTTTAAGTGCATGTATTTTATGAACTAAATTATGATGCATAATATTTTGAATATTGATTTAAATGACCATATTTTATTTTTTAAAATGTAAAAGTTTTGTAAATTTCAAATTCGAACTTCAATATATATATATATATATATATATATATATATATTCTCTACCTCAAAAAAAAAAACTATGATGAACAAAAATTCGGAAGTTAACACTTAAATTAAATTCAATAAGAACTATAATTTCTAAGAGACCCATGATTTTGTCACACCTGTCTTTGGATGCCAAGTATCATTTTAATCATCTAAGATAACCTTAGTCTATCTAATCCACAAACAAAATCAGATTTTAATTATAGCATCAACTACACCTTTGATCAAGTATAATCATATTGAGTGGCTCCTATTTTTTATCAAGGGTTTTTTTTTTTTCTGAGAGGGGGAAGCGTTGGGACCTCCTAAATCTTTGATTAGTCTCTCTCACTATTCATTTATGTTAAATACATAGATGTCTTAATGTCTATAAGTCAATTTCAAATATCAACCCTACTTTCTGTCATTGACATTTTGATTATTAAGAAATTATTAATGTTCTTAACGTGAAACCTAAGTTCTTTATTAAAAACAATCAAATAAAAATTAATTTTGAAAATCAAAATTTAAATTAACAGTTTAATGCAAAATAATATGTAAAAAAATTTGTTAAGAACATCATTTATACTCAAGATTTAATCAAAACAAATTTAACAAAAAAATCTGTCATTTTTTTTAGTAAAAATGCTTATCTACGAAAAGCATCAAAACATTTTATTTTATTATTATTTTTAAAAATCTTATTGGGTTCATCTATCTAAAATGACTTTCCAATACTAAGCTTTGGCTTCCAAAATTCATTTTTATTTGATCACTTTAAATAGAAATTTACAAACTTACCCAAGTAATCTTCTTAGGAATTATTTCATACATTGTTGATAAAATTTTTTTACTCCTCAAATCATAACACATATCTTATCTTATTTATTTTTTTAATTTTTTTATAAAACATATATCACAATCCTAATGTCGTTTGTGAAATAAAAAAACCTCTATTAACGGTATACATAATAATTATCCATCTTCTTATCATGTTTTCTTTTTGGTTTTCCTTAAAAAAACTAGTTTGTTTGATCTTTGATGGTACACTAAGAAGTAAGAATAACAAATACAATAGCAGGCTTTATGGTAATCAAGTCCTTAACTAAATGCATGAAATATTAAAATAACAAAATTCCCAATTCCACCATAGATTTGGCAGGAAAGTGCTAATGTTGAACAGTTAGGGAAAGCTAGCCACTCAGCACGTTCTTTCATCTTATTCTGTCAAAAAGCTTGTTTTCTTCTTAGATTTCAATGGAGGCAGCCCAATACTATCAAAAAGGTTTTTCAGGATTGCAGCCTCCATTGTAAATCCTTCTCTGTATGCATGATTTCTTCAGCTGTCCTAAATAATCTGAAGATGATGCATGTGAACCAAAAAAATAAAGGATTCTAAAACCCCGAAATGAAGGCATGAATATGATCCCAACTAGAGGCAGTGTAAAGAATTCCGGATTGCCCCTTCCAAATACTAGAGCTTCCTTCTGCATATTCCTTCTGTTTCTTAACCAAGCCAGGGAACAATGGCACAAAAGAAACACCAAACTGACGCCCAACTCTCCTTAGGGTTGCCCTGGAACCAACCACAATACCTACATCTGCTTTCAGCAGACAAAGCAAATCACCTACCGAGTCTCCGACGTAAACAGTCAAGTTCCTTCTGTCATTGCTATAGCCCTGTAAGATATCAGTGAAAGCTTGAATCTTGTCAATAGGAGATTGCACCTTCGTAACAATTTCACCTGTGGATACTGATTCTTCGGTTACTGATTCTTCAAAACAGAAATCATTTGCATGTACGTCCAGAGCATCTAAACCCCCTGCTTAAAATGGAAGAGGGAAAAAATCACTTCATAATAGACATTCAGTTTCTCAAGAGACATGAAATCATCAAATACATGACACTCAAAAATGCACTCAAAGCAACTGGTGATATAGAAGTAGAAGATGACAGAAGCAGAGGTATTCCCTAACTGTAATGTAATGGCAAGAGCGAATGAACATACCTGAAGAAAAAGCGGCCCTGATAAGATCACCACACCAACAATAAGACAGCACATGGATATTGGCCGTAAGCTTTTCATTCTTTACAATTCTCTGAAAGAAACTAATGCAACCATCTTGAAAAATCATTCGTTGACCAGCTCGTTTAATGTCTTCAAGATTTACACCCTTAAGTAACCCTGATTCAATCACCCTAGAATTTGCCCTTTTCTCAAAGTCCGAGATCTTCTCAAGTGCTTTATGCAGAGCTTCATAGTTGTACTCCACTGCAAAACCACAGGAAGTAAAAAATCAATAGCAATAGAGCTACTTGAAATGTTATCCAGGACAATTTGCCAAAGATTAAACATATAGCTTAAACTTTAAAATGTCACTGCAGTCTACTGCTGTACCTTTCTCAGAAGCCAAAATGCTTTCAATGCATTCTTCATACTCATCTGTGTATTGAATGGAAAGTAGATCCCAAGCGTTCCTCAACTCAGCAGATGACATCCTAGCAATTTGACCTTCCGGTTGGTTCTGATCAGATTTTGGGGCTGTTTGTATTGCTATCTCTGCCAACATGGCAGATGAATCAAAAATTGTGCAGGTAAGATCAAAATCAGAAAATATCAATAGACGATGTTGTGCAGGGTCATGCTCCTTAATCAGAGGAACAACAGTGGGCTGAGCAAGTGGTTGCGAATAGAAGAACTCTATTTCAAGTTTCATGGCTTGGTGATAAAGCTTCTCAATGATATTTAGTTCCTCGCCAGTCAAAGAGACACTAAGTTTATCCAGCAGTTCTTCGGTTTGCAGAGCTGATGCCTAAATTCAAAGAATCAATAGTTGAGCCGCAGGATTCAAAAGGTCATTTATTTAATGATTTTTTCCCCCGAGACTGTAATAAGTATATTTTAAACTAGTTGACCCTTAGAAACAATGAATGCAATCAACATCATACCTGAAAACCTTCAGAAGAATAATTCTCAATCCACTTTTTGTATGGGTGGTCATGCTCATTGGGTCCTAGAAGTGCCTGAAACTCCCTACCCAAATCGGCATACAACCTCATGCAAGGTGTCATGGCCCCAATAGTGTAAGCTGCAATTTTTGTTTTCTCAAATGGAGTCGCAAGTTTTCCCGGAGCTTTTAGTCCTTCAATCTTCCCAGAAGCTGTTGCCAGCAAGAATTCTGTATACTTTAAAGTTGCAGAATTGACAGGGCTTTCTTTGACGCAGTCAGGACCCCACTCCTGCAGAACTGGAGCATTCAGACCAAGAGGATATCCTTACGATACATGAACTAAGGAATACCATTATGCATACAGATAGTAACCAGCTTAGAAAGTATATAAAGCTTCATAGTATTGTAAACAGAACAACAATTGACAAGGCAGATAGTAACTATTAAAACAAGTCTGATTATTTCCACAAATCTATTTATAGGATTTCCCGGAGTGATGATTTATGAGGGCTTATCATATCAAAATCCAACCTTCATCCAATTGAAACTATTTTTTTTGGGGTTACTCATCCAAACTTGTAATCCACCAAAAGGACCAAATATTTCATAGGCACCTCTATATCATCAAAAAATGAAATCCAATAAATGGACCTTTCCTGACATTAAAGAATTGAATAATGAAAATAGATAGCGAGTGCCAGACAAAATAAAGATCGATTTGGTACAAAACTCCGGATTAAATTTCTATTGAGATGACATCACATGACAGCTGGACCCAATGTAGCATCTCCTAGACACCAATTTTTTCCTAGTAAATCCTGTTTTAACTAGTTGGTAATACAATATTTTACAAATCTATAACTGATGGCAAAAGAAAGTGAAATTGAATTACTTTTTTTCATCTTAACTTTACCGATAATTAAGCATGTACTAAGAAACAGAAAAGAAGAATTTATCATACCTGTACAAAAGAATCATGCATTTTTAGCTCCTGCAAGACACCATTCCTTAATGCAGAGATTGCTAATTTTGCGTCATCATCATCTGCACAGTCTTCTGCCAATTCATACCTAAAACCCAGATTGTAAAAAACAAGAAATCAAGTACCTAATTATAAACAGCACAAAGCAATTCTAATTTAACTAGCTAAGAGAAAAAGATATTCTGTTTAATCTACCACTACATGTCGATTTAAATTCTAGAAACCAATACTCACCTCAAGCAATGTAATTAGATTTTCCCCAAATAATAACAATATAAACCTCCAATTGGTTGCTGAGAAAGCTGACAAAAAGAAAAGAAAATAAACATCTGAATAATTACTTAAGCAACCAAATGGCGCTTAGGAATTAAAATTTCATTCATCTTCTTTTCCTATACTTTCTCAGCGACCAATAACTAGGAGAGGTTGGAAAATAGAAAAATCAATCTTAAGATGGAAATTCAACATCAAACATCAACAAAGTTCCATAGAAAAGGAGATCCCTGTTTACTATCCCAAATTCTCCCTTTTCATGATTCAAAAATCAAGATGCTTTCCATTAACCAGCATTACAGCAAGAAAGTAGAGACATGCACCAATCCTACATTACCTAAGAGTAGCAATTATATACTGATTCTTCAATTTTCTTTTAATTTTCACTTAAATGCAACATGGGCAAATTATCAAACCATTTCTACATAAAACCTTCTACCAGAAAAGAATAATAAGAAAAAAAAATAAAACTCAAAATCATTTCAAAATCATGTCTCATGTCAATTCGTATCAATATAGCAAGAAAGATGTTTAAATTCAAAAGATTCATTTTCATTTTCTTTTAACTAAACTGTACGCAACCTAAAGATACTCGGACAATTAACCATTAAAAGTAAATATCAATCTGCATAGGCAAAATCCAAGATTGAGACTCCAATTCCCTTCCCTATTCTTACACCCTCGAAGCAACTACCCAATAATAGCAAAAAAGCAAATAAAGAAAAAGTGAAATGCATCTAAAGAAGCCTCCCATTCCTAAAGTACACTCCTTTAGCAACTAGAATCAGATGAACCAAAAAAAAGGGGGCAAACCCAGAAAGAAGGGGAAAAGGCTAAAAAGCTTAATCTTGTGACTTCATTTCTTTAACAAATAGAAGATCAGAAGAAAACCCAAAATATATTCTCCAAAACAAACAAAAACCCAGATTGAAATATCCATCAAAAAGACCAAAATAAAGGGAAAAAAAGGACTCACGCTTGCGCAAAGGCTTTGAGAAAGTGGACGTCTTGGGCAATATAATGCCGAAAGGTGTCGATCTTGAGAGACCCAGAAGCCAAACAAAGGGCAAAAGGCGAGTAAAGAGAAAGCACAGCTTCTCTAAGACACTTGACCCAGAACCTTCTCGACAGACCCTCCTCGGAGGGGATAGCGGCGGCGGAGGACTTTAGAGGGATTGCCATTGGATTTAACGATCTCCGAGTTGGAGGAGGAGACGAAGAGTAGACTCGGTGGTGGGATCGGGCGAGTTGGAAGAGGGCTTTGATTGGGGAGGGAGAGGAAAAAAAGAGCAAGCGCATCAAAGAAAGAGAGAGTGGGTTGCGTTGGCAGTGCTTTTGGCAAATGGCAATGGGATTGGGGACGGAGAAAGTGTGAGAAGGGAGGGAAGGTATTTTATTTCATCTCTTTGATGTGAAAAAATGTTTCTTTGCCACATGATTTTTTTTTATGTATTTAAAAAAAAAATTGAATTCCTTAAATTTAATGTAAATAAAACTATTTAAATTAATTAAAATGTTAAATGAGAATTCAATTTTTTATCATTTATAAAAATATTTCTTTATTTTTCGTTTTATAATTTTATACAATTTTCTTTTAACATTTATGGGTATTTTTAAAAAAAATTGAGTAATATTTTATTTTATTTTATAGCACCATTGAAGTAGTCAATATTTGTCGTTGAGTAGTAAGTAATATATGCAGTGGTAAAAGGCGAAAGAATAGCTCGCTCCGTGCTCATCGCACGGCTCCGTAATATATCACTTGATGTTGAAAGTTTGGCAGTAGCTAAATTAGTTAGTGTTAAATTATTATTGGACTTCTTAAGATCCATTTGAATTTTATCGAAAAATCCTTTAATCTTATCGACCCTTATGTTTTATTGGATGGATTCTTAGACTAAGTTTCTTTGTTATTCAATGTGAATGTTAGTTTAATTTTTATGTTTTTCAAGTGCATTTTTTTTTATAGATAGACTTTATTTATAAACAAAACATATTTGGGTAAAACTTAATCTAAGTGAGATGTTTTGTTGATAGGCTTCTTTTGGACTTTAGACTTGGTTTTAACTTTTAAGCATAATCTTTTATATATATATAAACCAAAGTAGTTGAATTAAAGTAAAACATGATACGAAAAAATTTGACAGATATAATATCTAAAATCAAAGATAATAATCTTATTCAAATTTCTAAAAGATAAGAATTTATAACATTAAAATTACAAAATAAATTAATTATCCTTTTAAATCAATTATCTATTTCAATTTCTAAAAGATAAACATCTATATTTAAATATATTAAAATTAAAGAAAGTCTCTTATCGTTTATCAATTTCTTTACTCATCTTTTATTAATATATATGTACTGTAGTTGTATAAATTTAAAATAATTAATTTTTTTGTATGAATTTTTTATTTGGATAAACTTTTTTTTTAAAAAAATATATATTTTATATGAACACATAATATGTGTGCTGAAATGAATTCTTTTTCATCGTTAAAATATAAAATGTTTATGAAAAATCACCTGATCGATTCAAAGTTACACTTCTAACTTCAATAAAATTTAGTTTTTTATAATAATTTTATATCTTATACAAATATAAAAGCCAAAGCTCTTCTAATAATAAATTAATTTTATTTTTTATAAATAATCTCATTCTATTAATTATTTAATTTTAAAATATATGAAATCTAAAAAAATTATATTTTTATAGTATTATCTTCATTTAAATCAAATAAAATTTATCTCAAAATTTGAATTTTCTGTTATCACTTATTATGTTATATTTAAATTAAAAAAATCCATATATTTTGATTGAAACTATCTTAAAGTTTTAAATCTTTTATCAAAAAATTAAAATTTGGTATTTAAACTATATATTTTAATATTGAAACAAGTATTATCTTAGATATTGTATTTAATTATTTTAAATTAATTTAAATTTTTAAAAATTTAAATAATTTTATTTTTATTTACATTTAAATTTTTACTTACTTTTAATGTTTGGGGCTATTATAAATAATTTTTTTAAAACCCTTACAAGACAAAGTTTTTAACACTAATTAATTTTATAAGATTAATTTGAAATCATCTAAATTCAAATTATAAAAATAAATCCATTTAAAATATGCAACATTAACCAATAATTTATTTATTATTAATCAAGTAAAAATTATTTTCATTAAAGTTGTAGCTATTTAAATATATTAAGATTTGTGATATTTAATTTTTTATAATTTTTTAATTAGTATTTAATTTGTATATTTTGTACATGCATCAAGTTTTTTAATATATTATTCAACATATATTTCAAAATATTTTTTAAAAATTATTATTAAAATCATCATCGTGCATTACACAAATTTAAACCTAGTTCTCTTTAATAAACATAAAGAAAAATTGTACAATATTATAATGTTTAAATTCAAATCGAAATAACAAAAAACTTCAAGTATATTTAAAAAAAATCTCAATATCGAAAAACTCAACTTCTTAAGAAAACCCAACAATATGATCCGAAAAAGCATAATTAGGATGGATTCTAAGCCCAAAATGAGCTTATTTTCCAAGCCCAGCAAGGCATCACAGGGGTGTGAAAACATGAGTAAAGGCAGCCTTGGCAGTGACTCCTTTTAGACTTGAACGCAAGTCCTTATCCATCCTATTTGGACGAACAAATTACAATCCAAGTAGTAAATGTAGTTTAATTAAGTTTATACATAAAAATCCCTATGGTAGTGACTAGTGATCATGGTATATTATAGTGTAAATGTATGAAATGATTATTCTATGTTAGTATATATTTTTTTCATACAAATTATATCACGTAATTAAATTATTAAAAAAACCAATCATTTAGTATTAGAATCATTAATGAATCCATCATTAATGAATCTATCGAAACAAATATATCATCATTTAATTTCCACACATAATCCGTAATAAATGATCTATTAATTTTTTTAGTAATATTATTGTGTAACATGATTTAAATAAAAAATATATATAAGAGCCTAGAGTAACCGTTTTATATAAATATTTTTCTAGTACGTGTAATATATCACGTACATATTGGCCCTCAAACAGTAAACATGCAGAAGTAATGTCAAAATAATAATATCCACAACAACCAACAATAATATGTCAAGCTAATAATAACAATTAATCAAGCTATCAAACCACAAATAAATACGTAAGTAATAAAACGCAAATAAAATGACACCAAAATTTAGAAAGAAATCACCGGACAAATCGAATAAAAATTTATTATGAGAAATAAACAAATTACAAAGTTTCAATACCAACATAGAATTCCAACTATTGGCCTAAAAAAAATTTAACATGTTCAAGAAACTAACCAAAATACTCTCTATAGAACAAGAAACTAAATACATTCTCTTTGTAATATTTACGCGCATATATATATTTTTATATATATATATATATATATATATATATATATATATATATGTATAGAAAGAGAGAGAGAACTAAAGAAACTTCTCTTTGTTGATTTTGATTTATTTAAATCTTACTCTACTCCAATTAGGATTTCAATAATTTAAAACCAAGTACATAACCAATAATGGACCCCGCACATATAAAATATACCATAATCTCTGGTATTTTATAGTACTTTTGTCAATTCATCTTTCTAGGTACTCTTTTTTGCTTTCTTCTATATATTACTTTGTCAATGGCTGATGGCAATAAGCCTCCAAGGTATGTGTCGTTGAAGGATTTGATGTGGTTGCCTGGTTCAGGAAGTTCGACTCCAGCTTATCCTGGTTACTTGAAGATGCGATATGTCAAGCGAGACAAACCCTTGTTTAAGAACGGTGTTGCAATTTACTGGGACGAAGTGCCACTACGGGAAGAACATTACGAAGATCGTACGGACTTCTCAATTTGCTTCAGAGGTTTTTTGGAAACCATGAAACGTAAGTTTGATGAGTCTTTTGGAGCTATTTCTTGCTGGTGGTCTTCCAAGTAAGGTTGGTAACGGGTATCATTTAAACATGTATATATTCGACATTATTTGATCGACAATCAAATACTTAATAATTAGATAATTATTGTCATTAAGTAGTATTCTAATTATGTGTTTAAGAATGTAAAGACACAAAACATTCGAACAATTCAGGAATATATTTAATATCTGTTCGCTTATGTTCATCGATTAATCTTAACAAATAATTGTGAATAAAACGAATAAACTTATTTAGTATTTGTTCAAAACTCATTCATTTGAAGAATTGTTTAGTATTTGTTTGCTATTAAATAATAATAAATTTTTATGTTACATAATTACTTGTAGATTATTTAAATATGTATGTAATTTTTTTTAATTTGGTATAATATATATTAGGGTAAATACAATTTATTTGCATAATTTTTGTTTAGTGTTAACGAACATGTTTGTTTAATGTTCATGAATATGTAATTGTGAACATGTTTCTTCAATATTTAAAGAATGCGTGTTTGTGAACATATACGTTAATGTCACGAGTTTGTTGATGTTTAGTTCATGCTCAATTTACTTACACCTTATTTGTATCAAGTTTGGGTAGGGACTAGGGTTTGAATAGCACCCCTAAATACTTTATACTTGAACATAGACCTAGCAATTCGTGTTTATAATTTGTATTCGTGTCATGTAAAATTATGTTTGTGTCGTGTAATACACAAAAATTTCATGTCGACACAGGGAACAAAAAATCTTATTTTTTAGTTTTTTACTATATTCATATGCAATTTTTATTTAATTTTGGCTTAATAGCCAAATGTGTCCTCAACGTTTGCTACAAAATAGAATTAAGTCCTCAACGTTACAAAATAATTGAATTAAGGACATTTCCGTTAAATCCTCTAATTTCTGTTAAGTTTTATTACTGGTAGGGGTAACGAAATTAAAGAATTTAACGGAAATGTCCTTAATTCAATTATTTTGTAACGTTGAGGACTGATTTCTATGCATTTAAATGTTGAGGACTTAATTCCATTTTGTGGCAAACGTTGAAGACACATTTGACTATTAAGCCTTTAATTTTAGCCCTATCACTTTCATGTCTTTTATTTGTGTCAATTTTCATGTCATGTTAACATGTCGTGTCTAAGATTATTAAGTTTACTTGAACCTATTTAGTTTTAAGCAAGTAATATCATGTGCCTAGTCTTATAACTCATTTATATATCGATTTAATAATATGTTTGTGAGAAGATTTAAACTTTGGCATAAGGTTTTTATATACTAATTGTTTTACCAAGTGAACTACTCTTAAAATTTAAAATAATTTTCCATGAAAAGTAATTTATATGATATTTTAATATAACGTGTGTGTATATATAACTATATATACTTTATTATAATATATAATTTTGACACATATATATGTATGTATTGTTATATTCGTAACTATTTGTAATAAAGTAAAAAGAATTTTTTTGACCTAAAAAAAGAGACTTTGAGAAGGTCGACAGTCATTTAATAATCAAACATTATAATTATTGATCAAGTTAATCTAAATAACATGAATATATCTATAAAAGATTAAACATTTGAAATTACAAATAACAATATATTCTAAAACTATGAAATATAAGAGTAAAATTAAAAACAATAATATATTATAAAAGATTGTATAACTTATCCTATACATAATAAGAGATTGTTATAATGTACATACAAATCATTATGATAAAATACGCATATATATCCTTGATCTATTTTATATATTTTATTTTAAATCAAGTTATGTTAATGTAATATTTTATAATTATGTAAGCAAACGTAATCTAAGATTTTACTATTCTATAATTAAAATAATATCTAAGATTATGTTTGATTACGTGATTATAGAATATTATATTGACATATGATAAGAATTAAACTAAGAGATTATGCATGATATTTTATATCACTTGATAAGAGATTATTATAACATAACATTAACATATTCATAATGCTGTGCAAGAGAACAGTAAATAATCTATTATATTTTTTATTTATTTGTTTTCTGCAAAAGTATTTTTTTTTGTTTTATTTGTAAGATAATGTTCTATTGAGAATTCACGGTCAATTTAATAAGTTAATATCATCTATACCTATTTTAAGTTTTCAAACAATGAAATTGTTTGCTGTATTTAAAACTTGAAAACTTGTTTATTATTAAATTTTATATGAACTATAATTTTATTTATTACTAGATGCATATTAAATTCATTTTGTTTTGAATTTGGGCTCGGGTTTGTTCTCAAGTCGAGTAATTGGTGCTCATTAAATTAGTTTGAAAATCAAATTTTTAACTTGATGATTGAATAATTAATCATGCTCAGATAGTAAAAAGAAATTATCAAAATTAGTAGCGTAAAGTTTGGATAGTGAAATTAAAATATATTGGAATAATTATAAGGTCCGAGCAGTGCAACAAAGCTGGGGCAGAGATCATAATCCATTTGATTGATACAACATAGCCAAGGATTACATTTGAAGGCCTCCTTCTGTCCCTTCTCAGATCTCCCACTCTTCTCACCAAATATAAGAAAGGAAGAGTTGGGAATGGGGGAGAGAGACAGAGAGGGAATGAATGCATATTATCCTACTGACACGCAGTTATGAGGTTTCATCTTCTATTATGGAGATGGAGAACAATGGCACATGTCCCATAGAAGGATGCAAAGCAAGATATATATTCATGAAAATGGTATGGGCATACATTACTGACTAAATTTACTTACCTTCCCAAGTTTCTTTCAGCATCAAACTGTCACTTGGTAGCATCCCCTTGCGCTTGATACCTTTAAGTCCAGTGTGGACGGTGTCCTAGCAGCAGTACGTATGACCTTTTTTCATATCCCACAATGTAGGAGTCTTGTCACTTGTACACTGGATTTGCCCTTTCTTTCCCTCCATGGGCATTGTGTAATTTCTGGCAGTACAAAATCAGAATAGGTACCTAGTCCAAGAGCCCAAGAATGGGAAAACAGCAATCAACAACCTCAGCAGCAATGGTGTTTCTCTGACTCTGCCTATCCTGCTAAATTTACCCTTCTTTTGTTGCTTTGGTAGTCCATTTCCCTTCTGACTTGGTGGCCTCTTTTGGGTCTCCACTTGATCATCCAGTTGATCCCATCCACCAAACTTTGGGGCTCTCCTGGAACCCTTGTCGCATAAACCACCATCTGTATTCAACCAGGAGCTATAATTTGCCTTCTCTTCACCAGTCTTATATGCTTCTTGTTTTTCCTTGTTTGTTCTTACGTTATTAGCAGCCCTTGTAAAATGTTTCTTCTTGGTCTTAGACCTGGATGTAGATTTCCATCCCTTACTTTCCCTTCCTGAAACCTTATCGAACACAAGCAAAAGTGCTGACTGCCCTAGTGGAACTGCTAATGCCATGATGAAAGCATTCGGGCCTGTTCCTAGCAGCAACGATATGACAATGGCTGGTAGCATCCAGCCAAAAGCTCTAAATACCTGCATGCAACAATCTTTAAGGTAAGAACATTACCATCAACAGAAAGAATGAAGTCTGCAATATCAAGAACAAAAAATGATACGTACACAAATGAAACCTTCTTACTTTACAATGTATCAAGGAATATAAATATTATAACAAATTTTAAAATCTTAACTACTCCAAAAACGCATATTTTCCATTTTATCTGAAGAAGGAATATGAACATTCATTTTGTATTTACATTTTTGACAGGATGTTATAGCTTAACTGGTAATTATATACTAAACAGTCCTATCTGATAAGTGTATTATCTTCGTTGAAGAAATTGAATACTAACAAATTCACTTCAATTCATCATCAGTCGAACCTGGCATGGTGATATGATACAGCAGATGATGCAATGAAAGGCTTCAGTCACATAAACTTACTGACCAGTGACCACCAATGTATTTATCACAGCTAAAAAATGATGCAATCTGCTAGAAATACACCCATGGCCATATCCTCCAAAAATTCTTTTGAAAATGAGAAATTATTCCTATCTTTGAGTCCAATTGTACAATAACTTTCAATTATTCTATCAATTGCTTTAAAGGAGTTATGCTTTCCTCCTGTATGATAGGCTCCACTATCTTCTTGCCAATAATCCTTCCAATTCCTCAGAACTTCTCAAGGCTTAACCTTCATTTATTTCTCATCCACAAGTTTCAAACCCCAAATTTATTATTATTTTTTGTCAACTTCACATCATTTCCCAACCCCCAAATGTTAAATCAACTATACAAACTTACCCTTTAATTTATTTTCACTAGTAATTTAGTCATCAATTAGAATTCAATCAATTCTCTCAACAACCCAACAAAGCTCAATCACTGAAAGTATAATAAAGAGCTTCGTTTTATCGATAATTTGAGGTTACCTTAAAAACCCAGAGCTCATCATCCTCGTCAGAGTCCCAGACATCAGCGAAATCATCGTAATCATCGAAATCAGACCACCAGATCCTCTGCTTCGTGGCGCTGCTGAACTCGAACTCATCATCATCGTCGTCGTTGGAGTTTCGAGGATCGAATCTGAACTGTTTACCTGTCCGGTGGGAGCCAGTGGAATTGCAGCGCAAGATGGTGTTGGTGGTGCTTGTGTTTAAGGATTTGTTATGGTTGAGAAGAGGGAGTGAAGTGAAAGGCGGAGCTGGAAGTTTAAGGAAGAGAAGAAGCTGAGTTCCCATTGGTTTGGATAAATTTCATTTATCTCAATTTCTTTTTATAGGTTATTGCCAAAAAAATTCTTTTATTACAGAAAAAACGTTTTTTAAGTTATAAATTTTTATATTTAAATAAAACTAGATAAGTTAAATTTGAATAATTTTATCATTAAATTTGATCAAAGGATTTTCATGTATGCAACTCATTCTAGATTTTTTAAAATTCAATCTGATTCATTTTTTATTTTTTATTGAATAAAATGAAGAAAAAAGGAAAATAAAATCAGAATTGGACTATTGTTTTTAATTTTGGCTCGGAGCTCACAATACAAAGGATCAATGCAAAGGGATCAACGCTTAAGAGCAAGTTCAAAGTCCATTTGATTATTCAAAAAGTTCCCAAATCTCAAAAGAAAAATTGAGACTTAACATTTCAAATCTTGGATAAATATGATGTCTACACATATTATTTCTGATAATCAAACCTGCCTTATTTAGAGTGTTTTGTGAGGAATGGTCAAAAATGCATAAATTATGGGCAAAATTTTTTATATAAAAAGATCCAATAATTGCATGAAAAAAAATATATTAACACATCTCTTTTGGTTGAAAATGTTATAGCTGAGATCCATGAAATCTTGCATTGTGCCAAATCGTGGGGTTATTGTTGTTGTTATTATTATTATTATTTGATAAAAGACGATGGTAATTCATTCATTAGGAAATATTGTTTGATAACATTCTTTCTACATTTTAATGTTGGATGAGAGTTTCTACAAATGAAGGTGAATCTTCCATCCAAACTACATTTTTAGCAAACTTAACTTACACATGTGCAACTTTGTTTTCCTCTTGACATGCTACAACGTAAAATCTCTAAACTTGGTAGTCAACATTTTGATAGATTCAATTACAGCACCTGCTGAAGAATGATCCAAGTGAAATATAATTTTGACAGATAGAACTCCGTTGTAAAATGCACGATGCTACAACTTATTAATCGTTAATGATGAAACTAATAAAAGAGGCACATGAATTCATGTAACCTCGGCATTAGCATCACGAACCTCCGCCACATCCACCCCCACAACCTCCACCTCCATCGCCCCAATGAGTTCCACCACAGGCAGCAGCAGCAGTTGTGGCTCCGGCAACAGCAGCAGCAGCAGCTACGGCACCAGCATCCGAAGAACAATCTCTTCTAGAGCGAGGCCTTCTAGAGTTGTCATCACCACAAGCTAAAATGACCATTGAGATAATAGAGAGGGAGAAAATAACCATGGAAAGCAAGAGCAGGCCTGCAGAGCTATCCATCAGGACCCCTGCTTCCTCTCCCGGCCCACTGCCGCCAAGAATTACTAACTGATCTCTCGCCATTAACTTTCGGATCCTCCTACTTTACGTGTATATTAAGGCCCATATATATATATATATATATATATATATATATATATATGCGGGCGTGCGTGCGCGTGCGTGTAAAATACATATAAAAGCAAACCGCAATGATGGATGCACATGCAGCACATTAGTTGTACTTGTATCAAATAATTTACTTGTGAGATTTTTCTGTCCTTATCTATTCAAACGACAACCACACAGATTCTTGTGTACTTCAATTTTTCCAAAATTGGAAGTTTAAAGTGCAGTGACATCTAACGTATAAAACAAAAACATTGTCAGCTTCCCTTCAGTCTCCGCTTCCCTTTCAGTTGGAGACTGAAGGGAATGGATGATGAAAGGATAAAACTATCCTTACATCTTTTTTAAACTATTACATAAAAGTTTTTTATTTAAAAATAGTTTATTTTATTAATTTTCTATATATAAAATATATATTATAAATTTAATTATTACAATTTTTAATATAATATCTTTAATAATCTTTTTTTGTCATTACATTTGTCTCACTATTATCGCTGTTATTGTATCTAAATACATCATAGTTTCACTTTCACAACTATTTTCAATCTTAATTTCACCATCTATCCCAATTAATTTTAAGAAATAAATCGACTGCCAAATTTTATATTTTATTTATGTAAATTATGCAAGAAAAATTTTAAGTTGATCGAAAATGTTTAATTATTTATTTATTAATAAATAAAATTTTAACCAATAATATATATTAAAAAAATACTAGTTTTAATCGAAATTAAAGTTATATTTGATGATTAAAAATATTTCGATGAATACGAATAAATTATTTGCATGATGTATTCTCACCTTTTCATCTTCCATAGCATCAAACCCACCTCCATTTCCAGTTTTCATGAATCTTATAGCAGCCTTGAAATCACCAGATACATCTACTCTTACCGGCATTTGATTGATTAATTAGATCATTCAATTGCGAAAATACCCAGATCAATTAGCATCTCCGCATGCATTGCTCATCCTTGCATTGAGCAACACCCTCAGACAAATGATGTCACAACGTCTGTCATGGCTAAGAATCGTTGGCTCTGATAATAATGATGCAGTCTGAATTAAGCAAGAAAGAATAATGCAGAAAGATAGAGCAGAATAAGGAAAAAGATGCTTCTCTAAATTTCCAGAAAACGTAAAGAACAAAGCAAGGAGAAAGATACACTATTTGTTGTCATATTTTCCCTGCCAGTATTCTGGCTACGGCCAATAGTTGTACTTCTCATATTAGCTGACTCAGTTAACTAACTCCCATTATTAATATTTAATTAATTAAAATCTTATTAAGCTATTAGACTAAGCTGCCATCAGCTATTAGACTAAGCTATCATCCATTTGGACTTGCATCACTTAACTGGTTATACACCAATAAGTCTTTTATCTTCTCTGAAACATTTAAAAACTAGAGAATTTCAAATCTAATATTATCATCAGTCGACCCATGCTCAGTCAATGCAGATGATGCAAAGAAAGGCTTTAGTCACAGGAACTCACTGACCAGTGACCACCCATGTAAAAGTTAGTACTCAGAAAGCTTGTTCCTTCACATCAACTACATCCACTATATATAGCAATCTTTTTTATATGCATTTATCACTGCGAGACAATGATGCAATCCGCTAGAAATATACCCATATTCTCCAAAAATTTTGTTGGAAAATAAGAAATTATTCCTATCTTTGCAGCCCAATTGTACAATAACCTTCAATTATTCAATCAGTTGCCTTAATGGAGATATGATTTCCATTTTTAGGATAGGCTCATAGCAATTCCACCCTCAATTAATAAGACAATCATAAAAAACACTATCTGTTTGGAAGTGATTTTATACCGTTTATGGAGTACTTTAGAATTAATTATTTAAATGTTTTACGAACTGCATAATGGAAGCTATTAGTAAATGCTTAGTGAACTTTGTGGTTGAATCCATGATATTGAATTCTTTATAGTTAGAATTAGATACCAAGACAAGTAAGGTACTTCAAAGCATCATTCTATATTCAGTTTGATTATCTAACCAACTATAGTATCTTTTCCGATATCGTGTCCAAATGAGTGTTTTTCATATAAAAGAGCATGATTTTAAATACTGCATATAGTTATGCATAATATCAGCTCTTGTATATATATTTCTTACTAGGTATAAGCTCACTCCCTTATTTCCTCCCAGATTATCTGCGGTAGATTCCTAGTTTGTTTTGGAAGAGCTGATTTTGGTATCCCTCAAGCGGTTCTTTGTTTCCGTTGAGGTATATGAGTTATCCTTTATATGTTCAGATTGTATATATACAGTGCTACATGTATGTATATTAATATTTGGGATATAAATTTGAAAGTAGTATATGGAACCTAATAAGATTTTGAGTTTGTATAATTATTTATATAAATCTTAGCGCACTAGTTTTTGGATCCTGGATAAGTTATGGTCAAAGGAAAATGATTATTTACTTTTAAGTATATGTGACATTGTCAACAACCCAACCAAACCTAATTGAATATGCGAAAATAGTATGAATATTTGATACTCAGTACATGACATAAACAAACCGCTTTGCAAATAAAACTCCATTGTCAAATGCATGATGCTACAACTTATTAATCATTACTGATTAAACTAGTAAAAGAAGCACATGAATTCATATATCCTCAGCCTTAGCATCAGCAAACACCCCCACCGCCAGCGCTAATAGCGGCAGTAGTAGTGGCAGCGGTAGCGGCAGCAGCAGCTGCAGTGGAAGCGGCAGCGGCAGCATTAGTGGCAGCGGTAGCGGCAGCGGCTTTACCACCAGCACTCGAAAAACCACCTCTTCTTGAGCGAGGCTTTCCAGAGTTGTCATCACCACAAGCAAAAATGACCATTGAGATAATAGAGAGGGAGAAAATAATCATGGAAAGCAAGAGCAGGCCTGAAGAGCTATGCATGAGGACCCCTGCTTCCTCTCCCGGGCTACTGCCGCCAAGAATTCCAAACTGATCCCTCGCCATTAATATTTCAGATCCTCGCACCTTAATTACCTGTATATAAGGCCTATATATATAGGAGCTAATGATAAAGTCGAATGCATTACTTGTATCAAATAGATTACTTGGGAGAATTTTCTCTCCTATTGACTTTTCGAGCACATATTATTGTATTCAAACCGGCAACCATACGGATTCTCTGTGGACTGCAACTTTTTTCAAATTTGGAAGTTTCCTGGAATGTTATTTGTATATCTTAATCAATCAGAAAGTTACGAGGCAATTAATATCATTGCATTTGGCATATTCTTATTAAAATCTCAAATCAATTCCTTCAATCTTATCTTAGAGGGAAACTGTCAAGACTTTATCACCCCTACTACAAATTTGGATAATTTCTAGTTATAAAAAAATTAGAATACTAATATAAAGTTATTTAATTAAGTTTGAATTAATTATTGAGATAAAGTATTTTATTTATATTTGCCAATGAGGCATTAGCTTAGTGGCAAAGAGGAGACCCTGAGATTTTGAGGTATCAGGTTCGAGTCTCACTAAGTGTGAGCTTGAGTTAGTTTAGTTATTTACTAGTTTGTTAGTTTATTATAGTTATTTACTAGTTTATCTAGTTTGAGTAATGTAATTTTCATAGTTACATCTTCATGAAATGTAATATGCTAATTGTGATTGTAACTTCTAATGAAAATGTACCACTAAAAAAAAGTATTTTATTTATATTTAAAATATTTTATGGTAGAGAAAGGATCTACTTATACAAATATATAACTAATTTAGTTTTACATTCATTAATATTTTTATATGATTTATATTTATTTCATTCGACCCTTAAATTTTATATTTTATTTTCGTAAATCATGCAAATGAAATTTTGAGTTAACTGAAAATGTTTAATTATTTATTTATTAATAAATAAAATTTCAACCGTTAATATATGTTAAAAAATAATATTCTCAATCTAAATTATAATTATATTTGATGGATTTGAAATATTTTTGTGCATGATAGATATGAATAAATAGTTAAATTTAAGGATTGATTTATAAAAATATTACACTACTAGAAAAAAAAACTTACAGATCACGGTATGTAAAACATTAATTATGGTTATTAAAAGAGCACGTAGTCTAACATTTTAACTACGGTTTTTTAAATTTTATAAGTTTTTTAATTTCAAATACCATGAGCCTAACCACGTTTATACAAAAAAAAAAACCATAGTCTGATATACTACAAGATCACATTTTACTTAAATTTAATTACACAAAAACTATTATTTTCAAAACACTGTAGTCTTTAGATATTAAAACATATAAATTTATATTTTTCATAAAAGTTATTGTAAACACCTAATTTTGTCCGAATTTCACAAATTATTCTCATAAGTTTTGTTCTTATTATTATTTTTATTTTATTTTATTTTATTTTCATTTTTCTTATTTATTTTGTTATTGTTCATATTATTATTATTAATTTTATTTTTATTATCTTTTCTAATATTAATATTATTTTTATTATTTTTACTATTATTACTATTATTATTATTATTTGTCTTTGTTGTTATTGTTATTATTATTGTTATTATTATGATTGTTACTTTTGTGTTATTATTATTAATATACTTATATACTATTTATTTTTGTTATTTTTATTATTATTATCATTACTGTTTTTATTATTATTATTATTATTATTATCTTTTCTTTTTATTATTATTATTATTATTATCTTTATTATTACTATTATTATTATTATTTCTATTATTATTATTATTTCTATTATTATTATTATTATCATCAGTCCTGTGTCCTGTTGTCACAGTGAAGCATTAAATGCTTCGAATCTACCAAATCTGCCGGCCAGATTTGCCGGTTCCCTGCCCAGCCGCCGGCGTCGCAACCCCCCGGCAAAATCATTTTCCCCATCCCGTGAATCCCGCTTCAACAGAAACCTACTGATTCTGTGATTTTGAAAGGCTAGGGAAAGGCTCCAATGTCGTTTAAGAGGACCCAAAAGCAAGGATTTTTCTTCTTCTTCTTCGGACAGGGAGGAGGAAACGAAAAAACAGAGACCCCAAACACCATCACCGATCCTCAACCACTCGACAACCACCAACCACTAACGCAGCCAACCCAACCCTCATCCTCACCATCACCGAGACACCTTATCACCATCACCAGTCAACATAACCGAGACCTAAATCACCACCACCGGCCACCAACCATCACTCAGATCATCATCATCATCACACCATTGCCAAACCCCCTAACCCAGATCTGAAGAATCCCCCTAACCGAGACCTCCCAAAACCCTAGATCAAAGATCTAAATCCCCACCTGCAAAAAAAAAAGAGAAACAAAACACAACAACCAGATCCAAAACCATCAACAACAAAAAATGCAAAAAACAGAATAAAAAAAGAGAGGAAAGTGGTTTTCGGAAGGCTAGATTTGTGAGGTTAGGGTTGTTTGTAGGGGAAGCGGAGCTCAGATCTGTTATGAGGGAGACGAGGGGAGTGTTTTAAGTTTACGGGGAGGACCACCGGCGACCGACGTACGGCGGTGCACGTCGGCCGGCGATCGCCCGGAGGCTGAGGGGCTGAGAGAGTTTTTTGGGTTAGGGAGATTTTTTTTGGGAAATCCGGATGAAATGAGAGAAAACAAAAAATTGGGGTTTTTTATAGTCGGACGAAACGGTGCGTTTTGACTAAGGAGATCCGCGCCCCACATCTGACCCGACCCGGATCCGCGCGATCCGTCCGGCAGCCCGACTCCGCGTCTGCTGTGATCCGCGCGCCGACCCGCTTCGCAATCCAGCCCAGCAACTTAGCCCGCCTCACTTGGTTTTGGGCTAGATCTTGGGCCCGCTAGGAAGGCCTCCTTTGGGTTTCAAGCCCACCCGTTTGGTATATTTTCTTCTGTTTATTTGTTTATTTATTTATCTTGTGATTACTTAGTTATTTGTTCTGTGAAATATGTTATTTTATGTATTTTAATATGGTTGCATAACACAAAAAAAAATAAATAAATATATAGTTTTAAGATATACTCATAAACAAAAAATTTTGTAAATGAAGGAAGTATAAATAGTTTTTAAATAAATACAAAGTACATGAAATAAAAATAAGAAAATAATAATAAAAACAAAAATAAATTTTTTAAACCAAGAAAATTAATAATAATTCTAAAATAAATGGGATTCTTCCGAAGATGGGATGTCATGAGACTCACAAGTAGTGATTTCTTGACTGATCCCTAGGTGAGAGGAATTAGCTAAATGTTACCAGAGTATTGGGATATTTAGTTAAAATTTTCAATATTAAGAATTTCATTAATAAAAATTAAAATATAAAATTCCTTTTATAAATACATCATAAATCATATGTTAGCATCATGTGCATAAATAAAGGGAAATAATGAATAGGATTCTTCCGAAGATGGGATGTCATGAGACTCACAAGTAGTGATTTCTTGACTGATCCCTAGGTGAGAGGAATTAGCTAAATGTTACCAGAGGATTGGGATATTTAGTTAAATTTCTCAATATTAAGAATTTCATTAATAAAAATCAAAATAAAAAATTCTTTTCATAATTCCATATGCATCATAAAACATATGTTAGCATCATGTGCATAAATAAAAAAAAAATAATGAATGGAATTCTTCCGAGGATGGGATGTCATGAGACTCACAAGTAGTGATTTCTTGATTGATCCCTAGGTGAGAGGGATTAGCTAAATGTTACCAGAGGATTGGGATATTTAGCCAAATTTCTTAATATCAAGAGTTTCATCAACGAAATCAAAATAAATAAAATTTCCTTTAAGTATCATATGCATCACGCATCTTTATCCATACTACATGTATACGATTAATTATAAAATAGCGTGAGCACCACCGAGGATGGGATGTCATGAGACTCACAAGTAGTGATTTCTTGACTGATCTCTAGGTGAGAGGGATTATTTCAAATGTTACCAGAGGATTGGGATATTTGATCTAATTTTTCAATAAACGGTGTTCAT
This sequence comes from Heritiera fomes, assembly GCA_032173925.1. Classification (NCBI taxonomy): domain Eukaryota; kingdom Viridiplantae; phylum Streptophyta; class Magnoliopsida; order Malvales; family Malvaceae; genus Heritiera; species Heritiera fomes. The sequence goes on along the minus strand of JAPDPM010000021.1, from coordinate 7,758,937 downwards.
GTTGATTTTCATAATGAATCCCATTATAACAACAATTTTTCAAGCAAATACGCTAATTTTTCATATAATCAAAAGCCAAGACTATCTTCTTAAAATCCAAAGATACCATGTGGTTAGGATGGTACCGTTTTTTAACGGGCGTTGTGGGGGTGCTAATCCTTCCCCGCGCGTAACCGTACCCCCGAACCCAAATTTTATTTTCGTAGACCAAAAATTATCTTTTTAATAAAACTTAATTAATTTTGAGATTTTGTTAGAAAGATGAATATTTTTAGGTGACCAATCACACCTAGTCAAAAAAGATTGGTGGCGACTCCATTTGTTTTTTAAAATAATTTTCAAAATCGTCGAGCGCGAAACCGTTACGACAGTTATTATAGTAAAAAACTATGATTTTAGTTGAAATGTAATGTTATTAATTATATAGCAATTTAAAAAGACTATTTAATCTTAAATAGATTACTATTTTTTAATTTTCATTAAAAGCATATTCTTTTTTATTTACATCTGTGGATGCTAAATTTTATTCGCATCAATAAATATGATTTTAACTAAATTTGGATTGAATTTCATTTTATTTTGAAAATTCGGACTAGAAGTTTCTTTTGTTGACGGATTCGTCTTAATTAAATTCAAAATGGTTATTATCCAATTAATCAATCGAATTTCAAACTTGAAATTTTTGAGGCTCAGGTCCAATGCATCGGGTGATTTGGACTTAAAAAGCCTAATTGGATAAATCTTTGTTTTAGGGGCCCAGTTTTTAGAGGTCCACATTTTGTTTAAATTATATGATTTGATGAGGAATCATTTAATTAAAAAATAAAATAAATCAAAAAATCAAAAAAAAATAATTTATAACCTTATATATAAAAAAAAATCTAAGAGCTCTCGGCTTCGACTCTCACTAAACACATCTTTGGGAAGGGATGAAGAGCCTTAACTGTGATTAAACCCCGAACATGATTAATTTCAGGCCGTTAAAACGAATGAGGATATCTGTGGTCTACACCAAACAAAATATATAAAAAAAAAATCTTCTGAAGGGTTCTTTAATTGACAAGTATCCAAGGAGACAAAAGTAATATTATAAAATTTATTTTTTTATTCAATAATATTAATTTTTATATATTAAAATCCAAAAAAATAGAAACAACAAAAAATAATATATTACAATGTAACAAAAAAATAATATACTATAATAATAAAGTAAAACTTCCAAGGGTTAGCAAAAAAATAATATATTAAAAATAAATAATAATATATTAATTAACTGATTAAGGTAGTAAACAAAACTTCCAAGGGTTAACTCAATGATCTAAGATCTAATTGAAATTTAGAGTAAAGATGATTTATAATGAGAAATTTAGTGTTTGAATCCTCATCATATTGAATTTCCTAAGACTAGCGCTAGCAATATATTGCGAGTAGGGATTAGTTTATACCCAATATGATATGAGAACATATTGTGCTTTAAAAAAAGTAAAATAAAACTTCTAAGTTAAATCATTTGGCCATAAGCTTTTCTTTTTTAAATTTATATATAATGAACTAACAGTGTACAGTGTATGTTTTCTATACACTGTCAATATGCAAGAGATTGACATCTTACCAATAAGTCTTTATGAGCAAATTGAAAAAAAAATATTTGTATTTATTTTTAATGGTTTAGCATATTGTAAACACTTAATTTTGTCCGAATATAACAAGTTAAAAAAAAATTTAAGTATCAAATACTACACAATAAAATGGACTTAAATTTAATTTAAGCATATATATATTTTATTTATTTTTTTATTCAAAATTCGATTAAACTCGAGCTAATTTTTGATCTTGTAGACTCTATTGAACTTACAAACTTAAATACTTAATAGTCTAAGTTACAATTAGGGTTATGTTCAATGGATTTGAAGGCTCAAATCCTTTGGTTATATTTTATATTTTGTTATTCTATTATTTTTAATTTTTAATTTTGTTTTTATTACTTTAATGAATTTAATTAATATTAATTTTAAAACAAAAAAAAAAGAAAGAAACTAAAAATAAAAAGAGTTGGTGCCGTCTACCCTCTCATAGCCACTGTCCTCTCAGTATCCCTCTTCCTCATACCCTATCACATCAGTCATCAATGGTGACCAAAGTACAATGCCAAAGTTTAAAATCCGGTAGAAACTAAAAATAAAAAGAAAAATGGTTCTAACAGAAAGGGGGGCTATGGGTACCAAAATCCGGTAGAAAACTCCAAAAATTTACAAGCCAAAAACCGGCAAGCAGTCGCCGTGAACTTCCCACCCTCGCCACATTCCCACCACCAAGAACGCCATCAATCACGACCAACATTTCAGCCTTCTCAAACTCCGAAACCACTCTCTAGTCTCTCCACATTCGACAAGCCTCCATCCAAAACCGAGACCTAAATCTACCCTGTTTCTGTCCCAAAACACACTCATTCACCACTCTACTCAGAACTGGAAAATCCTTTGTCCAACATCCTCAACCATCAAACAAAGAAAAAAAACCTGCTTCCAACAAGAAAGCATCATCATCTCCAAAAGCCCACAAAGTGAAGCAGACAGCAGTAAAGAGAAATCACAGCAAGGAATAGCGAAACAAACAACAAGATCGGGCTTCACTATCAGTTAAGCCAAGCGGAGTTAGATCTACACAGATCTAAACTCCATCTCCGGAGCTTGCACTGCTGGGAGGAATTCGGCCGCTGATCGGCGACCAAAGGAAAGCAAAACCATGGCCGGTGGGTAGAGATTTTGTACTTGGCGAACTATGGAAGGCCACGGTAAGTGGAACACGATCTGAGAAGAGAAGACCATTGGCTTTTCAGAGGACCGAATCTGTCTTGGAAAAGGAAAGGAAGCATTTTTGGCTTTTAGAACAAGCCCCAAACGGCAATAAAAGTTGGTGGGTGCAGATATTGAGGGAAGAGGCTGCCTTAGGAAAGTCAGTAGAAATCGGGCTCCAGGGAAAAACCAATCTGTTAAAGAAGAAAAGAAAGATGAATAAGAAATGCTGAGGGTTTGAATTTAAAGAAAAAAAGACTGAAGGTTTTAGCTGTTTGAGAAACGAAGACATGGCACTCAAGCTTATTTCCAACTTACTCGATATGCTCTTGTTACTTATTTTATTATTTGTTTTACCGTTCATTTAATTTGCTTTGACTTGCTTGTTGATGCAAAATGTTAAAATTGATTATTTAAATGATTTGTGCTTGTACGTGTGGGATGTGTTGCACTGATGGGTCCATTTCTTCTTTTATTTATTCAAGTTGCTCACTATTTGATTCACTGACTTTTTTTTTGCTTTAGTACTTATTGATTGCTAGCGATATCTAGTTAAACATTTGTTTAGGCGTGTACTATACTTGTTTCCATTTGTTTATGTGGATATTGGGTTGACTAGTCAAATGTTTGTAGAAATGTTATGTGTAATATGTATTGGGATTTATACATTAAGTTTACTTTTTTTTGACAATTTATTTTAAAATGTTTATTAATTATTTGTCATGTCTAGAAAATAATATGCATCAAATAAAATTCATAATTATAAAAATAATAAAATCTTATAAATTGATTAATAAATTTAGAGAATTAACTATTTATTCGATGATGGGATATTATGAAAATTACAAGTAGTGATTCCTAACTGATCTCTATGTAAGAAAAGTCTACTAAATATTACCAGCGTATTGGGATATATAATGTGATTTTTCAATAATTTAAATTTTTGTTAAAAATTAAAATGGATATTTTTTCTTTAAATTTAATAATAAAATTTAAATCTTAATGAACATTATCCGATGATGAGATTTCGTAGAAATCGCAAGTAGTGATTCTTCGAAAATCTCTAGGTGAGAGAAATCATCTAAATGTTGCCAAAAGTATTGAAATATTTATTGTGATTTTTCAATATATTAATTTTTGTTTACTTATTTCTAAAAACAAATGCAAATAATTTAAAAAAAATTAAAAGACGTAAGTAAGAATTAATGTGCATCGTATATTATATGCTTGCATCATATGCACCCATTTAAATTTTAAAAATAATTAAATATTTATTCTGATGATTGGATGTTATAGAAGTCATAAGTAGTGATTCTTAACTGATCCTTAGGTGAGAGAAGTTCGTTAAATATTATTAGCGTATTAGAGTATTTAGTGCGATTTTTCAAAAATTTAAATTTTCGTTAGAAAATAAAAATGAATGTCTTTTTAAATCAAAACAAATAAAAGTTAATGATAAAGCTTTAATAATTAAATATTTATTCTGATGATGAGATGTTACGAAATTCATAAGTAGTGATTTCTAAATGATCTATAAGTGAGAAGAGCCACTAAATATTACCAGAGTATTGGAATGCTTAGTGTCATTCTTCAACAATATTGATTTTTATTTAAAATGAATAAATAAAATTTTATAAAAAAATGTTATAAAAAAAATGCACGTGCATTATTCATTATCTGTTTGCATCATATGCATTCATGATAATTTTCGAAGTAAATGTGAATCTTCTGATGATGAGATTCTATAGAAATAGCAAGTAGTGATTCTTAAAAAATTTCTAGGTGAGAATCTTATTTCAAATGTTACCAAAAGAATTGGAGTATTCGATTTAATTTTTCAATACAACAAGGTTCATATTCACTTAAAGAAATAAAATTTAGTTTGTTTTAAAAAATGATTTAAAAAAATAAAATTGATTACAATAAATAGGAATTATTTTTAAATATTAAATTAAGACCATTTTATTAAAACTAAAGAATAACATATGATTAAGATAGTATCATTTTTTAACCAGACGATGTGGGGGTGCTAATCCTTCCCCACGTGTAACCGTACTCCCGAACCCAATATTATTTTCGTAGACCCCAAAAGTTGGTTATTAGATTGAGAATATTTGGTAAATTTTTATACTTTAAGTATAATGATTTTCTGAATTTGATGCTTTATGGATTGACTGAAGATATGATTTACTGAATTAATCTCCGTAAACAATTTCAAAATGATTTATGAATTGTTTTGAGATTGTTGGCCCTGTAGCTACCTGTGAGTACATGCTCTTCTGTTCTGTTCCATTGCTGTTAGACCCTAACCCAGTCTTCAGCACCACAGATGTCACCTAGCTAGTGTACATTGTAAATCTTTGATTATGGCCATATGTCCACTATATTGCATGAGTTTATTAGGTGAAGCCTAGTCTCCACTATATTGTTTTACTAGAGTGGTATCCTTGGCTAATCCAGATACTCCTAGACTTTATGAATTTATGTTTTCATATATATATATATATATATATATATATATATATATGCCTTATGATTTAAAATCTTTGCACTATTTGTTTGAAAGTGATTTTATACTGTTTACAGAGTACTTTAGAATTAATTATTTAAATGGTTTACAAACTATATAATGGAAGGTATTAGTAAATGCTCAGTGAACTTTGTGGTTGAATCTGTTATACTGAATTTTTTATAGTTGGAATTAGATACCAGGACAAGTGAGGTACTTCAAAGCATTATTCTATACTCAGCCTAGTTATCTAACCCACTATAGTATCTTTTCCAATATCGTGCCCAAATGATTAATGTTTTTTGTGTAAAAGAGCATGATTTTATATATTGCATATAGTTATGCAGAGTACTAGCTCTCGTATATATATTTCTTACTAGGCATAAGCTTGCCCCCTTATTTCCTCTCAGATTATCTGCAGTAGATTCCTGGTCTGCTCAGGAGGATCTGATTTTGGTATCCCTCAGGCGGTTCTTTGTTTCTGTTGAGGTATACGAGTTATCCTTTATATGTTCAGACTGTATATGTACAGTGCTACATGTATGTATGTTAATACTTGGGATGTAAATTTGAAAGTAGTATATGGAACCTAATGAGATTTTGAGTTTGTATAATTATTTATATAAATTTTAGCGCACAAGTATTTGGATTCTCGATAAGTTATGGTCAAACAAAATAATTATTTACTTTTAAGTACATGTAGACATTGCAAACGATCCAACCAAATGTAATATAATATATATATATATATATATTATATTACAAACTACATAGCAAATTTGGTAAGATGTTTACATAGACGTTTACATGGACAGTCTCTTTGAATGACACGTAAGCATTATTAATTTTATATCCACCTAAGTCAAAAAGAATAATAAGTATTAACTTCTTTACATTTTCATTTCCCTAAAATTTCTCTAATCCCTAGAATTTTTCAATCTTTTTAAAAAAAAATATCTTAAATTAATTTTAAATACTATCTAATCCAAAAATATTTAAAAACATATAATTTTAATAATATCTAATTGGAAATTTAAATAAAATATTAATTGATATCTATTTATATTATAAAATAAATAATTTTAATTTATTTAAAAATATTTTATTGTCTAAACTTAAAAGCATAAAAATATGCCATCAATATAATGTATACTATTTAAATATTTAAAATTATTATTCTTTCTAAAAAAAATCTTATCTAATATACATATTAAAATCTTATCTATTTGAATGACATGTAAGTATCATTAATTTCATGTCCACATGAGTCGAAAAGAATAATAAGTATTTTTTTATGAAAGAATAATAAATATTAACTTCTCCACTTTTCCACTTTCCTCAAATTTATTTAATCCCTATAATTTTTGAATATTTAAAAAAAAAAGAATATATTAAATTAATTCTAAATACTATCTAATCTAAAAATATTTAAAAACAAACATAATTTTAATATTATCTATTTGAAAAATTATATAAAATATTAATTGATATCTATTTATATTATGAAATAAATAATTTTAACTTTAATTTATTTAAAAAATATTTCACTATCTAAACTGAAAAGTATAAAACTAAGCCATCAATATCAGCTTTAAATATTTAAAATTATTATTTTTCTAAATAAATAAAATTTATGCGTAAAATACATAAATTTATAAATAAATATGTTACATACATATTTAAATAAATAAAATTAATTTGTACATTATACAAGTTATTATGCTTTCATATATAAATATAAGTACTTTTATGTTATAATTACATAAAAGAATGCATATTTATATTATATGTATGTAAAAAAGTATATTTATAATAATGATTATTTAGGTCAATAATTATAATATGCCTAAAAATGTTGCTATAACACTTGAAATTGTTAAAATATACTTTTAAGTTCTATTTTAACATTTTGTGATATGCTCAATAATATTATTTATGACATGTTTTTATTTTTTATTCTTCTTAATATTTGTTTATCTTATGTTTTGAATTTTATAATTTTTAATTAAATATTTAATTCTTTTATAATTGGATATATTGATTATAATAGATATATTTTATCTATACTTTAAATAAATAAACTAAATAATATTATTTTATATATTTATAAAATTATATAATTACAACTAATTCGTACATCACACGAATAAAAACTAATTAAATATAAAAAAATAATACAAATATTTGATATTCAAGACGCAACATAAACAAACCACTTTGCAAATAAAACTCCATTGTAAAACGCATGATGCTACAGCTTATTAATCATTACTGATTAAACTAGTAAAAGAAGCACATGAATTCATATATCCTCAACCTTAGCATCAGCAACCACCTCCACCGCCACCTCCACACCCTCCGCCACCTCCACCCCCACCCCCACATCCACTGCCCCCAATAGTTCCAGTGCCGGCAGCGGCAGCAGCAGCACTCGAAAAACCACCTCTTCTTGGGCGAGGCTTTCCAGAGTTGTCATCACCACAAGCAAAAATGACCATTGAGATAATAGAGAGGGAGAAAATAATCATGGAAAGCAAGAGCAGGCCTGAAGAGCAATGCATGAGGACCCCTGCTTCCTCTCCCGGGCTACTGCCGCCAAGAATTCCAAACTGATCCCTCGCCATTAATTTAATATTTCAGATCCTCGCACCTTAATTACCTGTATATAAGGCCTATATATAAAGGAGCTAATGATAAAGTCGAATGCATTACTTGTATCAAATAGATTACTTGGGAGAATTTTCTCTCCTATTGACTTTTCGAGCACATATTATTGTATTCAAACCGGCAACCATACGTATTCTCTGTGGACTGCAACTTTTTTCAAATTTGGAAGTTTCCTGGAATGTTATTTGTATATCTTAATCAATCAGAAAGTTACGAGGCAATTAATATCATTGCATTTGGCATCTTCTTATTAAAATCTCAAATCAATTCATTCAATCTTATCTTCGAGGGAAACTGTCAAGACCTTATCACCCCTACTACAAATTTGGATAATTTCTAGTTATAAAAAAATTAGAATACTAATATAAAGTTATTTAATTAAATTTGAATTAATTATTGAGATAAAATATTTTATTTATATTTAAAATATTTTATGGTAGAGAAGGATCTACTTATACAAATATATAACTAATTTAGTTTTACATTCATTAATATTTTTATATAATTTATATTTATTTCATTCGACCCTTAAATTTTATATTTTATTTTCGTAAATCATGCAAATGAAATTTTGAGTTAACTGAAAATGTTTAATTATTTATTTATTAATAAATAAAATTTCAACCGTTAATATATGTTAAAAAATAATATTCTCAACCTAAATTATAATTATATTTGATTGATTTGAAATATTTTTGTGCATGATAGATATGAATAAATAGTTAAATTTAAGGATTGATTTATAAAAATATTACACTACTAGAAAAAAGTACTTACAGATTACGGTATGTAAAACATTAATTAGGAATATTAAAAGAGCACGTAATCTAACATTTTAACTACGGTTTTTTAAATTTTATAATTTTTTTAATTTTAGATACCATGAGCCTAACCACGTTTATACAAAAAAAAAACCGTAGTCCGATATACTACAAGATCACATTTTATTTAAACTTAATTACACAAAAACTATTATTTTCAAAACAGGGTAGTCTTTAGATATTAAAACATATAAATTTATATTTTTCATAAAAGTTATTATAGTAAAAAACTATGATTTTAGTTGAAATGTAATGTTATTAATTATATAGCAATTTAAAAAGACTATTTAATCTTAAATAGATTACGATTTTTTAATTTTCATTAAAAGCATATTCTTTTTTATTTACATCTGTAGATGCTAAATTTTATTCGCATCAATAAATATGATTTTAACTAAATTTGGATTGAATTTCGTTTTATTTTGAAAATTCGGACTAGAAGTTTCTTTGTTGACGGATTCGTCTTAACTAAATTCAAAATGGTTATTATCCAATTAATCAATCGAATTTCAAACTTGAAGTTTCTGAGGCTCAGGTCCAATGCATCGGGTGATTTGGACTTAAAAAGCTTGATTGGATAAATCTTTGTTTTAGGGGCCCAGTTTTTAGAGGTCCACATTTTGTTTAAATTATATGATTTGATGAGAAATCATTTAATTAAAAAATCAAAAAAAAATAAAAAAAATAATTTATAACCTTATATATATATATATATATATATATATATATATATATAAATCTAAGAGCTCTCGGCTTCGACTCTAACTAAATACATTTTTGGGGAGAGGTTAAGGACCTTAACTGTGACTAAACCCCGAACATGATTAATTTCATACCGTTAAAACGAATGAGAATACCTGTGGTCTACACAAAAAAAAAATATAAAAAAAAATCTTCTGAAGGGTTCTTTAATTGACAAGTATCCAAGGAGACAAAACTAATATTATAAAATTTATTTTTTTATTCAGTAATATTTAATTTTTATATATTAAAATCCAAAAAAATAGAAAGAACAAAAAATAATATACTATAATAATAAAGTAAAACTTCTAAGGGTTAGCAAAAAAATAATATATTAAAAATAAATAATAATATATTAATTAACCAATTAAGGTAGTAAACAAAACTTCCAAGGGTTAACTCAATGATCTAAGATCTAATTAAAATTTTGAGTAAAGATGATCTATAATGAGAAATTTAGTGTTTGAATCCTCATTATATTGAATTTCCTAAGACTAGCGCTAGCAATGTAATGCCCTCGGAAGCCGAGATTTTTGGGCTAACTTTTTCCTTTATTTATTGTGTTTGTCACTCGCTCAGTGTAGCTAAAACCTAACAAGTAAAATCCTACTCTTATAGTTGTTTAAGACTAGTTGTCTAAGATCTCATTAAAGTCTCCGCGTAAAGCGTGTCAAAAACGACACTGGAAAATTCCTCCCCTATTTTGGGCTATTGTCCATCCCCATACTAAGAACATCATCATATCAACTTGTAGAAATTTCCAATCTCAAAATAACATCTGACATACTTGATGTCTATTGATTCAATATATATATCGAGATTACAACTTAATCACATAGCACAGTTGTTTACAGACTCGATATTCCCTAATACTTACATCCCAAATCCTATACACTGTGTACACAAAAGAATTTAGTCTGGGATATAAACAAAAGAACAAAAGGATTATACCTTCATCTAAATTATAATTTTCTGCAGCTCGTACAAAATAACTCTCTGTGCACCACTCTCACGCCGAGTCTACCTGAAGTAATCTGTGAGGTGGAAGGAAGGGGTGAGCTAATGCCCAGTAAGAAAATATATGCCAAGTGATATTAAACACCTATTGTACTATGTGCATGAAGATGCATGTTAAAACCAAGTAATATTGGTAATTAATGTATTTAACAAAAATCGATACACCGAGGTCCAAAACATACGTACAGTGTAAAATATACATAATGGTACAAGATCAATTAGACCAAAAGCAAAACTTGAAATAGATATAAAGCCAAGATCCTGTAGGCTCGATTCAAAATCATATTTTACTTATTGAAAACATAACCATAACCCAGTTTAAATACAAAATCCATGAAACCTGGTATGTCCTTTCATATAATTCGGTAATGTAACCGGGAATTGGTAATATAACCATAAAACTTTTACACGAGAACGTTCATTGTGGCCATTAGTGGTTCTCTTTTATAGGCACCCATTGGCCATGCCGGCATAAACGATACCATGAAGGTATCTCACGATGTCACAAAGACATCTCACGATACCACGAAGGCATTTCCACGATACCACGGAGGCATCTCCACGATGTCACGAAGACATCTCCACGATACCACGAAGGCATCTCCACGATGTCACAAAGACATCTCACGATACCACGAAAGCATCTCCACGATACCACGAAGGCATCTCCACGATACCACAAAGGCATCTCATGATACCGTAAAGGAATCTTACATATCAAAATCCGTAGAAAGACAACTTTTCAAAACACCATTGTATTACCAAAGTATGTGTATCATTTAAAACAATGTCTTTTGAAACTTCAGAATGATTAAACATGCTTGGAATATTTAACACTTAATCCCTACATGTGAAATCACTTTAGTTGAGCTGTCCGAGTAAACCATTTCAACTCATATAGATCAAACTCAATACTTTAGCAAAATAATATTTTCGTAAAGCATGCAGATCTCAATGCAGAGTTTAATCTATGAATTTCATGATGATAATAGCATATACTACCAACATAGGCTAACTCGTATGAAGTACACCTAGGTAAATTCCAACCGAAAATCCGGCATTATAACAGCGTAATACTAACTACCCCCAATATCCTATTCGCACAAACATATTCAACCTACATTATCTTCCAAAGACCTCAATACATAATATGCAACATGTATACAAGTCCAATCTCATTCAACCATAGCATAACTTCAATCTGTAGCTTATGCAAGAATAAATATCTACAATAGCCACAATACATTTATCTCATAAACTAGGGATATACATATATATATATATATATATTTCTATATAAATTTCAATGCATATATATATTCAACACGAAGTAATTATATTTAAATTCAACTAAATATATTATAGTTATGTATTGATATATATATATATGTATGTATTGACTAGGGTTAATATATTTATATACATTTTAACTTAATATTTATGAGTATATTTATTTTTAACTAGAGGTATATATATATATATTTAAATACATTAAAATGCATAAACATGACATAGCACTAATATGTAGCATAACAACCTTGGAATATTTTTCTTACCTATAAAATACCTCACTAGGATTTAGTATCCAACCCTTTCACCTTGCACTTTAGCACTTCCTGGTATTTTATTTCTCTCTTAGGCCCTTTGAAAGTTTTCAATCGAACCCTTCCCTATTGCTTGTTCCTCACTATTTTGGAGCTTTTGTTTGTTCAAAATGTAGTGATCCTATGTTCATACAAAACCTTAGTAATTAATCTACTATACACCAAAACAACTCTTAAGCTAAAGAGCATTCTTACCTTAAATCCCCAAGTGACCAAGACCTTTAAAACCTAAGTGTGCTTCACCGATTCAATTAGTAGCCACCGCAAGTTTCCCTACCATCAGCCTCTCGGTTCCAGCTGCTGTCCCCATCATTTCCCTTGTTTGAATGTTAGTTACTACTTTGCCTCACGCCTCTGCTTCAGCTAAAAATACCCCTTTGTTACTGCTCTACTTCTGACCAAGGAAGAGAAGTCAGCGCACTTCTTGTCTCCCTTCCTACTTCTCTTTCTTTCTTTCTTTTTTTTTTTGTGTTTCTCATTGCTTCTGGCTTTGCTGCCTTCACAGAGTTGCTGCTCTATTTCTTCTCCAAACAGCCCTCTCATCTTCGTAATTTTTAAAAGAGAAAATCTAGCAACTTACTCTTCCTTCAAATCTCCTCTGCATTGCTCGTTTCAGCTGCTTTGCTTCTTTATTTTCAGCAGCTAATCAGGCCATTTTAGCCCTCGCTTTTGCACTGATTCACAGCGATAGTTTGCACTCTTTCTTTCTTGGTTCTTTTCCCTCAGCTGCAACTCCTATTTCACCCCTCTTTTAAACCCCAACTATCAACCCTGAATGACGCTAATATCTGCCCCCTAACTTAGTGCCCAATAGGAGCTTTCGACCACCCCAAATGCCACTGCTTCTAGCCCTTCCCGATTCCTTTTTCTTCACTTAGAGCCGTCAATGGCAGCCCCCCCCCCCCCCTTTTTTTTTCTTCACAAATTTCCTTTCTTTTCTTCTTTCTCAGTGCAGCCCTCAGCCTTGAATCCTCCCCTTACCCGTTAAATCAGCCCTCTCTTTTTGTGTGTGAAAGACGTGGGAGTAGTTTGAATACTGTTGGCTTCCTCAAGAAGCCAACAGGATATTTATTTATTTATTTCAGTCTTATCATTATTTTTATATCTATATTATACTAATATATGTGTAAGGTGTATATTAATATATATGTAATGCATAATACATAAGCTCTAAATATTTATTTTTTGTAGCTTTTTATATATTCATTTCATTTATTTTGTTGTGTTAATTTTATGTGTATGTATGTACATATTTAATTGTATGTTTACTAGTATATATGATTATTATTTCCTAAATGCGTTATTTCATTTCTCTTATTATTTTAGGAAATAACAATTAAATTCTTACTAGTATTGCAAGTTCATATTTTCGCTATCTACATAGAATCTCATGTAAGTTTGAGTTCACAATACTAGCTTGCTAATATTAATTTAGACACGCTCGTTTACCCACTCATTGATATATCACCAAAATTATCCACGGAAGAATTTATTTAATTAAATTAACTTAATTTATTTAACTAGTAAATATTTTATCACCTTGCATCAAGTGAATAAATTCCTTTTTAACAAGGTAGAGTTACTTGTAGCTTAGAACTTGACTCGGTAGAGTTACCTCGTGTTGGCTAGTTTGCTGACTCGCCTACCCATACATTTAAGTCCCTACAACAATATTCAATTAGTTATTATCTGATCATATATTATAATAATTTTAATTAAAGAATTAATTTAGTAGGGTCGAAAATTTTTGGTTATCACAAGCAATATATTGCGAGTTAGAACTTGACTCGGTAGAGTTACCTCGTGTTGGCTAGTTTGCTGACTCGCTTGCCCATACATTTGAGTCCCTACAACAATATCCAATTAGTTATTATCTGATCATATATTATAATAATTTTAATTAAAGAATTAATTTAGTAAGGTCGAAAATTTTTGGTTATCACAAGCAATATACTGCGAGTAGGGATTAGTTTATATCCTATATGATATGAGAACAAATTGTACTTTAAAAAAAGTACAATAAAACTTCTAAGTTAAATCATTTGGCCATAAGCTTTTCTTTTTTAGATTTATATATAATGAACTAACAGTGTATGTGTCATAACGTCTAGGTCCGTGAACCTAACCGCTAGACTTTAAAATTCTAGGAGTCGCCACCAACCATTCAAACCTAAGGTGTGATTGGTCACCTATTCTTGTCTAAAGATAAGGCTTGGTCTACGTTCAAAGAATCTAGGGTTCGGGAGTACGGTTACGTGTGGAGAAGGATTAGCACCCCCACAACGCCCATCCTAAAATGGTACCAACTACTTTAGGTCATTCTAAATTTACTTTATTTTGAGTTAATTTCGATATGCTTAATATATTGAAAATTTACTTAAAATCCTTCCATCAATCTGGTTCAGACAATAAGTAAATCCCCTCACCTCATGAGTATTCAAGTAGTACCAATTGACTTGCTCGAAGAGGCTCCATCGTTACATTATGACAACCCTAATATTGACTCTATACCCAATAGGTCATTCTAAATTTACTTTAATTTGGATTAATTTCGACATGCTTAAAATATTGAAAATTTACTTAAAATCCTTCCATCAATCTGGTTCAGACAATAAGTAAATCTCCTCACCTCAAGAGTATTCAAGTAGTACCGATTGACTTGCTTGAAGAGGCTCCGTCGTCGGAATATATTATGAAAATCCTAATTTTGGTTCTATGCCTAATTCTTTACTAATTTTCTATTTTTTATTGTCTTAATCGTATTTACTATTTTATATTTTAATTCAAATTATTTCCATATCCTATTTCTATTTTTATTTTAATTGTCTTTATTATTATATTTTATTTATTTCTATTTTAGAAAATAAACACACATTATTGTATTGAAAATTTACTCTAAACCTTCCATCAATCTGGTTCAGTCTAGAGCAAACTCCTCACCTAGAAATTTCCAAGGAGTACCATTCGACTTTCTTGGAATTTCATCATTGGATAATTTGCATTCATCTTCTTAATATAATTTTATTATTTCCTTATTCAATCTTTATTCTATTTTATTCTTATTTGCTTTTTTTCCTTTAATTTATTTTATTTTTATACTATTTTATTTATTTAACATCTATCATACTAAACATACAAAATATAAAATATATCATACGAATTAAACTAAACAAATCATATCAACATACAAATTGTTTATTCAATATGTATTAATCAAATGTTATCAAAGTAATTAAATCATGCAACATTAGTATTTTAATATACAAATTATTAATCTAATATTAATTAACTATCTAACCCTCCTATTAAATTATTGACCAATTAATATAATAAAACAAAAAAACTTACCTGGGCAATAACCTCACCTCTTGTTGGCTTTTTTTTTTCTTTTCCTTTATATTCCCCTTTTCCACGTATTCTCTTGCTATAGCTCTTCTTTAATATTTCCAAAGTGGCGTGCCTTTTCACAAAGCTTTCCTATTTTCTTGCAACAATCATCAAGAGCAACAAAAACGGAGGCATGCAAACCTCCACTGATGGGTCGGCAACCTGCAGTAGCTATGCGGTGACTGGGCTCGCAACAGTGGTGCGAAAGGCAGGCAGAAAAATGAGCTGACAGAACAGCAGCGGTGGTGATCGGGTTGAGTGCTTGATTGTGTATTTTTTGTCTGTCCCAAAATCATGAGCCTTGATCCCTTTTTATAGTTCAAAAACTTGTTAGAGTCCTAATACAACTATACTTATTCTAATAATTATCTCCTATTTTATCTATTTTATTCTTATGTTAATCATAATCTAATTCTATCAAATTTAATATTAATCCAAATAATTATCCTAAAAAATCTAATTATCTAATCCTAAAATTAATTTTATTTTTATTTCTTTTTATCTTTTCTCTCTCTTTTCTCTTTTTTTTTTAATTCCTAAATCCTATTTTAATTTTAATTTCCTAATTAATGTTAATTCTAAATCTAAAAATCCTAATTTAATTCTAGCCTAATTCTAAATTGTTAAATTAAAATACAAATGTCACCCAACCCAATTAATTATTTATACAAATTAAGATGTCTACAGTATGTTTTCTATACACTATCAATATGCAAAAGATTGACATCTTACCAATAAGCCTTTATGAGCAAATTGAAAAAAAAAATTATATTTTTTTTATGGTTTAGCATATTATAAACACTTAATTTTGTCAGAATATAACAAGTTCAAAAAAAAATTTAAGTATCAAATACTATACAATAAAATTGACTTAAATTTAATTTAAGCATATATATATATATATATTTTATTTATTTTTTAATTCAAAATCCAATTAAATTCGAGCGAATTTTTGATCATGTAGACTCTATTGAACTTACAAACTTAATAGTCCAAGTTACAATTAGGGTTATGTTCAATGGACTTGAAGGCCAAATCCTTTGTTATTCTGTTATTTTTATTTTTTTAATTTTGTTTTTGTTTTTATTACTTTAATAAATTTAATTAATATTAATTTTAAAACAAAAAGAAAAACAAAAGAAAAAAATTAAAAAGAGAAAGAAACTAAAAATAAAAAGAGCTGGTGCCGTTTACCCTCGCACAACCCCCGTCCTCTCAGTATCCCTCTTCCCCATACCCTATTACATCAGTCATCAATGGTGACCAAAATACAATGCCAATGTCTTGGAGATTAAGCATATATGACCGGATTAAAGGGTTGATCCTAATGACTTTAAAAAGAAAAATGGTTCTAACAGAAAAGGGGCTATGGGTACCAAAATCCGGTAGAAAACTCCAAAAATTTACAAGCCAAAAACCGGCGACCAGTCGCCGTGAACTTCCCACCCTCGCCACATTCCCACCACCGGGAACGCCATCAATCACGACCACCATTTCAGCCTTCTCAAACTCCGAAACCACTCTCTAGTCTCTCCACATTCGACACGCTTCCATCCAAAACCGAGACCTAAATCTACCCTGATTCTGTCCCAAAACTCATTCATTCACTACTCTACTCAGAACTGGAAAATCCTTTGTCACTACATCCTCAACCATCAAACAAAAAAAAAACCTGCTTGCAACAAGAAAGCATCATCATCTCCAAAAGCACACAAAGTGAAGCACACAGCAGTAAAGAGGAAATCACAGCAAGGAATAGCGAAACACACAACAAGATCTGGCTTCACTATCAGTTAAGCCAAGCGGAGTTAGATCTACACAGATCTAAACTAGATCTAACTCCATCTTCGGAGCTTGCACTGCTGGGAGGAATTCGGCCGCTGATCGGCGACCAAAGGAAAGCAGAACCATGGCCGGTGGGTAGAGATTTTGTACTTGGCGAACTATGGAAGGCCATGGTAAGTGGAACACGATCTGAGAAGAGAAGACCATTGGCTTTTGAGAGGACCGAATCTGTCTTGGAAAAGGAAAGGAAGCATTTTTGGCTTTTAGAACAAGCCCCAAACGGCAGTGAAAGTTGGTGGGTGCAGATATTGGGGGAAGAGGCTGCCTTAGGAAGGTCAGTAGAAATCGGGCTCCAGGGAAAAACCAATATGTTAAAGAAGAAAAGAAAGATGAACAAGAAATGCTGAAGGTTTGAATTAAAAAAAAACCTGAAGGTTTTAGCTGTTTGAGAAACGAAAACAGGGCACTCAAGTTTATTTCCAACTTACTCGATATGCTCTTGTTACTTAATTTATTATTTGTTTTACCATTTATTTAATGTGCTTTGACTTGCTTGTTTATGCAAAATGTTAAAATTGATTATTTAAATGATTTGTGCTTGTACATTAAGTTTTTTTGACAATTTATTTTAAAATGTTTATTAATTATTTGTCATGTTTAGAAAATAATATGCATCAAATAAAATTCATAATTATAAAAATAATAAAATCTCATAAATTGATTAATAAATTTAGAGAATTAACTATTTATGATGGGATGTTATGAAAATTACAAGTAATAATTCCTAACTAAGTTTTGTTATATAGTGTGATTTTTCAATAATTTAAATTTTTGTTAAAAATTAAAATGGTGTTTTTTTCTTTAAATTTAATAATAAAATTTAAATCTAAATGAACATTATCTGATGATGAGATTTCGTAAAAATCGCAAGTAGCAATTCTTCGAAAATCTCTAAGTGAGAGAAATCATCTAAATGTTGCTAAAAGTATTGAAATATTTAATATGATTTTTCAATATATGAATTTTTGTTTACTTATTTCTAAAAACAAATGCAAATAATTTAAAAAAAATTAAAAGACGTAAGCAAGAATTCATGTGCATCGTATATTATATGCTTGCATCATATGCACCCATTTAAATTTTAAAAATAATTAAATATTTATTCCGATGATGGGATGTTATAGAAGTCATAAGTAGTGATTCTTAACTGATCCCTAGATGAGAGAAGTTCGCTAAATATTTCCAGCGTATTAAAGTATTTAGTGCGATTTTTCAAAAATTCAAATTTTCGTTAGAAAATAAAAATGAATATCTTTTTAAATCAAAACAAATAAAAGTTAATGATAAAGCTTTAATAATTAAATATTTATTTTGATGATGAGATGTTACAAAATTCATAAGCTAACTGATCTATAGGTGAGAAGAGCCACTAAATATTATCAGAGTATTGGAATGCTTAGTGTGATTCTTCAGCAATATTGATTTTTATTTAAAGTAAATAAATAAAATTTTATAAAAAATTGTTATAAAAAAATGCACGTGCATCATTCATTATCTGTTTGCATCATATGCATTCATGATAATTTTCGAAGTAAGTGTGAATCTTTTGATGATGAGATTCTATAGAAATAGCAAGTAGCGATTCTTAATAAATTTCTAGGTGAGAATCTTATTTCAAATGTTACCAAAGGAATTGGAGTATTCAATTTAATTTTTCAATACAACAAGGTTCATATTCACTTAAAGAAATAAAATTTAGTTTGTTTTAAAAAATGATTTAAAAAAATAAAATTGGTTACAATAAATAGGAATTATTTTTAAATATTAAATTAAGACCATTTTATTAAAGCCAAATGATAATACATGATTAAGATAGTACCATTTTTTAAACAGACGATGTGGGAGTGCTAATCCTTCCCTACGTGTAATCGTACTCTCGAATCCAACATTGTTTTCGTAGACCCTAAAAGTCTTTTTAATAAAACTTAATTTATTTTAAGCTTTTGTTAAAAAGATAAGATTTTTAGGTAGCCAATCACACTTAGTTAAAAAAGATTGGTGACGACTTCTTATTTTTTTTTCATGTTTTCAAAATCATGGAGCGGTCGAATCCCGAACGAAATCATTACGACACATTTTTAATTTGTTTATTGATAAAGTGTCAACCTCTAATGTATTGACAATGTATAGAAATTATACAATATCAATGTATCATATATAAAGCTTTTTTATTATAATGTACAAAAAAATAATTGATAATTGGGGACAGCGTGAGATTGCTTGGATTTGAACTCAAATATTACAATATGTTATAATTCTTTATTAATCACTAGATAAAAAGATTGTTGACTCATTGGGCCTGAAGCTAAAACAACAAAAGTAGCAACTGTGCTAATTCAACAATAGACAAACGATAATTAAAAGGAAATTTCTCTTTGCGTTTGTTAGAGAACATAGATTGTAAAGTTGTGATATTTGGGAAAATTTCAATTTACTCGTGTAATTTTGGTTTTATCGATAAATCAAATTAATTGTCTTATAAGTAAGGGATTGGACTTGTTTCGATTGTGTAGCTTAACATAGCATATTATAAACAAACCAACTTTACAGATAAAACTCAGGTGTAAAATGCATGATGCAAGAACTTATTATTTATTACTGATTAAACTAATAAAAAAAGCACGTGAATTCATATATCCTCAGCATTAGCATCAGCAACCACCTCCACCTCCACTTGCACCGCAACCACCACGCCTTCCATCGCAACCTCCACCTCCACATGCTCTATCTCTGCCACTCCAAATAATTCCCGCAGTAATAGCAGCAGCAGCTCTGGCACCCGAAAAACCACATTTTCTAGAGCGAGGCTTTCTAGAGTTGTCATCACCACAAGCAAAAATGACTATTGAGATAACAGAGAGGGAGAAAACAATCATGGAAAGCAAGAGCAAGCCTGCAGAGCTATGTATAAGGACCCCAGCTTCCACTCCCGATACCAACTAATCCCTCACCATTAATTTTTCTATTCCTCGTACCTTTATTAACTGTATATTAATGATGAGATTGTATATGAACTAACAAGAGTGACAAGATGAAAGAATACAGAAGAAGATAAAAGAAGATAGAAGAGAGAAAAGATAGAAGAATGAATTTCTATATTGTTATTCTTGTTAACAAAACTGAATTACAGCTGAGGTTTTTAATGTTGTTAAAGTAACTACTCTGGTTAACAAGTTTAACAAAATTAACTATTATGGTTAACTAACTGAGTTAGTTAATTCTGTTGATATTCCTTTGCAAACTAAGTCTCTATCTTCAAGCTTCTGTACACTCTTATTCGTCTATAAATAGAGCTCCCTGC
Source organism: Heritiera fomes (assembly GCA_032173925.1). NCBI lineage: Eukaryota > Viridiplantae > Streptophyta > Magnoliopsida > Malvales > Malvaceae > Heritiera > Heritiera fomes. The sequence continues at coordinate 7,738,250 of JAPDPM010000021.1, read as the reverse complement.
TTCCTGATTGCTACCTCTAGCAACTTGTCCTCACTCCACGTCTCCCTGACCTTTGAATGGCACTCTGAGTCCACAAGCCATTTAGCCCTAAACTTGAAATCTTTCCTTCTTACAATTTTAACGTTTTCCAGCGATAGAATCAGGGGATAGTGTTCTGATTCTAAAGCAACCTCAAAGAAGGCCCAGGCTCTTGGAAACAATTCATTCCATTCAATAGAAATAAAACATTTGTCCAGTTTTTCCTGGATGTTGTCTTCACTGTATTTATTATTAAACCAAGAAAAAATAGCACATTCAATCTCCATCTCGATCAACCCAAACTCATCAATGAAGGAGTTAAAGAAATCAACCTGAGTTTGGTTAATAGGTCATCCTCCTCTCCTGTCACTTTGCTGATGCATAATGTTGAAATCTCCAATTCAACACCATTTTTCACCCATCGACCCTCTTCGATTGACAATATGCTCCCAAACCTCATGTCGCCCTTCCTTTCAAGGATCCCTATAAACAAAAGTACAAAACCATTCTTAACCTTGATCTAGTCTGATCTTGGTGTTAATAAAGAAATGAGAACTTTCCAAACCTTAATCTGTGAATCATTTCTCCACCCTAAAGCAAGGCCACCAGAGCTTCCTCTAGGCTCTAAGTAGAACCCTCTAACAAACCTAATTTTATTCCTTATTCTTTCCAACTTCGATAAGCATTGGTTAGTCTCCAGTAGGAAAATAATGGAGGGACAGTGTTTATGAATGAGCTCCCTTAGAGCTCGAACTGCTAAGGGTTGTCCAAGTCCTTAGCAGTTCCAGACTAAGAGACTCATTGGCCCTTGTGTGGTTGTTCGGGGTCAGCCAACACCACCCTCTCTAAATCTTCCTCATGGGTCAAGTGAGAATCTTCTAGTAGTTCTAGCCACGACATTTCATAGATGTTCCATTTCGAAAAATTCCATCTCATTTTTTCAATCTCTAGGCTCTCTTTTAACCAATTCATACTTTCCATCCTCACTTTTGTTGTAGCTGCCTTCTTTATTTGTATCAGCCTTCTATTTCTAGATGCTTTCCCTTTGAACTCAATCTTCCAATTTCTGATTGTTGTAGAAAGAAAGTCAGAATTATCTTACCTGAGTAAGTTGTTTATCATTATGTCTTCCTATTCTATGTCAATGCTAATAAAACCCCACATACCCGGTTCAACCTTGTAAGCTTAACTATCCAATTTGCTCTTATTTATACTCTTTGTTTTTTGGCGCAAATTGTAATCTCCTCCTCATGAGTTCGTTTTAACTTCCTTTGGCTTACTTCATCTATTAAGTCTATGAGGTCCACCTGCAACCCATCTTTCGTATTTACCATTGCGGAAGGATTTTGGGTTAGTTTGGATGGACAGTGAGATTGAATCCGGTAAAATTAAAAAAGGTAAAAAGATTACCGTAGATATAAATTTTTAATAAAATAATAAAAAAAATTTTGAAAGTAAGGATAAATATGTAATTTAACCATCAAAATATTTTGTCTTTTTTTCTAAATAAGCCAATGCACTGGGATCAATCGGACTGAAAGGGGCTACCAAACTGAGCCTTTGTTAGCTGGATCCTTCAACACTAGCCATCAAAAGATCTTGAGTAGACTAGATAAGATCCACACTCTGACTGCTTTGATCTAAGAAGCATGCCCAACCTTCTCAACATTTACTTCTATATCAGTCTTGGTTGACCAATTACTGCCAACATGAAGTACCACTTCACGTTTCCCTTTATGATTAACACGCGTCGTTTTGGCTATCTGCCTTCTAGCCGAGTTCTTGGATGGAACCTCTATTCTTTAGTTTGCCCAACTTTCTATTCCCTGATTGAGTAGCTCGCATCCAATAGCCGTAGATCACTTTGTCCTCCCATCATGCCGGTAGTAGCAATCACCAGCTATGTGGTCAAGTCTCCCACGATTATAGTCGAATTCAAGCAGCCTTTCATATTTATAAGACACTCTAATCGCCGATTGATTCTTTCTTTGCAAGTATAAACCAGATTTGAGCGGGTCATCAACTCTAATTTCAACCTTCATTCTTAGCACTCCATTCCATTTCACTAACTCTGCCTCGTCAAAATCAAGCTCCACCATAGTAGCAAAAATGGATGCAATCTTACCTGCATTTGTTTTCGTCATGTAGGCCAGTGGGAGATTATGAGCTTGAACCTAGAATTCTGTAGTAGAAAATTTTATTTCTTCCAATGTTGCTTCTGTCAGCCACTCCTTGAGCACAATGTGGCTATCCATAACAGACCATGGGCCTTGGTGCACCACCTTCTGCTTGTCCCTTTCTTTTTTGAAAACAAACAAAAAAAATATTCCTTTCAAGTTCGTGGACCTCCAACGTGTCACTAAGTGGCCATGCCTTTGCCAAGAAAACTCTCAATGGATTGACTTTGATAATTTTATCAGTAATCACTTTTCCCACCAGAGAATGATTTTTTAGCCTTCTATCAACCTCATCGTCCATTGAAAGTTCAAGAACATTAAGATTGATAATTAAATCATTCGCCGGTATCTCCTCCTCGTTTGCTTCCCTTTGGCCTAGCATCATCTTTCAAATGATAGAAAAACACCAGCCGAGCCCCAGATCTAAAGAAAATGATAGGTCTAAGAAGGAAGAGAAGGAGAAAAATAGATTGAAAAGCTTAAAAGGAATTAGAAAAGACAAAAATAAAAGTTTTGGACAGAGCAAAGGGATGAAAAAGACCACGGTGATTAACAAAGCGTTCAGAACTTGGGAGCAGAGGAAAATTAAATGAACATAATAAATTCCCGAACCCAACTCTATAAATGAAGAGCTTTAGAGAAGGATTCTACATTTGAATCGTCTCTAACGGAAGAGTACAAAGGACTCTGAGAAGTTCCACTCCAAGGAGAGAGAACAAAAGCAGAGGAAATTATCCTTTCATCTTTTTTAATTTATTACAAAAATGTTGTTTATTTAAAAACAATTTACTTTATTAATTTTACAAATATAAAATATATATTATTCATTATATACTAATTTTAACAAAATATTTTTAATGGTTTTATATTCTTGCTTGTTTAAAATTTCAAATCAATTCCTTCAATCTTATCTTCAAGGGAAACTCTCAAGATTTTATCTAGCTTCTACAATTTTAGATATTTTTATAAGTATAGTTATAAAAAAAAATTAAAGTGATAATCTAATATTATATATATATAAATTTATTTAATTAATTTAAATTATTTGCTAAGAGAAAAATATTTTATTTATATTTAAAATATTTTATGGCAAAAAAAAAAAGATCTACTTACACTGGTATAAAGTTAATTCAATTTTACATCCTTAAATATTTTTATACGATTTATATTTGTTTAATTTGACCATAAATTTTATATTTTATTCATGTAAATTATGCGAGTAAAGTTTTAAATTATTAAAAATTATTTAATTACTTATTTATTAATAAATAAAATTTTGATCATTAATACATGTTAAAAAAATATTATTCTTAATCGAAATTATAGTAATATTTGATGATTCATGTATGATATATTCTCACCCTTTCCATCTTTCTCATCTTCAACAGCATCAAACCCATCTCCATTTCTAGTTTTCATGAATCTTATAGCAGCCTTAAAATCACCAGATACATCTACTCTTTTCAGCAGTTGATCGATTAATTAGATCACTCGACTTGGGAAAATACTCCAGATCAACTAGCATCTCCGCATGCCATTGCTCATCCATGCATTGAGCAACTCCTTCAGACAAATGTTGTCACAACGTCTGTCATGGCAAAGAATCGTTGGCTATGATAATAATGATGCAGGTTGAGTTAAGCAAGAAAGAATAATGCAGAATGATGGAGCAGAATCAAGGAAAAAAACGCTTCCCTGAATTTCCAGAAAAAGTAAAGAACAAGGCAAGGAGAAAGATATAATGTTTGTTGTCATATTTTCCCTGCCAGTATTCTAGCTACAGTCAATAGTTGTACTTCTCGTATTAGCTGACTCAGTTAACTAAATCTTATTATTAATATTTAATTAATTAAAATCTTATTAAGCAATTAGACTAAGCTGCCATCAGCTATTAGACTAAGCTATCATCCACTTGGACTTGCATCACTTAACTGGTTATATACTAAACAGTCCTATTTGATAAGTCTTTTATCTTCTCTGAAACATTTAAAAACTTTTATCTAGCTCTGTTGCAAACAGTCAAATTGATATCAACTTTTAACTCCTCTTTAGCAAGTCTTTTCATCTCAACCAACTTTAGTTTAGGAATTACTCTCAACTTAGCAAGAAAATGCTTTTCTACAAACTTATAATTTGCCATTGAGTTTGAAAAAGTAAGGAGAAAGATATAATGTTTGTTGTCATATTTTCCCTGCCAGTATTCTGGCTACAGTCAATAGTTTTACTTCTCATATTAGCTGACTCAGTTAACTAACTCTTATTATTAATATTTAATTAATTAAAATCTTATTAAGCAATTAGACTAAGCTGCCATCAGCTATTAGACTAAGCTATCATCCACTTGGACTTGCATCACTTAATTGGTTATATAATAAACAGTCCTATTTGGTAAGTCTTTTATCTAACTTACCAAATAGTAATAAAAAGTCAGGATCAACAAACCATTCAATTACATCCCCACTAACATATTCTAACTTAGGATTTCTTACAAAATTTTCACTTATGTGCATGATTAAATTGTTCTTTAAGTAAGCCATTAAGTTGCTGCAATAGAAAAATACAAAAAAAAAACCTCAATTTCGAAACAAGTTACTGAAATGGGACCCAAAACCAAACAACAGAACAAATAAACTGAACAGATTAATAGAAAAAGATAATGGAAAGCATTGAAACAGAACAAAATAACAGTATCCCCTGTGAAAAACCATAAATTGATATTTATATACAATATATGCTCTACTATTTGTAGACAAACCTAAAAATTTGACTTCTCTTCTATCTTCTGTCACAATCACAATTTGTCAGATTCTTTAGACCAAGAATATGCCTCGATACCTATCGATTTCCTTCTCTAAGCGAATTCCATTTTTCACCTAATACAAAACTCAAAATCCCCTCTCTGTAAAATGCCTATTTGCTACCCGAGAAATCCCAAAATCCCTCTTCTTTATCGTCTCCTCTCTCGTTATCTTCTCTACCACAAATTTCCCGAAATCCCTAAATCCCAAATTCTCTCTTGTCGATTTTAGCAAACCGAATTTGTTTTTTTTTTTGTTATATTTAGTATATAGATTTTGAAATAAGAAATATTATTTACTGACATGGCACATTTAATGAGAGCTGAGGTGGATTTATGGGCCAAATGGCAAAATTTGATTGGTCGGAAATGCCATGTCACCATTTTTTCAAACGGCGTTAGAGTTTGGGGTTAAGTGTCTGACAGAAGAAAAGTTTAAATACCAAAGTGATAGCAAAAATTTAGTAAGTACCAAAGTGATAAAAATGGTATAGTTCAAGGGCTAATTGATACATTAACCCTATATATTATATAAGGAAAATCTTTCATCAATAGAGTAAATATTATGAAAGTTGATCTAACTTTTGGTTGGTATTACATGTCATGCGAGTGCAACAAAAGGTTGTCTGAAGTTGATAAAGTTGCATTGTTCTCTATGTAATATTGATGTCCCCAATCCAACTTTAAGGTAAATAATACTTATATTTACTCTATTTGAAACATAAAACAAAAATTATTCCATGGTGATAATATAAACATTTTATAGTTTTATATATATAACTTAATTGTAGTATTTTGTATAGCTTATAAGTACAAGTTGAACGTTGAGGCATTTGATGATTTTAGAAAAGTGATGTTTTGTACTTCTCAACACTGAAGCTAAGAAATTAATTAATTAATAAAGATATTAACAATATTTATAAAATTTTTCTTAAAGTATTGATTAATTAACAATTATACTTTATAGGTAGAAGTTGAATGTTGATATATTTGATGGTTCTGAAAAAGCGATGTTTGTATCTTTCAACATTGAAGCTAAAAATTTAATTAATAAAGATGTTGACAATCTTTAAAAAATTTCTCCTAAGTGATTAGTTAACAATTATTTTGATATTGTCCAATATTTAATTTAATGATATGTCTATGACGATAATTTAAGAAAATTGAGATTATAAAATTTGAGAGATATTTGAAGATCTTAGGAGTGAAATTTTTTGTTTGAAACAAGAGCAACAAATTTTAATATTGAGACGAGAAATACTCAGCTTAAAACTATCGAAATAGATATGCATATGTATATATATATATATATATATATATATATATATATATATATATATATATATATATGATACATAGGTATGCATAGATTTACATAATATGAGTATCTTTGTTATATTTATTACAACATAAGTAATAACTGGAACTTAATTTAATCAAATTTCAAATTAGTGTTTTATTTAAATCTTCTATTTCATCTATGAAATCTATTAGATCATTAAATAAAATGACACATCATTCAAAAATAACAATGAATACTCAAGAATCATTTGCTACCTCTTAAGCTCAATAAGAATTCATTGAAGAATCTCCGTTTAAATAAATTCTTACATAATGTTGATTTTAAGACGGAGAAAATTTCAATTTCTTCAAATCAAAGACATATTGAATTTTTTTATATACTATGTCCATTAAATAAATTACAATGATAGTTTGATTGAACTTTTTTAAAATTTACATAATTATATCCAATATATAATTTTTTTATATGATTGTGTTGTAAGGTACAAATTACAAATAAAAAGTATTAAATATACATATGTTGTTTTTTTCATAAACATAATAATTTATATTATAAAGTTTTTAAAAAATATATTATTAATAAATTTATTATTTGATTAATGCATATTCGTATATCGTACGGATTTAAAACTAGTTTACAATAATATCTTTGTACGTTGACAAAATTAAAATATTCTTACAAGGTAGGAGATCGGATTTCAATGTGTAGCTAACGCTGACATTATAAACAAACCAACTTTACAGATAAAACTACGTTGTAAAATGCATGATGCTACAACTTATTAATCATTACTGATGAAACCAATAAAAGAAGCACATGATTTCATGCATCCTCGGCATCAGCATCCTCCACCACCGCCACCGCCACCGTCGCCGCCACCGCCACAGCCAGCACAACAGCCACCACCACAACCACCACTATCACAGCCAGCGCAAAAGCCACCCTTAGCCTTACGACTTCCAGTCTTCCAGAGCGACGCTTTCCAGAGTTGTCATCACCACAAGCGAAAATGACCATGGAGATAATAGAGAGGGAGAAAACAATCATGGAAAGCAAGAGCAGGCTTGCAGAGCTATGCATCACGACCCCTGCTTCCTCTCCCGGCCCACTGCCACCAAGAATTACAAACTGATGCCTCGCCATTAATTTTTCTGTAGCACAAAAACAAAACAATACTGGAAAGACAAATACTCTTTTCATTGGTCAGAGAATAAAGGTTAGGGATATTTTGGAGAATATCTACTCACGTAATTTTGTGTTTATCAATTCAGAAAATTTCTATAATAAGGTTAAAGCTTTTTATTTTACTATAAATTCAATAAAAACATAAAAAATTAAACGTAAAATTAGTATTATTAAATGTAAAATATAATAAAAATATAGTAAACACTAATAAATGTAAAAATTAGAATCAATGAATGTAAATATATGATAATTTTTTTACAAAATATGTTTATATTTATTCTCAAGTTTATTATACTTATAATATATTTTACACTAAATTTACAATTAATAATTTATATTTATATTAACCTTCCAATAAAATCAAAAATTTTAACTTTACTCAAATGTCATGCGGGCACTCAATTATGCAAATATATTCAATTCAGTGATTTTATTATTTATAATAATATCTTCGTACGTTGACAAAATTAAAATATTCTTACAAGGTAGAAGATCGGATTTCGATGTGTAGCTAATGCTGATATTATAAACAAACTAACTTTAAAGATAAAACTACGTTGTAAAATGCATGATGCTACAACTTATTAATCATTACTGATGAAACCAATAAAGAAGCACATGATTTCATATATCCTCGGCATCAGCATCATCCACCACCGCCACAGCCACCGCCACCTCCACAACCACCTCCACCGCCACAACCACCGCCACCGCCACAACCACCGCCATGATTGGGAGGACGCTTTCGAGAGCCGTTATCACCACAAGCGAAAATGACCATTGAGATAATAGAGAGGGAGAAAACAATCATGAAAAGCAAGAGCAGGCCTGCAGAGCTATGCATCACGACCCCTGCTTCCTCTCCCGGCTCACTGCCACCAAGAATTACCAACTGATCCCTCGCCATTAATTTTTCTGATGCTCGTACTTTAATTACCTCTATGTTACGGCCCATATATATAGAGAAGCTAATGGCACTGCCGCATGCATTACTTGTATCAAATACTTTTCTTTCTGAGATCTTTCTGTCCTATTGACTCTTCAAGCTTATATTATTTTATTCAAACCGGCAACAATACAAATTTTCGTGGACAATAAATTTTCAAAGCTGGCAGTTTCCTGGAATATTCTTTGAATACGTACCTTACTTAATAAGAAAGTCAAAAGGCCGCTTGACTAAGAATAAAAATCCCCAAATCAATTAATTGCATTGCATTAATTTCGAAGGCGACTGTCAAGACTTTATCACCGTACCAGGCTACCACAAATTTAGATTTTTTTTAATAAATTTAATTATAAAAAAATTAGAATAATAATCCAATATTATACATAAAGTTATTTAATTAAATTTGAATTAATTATTAAGAGATAAAATATTTTATGGTAGAGAAATAATCTACTTTAAGTATAAAACTAATTTAATTTTACGTTCTTTAATATTTTTATACGATTTAAAATTTTTTAATTCAACTGCGTTAAATTTTATATTTTATTCTCGTAAATTATATAAGTAAAATTTAAAATTAATCGAAAATATTTTACTATTTACTCATTAATAAATAATATTTCAACTGTCAATATATGTTAACAAAATATTTTAAGTTATCAAAAGAAAGATAATAATAATAATAATAATAATAAAGAAACAAAACTATTATCTATAAAAACAAAAAAAAATCTTAACAAAAGACCAAGTCATCACCAAAATCTAGAATATAAATCACAAGAAAAAAAATCCATTCCAAAATAATCAAGATAAAAAAATACCACATTATGAAAAATAAAAAATAAGTATAAAATAAAAATACAATTATTTTTCTGTGAATTAAATTTTTAATTGAGAAAAAAAATCAAAAAACGCAAAAAAAATTATCTAGATTTCTTTTTTAAATTAAAAAAATTTAGATCGATTTTTTTCTAAAATCTGATTTTTCTTAAATTAGATCTAGATCTTCGCAAACATATCTAAATGTGGAAAGTTTGCCAACTATAACTATCATCTAGTGAGTTCTTTGCTTCCCACATGATTTTTTTTTAAAAATATTTTGATTAATATTTATCAATCATGATAATGGGTTTTAAAAATACAAAAGCGATCTTCAAAAAAATAGTTTAATTGACTTATAACCAATACTTAATAATTTAAAAATATTTCAAATAATAGTGAGTAACATACTTAAAAAAAAACCATATAATTTACACTTGCAAATGCATTTCTATTACGTAATTTACAAAGGATTAAATTTTATATATTTAATTTATTAATAAATAAAATATAAATATTTTAATATCATATATATTAAAAATACAAATTAAAAAAATTTAAATGAATAATTATCTAATATTATTTAAATTATGAGAACAAAATATATGTACAAACACTAATATTTTCATATATATATATATATATATATATATATATATATATATATATTGTAGACACATAATTTCTATGAAATAATAAATATATTTAAATCAAATCTCGTAATAAATCTCGTAATAAATTCAAATTAATCGTATGCTTGAATTGAAAAAATTTTTTTGAGCAAAGTGATGTTGAAAATTAATTTAAAGTTGGAATCAGTTCTAGCATTATTAAAATTAAACTTTATTTTTAGAGATCAATTTCAAATTTATTCTAAATAATTGAACTTTTCCCTGAATTTATTAAAATTAATTGGGTGGAAGCCCAAAACCCAATGAGCCCATACATTTTATTTGGAATTTGTATTAAAAAAAAGAGAATAAAAAAAAAGAAAATAGAAAAAAGAAAATCAATATTCAAATAAATAAAATAAAATAAATAAATAAAAAAGAGAAAAGGGCAAGAAAGGTTGCGGTCGGTGCTTGCCAGCTCTTTGATCGCCGATCAGCCTATCATCCCACCGACTCCTTTGACAAATACCATCTGCAAAGCCCATTTACAGATTGATTATAATATCTGAATCTCAAAGATTTGATCCGTTTTCATTGACTAAATACACACTGAAAGCTGCTCGAAGAGAGAAAGGAACAGGGAAGAGCACCGGTTTTCAGAAAAACAATGGTCTAAAGATCCTACAGACCATCTTCTTTAGCCATGGCCTTCACGCAAGAGCCACCATTTTCAAACAGATTTCCATCAACATTTAAGAGGAGCCAGCTTTTCTGAAGATCACTTGTCAAAAAATGGATTATAATCCCTGAAACTCAGGGATTTTATCTGTCTTTTTGGACATCAAATGCCTATTTAAAGGGCCGGAGAATGGAAAAAAACACAGAAAAACACTCAAGGAGCACAGATAAAAAAAAATCACAATTTCAGCTCAAAAATCAATAACCCAAAAACACAATCTGAGATCCAATCGAAATAATAAAACACTGTCAAAAGAAGCAAAAAAAAAAAAGAAGAGAACAGGGGCAAAATCGAGGAAGCAGCTGTGCTCAGAGGAGATCTCGCGGAAGCTGCTAGCAGCAGAGGAGTAGATGATGGCACTACTGTGACTGGCCGGCGACTGATCTATGAAAAAGAAAGAAGACCAGATAAATAAAAAAAAAAACGAAACGAAAGCGGAAGGAGAAGGAGAAGAAGCTTTACCGAGCAGAGCACTGTAAGTGTTTCATTTCTTTTCCATCATTGATTGCTTTTATTCTTTTATTTTGGATATGTTGGCTGAACCCAAATTATAATTTCAAGATATTTATTTGTTGGGTTTAAGTTTAGATGGGCTTAGGTCGTATAAAGTACATTTATTTGGGCCCCTTATATACATTTTTGAAATTGGGCTTTTAATATAAGCGGCTTTTTTTTTAATTCATGTTTCCTGCCCATATTTGTTAAATGCTGATTTTTTGAAAAAAAACACCGATTTTGGCACTTGAAATATGGGTGAGTATTCTGCCTGCCTCGTTTGCCTTTTGTTATTATTTTTTTTGTAATGCTTTGGCTGTTTCTCATGGTTTTACAAGATGAGATATTGTTTTGATGTATGCGGGTTAGGGCTATAAAATAATTTTGGCCCGTTGTCTATGTTAGCATGGGCAATGGACTTGAATAGGCTTTGCTTATATAGTGTATCTATTGTCATTTTGGGCTTGATAAAAATGGGTGAATGTTTTAAGCTTGAATTTTGTCATAAGAGTTTTTTTTTAATAAATGATCATGGCTTAGGAAAGGTTAAATAATAATAATAATAATAATAATAATAATAATAATATATTTTCTTAAAGACTTTAATATATTTTCTATTACTAAGAAAATAATAATAAATAAATAATAACAACAATAATAATGGTTTAGAATGATAATAATCTTGAAATATATAATTAAATAAATAAAAGGAAGAAATAAAAAGCCTAATCCAAATTTGACCAAAGTGTTGGAAAATTTGGAACAAAAATTCATAACTTTAATTCTCTACATTCGATCAAAGTGTTGAAGGATGTAGAAAAATTTTCGCTAAAACTTATAAAAATTAAATATAGTGAATTAGTCCAACTCAAAATTAAAGAAAGTGACAATAGTGAATAATTCGTAAATAAAAAAATGTAAAATTTTTCGATAATGACAGTAAATGAAATTATGACTTGAATAAAATTTGACAAGTGTGTGATATTCAGAAAATTCTAGGCATGAAGATGTTCTTCTAAATTTGACCAAAGCGTTGGAAAATTCGGAGAAATAATTTCAATATCAAAGTTTTATTTATCAAAAACAACAATAAAAATGAAATTTAATAGCAGATTTTAATTAAATCCTTTAATAAAATATTTAATTAATCTGATGACAGAGTCTCTTTAGGGAAACGAGTGTGTTTCCTTAAATACTCTTGAGGTGAGAAAATTTCCTTAGGTATTCGATCAAAGTGTTAGAGAAACATTAAAGAAATCTTCAATATTTAAATAAATTAATAATCAAATAGCAAATTATGCAAAATTAATAAATTAAAATTAAAGGATAAATTTTAACTAATTTATTCATAAAACATTTAATTAATCCGACGACGGAGCCTTTTCATGAGGACGAGTGTGTTCCGTGAATACTCTTGAGATGCAAAATTACTTGGGAATTCAAAGTGTTGAAGAATGTCCTAAAAAAAATCAATATTTAAATAATTGAATATTAAATAATAAAAAGAAAGTTTTAATTAAGAATAAAAGACCATTTAAATTAAGATTACTTAAGATAAAACATGATTAATTGGTACCGTTTATTAGACGGGCATTGTGGAGGTGCTAATACCTTCCTCACACGTAACCGTACTCCCGAAGCCAAATTTTGGAACGTAGATCAGTGTACTTATCTTTAGTTTTGAATAGGTGACCAATCACACATAAGTTAAAATTGATTGATGGCGACTCCATAATTTTAATCTCTAGCGATTAGATCCACGGACAAAAATCGTTCCCACATATATCATGATACATCTTCAATTACTATATTACCAATAATTTGCATACCCGCAATGATGTGCGGGTCCAATACTTGTATATATAAAAGCTAACGGCATTAACAATGCATGCATGAGTTGTATCAAATAATTTACTTGAGAGATTTTTCTCTCCTATTCAAACCACAAACACGGAGATTCTTGTGGACTCCAATTTTTTCAAATTTGGAAGTTTAAAGTGCAGTGACATCCAACATATAAAACAAAAAATTTGCCAGTGGAAGACTGAGAGAAAGGCTAAAATTATCTTTTCCTTTTTTTTAACAAATTTTTTATTATTTTGTTAAACTTTATTTATTTATTTATAATCATTTTTAACTATATATTTTATTTTTTAAAATAGTAAAATATTTTTAATATATTTCATAAAAATATTAATTGATATAAAATAATTTTATTAATTTTAATTATTTTATAATTTCATAAATATAAAATATATATTATAAATTTAATTATGTATAAATTTTAATATAATATCTTTAATAATTATTTTATTTTTTTTACTACATTCACTTCACCGTCACTATTGCCATCACATCCAGACATACCATTGTATCATTATCACCATTCATCCAAACCGATCTTAAGAAATAATGATTCCCAAGTCAATTAATTGCATGTGGCAAATTCTTGCTTGTTTAAAATTTCAAATCAATTCCTTCAATCTTATCTCCAAGGGAAACTCTCAAGATTTTATCATGCTTCTACAATTTTAGATATTTTTTATAAGTATAGTTATAAAAAAAATTAGAATAATAATCCAATATTATACATATAAATTTATTTAATTAAATTTGAATTAATTATTAAGAGAAAAAATATTTATTTATATTTAAAATATTTTATGACAAAGAAAAGATTCACTTACACAAGTAAATTCAATTTGGTTTTACATCCCTTAATGTCAACCTCTGATGCATAACAGTGTATAATTTTTATATACTGTCAAATACATTATATATAAATTCTTAAACAGTGTATAATCATTTTATTATTTATAACAATATCTCTCATGTTGATAAAATTAAAGTATTACAAGTAGGGGATCGGACATGTTTCGAATGTGTAGCATAACATAGCATATTATAAACAATCCAACATTACAGATAAAATTCCAGTGTAAAATGCAAGATACTACAACTTAAATCGTAACCGAGCAAACTAGCAAAAGAAGCACATGAATTCATAGATCCTCAGCCTTAGAACCTTAGAATCAGCAACCACCTCCGCCTTCACAACCTCAGCCACCTCCACCCCCACATCCACCGCCCCCAAAAGTTAAAGCACTGGCAGCGGCTTCGCCACCAGCACTCGAAAAACCACCTTTTCTAGAGCGAGGCTTTCCAGAGTTGTCATCACCACAATCGAAAATGACCACTGAGATGATAGAGAGGAAGAAAATAATCATGGAAAGCAAGAGCAGGCCTGAAGAGCTATGCATAAGGAAGCCTGCTCCCTCTACCGGCCCACTGCCACCAAGAATTCCGAACTCAGCCCTCGCCATTAAAATTTTTCTGATCCTCGAACCTTAACATCCTGAGTACTAAGGCCTCTATGTACAGAAGCTAATGGCAATGTCGCATGTATCAAATAGATTACTTGTGAGAATTTTCTCCTATTGACTTTTCGAGCATTTATTATTGCATCCAAAGCAGCAACCATACAGATTCTCTGTGGACTACAATTATTTTCAAATTTGAAAGGTTCCTGGAATGTTATTCGTATATCTTAATCTATCGGAAAGTTACAAGGCAATCAATATCATTGCATGTAGCATATTCTTATTAAAATCTCAAATCAGTTCCTTCAATCTTATCTTAGAGGGAAACTGTCAAAGACTTTATCACCCCTGCTACAAATTTAGATAATTTTTAGTTATAAAAAAATTAGAATACTATATAAAGTTATTTAATTAAATTTGAAGTAATTATTGAGATAAAGTATTTTATTTAAATTTAAAACATTTTATGGTAGAGAAAGGATCTATTTACACAAGTACATAACTAATTTAGTTTTACATTCATTAATATTTTTATATGATTTATATTTGTTTAATTCGACCCTTAAATTTTATATTTTATTTTCGTAAATCATGCAAATGAAATTTTGAGTTAAATGAAAATGTTTAACTATTTATTAATTAATAAATAACATTTCAACCATTAATATATGTTAAAAAATAATATTCTCAATCTAAATTATCAGGATATTTGATTGGTTCGAAATACTTTTGTGCATGATAGATATGAATAAATAGTCAAATTTAATTACTAGAAAAAAAACTTATAGATTACAGTTATATAAAAACATTAATTACGATTATTGATAGTGCACATAATCTAACATTTTAACTATGATATTTTAAATTTTATAACTTTTTTAAGTTCAGATACCATGAGCCTAACTATGTTTATACAAAAAACGTAGTTTGACTGAATTACACAAAAACTATTATTTTCAACACATTGTAGTCTTTAGATATTAAAACATATAAATTTATATTTTTCATAAAAGTTATTATAGTAAAAAACTATGATTTTAGTTGAAATGTAATATTATTAATTTTATAGTAATATAAAAAGACTATTTAATCTTAAATAAATTACAATTTTTTAATTTTTATTAAAAAGATAATCTTATCTATTTACATTTATAGACACTCAATTTTATTCGCATCAATAAATATAGTTTTAAATAAATTCGGATGGAATTTCGTTTTAATTTTGAAAATTCGGACTCGAAGTTTTCTTGTTGACGGATTCGTCTTAATTAAATTCGAAGTGGTTATTCTCCAATTAATCAATCGAAATTCAAACTTGAAATTTCTGAGGCTCAAGTCGGATGCATCGGTTGATTTGGATTTGAAAGCCTGATTGGGTAAATCTTTGTTTTAGGAGCCCACTTTTCAGAGGTCCACATTCTATTTAGCTTATATGATTTGATAAGGAATCATTTAATTAAAAAATAAAATAAATCAAAAAATCAAAAACAAATTATTTATAACCTTATGTATAAAAAAAAAATCTCCAAAGGGTACTTTAATTGACAAGTATCCAAGGACACAAAAGTAATATTATAAAACTTGTTTTTATTTTTATTCAATAATTTTTTATTTTTATATATTTAAATCCAAAAAAAACCATGGAAAGAACAAAAAATAATATATTAAATAATATATTATAATGTAACATAAAAATAATATACTATAATAATAAAGTAAAATTTCCAAGGGTTAACATAATAATAATAATAATAATAATAATAATAATAATAATAATAATAATAATAATAATAATAATTGACTAATTAAGGTAGTAAAGTAAAACTTCCAAAGGTTAACTCAATAGTCTAAGGTCTAGTTGAATTTCTAAGTATGGATGATCTATAGCGAGAAGTTCCGTGATTGAATCCTTACCAAATCAAATTTTTTAGAACCAGTGTTAGCAATAAGGCACGAGCAAGGGTTAGTCTATACCCAATGTGATATGAGAATATATTGTGCTTTACAAGAAAAAAGTGCAATAAAACTTCCAAGTTAAATCATTCGGGCATAAGCTTTTTTTTGTTTTGGATTTATATATAATGTACTAACAATGCATAGTCTTTATACACTATTAATGCATAAAAGGTTGACATCTTATTAATAAACTTTTCTGAGCAAATTGAAAAAAAATCATTTGTATTTATTTTAAGGGCTTAGTATATTTTTAATTAGTTTATTGATGAGGTGTCAATTTTTGATGCATTAACAACGTATAGAAATTATGCACTATCAATGCATTATATATAAACTCTTTTATTTGTTATTACATACAAAGGAAATAATTGATAATTGGAGACGGGGTAGGATTACTTGAATTTGAACTCAAATATTACAATACGTCATAACTCTTCTTTAATCACTCAATAAAAAGATTGTTGACTCATTTCATTGGCTAGAAGCTAAAACAGCAAAAGTAGCAACTGTGCTAATTCAAGTAGACAAAGGATAATTAAAAGAAAATTTCTCTTTGCATTTGTTAGAGAACATAGATTGTAAAGTTGAGATGTTTGGGACAATTTTAATTTACTCGTGTAATTTTGTTTTTATCGATAAATCAAATTAATTGTCTTGCACTCAATCTACAAATATATTTAATTCCGTGATTTTGTTATTTATAACAATTGCTTCGTATGTTGATATAATTAAAGTGTTACAATTTATAAGGTAGGGTATCAGACATGTTTGGATTTGTAGTTTTTTTTTTGGTCAACAAAATTCCTTTATTATTAATTCTCAGCAAAACATGTCTTATACAATATATCAATAAAAGTAATTGAAACATAGTATCAAGTTTCTTACTTTTATTGGGAGAACTTCAATCTAAAATCAAGAAATGAAACTATACAGGTGGGGCTGTAACTCCATCTTTGTCCACAATCCCCACTAAGGAAGATGAAATATGACTAGACCATCCAGCCAAGAACATCCCCTTTCTTGCTTGCTTAGCTAGCCAATTTGCTACTATATTAGCATTTCTTTTAACAATATGGATTTTCCATTCTGGGAATCCTGTCATCCATACTTGAACATCCTTCATTATTGGCCAAATTCTCCAATCCATAATCTGCCTTCTCTTACTAATTACATCATGAATGGTAGCTGAGTCTGTCTCCAAAATAACTCTTTCATATCTTCGATTGACTGCAATCCTCACAGCTTCCTTTACTGCAATTGCTTCTGCTATTAAAGCCGAGTCTGCTACTATCTTCTTTGCTGTTGCAGATATAATGTTCCCTTCATGATTTCTAACCACTATACCAATACCAGCCTCATTCAAACTAGCATCATAAGCACCATCACTACTAATTTTTAACCAATCCAATTCTGGTTTCTGCCAAACCTCTACAACCGGTTTTCCTCTATTTTCTGATGTGTATAACAGTTTCTCCCTATTATTTCCCCATTCATTAATAGCATCAATACATCTCCTTACAACAATGTTTACATCAATGCTTTTACCTCCCAGTAGACAGTTGCATCTTGCTTTCCAAAGAAACCAACAGATAAATCCAATCTTCATCACAATTAATTTCTGTCCATCCTTATCCAGTCCTTTAACTATTTCTAAAATCCATTTATCAAAAGTAGTGATCCCAGCCTTGTTTATTTTAACCTCACTACAAACTGCAAACCAGACACCTTTTGTCCAACTACACAACAACAACAGATGTTCTATTGATTCTTCCTCTAGTTGGCAAAGTCTGCATATTGGATCCTGAACTATTTTCCTTCTCCATAGCTTAATTCCAACTGGTAAGGCTTTCCTGCATATTCTCCATAAGAAGATTCTGATTTTGCTAGGTGCATCCACTTTCCAGATCATCTTCCACACCTTCCCATCTATCTAATGCGAGGTTGAAGGAGAGTTATATACCAACTGTTTTGATTCCTTTAGTCTATGGTAGCCAGACTTAACAGAGTATATACCATTAGAACTAAAAGGCCAAATGTATTTATCTTCACCACCCACTTCACTCACAGCTATACTCTCAATAGCTTTTAGCTCTTCTGTTGTTATCCAGTTCTTAATCTGTTCTAAATTCCACCCAGCCTTGTTTCTATCCATAATTTCATTCACCCTTTCGGGTACTTCTTCCTCACTATTAATAGGCCTTACCAGCTTCTTTCCCTTCATAGCAAAAATCCAGCAATCATCCCATATTGAAACTTTGTTCCCATCCATAATCTGCCACATGACATTTTCTTTCAAAACATCCCTGCCAACCAGTAAGCTACTCCAGATCCATGAGGCTCTTGCTCCTTTTTTGGCATGCATCAAGTCATCATTAGGAAAATAATTTCCCTTTAGCATCCTCACCCATAATGCACCCGGATTACACAACATTCTCCAAACTTGTTTTGCCAACAAAGCTTCATTAAACACAGTCAAGTCTTTAAACCCCATACCACCAAGGCACTTTGACATTGTCATCTTCAGCCAACTACACCAATGTACCCTCCTCTCCTCTTGTTTTTGATTCCACCAAAAATTTGCTACTTCAGAGTTGATTTTATCACACATTTTATTTGGGAACTTGAAACAAGTCATTTATGTAGGCACATAACTAACTACTGCTTTAATGAGAACTTCCTTACCTCCATAGGATAATGTCTACCTCTTCCAATTAGATAACTTCTTCAAAACTTTATCCAGTATATATTTAAGAGCTTCATATCTAGTTTTACCCCAACATGACTGAATTCCCAAATATGTACCTGGATTTGCAGCAGCTTTAATTCCCAAACATCTTTCTATTTCTACCTTATCCTCTAGTGTGGCATTGCTACTAAGGATGAGATTAGATTTCTCCAGATTAACCAACTGTCCAGACGCCTCACAATACTCCTGAATACATGCAGCAACAAATGCCAACTCAATAGATTATAAACAAACCAACTCAATAGATAAAACTACGCCGTAAAATGCATGATGCTACAACTAATTAATCATTCCTAAGGAAACTAATAAAAGAAGCACGTAAATTCATATATCCTCAGCATTAGCATCAGCAAAACCCTCCACTGCCAACCCACCTCCGCAGGCGCCGGCACTGGAAGAGGCTACGAAGCGGCAACACTTCCGGCAGTGGCTCCGGCAGCTGAGCGGCTGCGGCGATGGCAGCAGCACGCTAAGAACCACCTTTTTTAGGGCGAGGCGTCTCAGAGTTGTCATCACCACAAGCGAAAATGACCATGGAGATGACAGAGAGGGACAAAACAATCATGAAAAGCAAGAGCAGGCCTGCAGAGTTATGCATCACGACCCCTGCTTCCTCTCCCGGCCCACTGCCACCAAGAATTACCAACTGATCATTCGCCATTAATTTTTCTATTCCTCGCACCTTCATTACCTGTATATAAAGGTCTATATATATTGAAGCAAATGGCAATTCCGAATGCATTACTTGTATCATATGGTTGTGAGATTTTTCCTCTCTTATTGACTTTCGGGCCCATGTTATTTTATTCAAACCAGCAACGATACAGATTTTCTGCGGACTGTCATTTTTCAAATTTGGAAGTTTCCTGGGATGTTCTTTGTAAATTTCAATCAGAAAGTTGCAAGGCGATTGCCAAGAAATAAATAAACGTGATAATTTTACCGACACCATATAAATAAAAGCACAAAAATAATAAAACCTTAATTTTGATAAAAATTGAATATAAATATGATAAAAAAAAATTTGCATTTGACGTGTGGATAGAATTTCGACATAATTTTTATGTTTTATAGAATATGAACAAAATTATGTGTACAAATTTCTTAAATCTAAACATAATGATTCCCAAATCAATTAATTGCCGTGGGGCATATTCTTGCTTATGTAAAATTTCAATCTTATCTTCATACTGTCAAGATTTTATCACCTTTCCTGCGAATTTAGATATTTTTTATAAATAGTTATAAGAAACTTAGAATAATAATCTAATATTTTAAGTATAAATTTAATTAATTAAATTTAGATTAATTATTAAGAAAAAAGATATTTTATTTGTATTTAAAATATTTTATTGTAAAGAAAGGATCCAGGTTCACAAATATAATAATAATTTATTTTTACATCCTTTAATATTTTTATATGATTTATATTTGTTTAGTTTGACCATTGAATTTTATATTCTATTTACTTAAATCATATAAGCATAATTTTAAACTAAATGAAAAATGTTTACTTGTTATTCATTAATAGATAAAATTTTAATTGTTAATATATATTAAAAAAATACAATTTTCAATCAAATTATAAAAATATTTAATCGATTTAAAATTTTTCATGCATGACATATGCGGAAAAATTGTTAAACTTAAGAATTGATTTATGAAAATGTTAATCTTATGTTAAATTATAAAATTAACTTAACAATTGATTTATAAACACATTAATCTTATGTTAAATTATAAAATTCATATAAAATATTTTTTTACACTGATATAAGGTGATCAATTCGCTTTTTCTGTTATAAAAAATCAAAAATCGCTTTCTCTTGTATACGTATTCACATAGAAACTCTAAACTTACATAGGAGGGAATAAGATGCAGGAATATGAAAACTCCCTACAAAAGTATAAAAGACCTATGATGCATAAGGAACAACGAATGATAACACATAATTGAGAGTAGATAACTTTTACATCATTCAATCTTTTTTTACCACACATCGTACCAATAAATATATTAAAAAACTAACTGATATTAAAATAATCTTAAAAATAAATATTTTAAATACCAATAAAATAATGACTATAAAAATATAAATAACAATGAAATAAAGGTATAGCGGCCGTTATATAAAGCCACCTTTGCCACCGCTATTGAAGAAATATCGAGTGAGAATGTCGTTCACGACAGTAGCAACCTGTCGCAGCCGCGATAAAAGAGCATAACGGTCGCTGTTCCGTTTTCAAGAATAAGGAGTTTTCAGCTTTCACTCGAGAAACGCCAAAATAAAAAAACAATTGAGAACACCGCTTATATCTATCAATTCGTTTCCCTTAAATCAGATTCAATCAAACTCAAATGCTTAATCAAGGTCAAACACAAAACCAAGTAATCGAAGGTGAACATTGCTATTTAACTCAACCGTCATTTCTGTTGAAGTTGTCGCAAAATTGTGCTGCTAGTGAGATGTCAGTGAGAACGTGAGTCCATGAGAGCCATCCTGGGCACACTGCTACTAGAGGCTGAACAGCATGGGTTGATGAGCGGCATTGGCCCTGTTGAGAGAGACAAGCGAACAAAGGGAGGGAGGAGCCGTGGAATTTGTGTGGGAAATGGCAATTTAAATGCAATTTATATTTGTTTAATTTGACCATTAAATTTTATATTTTATTCACTTTAATCATGCAAGTAAAATTTTAAGTTAATAAAAAATGATTAACTATTTATTCATTAATAAATAAAAAAATAACTCTTAATATATATATATATATATATATATATATATATATATGAAAATTTATATAAAAATTCCAACCATAAAATGAAAAGAAATTCTTACAATAATTGACACAAGCTAAATGTGACAACATAATTGCTGGTTCATAACAAATTCTGCCATGAACATCACTGCTCTCCTCTCTCTCTTCTTTTTTTTTTTTGTTAGGATTCTCAGCTCTCAAGTCATCATCATCTTCTTTTATGGGCAGAGAGACAAGGTTGATAATCATACAAACCTTTCTTCTTCACCCAAAAAAAGAAGAAAGAAAAATAAATCTGGGGTCACAAATTGCGTTGCAGAACTTTGCGCCACTCAAAGTCTCTCTACCGGACACGAGATAACAACTCGAGCAACACAAATGAATCTCCAATGCTTCAGTCAATCAAGGCATTTTTAATGAGGACAAAAAAATTCTCATGGGGACAAAGACAAACTCCAATTCGAAGATATTCTCCTTGGTGAAACTAATTACTGTTAGGAAATAACAGAATATATGGGTTTGAGGCGTGTAAAGTTATACTATCTTGAGTGTAATATTACTTCACACATAAGCAAGTTATCCCAGGATATAACAAAGCCTCTCAAAAAATGTGAAAAGTCAGAATGCAAAGTAAGTATATTCTGGAAAACATAACTCTTATATAAAATATGAAGAGACATAAATGAATGGTTGTGATTCTTTGTTAAATAACAACTATTCATTTTTTCAGACATAACTGTTTCAGACATATAACCGAAAATATGTCTGTTGGAACAGTTAAAAACAATTTTAAATTCAATTTTGAGTGCCCCAAGTGCTCATCTTTAACTTTTAAAATAGCCTAAGCCCAGGTCTAACTTAAGCCAAGCTCCATAGTCAAAGTTTATTTCTTTTTTGATTCCAAGCTACTCTTAAGAGTTGACTTTCTTTTATAAATATATCACTTTATACATTTAGAAATAATGTAAAAACTTGTTCCATTGTATTTATTACAAGCTATCTAACGATTACAACCTTTCATTGCTCGTCCTGTATTTTACGGGTTGCATCCACTAGTGAGGAGTTAACCAAATTGCAGGCGTAAAATTATGGCACTCAAGACAAGGACAAGTCAAAGATCATGGACAAGCATGTGTCTAGGGAAATAGTTCTTAGGCCACGTGTGAATGGAAGCCCATGATATTGACGTTTACACTTTGGGATATAAACGGGTCAGGTACTTGCTAGATTTAGGATACCTGAATTCGAACTCGATTAACTTTAATAATACCCTAACCAAATTAACTACCGGATTATTTTTATTTATGCTACCCGAATCCTAACCCTATAAAATATAAATACCCGTTTAACTATCCGAACCCGTTTAACTACCCGTTTATTAAGTCAAAGTTTGATTTTTAAATTTAAAATTAAAATTAATTTTAGAATAACTTAATTAAAACATTATATTAATAAATTTAATTTAACTCATAAAAATAAATTAAAGTTAAAAATCATAATTATAATATATAATGATTTAATTTAATTAAATAAAACATTAATAATAAATAATTTATATATAAAAAATATAAGTATTGTATTAATTAATTATTAGTTATAATCGGATTAGGGTAGCGAGTACCCTAAGGCAACTACCCAAACCCTACCTTAACCCATGACGGGTAGTAATTTCACTACCCGAACCCTGCCCGAACCCGATTATACACTACCTTAATCCTACTTAAACGGGTCGGATAGTATCGAGTACCCGTTTATAGGGTATCCATTGCCATCCCTATTTACACTGCAGGCGATTGGAAGCCTAAGAGACTGGCACTTAGGTCATGGACAAACAGGTACGAACAAGATTAGCGCTTAGCTCACAGACCAATAAGTGCTCAAGAGATTCGTGCTCAGGTCATAGGTGAGCAAGTAGACACCCAAAAAATCAATGACTAAGCCACGGGGTAAGTGGTAGCTCAAGATACTGGTGTTGCAACGTAAGATGGTGTTGGTAGTGCTTGTGTTTTAAAGATTTGCTAAGGTTGATAAGAGGGAGTGAAGTGAAAGGTCGAGTTGGAAGTTTAAGGAAGAGAAGAAGCTGAGTTCCCGTTAGTTTGGATAAGTTTATTTATCTCAGTTTCTTTTTATAGGTTATTGCATAAAATGTTTTTTATTACTAAAAGATGTTTAAATTATTGATTTTTTTTGTAAATAAAAACTAGATAAGTTATTTTTGAATAATTTTATCTTTGAAATTGATTAAAGGATTTTCATGTTTGCAAAAAAATCAATCTGATCAATTTTCATTTTTTTTATTGAATAAAATGAATAAAAAAACGAAAATAAACTCGTAATAGGGCTTTTTTTTTAATTTGGACTCGGGAGCTCATTATAAATTAAAATTAATCTAAAAGGGCCATAAGCAATTTTGAAGCCCATTTGATTAAGAGTTTAAATTATATTATGATTATCTTAAAAAGTGAGATTTTAAACACCAATAAAAATTGAAAAAAATTATTTTTAAAATATATATGATTAGTACTATTGACCTTCAAATATGAAATACCAAATAAATCATTTTTATCCTAAGTTTAATAAAAAAAGCTATTTTGTTGCTTTTTTCGTTAATTTTTTATCAAAATTTTTATTCATTATTCTTTGGTAGTTTTTTTTTTGTTTTATTTTCTTGTTACAGGTTCTTAAAAAATTTAAATTTTATTGGAAAATGACTAAAATTTTGTTTCAACCCCTTCTGATTGATTGAAAATATAAATTGTTTTTATCGAGATTGTTTGTTTTTCTTTTTTTATATTTTTAAGGATAATATTTAATTTTTACTATGTATTTTTTAATAAGTCAATTGTTCATTTTGATAATAATAATTAATGTAAGTTAATTAAATTAATAAGTATTGATTTGATGAAAATGTGTTTATGATACTAATGATATGTATTTCAAATAATATGAAAATGTTTTTTTTTGGTGAAAAGGAAATTTAAGAAAATGTTATTATTTTATTGATGCTTAAAAAGTCTCTTTTTAAGATCATCCTCGTATAACTTAGTCTCTTTGATCATCTAAAAGATTCTAAGTCCAAAAATTTAATCCAAGCCCAACATCTCAAGTACAGAATGGATATGGTGAATCACACCTGCCCTATTAAATAAAGGCTAGAAGTGTTTTTTGAGGAAATCATTGTCAATAATAATGCATAAATTATGGTCAAAATCCAGAAAATCTTGTACTGCTCCAAAACGTGGGGCGGTTATTATTGTAAATAATTATTTCATATATTATTATCGAAATATTTTTATTTCATAAATAATATTAAAATTGTGACATATATTTTATAAAAATATTTATAAAAAAATAATTAAATATGATACGTGTTACAATTTTAATATTACTTGTGAAATAAAAATATTTCATTAACAGTGTATAAAATAATTATCTTATTATTATTATTATTATTAGTAGTTATAGAAATTATAAAATATACAGATTACACTATCTATTTTATATACATATATAAATTTCATTGAGAAAAAAAGCATTTTTATCTCTATTTATGAGAGTATTTTACTGATCATTTATTGAATTCATATCCGTCCGTAAGATACGGAAGCCAATTAATCCAAAGAAACAAGTAACTGTACCAAGTAACTGTACAAGGCAAGGCAACCCCTCGCTTTAAGTGGCTGCCAAAATGTATTTCCTTTACTACATTCATAAGTAGGGATGGCAATGAGTACCCTATAAACGGGTACCCGACACTATTTGCCTCGATTAAGTAGGATTAGGGTAGTATATAATCGGGTTCGGGTAGTAAAATTACTACCCGTCACGGGTTCGGGTAGGGTTCGAGTAGTTACCTTAGGGTACCCGCTACCCGAACCCGATTAGAAATAATAATTAATTAATATGATATTTATATTTTTATGTATAAATTATTTATTATTAATATTGTATTTAATTAAATTAATTCATCAAATATCATAATTATGACTTTTAACTTTAATTTATATTTATTAGTTAAATTAAATTTATTAACTTAATTTTTTTAAATAAATTATTCCAAAATTGATTTTAAATTTAAATTTGAAAGTCATACTTTAACTTAGTAAACGGGTATTTAACGGGTTCGGGTAGTTAAATGAGTATTTTTTATTTTATAGGGTTAGGGTTAGGGTAACACAAATCAAAATAAACGGGTAGTTAATCGGGTTCGGGTTTTATATATTCTAATCGGGTTCGGGTTAGGGTATCCCAAAATTAGCGGGTACCCGACCTGTTTACATTCCTATTCATAAGGTTGTAAACTTGTAATATATTTTCGGATAATGCTAATAATTTTTTGGCCGAATAATTGAAAAAATATTATGGCATATTATAAAATTTAAGTTCAAATCCAAATAATTTCACTCCTTTCTTAGTTATTAAATATTTTCTTTGTAACCATATATATATATATATATTCTCAGATAATTTTTATTCTTGTAATTTTGTTTTTATCCATAAATCAGATTAGTTGCCTTACCTCAATTTCACAAATATATTTAATTTCATGATTTTATTATAAATTATTATCCAATACACTGTCATTAAAAATTTAAAATTTCACAAGCAAAATTAAGATGTTAATATATACTATTTTTTAATATTTTTTAAAGGATATGTGTTACAATATTAATTTTGTTTGTAAAATCTAAAAATTCTATTAACATTGTATTAAATAACAATCTTTTTATTATTTATAACAATATCTCGCATGTTGATAAAATTAAAGTATTACAAGTAGGGGATCGGACATGTTTCGAATGTGTATCTTAACATAGCTGATAGCATATTATAAACAAACCAAATTTACAGATAAAACTCCGTTGTAAAATGCAAGATGCAATAACTTATTATTTATTACTGATTAAACTAATAAAAGAAGCACATCAATTTATATATCCTTAGCCTTAGAATCAGCAATGACCTCCACCGCCACCTCCACAGCCTCCGCCACCCCCACCTCCACAGCCTCCGCCACCCCCACCTCCACAACCTCCGCCACCTCCACTCCCACATCCACCGCCCCCACAAGTTCCAGCACCTGCAGCTGCAGCGGCAGCAGCACCTGAAAAATCACCTCTTTTACGACGAGGCTTTCTAGAGTCGTCATCACCACAAGCGAAAATGACCATGGAGATAATAGAGAGAGAGAAAACAATCATGGAAAGCAAAAGCAAGCCTGCAGATGTAAGCATGAGGACACCTCCTTCCTCTTCCGGGCCACTGCCACCAAGAATTACAGACTGATCCCTCGCCATTAATTTTTCTATTCCTCGTACCTTTATTACCTGCATATTAAGGTCTATATATATTGAAGCCAATGGCAATTCCGTATCTAGTACTTGTA
This sequence comes from Heritiera fomes, assembly GCA_032173925.1. Classification (NCBI taxonomy): domain Eukaryota; kingdom Viridiplantae; phylum Streptophyta; class Magnoliopsida; order Malvales; family Malvaceae; genus Heritiera; species Heritiera fomes. The sequence goes on along the minus strand of JAPDPM010000021.1, from coordinate 7,710,992 downwards.
TCAAATAGTTGTAAGATTTCTCTGTCCTATTGACTTTCGGGTATATTATTTTATTCAAACCAGCAACCATACAGATTTTCCGTGAACTGTAATTTTTCAAATTTGGAAGTTTCAAGGCGATTGCTAAGAAATAAATAGACGTGATTATTCTTACCGACTCAATATAAATAAAAAAATACAAAAATAATAAAAGTTAAAATTTTGAATATAAATATGACAAAAATTTTTAAAAAAAATTTACATTTGATATGTGAAAAGAATTTTGACAATGTTTGTGTTTATAAAATACAAACACAAAATATATGTACAAATTTCTGAAACCTAAAAATAATGATTCCCTAATTAATTAATTGCCATGTGGCATATTCTTGCTTATTTAAAATTTCATATCTTAAAATTTAAAATAAAAAAGGTCAAATTATAAATGTGGCAAGGTGAGAAAACTCACTGTGCCGCACTGGGACTCCATTTGAAACCAATCCATGGAGGATGGGGTGGCCAGCTGGCCCAGGGCACTAGAAAATACGCTAGAACGCAAGCAAAATTTTAAAATTTTAATTAAAAGAAAAATTGTGATCCATGACTATTAGTGGAAGTGTGTTAAGTTATTATCTTTACTTGTTGTTATTATTGTGGCGTGGAAAATTATGAAGTGGGAGACGGTGTTGAGAAATGAGTGTTAGAAAAAATTTAAAATAAAGGTGAAAGGATTGATTAATCAATAGACAAATAAAATTAATGTTTGACATGGTCTACGGTTGAGTAAAATCGAATTAAAACGATTTTTATTAAGTGTATAGGACAATCAACTGCTCATAGAAGGCTTATACAAAGAGTAGTATCGGATTTTAAATTATTTTAGATTAGTCGACTGCCCCGCCCAAAGTAAATATTTTAGTTCGGAAGGTCCCATGAATATTCCAATTCAGAACAGAAGAACTTTCACATGGAAATCCTGAAGTCTGAGGCATTGGAAAGCCCCGAATGCCAAATTCAGGAACGATGATTTGCATCCAGAGATTGCCTTCTAATGCACTAGTTGACGGATCATCATCAGAACTTTTATCTTAATACTAGATAAGTTATATGAATCAATATATGATCTAATGCAATGTATTTTTTCAACTCTCATTTTGTAAAATTTTTTCAAATTATTTCTTTTTAAGTCTTGTTCGATCTTTCTCTTCTCTGATCTTGACTCGTTTACATCATTCATAGTCCCAATCAATAGATGACCAACCATTAGTGAAGTGATGGGATGTTAGCACTTTTTAGGTAGGACCCTAATTTGGAAATGGAAGTCCCACTGGGACTGGTGTTAAGGGCAATGCCAGGACTCAACAGCCAAAGTGGTGGGCCTGTGGCAGTGATGGCTGGGGAAGAGTGATCTGAATCATCTGATAATGGAGATTTTGATAAGGAATCCAGAAGATAACAGCCTCTTGAAAACAACAGCTATGCACCCCACAATCCCACCTTGGTGTACCACATTTTTCTTTTCCCTGGTATGAGTTTTTGGACTTGATTAAGGCTCCACAACTTGCGTACCCTGGTTGGTTTTTGGAATTCCATGTGCCCCAAAACCTCCGGTTTCTACACACTAATTATTGGATAAAAATCTACGCAATTCAACCTTCACTTGTTTGAATGCAGGATATGACATTGAATCTGGGTTTATTCTAAAGGAAGTCTCGTGTCAGGCCTAGTTGATTCTTGTATTCTCATGGCTATCTCTGTTATCAGAATCGTACGATACACGATACGTATCGTACGATTCGGTTCGATTCAGTATAAATTCGATACGTATCTATATAGAGAATCGATTTTATTATAAATCGGTAGTGTATCTATCGATACACAAGCGAATCGATACGTATCGTACGATACACCGATTCATTTCGATAAGCTTTAGAATAACAATGGGCCAGGCCCAAAAAAATCTGATTTGGCCCAATTAACTAAAAATGCAATTTTAATAGTTTTTTAACCTAAAAAACACTTAAAAACATATTTTCTATATAATTTAATCTTGAAATATTGAAAAAAAATAAAATTTTAGTTAGAAAATTAAAAATAAAAAATATATAAAAATATTATTTAAAAATATATACTATTAATGAAGATGTTAAGTGTTTAAAAAAATCATACTTTTTTATTTTTATCATATACTTACTTAATCCTATTAATATGTATAATATTTTTAATATTTTATTTATCTTATATGTGTATATATTATTTATAATTAATTTTAAAGTTATTTATCGTATCTTACGATACGATACGATACTCGATACTCGATCCTTAAAAATAAAATTTCGATTCACGATACGTATCTCGATTTGATAATTATGATGGCTATAGCTTTGTTTTTAGTACAACATACAATTAATAAACTTTGAAGTTTTATGTTTGAGTTGGCCGTTTACATTGATTTGCCATACGGTCCCTCACTATAACTTTGAGTAAGCATTGTTTAAATAAGCTGCATTTGGCGAAATCATCAAATGCCTGTCTCTTCCACAAATTAGTTATCATAAAGCATGAGTTGCTAGTTTATGATTGGTTCTCATTTGTCAATGATATCTATGATGCTTGTTCCTCTTCATTTGCTCAAATTTGTAATAGATACTTTTCTTTCAAACTCTTTTTATTCCGAAACATTTTCTCTTAACTAAAAATATGTTCAGCAAAAGTTAAATATCAATGTTGTTAATGTGTACTCACACGATTACTTATAAAAGATTCACTGGCGTTAACAATCAGGATTTGATTTAATGATTGTTATTTCAATTCTCCACTCTTCTCTTATACTTCATATGAACAAAAAAAATTTCATTGACATTTACATTTATAAAATTTTCTAGTTGTTAATATCAATGTTACATTCCAAATTCGAGGATTTAATATTCAAGTTACTTATTTCATTCAAATTAAGAAATCCCATCAGCATATAAGGCTACAAATATCACAATAAATAAAAACTCTAAAAGTGTTTAAAGTGTTAGGCTCATAAATATATTGGACCCAAACTACTGTAGATTAAACTTTCATGCTTAACATATATAAAAGGAAGGTTGAAAGACACCCACAATGCAGGAACTATCTCTCTCTAAGCATGAGCAAAACCCACCGCCGCCACCCCCACCTCCGCTGACACCGCCACTGAAAGAGGCTACGGAAGCGGCAAGGCTTGGGGCATTGGCTCCGGCAGCTGCAGTGGTTCCGAAGATGGCAGCAGCATCTGAAGAACCACCTCTTTTAGGGCGAGGCTTTCCAGAGTTGTCATCACCACAATCGAAAAGGACCATGGAGATAATAGAGAGGGAGAAAACAATCATGAAAGGCAAGAGCAAGCCTGTAGAGCTATGCACGAGGACCCCTGCTTCCTCTCCCGGGCCACTGTCACCAAGCATTACGAACTGATCCCACGCCATTAATTTTTCTATTCCTCGTACCTTTTTTTTGGTGATAAAAACGAAGTATATAAAAGAACAATAACAAAACCCCTAGGTGGGGATACATCTAACAAGTCTGGGGCAGCTATAGCCCATAGAGTCATACAATAACAAAAGTTTAACACAGTCAGGGGGAGACTCAAACAGCACAAACTGAGTCTCTAAGTCTTTGCCCAGTTTAGCGAGGCTGTCAGCACACGAATTTGCTTCTCTAAATATGTGGGAGATCGAGGTTTGTTCTATTTGCCGCAGTAACTTCCTGCAATCAGAAACAATAGGGCTATAAGTATGAGAAGGAGGAACATTCTCAAGAAGAAATCTTACCGCGGTGGTTGAATCAGATTCAATAATAAGCTTGTTGAACCCTTTGTTCACAGCGATCTGAAGTCCTTCTCTTATTCCCCAGAGTTCGGCGCACAAGCTGGAAGTGGTTCCAAGATTTTTTGAGAACCCACAAACCCATTTACCGACAGCATCTCTGAAAATACCTCCCGCCCCAGCTTTGCCTGGATTGCCGTTCACAGCTCCATCTGTATTGAGTTTCACAAAATCTCCAGGAGGTGCTTTCCAATGAATGTCAATAGGAATTCTTGTAATAATAGGCTTAGTTTTCCCTGTGATTGCCCAGAATTCTTTAGCTAGTGTGATAGCTTTGGTAGTTGTATTCCCAATAGTTTCCCGGATCCCTTCAAAGACAATTTTGTTTCTTCCAGTCCATATCATCCACATAGCAAAGGAGAAAATAGTGCTCCAAGGTATTTCCATGAAAGGAGAGATCTCTTTAGAAATGATATTTTTTTGAATCCATATGGCTAAATCTTCTTGGTATGAGGGCTCCATGATCTCAGTCATATTGAAAAAATTCCACACTTCTTTAACTTCTTCACAATCTCGGAAGCAATGTGCAACTGATTCTTCCTCCTTACTGCATCGAGGGCAGGTGGGTGAAATGGGAAGTCCTCTCTGAACAAGAACCTGTCTGGTAGCAATTTTTGTATGCGAGCATTGCCAAAGGAGGAATTTAATTTTTGGTAGAGTTATTACTTTCCAGATCGCATTCCAATTGAAGTAAGGAACAATTGTTTTCCCTTTATCCACTTTGTAGGCTGAAGCTACTGTGAATAGCCCAGATGGGGAAAACTTCCATGCAATGTTGTCATTAGCAAGACTCTTGTTTTGTGTGGGAATGGCTTTAATTTTTTGCTCAATATCAAAAGGGATGGGTGCATTGAGCACGTCAAGGTTCCAAGTTCCGTCCGCAGATAAAACATCTTTGACGAGAAGGTTATAATCTTCAGACTTCCACGGACCGAACACAGTAGAATTAAGCGCCCCATCTCCTGTCCAGTCATCGTTCCAAAATAAAGTTTGATTACCAGATTTGACAACCCAACGAATACCTTCCTCTAGGATATCTTTTGCTTTTTTCATTCCTGTCCAAATGGGTGACCCAGCTTTTTTACAAAAGATGTTATCCTTAGAGTACCTTGCTTTCAAAACCTTCACCCATGTACTATCCTGATCAGTTAAGAGGCCCCAGCCCAGTTTGGCCATATTAGCTTTATTGAGGGAGTGCATATCTTTGATTCCCAGACCCCCTGAGGAGATCGGTTGGGTTACTGTGTTCCAGCCTATCATGTTCATCTTTTTCTTTTCTGTTGTTGACCCCCAAAGGAAATTGCGTGAGATTCTGTTAATTTCCTCACAAGTGCTTCTCGGAAGATAAGTACCCTGCATATAGTAATTAGGAATTGCACTAATAGCAGAATTAATGAGAACTGTTCTTCCAGCAATAGAAAGGACACTAGCTTTCCACCCAGCCAGTTTCTTTTCAACTTTGTCTATGATGAATCGAAAAGTGGAATAGTTCCTTTTCTTAGATATAGGAAAACCTAAGTATTTTCCAATCTCATTAGTGTGGGACATGTTCAGGATTTCGCTAAGATGAAGCCTATTATCCACTTCGGTATTATCAGAAAATAGGATGGTTGACTTATGTTCGTTGACTTTCTGACCCGACATTATGCAGAAATCATGCAAGACCTTTTTCATTGCTTCGCATGTTGCTTTATTAGCTTTACCCATGAGTAACAAGTCGTCAGCAAAGAACAAGTGTGATAGCATGGGTCCACTACGACCTATTCTAATAGGTGTCCACTTCTTATCCTCGCATGTTTCATGAATTTTGAGGGAAAGAAATTCCATGCAAAGGATAAAAATATATGGGGAAAAAGGGTCTCCTTGTCTTATTCCTCTAGAAGGTGAGATTCTTTCACTTTTTTCCCCATTGATAAGAATGGTCATTGAGGAAGAGGTAATGCAAGACATAATTAGTTCAATCCAACTCTGAGGAAACTTGAAAAAGGAGAGAACCTCACGAATAAAATTCCATTCTAACCTATCATATGCCTTTTCTAGGTCAATCTTAACCAACATTAACCAATGTCGTCCTTTTTTTCGTTTAAGCAATTGGATGATTTCTTGAGCAATTATCACATTGTCTTGAGCCTTTCTCCCCGCAATGAAACTTGCTTGTGCAGGGTTGATGATTCTGGATAATAAGCCTTTCTCCTCGTACCTTTATTACCTGTATTTAAAGGTCTATATATATTGAAGCTAATGGCAATTCCGTAAGCATTACTTGTACCATATGGTTGTGAGTTTTGACTTTCGGGCCCATATTATTTTATTCAAACCAGCAGCCATACAGATTTTCTTTTTTTTTTTGGATACAAGCCATACAGATTTTCGGCGGACTGTAATTTTCAAATTTGGAAGTTTTATGGGATGTTCTTTGTAAATCTTAATCAGAAAGTTGCAAGGCGATTGCCAATAAATAAACAAACGTGATAATTTTATCGACACCATATAAATAAAAGCACAAAAAAAATAAAAGCTAAAATTTGATAAAAATTGAATATAAATATGATAAAAATAAAAAAATTGCATTTGACATGTGGAGAGATTTTTGATATAATTTTTATGTTTTATAAAATACGAACAAAATTATATGTACGAATTTCTCATATCTAAAATAATGATTCCCAAATCAATTAATTGCCATGTGGCATATTCTTGCTTATTTAAAATTTCGATCTTATCTTCGTACCGTCAAGATTTTTTCACCTTTCCTGCGTATTTAGAAATTTTTTTTATAACCAACAATCTCTTAGCCTAATGATTAAGGATGAGTTGTGATATATTATAAGTTTTGAGTTCGAATCCAAATATCTCATCCCCAATTATTTAATATTCCTCTTGTAACAAAAAAAAGGATATTTTTTTTTATAAATAGTTATAAAAAACTTAGAATAATAATCCAATGTTATACATATAATTTTAATTAATTAAATTTAGATTAATTATTAAGAAAAAATATTTTATTTGTATTTAAAATATTTTATTGTAACGAAAGGATCTACGTACAAAATATTTTAGTGAACAAAATTATATCTTTGTTTATGGGCAGAGAGACAAGGTTGATAATCATACAAACCTTTCTTCTTTATGTCACACCTCGAATTCGGGACATAACAGATGTTCCACATATGTAAGATATAATCTCACAGACATGTAAGGTATTTATCATACTAAAATTCAATCCTTTCAAATATTTAAACTGAAATATATCACCAATGATCAAAAGAAGTTTACAAAACTTCAACTTTTTGCTTAAAGCCAACAAAGAAATTTGGAATGTTCTTAAATCTGAATCTAATCATAAACCTATAGGTGTTGAGACATATCTTAAACTCCAAAGCGTGACTCCCGAACATTCTCGTAGACATTATCAACATCAAAACCTGTAAGATGTTAAAAAAAGATACGAGTATAACCAGTCTGTAAGCAACCGATATCCCAACAGTTGGATTAAGCATGCCATAAAAACACTAGGCCAAAATATCAATGTAAAGATTCAAAATCAACATTAGGTAATCTCATATTTAATCACGTAATTTATTCAAATTCATATGTCGAGATTTCAAAACTCAACAGAATTTCACAAATACCAAAACTGAATAAAAGCTTCACAAATCATAATTTTCAAGTCTCTCGTAACATGCAATGACCACTCTTAACCCTTATGGCACAGATCAGAATCAGAGCAAAAACCACAATTAACCCTGATGACTCGGGTCAAAGATTTCAGAAGCAACTAATTGTTGCACAATACAGAACAGAGAGCCACTATTCTTACCCAGTGGTTCGGCTAGAAACTAGTTTCCCTTAACATAATACATGTCGACATGGCCAACATTTAACCCTTATTACCAAGATCAGAGCATAGCTATACTAGGAGACAAAACAAAACATAATTTCAGATTACTCAATATATAAAGCAGTATTATAAATTTCATAATATATTTCATACAAAACGAATTTCGTAAATCAATCAAAGTAAATTTCGTCCATCATTTCAAAGTAAATTTCAAATTTCCAAAATAAAGATATATGTAAGTACGTTATAACAAACTTCAAGATCAAAGCGATTAAATTATGTGTCATCCAAAACGTATCTTATGCAAAGCATATTTCACATTTTTTTTTCAAAATATCTTGTACGAAACATTATATTCTCAAAGATAATTATATACATAAACTTGAATAAAATGATACTTGAAAAGTCAATACAAAACCACTTTCCTAATTTATATCAAGGAAATCACATATAAATACGTTTGCATGCTTAATTCAAATTTTTAAAATAAAAAATCAAGGGACAAAACATTACAATTGTATGTAAATATAACTCATATTGAGGTTAATTTAAGGGTATTAAAACACTGAAGGGATATCAAGTCACTTATCTAATTCATTAAACTGAAACCAAATACAAAGCCTTTAAAACCTCTCGAAGCCTATTATTCAAAAATATTTATTATTAGAAAAATATGCTATCTGACAAAAGATGACATTTATACTGTATTCGCTAAACGATTATAACTTAATAAACTATGAACTTGGCATGAATTACGTTATTTGACAAAAGCTAAAAATATTTGTATTTTCTTTAAAATACAAATTTTCTCCAAATTTTCAATGTCATTTTTTTTTTCAAAACTCAATTCCTAACTACACAATGTAACCATAAAAATCAAAAAGAAAATTGTTCTCACCTTGATCTTCTCCCCTTTCCTCTTGCTCTCACATTAGCAAAATAGCTTTACATTTCCATTCTTGTTCTTTTTATCCTTCAACTTGCACCTCAGCAACCAAGCATCTCTTTTCTTTCTTTCTTTCTTTTTTCAACATCAGTTTTCGCTCCACTCTTTGTTATTTTACTTTTTTTTTTTTACCCTATTGCCCTATGATGACTAACTCCACCTGTGTGAGTTAACGCAGCCGGTCCCAAGCTCGGGTAAAGGAGGAGGGTGGCGGTAGGTTTGGACAACCAGCCTTAAAAACTAGTCCAATCTCATGAAATGAACCAATATCAAAACATCGTTGGGGCGTCCCCTACACAGCGATGCGCTGCATCGGAGCTCGGTTGTAGTGAAAAGTGGGCAAGGGTTGCTAGGTCGTTGCCCGGAAGTGACACGCCACGTCGATGCCTGGATGTGGTGTTAAATAGGCAAAGGTTCCCACACCACAATGGACGGGGATGGGTAAAGAAGTTAGTCCATAACCATAAGCTTAGGTTAGGATCTTGGAATATAGGTACGCTTAGTGGTAAGTTAGTTGAGATTTGTGAGGTTATGAGTAGGAGGAGGATTAACACTTGTGTCTCCAAGAGACCAAATGGGTTGGGGAAAAGGCTAGAGAGATAGCACCTTGGCAATATAAGCTTTGGTACACAGGGAAAGATAGAGACCGAAATGGAGTAGGTATCATTATAGATAAAGAGTACCATAAGGATGTTGTACAGATTAAGAGACAAGGGGATAGGATTATTTTGGTTAAACTTGATGAGGTTAGTAAACGACAGTTTTGGGAGGATTTAGATAAGGTCGTACAAGAAGTACCCATAGGAGAAAACCTTTTTATTGGCGGTGATCTTAATGGACATATAGGTACAAGTAGAGAGGGTTGTGAGAGAGTACATGGGGGTTTTAGTTATGGTGTAAGAAACGAGGGAGGAGATGCTATCTTAAATTTTGCTTTATCTTATGACCTAATCCTAGCAAATACATTGTTTAAGAAGAGAGATTCTCATCTTATAACCTTTAGAAGTGGACCAAGAGCAAGTCAGATAGATTTCTTTTTAACTAGGAGTAGGGATAGACATAGATGTTTGGATTGTAAGGTTATCCCAGGTGAGAGTGTTACCGCACAACATAGACTCTTAGTTCTAGATATGAAGATAGATTGACGACATCAAAGGAACCAACAAAAAGGAATTGAACGGATTCGATGGTGGAAGCTAAAAGAAGATTGTTATACAACATGTAGAGAAAGTTGAATTCAAAAAGAGGCTTGGACAACAGAAGAGAACCCAAATGTAATGTGGAATAAGACGGCAAAATGCATTCGGGAGGTAGGCAAAGAGACATTAGGAGTATCAAATGGAAGAGTGCCGACGGGAAAGGACGCAACATGGTAGACTGCAGTAGTAAAAGATGCTATAAAGACTAAGCGAGAGCGTTACAAGGCTTTGAAGAAGAACAATACAGAAGAGAGTTTTTCGGAATATAAGTTAGCAAGAAAGGAGGCAAAGAAGGCTGTGGCAGAAGCTAAGACGAAGGTTGCGAAAGAGATTTACGACAAGTTGAATACAAAGGAGGGAGAGAAAAGGATATACAGATTGGCACAAGCAAGAGAAAGGAGGAATCGCGACCTAGGAGTCGTGAAATGTATTAAGGATGAGCATCAAAGAACTCTCATTAAAGATAATGACATTAAAGACAGGTGGCGAGATTATTTTAACAAATTATTTAATGACGGACAAAATAAAGTTTTAGATAATATTTCGGTGCCTCTCAAGGATTTAAATCGGTGCTTTATACGTAGAATCCAAGAGACATAGGTAAAAGAGGCACTAAAGATGATGAAGAATGGAAAAGCTGTTGGACCTGATGACATCCCAATTGAAGTTTGGAAATGCCTTGGAGATGTAGGAGTTAGGTGGTTGACAAATCTATTTAATAAGATTTGGCACACTAACAAAATGTCAGAGAAATGGAGGAGGAGTGTCTTAGTACCTTTATATAAGAACAAGGGAGATATTCAAAGTTGCGCCAACTACCGAGGCATAAAATTGATGAGTCACACGATGAAACTATGGGAGAGAGTGATAGAACAGAGATTAAGAAAGAATGTAGAGATATCGGAGAATCAATTTGGTTTTATGTCGGGTCGATCAACTATAGAGGCAATATATTTGATTAGACAACTTATGGAGCGCTTTCGAGTAATGGGTAAAGACCTCCATATGGTCTTTATAGATTTGGAGAAAGCATATGATAAAGTGCCCAGGGAGCTACTATGGTGGTCCTTAATGAAGAAAAGAGTTCCTTTGAAATATATTAAACTAATTAAGGACATGTATAGAGATGCAAGGACACATGTGAGGACAGGTGGGGGGCAAACAAGTGAGTTTCCTATCACGGTGGGATGACACCAAGGGTCAGCGTTGAGTCCATTCTTGTTTGCGGTAGTTATGGACGAACTGACAAAATCCATCCAAGATAAGGTGCCTTGGTGTATGATGTTTGCAGATGATATTGTCCTATGTGTGGAAACTAGAGCGGAGATCAATACAAAGTTGGAATTATGGAGACAAACGTTGGAATCAAAAGGATTTAAACTAAGCAGAGTGAAGACTGAATACATGGAGTGTAAATTCAGTTCTAACCAACTGGAAGAGCATGATGTAGTGAAGTTAGATGGGGTGGCGATACCTAAGAGGGATCATTTTCGATACTTGGGATTAATAATACAGATGGATGGAGAGATTGATGGTGATGTGACCTATAGGATCCAGGCTGGATGGAGTAAGTGGAGAAGTGCTACAGGTGTGTTGTGCGATAAAGGAATTCCTACATGGTTGAAAGGCAAGTTTTATAGGACAGTTGTTAGACCAACATTGTTATATGGTAGTGAATGTTGGGCGACTAAGAGGCTACATACACAAAAGATGAGTGTAACAGAAATGAGAATGTTACGGTGGATATGTGGATATACAATAAAAGATAGAATGAGAAATGATGATATTCGTAAGATGATTGGAGTGGTACCTATAGAAGACAAAATGTGTGAAAATCGTTTACGTTAGTTTGGACATGTAAGACGTAGACCTATAGATGCTCTAGTTAGGAGAATAGAGGCTATGGATATTGAGAGAAGGGTTAAGACTAGAGGAAGACCGAAAAAGACTTGGAAGGAAGTAGTTTGGAAAGACATGGAGGTTTTAGAATTAGATGAGCAAATCGCCTTGAATAGGAATCTATGGAGGCAGAGAATACATATGGACGATCTAACGTGATTTTAGATATTAGTTCACATAGCCTACCCCAATCTATTGGGATAAAGGCTCTGATGATGATGATGATGATGATTGCCCTATGATGACTTCCATTTTAATATTGTTATCGGGCTTTTAGTTTATGGGCTCAAGTATTATACTCTCCCAACCTTAAAAGAATTTGGTCCCTAAATTCAAATATCCATAGACTCAAAACTTTGAAAGTTCCCTAAAACATTTCGTACTTATCAAAATCACACCCAATGCACTTCATTCCTAAACAGACCATCTCATGACAACTCTGGTAGTTCATACTTTGACTCTAATAAGTATAATAAAGATCGTAACAAAATATTTATTAAAGATCCATAAGCAAAACTCAAAACGAAACCTTTAAGAATGGAAAATCAAACCTCAAGTATATAATTTCTCCAAGATTAGGATCATTTTTCTATAATAACATGTGCGTAAAGTCACCAACACATCAAAGCTCACACCAAAATATCTATCACTTATAGTTTAACCACTGTATAAATTCATCCTAAGATATATAACAATTTAACACCTAAGATGAATTAACATTATAGTTCAAAATATAAGAATCACACCATTTTTTGAAAGGGGTATTAAATCCTCCCCACCTTAAAAAGAGTTTGGTCATTTAAATTCTTACCTTGGTTCTTGTAAAGATGAGGATATTTCTCTTTCATGATTTCCTTTAGCTCCCACTAAGTTTCCTGTTCAATGTGGTTACTCCATTGAACCTTAACATACGGAATAGTATGCCTTCTTAGCACTTGATCTTTCCTATCCACAATACGTACAGGATGTTCTTTGTAAGACAAATCTTCTTTCAATCTCAAAGGAGCTAACTCTACCACCTGACTTAGATCCAAAACATACTTTCACAACATTAAGACATGAAATATATTATGCACTCTAGACAATGTAGGCAAGAGTGCTAATATAAGCCACATGTCCTACCTTGTCCAAAATTTCAAAAAAGCCTACATAATGAGGACTAAGTTTCCCACAGATTCCAACTAGTCAAAGAAACTCATAAGAATACATGATCTCCATCCTCAAACTCCAAATCACATCTTTTATTGTTTGCATAACTTTTTTTTGTCTATTTTGTGCGACACGAAGATGTTATCTAATCAACTAAATTTTCTCAACCGTCTGTTGAATTAGATCTGAACCTAACAATTTCCTTTCACCAACATCATCCCTTTATTGTCATCAAACAAATCGATCTTTGTTTAAAATTTCTTTGAGCAATAACCAAAAATTTGCAACATAACTCAACTGAACACATACTTTCGCTGTGCACTCTGATATTTCATTTAAGTATTAATCACAAAACATCAATTGTATTTCACAATGTCCTTTGCACCAACAAAATCACTTGTCCAAAGCATCACTTACAATAGTTTCTTATTCATTAAGACAAATATAATCACATATATCTTTAAATCTTAATAACACTATAAAAAATTTGGATGTTATAAAGGTATTGCATTTTGATTTCTATTTCTTTCATATTTACAATAAAACTTTTTTCTTTTACTAAACCATCATAAATTACAATAGTTGTCAAATCACTACAATAGATATTATCCATAATTTCACACTATACAAATTCAAACTTAAAGCTTGTAATACCTAATACAACTCCATATTCAACTATTGCTTTCCAATTTCACAGATAATATTATTTAATAATTGCTGTAGACACCTAATTTTGTCCGAATTTCACAAATTATTCTCATAAGTTTTGTTCTTATTATTATTATTATTATTATTATTATTTTCTTTTATTTTCATTTTTCTTATTTATTTTGTTATTGTTCATATTATTATTATTAATTTTATTTTTATTATCTTTTCTAATATTAATATTATTTTTATTATTTTTACTATTATTACTATTATTATTATTATTTGTCTTTGTTGTTATTGTTATTATTATTGTTATTATTATGATTGTTACTTTTGTGTTATTATTATTAATATACTTATATACTATTTATTTTTGTTATTTTTATTATTATTATCATTACTGTTATTATTATTATTATTATTATTATCTTTTCTTTTTATTATTATTATTATTATCTTTTTATTTCTATTATTATTACTATTATTATTATTATTATTTCTATTATTATTATTATTATTTCTATTATTATTATTATTATCATCAGTCCTGTTGTCACAGTGAAGCATTAAATGCTTCGAATCTACCAAATCTATCGGCCAGATTTGCCGGTTCCCTGCCCAGCCGCCGGCGCCGCAACCCCCCGGCAAAATCATTTTCCCCATCTCGTGAATCCCGCTTCAACAGAAACCTACTGATTCTGTGATTTCGAAAGGCTAGGGAAAGGTTCCAATGTCGTTTAAGAGGACCCAAAGCCAAGATTTTTCTTCTTCTTCTTCGGACGGAGAGAGAGGAACAAAAAACAGAGACCCCAAAACACCACCACCGTTAGCATTCCGTCACCACCCTCACGACCGAACCTAACCCAACACCCGAAACCCCTCTTCATCATTCCCCGAGATCCCATCCCCCACTCACCGTCTCACCACCATCATCCCATCATCATCGTCACCGTATACCACTGCCAACAACCAAAACACCACCACCATCATCGCCGCCACCACCGAAACCCCCAGAGCCCAAGAAACCCCTAATCCGAAAACCCTAACACCGAGACCCTTAGGGTCTCAGATCTGAAAATCCTAGATCTAATACCTGCAAAAAAGGAAAGAAACAACAATACAATATCACAACCACAACAGCTGAGCCATCAACCACAAAAAAAAAGGGAAAAAAGAAGAAAACAAAAAAATAAAAAAAGGAGAGGAGGCTTCGGAGAAGACTAGATCTATAGGGTTGGGAGTGTTTTTGGAGAAACAGAGGTTAGATCTGGTTAGAGTAAGGTGAGGGGAGTATTTTCAGGGCCTCAGGAGAGTTTCCGGCGATCGGAGCACGGCGGAGTGCGGCGGCCGGCACGGCGGTAGCTGTTTGGTTGGGAAGAGGCTAGGAGAATTTTTCAGAGGGTTTGGGGATTTTTTTTTTGGAAAAACCGGTGGAAATGAGGGGTTAAAAAAATTTGGAGTCTTTTATAGGGAGCAAAACGCAGCGTTTCGAAGGCTGGAGGATCCGCGCGTCTATCCGCGACCCGACCCGAGATCCGCGTGACCTGCCTCTGCTGACCCGCGCGCCACATCCGAACCGACCCGAAACCCGCGCAACCCGTCCGACGACCCGACTTCGCTAAATCTCTAGCAACCCGCGCCGACCCGACACGCATCGCGATCCGGCCCAGCTGCTTCAGCCCGTCTTCCTTGGCAGGCGTGGGCCCTGCTGCTTGGGCTCGTTTTTGGGCTCGTTTTTGGGTCCCCCATTTGGGCTATTTGGGTATATTTCTATCTCTTATTTATTTATTTCATTTATTAGTTTTATAAAATAATTTGTTTTAGGTTTTTATGTATTATCATGGCAAAACACAAAAAAATAGTAATAATAATAAATAATACAATATAATATATGCATCATAAAACATATGTTAGCATCATGTGCATAAATAAAAAAAAATAATGAATGGAATTCTTCCGAAGATGGGATGTCATGAGACTCACAAGTAGTGATTTCTTGACTGATCCCTAGGTGAGAGGAATTAGCTAAATGTTACCAGAGGATTGGGATATTTAGTTAAATTTCTCAATATTAAGAATTTCATTAATAAAAATCAAAATAAAAAATTCTTTTCATAATTCCATATGCATCATAAAACATATGTTAGCATCATGCATATGTTAGCATCATGTGCATAAATAAAAAAAATAATGAATGGAATCTACCGAGGATGGGATGTCATGAGATTCACAAGTAGTGATTTCTTGACTGATCTCTAGGTGAGAGGGATTATTTCAAATGTTACCAGAGGATTGGGATATTTGATCTAATTTTTCAATAAACGGTGTTCATGTTGATTTTCATAATGAATCCCATTATAACAACAATTTTTCAAGCAAATACGCTAATTTTTCATATAATCAAAAGCCAAGACTATCTTCTTAAAATCCAAAGATACCATGTGATTAGGATGGTACCGTTTTTTAACGGGCGTTGTGGGGGTACTAATCCTTCCCCGCGCGTAACCGTACCCCCGAACCCAAATTTTATTTTCGTAGACCAAAAATTATCTTTTTAATAAAACTTAATTAATTTTGAGATTTTGTTAGAAAGATGAATATTTTTAGGTGACCAATCACACCTAGTCAAAAAAGATTGGTGGCGACTCCATTTGTTTTTTAAAATAATTTTCAAAATCGTCGAGCGCGAAGCCGTTACGACAGCTTGGCGACTCCACTGGGGACGCTAAGAGGGTCAAGCCATTAAATAATCATATGGTATCTTAAATTTTAATTTGATAGTCTGGGTTGGCATTTAAATTTAATATTCTTTCTAAAAAAAATAATAAATGAGAAATGGAAAAAAAGAAAAGTGAAGTAAAATAAAAATCTACGCAAATAAATAAATAAGTAAATTGAAATTTCATTTCATCCATTTTTTATCATATTGATTCATTACATTCTTTGTGTATAAAGATGTTGTTGAATAAATAAAGTAAAACATATATGCATGTACTGTTGCATACATCGATGCATTTGCATAACATGAGCCCTACACCCGGGTTCCGTCCTTTTTAGGAGGGGGTAAAGTAGCTATGCTCTCGTGAGGTAATCACCTCCGCAATGGCAAGTGAAATACTCCCACTCAGATCTGTTCCTTACTAGTCCAGAGTGGACGACAGTATGGAATGATTTGGGAACCTTTTAGATCTGTGAAACCTCAAACCAGCATATAGTGTGTTGTGAGGAGATCAACCTGAGTTAGAGCCATTCCTTCCCATTAATGAGAGTGACCCTTGATAGGACATAAATAAACATTCCATCCCTTATCTGCCTTTTGTTTCTTTGTTCATATTTTACTCATATACTGATTTGT
Organism: Heritiera fomes; assembly: GCA_032173925.1. NCBI lineage: Eukaryota > Viridiplantae > Streptophyta > Magnoliopsida > Malvales > Malvaceae > Heritiera > Heritiera fomes. The sequence continues at coordinate 7,694,119 of JAPDPM010000021.1, read as the reverse complement.
ACTTGTTTTTTTGTTCTTTTTGCATGAATTTTCTTGCATCGCATAGTCACATAAAGGGGGGTATTTTGACCATGGCTCTTTTCGATGAAGAATTTTTCACCGAATCCATAGAAAGGCTAGCTTGTTCATCATCAATGAATGTTCCGTGTGATTCCTACCGGGAGGTGCAAATTTGGTCTGAAAAGAGTCAACAAGTAAAAGGTGATTGTTTGTCTAGGAATTTTGTGCCCTCGCTCCCACAAGAAGTGAATCTGAACCTCCAGCAAAACAACTTAACAGATTTAGCCAACTTATGGGACCAAATTAGTGAAGAAGGGAAGACGGTTTTCCATGAAAAATATGGCCAAATAGAGTCTTTAATTGCTGTAAAAGTCGAAGAACCACTGATCAGGGCTGCTATTCAGTTTTGGGACCCCTCCCACAGGTGCTTCTCTTTCAATGGAATGGACTTGACACCCACAGTAGAGGAGTACTCCGTCCTATTAGGCATTGATTTGAAAAGTCCGGACAAAATATATGTTCGAAAGCCAAAATTCGGGTACCGCAAAAAGTTAGCCAAGCTTATGGGAGTAAGACCGGAAGACATAGACTCCCATAAAAAGGAGAAGGGATCTAATATCTGTATGCCCTGGGATTTTATTCATGAATTCATCAAGGGACATCTTAATGACCAGCAAGGGTTGATAGTTTTTGCTTTGGCGATCTATGGGATGGTTATCTTCCCAAAGGTGTTAGGGCACATTGAAGTAGCGGTGATAGACTTCTTTGAGCAAATTGGAAATAATGGGAATCCTTCACCTGCCATACTAGCCGAAACCTTCAGGTCATTGAATTACTGTCGGAGGAACGGAGAAGGGCGATTTGTGGGATGTGCACAGTTACTGCATGTTTGGGCCAAAAGTCATTTTAAATGTGTGGAAAAGGCTTTCAAGAGGACTTTCCTACATCATCGCGCTCCGGTTAGAGAGTTCTGCAACAGTAAGTGGCCAAAACTGAAAAGTAAGGAAGACTGGGTAGACTTTTTGCGAAGACTTGGGGAAAAACAGATTGTATGGATGACTCCGTGGATGCCTCATGTACCGGTCTTGTATCGATGTGGAGAAGATCCGTGGGTGCAACTTCTGGGACCATGGGGGGGGATAAGCTATGCGCCACTTATGGTATTAAGACAGTTTGGAGCTAAACAATTTATTCCACTAACCCATGGGCTTAGTGATTTGGAGTTTTCTTATGGTGAGCCCAAGGCAATCAAAAAGGGAGAGCAAGTGGTTCGATCATGGAAGCAAGCACGTAGAATCAACCTTGGGCCTCTCTCTGATAAAGCTACCCCGGAATATTTGATGTGGAGAACAAGGCAAATAAGGGAGGTAGTTTTTCTCCCAAATGAATGCAACATGCCTTCATAACCGGAAGTAGAAGTATCAGAGGCCGAAATCGCTAAGCAGCAGTTCAAGATAGATGAAGAAAGGTGGAAGCAAGAGAATTTGAGGCTTCGAAGAGAGATGGAACAGCTAAAGTACGAGGTAGAGATGCGAGAAGCCAAGCTTAAGAAGGTCCAGCAAGAACACCACGTCACCAATAAGGATCTCAGAAATCTGCACCTAGAGAACAAGAAGCTGAGATCTGAAATGAGGGTCGGAGGAATCATGCAAACTTCAAACGAAAGAAAAAGAGAATTAGAAGAATTGCACAGAAGGGTAGAACATTGGGCACACAAAGCCAAGAAAAGTGAAGAAGAAGTCGTTCATTTGTCCCAAGAATGACAAAATTGGGAAGGCATGTATTCGGCAAGCGCAAGGAAGCTAGCTCAATGTCAGAAAGAGAACGAGGAATTAAAAGAGAAGTTGAAGAAAGGAAAGCAAGTCGAGATAGATGATGACAAAGCCACGTTGCAACAAAAGGTTCAAATGCTAGAGGAGCAGCTACAAGTACACAAGAACCACATTAAAGTGATCATAGAAGATTGGGAGCAAAGTGAAAACAACTGGAGATATGGATATGACCTGGCCCAGGATGCAAGCATGGTATGGAGAGTGGGAAGTTTGGGGAGACAACGATATATAGAGCATATGGCCACTCAAGTTTGCAAGGCCGTGACAAAGGCGAGGGAAATGGTCGACAAATCTGAAGCATTGAAACAAGATATTGTCCCAATAGAAAAATACGGGCAAAGGCTGCTGAACTTCATAGATGAGGCTAAGGATCAATATCAACAAGTTAGTCATTTTTATGGATATAATCAGAATATGATCGGAATGTAACAAATGACTTGTTGAATGAATGAAAGTTCCCTTTTGTTGAAATTGTTATGGTTTAAATACCTCTCAAAGTGTCATTCATCTTGCATCACATTCATCATATTCATATTTCAAGATTGCATCATGTAGTAATTAGTTCCTTAATTGTGGTAATCAAGATTCTGGGTAGCTTCAACATTCAAGATTCCAGCCCGAATACCCAAACACTCATACAATACCCGGTCGCGTTCAAGAGCGATGGAGGAAGAGCATGATAATAGGATGGACAGAATGGAGAAGGCACAAGAAGAAATCCGAGGTCAGTTAGCCGCTATAATGGAAATGATGACGAGGTCGAACCGAGAAAAGGAAGTGGCTAGAGAAACACCTAATCCAGGGACAGATCAGCCCCGGGAAGATGATGATCCCCAATACCCTCCAGGGTTTACCCCATTTCATGCCCAATCCTCACAAGGCATACCTCCACCTCCACCTTATGTCCAAACCTCACAAGGCATACCTCCACCTCCACCTCCTCCACAGCCTATGGGCAGTTACGCTTATGTGTATTCAGGGGCACCGAGTGCCTCGGCACAACCTCACATCACAATGCCTATACCACCCGCTCAAGGGACAAGACCTACGGACCCAATTCAAGTCCCTGACTTAGATGATCCAAAAGAACAAGAGAAATTAAGGGGGAGCGTGTCAGGGATGAAAGGAGATTCAGACTCTAGAAAGTTCAGCATTATCGAGGAAAGGCTGCGGGCCATCGAGGGTAGTGATTTTTACGGGTCGGTGGATGCAATGGGATTGTGCTTAGTTCCAGATGTGGTAATCCCTCCTAAATTTAAGACTCCTGACTTCGAGAAGTATGATGGGACCAAGTGCCCCATTACTCATGTGACGATGTACTGTCGCAAAATGGCCGCGTATAATCACGATGACAAGCTGTTGGTGCATGTGTTCCAAGACAGCCTCACAGGATCCGCTGCTAGGTGGTATGTACAGCTAGACCGTACACGCATCCATAGTTGGAGTGACCTAGCTAGAGCATTCATTGCACAGTACAGACATGTCACGGACATGGCCCCAGATAGGCTATCCCTACAAAACATCAAAAAGAAGGCCAGCGAAAGCTTCAAGGAGTATGCTCAACGATGGAGAGACCTTGCGTCCCAAGTCCAGCCGCCTCTCACTGAAAAGGAGACAACGGTGATGTTTGTCAACACTCTGAAGGCACCTTATTATGAGCGAATGATAGAGAATGCGACCAAGAACTTCGCTGACATGGTCATCACTGGGGAAATAATTGAAAATGCAATTAAGAATGGGAAGTTGGAAAGTAATGATCCAAAGAAAAGTGGGTTATCCAAGAAGAAGGAGGTTGAAACCCAGGCCGTCACCCACACAACACCTCGGTATAGAGGAAGGGCACCTTACTCGCCCCGGTTTCAGCCACAACCTCAACCCTACCCAAATTACCAATCCTATTCCCCAACCACAAACAATGTCTCATACACCCCCTACCAAAATTCTTTCCAACCACAGACATTTCAACCAAATCTTCGCCCTCCAGCACCTTATTACTCACCGACACCTATGGCCCAACCTTACCAGCCAAACAGTAACCCAACTACTAGCCAAAGGCCTCCCCGAAGAAATACTGAAAGGCCTCCTATTGATCCTATCCCCATGTCATACACAGACTTATTCCAGCAACTTGTGAAAGGCCACATGATTGCTCCTCTTTTCATGGAACCAATGAAACCACCATTTCCAAGATGGTATGATCCTAATGCCCGATGCGATTATCATGGGAACCCGGGCCATTCTACAGAAAACTGCACGGCTCTGAAGTATAAGGTGCAAGATTTGGTCAAGTCAGGGAGGTTGACTTTTTCTAAGGAGGAGGAACCCAGTATCAATGCAAACCCACTTCCCAGTCACAGTGGAGGATCAGTTAGTGCAGCTGAAGATGGGAGGAAGTGTTGTATAAAGAGACACGTGGAAGAGGTTAAGACTCCGATGAGTCTAGTATTCGATGCTTTACTCAAAGCCGAGATGATTCAACCTATACCGATAGACTCGAGGATTTGTCAGGACGAATCAAGCCCAGAACAGACTTGTGAATATCATATGGGGCATGTTGGCCATTCTATCCAAAACTGTCATCAATTTCGACATGAAGTCCAATCAATGATGGATTCATTTCTGATCGAGTTCCATACGGAGGAGGAAGAAGATGTAGTGAGCGCTGCCTCGAATGAATCTTCGGGACACCATCATCCCTGGGGGAAACCATTGACAGTGTTTTATTAGGAAAAGTCGAGTCCCGAGAAAGAAGAAGCTTATGTTGTCACACCTCCCACCATGATAATCAAAGTTCCAAGTTCTTTCCCTTACAAGAACAACAAAGCCGTCCCTTGGAAGTATGAGTTCAAAGCAGTGATTGAAGGGACGGGCGACGTGGGTTCGGACGGATCAGCTTTGCTAGATAATGCCAACATAAGTGGAGTAGGGGGAATCACACGAAGCGGGAGGTGCTATTCTCCAGAAATGCTAGAGAGGGCCCGAAAGGGAAAAGCAAAGGAAGGAGAGGAGGAGGGTCAGATGGGAAAAGGAAAAGAGCAAGCTTTGTCTTCCAAAGATCAAGGGGAAAAACTGCAAAAGCCAGTATCAGAAGAGGATGCAAAGGAATTTTTGAAGCTGATCAAGCACAGCGAATATAGTGTGGTCGAGCAATTGAATAAGATGCCTGCTCGGATTTCACTATTGTCGTTGCTATTGAGCTCAGAGTTGCATCAGAACGCCTTAATGAAGGTGTTGAATCAAGCCTATGTGCCCCATGATATTCCGGTCGACAGTATGGACCAGCTGGCGGGAAATATTACAGCGGCAAATTTCATATCTTTCAGTGATGACGAAATTCCGCCGGAAGGGCGAGGGAGTATTAAAGCCTTGAACATCACTACCAGTTGCAAGGGCCACACGATCGCCAAAGTTTTGATCGACAATGGATCGTCGATAAATGTTCTACCTATGGCCACGCTGGCAAAGATGCCCATTGACATTTCTTGCATACAACCAAGCCACATGGTTGTAAGGGCATTTGATGGCTCTAGAAGGGACGTCATAGGTGATATTGAAATCCCTATTGACATCGGGCCTGTCACCTTCAATATCCAATTTCAAGTAATGGATATTTCGACATCTTACAGTTTCATACTGGGGAGACCATGGATCCACACGGCGGGTGCTGTTCCTTCATCATTGCATCAAAAAGTGAAGTTTGTCGTCGGTGATAAACAAGTAACTGTTTCTGGAGAAGAAGACCTCCTTATCACCAAGCCCTTATCTGTACCCTACATCGAGGCAGCCGAAGAAGCGTTGGAATGCTCTTTTAGGGCCTTTGAAATCGTAAATGCAACATATGTAGGAGAAGGATCGAGAATCCCCACCCCTCGGTTGTCAACCACCACTGAGATGATTGTTAAGCAGACACTGCAAAAGGGCTGGCGTGTCGGAAGAGGTTTGGGGAAGAATCTCCAAGGACAAAGGAAGCCTGTGAAGATTGAGGAAAACAAAGATAGGTTCGGTCTCGGATATAAAGCCACTGGTTTGGAAAGGAGAAAGATGCTGGAAGAAAGAAGGAAGAGAAGAATAGCTCGCCTTCGGGGATACGAAGAAAAGTCGGAGAAGATGGTGATACCTTACCTCTATGATACTTTTCGCTTTGGCGGATGCTATCACCCTGATGCATTAGAGGCAGTGAAAGGAGGACTTATGAAAGGATCCTCTCGTGGGTTCCTCGTTTAAAGGGATGCATGGAGAAATTACAATTTTTGATTAGGGAAATGATGGTGTTGTTGGGCACAAAGTTGAAAGACTGGATTGTTGAAAGGATACCTTCTATCTTTTCGTTTTTCCTTTTGTAATGTAGTAAGGTAGATTATCAACATCTCGGTCTAGAGAGCTCTAGAAGATCCTTTTGTAAATTTGATCTTCATCATCATTTCAATAAATTAACAAATTCAGTGCATTTCGAGTACTTTCTTTCCATCCATCATCATTTCTATAACTGTTTTCTCTTTTCATTCACTACCATTGGCATGAACAACCAACCATATCTGTCAGATGTTTTTTACTTTTTCAGGAAAATGAACAATGAATGTGAAGATAACCTTAACGGCTATCCGGAGTTCGATTTTGAAAATTCTATGAATGTTGGTGAACTCGATAGCAATGTAGATTCAGACGACGATGCTTTGTCTCCAGATCTATTGAAAATGATTGAGCAAGAAAAAAGACCTATTGAACCCAACAAAGAAGCTATTGATATGGTCAACTTAGGGGATGATGAGGACGTCAAAGAGGTCAAAGTGGGCACAGCACTTCCATTGGCTGAGAGGCAGAGACTAGAGGAACTGCTTCGTGAATATGTGGATGTTTTTGCCTGGTCTTATCAAGATATGCCCGGATTAAACACTGATGTTGTGGAGCACCGGCTGCCTTTGAAAACAGAATGTAAGCCAGTACAACAGAAGCTTAGGCGCATGAAACCCGAGATGTTGTTGAAGGTGAAGGAAGAAGTAAAAAAGCAATTCGATGCGGGGTTCTTGAAGGTAGTCAAGTATCCAGAATGGGTGGCTAACATAGTCCCGGTACCGAAAAAGGATGGGAAAGTAAGGATGTGTGTAGATTATCGGGACCTAAACAGAGCTAGCCCTAAGGATAATTTCCCATTACCTCATATTGATACCCTAGTGGATAATACAGCCCAGCACTACATGTTTTCATTCATGGATGGTTTTTCAGGCTACAATCAGATCAAAATGGCCGAGGATGACATGGAGAAGACCACCTTTGTGACAGTTTGGGGAACATTTTGCTACAAAGTTATGCCTTTCGGTCTAAAGAATGCCGGGGCCACCTACCAAAGGGCGATGGTAACCCTCTTTCATGACATGATGCATAAAGAAATAGAGGTGTACGTAGATGACATGATTGCCCAATCCCGAGGAGGAGAGGATCATGTAGCCAACCTTCGAAAGCTTTACGAAAGACTACGGAAATTTCAGCTCAAGTTGAACCCCGCCAAATGCACTTTTGGTGTTAAGTCAGGAAAGTTGTTGGGGTTTATAATCAGTGAAAAGGGAATTGAAGTGGACCCTGACAAAATCAGTGCTATACAAAATCTGTCGCCTCCACGCACACAGAAGGAAGTAAGAGGCTTTTTGGGAAGATTGAACTATATTTCCCGTTTTATCTCGCAACTTACGCTTAAATGCGATCCCATTTTTAAGTTGCTTCGGAAACAAGATCCGGGAGAATGGAATGAGGCATGCCAAGAGGCTTTTGAAAAAGTGAAAAGGTATTTGTCGAATCCACCTGTCCTAGTACCGCCAATGGCTGGAAGACCCTTGTTGCTATACATGACTGTTAATGAACACTCTATGGGATGCGTACTGGGCCAACATGATGATACAGGTAAGAAAGAACGGGCTATCTACTACTTGAGCAAGAAGTTCACTGATTACGAGGCCAAGTACACTACAATAGAAAAAATGTGTTGCGCATTGGCTTGGGTTGCTCGTAGATTGAGGCAGTATATGTTGTATCATTCGACTTGGTTGATAGCTAGGTTGGATCCCCTCAAGTACATCTTTGAAAAACCATCATTGTCAGGCAGACTAGCTAGATGGCAAGTCATGCTTTCTGAATATGGCATCGTGTACGTGTCTCAAAAAGCAGTCAAAGGTGGGGCAATAGCCGACTTCCTAGCAGATCGTGTTACCGATGAGTATGAGCCCATCAAGTTAGATTTTTCGGATGAAGATATAATGTCAGTCTTCCAGGCGGAGAAAGAGGAGCCTGATAGTAGACAGTGGAGAATGTTCTTTGATGGCGCATCCAATGCCTTAGGACATGGGATAGGGGCAGTTTTAATATCTCCAAATGGAAAGTATTACCCGTCCACGGCTAGATTAAATTTCAACTGTACCAACAACATGGCTGAATACGAAGCTTGTGCAATGGGCTTAGAAGCTGCAATCGAGAGAGGAATCAAGAACTTAGAAGCTTATGGAGATTCAGCACTGGTTATTTATCAGTTACGAGGTGAATGGGAAACAAGGGATCAGAAGCTAGTTCAATACCAGAAGTACATAGCTGACCTTGTGCAGCAATTTGACAATATCATTTTCCAACATTTATCTCGAGAAGAAAATCAAGTCGCTGATGCCTTGGCAACTCTAGCTGCAATGTTTAAGATGGAGATAGAAGCAAAGGTCTCGCCCATCAAGCTTCGTATAAAAGACTCACCAGTCCACTGTTCTAGCATTGAAGAAGAAGTAGACGGACAACCTTGGTACTATGATATCATGCAGTACCTTAAGAATCAACAATACCCAGAGCATGCATCGGAAAATGACAAAAAGATCCTCAGAAGACTAGCAATGGGATTCCTTGTTGATGGAGACGTTTTGTACAAAAGGGGTAGAGATCAGATGTTGTTGAGATGTGTCAATGCATCTGAAGCCAAAAGGATTCTTGGAGAGGTACACGATGGAACTTGTGGGGCACATGCAAATGGTCATTTCATGGCTAGACAGATCATGAGGGCAGGCTATTATTGGACTACACTAGAAAGAGATTGCATAGATTATGCTAGAAAATGCCACAAGTGCCAAATCTATGCTGACAGGATTCAAGTTCCGCCGACATCACTGAACGTCATGGCACCACCGTGGCCCTTTTCTATATGGGGAATGGATGTGATTGGACCTATCTTCCCCAAGGCATCAAATGGGCACAGATTCATTTTCGTGATGATAGACTACTTTACAAAATGGGTTGAAGCTGCCTCTTATGCAAATGTGACTAAGTCCACTGTTTGTAAGTTCCTAAAGAAGGAGATAATATGTCGGTACGGGCTCCCAGAAAGGATCATATCAGACAATGCTCTCAACTTGAACAATGACATGATGAAGGAAGTATGTGCACAGTTCAAAATCAAGCATCACAACTCAGCTCCGTATCGCCCGAAGATGAATGGGGCCGTTGAGGCTGCCAACAAGAATATTAAGAGGATTGTAGGGAAGATGACCAGCACATACAAAGACTGGCACGAGAAGCTACCATTCGCTTTGCATGCTTATAGAACGTCAGTGCGCACTTCTACTGGGGCAACTCCTTTTTCTTTGGTTTACGGTATGGAAGCGGTGCTGCCTGTTGAGGTAGAGATCCCCTCCCTAAGAGTCTTAATGGAATTAGACTTGGACGAAGTTGAATGGGTTCGAAGTCGCTTTGAACAATTGAATCTTATAGAAGAGAAAAGGCTTACAGCATTGTGCCATGGTCAGATGTACCAGAAGAGAATGATGCGAGCCCATGATAAGAAGGTTCGACCCAGGCATTTCCGTGAAGGGGAATTGGTGTTGAAAAAGATCCTCCCAAATCACCATGATAATCGGGGCAAATGGACACCAAATTGGGAAGGACCATACGTGGTGAAAAGAGTGTTCTCAGGTGGAGCGTTGATCTTGACAGAGATGGATGGGAATGATCTGCCTAATCCGATAAATTCCGATGCGGTGAAGAAATACTATGCTTGAAAAAAAGAAGAAGAAGAAAACAAACAAAAAAAAGAAAAGAAGAAAAGAAAAGAAAAAAAAACGAATAAAGAGAAAAAGAGAAAAAGAAACGAAAAAAATGAAAAAAGCAAGAAGAAAAGGAAAATGAAAGGAGAATTCAAACTGAAAACCCAAAAAGGACAGTTGAATTAAAGGAGGATATCTAAGTTGAAAACCTGAAAAGGCGGCTTGGATGCAGAAAAGATCAACACCTGGATCGAAATCATACGGAGCATGGCATCTGTCGGATGAACTCAGTGTGACAGGGGGCATCAACGGATTAGTTTTTTCCAAAGAAAGCACCGGTCTGGTTCGTGAAGGGTTATCTAGACATTCATTGTTTGTTTTGATCACCATTTCTTAAAATTCATCACTTGACCCTTGTGGCTTTCGCTACCCAACTGTACTTTTGTTGTCATTTTCTCTTGTCAGCCCAATAATAAATGTTTTCTTCTAAAATTGGTTGTTCTACAACTAACCGAAAAAGTATAAGAATGCATGGTGTTTGTTAATCAAATTGAAAGGAAGAGGATGATTAAAACAATAATCTACCTGCTAACATTACTAAGAAAAAACAAGAAAGAAAGGAAGAACGAAAAGGGGGGAGAAAGGAGGAAAAGAGAGAAATAAGAGAATGAAACAAAAGGAATTGGAAATTATGACAAGTACATGTTATGAACCAGCTCCGATTCGAAATTGGTGAACCACGGGTAAAAAGATCAAAGGACACAAAGGACAGCTCTGAGAATTTGATTACCACAATAGGAATTGCACGGCTTTGTCAATACATGCATTTGCATTTCATTCACACTAGGAGATTTCAAGTACCAAAAAAAAGGTGCATTGGCATTGTTGCATTTGCATCAGGGATCATTGCATCTGCCAAACATTGAAAAATGTGAACATAGGAGATTCAAAAAAAAAATGAAATGAAAAATGATGAAAAAGAGACAAAGAAAAGAAGAAAAAGGAAGAAAAGAATGAAGAGAAAAAGAATGAAGAGAAGGAAAAGAAAGAAAGAAAAGAAAAAAGAAGAAAGAAAAAGAAGACCAAAAAGGAATTTTAAAGTTTCATCGCCTCTGCTGCAAGAGGAGCACATTTCAGAAAAAAAGAATTTAAAGTTTCATCGCCTCTGCTGCAAGAGGAGCACATTTCAGAAAAAAAAGAATTTAAAGTTTCATCGCCTCTGCTGCAAGAGGAGCACATTTCAGAAAAGGAATTTTAAAGTTTCATCGCCTTTGCTGCAAGAGGAGCACATTTTCAGAAAAGGAATTTAAAGTTTCATCGCCTCTGTTGCAAGAGGAGCACATTTTCAGAAAAGGAATTTAAAGTTTCATCGCCTCTGTTGCAAGAGGAGCACATTTCAGAAAAAAGGAATTTTAAAGTTTCATCGCCTCTGTTGCAAGAGGAGCACATTTCAGAAAAGGAATTTTAAAGTTTCACCGCCTCTGCTACAAGAGGAGCACATTTCAGAAAAAAGAATTTAAAGTTTCATCGCCTCTGCTGCAAGAGGAGCACATTTCAGAAGAGGAGCACATTTCAGAAAAAAAAAGAATTTAAAGTTTCATCGCCTCTGCTGCAAGAGGAGCACATTTCAGAAAAGGAATTTTAAAGTTTCATCGTCTCTGTTGCAAGAGGAGCACATTTCAGAAAAGGAATTTTAAAGTTTCATCGCCTCTGCTGCAAGAGGAGCACATTTCAGAAAAAAAAAGAATTTAAAGTTTCATCGCCTCTGCTGCAAGAGGAGCACATTTCAGAAAAGGAATTTTAAAGTTTCATTGCCTCTGCTGCAAGAGGAGCACATTTCAGAAAAAAAAAAGAATTTAAAGTTTCATCGCCTCTGCTGCAAGAGGAGCACATTTCAGAAAAGGAATTTTAAAGTTTCATTGCCTCTGCTGCAAGAGGAGCACATTTTCAGAAAAAGGAATTTAAAGTTTCATTGCCTCTGCTGCAAGAGGAGCACATTTTCAGAAAAAGGAATTTAAAGTCTAACTGCCTCTGCTGCAAGAGGAGCGCATCAAAAAAAAAAAAGTTTAGGTCGGACAAAATTGGTGTCTATTGTCTTTGCTTTATTCCTGATCCTCAACAATAAGCAAAGAGGGGCAGCTGTAGACACCTAATTTTGTCCGAATTTCACAAATTATTCTCATAAGTTTTGTTCTTATTATTATTTTTATTTTATTTTCTTTTATTTTCATTTTTCTTATTTATTTTGTTATTGTTCATATTATTATTATTAATTTTATTTTTATTATCTTTTCTAATATTAATATTATTTTTATTATTTTTACTATTATTACTATTATTATTATTATTTGTCTTTGTTGTTATTGTTATTATTATTGTTATTATTATGATTGTTACTTTTGTGTTATTATTATTAATATACTTATATACTATTTATTTTTGTTATTTTTATTATTATTATCATTACTGTTTTTATTATTATTATTATTATTATTATTATTATTATTATTATTATCTTTTCTTTTTATTATTATTATCATTATCTTTTTATTTCTATTATTATTACTATTATTATTATTATTTCTATTATTATTATTATTTCTATTATTATTATTATTATCATCAGTCCTGTTGTCACAGTGATGCATTAAATGCTTCGAATCTACCAAATCTACCGGCCAGATTTGCCGGTTCCCTGCCCAGCCGCCGGCGCCGCAACCCCCCGGCAAAATCATTTTCCCCATCCCGTGAATCCCGCTTCAACAGAAACCTACTGATTCTGTGATTTCGAAAGGCTAGGGAAAGGTTCCAATATCGTTTAAGAGGACCCAAAGCCAAGATTTTTCTTCTTCTTCTTCGGACGGAGAGAGAGGAACAAAAAACAGAGACCCCAAAACACCACCACCGTTAGCATTCCGTCACCACCCTCACGACCGAACCTAACCCAACACCCGAAACCCCTCTTCATCATTCCCCGAGATCCCATCCCCCACTCACCGTCTCACCACCATCATCCCATCATCATCGTCACCGTATACCACTGCCAACAACCAAAACACCACCACCATCATCGCCGCCACCACCGAAACCCCCAGAGCCCAAGAAACCCCTAATCCGAAAACCCTAGCACCGAGACCCTTAGGGTCTCAGATCTGAAAATCCTAGATCTAATACCTGCAAAAAAGGAAAGAAACAACAATACAATATCACAACCACAACAGCTGAGCCATCAACCACAAAAAAAAAGGGAAAAAAGAAGAAAACAAAAAAATAAAAAAAAGAGAGGAGGCTTCGGAGAAGACTAGATCTATAGGGTTGGGAGTGTTTTTGGAGAAACGGAGGTTAGATCTGGTTAGAGTAAGGTGAGGGGAGTATTTTCAGGGCCTCAGGAGAGTTTCCGGCGACCGGAGCACGGCGGAGTGCGGCGGCCGGCACGGCGGTAGCTGTTCGGTGGGGAAGAGGCTAGGAGAATTTTTCAGAGGGTTTGGGGATTTTTTTTTTTGGAAAAACCGGTGGAAATGAGGGGTTAAAAAAATTTGGAGTCTTTTATAGGGAGCAAAACGCAGCGTTTCGAAGGCTGGAGGATCCACGCGTCTATCCGCGACCCGACCCGAGATCCGCGTGACCTGCCTCTGCTGACCCGCGCGCCACGTCCGAACCGACCCGAAACCCGCGCAACCCGTCCGACGACCCGACTTCGCTAAATCGCTAGCAACCCGCGCCGACCCGACCCGCATCGCGATCCGGCCCAGCTGCTTCAGCCCGTCTTCCTTGGCAGGCGTGGGCCCTGCTGCTTGGGCTCGTTTTTGGGTCCCCCATTTGGGCTATTTGGGTATATTTCTATCTCTTATTTATTTATTTATTTCATTTATTAGTTTTATAAAATAATTTGTTTTAGGTTTTTATGTATTATCATGGAAAAACACAAAAAAATAGTAATAATAATAAATAATACAATATAATATATGCATCATAAAACATATGTTAGCATCATGTGCATAAATAAAAAAAAAATAATGAATGGAATTCTTCCGAAGATGGGATGTCATGAGACTCACAAGTAGTGATTTCTTGACTGATCCCTAGGTGAGAGGAATTAGCTAAATGTTACCAGAGGATTGGGATATTTAGTTAAATTTCTCAATATTAAGAATTTCATTAATAAAAATCAAAATAAAAAATTCTTTTCATAATTCCATATGCATCATAAAACATATGTTAGCATCATGTGCATAAATAAAAAAAATAATGAATGGAATTCTACCGAGGATGGGATGTCATGAGACTCACAAGTAGTGATTTCTTGACTGATCTCTAGGTGAGAGGGATTATTTCAAATGTTACCAGAGGATTGGGATATTTGATCTAATTTTTCAATAAACGGTGTTCATGTTGATTTTCATAATGAATCCCATTATAACAACAATTTTTCAAGCAAATACGCTAATTTTTCATATAATCAAAAGCCAAGACTATCTTCTTAAAATCCAAAGATACCATGTGGTTAGGATGGTACCGTTTTTTAACGGGCGTTGTGGGGGTGCTAATCCTTCCCCGCGCGTAACCGTACCCCCGAACCCAAATTTTATTTTCGTAGACCAAAAATTATCTTTTTAATAAAACTTAATTAATTTTGAGATTTTGTTAGAAAGATGAATATTTTTAGGTGACTAATCACACCTAGTCAAAAAAGATTGGTGGCGACTCCATTTGTTTTTTAAAATAATTTTCAAAATCGTCGAGCGCGAAGCCGTTACGACAATTGCATCAATCATAGTGCTTCAAATAATATGATATCCCAAATTTTCCTTCAAGCAATTATATTATTCTACATCAAATTAAAGTCAAAATCTATATACCATAAGAAAATCTTTTTTGTTAAAATTTCAGTCTCTATGATTCCAATGTATAATCCATATCGAAAGTACAATTATGAAAACCTGAAATATATCACTTAATCGTAGATTTCCTTAAATTCTTAAAACATATATCCATACTCAAAACACCAAGTGAAAAAACTATTACCCTTAATTGATCTCATAATAATAAAAGTCATTCTTTGTATTTAATCACGATTTGGAACAAAATAACAAAAGGAAATTTGTTCCAAATCGACTGAGTTCTTTATCCCAACTTTTGTATGAACATAACCTTAGTCCGTATCTTTCTACATAAAATTACAACATGTTGCACACGCCAAATAGTAGTTTCTATAAACATAATTTAAGAATTCTCACATTACTTCTTAAAAACCATAATCACAACCAATCATATTAACAATTTCAAACTTATAGCACTCTGAAATAAAAATAGAATGATCAACACCAATTCCCATCATTAACTCTTTTTTTTTTACTAAAGTGAAACCACAAAAATTAAGCAAATAACATCCTTTATGCATCATAATGCTAATTTACTACAACTACAAATTAAAATTCAAAATTCGATAAGACAATACACAAACGTTAAAACCATATTTATCTCTTAATCAAACTCCAATAAATACCTAATATATCAATTCTTACTCCAAAGACTAGAACCATGACAATTTCATTAAATATCCTCATTTATATCTCAACTCCTATTGACTACTAGTGCAAATTCAAAACAAAACCTATAAATCATAAGTTCACATAACCTAATTTTAGTAAGTACTTCAAAATTCCATATATCGTTTCTTGTCAATTACTATATATCACACTTTAAATCTCGACAAATATTTCAATAGATCAAATATCGAAGATGTATTGAGTATCCATCAAAAACTCCAAGCTTATAGCTTTTCGTGAATCAATTTTTATCAGACAATAGCTCAAATCTTCACAAAACTAGAAACAATCAAGATATCTCAACTTTCCTTGTAGCCAAATGCATCACTATTAACAACTGATAAAATAATCTTTCCTAATATATCCTACAATTAATAGAATTTGTAATAAGAATACACTCAAAACACAAATTGCATGGTATCCTAATTTTTTTTTTTTTCAAATCAAATCCATACTCGATATACTAATATACTAAGCTATCATTTACATTTAGCCTTAATAACCACAATAAGAATCATTGTCTATACTTATTGCATAACAATTTATTTTTAGCAAAGCAAAATCTTGTAACTTGAGATATTTGTTCAAAATCCACTTTAAGAAATCTTTAAATTTTCATATACCAATTCTTATCCACTATCATACTTCATACTTTAATCACAACAAAATGCAAATTAAGATCTGATCAAAGGTTCACTGAATATCTATCTCAATCTCCAAAAATTTATATATATTGAGAATCGAACTTCAATTCATAACCCTCAAAAGATGAAAATCATTCTTACAATAAATCTTAAGCTTAAAATTCAATTTATAAAAGTCTTACCAAAGTAACTTCATTTATAGACATATCATCTTATAACAAATCTATTAGTTCATGCTTTAACTTTAAATAAGTATAATAAAGATCATGATCAACATTCATAAAGGACCCATATGCAAAATCGAAAAATTTTCACTATATCAAAACTTAACCTTAACTATATAGGGTTTCTAATATTCGAATCCATTTTCATGATAGGCTTGAGTCCAAGGTAACTGCTTCTTTTTCTTTTTTTTATCAAGACACATGCCAAGAATTGAGTCATCAAACTTTTTCCTCATCGAAATTTCAAAGCTACTATCTAAATGTCAATCAAACTAAGAACTCCAAAAGGCACAAAATCACAAAACCTGAGACATAAAACACATCTTATACCATAATGAGTGATATTATCTCTTAATGCCATTCAAATGAACCCATATTTTACCTTAATCAAAATTATAAGATCAATTTAATCATATTGACCATTAATAACTTATCACACTTCAAATAGACATTTAATGATCGAATTTCAGCAAATATTCGAAATAACAATTTTTATCATCAAACTTAAATAATTATTCAAACTAATACCTTACCAAATTAATTGAATATCCTTATATGCATTATAATACTAAATGACCACAAATGCTAGTGGAAGGATTAAGAAAGTTTACATATTTTTGTACCAAAAGCACCTCAAATTTTTATATATCATTTATCTTGAACTCTAATATTTCATCATTAGTCACAGTAAAATAAAATCAAATTTGGGATCAAAGATTTACTAAATTTCTAGCACAAAACTCTAAAATCTTCACATATTAACTCAATATTTAATCCCAAATTTGTAGGTTTTACAAAGATCATGATAATTTTCCTCAGTAATAGTTGAGCTTAAAATATCTTACTTTTCAAACTTACAACAAAGCCATTTTATTTACACACAGGCTTTCTCATTACTTAGTATTTCGTACTTTAACACCAAGTATCATTATGACTATATCCTAAGCTTGTCAAAGATCCAAAAGAAAAGTCAAAACAAATTTCTTAAAAATCAAAAACCAAACCTCTATTCCGAAAATCTCTAAAGAGCGAAGTCTCTTTTTATATAATTAACATAAGCTTCAGGTAACTATCATTTCAGGATTTACCCAAAATCAATAACTTACAAACTTGTCATTACTCTTAATGAAGTTTACCAAACTTTATCTTTATAAAAATTTCTAAAGTCAATGTCTAAATATTCACCAAACAAAATCTCTAAGATTCACAAAGCCACACCACCTGATTCACAATCAAAGTCTACAAATCCTACTTAAGCTCAAATTCTAAAAATAACAATATAATCCAAATATCATACTGTAAGCTTACAAAGGGTCTTCACAAAATCAAAAATTTCCTCAATCATTAATTTATATACATAGTAAGTCTCCACAGATCAAAAATCATAACCTAAGCTTTGGATTATGACGAGGAGGCATACTGATTTTGTCTTTTTTTTTTGTCGCCCTTTGAACTTGGCTATGCCTTCTTCTTCAATGGAGCTTCACCGCTTTCCCTTTGCTATATTTTATTTTAGTTTGAAAGTTCAACTTTTCCCTACCTTATCTTTGCTACGTTAACACCACCCATGTCCTTCCTTAATATTTTCACTTATTTCCTTGCTTTTCCCTTTTTCTTCTGCTTTTTCTACTAACTCCCACCGATTATTATTTCCTCCAAACTTTTTTGGATTTCACTTAGAGATGCTGTTGATTATCATTCTCTTTTTCCTTCCTTCACCTTCATTCTCAATTCTTTTTGGAAAAGAATCCAAAAAAATCAAACCTAAAAATGTATTTGAAATCAAAAGCAAATTTTTTTATTTCATTTTTATATCCAAAATCCATTTTTCAAAACGTTTCATTCTCTGCTCCCTTTGTTTTTTTTTTTTTTTGGTTACAATGCCCCTTGGTTGTTGTTGCTTGGTTTGCTTTTTTTTTTTTAATTTTTTAATGCTTTGTGTTGGTTCCTCCAGAAGAGGACTGAGGTTTTTTATTTTTCACAAATCTTTTTTTATGTTCTTTTTTTAGCAAAATCATAATCGTGGTCCAAGTCAAGTTGACGTGGAATCTCTTTTTTATCTTTCTTTTGCACTATCTTCAAGTCAACTATCATTGACAGTACCAAAGCTCCTGATTAACTTAGAGCCCTAAAGCTATTTATAAAATAAATAAATAAATAAATAAAAGAGGAAGTTGTAGTCAATGGATTTGTTTTCTAAAATAAATTATTACCAATATTAAAGTGTGTTGATGGTCTTTTTTTCCTTAAATTATTTGCTTTATTTTGTTTTTATTTATTTATATTATTTATACAATTTTAATTTTGTTTACATACATTTATTTTTAATTCTAAATTAGATTTGATATTTAATTTTATATTAAATAGGGTTTATACTTGATGTATTGATGTATTAATAGTATATAATTTTTATATATTGTCAATGCACCAAATTGATATCTTATCAATATGCAAACTAAAAAAAATCAAATTTTTAAAAATAAATTCAAATAATTTTTTTTTCAATTTACTTATAAAAATTTATTGATGGGTATTACTTGTTTATGCATTGCTAATGTATAAAAATTATATATTATCATTGCATCATATATGAATCTTATTAAATATTTGTTTTTTTTGTACATAATATTTGTTTATTTTTTATATATTTATGTTAATATTAATAAAATTGTGAAAAAAAAATAAAAGCACCACTTGAAAGCGACCATACTATAATTTGAGGTACAATAATTAAACACACCTTCAGAGGAAAATAACTCAGAGAAAAATAACTTGATTTGTCTACTGTTTTTGAGATTAGACCTCTTTTTCTCAGACTTTTGAAGTGTTCTAGGTTACAGTCTATTATGGTGATTAATCTTTTTGTTTTCACCTGCATGCACTTACAGTTTCTTTTATTTTCCTTCGTCGTGCCAAGAGTTGAGCTTGTATGCCTAGACATGATGAAATGTCAGAACAAATTCAAAGAATAAAGGTTCAAAAGGTGAGTATTTGTTTTGGTTGAACATTTATATGTACAACTATGATATTCATTTTTTTTCTTTTTCCTATTGTAGGTTTTATTATTAGATTCTTTTATTATTTATTCATGTGATTGATACTTTTCGCTTTTATTTTTTGTTTGTATTCTATTTTAGAATTTTTTGTTGTTTGGCGACATGGTGTTTAAGATTGGGGTCTTATATGGTGATCATTATTGAAAATGATTTATATCAAAGTGAAATAAAGTATGTTTTAGCTTTTTCTTGGTTATTATTTTTTTTATTTTATAATTATGCCTCCACATAAATTATGATTAATTTTCGGTTCAACTCTTCTGTTTGGTGTCAAAATTGAAGAAAGGGAAGTTCTTTGATATCACATAGATTTAACATAGTTGATGTTTAGGTTCCAATTTTTGTAGGTTCTTCCGCTTAGATTTTTTTTTCTTTATTTATTTTTCTTAAGTTCTAATAATAAATGATAAATTTATGTTCGTTTTTTCTTATTTGCAATTGATCAGTCCAGGAGAAAAAAACCAAGCAAGGGTGATTCAATACATTGTTGGGCGAGAACATGGGCCGAATAGGTGTTTTTGATGGGCTTACCTTGCATATGCAACAGTTTCACTGTTTCCATGACAAATTTTTAGGTTGATTTAATGATTTGGATTAGGGCTCTCAAATTAATTATTTACAATTTTCCCCCTTTTTTGCTTTAATGTTTCCCTGTTATTTTTAATGCTTATATTTGTCCTATTTAGTGTTTAGAAAGATACAATGCTATGATTCATTATCCTTCATAAAATATGCTTTTTATCATTAATCTTTTTTTTTTTTAAGTAATCATTGCTTGAAATACCTCTACCGTTTGTTGTTCAAGTTTATGTACGTTTAGGTATATCTATACTATTAAAATCCGTGGGATTTTAACCTTTTTATTGGACCACGATTTCACTTCGGTTTGTTGACAGATCATTGATGGGACAATGTGAGCAGTGTTTTCTTTTTCCCCGTTTTGCTTGGTCTTCATTCTATCGCTTGGTTTGTAATCCGTGGGATTTTAACCTTTTTATTGGACCACGATTTCACTTTGGTTTGTTGACAGATCATTGATGGGACAATGTGAGCAGTGTTTTCTTTTTCTCCGTTTTGCTTGGTCTTCATTCTATCGCTTGGTTTGTTTTCTTTCCTTTGTTTTTGCGGGTTTCCTTCTTTCTCGAGGAGAGCTACAGATTTTCAATATCCACAAGCATTCATTAAATGCTTGTCTGTGTTGGCAGCTTTGGAATGCTAAAAAGCTAAGTTAAATTTATGATGGAGAGATATGGAAGAGTTGGACTCGAGCCAAAATGCTTGGGAAGAAAAAAAGTCCAAAAAAAAAATGGTGTTGGCAGATGTGAAAGGGAGAGAGAAATTCTTTTGTTTTTGAAGGGAAGAGCAAACGGATGTAGATAAACTTGTATAAACAGAGGTGTGGTAAGGAGAAGAGTTGATGGAGACCAAAATGTGCAACCGTTTTTTGCTCCATTCATTTGCAATGATGTTTTGTGTCCTTTTTGTCCTTCTCTTGCAGGTTGGCATTTATGCTGCTTGTGATCTTTCTCTTTCTCTTTGTTTTTCCTGATTATCTTTGTTGTCTGCTTGCTTTTCTGATTTTATGTTCTTCATATTTTGTCTATTTTGTTGTCTCGTGGATTTCTCTTCGGTTCTTGCTGTCTTTGCTATTTCGGCCTTGTGTTACTCAGCTTGAGGTCTTTTATTCTGGTTGCTGTCAGCCTATTGCTTTTTTTCCTTGTCTCCTTGTTGTTCAGCTTGTCTGATTTTTCCCTTGTTTGAATGCTCTCGCTTTGCATGCTCGTGTTCTGTTTACTTGTATTAAATGTTTGTGCCTTTACTTTTTTCCCTGTTTTTTGCTTGCTTTGTTTGTGCTCGTTTATGTGGGTTTGTTGACTGCTTTTAATACTAGCTTCTTTACTTATTTAATCGATTTGTTTCTTTTTTTTATAGCTGTTGGTAACAGTTCTTTGTACTTATGGTTTCTCTTTCTCGAAAATAGTTTGGTTTGCTTGCTTGGTTTTTGCCTCCGTGTTCTTTTCTGTATCTTTTTTTTTATTTTCTACGTTATCTGATCTTGATTTTGTGATAATTTTTCTTTATGTTAGTTTGTCTTAAATAAACGAAAGACAACTTAACTGTAACTTTGCAAAAAACATGTCACAGAGGTATCGATGATTTCACAAATTTTTAGATTTCGGATTTTTCCTTACTACAAATTGGTCAAAAAACATGGAGCATATGATGCAAAAAATGAAAACAATTTCTGAATTTAATAATACCTTTTTGAGATGGTTTTCGGAACAAAAGGGTCGGTTTTTTTTTTTTATAAGTCTCAGATTTTCTGTTATGTAACTGATAATAAAAGCCAATTTGAATATAACTTTGGAAAAACCATATCAAAGAGGTATCAATAAATTCACAAATTGTAAGAGTTTGCACTTTTCTTTGGTACTATTTGTTGGAAAAACACACAACGGGTGACGCAAAAACTAAAAGCAATTTGTGAGTTTGACAATACTTTTTTCACATGGTTTTTTTAACAAATAGCTCGAATCTTTTTAAATGGTATAAATCTTTGGATTTCTCCTATCTAACTTGTTATATACTAATTTATTTATATTGATTTACTTTTCTTTTTTCATATAAGATTTTTTTTTTTGGTTTGCTTTTAGTGTGGTTTTATAACTTGTAATGTTTTCAATGTTGCTGTTGTTTTTTTGCTTTTTTTTCTTACGTTGTGTTATGTTGGTTTGACATAAGCAAAATACTTTCATTTTCCTCTTTATGTGTATTCCAGTCTTTCCTCATTTTGCTTGGAAACTTATTTCATTTTGTTTCTTATCTGATTCTCTTTTTTTTTCTCTTCCAGCTTGCTTGGTTTGTAATTTTTGATAGCCAGATATTTTGTGCGGTTTCGGCTTTGCCAGGTTCGTCATTGTTTTTGACAGATAGCTCTTTCTTGTGCTTTTTATATAGAAAGTTTAAAATTGTTATTCCGCATATGGTCTAAGTTTATTCTTTTCTTTTTTCCTTTTTTACCAATTTTTTCTTGAGTTTTGTCCCTTTTTTTTCCCGTTTTGTTGCTGATAGTTGTTTGGGCTTGTTTCTTGCTTGATATTTTTTTTTTCACTTGTTTGCATATTCATTGTTTGCCAATTTTTATAATTGGTTCTTTTCTATGGTTTATTTGTTCTTTTGATCAAATGTCTTGCAATCTTTTTCGTTGTCTTCTTTTTTCTCTAATATCTTTGCTCTAAGCTTGTTATACAAGCTTTAGTTTGCCATTGCCTACGCCAATTATTGTCTTTGCCTTACGCTTTATTTACACTTGAATGAAAATTTAAAGTCTAAAAGTATTTGCTTTTTGCTGAACTATATTTGTTTTGGTTTTTCATATCAAGGTTGACAAACTGTCAATTACAAATATTGAGAGAGAAGGTATATGAATGAAAATTTAAACTTTGAAAGTATTTGCTTTTTGCTTAACTATATTTGTTTTTGCTTTTCATATCAAGGTTCACAAACTATCAACTGCAAAGATTAAGAGAGAAGGTATAGGTTTGATCAAAGCACCTTATTGCTATACTATTTTATTTAAAAAAAAATTAAACATAAAAAAGTCTATATGAAACTTATGACTATAATTGCCTAAAATATTTGGTTTTTTTTCCCGAATTGTTTCAATTTAGAACCTACCAAGCAAATGACAATTTGTGCTTTTAAGAATACCTCTTTGCTATGATTTTTATAAAAAAATTGTATAACCTTAATTGATTATATATCTTATTGTTTTCATGACATTATTCTTTGTATCCAATGTTGCTTTGTTTTGTTTTTACTTTTATTTTATAGCTTGCATTGTTTTGTATGTTGCTCTTGTTTCTAACTTTCACTATTTTACTGTGCTATGTTTTGTTAAAATAACTAGAATTCTTTTGTTTTGTTCTTTATCTTTGTTTTTTTTTATTTGCATGCTGATAGTTATTTGAGCTTGAATTAGTATTTTGCTCGATTCTTTTTTTTTCCTTAAATGTTATATGTTGGTTATTTGATACTCTTTGATAATTAGTTCTTTTTTATTATGTTTTTTTTTTGTTTTTTTTCCCTTGATTTTTTTTCTTCGTTTGTTATGTTTAGTCTTGTTTTAATTAGATGATATTCTTTTTTGCTGTTTTTTGCTAGCATGCTCTAGGTTTATCTTTTTTTTTAGCTAATCTTGTATAGTGTTATATACTTTGTATTTTCTGATTAGTTTTTTTTGCCTTTTTTTCCCTTTTTTTTGCTTTTCTCTCTTGCTTGGTTATTTTGGTTTTATTTGGATTTTGCTTGTCAACATATTGTTTGTCAAAGTCTATCAAATAAATGGAGTTTGTAATTTTAGTAATAGCTGTTTGACATGTTTGTTGCAACGAAATTCTCAAACTTTTTTCTTATCTTACCATTTCTTTTGGTTTTTTTGCTTGTTATGGCTTTTTCTTCTTAAGATATTACATATGAAAACCTATTAAGCAAATGAAATTTGTAATTTTGACAATCACTATTTTACATGCTTTTTATAAAAGAATTATCAAATATTTTTTCCTTGTATGAGTTTTTTACTTTATTCTATCTAAGTTCATATATGTTATTTTTTGTAATTGCAAATGCTTGGTTTCTTGTTATAAAATATAACAAATTAGTATGTACCAACTACAAACAATTCATGCTTTTAATATTACCTTTTTTACATGATTTTAATAAGAAGCTCGTACAACCTTAATTGACTATATATTTTGCTTTTTCCTTTTTTAGATAGTGCTTTTTTTCTTACTGTATTGTTTTGTTTTGTTTTTTCTTTGTTTATATAGCTTGTATTGTTTTATTTGCTACCATTCTTTTTGAGTTTCTTTCTTGTTTTCTTTTACCTTCGTTTAAAGATAGCTGGAATTGTTTTGTTTTCCCTTTTATGTTTATTCAATTTTTTTTTACATTCCAATAGTTTTTTCAACTTGTTTTTGGCTTTTTTTTCCCCTTTTTGGCATATTGATTGTTTGGTAATATTTGATAATTTGTTTTTTTTTGCTCTATTTGTTCTTTTTTTCAGATGTGGTACTATTGTATTTGTTCTCTTGTTTTTTGTCTGATCTCTCTCCCTTGGGAGCTTGTTATTGTAAGTTTTGTCTAACATGAGCTACATCGATTACTAGCTTTTCATCAACCTTTTTTTACACTTGAATGAAAGTCTGAACTCTAAAACTGTTTGATTTTTTCTGAGCTGCCTTTGTTTTTTGCTTTTGATATCAACGTTGAAAAAAAGGCAGTTGCTAAGACTAAGGCATGCAGTATAGATTTGACCAAAGCACCTAATTGATATACTTTTTTTAAAAAAAAAGATATTTAAGTTTTTTAAAAATTAAAACATTTTTTCGTACTTTCCATTATCGTTGCCAAAATACTTGTTGATGGTGTTTCTTGTCAAGTTTGTTATCTTATTACATTTTGCTTGTTTGTTTGGCTTTTTTTTCTCGTGTTTGGTTTTTCATATTCTTGTTTTGTGTTTTTCCTCTTTATTGATGATGTTCTGTATTTGTAGCTTTTTCGTACAAGGTATTATGTGTTAGAACCTATCAAGATATTATATACTAAAACTTGTGAAAAAAAACTATTTATGTATATTTAATAAATTGTCTTTACTATCATTTTGATAAGTAAAGACTATAAGCTTAATTATTTATCTATTCTTATCTGTACTATCTAACTTCATGTGTCTTAATTTCTCCGTACCCAAAGACCTGGTACTTTTTTTAATGCAACATGTATATTGCTTTGCCTTATTTTTTCTTTGATTTTATAACTTATATTTCTTTCTGTATCGTAGTTCCTTTCATTTCTTTTCCTGTTATGTTCGATTTGTTTCAATTTATAAAAATGGTTTTGTTTTCCTCTTAATGATCTATTTCTTACTTTTTATGCTTTCTTTTGTTCCTTGGCATTTATCTTGCTTCTTTTTATCTCTTGTCTGATTTTTCTTCTCTTCAACTATTTGCAGGTGCCTTGATTATCAACCTTCACCAACAAAATCTTGTATACGGTAGATTGCTCACACTCCTCTGTGTTCTATATTTGCTTGTTTGTATTGACTATAATCTTTTTCCTGTGTTCTTCGTCACATTTTTCTTGCTACATTTACTTCCATATATAACCACTTGTTTGTTATACTTATTTCTCTTATTTTATGTTGGTTTGCTACAATTATAATGGTTCTTATCTAGTTATTTTGTTTTTTTTTCTTTGCATTTTTTCCCTATTTCATGTTGCTTGTTTTCCATGCATTTATTTATTTTGCATAGAAATTTGCACTTGTCAGTAAATCTTTGGACTTCATCTCATTTGTTTTCTAGTCTTTTCTGTCTCTCTTGTCAAAACCAACTTATCCATTATGGTTGAAAGAGAAAACAGTAAAACAAATAGATTAAAGCGGAATCAATTTCTAAGCAACAGGACACCAAAACGTCAGTGTTGCCAAAACACGATGGTTGATCAACAATACTCCAACAAAACATCAAGTCAAGCTACTTTGTTAGATCAACCAGCTACATCTAATAGTTCTAGAACATTAAAATTAACAAATATCAACCATCCCATTCTTCCCAACAATGCTTGGCCATCTCTGGAACGAACAAATATTATCAAGGAGAAAGTTGCAAATGCTGGAATTTTATCTGTTTCAAATGATGGATTCTCCAAATCTCAACTGTCCGATTTTCGTATCAACATTCATGGTGAGCTTATCATCACTTCCTTTCTTAGTTTCTTTTTTTTTTCTCTCATATTTTCTTATCTTGTTTTCCTTGACTATATGATTATCTTTAACTTAACTGTTATTTTTTTGTAGATTCTGGGCAAATGAAGAAACAAGGTGAATAAGAAAGAAATGATGTGTTATTACTATTGGCTCATTCTTCTTTCATGAGCAGCTTCTAATTCTATCACCATTCTTTCTCTCCTTGATTAACAAATCTTTTGGCTATCCTCTTGCTATTTCCCTGAGCTTTACCACACTTCTTTACTTCTAGCTTTCCATCATAGCAAAAGTTTGCACAACAAAACAAATCAAACGAAGCATACTTCCTCTTTTAGATCGCAACGTAAAAGGTATGTATAATTTGTTTCTTTGCTTTCTATTTTTGCTTGTCTTTTTACTCACCTGTAAGTCATTTGTTTTGTCCTTACTTTGTTCCTCTTGCGTTTTGTTTAACTGCTGTCATTACACATTTCTCAAAATAATATTTTTTTTCACGTTTACAATATTTTACTTTACATTTTCTTCCCTTGTAGTTTTGTTTTACATTTCTCTTCCTGCACTTTCTTTGTAGGATGAGTATTGCAGCAAGTTTCCAATCCCTACCTGAACAAGATATATCTTCAAAAACTGTTGTTCTTGCTGATGCTGTTCATACCAACAACCAACCAAAACAAACAAACATTTATGGATTGGATAATCACTCCTGGACATCACACGACTCTGGTTTACATTATCAAAACTTATCATCTCCTTCCAACACTATTTCATCTGGTATTATTTTGCTTTTTTTTTGTCTCTTAACCACTGAGTAGCTAATATTATTGTATAGCTTTATTGACTAATTGTTGCCATACATCTTTATTATATAGATTATCTAATCAAGAAAGCTTTCTATTTTACATTGACAACATATTGTTCAACTTCTCTTTTATTTTGTTTCATTGTTCTTCTCATTGTTTGTTACTTATTTATTTATTTATTTATTTATTTTGTTCCTCTTCTTTTGAAGCTCATCCAACTGTAAGAACTGATTTGTTTACAAAGTCTGCAACAACCAACTTACCTCACTTTCATCCCTGTAAACAATCTGTTTGCAACCAAGCTAGAACTGGTTCTTTCAGCCAGATTGCATTCGTCCAGAATTTATGTTCAAATTTTACCTCTATTGCCAATTTGCATTCAACAGTTAATTCACATGGTGATCTAGAAACAGTTTGCTCTCAATCTTCTGTTTTGCCAGTTAATCATCATGAACATTTGCAGTTGCAATCTTATAGTATCTCTCCTTTCTATCACATTGGTTCTAGCAGCCAGTTCAACTCCTTCCCAAGGTTGGAACATAATTCTGCATTATCCCCGCCTTCATTATTAATCTCTCATCAGCATGGCGATGGTATCTCTCCAGTTAGCGAAGTCCTGTCTGGTAGTTTTCTCATTTGATTTTTTTGCTTGATTTATCTTTTTTTGTGCTATCTTATTAGTATACACATCTCTTACATATATTTACTATCAATGTCTATATTTTTTTCTTCTTACAAATATTTTGCTTCACAATTTTATGTACTTGCCTGCTACTTTTCCCCTGCATGATTTTTCTTGCTATTGTTTCATCCTTTTTTATCCCCATACTATTTCTTTTTGGAACTATTTTTAGTATAAATATCTACTTTACATATGTTCACCATCATGCTTCTTTTTTATTTTGCCTTATTCTTGTAGTTTTTCCTGTAACAAATTTATTAAACTTGTTTTATGTTGTTACTTATAACATTTTTACCTCTTTGTTTTTCATTCTTGCTTATTTTGTTTTTCTTCTATAGCTTTTCCTTTTCTCACTCTCCTCTTTTTTCTCTTTTACTTATTACTCTTTTTTGAAAATTTTTTTTCCCTGTTTTTGTGCAGTTAATCAAATGCAAAATCAAACTCAAAAACGTAAGCCAATCTGCTTCTTTGTTTGTTAATGACAAGACCAATTGTTATTAGTATTTATTTGTGATTTCTTTATTTATAACTTTTTCTGACATTTTATTCTACTGTGCTTTTCTTGGTTGGTTTTGCAGGAAAGTATTTTGAGCCGCTTAATTTGGGAGGTCTGGACTATGAATGTCCATATTGCTCTGCGAAAATGTGGTATGAAGAAAGATTGAAAAAATGCCGCACCACAAAGTATCCGGTTTTTTCTTTATGCTGTAAAGAGGGAACCATAGCTTTGCCTTCAACAAGAATAACACCCTCATTCCTTGATTGCTTATTAAACTATCAAGGAGCACAAAGGGAAAAGAAATTCAGAGATAATATACGAAGTTACAACTCAATGTTCCAATTCACATCTATTGGAGGCAAAATTGACAATTCTATCAACAATCAAACTGGACCATATGTGTTTAAAATTGGAGGTCAAGTTCATCACCGAATGGGATCTTTGCTACCACAAACTGGTAAAAGTCCAAAATTTGCACAGCTGTATATATGTGACACTGAGAATGAAGTTGCAAATCGAATCAGACCTTTTCAAAACTCTGAGTCAGCTAATACAATTGATGAAGAAATTGTTCAAGGCTTGATAGACATGTTTGATCAAGTTAATTGCATAGTAAAGCTATTCAGAATGGCCAGAGATCGATTTGCTCAAAATGATTATATTCCTATTCGTCTACGTCTGATAGGACCAAGAGAGCATCATGATCGACAATATGATTTGCCAACAAATTTGGAAATAGCTGGATTGGTTGTTGGTGAAGAAGAAGGCCCACAAGATAATAGAGACATCATAATTGACCATAGATTTGATGGGTTGAAACGGATTAGCGAATTACATCCATGGTTTATGTCCATGCAATATCCACTCCTCTTTCCTTTTGGTAATGATGGATATCATCTTGGTATTAACTACAGAAACTCAACACAAAGGCCTGGCAAGCAACGCAAAACAGTAACAATGATGGAATATTATGCATATTTCATTCAACAACGAATGGCTACTGGTCATACTCTTTTGAGAGGAGGTAGACTATTCCAGCAGTTTGTGGTTGATGCATATCTTTGTGTAGAACGAATGAGACTCCAATGGATTCGTGACAATCAGAAACAGTTGAGATCTGAAATTTTTCAAGGCGTGCAAGATGTTGTTACTAGAGGAGATATTGATGCTCGCACTATAGGCAAGCGAATAATCTTGCCATCAAGTTTCATTCCCAGTCCTCGATTTCTATTTCAGCATTACCAAGATGCAATGGCTATTTGTAGACAATTTGGTCAACCAGATTTATTTATCACTTTTACTTGCAATCCAAAATGGCCAGAAATTGATCAAGCATTGTCCATCATTCCAGGACAAAAAATTGATAGCAGACCTGACATATTAGCAAGACTATTCAAGCTAAGACTAAAATGTCTTATGGATGATTTGATTAAACACAAACACTTTGGTCAAACTACAGCAGGTCTTTGTCTACCCTTTTTTTTTATATGTTGTGTTTTCCTGCTTGTTCATAATTTTTTTAACTGTCTTTTTCTATATGCAGTTATATATACAATCGAGTTTCAAAAGCGAGGTCTGCCCCATACACATATTCTTTTGTGGTTACACCATGAGAACAAACTTTCAACTGCTGAGGATATTGACAGATATATATGTGCTGAGATTCCAAACAAACAACAAGATCCTGTTGCATATGAAGCTGTATCTAACTTTATGATCCATGGACCATGTGGTGCTGCTAACCCTCGATGTCCATGTATGAAGAATGGTGCATGTTCTAAATTTTTCCCAAAAAGATTTCAAGCTGAAACTATTGTGGCTGAAAATTCAGTTGTTACATACAAAAGAAGACCTCCCATGAATGACAACATGGTTGTAGAAAAGAATGGTATCATCCTTGATTCAAGATATGTTGTTCCTTATAATGTTGATTTGCTTGTTCGTCATCAAGCACATTTAAATGTTGAGGTCTGTGTGAAGACAAAGTCGATCAAGTACCTCTTCAAATATATCAACAAAGGTCCTGATAGAACAAGAGCTGTAATTGAGCAAAGTTCTGCTGGAAGCACATCAAACAATGAATTTAGCTCACTTGACATTGATGAAATTAAAGCTTTTCTTGATTGTAGGTACATATCATCACATGAAGCTTGTTGGAGAATATTTGGTTTTAAAGTACACCACAGAGATCCTGCAGTAATCCGACTTCCTATACATTTACCAAACCAACATTACATTACTTTTACTGAAGAGTCAAATCTGTCCAATATTTTACAGCAACCATTCTTAGAAAAAACTATGTTTACTGAGTGGATGCAAGCAAACAAAATTTATCCAAATGCTCGATCCTTGACGTACACTGATTTTCCAACAAAATGGGTATGGTCTCAAAAAGAAAAATCCTGGAAACCTAGAACAAAAGGAAGAGCAATAGGTCGTATAAATTTTGTCCATCCTGCAGCAGGTGAAGTTTATTTCTTGAGATTATTATTGAATATAGTTACAGGAGCAACATGTTTTGACGATTTAAGAAGGATAAATGGAGTTCTCTATCCTACTTTCCAATCTGCATGTCAAGTATTGGGTTTACTAGGCGATGATCGGGAATGGGATCATGCTATTGAACAAGCTTCATTTTGGGCAACAGGATATGAGCTAAGACAATTATTTGTAACTCTTATCCTTTTCTGCGAAGTTGAAAATCCTATGGCTTTCTGGAACAAACATTGGATGTTGCTAGGAGAAGATATTGTTTACCAATCCAACAATGTGTTTGCTACAACTCATGCAGTCTTATTTGAAGAAGATTTGAAGAATCAAATTCTGGTTTCACTTGAAGAACTTTTCAACAAAAATGGCTCATTTTTGTCAAATTTTAATCTTCCATTCCCATCAAGTCAAAGCATTCACATTTATCAAGATAGACTACTTAGAGAAGAGCTTAGCTATGATCTGGTTCATCTTCAAAATGAACATACAATCGGACTCTCTATGTTGAATGATCAGCAAAAAACAATTTATGATGCAGTTTTAAAATCAGTTTCTTCTGATGAAGGTAAAATGTTCTTTGTTTATGGTCATGGTGGGACAGGAAAAACTTTCTTGTGGAATATCATATTGGCAGCTCTACGATCAAGAAAAAAAATTGTGCTTGCAGTAGCATCATCTGGCATTGCTTCTTTGTTGTTACCTGGAGGTCGAACTGCTCACTCACGATTCAAAATTCCATTGAAAGTTGATGAGATATCTACTTGCCAAATAAAGCGAAACACAGAACTTGGCCGGCTTATTACTATGTCATCTCTTATTATTTGGGATGAAGCTCCTATGATACACAGGCACTGTTTTGAAGCTTTTGAACGTACTCTTCGTGACATCATGTTATCTGGTGTTGATCAAAGGCCAGATCTACCATTTGGAGGAAAGACAATCTTGCTTGGGGGTGATTTCAGACAAATTTTACCTGTCATTACTGGCGGAACTAGATCTGAAATTGTGTCTGCATCAATTAGCAGATCACCTTTATGGAAGCATTGTCAGGTTTATACTCTTAGTATTAACATGCGATTGAAGTCTTATTTTCCTGATTTACAGTCAAAAAGAGAAAGAGAACAGTTTTCAAAATGGATTCTAGATGTAGGAAATGGTGATATCACACCTGAAAGTATAGACTTTGATTCTGATGCATGTTGGATTAAAATTCCTCCAGATTTGTTGCTTGAAGATATTGGCAATCCTGTGCAGACAATTATAAATGCAATTTACCCAAATCTGCAAAATCGCTTTGCTGATTCAGTATATCTAAGGGAGCGTGCCATCGTAACTCCATACAATGATACTGTTGATTTAATCAACTATGAAGCCTTCTCAATCATTCCAGGCGAAGCCAAGCTTTATTTAAGCTTTGACTCGATTTCAAATGTTGATGGTGACATTTTTGAGCATGAAATACTATATCCTCCAGAATTCTTAAATTCATTAAAATTTACAAATGTTCCAAATCATGCACTTTCCTTAAAATTAGGTTGTGTTGTGATGTTACTTAGAAACATAAACCAAACATCAGGATTGTGTAATGGGACTAGACTTATAGTGACCCAATTAGCTCCAAATGTTATTGAAGCAAAAATAATTACTGGCAACCACATTGGTGATAGAGTTTTCATTCCTAGAATATACTTTGTCATTAATGATGTCAAATGGCCATTTGTTCTAAGGAGAAAACAATTTCCTCTTCGACTATCATATGCTATGACCATAAATAAAAGCCAAGGTCAAACACTTGAGTCTGTTGGCTTATATTTGCCAAAGCCTGTCTTTACTCATGGTCAATTGTATGTAGCAATTTCAAGAGTAACAAACCGAGCTGGTTTAAAAATCTTGATTGCAAATTCAGATGACCAATCACATGGTTTGACTAAAAATATTGTCTATCATGAAATTTTTGATGACATACAAGCAGGTGCTCTATTTCAATTCATCTCATTCCTTTACTTATTTCCTTAGTATTTGCTTATGTTCGTTACTGTTATCCAAGCTGTATTGTTTGCTTCATACTATTTGCTGACTGTTATTTTCTATTTCTGCTTGATATTCTACCAATGCAGCTGCTCGTCTCTAATATAGACATTATCTAGATTCTTTTTCTTCTTTTTTTTTTCTCTTTGTTGACAGGTAATTACTTATTTGTTATATTCAGAAAAACCTTTTGATTTCTTTTGTAATTTATACATGCAAACAAGTTTTTTCCAATCTGTACTTTACTGCCTATAATTTTCATAATTTATTTTTCATCCTACATTCATACAATCCATGTAAAATCTTGTACTGCTATTTATTTATTAGATTTAACAGCTTTTCCTCTTTTTTAAATAATTATTTACTATTTCTGTTTTCCAGCAAATGAAATGAACTACCAACATTTATCTGAGCTACAACCCTTAGAGCCTTGCAACAAAATTCGAGTCCGTGTGCTTAGAATTTGGGATACCATTTTGCCAGGAAATGAAAGAAAATTTTTGACTATAGATATGTTAGTTGTTGATGAAAAGGTGAGTTACTTGCTATTTTGCTATTTACCACAAAAAAAGCAAAACTTATTTGTCCATCTTATATCATTGTCTTATCCTTATATGTTTTATTATGAAGGGCAATGCAATGCAAGCTTCAATTCAGAAAAAAGATGAACACCTTTTCAAACCCTTGATTACAGAAGGATCAGTTTATGAAATTACAAATTTGTTTGTTGGCAAAAGAAAAGGCTCATACAATGCAACTTCTGCTGCAGCTGTCATTAACTTTACCCGTTACACAAAGCTCAATAGAATTTCTAATCCAGTTGATGCAATCCCTATTTACTATTTTGAATTCATGCCATTTTACATGTTGGATAGTCGATCTGCCAGTAACAACCAATTCACAGGTAGACATAACTTGCAATCAATGCTACTTATATGTATCTTTACGTATTGGACAATAGCTATTATAGTCAACTTCAAAGAATAGGAAAAAAAACCTGTTCATGCTTATACCACCTTTTTCTTTTCTAGATACACTTGGAATTCTTGTAGCTCTTGGAGACTTAACAAAAGGATTTACAAAGACCAGCCCAGATCCTGTTGATCGAAGAAATATTAGAATCCAAGATGAACAGTTAGTACATTCAATGTTCTTTTTTTGTTAACTTATTTATAATCAATATTTTGTTTTTCGTAACTTATTTATAATTATTTTTATTTCAATATTTTCAACTCTTGACAAACATTCTTATCATGTTTTCTATTATCCAGCGGAGACACTGTTGATGTTACATTATGGGCAGCATCTGCCCGTTTTTTTTCAGATTATACTGACATATTTTCTGCAAGAAATGCTGTTGTTATCTTGGCTGGCATGACTGTTCGTAAATTTCTTGGTATATAAACAGACAATTCCTTCATTAATCATAGAAAACTACTTTGTTCAGTATTTTACTATATATGTCAAGCTTCTTTTGTTACAGCTGTTCCCACTTTATCAAGCTCAACTGCAACAAAGGTTTATATTGATCTGGACATACCTGCAGTCAAATCTTTGAAAAACAGGTTTTTTTATAAATAGTTAACAAGGTTCTTTCAACATTTCCAACTATGAGTATAGTTTTTGTTCATACAAGTCACTTTTTTGTTGATAATAATTAGATATGCTGATCAACCGCTTCCAGTAACACACCTGGATGAACAAGCACAACCAAGAAGACAAGGTGCAGACAACATAGAAGAAAACAGGATGACCGTCGAACAGCTTTTAAAAATAGATGTTTCACGATCAAAGGTTCCTATTGTTTTCTATTACATCACAAATTTCAATTTCTTTTACCATTCTTAAATAATTTAGATTATCTTGTGTTAAACAAATATTTTTTTTTTGTGATTTGCTGTAGGATCTTTTCTTCACTTGCAAAGCAAAAATTGCAAATATTGATCGTTCTAATGGATGGTTCTATAATTGTTGCAACAACTGTCCAAAAGCTGTCAAAATGGTTGATGACAAATTACAATGTGCTATTCATGGTGAACAGACACCAAAACCAGCGTAAGTAAATTATTCTAGAATTCACTCAATTGTCATTCAAAAATCAACTACAACAATAAACAATTTATGTTACTCTCTAATTAGCTGAACTATTTTTGTCTGAATGTAATCAGTTACAAAATCTTCATCAATGTTCAAGATGAAACTGGTGAACTAGATTTCATAGCATTTGGAAAAACTGCTGAGCTTCTTGTCAAGAAACCAATTGAAAACTTGGCCAAAGAACAAGAACTAGATCAACAAGTAATACCTGAAAGCATAAAAGCATTGATCAATGAAGAAAGAGTCTTCAAAGTTAATCTAGCAAGACAATCATTTGAAACTGGTGTACCAACTTTTGTCATCAACAGAACATTTTCTGCTCAAACAGACAAAGATACAAACACAGAACCATCAAATTCTGATACATTACAAGCTACTGCTGTTCAAACTGCAATCAACATGGAATCACTTGCTAAAAAAAACCAGTTAGCAATTGAAACTCCATTGGACATTCCAGCTGATTTCTTTTCTGATATATCTCCTATTTCGCAAAAGGGAATCAGGTTTATCTATATCTTGCATACATTTATTCCATTTAACTATTAATATTGATTTGTCAAGAATGAACTACAGTTCTCTTTGTTTATGAAATTCATGCAGTATTCGAGAACCAACTGAAAAAAGTACTCAAGTCAAAATATCACTTTTCAGGTTTGTCTACTATGGAAAAAAAAACTTGTACTCAATTTACACTGCTATTTACTTATTATCTAAAATTCCTTTTGTAGTCAAGACAAACAAAAACAAGTTGCAAATGTTACCCAACAGCCTCAATCAAAAAAACGCAGCTTGCTTTCAACATCAAACAAGGAACTCAGGTTTGTCTGCTGCTTTTACATTTACTTATAAACATAAATATACTACTTTCACAAAGTTTTTCTTGCTACTCCTAAACTAATTAAAAAAAAATGTTTGACAAACTAGTGTATCTTTCTTCACATAAAAACATAAGATTTATGTTTGTTTGCCAAACGAGAAACATCTATTATAATATTTGAAAAACCTTGACTTTATGTGTCTACAAAAATCTGTATTTATTCTCATCCTATATTGCACATATACTATCCAGCAAATCAAGAGAAAAACAACCATTTAAGCAACAGGACGAACCAGCTAAAGAAGACATATTTGATGATGATGTTCTGTTGAAGAAACTGAAAACCAAGTAATATTCATACCCTTCCTTAATTATAAAAAGTTTGCTCCTCAAATGACTAACCGTGAACTGCATACATTTCTGTTAAAAAAATATTTTCATCATTTCTCCTGCAATTTTTGCTTTACAATTTAGTTTCCCAAAACTGAATATTACTTTTTATGCTGAACTAACACAGAAATAAATTTTGTTATACAAAAGTAGATATTACTTTTTATTAAAAACTTTTTTCACAAGGTTTGTCTATACTGTTAGCTTCACTATTAGACATTATTTTCCTGAACAGCTTACTTTATTCCTCCTATAGTATCGCAGTAGTTCATCCTTCTAATCAATTACTTTTCCTTTGCTTTTTTTATTTGTCTTATCTTGCACAATTCCTTCTGTTTTTGCTAGCATTTGACTTACCTTTTTCCAATATATTGTTTCGAATATTTTATAGTACTGTGCTATATTAACCACACTTTGACATTAAACTTTTACTCATGCAGGGGCAAACAGAAAAAAAATGATTGATAGCAGTCTGTTCATCAATTAACCAACTTTGTCGTATCAAAATTGCTAGCTACGAACAAACAAACCAAGTTATCTTTTGGATTCTATGGCTTTTTGATCAAGACTAAACATGAGCTCAGTTCCACTTCTTTGATGTCTCATAATAGTTTCTTTCGTAGCTTGTTATTTTGTTCTGAATATAAACTATTATCTATTGTTAGACAGACTTAAATATTTACCAGTAACATCTTTTTATTTACTTTGTAGTAACAGATAATTATAAAACATATAATGAAATTATGTGATATAGTTTACTGCATATATATCCTTTAACCATATTAATTTATTTTTTGCCTAAACTGAAGCATTATTGCTTAATCCTTTTTTTTTTGCTAATTTAAGTACTTGTAATTATTTACATAAGATATGAAAAAAATTTTGCAAAAAAAATCAAAATCAAATTGTAACTTCTAATATATTCAAATTGATAAACAAACTTTGATCAACAAAAATAGTATGCGATTATATGCGAAACAATCAAACCTTTTTTTTATCTACAAACAATCAAATTTTATGAGTTCACAATCTTGTGCTTTTTTTTTCTTGTTTCTCTATTCTTTTTTGTTTTTCCTCTTTTTTGTTTGTTCTTTGCCGTATCTTTCATTCATTTTTCAATACCCACAATTTCCTTTTTTTATTAATAAAATACCAGGGAAAAAAAATAAAAAAATCTTAAAATATTGATAAAAAAACATTTTTTCTCTGTTTCATATTTTCTATACTTTTCTTTATGTTTATATCATTTCAACTAAATACAAAATATATATATATATATATATATAAAATTTCCTAGCTACATTATCTTTTAAAATAACAATTCACTATCTATTATTCGTCATAAAAAAATATCTTTTATTTACAAATTATATATAATATATATACAACTATAAAAATATGTTCACTATCGGTGTACCTTTTATTTGCAATTCATATTTATCTTATCTTTTTGACCTTTTATTGTTCAACACCTATTGTTTCTCATTTTATTATACATAAAAAAACTAAACCGATTTCCAAGAATAATTAAAAACTTGTACAGAAATTTGGTCCAAAACAAAAAAAACTTTTACTCACTTTTTCAACCACTACTTTAACACCAAACACACCCAAGCTTTCCATTACTCCCCCAAAAAATCTAAAACAGAAAAGTACCCATCCGGCTTAACTCACCACACTCGGATCCAACATTCTTCAAGTTCTTTTGCCGATCCAGCATGCATAAACACATTCCGGTAAGTACCAAATAGTCCCAGTCCTTCTCCAACACTATTTTCGCTTTTTTTTTGCCCAGTTGCTTTATTTTCTATTTGTTCTTTGATTGCTTTTTTGCTCGCCGTTATCTTTATTTTCCAGAATAAATTGTCTTTTTGTTTTGCTGCACTTTTTTTTCACTCGTGTTTTGTTTAAAATTTTCTTTTTCCTTTTTCTTTGCTTCACATACATTTGACAATCTCTCTTATTTCTCTAATATTACTGTCAGCTATCTACTGCTTTTTCGTTTTTGCATTCTTAGCTTTTAATATTCTTGACAATTTTTCCTGAAATAATCTTTTTCAACCAGAAACACCTCAAGTTATCTCCATAGTTTGCTCAATCATTCTTATTTATATTATTCAATTTGCCATCTTTTGTTTGTCAAGTACACGTGATACTATTACTTTCTCATTGTTTTCAAACCTATAGTTATTTTGCCTTTTTCCTTCTGTACTTATCTTCTCCCCCTGTTCGTCTTCTTTAAATGCCTCCTTTTCTTTCCACTTTTTCTTTGTTCTCCTCATACCTAGCTATGTACCTGTATGTCTGTCTATACATACATATATATATATATATTTTAGTACTTACAACTTTATATAAAACTGAAATTAACAGAAATATCTTTGCAATTTTGCCAAACAAAAAACATTATTAGCAACCAAACATTCTTTAATAAATTTTTTTTCTATTCTAACAACATGATTTCAACTATACTTTCAACCTTAACAATTAATTTGAAAAAAAAAATATTATTTTCAACAACCTTCTAATCAATTCTATATATATTAATTACCTTAACCATGTTTATACACATTTGCCATTAAACTCTTTTTTGCCATGTTCTGCAAACAACTTATACACATTCGCACCCATTCATGGATTTTTAATTCGTATCGCTCTTTTTTTCTTGTCATTTCTATTCCTAACCATTTTAACATCACTTATTTTCTCCTACAACAAATGAATCCTTCTTGTTTTTCTTTCTTTCCTTTGTTAATAATACAAGGAAGAATAGTAGCAAATATAACAAATAAAATCAACACTATTTTTGTAAACAAATCATTTGCCTACTGCATACATTCTCCAGTATTAAACATTATAGAGCCTCTGCTACCACAGCCGGATCCCAGTTTCCGCCTAACCATGACTGAAGACCTTATGCATGGCAAATATTTGGTGAATAATGTATTCACACTTAACTTTACCTGATTTCTTTACAAAAATATGCCTGACTATCTATTAAACTTTCTTTACTAACTTGCTCTTTACATTGTATTCTCTTTCATATACAACATGTGTAAATCATAATATCTTTGTCAACCTCTTATTTCTATCTTTTTCATTTACTGTAAATGTTCTATGATCAAAGAAAAACCAATACACATTAGCACTCATAAATTCTATCATTAACCTTGCAGTGTATACCAGAAAAAATTGGAATTCAATATATGCAATCCTACCGTTATCAATGCCCGATTATCCTAGAAACTACCTTGCTTGGACTATTTAAAATGACACTAGTATCTGTAGATAAATATTTATCTTTGATTGATGGCTGGGAGAACTTCTTCGATGCACATTGCTTGAATCACAAAGACATGCTGGTCTTTCACAGAAAGAAAGAGATGCATTTCGAAATCAACATCTATACAAGAGAAGGACTATTATTATCAGCACAAGCTATTCAAAACAGAAAAGGTCTTTCATTCATCAAAACCATAATTAACTAGCAACAAATTCATCCATACTAGACCTTACTAACCTTTCCTTTTTTTTGTTTCATGCGTCTGATTGCACTCTCGGATACAGCTGGACCATCACAAAAAGTATCACTTGACCAACTTGAACAGCAATTCCAGATTTGCAATTATCCGAAACAAACATGTAACATCAATCTTGATCCGCCCTTCTTTACAACAACAATGACAGCAGCAAATACAGAAACATGTTATGTTCTGGTACATCTCATTGCAATTACCCTGCTCTTTTGTTTTTGAATTTTCTGATTTTTACAAATGTTTCATATAATGTTTATGCTAACAGCATGTGCCAAGATTATTTGCACATAACTGCCTTCCAAAATCCAATGTGCACATGCTATTCTCAATGTCTCAAAAATCAGACACATGGAATGTTTGCTATATATATACTGACCAAAACAAGTGTTTCTCAGCTGGTTGGAAAAAATTTGTTCTTAACAATGATATCAAAGTTGGAGACACTTGTAAATTCTCAAAAATTGGAAACACACACATGCAAGTTAGCAAAGGTAATACTAACAACTTTTTTATGCTCTGTTCAGCATGAACCACTTTTTTTGCTTAGTCCTTTTGGTTCTCATAAACAAAACAACTTATATTTGTTTCCATTTGAATTTTTTGTTTGTTTTATTTTCTTACTTGTATTTAATCTGCTAATCTTTACAATTACTCTGATATGATAACACAGGTAAAAAACGAAAGCCGTATCATGGCTGGATCAGCAACAATAACGATGATGACCAAAATCTTGTCTACCTGCCACCGGATCCAAAATATCTTTGTTAATTTCCAACTCCACAACCTCTTACATCACTTGTATTTAACTCTCTTTTAACTGCTTTCCTTTTTGCTTTCAGCCATGCTCTTGCTAAACATGTACTTTTTTTTAGCTTTACTAAAAAAACATCAAACTCTTTTGCCTTTATCGTTTATAATTATGATAATGAATTAACAATATTAGACCAATGACTTAAACTTTTCCACCAATTCTATTAGTAAACAAACTAACAAAAAATACTAGAACTTCATCTCTTGTTATACTAATATTTCAACTGACACTTGCAATTTTACTAATACTAAAATAGATTTTTATAAAACAAGAAACCAATATTATTATTTTAATATATTACCTATTTTTGCCCTATATATTTGAGTAAATCTTTTTTCACATACAAGATTAACAATTCAACCAACCAACAATTAATACTCCTTTTTCGCTAAACCCATAAAAAACAAATTCAATTTTCCTGGTTATCACTTTTCCTTTAACAATAATATCTTTTTTCATTGTTCTTATTTAACCAAAAAAAAACAACCTACGTAAATAAATCAATAAACAAATAAATATTTTCATAACTATTATATGATCCAAAAAAATTTATTTTAAAAAAATAATAAGCTTTTATCTTTTTTTTCCTTTATATTGAACACCTGTATAAATATTTTTTCAGATATTAAAAAAAACTTTCTTGTTTATTTGACTTTAATATCAATTTTTTTACTCTTTTGTCAAATCATATCTAGATTTACTGATTGCATTAACTCTATTGTCAAATCACACTTATCTTATTGTACTAAAAACCACCAAACCCTGCGTCTCCCAATGCTATTACTCTATTTCTACCTCTCTCACCATAGCTTGCGTAACTGCAGCCACACAAACCAAGAAAACAGCTCATCTCAGTCATTATTTCACTTCTTCTACACTCTTCCCTTGGCTACTTTCTACGACTCTACACTTCCATTCTTTTATCAACATCGCTTATCTGCAATTAACAGCAAATAGTTCCTTCATCGAACATGGCAAGCAACCACCCACTTCTACCGCCACGATTCTTCTGCGTTTACTTAGAAAGGCAAGACCAGAAAATTTCTGTGGTAAGCAAAAAACATTTTCATCTCTACCCTCTTTTGTATTACAAGTTAAAACTACATACTATATATTTATATAAATCTCAAACATTGTTTTATATATAAAGAATCACTTGGCGTATTAAATTTCTTAATCCTTAACAGAACTGATATTGAACTCCTTTGCCATACTAAGCTTCATTTTTTTGTTTCTCATATCTGACTTCATTTGATTTTTTTTTCATCGCATTTTTATCTCATTATCAAACACAAACAATTAACATTACACACATCAAATTTTCGCTTGCTTCACACAGCTTCAACATTGCCTGTACTAATTGAAACTCTTGGCAATTACTCTGTTCCCTTGTTATTTGTTAGCACATATCATATAAAAATTCCATCATCTCTGTTTTCCCAAAAGCCTTTTTTCATATTTATTTATGCTTCATATTTTTTGCTTCTTGCGTTCGATTTTTTTTACTCTGGCTTGTTATATTTGACTCCCATTTACTTCCTATCTAATAATATATATCTGTAAAAAAAAAACACATTTTTGCTAACAATGTGCTTGCTTATATACCAGACATTACCTGACTGGTTTGCAAACGAATATTTCTACAACATACAAACACCACTCGACTGCAGCCTCAAAGGCGTGCTTCCACAGACCTTCACCATCACGATGATGCAAACACATGAAGGACTCTGCTTAGCAAATGGATGGTCAACCTTCGTTCAAACTCATGCATTACAATATGGAGACTTGATCGCAATTCGCTTAAATGACCAACATAATTTCAACGCCTTTATCTACCACAAGGAAACCTCCTTGCTAACACTAGAACAAATTGAGTCAAGAAAAGGTAATATCATTTCCTAAACCTTTTTTTTATACAAACAAACGTCAGAATTTTATATCAATCTTTTTGCATGATCCATTTATGTTTCTTAATATGCCAACAACTAGCTGGCAACATATCAGATCAAGAACAAGCAAATCAATTTGAAGATGATGCTGAACCAACCCACTACTACATAGACTTTGGAAACAAACCAATTTGCAACCTAGATTCAAACCCTCCTACCTTTGCATGCACAATGACAAGGACCAATGTTGAAACATCCTGTGTACTGGTAATCTTTTCTCTGCCTAATTCCTCTACATATATCCATATATTCACACCTTATCAAACAAAAGCTTTTGTTTTTCTCGCAGCATATTCCTGCACTATTTCATGAAGCCTGTTTACCCAAACAGAGGATTGAGCTGACTTTATCCATCCCAGAAAATCCACAAACATGGACTGTTCTGTATATTCACTCAAAGAAAAACAAAGTATTCTCAGCAGGCTGGAAAAAGTTTGTGCTTGATAACAGCATAAGAATTGGAGACCAGTGCGAATTCGCAATGATACAACCAACAGTCTTTCAAGTTTCGATCTACCGTTGCAGAAAAGGGCTATTTGAATTTATGTAATTCGCTTTATCTCTGTCAAAACTACCAATCACCAACTCCTATAACTCTTTTTGTTTAATATCTATTAGACCTTTAACTTATTTCAAATTGAACAACTACTTTAGCTCTTTAATTGCATACTATCTTACATGTAATCACTCTTATTCTCTCATGTAATCTACTCTTTTTTTCCCAGTACCACATTAAATCAAAATTTTAATTATTAAACATAACTAACCTTTTTAACCAAGAGAAGAATAGCTCAACCATCCACTTGAACAGACATAACTGTTCATCTTTCATCATAAGCATTATATCTATCTGAATCATACCTTTTCATTTCTCGTACATTGCATTTGCATTAAAAACTAACAAACATAATTCCTCATTTTTTTTCGTAACTGTTTATCTATCTCAATGATACATTCTCCTCTGGTTTTATCAGTATATATATAACTAATAATGGCACTTTCAATGTCTTTCTCAAATAACAAAGACCATTTCAGCTTACAACAAAATCACATATTGCTCACCAAGTCATCTGTCCCACTACTTTGAAATTCGTTTTCAAGATGATAAACAACAACAAAGTCTATCTTGCACGTTCTGTCCAATAACTATACCTTTACTAATATTATTACTTCTTATAATGTTCTGTCTCTCTCAGATACTACCAAAACCATTTGTTCAGCTTTATTTTGCCAATTTCCAAACACCAGCCAACTCCATCATAAAAACATAAATACCCAACACTTTTCTAATTCAACTTCAACACAAAAAATGAAACAACAAAATGAAATCAATACTTTACCAATACCTGCAAAAACTTTCTCGTTGATAATAACATAAAACAAGAACATAGATGTCAGTTTTTATTTATTAGTCTAGCCAAAATAACTGCTAATATTTTTAGATCAAAGTCTAACATCTATCAACTTATGTAAAACATTTTCTTTCCTATCTCAAAACTTTAAACTTTACTAATTTTATCAACCATATAGTCTTTATATAACCACCAATAGTAATCTACCCGCGCAACGCGCGGGATCAACCTAGTATCATTATAAATCCTAATAGTTCTTCTGTGATGCTTTCTTCCAAGTGAAAGTGTTGCCATTTTTGCTGCATTTTACACAATTAAATATAGGGGGAGTTATGCTAACTCTGCTTGAAGCTCTCCTTTTATTTGTTGATTTGGTTCTAGTATTTCTAGGTTCTTTTTATTCTTTTTCTTTTTTTATTATTTTTTTCATTTTTGTCGAGACTACAATATAGGAATGAAGATTAAGGCAGACACATCATTGGCTAAGGTAACGTGAAGGAGTCATGGAATTTGTGATGTTGAACCTTCCATTGGATTGCCCAATCTATGATCAAGGTGGGAATGTGATCTCCAAGATCAGTCAATGGCATTTGGATCTAATCGTGGCCATTTTTACCTGCTAAAATAAAAACAGAGTAATCTTCCATGATGAATACAGATGTTTCTTGCAAAGGTAAGTTTCTTTAATTGCCATTTGCTTATTTTGAAAATTTAAATGCTTTATAAAAGTCCAAATAATACCTGTAATTGAGTCAAGCATGCTAGCTATCGAGCAATAACCATTGTTTCCATTTCAGGTGATTGTAACACAAAGAGAAGGGCATGCATTCGATGTGATAACATCTACTACAAACGAAGAAGTGTTGTTTAAGCCGAAGGAAGTTTTTCTTCCTAACTAGCCTATTTGATTTTGATGGAGTATAGTTATGAAGCTCCCGAGTTGTAAGAAGCTTGAGGAACCATTTTTGCACTGCTACCATGTTGGTTGTTAGACTTTGAGCTGAATGGGATGTATCTTTCCTGCCTATGCTTCCTTTTGAAGTAGTTTGCTTATCATGCCCCATGCCCCATCCAGTTTGTTTAACCTCATTATGCATATGAACTTTTTTTCATATGTGCTTTTTGATGTGCCCATGCACATAAACTCTTGGTTAGCTTTTCAGTTGGGACTTTCTGAATGTTAGTGGCATGCTAATTTTCACACATGTTTAATCTTTTGATTGATCTTCTCGCATCATCTAGCGGGCATTACCTAATTAATCTAAAGAAAAAGTAACTGTACAAGACAAGGCAACCCTTCGGATAAGT
Organism: Heritiera fomes; assembly: GCA_032173925.1. Taxonomy (NCBI): domain Eukaryota; kingdom Viridiplantae; phylum Streptophyta; class Magnoliopsida; order Malvales; family Malvaceae; genus Heritiera; species Heritiera fomes. Next base: position 7,649,280 of record JAPDPM010000021.1, on the reverse strand, counting down.
GGCTGCCAAAATGTATTTCCTTTACTACATTCAAAAGGTTGTAATATATATAAATATATATATATATATATTTTCTCGGATAATTTTTACTCCTGTAATTTTGTTTTTATCCATAAACCAAATTAGTTGCCTCGCACTCAATTTTACAAATATATTTAATTTCATGATTTTATTATAAATTATTATCTAATACATCGTCGATGAAAATTTTAAACTTCACAAACAAAATTAAGATGATAACACATACTATTTATTAATATTTTTTAAAATATATGTGTTTTTTTAATGTTTCTTAAAGGATAAATGTTAGAGTGTTAATTTTGCTTGCTAACATTGTATTAAATAACAATCCTTTTATTATTTATAACAATATCTCGCATATTGGCAAAATTAAAGTATTACAAGTAGGGAATTGGACATGTGTCGAATGTGTATCTTAACATAGCATATTATAAACAAACCAACTTTACAAATAAAACTCCACTGTAAAATGCAAGATGCTACAACTTATAAATCATAACCGATTAAAAAAGCGAAAGAAGCACTTGAATTCATATATCCTTAGCCTTGGAATCAGCAACCACCTCCACTGCCACCCCCACCTCCACAACCTCCGCCACCTCCACCCCCACATCCACCGGCCCGCAAAGTTCCAGCAGCGGCAGCTCCACTTGAAGAACCACCTCTTTTACGGCGAGGCTTTCCTGAGTTGTCATCACCACAAGCGAAAATGACCATGGAGATGATAGAGAGGGAGAACACAATCACGGAAAGCAAAAACAAGCTTGCAGAACTATGCAGGAGGACCCCTCCTTCCTCTCCCGGGCCATTGACACCAAGAATTACCAACTGATCCCTCGCCATTAATTTTTCTATTCCGCGCACCTTTCTTACTTGTATATTAAGGTCTATACATACTGAAGCCAATGGCAATTCCGGCTGTATCACTTGTATCAAAAAATTGTAAGATTTCTCTCTCCTATTGACTTTCGGGCCTATATTATTTTATCCAAGCCATCAACCATACAGATTTTCTGTGGACTGTAATTTTTCAAAATTGAAAGTTTCCTGGGATGTTCTTTGTAAATCTTAATCAATCAGAAAGTTACAAGGCGATTGCTAAGAAATAAAAGGACGTGATAATTCTTACCGATACAATATAAATAAAAAACACAAAAATAATAAAAGTTAAAATTTTGAATATAAATATGACAAAAGTTAAAAAAAAAATTGCATTTGATGTGTGGATAGAATTTTAACATAATTTTTGTATTTATAAAATACAAACACAAATTATATATACGAATTTCTCAAATCTAAAAACATTGACTCCCAACTCAATTAATTGCAACGTGACATATTCTTGCTTATGTAAAATTTCAATCTTATCTTCAAACTGTCCAGATTTTATCACCGATCCTGCGTATTTAGATACTTTTTTATAAACAGTTATAAAAAACTTAGATTAATAATCCGATATTATACATATAAATTTGATTAATTAAATTTAGATAAATCATTAAGAAAAAATATTTTATTTGTTTAAAATATTTTATTGTAAAGAAAGCATCCCCATACACAAGTATAATACTAATTTATTTTTACATTCTTCAATATTTTTATATGATTTATATTTGTTTAATTTAACTAAATTTTATATTCTATTTATGTAAATCATGCAAGCATAATTTTAAATTAAATGAAAATGTTTAACTAGTTATTCATTAATAGATAAAATTTAACCATTAATAAATATTAAAAAATACAATTTTCAATCAAAATTATAAAAATATTTAATCGATTCAAAATTTGTCATGCATAACATATACAGCTAAATTGTTAAACTTAAGAATTGTTTTATGAAAATTTTAATCTTTTGTTAAATTATAAAATTAACTTAACAATTGATTTATAAAAATATTAATCTTATGTTAAATTATAAAATTCATATAAAATATTTTTTACACTGGCATAAGGTGATTGATTCGCTTTTTCTGTTATTAAAAAAAAATCGCTTTCTCCTTGTATACATATTCACATAGAAATTCTAAACTTATAGTGTGCCATGTGTTTATACATGTAAACATAAGAGGGAATAAGAGGCAGGGATATGAAAATTCCCTACAAAAGTAAAAAAGACCTATGATGCATAAGAGACAACAAATGATAATACATAATTCTAAAAAAGCATAAAATGTCATGAGTCACTTTAAAAATCATAATCATTATAATTACTATATTTTATAAGTTGTACAAATTTGAAAAAAACTCATGACCGTGATGATCATAATAGTCTTCTTTTTTTGCGTAATCCTGATAAATGCAATGCTATTGAAAACATGACCGCAACCACAATTTTTTTTGGTGTAAGACTACAACCACAATTTAAATTCCTAAATAGCACATCGTAATTTTTTAAAGATGTTTATTAATTATCTTATACTCATCCTCACCATATCAACTCTAATGAGATTAATTTACTCAAGAGTCAACCCTCATTAAAATAATTTACTTACCTTTTTAACTCAAATCAATGAAAAAAAATTAAAAACTCACAAAATTAATGAATAATTATTAACATATAACAAAAAAAATTAAAAGTAATAAAAAATTAATTTATAAAATACGAAAGGAAATCATATCTGACAAGATACTTTTGGAAGTAGTATCAAATGAAATATTATAATGTGGTTGGTCCTCCGAAATATGTGAATTCTCATAAGCCACAAATTAAACTTTTGTTACTTTTCAAATTATTTTTTTGATTAGATGTTAATTGCTCTTTGTTAATTATGTGAGTTTTTATTTTTTTTAATTTATCTAAGTTAAACAAGTAAGTAAATTGATTTAATGAAAGTTGACAACTGAATTTGATTTAGTAAGAATGAGTATAAGATAATTATTAGACATGTTTAAAAAATTACGAGGTGTCATTATATTATTTGTGTCTAAAACATACATTTTTTAAGAACTGAAAAGGAAAGACATTAATAATCAAACCTGTAAGTCAAGTAACTAATTCAAAAGATTTCCACCTACTTATCCTGTCTGAGGTTAAATCTGGCGCTTTAGAAACATGGATTTTCATAAACAAGTATGCTCATAAACAAGTATGCTCAATTTCAAAACATTATACACTTCCATTTATTTAACAAACAACAGCACGATAAACTAGGTGGCTTCAAATCCTAAATAACGACAATTTGGATATTTCCATGACAAGTTGATATAGCTCAAAACCTTGAACATTACTGTTCTCACACTTGGACAAGCTGACTGTCGTAACGGCTTCGTGCTCGACGATTTTGAAAAACGTTTAACAACAAGGGGAGTCGCCACTAATCTTTTTTTGTCTAGGTGTGATTGGTCACCTAAAATATTTATCTTTTAATAAAATCTCAAAACTAATTAAGTTTTATTAAAAAGACAATTTGGGGTCTGCGAAAACAAAATTTTGGGTTCAGGGGTACGGTTACGCGTGAGGAAGGATTAGTACCCTCACGACGCCCGTTAAAAACGGTACCATCCTAACTACATGGTATCTTTTGATTTCGATAAGATAGTCTTGGCTTTTGGTTATAAAAACAGTTAGCGTATTTGCTTAAAAAAAAATTACTGTTATAAAGGGATTTATTATGAAAGTCAACATGAACACCATTTATTGAAAAATTAAATCAAATATCCCAATACTCTGGTAACATTTGAAATAATTCCTCTCACCTAGAGATTTCTTAAGAATCACTACTTGTGAGTTTTATGGAATTATTCTTCGGTGGTGCTCACGCTATTTTATAATTGATCGTATACGCATGTAGTATTGATGAGAATGTATGATGTATATGAAACTTAAAAGAAATTTTATTTATTTTGATTTTATTAATGAAATTCTTGATATTGAGAAATTTGACTAAATATCCCAATACTCTGGTAACATTTAGTTAATTCCTCTTACCTAGGGATCAGTCAAGAAATCACTACTTGTGAGTTTCAAGACATCCCATCATCGGAAGAATTCCATTTATTTTAAAATTAATGTTTATGCGTATGATGCAAACATATAGTAGATGATGCACATGGAATTATAAAAAAGAACTTTATATTTTAATTTTTATTTATGAAACTCTTATTATTGACGAATTTAACTAAATATCCCAATACTCTGGTAACATTTAGCTAATTCCTCTCACCTAGGGATCAGTTAAGAAATCACTACTTGTGAGTTTCATGACATCCCATCATCGGAAGAATTCCATTTATTTTGGAATTAAGATTTATTATCTTGATTCTTTTAATTATTCTTTTTTACTAAAATTCTATTATTACTTATTTAATTATTTTAACTATCATTCTTTACTTTTGAAAAATTTACTATGATTAATTTTTATTATTATTTTTTTTTTATGTAATTCTAAAAAATTCCCTTTTGTTTATTTCCCTCGATTGTTTTTATTGCCTCTTTTGTTTTTATTAGTTTTCACTTAATTAATATTTCTCTAAACACTTTTTATTTGTCAAAACTCTTTATTATATATATTTATTTATTCATTTTATTTTTGATTTCTTTCTTTTTTTCTTTTTTTTTAAAAAATAAATAAGCATGAAATCGGATATTGAGAAATAATACCGAATATCCCAATACTCTGGTAACATTCGATACAATTCCCCTCACCTAAAGTTTTTCGAAGAATCGCTACTTGCGAGTTCAACGAAGACTTATCATCGGGATTCCATACTTATCTTATTTTAATTTTATTGATCTATTATTTTTATGTATTTTTTTTTATTATTAAAAGATAAACAGTAAATAAAATAAATAAAAAAAATAAGCACGAGATCGAATATTGAGAAATAATACCGAATATCCCAATACTTTGGTAACATTCGATATAATTCCCCTCACCTAAAGTTTTTCGAAGAATCGCTACTTGCGAGTTCAACGAAGACTTATCATCGGGATTCCATACTTATCTTATTTTAATTTTATTGATCTATTATTTTTTATGTATTTTTTTTATTATTAAAAGATAAACAGTAAATAAAATAAATAAAAAAAATAAGCACGAGATCGAATATTGAGAAATAATACCAAATATCCCAATACTCTGGTAACATTCGATATAATTCCCCTCACCTAAAGTTTTTCGAAGAATCGCTACTTGCGAGTTCAACGAAGACTTATCATCGGAATTCCATACTTATTTTATTTATTTTATTCTTATTCTTCATTTATTATTATTATTTTTTTCTTAACCCACATTTCATTTATCTAATAAAAATTTATTTTTATTTTAAAAATATGTTTTTATATATAATTTATGTGTATATATACATTTTTATATCTTTATTTATATATTCTATGTATAATATATATTCATATGTTTTAAAGCTATATATTTTATATATTTATATGTATGTATTTTACACATTTATTTACATATATTTTAAAACTATATATTTATACATTTTTTTTATATTTATTAACATATGTATTTACATACTATGTATTTTACACATTTTATATATATTTATCTTTTCTTTTAGAACTATGTGTTCATTTTATTTTATTCTATTTTTTTTATATTGTATTATACTATTTATTTATTTATTTATTTTTGCTTTGGTATATTTTCTATTTTATTATTGTCTTTTTTTTGCCATAATTAATAAATAAATGGATAAATAAAATAAAGAAAATAATATACCAAAACGGAGCGGGTCGCGGTCGGGTCAAAAACCGGGTCGGGCTGGAGCGCGGGTCGTGTGAGGGATGGAGCGGAGTCGGGTCGACACGCGGGTACGCGGATCTCGGATCCGGGTCGGCCATAGGCGCGGGTCAGGCAACCAAAACAGAGCGTTTTGCTCCTCTATAAAAGGCTATATATTTTTTTTCTTCCTTCATTTCAACCGGTCTTCTCCAAAAAAATCCTAAAACCCCAAAAAAAATCCTCTCAGCCCCCTCAGCCCTGCCGGATGCTTTCCGCCGTACCGGCCGCCGTGCACCGCCGTACGTCGGTCGCCGGTGATCTCTGTGAAGGCCAAAAATGCTCCACTCTTTCCCCTTTAACCAGATCCGACCTCCTTCTTACCCAAAACTTCCTCTAGCTACCTAGATCTGACACCCCGACGCCTTCCTTTTCACTCCTTTTGTATTTTTTTTTGTGTTTTTGCTATATTTCTGGTTGATGGTTTTGGCTGCTGTGTTGTGATTTTTTTTTTTGCAGGTTGATAGATATTTAAGTCTTAGATCTAGGGTTTCGGTGGTTTTCGGGATCTAGGGTTTCGGTGGGTTTCGGGTAGTATTTCTGAGTCTTGGGATGATGGTGATACGGTGGTGTTTTGGTAGCGACTGGGTAGGATTTTTGCATATCCGTGTTTCTGTGGAAAAATTTTTAGAAAACCCCCTCTGTTTTTGTTCTTCCCCCTCCCCTTCTGCATGAATTCTCATGTCTTTTTTAAACAAATTCAGAAGCACTGTATACATCTAGGTTTTGAATTTTGCCTCTCAGTTACCAGTAGAGAGTGTCAGGGACGGTAGGTTGCGGTGGATTTGAGTAGATTTTCTGTGGAATTCGGTGGCTGGTAATGGCGGTTTTAGCCTAAACCAGTTGCCGGTCAAGCGGTTTCGATGATAAGGGTCTTCACTTCATTAAATGCGGTTGAAAAAAGAAAGAAAGAACCGGAAGAAACATAAAGAAGAATAAGAAAAGAAAAGAAAAAAGAAAAAAAGAAAAAAAATAGAAAATAGAAAAAAGAAAAAGAAAAAAAATAATAATAATGATAATTAATAAAAAAAATAAAAACAAATAAATAAATAAATAAAAACAACCCACTTTCCTTTTGGGCTTTTTAAGCCCATGAATTTAATTTGGACTTTCTGGATAAAATTTGGTGTCTACACTGACAATCCAGAAAAATATTAAAAAAATTTCAACCATAAAAAGGACAAAAAAAAAGCTGTTCTTACAATTGACACAAGCTAAATGTGACAACATGGTAGCTGGTTCATAACAAATTCTGCCATGACCATCACTATTTTCCTCCTTTTTTTTTTTCTTGTTAGAATTCTCATCTCTCAAGTCATCATCATCTTCCTTTATGGGCACAGAGACTTGATAATCATGCAAATCTTTCTTCTTCACCAAAAAAAGAGAAGGAAAAAAAACTGGGCTCGCAAATTGCATTGCTAAACTTTGGGCCACTCAAACCCTCTCTGCTGGACAAGAGATAACAACTCTAGCAACACTAATGAATCTCCTATGCTTCAGTCAATTGAGGCATTTTTACGAGGACAATTTTTTTTTCTTTTTGTGGGGAAAAAGACAAACTCCAATTTAAAGATTTTCTTAGTGAAACTATTTACAACCTTAGAAATTCTATCACTTGAGAGCGAGCTGATGATTCAGAGTCATGCTCTAGCTTCTGATTGGTTAACAGTGACAAAACTACAGGCCATTTTCTGGTCCATTTAATTTCATGATTAAAAGGCATTCCAGTAAGATTGGAAGTTAGAACTTGGAAGGGGGTTTATGGCATTCACATTTAGAGACAACTAGTCTTTTGGCACATAAGACATTTTGATTGTTGTATCTTTTTATTGATTGCTATCAGTTTGTTTTAGGTCTTGTGCTTTCTCAGGTCAAGATTAGGTGCAAGCTAATTGTCATTTTCCAGAATCAACTTGGATTAAGTTTCTATAGACTTGAATGGCTCTTAATTATTAAAAAAATTGAATCTTTTGAGTTCAACTCAACTTTTGTGGCATTTTATCCTATAACTCAAAAAACACTAATTTCCAATAATTGTGAGTTTAAATTGAAATTACTTTGAACCAAAGTTCTTGTTTTCTTAGTATATAAAATCAGATGATAAGATTCCTAATCAAACCCGATTATTAGATATCTTAATTATTCAAGCAGATCAGAGAGTGCAAAATACCCATTTTTAGGTAGCCATTTACATCCTTAACACCAGCCAACATTCAACCCCTAGTCCTTGTACTTAATTAGAGAAATAGAAACAACCAAAGCATGGTTAGGACAACATATCTAGCAAGAATTAATTAATTTGAGGCTTTTAGTTAGCCATTGATTTGGAATCTGAAAAGTTGTAAGATTTTTCTCTGCTATCGACTTTCGGGCCTATATTATTTTATCCAAGCCAGCAACCATACAGATTTTATCCAAACCAGCAACCATACAGATTTTCTGTGGACTGTAATTTTTCAAAATTGGAAGTTTCCTGGGATGTTCTTTGTAAATCTTAATCAATCAGAAAGTTAAAAGGCGATTGCTAAGAAATAAATAGACGTGATAATTCTTACAGACACAATATAAATAAAAAACACAAAAATAATAAAAGTTAAAATTTTAAATAAAAATATGATAAAAGTTAAAAAAAATTGCATTTGACGTGTGGATAGAATTTAGACATAATTCTTGTGTTTATAAAAAACAAACACAAATTATATATACGAATTTCTCAAATCTAAAAGTAATGACTCCCAACTCAATTAATTGCTATGTGGCATATTCTTGCTTATTTAAAATTTCAATCTTAACTTCAAACTGTCCAGATTTTACCACCGTTCCTGCGTATTTAGATACTTTTTTATAAGTAGTTATAAAAAACTTAGAATAATCCGATATTATACATATAAATTTAATTAATTAAATTTAGATAAATCATTAAGAAAAAATATTTTATTTGTTTAAAATATTTTATTGTAAAGAAAGGATCCGTATACACAAGTATAATAAATTTATTTTTGCATTGTTCAAAATATTTATATGATTTATATTTGTTTAATTTAACTAAATTTTATATTCTATTTATGTAAATCATGCAAGCATAATTTTAAATTAAATGAAAATGTTTAACCAATTATTCATTAATAGATAAAATTTAACCGTTAATAAATATTAAAAAAATACAATTTTCAATCAAAATTATAAAAATATTTAATCGATTCAAAATTTTTTATGCATGACATATACAGCTAAATTGTTAAACTTAAGAATTGATTTATGAAAATTTTAATCTTATGTTAAATTATAAAATTAACTTAACAATTGATTTATAAAAATATTAATCTTATGTTAAATTATAAAATTCATATAAAATATTTTTTACACTGATATAAGGTGATTGATTCGCTTTTTCTGTTATAAAAAATTAAAAAAAAATCGCTTTCTCCTTGTTTACATATTCACATAGAAATTCTAAACTTACCATGTGCCATGTGTTTACACATGTAAACATAAGAGCCAGGGATATGAAAATTTCCCACAAAAATACAAAAGACCTATGTGGCATCAGAGACAACAAATGATAACACACAATTCTAAAAAGCATAAAATGTCATGAATTACTTTAAAAATCATAATCATTATAATTACTATATTTTATAACAAATTGTACAAATTTAAAAAAATTCATGACCGTGATGACCGCAATAAATTTTTTTTTTGCTTAATCGCGATAAACGCGACGTTATTGAAAATATGACCGCAACCACAATTTAAATCTCTAGATGGCACCTCATAATTTTTTAAAGATATTTAATAATTATCTTATACTTGTCCTCACCATATCAACTCTAATGAGATTAATTCAGTTAAGAGTCAACCTTTATTAAAATAATTTACTTACTTTTTTAACTCAAATCAATGAAAAAAAAATTAAAAACTCACAAAATTAACAAAAGTTATTAACATATAACAAAAAAATAATTTAAAAGTAATAAAAAATTAACTTATAAAATACAAAAGGAAATCGTATCTGATAGAATACTTTTGGAAGTAGTTTCAAATGAAATATTATAATGTGGTTGGTCTTCCGAAATATGTGAATTCTCATAATCCACAAATTAAACTTTTGTTACTTTTCAAATTATTTTTTTGATTAGATGTTAATTACTTTTTGTTAATTATGTGAGTTTTTAATTTTTTTTATCTGAATTAAATGGGTAAATAAATTGATTTAATGAGAGTTGACAATTGAATCTGATTTGATAAGAATGAGTAAAAGATAATTATTAGACATGTTTAAAAAATTACGATGTGTCATTATATTATTGGTGTCTAAAACATACATTTTTTAAGAACTGAAAAGGAAAGACATTAATAATCAAACCTGAAAATCAAGCAACTAATTCAAAAGATTTCCACCTACTTATCCTGTCTGATAAATTGTTTCATGTCTGAAGTTAAATCTGGCGTTTTAGAAACATGGATTTTCATAAACAAGTATGCTCAATTTCAAAACATTATACACTTCCATTTATTTCACAAACAACAGCATGATGAACTAGGTGGCTTCAAATCCTAATTAACGACAATTTGGATATTTCCATGACAAGTTGATAGAGCTCAAAACCTTGAACATTACTGTTCTCACACTTGGACAAGCTGACAATCCAGAAAAATATTAAAAAAATTTCAACCATAAAAAGGAAAAAAAAAGCTGTTCTTACAATTGACACAAGCTAAATGTGACAACATAGTGGCTGGTTCATAACAAATTCTGCCATGACCATCACTGTTTTCCTTCTTTTTTTTTCTTGTTAGAATTCTCATCTCTCAAGTCATCATCATCTTCCTTTATGGGCACAGAGACAAGGTTGATAATCATGCAAATCTTTCTTCTTCAAATAAAGAGAAGGAAGGAAAAAAAAAAAACTGGGCTCGCAAATTGCATTGCTGAACTTTGGGCCACTCAAACCCTCTCTGCTGGACAAGAGATAACAACTCTAGCAACACTAATGAATCTCCTATGATTTAGTCAATTGAGGCATTTTTACGAGGACAATTTTTTTTTTCTTTTTGTGGGGAAAAAGACAAACTCCAATTTAAAGATTTTCTTAGTGAAACTATTTACAACCTTAGAAATTCTATCACTTGAGAGCTAGCTGATGATTCAGAGTCGTGCTCTAGCTTCTGATTGGTTAACAGTGACAAAACTACAGGCCATTTTGTGGTCCATTTAATTTCATGATTAAAAGGCATTCCAGTAAGATTGGAAGTTAGAACTTGGAAGGGGGTTTATGGCATTCACAGTTAGAGACAACTAGTCTTTTGGCACATATGGCATGTTGATTGTTGTATCTTTTTATTGATTGCTATCAGTTTATTTTAGGTCTTGTGCTTTCTCAAGTCAAAATTAGGTGCAAGCTAATTGTCATTTTCCAGAATCAACTTGGATTAAGTTTCTATAGACTTGAATGGCTCTTAATTATTAAAAAAATTGAATCTTTTGAGTTCAACTCAACTTTTGTGGCATTTTATCCTATAACTCAAAAAACACTAATTTCCAATAATTGTGAGTTTAAATTGAAATTACTTTGAACCAAAGTTCTTGTTTTCTTAGTATATAAAATCAGATGATAAGATTCCTAATCAAAGCCGATTATTAGATATCTTAATTATTCAAGCAGATCAGAGAGTGCAAAATACCCATTTTTAGGTAGCCATTTACATCCTTAACACCAGCCAACATTCAACCCCTAGTCCTTGTACTTAATTAGAGAAATAGAAACAACCAAAGCATGGTTAGGACAACATATCTTGCAAGAATTAATTAATTTGGGGCTTGTAGTTAGCCATTGATTTGGAATCTGAAAAGGCAGACCATTTTCTAACATTCCAGGCTTAGAGTAGTGACGTGGAGTTGGCAATGCAATGTGAAAGGCAGTACATTAAATGGGGTCGATCGACCAAAATCATTCCCAGAAACTCCAATTTGCTTGGGATCTTTTTGTTATCCATTGGCTTACATTGTGAATTGCTCACATTCTTTTCCAACTAAGAGAAACCTTCCAACCACTTCCCAACAACAGAGCTCATAGCAAACTAACCTGTAAAAAACTAAGCGACAAGAAAATTGATCATTCAACTAATCATTAGATCTTAGTAAATAGTATTGGAGCCGATTAGCATTTGCTTAGAGAGCATATATATTGGACAAAATCAAGTTGTGAGCTTGAGAGAGTTTGGGCGTGTAATGTTTTTTTTTTCAAGTGAGTTAAGTAAATAAAGGGTCAAGAGTTGTCATAATAAATTAGAAATTAAAAAAATTATGGCGAGCAAGAAAATGTGCAAAACAAAAGGAAACAAACAATTGGAGAGAAATGATTTTATTGAGAAAATCTGAAGAAAAACTTGGCACATCAATGGATTGGGAATAAATTCTTTGGAGAGCAATGATCTCTTAAGGAAAAATAATAGACAGAGTTGGCATCAGGGGAATATGTTGGTAACTTCAAAGGAAAAAGAAAAGATGTTTGATGCAGAAAGGTAGTGATTGGGAGTTGACACCAGAGAACAGGGACATTAAATCATGCTGAATATACATAAATATTGGGGACTTTTGATTATACAGATCAAAGGAAAGTGGCCAAAAGATTAGAAATGGAGTTAATTATTAGCACAATTTGATGATTTTGATAGATGAAAAAGTTGTGAATTATTGGATACGCATAGTTCAAAGATTTCAGTCAGAAATTCCCTTCCTTTTGGAAAGTTTCAAAGATAGAAATCTAGATTTAAGTTAGCAGTTGATAACCCTCTTGTCATAGCAGATAATGAATATGCTAGTTTCATATGTTGGCGTGCATGGTGGCATAAACGTACAATACAAATTGGCCAAATCAAGCATTGATTCTTCCCATTGTCTATGAATATGGAACTAGCTCCTTAGAAAAATTGCTTAAATTGTGTCCAAGTTCCTTTTCTAGAGGTATATTACGGTCCGGTGGCCTAGGATTGTTATCTCTCTTTTAAGTTTCAAATCATTTTTTTTCTTTGTACCTTCTTAGGAACAAAAAAATTCCTTTCCAAGCAAAAAAGTTGTATTTATTATATTTATTTTGTGTCAAATACGCGTAAAACAATAAAATTTATTATATCACATTTCGTATTGACAAATCAAATTTGAAATAGATTGTTAATTTTTACAACATTCATATATATAGTTTTGACAATTTGAATTTGTATTATTTTTGTTTTTTTTCCATATTTTTTTTATTATCTTATTACATTACCATTTCATATCTGAAATTGTCGAATGTAATCTAAATTCAATGATTATTTTACATATTTTTTATCTGATACATTAAATATTAACGTTTACAATTACAAAGACAAAACACAACTTGATCATACATCTGAGGGTGATCTTTGACCCTCCGATGGATTTACATTTGTAGGTTCAATCTTAGTCATCATGAACCCTGGCCTCAACGAAAGATCCTCTTCATCATGATACACATAAGCAAATCCACCGTGCCTAGTCAAGTCCATCCCAGCAGTTTCATCATCTTTAGAAATCCTTAACAACTTCACCTTATGGAGCACAAAAAAGAGTGGCCCCATTGTGGCTGAGATCCACCCCAGTATGACCAAAATCTGAATGACTTGAGCACCTAACAGCCTCCCTCCGCCGCCCATGAACAGCCCATATGGTCGCCCCGGCCGACCCGGATACACCTCGTTGACGTATGCCTCCGTGGCGAACAAACCAGTGAAGAGTAAACCCCACGCGCCGCACCCCCCATGCAATTGGGCTGCCTCTAGTGGGTCATCATACTTCAATTTGGATGCAAGCATGTTGAATCCAATTAGAACCCATGCAGCTACAAAGCCACATATGATTGCAGCCCATGGTTCAACCACTGAGCACCCTGAGGTGATTGCAGCAAAGCCTCCTAGCAAGCCATTGCAAACATCAATCACGTTCCAATGGCCAACCAAGAGTCTCTTGCTAAACAAGGTTGTCAGAGCAGCTGTGCACCCAGCCAATGTTGTAGTGACAGCTGTCCTCCCGATGGCACTCCATTGTCCATAGTAACCCCCATTGGCACCGTATCCTTTCGCAATGGTCAAAAACGAACCCGGGTTAAACCCGTACCACCCAAACCACAAAAGGAAAGTCCCCAGCACTACTAGTGAGGCACTATGCCCACGTAACGCCACAGACCGGCCTGCCCGGTCGAACCGGCCAATCCTTGGACCCTCGATCAACGCACCCCATAAACCAGCGATGCCACCAACCATGTGAACCACACCTGAACCAGCAAAGTCAATCACACCCGATCCAAATAAAAGATTATCGGGTCGAATCGGGCTTGCCCATCCATCACCGGACCAAAACCAGTGTGAAACAATAGGGTAAACAAAGCCGGTTAAAAAGGAGGAGTAAATAAGGTAAGCTACAAACTGGGTTCTTTCAGCTATGGATCCACTGGTAATCCCAGCTGCAGCTATGGCAAAAGCCCATTGATAAAGGAAAAAACTATAATCACTGGAAGGTGAAGGGTAATCTTTAAGTCCAAAGAAGTGGCGTCCGATGAAACCATTAGAAGGGGCACCGAAGGCGAAGGCAAAACCGAAGAGGTAATACGAGAGAGCACCAGCTGCAGCGTCGAGGACGTTAGTCAACATGATGTTCATGGTGTTCTTAGCTCGGACTGAGCCAGCACAGAGCATGGCAAAGCCGAGTTGCATGGCGAAGACTAAGTAAGCGGAGAAGAGGAGGAAAGTGTTGTCAATGGCGTGAGTGGTGTCTGAGAGTTGGTTGGAGATGGTGGAGAAGCGGGTGCAAAGGAAGGAGGCGAGGGCGGTTGCATTGGCGGAGGAGGAGAGGAGGGGGACGAGGTCGGAGGGGCTGCAATTGAGGGAATCCATGGTGGAAATGAAGAGGAGAAAAGAAGGATGGAAGGAGAGAGGTTGGCTAAGGGTGATTATTTAAGAGTGAGGGAAAGGAATGGTGGTGGGTTAGAGACAGTGACAAATTGTGTTACCCTTTTTGTAGCAAATAAGAACTTTTCACTCAAAATATTTATAAAAAAATTTTATAAAATAATATATATATCTAATTGAGAAAGGGATGATTGAAATTGTTTGAGTTAGAACCTAAAATTTACGATATCTCATAACTGTTTGAGTTCGAATAAATTATTAAATTCACGCGTATTTTAACAAGTGTATGCGTGAGGAGATAAAAGCAGACTCTAGTGGTGCCAATTTGTACAGCAACTAGCCGATGATGTGATATGCTTTGACATTGTAGAAAGAACTGTATATGGGAGGAGAGAATTTAACATACCAGCCGAGGTAGCTGCTAGTCCTTTTGTACTCTTTTCATGGAAAAATTATCCAGCCTAACCTGTGATCAAGGTTAGGCAGGGCCAATTTTCCTCTCCAAGAACCCTAACCCTCTCTTGTGACTGCAATTCTCTTATATCCATAATTAAGTTGAATGATGATCAGAAATTTGTTATCCCAAACTCAATTATATCCGAAAATTTTGATTAGATGATCTTAACTTTCTGTGATTAATTTGACAAAAGAAACCGTAATTTGAAAATAACAAAAAGAGCAGCAGATGTTAACAAAATAAATTCGTAGTCTGGTGAAAATAAAAGTACATATAATTAAATTCTAACTTCAAACATATTAACAATTAACTCTTAAAAGAAATGAATAAATCAATTAAACTAAATCTCAGGATCAAGATTAATCACAATCTCAATTTTGGGTTGTGAGTTGTAAGAATATTACAGTAACCCTAAGTAGTGAACCTAAAGTAATAATATTTGGGTCAAGGAAGTGATTTGTTTTTGTCAAAGAAGAAATTACTCAATGTTGATGAATTAATTAAACAAAGTAATTGTTTACAATAAACTAGGACAATTGATGAATATGACTAGGGGAGGGGAGGGGTGGGGTGGGCTGGGGGACGCTCTATGTATGCAATTGGGTCAAAACGTATATGGGCAATTTTTTTAATATGCAGAATTAGTCAGTCAAGAATGTGGCGAACCAACAATGGTTGAAAAATTAGCCTAATTAATTATGATTACTTTAGGATTGATGAGAAAAGTATCTGGTTTATAGTACCTATAATTTATGTGGAGTTTCGGTGAAATTTATTAATTTCAGGACTATTAATCAGAAAGTCCAACCAAAGGAAACATTATAATATTCATTTATTAATTTCAATTAATTGAAAGTACAAACCTCCTAATCCCTCAACTAACTTATTAAAATTTGTAAAAGAAGCCTTGTCTTAGCTTAGTGGTAAGAAAAATGTTTTAAGATTTGAGATTGAGTTAATTTAGTTATTTACTAGTTTGTTTAATTTGTTATACTTATTTATTAATTTATCTAGTTTGAATTATATGATTTTCATAGTTACTTGTTCATGAAATGTAATATGCTGATTGTGATTGTAACTTTTAATAAAAATGTACTACTCAAAAAAATTTATAAAGGAAAGATTATATAAAACATTATTTACATCAAGAGAGATGTTACTTTATCATTTTAAATGAGGTATTTATCACAATCTTAACTCGTTTGTATAATCTAAAAATTATATTGATAGTAAATTAGATAATAATCCATATATTATTAAAAAATTATTTATATTAAAATTATTAACTAATTTATTAAAATAAATATTTTTCACTTAATTGTCACATATGATATGTTATAAAAAGTTGATTTTTCTAATCATGTAATTATATGACTTAATTTGAATGGGAAAAACGTATAATAACAAAAAATAACCGTGTATTCATACATTTTTTTTTCAATTTTTTAGAAGAAAATTAGGAGTGTTTATATTTTGGTTTTAACTGAATTAATTGACAAAATCGATATTTAATTGGTTAATCAGTTGGTTAGCGAGCTATTTTGAAAAAATTTCAGTTAATTAATTGAATTAACTTAAATTTCAATCGAAATATAAAAATATAAAAATAAAATTAAAAATATATGAAACCAGAGTTTTAAATTTAATACTTTAGTGTTTGATATAGATTTATATTTAACGTAGTGACAATGTATAATAACTATACATTGACAATGAATCACAAAGTATCACTTCATTAATGAGTAAAATATAAAAATGCAAGTTTTTAAAAATAGATATCAATAGTTTTTTAATTTGTTTTAAGAGCTTGTATATTTTTTGACTTTGCTACGTAGTAGTTTATGGCTAACTGACATTGTATAACTGCTATACATCATCAGTACATCGGATATAGACTCTTTGAATATTTTTCTAGATGAAATTATCTAATTAGCTTCAAATATGAAAAATTAATATTTAGCTTAAATATTATCAAAAAATTGTTTTAGCTTAAAAGTATTTTATTATTTTAATTAATTCAATTAATTAACTTAATTAATTGAATTTAATTTGATTTGATTAATTTCAAAATTATAAATTTTGGCTTGGTTAACTAAACAAAAAATAAATAAATTTGATTAAATTTGGTTTTGATTAATTCCATTCGAAATTAACTGAACCAATTGAATGAACATTTAAAAAAAAGCCCTAATTATTGCCTTCACTTTTTTTCAAAAAAAAATCTAGCTAGTTTAATTAGATACTCGAATTTGCATAAAATGCTTAGAAATAACACGACATTAATCTGAAATTTTGTCATTTTCTTACTTGTAAGATGTCTGATTTCCTTTGGAAAGGTTTATGTGGTACAATATTATGTTTTCTAAGTGACAAAGATCTTTAGCTTGAAACTATAAGGGAATCTATACTTTTGAAAATTCAATTATATGATCATTATTATCACTTAACATGGCAAGAATCTATTGTCATTCATTGTTAATCAAAGATCAGGAGTAACTTGTTTTAGCCAAACCTCCTAACGAATTTTATACTAGATAAAGATTTGGCACATGGCACAGAAAAGCATCCAGGCAATTAGAATTTGTAAAAATTAATATAAAAATTCTAAGATTCACTTTTTTGGTACAGAAAGCACCTAGGCAGTTAAAGTCTATCTGCTTTTATAAAAATAAATAGACTTTAAATAATTCGGCCAAAAAACGAGAGAGAAAGCAAAAATTTTTAAGCGTGAGGGAAAGCAAAACTGAACTCTTGATTTATTTGTCAAAACCGACACAACATGCATGGTTGAGACACCCTTGTTTTATTTCCAATATTCTATATAAATATAAAGTATAATTATTTTATACACCATCAATGAAGTTCTTGGACTTCATAAATGGGATTAAAATGATGAAATATATCTTATTTTATTTATTTTGTTATTTTTTAATACTTTTAAAGGATATGTGTTATTATCCTAACCTTACTTATAGAATTAAAAAACTTCACGGGCGGCGTATAGAATAATTATTCAAATAAATATATATTATAAATTAAATAATTATTTCATACATCGTTACTAGAGTTTTTTGTTTCTACTAGCGAGGTTAGGATCATAACACATGTCTTATTTTATTTATTTTTTATTTTTTCAATATTTTTATAAGAGATGTATCATAATCCTAACTTCTCTTGTGAAGTTAAAAACTCCACTGACAGTATATATGATATTAATTCTTATAAATTAAAATGCATTTTAATTTATATAATACAACAATTAGTAAATAAGTTAGAAATGTTGGTTAACAAAGTTTTACTGGGTTGATTTTTTTTTTGGTACAATGGAGATATTTGATTTTGATGAAAAAAATGTAAGAGATGAGATTCAAATATCAAATTTATAAAATTCACATATATTAAAAGTAACAATATAACTATTTGAACTAATAATCAATCTGCTAAATTCAATTTAATAACCATTGTTATCTTTTTTAATTTAATAATTAAAATTTAATATTCGAATTTTACACTCAAATAAATAAAGGAAAAGAGCCAAACTCAATCCAAAATGAAACAAATTCAAAATTTTTAGTCAATATGAGATTTCAGTGAAAAAAATTGTCAATTTTCGATGTGAGTTTTCTTTTCCAAATTACAATATGAGTTTATATATGATACACTTATAGTGTATAATTTTTATATACTATCAGTTAACCATGGGATGACATTTCATATAGAGATCTTTCAAAATAAATATTAATAAAATTTTTAAATTTATTTTTAAGGACTTGTACACTTTTAAACTTTACTCATTAATAAAGTGTCGTTCTATTGTTGACTGACAGTATACAGAAACTACACACGATTAATGCATCATATACAAACTCTTACAATATTAGATTATAATTTTTGAAAGTTTGATTATGCAATCTAACTATAATGACATAGCACGGTTTTACTTTTGAGTTTTATAAACCAAAATCCAAATAAAAACAAAAGCTAAAGATACAAAGAATCTCTAGTTTTGATTCCAAAATCCAGATAAAGAAAAAAAAACCCTTCTACCGCCAGCACATCTCCCATTGGAGGAATCTATTACAAAACCCTGACACTTGCGTTTAATTTAAGAGAAATTCTAAATATACTCTTGTTTTTGCTATTCATACCTCGTTTTTTTAAGTGTTGAACAGTAATTCATTAAAGAGAATGGGATAAAAAGAATAAAAATGTAGGTATATTTAAAATTTCTCTTAATTTAAACTGTAAATGGATTCCATAATTTAATTCAATAATGCATCAAAATAAGCTGGATCTGAATGTCCCTGGTCCATATTCAGCTTTACTTAAATTAATTTTTTTAGAGAGAGGAATCATAATAAAAAAATTAGTCTTTTAAAATTGCTGACTTGTGTTTATTTATTTGTTAATAATAAAAAAAATCCTCTAATACCATTATTTAATTTGTGAGGCTACAAATGATTCAATTCAAGTTGCCTGGGACAATTAAAACACTATTTTATTTGCAGCCCCTTAACGTGAATCTGAAGAAAACAAAATTTTCAATGAAAAGTATGAGCAGCTACCACAAACCATAATGGAAGAAATATTCATTAAAATAAAAGTAACAGTGAAAATTATATGTATTTATGTATGTTGATGCCACCTTTGGCGATTATTTTAAGCTCAGTTGACAGGAAAATAAGCTAAGAGCATGGCTTCTCGGTGAACTTGCAGTCACTCAATGCCTCTAAGTCTCAAACGTACAAGTTGCATTGTTTGAATTCTGTTTTTTTAAGCATAATTATGTAATCATTGATGTTATAACCTCAATTAATTAAGCAAAAGGTTTACATAATACCATAGTTATGCCTCAGCAGATTGTGACTTGTGACGGCATCTTTGGTTTATAACACTTAAACAAGTTAAATAGGGCCACAGATTTCTATATGCCTTGACAAGTCGCCACATAATGTGATTCATCGTCAATATCATCATCATCAAAACCTTTTATACCAATATTAGAGTAGGATAGATAAATCAATATATGAACTCACGCTAAGCCGTTAATATAAATTCTTCTCCTCCACTCATTTTTAAAGCAATTTGTTCTTCTAATTCTCATTCTGCCATGTTTTTATGGGTAACTTTTTTGCAAGTATTTTTCAGTCTTCTCCTAATCTTGACAAACTTGTTCAATAAGTTATTCAACAAAACTGTAACAGCAACAGGAAACTGACAACTAATGCTTCAACTTCAATTATTCAATAAGTTACCTAAACCCAAGACTCATAAGAGCAGTATTGATGATAATTACCTTGATATGAATGACTTCATCACAATTCACGAGTTGAAGGATCTTAATTTCCTGAATGGTAGAGATGAAGGTGAAGTCAAAAACATCGCTTTTATAACCAAGTCGCCGCGGCATGTCATTTTCCTGTCAACATAGACACAGTCAGCAAAATATATTAAGTAACAGAAAGCAGAATCAATCATTTAGTTGTGCTATGCAGAATCAACTATCAATACTGGTTGCATGTGCCTTTGGAATATGAATCACCAAATGAACAAGCTGTAAGTAATTAGCATATACCAGAGAAAAGTCCGGTTTACAATCTCTAAAGCATTCTCCTTTACCTGTCACTAGAAGAGAAGTCAACGATAGCTTGAAGGCGTCTGCGAAAAAGACCCACTTGCTCCCTATCTGCAAAACTTATTGTGGCTGATTTAAACACTGAACCAGTAAATGAGACAACCTTAAGTGCAAGAGAGTGGAAAACATATATTAGTTCCTAAAGCACTGGGCTCCTATGTACAAGTACAACATGAGAGTTCCTATAATCCTTATATATATCCAAATTGATATCTTTTCAATCACATACCTTCCATATCAAGCTATGATAAAGCCATGAGAAATTGAGAGTTGACATGTATTGATCTCTCCTAAGGTCTTTCAGAACAATTCACTTCATCTCTTTAATTCATTCAGGGTGAAACTTTTCCCCAAACTTAAAAGCATATAAATTGTACATCATCAGTCTCGATTTTTCTTATTCTATTACAAAAATTCATCTGATTGGTTTCTCCATCAAAAAAAGAAGAAACATAAGAATAAAACTTCCATTCAATCAATCTTCTCATGTTCCAAAGAACCAAAAGAGAGAATCAGATCACAGAACTAAGCTCAACTCAACTAAGCCTTAATCTGAAACATGTTTGGATCTGCTAACTAAACAGCACAACTATGTTCCGTAAGTACAAAATTTTTGTAGTTTCTGAAGTCACAGCCAGACAGCAGCCTGACTTCCTGGTAATGGAAGTAAAATTTTTGTAATGTGACCTTTATACCATTCTTAATAATGGAAGCTGCAGTTTGTACTTGTCTAAATAGAATTTTTTTTAGCCAATTTAAAAGCAAAATTGAGGCAAGAGAGGTCTAAGAAGATCACTTTTCCTCCGACTTCAGTTGTCTTCCAAGTAAGACTAGTCCTATTGTGGTGAAGACGGACAGGAATGTGGATGAATAGAAAAGTGCAAGCAGCGCTCCCCTTAAGGACTGCATCACAAAATTTCAAGTTTTACTATCCAGCAATAGGCTGAAAGTTTATGCGAGAGAAGAAGTTCCAATTGAATCTGAGACACCATTTACAATCATCTTAGCCAGAAGCAGAGCATTGTTGTTCGCATATTCCAATGAACTCTCTGGAATGCTTTGGATGCCCTGAGCTATTTGCCATGAAAGAATCCTGCATTTTAAAGATTATGATTGGCATTATTTTATGATTTCTTCTCACAGATAAAAGTAAAAAAGAAAACTCACAGTGTGAATGACATATTTACCCGAAAACAAAACCAATTGCAGCTGCAACGTTGGCCTTCTCAGATGTTACCTCAACCTGAAGTTCTCCGAACTGCAATTGGAAAAAACTTTTGTTTGGTAATATTTCTGGTGCATTTGATTGAATATACATCCTAGAACAGGTGAAGGGTTGCCTCGAACTTCAGCATCCTAGTTTCCATTTTTGGTTGCTCGTCAGTCGTTGTAGAAACTGTACTTGCAGACAGAAGTCTTCCAGCTGCAGTCATTGCTTTTGCAATCTACAAAGGTTCAGCTTGAAGTTTTTCTTATTTTATAACATAAATATAAAAGTTTCCTAGAGCTAAAATAATTGTATAGAATGGCCCTATGGGGAAAAAATCTCAAGAGTACTTCTTGACATTGCAGTAATCCGAGATGACGATGAGGTCTTTGCGCTATTTCTTTGCTCCTTGGTCAGGAACTACAATACATATTTCAGTATTTCTTCAATATCTAGGAAAAAGTTCGAATGTTTTCAAAACGGACGACGATAAGAGCAAAAGCATTTCTTTCTAGGTTACTGTAGTCACCTTATGTAGTTCCCCTTGACCATACTGTCCCATTGCTTGGAACCTCCTTCCAGCAGCTGTCAAACACCTTCCAAATGCTAAAGCAGCTAGTGGATGGAAAAAAGCTTCAGTATAAAATTTCGATAGAATGTTTTTAAGTATCATTTCCGTATGCTTTTTTCTTGCCTGATTTTGCATTGTCCGTCAAAGAGCTCCCTAAAAAAGGCAGTTTGCTTGTTAATTTTTCCGAATCCGAAATAGAACGATTTTTTTTTATCGAAATGATTTGGTTTTTTTTTAATCTAAAATAATCCGATCCAAAATAACCAAACACGAATCCGATCCGACCCGTTCATTTGTCACTTTTAGAATCAAGCACAAACCAAATAATCGAAGATAAACTTTGCTATTTAACTCAACTGTCGTTTCTGTTGAAGTTGTTGCAAAAATTGTGCTGCTTGTGAGATGTGAGTGAGACCGTGAGTCCACAAGAGACATCCTGGGTACACTGCTGCTAGGGGCTGAACAGCATGGGTCGATGAGCAGCATGGGCCCTATGGAGAGAAACAAGCAAACAAAGGGAGAGCAGAGCAAGGGGTGTCGGAGGGGAGAAAAACAGATGAAGAAGTCAGGTGTGGGAATTGGAATTGGGCTTGATTAGGACTGTGGGTTAGATAAAATGAGTGGAATTTGGTTGCGAGTGGAATGGATCGGTATGGATTGGCCGATTGGGTACATTCTTCTTTTATTTAGTCTAAGGAAAAATTTAGGGTAGAAAGAATTTTAAAAATTTTAAAAAAGCAAATTTAGGTGGACAAAAGTTAAAATAAAAATTAATTATATAGATAGATTTTAAGAGAAAAAGGTTTGATAAAATTTTATATAATTTAGATAAATAATAAATTAAAATTAAACGATTACATATTGATTTTATAATTGTATTTAGATTTTAGTAATAGATTTTTTGGTGTTGCCGTTAAACTTTTTCAGTATAATATTAGTTTTTATTATTTTGTGTAATTAAATAACAAGGAAAATGATATTCATTCTATAATAAATTGACAAAAATTTGTGATAAAAATATTAAATCAAATCTAAAGAAGCATAAAATGTCATGAATTACTTTAAAAATCATAATCATTATAATTACTATATTTTATAACAAGTTATGCACATTTGAAAAAAATTTATGACCGTGATAACCGCAATAGTCTCCGTTTTTTCTGTAACCGCGATAAATGCATTGCTACCCAAAAACCACAATTTAAATCCCTCAATGGCACCTCATAATTTTTTAAAGATATTTAATAATTATCTTATACTTATCCTTACCAAATCAACTCTAATGAGATTAATTTACTCAAGAGTCAACCCTCATTAAAACAATTTACGAACCTTTTTAACTCAAATCAATTAAAAAAATTAAAAATTCACATAATTAACAAAGAGTTATTAACATACAAAAAAATAATAATTTAAAAGTAACAAAAAATTAATTTATGAAATATGAAAGGAAATCGTGTTTGACAAAATACTTATGGAAGTAGTTTCAAATGAAATGTTAGAATGTGATTGG
The DNA here is from genome assembly GCA_032173925.1 of Heritiera fomes. NCBI lineage: Eukaryota > Viridiplantae > Streptophyta > Magnoliopsida > Malvales > Malvaceae > Heritiera > Heritiera fomes. The sequence continues at coordinate 7,625,204 of JAPDPM010000021.1, read as the reverse complement.
TCCTTCAAAATATGTAGATTCTCATAATCCACAAATTAAATTTTTGTTACTTTTCAAATTATTTTTTTGGTTAGATGTTAATAGCTCTTTGTTAATTATGTGAATTTTTAATTTTTTTTATTAATTTGAGTTAAAAAAGTAAGTAAATTGATTTAATGAGGATTAATTATTGAGTCTGATTTGGTTAGGATAAGTATAATATAATTAATAGATATGTTAAAAAATTACGAGATGTCATTATATTATTGGTGTTTAAAACATACACTTTTCAAAATTAAATTATTCTCTTAGTAAAAAATCATTCTCAGAGCAGTAATTCTTATACAAAAGAATTGAAAAGGAAAGACATAAATAATCAAACCTGTAAATCAAGTAACTAAATCAAAAGATTTCCACCCACCTATCTTGTCTGATAAATTGTTTCATGCCTAAAGTTAAATCTGGCATTTTTGAAACATGGATGTTCATAAACAAATATGCTCAATTTCTAAACATTATACACTTCTATTTATTTCACAAACAACAGCATGATGAACTAGTTGCTTCAAATCCTAAATAACGACAACTTCGATATTTCCATGACAAGTTGATATGGCTCAAAACCTTGAACATTACTGTTCTTACACTTGGACAAGCTGACAATCCAGAAAAATATTAAAAAATTTTCAACCATTAAAAAGAAAAAACCGTTCTTACAATTGACACAAGCTAAATGTGACAACATGGTAGCTAGTTCATAACAAATTCTGCAATGACAGTTAAGTGTGTTTGACTTGGAAAATGCCAAGTCGGTTCTTTATTGTCAAATGAAGCTCTAAATGTTTTAGTTGGCAGCCCTCATTTAGTCCAATTGCAAGCTCCTTTTTGTTGAGAAGATTTCGGCTGCTACTTTTGTAATCAATGCGAAGCTTCCAAGGTAATTTCGGCTGCCACATTCCCAACCAATTGCAAGACTTTGGTGCATGAAGAATTAATGCATTCACACTTCCATTTGCCGTCTCTTGCACAATATAAAAAGGGGCATGGATGTTGCATTTTGGTAAGTAAGCAGAAGCAAAACCGAGAGAGAACAAAGCTTAAGAGAGTGATGGGTTATTTTAAGAACTTCTGTTCTCAAAATTTACGGGGAGAGCATTGTGAGTTCGAGTGTTAAACACTTATAATTTTTATCTTTTTGTTATTGTAAAATTGCTCGTTATCTTTGCTCGCGGATGTAAGCTTACAAGCCGACCACGTATTTCGTGTGTCCTTGTTGATTATTATCTTGCATTTTATTTCTTGGTTCATAGTCTTCGTGAATCGTTTGTAGTCTATTTTAGCCTAGCTGCGCAACAAACTAGTATCAAAGCAGGTTGTACGAGACGACTAAGATGGTTGCAAGTACATCATCGACCAAATATGAAGTCGAGAAGTTCACCGGAAGAAATAGCTTCAGTCTATGGCGCATCAAGATGTGAGCGATGCTAGTTCAACAAGGTTTGGTGAAAGCTTTATCTTATATAGACAAATTACCGGATACACTTTCAGACGATCAGAAGAACGAGGTTAAGGAGAAGGCACATAGTGCGATCCTACTCAGCCTTGGAGATTAAGTTTTACAAGAGGTAGCGGATGAAACCACCGCGTCAGGTTTGTGGCTCAAGTTGGAGAACAAGTATATGACAAAGACGTTGACAAACTGGTTATACCTCAAGCAAAGACTTTACACCCTAAGAATGGAGGAAGGTATGCCCATACACCAACACCTCGATATTTTTAATACCATTACTATGGATCTAAAAAATATTGATATTAAGATCGATGATGAAGATCAATCCTTGATTATGCTGTGTTCGTTGCCATCATCGTACGAGAATTTTATCGATATGATATTATATGGTCGTGATGACATTTCTCTTGACAATGTTAAAAGTGCCATGGGTTCCACTGAGTTAAGGAAGAAACTTACTGGTAAGGCAGTTGACAACAATCAAGGTGAAGGTCTGGTCACTCGGAGAAGATCCAAAACAAAGAGTGGTAGTTCAAGCAAGAATCACTCCAGATCAAAGTCCAGAAAAAGAATTCAATGTTTCTATTGCAGGAAATTTGGGCACATGAAGAAAGATTGTCCAAAGAAGAAAGATAAAGTTGAATCGTCAAAGCAGTCAGAAAATGGTGCAAACATGGTGATTCACAGTCTTCTGAAGATGCTAAAATAGTTCTAGCAGTATCAAAGTCACATGTCACTGTGAAATGGATTCTTGATACGGTTGCTACATTTCACATTAGCACTTCCAAAAATTTGCCACATACAATACATGTGCAGGCTCAATGTTAATGGAGAATGATCACGCATGTCAGGTCTAGGGATTGCACAGTCCATATTAAGATGTTTGATGGTATTGTCAGAACCTTGATCGATGTTCGGCATATTCCTGAGATGAAGAAGAACTTGATATCCTTGAGCACTTTGGACACTAAAGGCTTTCAATACTTCGGTGAAGGTGGAGTACTGAGAGTATCCTTAGGTGCCTTGACTATGATGTGTGGACATTTGGAGTGAGGACTTTACATCTTGGATGGTACCACTGTTACTGGTGCTGCAGTAGTTTCATCATCAGTTGATCCAGATTCTGACACCACCAGGTTATGGCATATGCGGCTTGGGCATAAAAGTGAGAGAGGTCTTTCAATGTTGAGCAAGCAAGGTTTATTGTGTGGACAAAGTGCTGGGAAGCTTGACTTCTATGAACACTGTGTCTTTGGCAAGCAGACTTGAGTGAAGTTCAGCATTGGGATTCATCGAACCAAAGGTACGGCTGATTATATTCATTCTGATCTTTAAGGTCCCTCTCCAACAATTTCAAAAGGTGGTCATAAATATCAGTTAACTTTTATTGATGATTACTCGAGAAAGGTTTGAGCGTATTTTCTAAAGCACAAACACCAAGTGCTTGTCACCTTTAAGCAATTCAAAGCCTTGATCAAAAATCAAACAGGGAAAAAGATCAAGAGGTTCCAAACAGATAACGTTTTGGAGTACTGCTCAGGTGAATTTAATGAGTTTTGGAAAATTGAAGGAATAGTGAGACACCGCACTGTTCGACACACACCACAGCAGAATGGATTTGCAGAATAAATGAATAGAACTCTCTTAGAGCGACCTTGGTGCATGAGATCAAATGCTAGGCTTGGTGAAGACTTCTGGGCTAAAACTGTAAATACTGCATGCTATTTGGTGAATAGATCTCCGTCTACAGCCATTGAGTTAAAAACTCCAAAAGAAGTATGGTTTGGTTCTCCTGGTGATTACTCAAGCTTACGAGTGTTTGGCTATCCTGCTTATGCTCATGTTAATGAGGGGAAACTTAAACCCAGAGTGAAGAAATGCATATTTCTAGGGCACGGCCAAGGGGTGAAGGGATACATGTTGTGGTGTCCTGACCCAGAATCACCCAAGTTTATATACAACAGAGATGTGACTTTTGATAAGTAATCCATGCTTTGATCCACCAACAATTCCTAGGAAAAGGAGGAGTCAAGTGGTAAAGGAGATCATGGTATTGAGCAGCAGGTGGAGTTTTAGGTGGAGGCTCCTAGTAATTCTATGAAAGGTACTTTAGTCTAAGACAATCATACTGAGGTACATGATTCTCATGATGTATCTCAAGAGCAACAATATAGCATTGCCACTAGAAGATAGAGGAGACAAATTAAGTAGTTAAAGACTCCAGAAGAAGTATGGTCTGGTTATCCTACTGATCACTCAAGCTTACGAGTGTTTGGCTATCCTGCTTATGCTCATGTTAATGAGGGGAAACTTAAACCCAGAGCGAAGAAATGCATATTTCTAAGGTACCGCCAAGGGGTGAAGGGATACAGGTTGTGGTGTCCTGACCTAGAATCACCAAAGTTCATATACAGCAGAGATGTGACTTTTGATGAGTCATTTATGTTTCGATCCACCAATAATTTCAGGAAAAAGGAGGAGCTAAGTGGTAAAGGAGATCACGGTGTTGAGCAGCAGGTGGAGTTTTAGTGGAGGCTCCCAGTAATTCTATAGAAAGTACTTTAGTCCAAGACAATCGTACTGAGGTACAGGATTCTTATGATGTATCTCAAGAGCAGCAATATAGCATTGCCATTAGAAGAGAGAGGAGACAGATTAAATGGGTTATGGGCCTACTTTTTTCTGGACTTTGATCTCGAGTGATTCCTGCTTGAACTACCACTCTTTGTTTTGGATCTTCCCTGAGTGACCAGATCTTCACCTTGATTGTTGTCAACTGCCTTACCGATAAGTGTCTTCCTTAACTCAATGGAACCCAAGGCACTTTTAACATTGTCAAGAGAAATATCATCATGACCATATAACATCGTATCGATAAAATTCTCGTACGATGGTGGCAACGAACACAGCAGAATCAAGGCTTGATCTTCATCATCAATCTTAATATTGATATTTTGAGATCCATAATAATGGTATTAAAAGTATCTAGGTGTTAGTGTATGGGCATACCTTCCTCTATTTTTAGGGTGTAAAGTCTTTGCTTGAGGTATAACCAGTTTGTCAACGTCTTTGTCATATACTTACTCTCCAACTTGAGCCACAAACCCTCCGTAGCAATCTTTCTGATCACAACATCACCTTGCGTAACATGATCTCGAGCAAAATGATATCTGACATCAATGTGCTTGGTTCACTCGTGATACATCTGGTTTTTCATCAGATGAATGGCACTCTGGTTATCACAAAACACAACAGTAGAATTCTATTGCAAACCCAGACTGCTAGCCAAACCTTTCATCCACAAAACTTCTTTCACTGCTTCTGCTGTTGCCATATATTTTGCCTTGGTTGTAGACAAGGCTACGATAGACTGTAACATAGCCTTTCAACTTATGGCTCTTTCGAAAAGAGTGAAAACATAACCCATCAAAGATCTTCTATCCAAATCACCAGCATAATCAAAGCCCACAAAACCTATAATGTCTCTAGAACAGACACTCTGATCATACACTAAGCATAAATTCGCAGTACCTCTCAAATACCTGAGAATCCATTTCACACCTTGCCAATGTTCCTTACCCGGACAAGCCATATATCTGCTCACTACACTAACTGTATGTGAAATATCTAGTCGAATGTAAACCATGGCATACATTAAACTACCAACTGCACTCACATTTGGGATATGAGACATTTGTTGCTCCTCATCATCAAACTGTGGTGATAACTGAGCCGAGGGCTTGAAGTGCGTTGCTAAAGGAGTGTTCACAAGTTTAGCCTTATCCATACCGAAACGTTCAAGCTCCCTTCTGATATAACTTTCTTGTGATAAGAAAAGCTTGCCCTCCTTTTGGTCTTTGTGAATCTTCATTCCTAGAATCTTTTTAGCAGCTCCCAAATCCTTCATCTCGAACTCACCACTTAGATGTGATTTTAACTTGTTGATTTTCAACATGTTTTTAGTAGCAATTAACATGTCATCAATGTAAAGCAACAAATATATGTATAAACCATCTGAGAGTTGTCTATGATAGACACAAGCATCATAATCACACCGGATATAGCCATGTTTTATAATAAAGGTGTCGAATTGCTTATACCACTACCTTGGTGATTGCTTTAATCCATATAAAGAATTTTTTTAACAAGCAAACATAATCTTCCTTACCAAGCACTATGAAACCTTCTAGTTGATGCATGTATATCTTTTCCTCGAGCTTAGCATGCAGAAATGCTGTCTTCACATCAAGCTGCTTAAGCTCCATATCAAACTTGGCTACTATGGCAAGCAACACACGAATAGAGCTATGCTTTACCACCGAGAGAAGACTTTATTGGAATCAATCCCTTCCTCTTGACTAAAGCCTTTAGCTACCAACCGTGCCTTGTATCTTGTTGCATCAACCTCTGGAATGCCTTCCTTTTTCTTGAAAACCTACTTGTAGCCAATAATCCTTTGATTATTTGACGGTTCAATCAATTCCCATGTCTAATTTTTATGGAGAGATTCTATCTCTTCATTTATAGCAATTGCCCACTATGCTGACTCTTCACATGTGATTGCATCATTATAACTGGAAGGCTCTGTACTGATTGATTGAGCCACACTGAGTGCATAAGAAACTAGACTTGTATCTACATAACTTTGAGGAGGTTAAATCCTGCGAACATGCTAACGAAGACTATCCCTACACTCAAGTACAAGCATTGCTTGGTTGGTCTCTACAATCAGTAATGCTGAAGGGCAGTTAAGGTGAAGATGCCTGAGTTTCGAGAAATGTGGCTTGAAAGCATTTTTCAAGTCAAGGTGGAGATTTGTTAAGTGTGTTTGACTTGGAAAATGCCAAGTCGGTGCTTTATTGTCAAATGAAGCTTTAAATGTTTTAGTTGGCAACCCTCATTAAGTCCAATTGCAAGCTCCTTTTTCGTTGAGAAGATTTCGGCTGCTACTTTTGTAACCAGTGGGAAGCTTCCAAGGTAATTTCGACTACCACATTCCTAACCAATTTCAAGACTTTGGTGCATGAAGAATTAATGCATTCACACCTTCATTTGCCGCCTCTTACACAAAATAAAAAGGGGCATGGATGTTGCATTTTGGGAAGCAAGCAGAAGCAAAAGCCGAGAAAGAGCAAAGTTTAAGAGAGTGTTGGGTTATTTTGAGAACTTCTATTCTCGGGTTTACAAGGAGAGCATTGTGAGTTCGAATGTTAAACACTTGTAATCTTCATCTTCTTGTTATAGTAAAATTTTTCGTTGTCTTCGCTTGTGGACGTAGGCTTACAAGCTGAACCACGTATATCGTGTGTCCTTGTTGATCATTTTCTTGCATTTTATTTCTTGGTTCATAGTCTTGGTGAATCATTTATAGTCTATTTTAACCCTGCTGCACAACAATGACCATCACCGTTTTCCTTTTTTTTTCTTGTTAGAAATCTCATCTCTCAAGTCATCATCATTTTCCTTTATGGGCACAGAGACAAGGTTGATAATCATACAAATCTTTCTTCTTCACCAAAAAACCAAAAGAAAGGAAAAAAACTGGGCTCACAAATTGCATTGTTGAACATTGGGCCACTCAAACCCTCTCAACTGGACAAGAGATGACAACTCTAGCAACACAAATCAATCTCCTATGCTTCAGTCAATTGAGTCATTTTTATGAGGATAGCTTTTTTTTTGTAGGGAAAAAGACAAACTCCAATTCAAATATTCCTTAGTGAAACTATTTACAACCTTAGAAATTCTATCACTCGAAAGCTAGCTGATGATTCACAATCGTGCTCTAGCTTCTGACTGGTTAACAATGACAAAGCTACAAGCCATTTTGTGGTCCATTTAATTTCATGATTAAAAGGCTTTCCAATAAGGTTGGAAGTTGGAACTTGGAAGGGGGTTTATGGCATTCACATTTACAGACACAACTAGACTTTCGGCACATATGACATGTTGATTGTTGTGTCTTTTTATTGATTGCTATTAGTTTATTTTAGGTCTTGTGCTTTTTCTGGTCAAAATTAGGTGCAAGCTAATTGTCATTATCCAAAATCAACTTGGATTAAGTTTCTATAGACTTGAATGGCTCTTAATTATTAAAAAAAATGAATCTTTTGAGTTCAACTCAACTTTTGTGGCATTTTGTCCTATAACTCAAAAAACACTAGATTCGAATAATTGCGAGTTTAAATCGAAGTTATTTCGAGCCAAAGTTCTTGTTTTTTTAGTATATAGAATCAGGTGATAAGGTTCCTAATCAAATCCGATTATTATACATCTTAATTATCCAAGCGGATCAGACAGTGCAAAATACTCATTTTTAGGTAGCCATGGACATCCATAACACCAACCAACATTCAACCCCTAGTCCTTATACTTAATTAAGGAAATAGAAACAAACAAAGCATGGTTAGGACAACATATCTAGAGACTTGTAGTTAGCCATCGATTTGGAATCTGAAAAGGCAACTAATTCATGCGAGATTTGTAGTTAGCCATTGATTTGGAATCTAAAAAGGCAGACCATTTTCCTTACATTCCAGATTTAGAGTAACATGCAGTTGGCAATGCCACGTCAAAGAAAGTACCTTAAATGGGGATCATCCACCAAAATCATTCTCATAAACTCCAGTTTACTTAGGATCTTTTTGTTTTCCATTGGCTTACATTGTGAATTACTCACATTCTTTTCCAACTGAGAGGGAACTTTCCAACCACTTCCCGACAACACAGCTCATAACAAACTAACCTGTAAAGACCTAATTGACAAGAAAGTTGATCATTCAACTGATCATTAGATCATAACAAAACATTATGGGAGCCAACTAGGATTTGGCTCAGATAGCATATATATTGGATAAAATCTTAAGGTTATGAGTTCGAGAGAATTTAGGCATGTAATATTTTTCTTAGATAAGTTAAGTAAGGTGCTATTTGATAAACTAAAAAATTAAGTGTTGAAAAATTAAGTGCTGAATTTTTAGTACTGAATATAATAAATATTGAATTTGAATTATGAAAGTTGTTTGGTATTTTACTAAAAATTAAGTGTTGAATATAAATATATTGTTTGATAACAATAAATATTTGCAATTTGCAATTTTTTTATTTTACATTTTTACCCTTATTTTCATACTATTTCAAATAAATTTGAGTTTTTTTAATATATTCTATTTTATAATACAAGTATGAAATATGAGAAAAACTATAACTATTAAATCCAAAAAATCATAAATTTTAAAAAAATAAAATAATATTTAAATATAATAAAAATTTTTTTGGAAATCAAAAACTTAAATCATGTTTAGATTAAAAAAGCATTACAAATAAAAGTTCCAAATTATTCGTGAGATCATTACTTCTTCAAGGAATGATCTGCCAAAATAAAACAGAACAAAAAACTTTTTGGATATTAATGACAATTAAAACATCAAAATAACAAAAAGTTGAAAAAAAAAAAAGCAATATGCACCATTATATGGTCTTCAAGGCTTCAGATCTTCAAAGTTTTCAACTTCGAACAAGTCAAATTAGGGGAAGATATTGACTTTTTTTCAATATCGATGCTTTAATAGTAAAAGAATGGTGGGAGAAAAACGTTGAGTCTATTTGTAAACCTGATAAAATAAAAATGTAACGTTGAGTCTAGTTGGAGTATATACGTAACCAGATGAATGAATAGATAATTATGTAAATTTTTAGGATAAAATAGTTTATTTTATTTTATTTTTATTGATAAAGTGGCTGAAATTTTTTTACATTAAGTGATAAGTAGGTGTTTATCTACTTATCTTATTCAATGTTTTTTCATTGAAAATTTTCTTTAAAGTTGATTTTAAAATATATTATCAAACATATTGAAAATACTAAATCATTGAAAATTTTTATTTTCAATTAATTGAAAATTTTTATTTTCAATTAATTGAAAATTTTCAATGGTTTAACAAATAGCAGCTAAATTAGAAATTGAGAATTGTCAAGATAAATTAAGAATTTAAGAAAATAAAATCTATGGGGAGCAAGAAAATGTGCAAAACAAAAGGAAACAAACAATTGGGGAAAAATGATTTTATTGAGAAAATCAGATGAAATCTCGGCACCATCAGTTGTATTGGATTTGGAATAAATTCTCCGGCAAGCAATGATCTCTTAGGTTGTGTTTGGATGAGGAATTTCAAAGAAGGAATTCATTTCAATCAAGATATTTAAAAGTCCAAAATATAAATTTCTTATTTGGCAAAATTTTTTGAAGAATTTGAAAATTTAGGAGAGATTTAAAAAGGGAATTTGAAATACTCAAATACCCTTTTGAAAATCCATATAAAGAGGTGGTTTTTCAAAATTCCTTATACTCTTTCCTACTTTATTAGACATGGCCCACTATTAAATATAGAGTTAAAAACAAAAAACATATTGTTTTATTTAAATTTAATATATATCTTTATTTTTTTATATTATTAACAATATCTATACATTTTTCCAAATCTAATGATACCCATATTGCATATTTTATTTGATATTTTTCTTTTTGTAATATATAATATTATTATTTTTCTTTTATAATTATTTTTTATTTAATCAAATTTTAGTATCAAAAAATTCTTTCTAAAATTTTTTTTATCCAAACAAGTCAATTATAAATGTTAGTATTTTAAAATGATAAATTTTGAAATGCCTTCATTTTAAAATGCTTCAAAATTTTAAAATTTTTCATCCAAATGCACTATTAAGGAATAATAAAAGATAGAGTTGGCATCAGGGGAATGTGTTGGTAACTTCAAAGGAAAAAGAAAAGATGTTTGATGGAGAAAGGTAGTGATTGAGAGTTGACACCAGAGTATAGGGACATTAAATCATGCTAAATATACATAAATATTGGGGACTTTTGGGTATAAAGATCAAAGGAAAATGGCAAAAGATTTGAAGTGGAGTTAATTATTAGCACAATTTGATGATTTTGATAGATGAATAAGTTGTAAATTAATGGAGATGCATAGTTCAAAGACTTCAGTAATAAATTGCCTTCCTTTTCGAAAGTTTCAAAGATAGAAATTTAGATTTAAGTTAGCAGTGGATAACCCTCTTGTCATAGCAGATAATGAATATGCTAGTTTCATATGTTGGCATGCATGGTGTCATAAACAAACAATACGAATTGGCCAAATAAAGCATTGATTCTCCCTATTGTCCATAATATGGAACTAGTTCTTTAGAAAAACGTCTTAAATTGTAACCAAGTTCCTTTTTTAGAGGTATATTTCGGTCCAATGGTCTACTGTTGTTATCTCTTCTTAAAGTTTTTTTTTTTGATGATATCTCTTCTTAAAGTTGGTGTCATCCCTTTTTTTTTGTACTTTCTTATAAACAAAAAAATTTCTTTACAAAAAGGTGGTATTTATTATATTTGTTTTGTGTCAGATATGCGTAAAACAACAAAAATTATCATCTCTCAATTGGTACTGACACATCAAATGTGAAATATATCTTTTAATTTTTACAAAATTCATATCTGGTTTTGACAATTTGAATTTGTATGATTTTTGTGTTTTTCTTTTCGTATTTTTTTATTATCTTATTTCATTACCATTTCATATCTGAAATTGTCTAATGTAATCTAAATTCAGTGATTATTTTACATATTTTTTATCTAATATATTACATATTAACGTTTACAATTACAAGGACAAAACACAAAACTTTATCACACATTTGAGGGTGATCTTTGACCCTCTGATGGACTTACATTTGTAGGTTCGATCTTAGTCATCATGAACGCTGGCCTCAGTGAAAGATCCTCTTCATCATGATACACATAAGCAAATCCACCATGCCTAGTCAAGTCCATCCCAGCAGTTTCATCATCACTAGAAATCCTTAGCAACTTCACCTTGTGGAGCACAATAAAGAGTGGCCCCATTGTGGCTGAGATCCACCCTAGTATGACCAAAATCTGAATGACTTGAGCCCCTAACAGCCTCCCTCCGCCGCCCATAAACAGCCCGTATGGTCGCCCCGGTCGCCCCGGATACACCTCGTTGACATACGTCTCCGTGGCGAACAAGCCAGTGAAGAGTAAACCCCATGCGCCGCACCCCCCATGCAATTGGGTTGCCTCTAGTGGGTCATCAAACTTCAATTTGGATGCAAGCATGTTGAATCCAATTAGAACCCATGCTGCTACAAAGCCACATATGATTGCAGCCCATGGTTCAACCACTGAGCACCCCGAGGTGATTGCAGCAAAGCCCCCTAGCAAGCCATTGCAAACATCAATAACGTTCCAATGGCCAACCAAGAGTCTCTTGCTAAACAAGGTTGTCAAAGCAGCTGTGCACCCAGCCAATGTTGTCGTGACAGCTGTCCTCCCGATGGCACTCCATTGTCCATAGTAACCTCCACTGGAACCGTATGCTTTCGCGATGGTCAAAAACGAACCCGGGTTAAATCCGTACCACCCAAACCACAAAAGGAAAGTCCCCAGCACTACTAGTGAGGCACTATGCCCACGTAACGCCACAGACCGCCCTGCCCGTTCGAACCGGCCAATCCTTGGACCCTCGATCAACGCACCCCATAAGCCAGCGATGCCACCAACCATGTGAACCACACCCGAACCAGCGAAGTCAATCACACCTGATCCAAACAAAAGGTTATCGGGTCGAGTTGGGCTTGCCCATCCATCACCGGACCAAAACCAATGTGAAACAATGGGGTAAACAAAGCCGGTTAAAAAGGAGGAGTAAATAAGGTAAGCTACAAACTGGGTTCTTTCAGCTATGGATCCACTGGTAATTCCAGCTGCAGCTATGGCAAAAGCCCATTGATAAAGGAAAAAACTATAATCACCGGAAGGTGAAGGGTAAGCTTTCAGTCCAAAGAAGTGGCGCCCAATGAAACCATTAGAAGGGCCACCGAAGGCAAAGGCAAAACCAAAGAGGTAATACGAGAGAGCACCGACTGCTGCGTCAAGGACGTTAGTCAACATGATGTTCATGGTGTTCTTAGCTCGGACTGAGCCAGCACAGAGCATGGCAAAGCCGAGTTGCATGGCGAAGACTAGGTAAGCGGAGAAGAGGAGGAAAGTGTTGTCAATGGCGTGAGTGGTATCTGAGAATTGGTTGGAGATGGTGGAGAAACGGGTGCAAAGGAAGGAGGCAAGGGCGGTTGCATTGGCGGAGGAGGAGAGGAGGGGGACGAGGTCAGAGGCGCTGCAAGTGAGGGACTCCATGGTGGAAATGAAGAGGAGAAAAGAAGGATGGAAAGAGAGAAGTTGGCTAAGGGTGATTATATAGGAGTCAGAGAAAGGAATGGTGGAGGGTTAGAGACAATGACAAATTGTGTTATTCCTTTTTGTAGCAAACATTAAAAATCAGAATTTTTTTACTCAAAATTATAAAAAAGTTCATAAGATAATACCTATACAAATATATATAATTGAGAGATGATGAATGTAGTTGTTCGAGTGCGGGTTTAAAATTTATAGTATCTTAAACTCTTTCTTAGCCGTTTAATGAAGAAGTAGTTGAAAAATAATATATATTCGTATATTCTGTTTTTTAATTTTATTAATTTTAGACAAAACTTGATAATATGACATAAAATTAGACCTGATAATCTTAGACACGATACGAACACGACACGAATAAATGACATGATGTGACACGAGATGACACGAGATTAAAATTAAATAAAATTAATATATGAATGTGGTAAAAGCTAAAAACAACATTTTGAGTTTTCCATGTCGACAAGAACACACAACACGAACACGACACGAACACGATTTTACTTGACACGAAAACGAATTTTTGACACGAATTGTCATGTCTACATAAAATTGATACAAATCTATATATAAAAATTATATAAATTAAAACTTTAATAAAATGGTATACGAATTTAACAAAAATTAAAAAATTAATTTTATATTTTACGTATCAACACAAATTATAATTTGATAATTTTTTATATTTTATACGTATTTAAAATAAAATAAACTTAATAATAAAACAATGTTATCTTAAATTTGTTAAGTATCCTATTTCTTATGATTTTATATTCAAGAGTATGCGTGTAGGAGATAAAAAGACACTTTAATTATTCACAAAATTCGAATAAGAGATTTCGGTGAGAAAATTTGTCGATTTTCATTATGGGTTTTCTTTTCCAAAATAAAACAAATTCCAAATTTTTAATTAATATGAGGTTTCGGTGAAAAAAATTGTCGATTTTCATTATGGGTTTTCTTTTCCAAATTACAATATTAGATTATAATTTTTGAAAGTTTGATTTTACAATCTAACCATAATGACTTAGCATGGTTTTACTTTTGAGTTTTATAAACCAAATAATCCAAATAAAAAAAAATCTAAGATAAAAAGAATCTCTGGTTTTGATTCCAAACTCCAGATTAGAAAAAACAAATTCACTTCTACCATCAGCACATCTCCCATTGGAGGTATCTATTAGGCTATTACCAAACCCTCTCACTTGCTTTTAATTTAAACTGCCAATGGATTCCATAATTTAATTGAGTAATGCATCAAAAATTAAGTGGATCTGAATATCCCTAGTCCGTATTCAGCTAAATTAATTTTTTAAGATAGAGGTATCTGACGAAATCAAATAATCTCTTATTGTTTATTTAATTTGCTCATAAGATCTATTGATGAGGTGTCAACCTCTGATGCATTGACAATGTATAGAAACTATACACTATCAGTGCATCATATACAAACTTTTTTTTTTAAATTGCTGACTTATGTTTATTTATTTGTTTAATAATAAAAATATCCTCTAATTCCATTCTTTAATTTGGGAGGCCGCAAATGGTTCAAGTCAAGTTGCCTCTGGCAATTAAAACACTATATTTTATTTGCAAACCTTTAACATGAATCTGAAGAACACAAAATTTTCAATGAAAGGTTTGGCCAGCTACCATAAACCATAGTTGAAGAAATATTCATTAAAATAAAAAGTAACGGTGGAAATTATATGTATGTATATACGTATGTTGATGCAACCTTTGGTGATTATTATTATCTCAGTTGACAGAAAAACAAGCTAAGAGCATGGCTTCTCGGTGAACTTGCAGTCACTCAATGCCTCTTAAGTCTCAAACGGAAAAGTTATATTGTTTGACTACTGTTTTTTTTAAGCATAATTATGTAATCATTGATGTTATAGCCTCAATTAATTAAGCAAAAGGTTTACATAATACCATAGTTATGCCTCAGCAGATTGTGACTTGTGACAGCATCTTTGGTGGTCCAACAGCTTTAATCACGGTCTGATGGCCTCTTCACAAACTGAAGAATCCATAGTTTATAATACTTAAACAAGTTAAATAAGGCCACAGATTTCAATGTGCATCGACAAGTCGCCACGAAGTGTGATTTATCATCATCACCATTAGATCTTTTATTCCAATATTAAAATAGATTACATGAATTATATGAACTCACATTAAATCATTAATATAAATTTTTTTTTTCACTCATTCCTATATAAGGTAATTTATTCTTCTAATTATCATTCTGCCGTATTTTTATGGGTAACTTTTCTGTAAATCTTTTTCGATCTTCCCCTGATCTTAATAAACTTATTCAATAAGTTATTCAACAAAACTGTAACAGCAACAGGAAACTGACAACTAATGCTTCAACTTCAATTATTCAATAAGTTACCTAAACCCAAGACTGATAAGAGCAGTATTGGTGATAATTACCTAGATATGAATGTCTTCATCACGATTCACGAGTTGAAGTATCTTAATTTTCCGAATGGTAGAGATGAACGTGAAGTCAAAAACATCGCTTTTTTTTTTATCACCGAAAAAAAAACATCACTTTTATAACCAAGTCGCCGCGGCATGTCATTTTCCTGTCAACATAGACACAGTCAGCAAAATATATTAAGTAACAGGAAGCAGAATCAATCATTTAGTTGTGGTATGCAGAGTCAACTATCAATACTGGTTGCATGTGCCCCTGGAATATGAATCACCAAATGAACAAGCTGTAAGTAATTAGCATATACCAGAGAAAAGTCTGGTTTAAAATCTCTAAAGAATTCTTCTTTAACTGTCACGAGAAGAGAAGTCAACGATAGCTTGAAGGCGTCTGCGAGAAAGACCCATTTGCCTCCCTATCTGCAAAACTTCTTGTGGCTGATTTAAACATCGAACCAGTAAACAAGACAACCTTAAGTGCAAGAGAGTGGAAAATATATATTAGTTCCTAAAGCACTAGGCTCCTACGTACAAGTACAACATGATAGTTCCTATAATCGCCTTATGTATCATCATCATCATCATCATCATCATCAGAGCCTTTATCCTAATAGATTAGGGTAGGCTATATGAACCAATATTTAAAATCACGTTAGATCGTCCATATGTATTCTCTGCCTCCATAAATTCCTATTCAAGCCCATTTGCTCATCTAATTCTAAAACCTCCATGTCTTTCCAAACTACTTTCTTCCAAGTCTTTTTCGGTCTTCCTCTAGTCTTAACCCTTCTCTCAACATACATAGCCTCTATTCTCCTAACTGGAGCATCTACAAGTCTACGTCTTACATGTCCAAACCAACGTAAACGATTTTCACACATTTTGTCTTCGATAGGTACCACTCCAATCATCTTACGAATGTCATCATTTCTCATTCTATCCTTTCTTGTATATCCACATATCCACCGTAACATTCTCATTTCTGTTACACTCATCTTTTGTGTATGTAGCCTCTTAGTCGCCCAACATTCACTACCATATAATAATGTTGGTCTAACAACTGTCCTATGAAACTTGACTTTCAACCATGTAGGAATTTCTTTATCACACAACACACCTGTAGCACTTCTCCACTTACTCCATCCAGCCTGGATCCTATAGGTCACATCACCATCAATCTCTCCATCCATCTGTATTATTGATCCCAAGTATCGAAAATGATCCTGCTTAGGTATCGCCACCCTATCTAACTTCACTACATCATGCTCTTCCAGTCGGTTAGAACTGAATTTACACTCCATGTATTCAGTCTTCACTCTGCTTAGTTTAAATCCTTTTGATTCTAACGTTTGTCTCCATAATTTCAACTTTGTATTGATCTCCGCTCTAGTTTCCGCACATAGGACAATATCATCTGCAAACATCATACACCAAGGCACCTTATCCTGAATGGATTTTGTCAGTTCGTCCATAACTACCGCAAACAAGAATGGACTCAACGCTGACCCTTGGTGTAATCCCATCGTGATAGGAAACTCACTTGTTTGCCCCTCGCCTGTCCTTACATCTGTCCTTGTGCCTCTATACATGTCCTTAATTAGTTTAATATGTTTCAAAGGAACTCCTTTCTTCATTAAGGACCACCAGAGTACCTCCCTAGGCACTTTATCATATGCTGTCTCCAAATCTATAAAGACCATATGAAGATCTTTACCCATTACTCGAAAGCGCTCCATAAGTTGTCTAAGCAAATATATTGCCTCCATAGTTGATCGACCCGGCATAAAACCAAATTGATTCCCCGATATCTCTACATTCTTTCTTAATCTCCATTCTATCACTCTCTCCCATAATTTCATCGTGTGACTCATCAATTTTATGCCTCGGTAGTTGGCGCAACTTTGAATATCTCCCTTGTTCTTATATAAAGGTATTAAGACACTCTTCCTCCATTCCTTTGGCATTTTGTTAGTGTGCCAAATCTTATTAAATAGATTTGTCAACCACCTAACTCCTACATCTCCAAGGCATTTCCAAACTTCAATTGGGATGTCATCAGGTCCAACAGCTTTTCCATTCTTCATCATCTTTAGTGCCTCTTTTACATCTATCTCTTGGATTCTACACATAAAGCACAGATTTAAATCCTTAAGAGGCACCGAAATATTATCCAAAACTTTATTTTGTCCGTCATTAAATAATTTGTTAAAATAATCTCGCCATCTGTCTTTAATGTCATTATCTTTAACGAGAGTTCTTTGATGCTCATCCTTAATACATTTCACGACTCCTAGGTCGCGACTCCTCCTTTCTCTTGCTCGCGACAATCTGTATATCCTTTTCTCTCCCTCTTTTGTGTTCAACTTTTCGTAAATCTCTTTCGCAACCTTCGTCTTAGCTTCTGCCACAGCCTTCTTTGCCTCCTTTCTTGCTACCTTATATTCCGAAAAACTCGATTCTGTATTGTTCTTCTTTAAAGCCTTGTAACGCTCTCGCTTAGTCTTTATAGCATCTTTTACTACTGCAGTCCACCATGTTGCATCCTTTCCAGTCGGCTCTCTTCCGTTTGATACTCCTAATGTCTCTTTGCCTACCTCCCGAATACATTTTGCCATCTTATTCCACATTACATTTGGGTTCTCTTCTATTGTCCAAGCCTCTTTTTGAATCCAACTATCTCTACATGTTGTATGACAATCTTCTTTTAGCTTCCACCATCGAATCCGTTCAATTACTTTTTGTTGGTTCCTTCGATGTCGTCTATCTATCTTCATATCTAGAACTAAGAGTCCACGTTGCGCGGTAACACTCTCACCTGGGATAACCTTACAATCCAAACATCTATGTCTATCCCTACTGCTAGTTAAAGAGAAATCTATCTGACTTGCTCTTGGTCCACTTCTAAAGGTTATAAGATGAGAATCTCTCTTCTTAAACAATGTATTTGCTAGGATTAGGTCATAAGATAAAGCAAAATTTAAGATAGCATCTCCTCCCTCGTTTTTTACACCATAACTAAAACCCCCATGTACTCTCTCAAAACCCTCTCTACTTGTACCTACATGTCCATTAAGATCACCGCCAATAAAAAGGTTTTCTCCTATGGGTACTTCTTGTACTACCTTATCTAAATCCTCCCAAAACTGTCGTTTACTAACCTCATCAAGTCCTATCTGGGGTGCATACACGCTAATGACATTCAACACCTCTTCTCCTAAAACTAGTTTAACCAAAATAATCCTATCCCCTTGTCTCTTAATCTGTACAACATCCTTATAGTCCTCTTTATCTATAATGATACCTACTCCATTTCGGTCTCTATCTTTATCTATAATGATACCAAAATAATCGCATTATGTATGTGCAGATGAAATCTTTTCAATGCACATATCTTCCCTATTAAGCTATGATAAAGCCATGAGAAATTGAGAGTTGAGATGTATTGAACTCTCCTAAGGTGTTCCAGAACATCTGATAATTATAATATCCTCAAACTAAGACAAGCATGTTTTCAGGGAGAAAGTACTTTACCGAAATGTGAGACTTGAACAGATATATCAATAAAAGTATCAAACAAGCAGGATACCTCTAGGTTTTAAATAAATGTGCAGAACTTCTAACATCTGAAAATCAAACAAGCAGGATACCTCTAGGTTTTAAATAAATGTGCAGAACTTCTAACATCTGAAAATCAACTCTGACAAACAATGGCAACTCAGATACCAACACTTATTCACATGTAGATTCCAACAATTCATTCCATCTCTTTAACTCATCCAGGGTGAAACTTTTCCCCAAACTTGAAAGCATATAAATTGTACATCATCAGTCTCAATTTTTCTTATTCTATTACAAAAATTAATCTGATTGATTTCTCCATCAAAAAGAGAAGAAAATAAGAAAAAAAACTTCCATTCAATCAATCTTCTCATGTTCCAAAGAACCAAAAGAGAGAATCAGATCACAGAACTGAGCTCAACTCAACTAAGCCTTAATCTGAAACATGTTTGGATCTGCTAACTAAACAGCATAACTATATTTCATAAGTACAAAATTTTTGTAGTTTCTGAAGTCACAGCCAGATAGCATCCTGACTTCCTGATAACGGAAGTAAATTTTTTGTAAAGTGACCTTTATTCCATTCTTGATAATGGAAGCTGCAGTTTGTACTTGTCTAAATAGAATTTGTCTAGCCAATTTACAAGCAAAATTGATGCAACAGAGGTCTAAGAAGATCACTTTTCCTCCGACTTCAGTTGTCTTCCAAGTAAGACTAGTCCTATTGCAGTGAAGACGGACAAGAATGTGGATGAATAGAAAAGTGCAAGCAGTGCTCCCCTTAAAGACTGCATCACAAAGTTTCAAGTTTTACTATCCAGCAATAGGCTAACAGTTTATGCGAGAGAAGAAGTTCCAATTGAATCTGAGACACCATTTACAATCACCTTAGCTAGAAGCAGAGCATTGTTGCTCGCATATTCCAATGAACTCTCTGGAATGCTTTGGATGCCCTGAGCTATTTGCCATGAAAGAATCCTGCATTTTAAAGATTATGGTAGTCATTATTTTATGATTTGTTGTCACAAATAAAAGTAAAAAAGAAAACTCACAGTGTGAAGGAGATATTTACCCGAAAACAAAACCTATTGCAGCTCCAATGTTGGCCTTCTCAGATGTTACCTCAACCTGAAGTTCTCCGAACTGCGATTGGAAAAAACTTTTGTTTGGTAATATTTCCAGTGCATTTGATTGAATACATCCTAGAACAGGTGAAGGGTTGCCTCTACCTTCAGCATCCTAGTTTCCATTTTTGGTTGTTCGTCAGTTATTGTAGAAACTGTACTTGCAGACAGAAGTCTTCCAGCTGCAGTCATTGCTTTTGCAATCTACAAAGGTTCAGCTTGAAGTTTTTCATATTTTATAACATAAATATAAAAGTTTCCTAGAGCTAAAATAATTGTATACAATGGCCCTATGGGGAAAAAATCTCAAGAATACTTCTTGACATTGCAGTAATCCGAGATGACGATGAGGTCTTTGCACTGTTGCTTTGCTTCTTGGTACAATACATATTTCAGTATTTCTTCTATATCTAGGAAAAAGTTCGAATGTTTTCAAAACGGACAACAATAAAAGCAAAAGCATTTATTTCTAGGTTACTGAAGTCACCTTTTGTAGTTCCCCTTGACCATACTGTCCCATTGCTTGGAACCTCCTTCCAGCAGCTGTCAAACGCCTTCCAAATGCTAAAGCAGCAAATGGATGGAAACAAGCTTTAGAATAAAATTTCTTTAGAATGTATTTAAGTATCATTTCCGTATGCTTTTTTCTTGCCTGATTTTGCATTGTCAGTCAAAGAGCTCCCTAACAAAGGCAGTTTGCTTGCTAATTTTTGGGAAGTTGATGTATCAGCTTGCTCCCAAGCTCTAGAGAGATTCAATAATGTTTCTCCCAACTCTAGACCACACTGAAAAGATCATCCAAAGAGTTAAGTCTCTTATCACTAATTTACCGTGCCAATAACACAAATGTTACCAACATTATAGAATAATCTAAAAGGATATTAGAACTGATAGCCAATTGTTCAAATAACATGCCTATTGTCGATTGTATGGTTGATGCAACTCCAAAAGCATGGTAGAAAAAAATGTATTCCCAAATAAGTTCAGGTAAACAATTATCTGAATTCTACATATACTACTTAGGTATTTATTGGTAGATATCTGCACATGAAGATGGTCGTGAACAAAAACATAAACAGGACTAGAAACCTATTATTTGCACCCTATGGATAATTTTAGTCTAAACTATTAAAATAATTGAATTCTACAGCTTCCATGGCTAGCTGATTTGTTCTAGAACATGGAGTGTAACTGTTGAATTTCAATTTTAGCATGTATTAACTTGCAATCTGACAGTATCTTAAACTCTACCCGGCCCTCAGAGTTGATGCCTCTTCTGCACATTCACTTCTAATGCTCAGTGGTTTATCTAAATAACTCAATCAATTTAGACATTGTGTCAATTAGTAGTACTCTTTAATTACTCATTGAAAATCTTAGAGACAGAATTAAACCATATTGTAGATAGAGTACACAGTAATCTGCATGGAAAAATTTTACAAGACGTACGCGAAGCTGTTGACATGATTCACAAACAATGAGACTCAATAAGGAAACCAAGAATCATCCATTTGTAGGAACAAATTCCAGAATTCTTCCTAGCAAAAGATATATGATTTAACCTTGCAATTCATTCTTTTTACATTTCCCAAAATTTGAAAACCAGAATATTAATTCACAAAACCAAGCAAGCAAGGAATAAGTAAAGATAACTAACCTCATCAACTACAGGTCCATTTGAAAGATCAAAAGCTGCATCATTTAACTAAACGCACATTTATGAAACCCCAAAACACCATCAATTTACAAGCTTTAAAGCAAAACCATAAAATCAAAAACATCAAAAGATTGTTAATTATACCCAAGAAAGTGGGCAGATTCATCTTACATCTAAACGAAGATCATCTGGTAACTGGGAAAAGTAATCTGATGGAAGATCAAAGAAATCCTGCAACCATGCAAAGCAGGAAGAAAGTTAGCAGTGAACATTTAAAAAACAACGCAAAGAATCAAATTGGATGAAAAATATTATGAATTTAGTCCTTACAGCAAGTTCCTGGAGAAGGGTTTGAGGGTTGGGTTCAAAGGATTTAGGAGAGTCTGATTCTGTGAGAGCGAATGGGATAGTTTGACGCTTTGAGAGGTAGAGATTGTTGGAATAAAAGGGTTTTTTAGGAGAGGTTTTGAAGGGAATACAGTTGCGATTTTGGTGAAAGAAACGGGCATGAGAGGGGAATGCAGTTGAAGGCAAGCTGAGAGGTTGAAGGAGAAGTGGAGAAGAAGAAGAAGAAGGCATGTTTCAAACTTTTGAGTTGTACAATGTTCAGTGCCAGAGGCTGTTGGGATTTCTGGTAGTTTTGGAAGTTAGCTTTTGCTCTTGTACTTTGATTCTAGTTTTTTTTTTTTTAAGTTTCTTGTGGTTATGGGTTGGGCCTCAATGAGGATTGAGGACCCACAACTGATCTTTAGAGATAATTTGTGATTCAAAAGATTATCCGTACGTAGACCTGATAATTTATGTTCATAATTTATTTTTGTTTCATATAAAATAGTGTTCGTATCTTATAAAAGATGAAAATTTTGTATCAAAATTTGTGTCGACACGAAAAACTCAAAATGTTATTTTTAACTTTTATCATATTCATATATTAATTTTACTTAATTTTAATCTGGAGTCATTTCGTGTCATTTATTCATATAGTGTTCGTGTCGTGTCTAAGATTGTCAAATCTATCCATATGTGTCTTCCATTTTTATTTTGATAATTTTTGTATCAGTTTGTGTCAATGATGCAAAATACCAAAATTATTATGTTACAATTTGAGTCAACATTTAAACACCAAATTGACTTTTCAATTTTTGTCAAATCTGTACATAATTTTTATCAAAATTTTAACCTATATAATTTTCATGTCATTTTGGGTATTGTCTTCATATTTTATCACCATATATGAAAATTATTTTATTTACTTTTAATAATAAATTTATATATGATGCACTGACAGTGTATAATCTCTATACATTATCAATGCACCAAAAGTTAACATATAATCAATAAGCAAACTAAAAAAATGTCAAGCTTTTAAAAATAAATACAACTAATTTTTTATAATTTACTTATAAAGATTTATTGATGAAGTGTTAATCTCTAATGCATTAATAGTATATAAAAATTATACACTCAATATATTATATATAAATTCTTTAGTAATACACTAATTGAAATGCAAGGAATTTTCTTCTTCAACGATTAAGACGTAACCTAAAAATTGTTATCCATTTTTCAAAGGATTTAGATTCAATGTTCGATTCTCTGTTCCTTTTTCGTACCTCTTATGAATAAAAAAAGAAAAAAAAGAATTATCTCCTCTTGACTCTTATTTCCTACTTAAGACTTGAATTTGACAAGTCTTGCCATCATTGCAAAATCTCCTCCTAAAAATCTCTTATAAAACGTTCAAAAGATGGATAACTTTTAAAGAATGATTCAACAAAAGAAGCCTGTAAAATTTCCCTCCCCCCTAAACTTGAGAAAAGGGGCTTGTGATACAAATTTGCCTATAGATATAACCATGTTCCTTAAGTACAACTCCTCAAAGGCAAAACTAAAGAAATGGGTACATGTGAGACTACTACTAGCTTAGCTTGGTACCAGTTGGTGTTTAACTTCCGACCTTTGCAACCTTCCTTTGCTCGATTTGGCTGGTCACTGGGCACTGCATTTCTGTCCAACTGATTGGAACCATTGCTGCCCCTATAATCGACAACAAAAACAGAAGCTGAGGCATTGTTGAATACAAAATAGTGGACGCCAATAGGACTATCAAAAAACAGTCTCTGTTTCGGACCAATTTAGAAGAAGTAACGATGTAAGAAGAATCAATCATACCAGCTGAGCTCTCTGCAGACACGACACCCAGTTCATTCTTGGCAGTTGATAGATAATAAGCTCGTGCATCTCCAAGAGACAGCTTAATAAAGGAGCTGTGTTAAGGACAATTATTTGCGTTTTGCATAATATATAAGGCAACGAAGTTCTCTAATTTCCAACCGACTGGATTAAGAGGTGAGATTTATGAATAAGACAATGCTACAACATAAAGGATACCACCACAGCTCTGACAATATCACCAGGACGAAATGACAAGTGCATATCCACTTTGTCAATTTCAGTTGCTCTAACATCTTGTTGCCTGTTAAATAAACACTTTTCAGTTAATACATACCTTTTGCAAAATTCTAATCTGAACCAGAAGTACATAAATACATCAAGCATTTGAAATTCTCATGGATTCTACGCAACTTAAAAGTAATGGACAAATTGCATTTTTTTTTTTAACTTATAATCGACTGTATGCATTATTCAGTGCCCATTATATCCATATCTAAGAAAGAAAGACAGAGGGAGGATATACTGAACACTGAGAGAGGATTATTTTATCCACCAATTTAAAGTCTGCATACTTGGCTGTATGGAATTACAAGCAGTCAAAAATGGCATTTAATACATGAATCAATGAATCATGGCTACAAGGAAATGAGAACAAATTAGTAGACAGCTGCCAGATTGTAGAACTGAAGTAAAGCATGCAGTTCTGAAAGGAAAAAACACTTCTATTGTGTTAGAAAGAGTGGGAAGAAGAGGGGGGGGGGGGGGGGGGGGGGGGGTGTGTTTTGTGTATAGTTTTGGGGTGACAAATACATCAAGTATGTTTAACATTTTAACATTCTTTTTAAAGAAATACCAACTACCAATTGATTAAAATCAATAAACAAATGCAAAAGGAAAGAAGATCAGGTACCTAATTATACCAGTGAATTTTTCTCTCACAGCCTTTGGACCAACACACATAATATCAGTTGATGCTGACCTAGCCATCACCTTTGTAACCTATTATTCAAATAAAAATCAGATTTTGATATCACAAAGTAAACAAGGCTTAAGATAATCAATATAGGTCTCAAAAAATTTGTAAGAGAAGCACAAGAAATATAGAATTCAACTATTATTTTCCGACCCAAAACTTAAATTAAGTGCCAATATAGGCCAAATGTTTCTTTAGAAAAGATAAATGCGAAACTTACTCTAGCAATGACAACAGAACCAGGCTCTGGAACAGCAGCGTGGGCTTTGTGACCAGTTACTTCCACAGTTGGTCTCTATAAATGATTATGATCAACATTATCAATAAAAATGACAGAATACTAACACAATAGTTGGTCTCTATATAACATGAATTTTTATTATCATCACTAATTAAACTAAAAGTCTAAAACTATAATTCAAAAAGAAACTCATATCTACAATGGTTTATAATTCTAACTACCTAAGCATATAACAAATACACTTAAAAAAATAAAATAAATTCATCTAAGCTAAAACTCAATAAAGCTAAAAATCCAGACTTTATTTGTAATAATAGCATAATAAAAAATGAATAAAATTGGTTCAAATTTATCTAAGCTTAAACCCCACATTCTATGTTGGGAAATAATATATCACCATACAAGGAAAAACAATTGTGGGTTAAATCAAATCTAACTCTAAGCTAAAACCCCAGACTTCATATTGATGAATAAATTGGAAAACAACAAAAAGGAAAAAGAAAAGAACTTTGTGGGTTGAATAGAAGTATGGTAAGAAACCCAGATCGAAAAATCAAGGAAAACCTGGTCGGGAGAATCAGGCGGAGGGGATTGGATGTGGCGGAAGCCAGTGAGGGAAGCATAGATGGTCTTGTTGTGCGGAGCCAAGTAGGCTCCTTTCCCTGCTTTGAGCTCTGTGTCTTTTCCCAACACTTCTCCTGGCGTTACCATCTCTGCGTCTTCCATTTATCTTTGGTTTTCTCTTTCAGAGCTTTTCGCAATGCCGTCGCTTGCCGCTGCGTCTTGGTCGGGCTCCAGCGGAGGCCGCCTTTACTTATTATTTTACTTCCGTCTAATTCCCCTACTATTTTCCTTTTTAGAAAATAATTATTAAATTCTTGAGAAAATAATTAGTAGGTGACGAGAATAAATTTGTCCAAGGCCGGTTGCTTGTTCAAATCCGAAAATCTATTTGATTTTTAAGAAGGTGTGAATAAATATATCAGTGGATTTAAATAAAATTTTTAATTTCGACCAAAAATCGAGTTGAACTCAGATTTAACTTTTCAAAACTTAAATCAGGCCTGAACATAAATATAATAAAAAGTTCTTTAATTTATTTAATAAGTATAATATAATTATATATAAATAAAACATTATTTACTAATAAATATGATTATATATATTCAATATAAAAAATGACATGTAAATTTTGATAAATTAAATTAAATTTTATAAGGCATATAAAATAATAAATAGACAAATAAAAAAATAAAATATAAAAAATAAATAAAATTATATTCGAACCGAGTTGAGCTCGGATTGCATGTTAAAAATAAAAACAAATTTGGACTAAAAGTTTTGCTCAAATATACATGTTAGGCTCAGGCTTGCATATAAGTTGTTATCATATGGCTTAAGATTGGTGCCACCTTATCCATAGACACTTTTAGATGAAAAATTTCTAGAACAATATATATTTTTAAGATATATAAAAATTAAAAATTATGGATTATGAAATTAAAATTTTATTATCAATATATTAAAAGTGAATTAATTAATTTTTAAAAAAATTAAAAAAATTATCTTATCCACTGTCAGTGCAATTTTTTAACTCCATAAATGAAATTATAAGATGATGACATATGTCTCATTGTATTTATTTTTTATTTTCTTAATTTTTTAAAGAACAAATATCATCTTTTTAAAAAAAGACGTCTCATCATTTTAACCTCAAGTGTAGAGTTAAAAAACTCTACTAACCGTAAATAGGATAATAATCCAAAAAATTACTCAGTGTTTGGCTCTTTACTAATGGTAATAATTTTACTTCTCTTTTTCTAACGGAAAATGCGCTTTTTTTTATTTCTTTTAGTACAATTTCCAAACAAATTTCTAAATAAATACATAATAAAATATAAAGTTTTACTTTGTTTTGATTGACCTATTGATAACAATGTTAATTAAGTTCAACGAAATATAAGCCTTATTATAAGTTGTAATTTAAAATCCTTATGTCTTAGAATTGAAACGGAATGGCATTGAATGGGATGTCGCATAACGGGTGGGGTACTAATGGTGCTTCAATGTCAAGTTGATTGTTTTTTATTTGGAATGTTTATAATTTTTTTTTTGGTTACATAGGAATATAATTGCAGTAAACTTAAAACATTAAAGCATTCTAAAGGCACGAGGATATGCAACTCCCCATGCATCTGCTAACAGTAAACTTTGTAAAGGCTCGGGAGGACTTGTCAACACCTCCACCCTTGTCTCCATATTGCATGCAGCTTTTGCTAAACAGTCAGCACAAAAGTTCCCCTCACGGAAGACATGCTGTAATTTCACTTGCCAAGACCTCTGGAGAAGCTCTCTAATATCACTAAGAATGCTGCCCAAGGGGTGACTACTGGTATCAGCTTTTTGGAGTAGTTCTATAACCACCAAGGCATCCAGTTCACAAATGATATTTTTAAACCCCTGTTGCCATGCAAGCATAAGACCAAACTGAAGGAAACCGAAACAACACGTAGCGGAATTTAAAACATTCGGCCTCCACCAAGATCGATTCGGAGAGTTGCCTGATTAGGGTTTCGAGATTTTACCTAACGTTTTCTCTGAATTTTCTGTCGTTGGTCGAGTCACAAGCAGCAACTTTTCGTTCCTGCCTCTATGGTATCCACACGAACGGATCTCACGACTCTTGAACGTCTCACGATCAGAAGCCTTGAAGAGCGTTTTGATTCCTTATAACCGAACTGCTAGCTTCGATTAAAAGGAATGTTTTTTTTTTTTAAAAGTGTGGCTCTGTTTTAGAAAAACTTCCTTTTTATAGGCAGTAAATTTTACCCTAAAATTTACTGCCAAACAGAACTCTAATCCTACTTAGAATAAGATTAGATATATCCTTAATCCAATTCAGAATAGGATTAGATATATCCTTAATCCAATTCAGAATAGGATTAATTAAGCTCCTCATTGATCCGTTCTAAGTGTGCGACCCAATAGGTTCTCAAAACAATGGCAATGACAAAATTGTCACAGGCAATGAGCGGTATCTAGCAACACATCATTGCTACCCATGTAACGAGAATGTCAATGACTCGACATAACCTTACTCGTGATAGATGTTACCGTGTAGTCTAATCCCTTTATCCTTTGATGTCTCGATTAGACACAAGTCATGGAATGTGTCACACTTGTATAGTCTAATCAGCGTTTCTTGATTCCTGAGTAGACTAATTAAACAAATAAAATCAATATCTCATATTGACTTATTCGAGCACGGCCATGCATTTCTTAGTCTCACTCTATCAAAGGGCCCAAGACATCACTCTTGTTATATAAGAGGGATAAATCCTATCTTGATCACTCAACATCCCTCTACATAGATCAAGGCATACCCAATTACTACCTTTATAGTCCATCCTGTTACGAATGACATCTAGCAGCATTAAAGTATGCAATTCTCTATGTTGGGATCTCTGATGATCTCAAGTCAAAGGATCACATACACCATCATCACTATGAGAATCGCTTATGACACTCATATAACAATCCATGTAGCGTTCTCATGGAGGGTCGATCCAGTACATAGTTCTCTAACATGTACCTATGTGATGACTTGATATCTTATATCCATGACAATGGTCATCAGTCAACCACATACTAGTCTTATCGTATCATTGTTATCCTTATTCACAATAATACTTGACTAGGGATATTTTAAGAATAGTGTGTTATTACTATTCTAAGGACATTATCATATAAGATTATATTACGCAGTTATAAGACAAATATAATAATGAACTATGATAAATAAAATGTCATGATACATAAAAAATGCCAAAGTCAATCATCTAATGAATGGTTCTAAGGGCATAATCCAACACAAACCTCAGAGCTTGAAGCTCCGCTGCCATGTTCGAGCATAAGCCAAGACGCATTTTAAAACCCATAATCCAGTCTCCAAGATTAGAACGCAGTAATCCACCAGCACCAACTCTTCCTGGATTTCCTCTAGAGGCTCCATCAGTGTTGAGCTTAACAAACCTACTGGCGGGGGATTCCAAGTAATAGCTACATCTTCTTTTTCTTTGCAGTGTTTAAGGGTGTAAATTTTCTGAAGTTCATTTGCACCTGTTTTTATAAATTCAGCCAAACGGTTAGCGTTGAAATCCTCCTGACTTTCTTCTTAATTTAGGTTATCTTGTTAATTCATCTTGTTAGGTTATCTTGTTAATTTATCTTTTTTGGCAAATTTGGAATAATATTAGTTTTGGCCATTCCATTTTGGCTAAAAGCTTGATTTGGCATATCTATCCATAAGTCTTGATATTTTAATTTTTTTTAAATATATTATCAAGAGTATTAGCCTTGTCAACCATGACTCTGTTCTTTCTAAAAATATTCAAACCAAAAAAAATATTATGATAAAATTATTATGAGAATAAGATTTTGAATGTAAATCGACATGAGAAGAAAAAAAAGTAAAAAATTAAATCTAAGCAATATATTAAGATTTTATTGATTGGATCATACAAAATTAAAATATTAAATTTTTAATAAAATAAAAAATAAATATAACATATATGTATGTGTCATATAAAATATGAAAATTTTATATTAAAATTTGTACCAAATTACTAAATATTTTTTTAAACTTTTGTTATATTTATATATAAATTTTACTAAATTTTAGTCTATATCACTTTGATATCTTAGATTATTATATAGGGTATTCCAATTTTTTTTTCATTGTAAATCTTAATGCATATCAAAGTGAAGGGTATACTCTTAGTACTACCACGACTCAAATCTCAAGTCCCTCTAAAACAACAACCCGAGTACCAAACCTATTAAAAAATTAAAAGACAACTTCAAGATGGAATAATCTTTTAGAAAAATTTTAAATATACCTACTTTCTTACTATTTATACTCGCATTTCTTTTGTGATAAACAGTAACTTAATGTTGAAATTAGAGTAGAAAGGGTAGAAAAATTGGTAGATTTAGAATTTTTCAACATTTTATCAAAAAAATAGAGTTTAAGCTGAAAGTACCTTGTTGATGCCAAAAATGTTGCTGAACTTGTTGATAATGGATCAACTCTTTACTTCTTGGATCAACCTGCAAAATAGAAAGTCCACTGGGGTTGTTCCTGGTGGGACTCGCTCCGATGCTTAAGTTAGTAAAGTATTTAAAGAAATTACAAGTAATAGGGTAGAAGAGAGTGAAAGTGAGAGTAAGAGTGAGTCCCCTTTTCTCATATTTCTACCCCTTTATATAGGCGTTCGTGCAGTTCAGTGAGCGGTTACTCCTTATGGGTGGTTACACGTAGTTATGTGGATGGCGGTTACTCCTTATAGGCGGTTACGCGTGGTTAAGTGGACGGTTATAGCGGTTACTTTGTGTGTAATTAAGTAGGCCACTATAATCAAGCTCGGTGAGGTAGGCCTATTGGGCCTTCTGACAATAACACTGACATTATGCCCTCTCGCGAATGGCGATTACAAAGTGATCGGTATTCTCCATAGACCTTTTACTCTTTTCATATTCTTGAATTTGGTATCCTCTATCGAAGGGTTTAACCAAGGTAGCATTAAGGTCGTGATTGCATATGAACTTTTAAATTCTAACACTCAAGGCAATGAGAATCCCAGATCATGGGCGAGGACGTCTCTGAAGACTAGCGCTCGGGCTAAAGTGAGTGGAAACTGGCATTAAGGCCATAGAGAGCACGTGCCTTAAGAAACATGCGCCAGCAATCAAGCGAGATACTAGCGCGAAGACCATAGGCAAGTAAGTGCCCAAAATACTGGTTCTGAGACCATAGCGATCATGCAATTGAGATACTGGCGCTAAGGCTCAGGGCAAACAAGTGCCCAAGATGCTGACGCTATAGCTTGGGGCAATCAGCGAGCTTATGATCAAGATACTGGCACTAAGGCTTGGGCGAGCTAGTGACTAGCGTTGGAGTCGAAGGTGAGTAACTGCTTAAAACACTGGCGCTGAGGCCATGGCCATCATGCGATCAAGATATTAACACTAAGGCCCAAGGCTAGCAAGTGCCCAAGATGCTAGCGCTGAGGCCTGAGGCGAGCTGGTGCCCAAGATGCTGGCGCTGAGGCCCGAGGAGAGCTGATGCCCAAGATGTTGGCACTGAGGCTCGGGGCGAGTTGATGCCCAAGATGTTGGCTTTAAGGCCTGGGGCGAGCTAGTGCCCAAGATACTAGCACTAAGGGTCGGGATAAGCAATTAATCGGACCATTGTGGTTCAATTTTCTTTTCTAAGCATTGATAACTATTAAACAATGGTGTAAGATTCGAATTCTATTACACTGTATACCATATGTGTACATTATTGATAGTGCAAATAAATTCTTTTAGTGAAATTAAAGAATAACTGAATGTAAATTTCCACTATTCATTTTAAGTGATGATTTATAGTATGGTGTATAAAGAAAGAAAAACAAATATTAAAGTGCAATAAGAAATAGTGGAATCTAATTTTGATAAAAGGTATGAAAGCATTAAATGAAGTGAAAACACATGTGAATAGTTAAAGCAGTAAACGAAATGGAAAGTGTGAAGGGGAAATAAATGCTGTTGGACAAATGAAGAAAAGGATGAAGAGATAGCCAATCAACGTTGGCTGGAAGTGAGTTGGCGTGGAGAAGAGAAGAAAAGAAAAGAGAAAAGTCAAGGAAAGGGGCTAATAGTGGACTTCTCGCCACTTCTCTTTTCCTGACAAATTGAGCTAGACAATAAATGGCAAAGAAAAGTTAGTAAAAAAAACGGGATTTCAGTAAGGACTTTACACCGTTCTTTTTACTGCAGTTTCTTTGGTTTTTAATGCATGAAATGATGAAGGAAACGTGATAAGGAACATGTGGTAGTTTCTAACAGGATCAACATGGCTATATAAGAAAGAATACGTGAGGGATAATGATTTAGCTAGCTTCATCTTCTCAAATAATCTTCTTGCCCATTCTGTTTCACTGCAAGTTCATCTTTCATTCCTCCGTTTTTTTCATAAATGAGCCATGCAATTTTATCTTTTAGTTAGCCAAACCCTTTCGTAGTGTTGAAAAGCCAAGGAACAAGAGAAGTAAAGCTAACGGAGGCAAGAAAAACATTCTGTTTTTGGAAGAGCAACTAGGTTAAGGTGAGTTCCATAATTTCTATGGTTCTCTTGATATTCAATACTGGATTTCTATGTTTTATAACGTAATAAACATAGATATAGCCTTGTTTTAGCTAAATCTTGCTAGAATATATAAGAACTAGAACAAGGTGTAGTATGAAGCGAGAATAGACAATGAAAATACTGGAAATAATGATAATGGGCGAGCTCAATTAGTATGGGCGAGCTAAAATCTGGAATGTGGAAGTAAGGACGAGGTCGCCACCTGCAAGTTTAATACATAGGCGAGTCGCCAATGAATAAAAGCGGTGTAGGGCGAGTTGAGTTGATGTGTGGGCGAACTCACACATTAGCCATGATTGGGCGAACTCCCGCAAATAAGCCATATGAATGGCGAGAATGATTGGGCGAGCTCCCAAGAGTAGATCGATTATAGAAAGGCGAGCTCTATAGGCGAATGGCGAACTCAATCTCGCCAAAGTGTCTCAAATATTAGGAAAATATAAATAGCTTAGAAAATATTCGAAAAAGGAATATTAATAGTTTTAATAAATTTTTGCAGATGGAAATTGAGAAAGGCGAGCAGGAAGCAAGGTTTTATTAGACGAGGTAAGGGAGTTGTGTGTAAAAAGAATGCATGTCCTGTGGAGTTAAATTTATGAAATTACTGAGAAATGGTTTGGTTTATGACATGCATATTATTTTGATAAATTGCTTTGTTGTGGGCGAACTGTTAGGCGGGCGAACCAAATTTTTATGATTTTGGGCGAGTGATCCTGTTTTAAATAGAAAATCCAGGCGAGCCATTGTGGGCGGACCTTTTTTAATGTTGTTTTGGGGCGGGCGACCCAGGTTTTCATGAGGTGAGTTGACCATGGCAATTTTGCCTTGGGCGAGTTGACCATGAGCAATGCCAGATGGGCGAACCAACATGGGCAAGCCATTGAGGGCGAGCCAGTTTTACTTATTTTTAATATCAAAGGTTGGCGGACGAACACAAGTTCACCGCACTGGAAGAATTGACCATGGGCGAGCCAGACTGGGCGAGCTGACCATGGGCGAGCCAGACTGGGCGAGCTGACCATGGGCGAATAGATTTCAATTTTACATTTCTATGAAAATGAGAATAATACCTTTTTGGAATTATTATTTAAATGATTTAAGTTTATAAATGTATATCCTTAAAGGTATTTTGAGTTATAAATTTGATTTTGAGACTTAGGCCCCTAGTTTTCATGCATTCTCATGAGTTATGAGGCTGACGGACCCATCAAGTCATCAGCGGTCTCGAGGGCAGTTGGCAAGTGGACCCGAGGACCACCCATAGATTGTAGCCATATATCTACTGTATCCCTGTTGGGATAATTATTTCCGTTCTCGCAAGGGGGAGGGGGAATGATGATAGCATGATTTATTTATAGGGTGATGCCTAGTCTCGACTTGATGATTTCTGAGAGGATTTGTTGAATCCTTTTCATTGTTTATTGTAACCGTTTAGCAAAAGATTTGACTATCTCAAATTGTATTACAATATCCATTGTTTTTCCCTAATGGGTTTATTGTTGGGAGAAATAAATTAAATAAAGAATATGGTTTTACTTGTATAATGCAAAATACACTTCCTTACTGAGCACGTTATCGCTCACCCCTTATTTTCCACTCCACAGATTGTTGATCTTGGGTTAAAAGAATTACCTTCCAGAGATTATCGAGTGCTAGCAAAGATTCGATATCGAAGGTATATTATTCATTTTATATATTCAAAAAAAATTGTACAGTACTACTTTAAATAAAAGAGAATGTATATGCATCTTAGTACAAGTAATAAGAGTTCTAATTCTTATTTAAATTGTTAATAGTGTTAAGCATCACAGACAGCCCAACCGGTAAGTAAGTGGAGTTTATAAGTAAATATTATGTTATATAGTAGATTTGGGATGTTACAAATGGAAACAAATAGAACATAGCTTAATGGAAAAATACGAGAATATACTTCAAATGTGGGACTTCTCCATCCTAAGAATTGTAGGCTTTACAAGTCTTGGCTTGATTTGGTGTTCATCCAATCGCCAACTCTCTCAATATTTGTCTTCCTAATCTCTTCTGCTTCAACAAGGCTTTGAGCTTTCTGGAGTACCTCATGCAAAGCTAGGGCATAGTGAACATGGTCTTTGATCACACATGCTCTAAATTCTTGGATAGCAAGATTGTCGTCAGGGTCCTTTACATTAACATAGAAATTAATAAATCTACGTATACAATCCCTCAAACTCTCCTTAGGCTTTTGAACGATTGATATCAGACTAGCAGAAGTCCTCATTTGCTTCTTGTTGGCGAGGAAATGCCCGACAAATAGTTTACTAAGCTGTTCAAAACTAGAGATAGAGTTAGGTGTAAGAGAATAAAACTAGGACCTAGCTGTACCTGTCAGAGTTGTTGGAAACGTTTTGCACTTGACAGCACCATTTGTACCGTACAAATTCAAAGTTGACTCATAGCACAATATGGGATCTTGTAGGTCACTTGTCCCATCATATTTCTCCTTTGGTGCTCAAAAATGATGAGGGACAATCTCTCTTTCGATCTCTATAGATAATGGACTATTTGTTCGTTGTACATAATGGACTAATTCTTGTCTACCTTTCTTCTTCTCATTAAGTTCCTTGTCAATGGCATCTAATCTCTCTTGCAAGGAGAGATTAGACTTCTCATGTACAGTCTTGGTTCTTTTTGCCACATCTATTATGTGGGAGTTGACACTTCCTTCTTCTCTTTCCCTCCTTCCACGTGGGTTACGTTGCTTGACTTGGGTTTCTGCTAGCAGGTTTGGGTTTTGGTTGGGGATGGCACCGGTTGGGAGAGCTGCTTCTGATTGATTGTTGATATGGAGTTGTGCTTCGAGTGGATTTAGCTGATGTGGAGTGGTCGTTCGTTGGTGAACAATAGGAGTAGTTGGTTGTACATCGATGAATTTGGGCGATTAGTAGGTTCAGTTGGGCGATCTGTGCTTGAATGGCGACAAGCTATCAAAGTTTCCACTATCTAGGCGTAGTGGGCTATTTTAGCTTCTAAAGCTTTTTTTGGGGCGAGTAATTGATTGTACTGCTCCATGGACACTGTTTGTGGTGTTGTGTGAGTTTGTGGTTGCCCCATTTGATTTGATGTTTGTTGGTTCGCTTGCGAGCTCAAAGTAGCTTCTTCTCCAAGTTCCCACAAACAGTGCCAAAATGTTGATACCAAAAAAGTTGTTGGCTTGTTGATGATGGATCAACTCTTTCCTCCTTGGATCAACCTACAAAATAGAAGGTCCACCGGGGTTGTTCTCGGTGGGACTTGCTCGATGCTTAAGTCAGTAAATTGTTTAAAGAAATTATAAGTAACAGAGTAGAAGAGATTGAAAGTAAGAGTGAGAGTGAGTCCCTTTTTCTCATATCTCTGCCTCTTTATATAAGCATTCATGCAATTAAGTGGGCGGTTATTCCTTGTGGGCGTTTACACGTAGTTAAGTGGATGATAGTTACTCCTTGTGTGCGGTTATGCGTAGTTAAGTGGGCAGTTACAACAGTTACTTTGTGTGTAATTAAGTGGGTCACGGTAAGGTGAGCCTATTAGGCCTTCTGACAATGATACTAATATACTTCATTTAAATCAATGTGATAGTTTTTTTAAATCTTTTTTTTTAATTTGAAACGGTTAAGATTTGAATCCTAATTATTTAAATTAAAATGCCAATATTTTATCAACAAATTATACGACTTCTTGACTCCATAAATTTTTTTTTCAACATTATTATCCATGTACACCACAGCAAACTAATCGATCGCTTCGCTAATCCAAACCTTCCATTTTTTCACGGTAGTCAACAATCATGACTAAAATGACCATTTGGAAATGTAGGTTAGAAGTTAGAACAAGTAAAACCACTTCACTGTATACATAAACATATTTATAATCTTGGATTCAGAAACATATGGATAATCTTGATCATCACCTTAATTAATGTTTAGTGTTGTAATAATAACAATAATAGATGCATTTTTTGCTTAAAAAACTAGGTTTAAATTCGCTGCTTCAGAATGGAATCTTTGATAAAAGAATATATATATATATATATATATATATATATATATATATATATATATATATATATTTATCTTTGATATCGAATAATTGAGTAACCAATCATTAGAAGGAGAAAATGAGAAACAACCACAAAATATGGAAATTTTTTTTTTATGATAATCAACTATAAAAATTGAAGTTGTTTGGATTTGAATATATGTCTTCCGTATAGTAAAACTCTTCCTTAATTATTCAATCAAGAGATTGTTGATAAAATATGGTAAAAATTAAGAAGACGATGAAGAGGCAAAATTATAGTGTTTATCAATTGCAGCAGATACATCCCAAGTGCATCTAAGTCCCCGAGGGATTGTCACAAGATCTCCTGCCCCAAATTCTACAAATTCAGATGACCCTTTCGGATACGCCTTCACCTTGCCTCTAAGCAAATAGCAAGTCTCTTCAGCATCGAATTTCAGCAAATACTTCCCTGGAGGACATCCCCATCTACCCAAAAAAGAACCAAAAAAAGAAAAAGAAATCATGAACAGGAAAAAACAATTTACAACAGTCACACACATGGTTAAGAAAACATGTTTATGTACTTACTTAGGCCATGATTTAATACCCAGTTCAGACAATCTCGAATCGGAAGGATTGCTTTCGACAGTAATGTTTAAAACCGAAGATGAATCTGGCGTTGCTGCCATGAAACCAAAGCTGAAGGAAACTAGAGAAACAAGGATGAGAAAAAGAAAAGGAAGAGTTGGCTAATGGCTAGTACAGGTTTAACACATGGTCGTTGGCCTGCCTTTATATAAAAAAATGTGTTAGCTTAGCTGCCGCCTGGCAGGAGGTGCAAAGAATCTTTTACACAAAATGGAAAATGTTGTTTTGAATTAGCTGCAGAAAGTTATCAGCATAAACAAAAAATGGCATGTGCTATGAATTTTGTTCTTTGGTTAACCAGATGACTTGGATTATGCATAAATCAGTTGTCTGTTTTCAGATTTTTCCCATACAAGATGGTTTCTTTTGACTGGGGTTCTAAGGTTCAATTTACTAAGATTTTTGACATTTGATGCAGCTCATATGGCTTCATTTACGGCCGCAAGCACTGCAGCGGAAAAGGAAAGCTGAGTGTGGTGAATTTCCCCAGATGAAAAACATGAACGAAGAAATACAAACAAAAGAAATGCATTGAAGCACGTGATTTTGTTTGTTGTAAACTATGGATTTGATTCAAAATTATTACAATATTTTAGTCCCAGGAATGAATGTGAACACTAGAACTTAGCAAATTTCAAATGGCAGAAAAGCTGGACTTGCACGTGTAATTGATTGTTTTTGTTAGCTGTCACTTTCTGTAATAATACTTTGTTTCCTTTGATTTGATCTCTTATGTACTTTGAACATGGTGAAACATCCGTAGCTCAGTATTTTGCTTCTACCAACCGTAAATTTGTATTTTATGATGTACCCATATGGTTTGGAAAGGGGGAGGAAAGTGATTGGCTCTGAAACTGATGAACCTGGTAGAGTCATGGGGTTCTGGGATAATTCTGACGCCAGGATTATCCAAACATTGGATTGAGACTTGATAGATATGATCTGATATACTATCTTTCCTTCACAGATTGGCTGCTAGAACAGTAGAATTACAGGTTCAAATGATCACAGAAGTTAAATCTAGAGTTGAAATTGTTGACTTCTTGTACTCAGATCAATGTTGTTACTTTGTTGTTTTATTACCGGTAATTAGAGGCATTCTACAGTAGATATGCAGATATATACAAAGAATAGAATGAAAAATTAAAATATTCAAAAAAATTGAAGTGATATTTATGGAAGATAAGAATCAGATGATGAAAATCATCAACACTAAATGCAATAGTTTAGAGTAGAAAAGGAGTTACGCACTAATTTTTCTACAGAATCAGTGTTTCCTAATCCCTATAAGAGGAATGCATCCATAAGAATAAGAGCATTGCAGAAAGCTTGAAATAATTGAAATGCTTGAAAGGACAGCAACAGAAACTGGAAAAACACACTTTCTACGACAAATAAACTCTTTAGCATAATAATTTAAACCACAAAAGCCAAGCAGTCCTAAAATTTCAATGGTCAGATAATTAATGGCTAAGTTAAAAGGATAGGGAGATTTAAGATACCAAAAGACTAAGCAGTCTAAATTTTAATGTTCAGATTTTCTTTAGCCTGCTGCTACTTGCAACATCTCCATTACTTCTGGCTTCTGCTAGTTATTGCACCCCATTGTTGCTTCCATTACTTGCACCACCATTGCTTTCATTAGTTCTTGCATCACCATTATTGCTTCCTTTATTACTTGCATCCCCAGGTTTTGTTGCTTCTTCAACTACAATGAGCGCAAAATATAGCCTTGAGTTGAGTCGGAAAGACCATAATTGAATGAGAGCATTAACCCCATCGGCCCTTCTGAATTTCTCTTCATTCCTCCTCTTAACTTCATTCCACTTTTCGATCAGCACCAAAGCTGACCGGCACTTTTTGAACCTCAGACTGGTTTCCACAACAGGATCAGTGCCAATCTCTACCATTGTAACCGGCAGCGGTCTTGCTTTATTAAGCGTTTCAATTTCTTTTTGCTCAAGGAACTGATCAGCATTGATTTTGCTTTCTGGTATTGACAAACGACCCTGGGAATCCTTCAAGTCAGAGTCAGTCAATCTCTTTTCTATAACAAACACAGGCTCAGAAGCTTGCATGGTTTCTACATAATTTCTCAACTTTTCCGGGACTTGATGATCAGATTTTGATGTTGCTCTCAAGTTCTCCAGGTTTTGCCTTTCTTTTTGGGCAGTTAGAGCACATGTCCTCATGAAATTGTGCAAGACGGTCTCTGTCAGCAGCTTCTCTCTCTCAGCTTTATCCTGGGTTTTCTGCTCAATCTGTTTCACTAGCTCATCAAAAGAACCGTCATCAAGCTTCTTCAGCTTTTCCCTAAACGCCATTTTTCTTGAAAAAAAATTATTCGAAGGGTTAGTTAGTTGATCACAGGCATACATGTAAGACCATGGAAATATTTTTTAAAGACATTGTCCATGTTGAAGTATCCTAATTTCTAAGCCAATTCTTTGTTTCTAACTAGAACTGTAAGAGAAAGTAAAAGCCGGAAAGGTTTGTGACTGTAGGAAGATAGAAGGAGTGTTGGATTAGACTTCGATTTTCTTGGGCTGCGACATGGTCGATTTGTAGAGAGTTCTTGTAAAACGGGACTCTTTCCACGGGACATATTATTAATAATTATTCTTAATAATTATTCTGATAAAGGGGTAAAATAGTTTTTTAAACTTGTTACTTACAATCATATTAACACTATTTTTTACCATTTTTCATTCTAATGAATCAAACTACATGATTTATATTTTTCTATCTTCTATTCTCAAAGAATACTTATTTCATTCCTTTCCTATTTCATTCCGTGAACCAAACATAAATTTTAATTATCCTTAATGAATAACTAATAAATTAATATAAATTTATTATTTAATTTATCAATAATTAATATTTGTTAATAACTTTATAATAAATTAATGTTAATTTATTAATACTAAATTAATCAATATTAATTTAATTAAGTAATATAACTTTATTATTAAATTAATAAGTATTAATTTAATATTAATTAATTTATGAATTAATTATTAATAATTACTAATAATATTAATAAGTATTAATGAATTTATCAATTATTATAATTAATTATTAAGAAATACATAAATAAATTAATAATTATTAATTAATTTATGATAAATAATTAATTAATTATTAAATAATAATATTAATTTATGATTAATGTGAAAATTTGGTCACAATTGAACATAACAAATTAATGTCGACTACATATCATCACAATAATAAATTTACAATTGTGACAAATCAAAATCGTTACTATTGTAAAAATTAATGACTTCAACTACTTATTCACCATTTACATTGACCAATTTAATAAATTATTTTTTATTACAATAATAATTTGTATATCAATAATTTTGTTTTTTTATTAGATAACAATTGTAATGATTTTTTAACAAAAATAATTCATACTACTAACATTGAAAATTCATCAACAATAATATCCATTAATGGATATTACTTAAGAAGAAAAAGCAAATTAATCTAATTCCCAAATGTAGATATCTCCTTATTGAAACCAATTACACTTTTACGAAACATCTTAAACCCGCTATTGAAGGGAAAAATACTGAGACAATTTCTTATGAGATTGATAATGAGATGCCATAACTACAAACTAATAGCATCACATAAACACATTGACACAATAGACATCTCAAACACTCCTAAAATTCAGTATATTCATACTTTTCTTAATTAAACAATACTTTCTACTTATGTAAAAGTTCAATATCCTTATATGCCTTCAAAATTTTAATTGTTACAAAGAGTTTAAGATGTTTCTCTATGACTGACGATTTCATAACCTTTATGTAAAAGTAGTTGAAATTCATATCTCACATGTATTTTCAAATGAATTCTAAATTAATCATGGATGAGAAAGCAAGCAAAAAGCTTAAACATGATATTGAAGTTTTACAAAGCGTAAGTACCTTTGACATAATATTAAAAAATATACAATAAATTAAAATTTATAATAAACAAAAATCTTGTACCATAACAATAAACAAAAGTGTCAAACTAACCTTCAAAAATCTAATTCTAAATAATCTATTCTCAATCATCATCTTTTATCTCCTCTTCATTTATTGAGTTCATCTCATCATCATCATTAATAGAAATAAAGTCATCATAATCAGACTCATCATCATCCTCAACACCCAACATATCAAGATTTAATGGACTTCTTTCAACATTTGCATTGACTAATTCATTAGGTTTATCTAAAGGTACAACATCATCATCCTCATCATTCACATTAGGGTCATGGAATCTGAAACCTAATTTCTCATTTTCTTGGCATGGCTCTTCTCCTACCTCTTCAATAGGCAAATCGTATAAATCACGAGGTTTTATCTTTACCACAATTTGCCAATTGGTATCTTTAATATCTTTTACATAATAAACTTGTTTAGCTTGAGAAGCTAAAACATATGATTCATCAGTTTTCAATCTACGAGTCACATTGACCATAGAAAACCCAAACTTGTCTTTTTTAAACCCTCCTTTATGGTACACATCCAACCAATCACACTTAAACAAAATCACACTATTTTCTCTAGGATAGTTTAATTGTATGATATTTGTCAACACACCAAAATAATCTAAGTTACCTGTATTCTCATCCCCTATCACTAAAATACCACTATTTTGTGATTTCAATTACATGTCTCGCTCCTTTGTATTAAACCTCTAACCATTGATAAGAAAGCTAGTGTAGCGTAAAACTCGTTTATTAGGCCCAAGAGCTAGATTTAGTAATTGATCATTGACCAATTCACTTCCTTCCTCATACAATTGAGTGACCTGTGATAAACGGTAATAATTAAATATCAATAAATTTAACATTAAAGATAAAATAATATTTCAAAACATATCTAATACCTACATATTTCTTAAACCACTCATGAAATTCTTTTGCAACCCTTTTCTCCACATTTCTAGGAGTCTCCCTTTTGAGTTGTTCCCTATGCATCCTTCACATTTTATAAGAAATAAATACAAATAAATATTTAGAATAAAAATATAAACCATAAACAAATCACATAAAATTTAACTATAAAAGTTGGATCACTTACTCGACAAATTCTCTTATTTCTTCACAATTTTCTAGAACATACATTCTGGCTTGAGCCCATTCAGTCAAACTCAACTTGTCATATTTTTTTCCAAGCAATGGCCTCCCAACTTGAGAAAAAACATATAATCCTGTATAAGAATGGCTATCATTTCCCTCATCATTTCTTCCAACTCGATTCAATCCAGTCTCAATTTGACATAAATACCTTGAACAAAAATGCATGCATTCTTGCACGATATATGCTTCAGCAATTGATCCTTATGGACGTGCCTTATTTCTAACATAAGATTTTAGCTTATGTAAAAATCGCTCAACAGGATACATCCATCGAAATTGTACTGGCCCAGCAACTTTTGCCTCACTTACTAAATGAATTGTTAAATGCACCATTATGTCAAAAAACGAAGGAGGAAATATCTTCTCTAACTTACACAAAGTTAATGGAATTGATTGCTCTAGTCTCTCTAAGTTCTCAACCTGTATAGTTTTAACACATAACTCTCTTAGATAAGCACTTAACTCAATTAATGCTTTAGATACCTCTTTACATAACAAACCACGTAAAGCCAAAGGAAGATATCGATGCAAAAATACATGACAATCATGGCATTTCATTCCAAAAACCTTTAGCTCCTTGAAATTCACACAACAAGAAATATTGGAAGAATAACCATCTGGAACTTTTAGATCAATTAAGAACTGCAAAAATGCTCGTTTTTCTTCTATTGACATTGTATAACATGCAGGGCGAAACACATACCTGCCATCACTTGTGGGGGTAGCATGAAGCTCAAGCCGTATACCCATGCACTCTAAATCAAAACGAGCATTGATATTATCTTTTGTTTTGCCCTCGATATTTAGTAAAGTCCCAAGCACGTTGTCACAAACGTTTTTCTCAATGTGCATGACATCTAGATTATGTCGTAATTTGAGTGTTTTCCAATGTGGCAATTCAAAAAAAAAATACTCTTTTTCTTCCAAGTACCAAGCAATAGAACCTCTCCATGCTTTCTTTTTCTTGGAGTTTTACCAAATGTCACATGTTTTAGAAAAAAAGATGTACAAAAAATATTAAAAAAATAAATAGCTAAGAATATAATAATACATCAAAAACAA
Source organism: Heritiera fomes (assembly GCA_032173925.1). Lineage (NCBI taxonomy): Eukaryota > Viridiplantae > Streptophyta > Magnoliopsida > Malvales > Malvaceae > Heritiera > Heritiera fomes. Next base: position 7,582,196 of record JAPDPM010000021.1, on the reverse strand, counting down.
ACAATTAAAGAGTTAAAGAAATTCACCTGAGAAAATTGCTTATATTGTTCAACCACATCATACCCTGATAATTGTTTTGGTGCGCATCTTTCTTCTTTTGTAATGTCAAAGGACTTAGCATTGTTTCTCCATGGATGATTGAGCAGTAAGAAACGACGATGAGATAGATAACACGTTTTACATCCATTTGGAAGCCTATGAGATAATGTGTCCATATTGCAAATAGGACATGCTAATTTACCTTTGGTGCTCCATCCTGATAAATTAGCATAAGCAGGAAAATCATTTAATGGTCAATAAAACAGCTGCATGTAACTGAAAATTACTCTGTGATAATGCATCATAAGTCTCTACACCTTTCTCCCATAACTCTTTCAACTCATCTACTAATGGTTCTAAAAACACATCAATATCATTTCCAGGAGCTTTAGGACTAGGAATGAGAAGTGACATCATGAAATAAGGATCCTTCATGCACATCCACGGTGGTAAATTATAAGGAATCAATACAACTGGCCATAAACTATAAGAAGTGCTCATATTCCCAAATGGGTTGAAACCATCACTTGCTAGGCCAAGTCTAACATTACGTGGATCTACTGCAAAAGAAGGATGCAATGAGTCAAAGCTTATCCAAGCTGGAGAATCTACAGGATGTCCCATAGATCCATCATTGCAAGGTTTTTCCTTATGATACCTCATTTCTTTAGCAATCTTTGATTACATGTACAACCTTTGAAAACGTGGAGTTTATGGGAAATATCGTAAAATTTTTTGCACAATCAATTTCCTTCTACCATTCTCACTATTCATATTCCCATCTTTTCCACCTTTCTTCCATCTAAATTCACCACAAGTTGGACAATATTGAGCATTCTCATATTTCTTTCTAAAAAGAATGCAATCATTTACACAAGCATTTATCTTCACTTATTTAAGCCCTAAGTCTTGAACAATTTTCTTACTTTCAGAGAATGAATAAGGAATTTTATTACCTTTAGGAAATGCTCTTCTCAGGATTTTAAACAGAGCATCAATGGCTTTTGCACTACTACCATAGAGACACTTCAAATTCAATACTTGAACAACAAATGAAAGCTTGGAAAAATCCTCACAACCAGGATATAGTTGTTGTTCTACTTCTCGTAATAATCTATAGAACTTAGCAGCTTCTTTGTTCGGAGCAGTAGAACTAACTTTGATAGATTCATTAACTTCCTCGATGGAAACATTAGGACTATTTCTTCTAGGCTCGCCATTACCCATTTCAACATCAAACTGTTAAGCAAAATTTGCAGTAGCACGTCCAAAATCATACACCATATCATGCATTCCAACATCATCATTTTCCTCACTCTCATCAACAATCTCATTATCGCTTTCTTCATCAGAATTGTACAAATGCTCTCCATGATGAAACCAATGCTTATAATCTTTGTTTATCCCATGTATGATCAGATGTTCATAAATAGATTCTCGTGTCCTGAATAAGTTGTTGTTGCACTCTTTACATGGACAACGAACTGCTCTTCATTCGTCAATATTTTCAAACGCAAATTCAAGAAATTCATTAACTCCTTTCTCATATTGAGGCAGTCGTCTATCAGAAATATCCATCCAACTTTTGTCAGCCATACCTAAACCATTAAAGAAGCCAAAGATGTGAGAGCAAAGCCAAAAAAATTTTCCATCAGGAAAACCATTAAAGTAGAAAAAAAACCATTAAAGAAGTCAAATCTAGATTTTCCATCAACCAAATAAAAGAGAACCAAAAAAAATTGGAATTCAATAAAAAAAAGAAATACTATAATTTTCCCCAAAAAGTTCTACCTCATCAGTGTGAGTATATCAGCATATTTTATCTGTAATTATGATTGTTTGTCTTCCTTCGTCACGTTAGGATCATTTTGTATTTAATAATACATGAAAACTCCAAAGTTTAAAAGTGTAGAATAAAAAATAATAACCCTCTTTGAAGAATATTAGTAACAACTACAACAAATTTGGGTTTTTAATTGCTTACTTTCATGCTACCATAATCTTTTTATGCAGCAAAATCTTATATATAGCAATTTAAATTTATGCAGGGGTGTATTTTCTGTGAGCATGTTTTTCAGCAAGACAAGCTTTTGTTTCTTATGTAGTCATTTAGCATCAGGAGAGAAAGAAGGCGATGAACTCACAAGAAATTTAGATGTTGTAGAGATACTTAAAAACACACAACACAATTTCCAAGGATATGCAAAACATCAAGTAGTGGGGTGCCTGAAAAAATTCTAGATTACGAGTAAGTATCTAAGAAAAACTACTTTTAGAGACGATATTGTCGTCACAAGAAAAGTAATTAACAGTGACGGCTTTCTTTGTTACTATTTTAACTTTGTTTTGTGTTGAAACATTTGTCACAATAGACTTGAGTTATTGTGATGATATTTTTTGTCACAAATATCGATATTTTTTGTCACAAATACCAATATTTTTAATGACAAAAAATTTGTCACAAAAGAAATATGTTATTGTGACAAAATACTAAAAATTGTCACTAAAGAAAAAGTGTCGCCGTTTTTTGGGACGACAGGTGACAAATTGAAAACTTGTTACTAAAAATGATTAGTGACGAAATTTTATGCTTTCCGTGACCAAATTTTTCTCCACTAAAAACCATATTTCTTGAATTGCAAATTTTTGAAGAAGGAGAAGAATAACTATTCCTTGAGACAAGGAATTGTTATTCCATGTAATAGGTATTACAATGAACCAAACTAAAGAATTGGAAGGGCTTGTGGAATATAAGGGAATTGTAATTCCATTTCTCCCAAGTCCCAGCCAAACATGCTTTATTTTATTTATTTTTAAAGGATAATTATTGTATATATTGTTTGTGAAATTTTTTACTTCACATGTGGAGTTAGGATGATGACATATGCTTTATTTTATTTATTTTTAAAGACTTGTTTCACCATCCTAATTTCGTTTGTAAAATAAAAAAATTCTACTAACGGTATAAAATAATTAATCCAATTTTAAATGGGCTCCATTCTTTTATTACATATTGTATAAAATTTCGAAAATATTTCATATCAATGTTTTATATATTATTAGTAAATTATAATATATAATTTTATTAATTCATAAATTTTAAAAAATATTTATAAAAATTTGATTGACATAGACAATGATGTGCGAAAATTATTATAATTTTGATCTGAATTCGATCTTAAATCATATTGATTGATGAAAAATTAATTTTATTTATTAAAATATTTAAACCAAAATTTATATATTTATTATGAATTAAATTTCATGATTATGATTAAATTAATCAAAAGCCCGGTAAATCGAGTCCACTGTGAGATCAGAACTCGTAGACATAAAATCAATAGATGCTGCAAATCAATTTTCATTATCTCATTCCTTTTACACTTGAGTCATACAAGGTAGAGATATTTTCTTCTATTCTTAGATGAAAATAGTATTTAATTTTTAATATTTGATATCATCCAAAAGAAAAAAATGAACTAATTAGTTAGAAATAGAATTACCATATTTTCATGTATGCTTTGCATTTTCAGCACAAATTTTTATTGTGATTAAAATAGTAAAATTCTCATATAAATAAAAAATTTTGCTGCCAAGTATTCTCAAACATTATTTCAGATTATTTGAGAATATTATATAATAATTTTTTATAACAAATACGATAATTCACAATAAATGTTATGAAATAAATTTATAAACAAATTATTTTATATAATAAATTAATTTAAAAAGAAGAAGAAAATCATGTAGTGGAAAAGTCTCACTTTCCAACATCTGCATTGAATGACATTGACAATGAATGCGACCTTTACTCACCCAACTGCCTTTATTTCCCTATCTTTTTGACTTGCCCATAAGCTTCTTCTCGTTCTGTGGCTACACCAAATTTAAACATGCTACCTACTAACGGTCCTTACTGCAGGTGGCCTAACTCTCTTACATATCTTTTGCCAAAATTAAAATTTTTTTCAAAATAAAAATTTTAGCTATAAATTGCATCCTATAACGAACTTTTAAAATTAATTTTTTTGATTTTTTTATCATAATAAAAAATTTTGATCTGATAAAAAAAATACATTAAGATTAATTTTTCGATTTCTATTTGTAAATTACAATATTTCATAATAAAGAACTTCATATAAAATTAATATTAGTTTAACTCAAAAACATGAAATTCTGCTTAGTCGAGATTCTACATTACAATAATGAAACTCTACTGCAGATGTTACATAAAAATTCACATTAAGCCCTACCCTATTCCAAAATATTCCTATTTCCATGCCTGTTTATGCAAAATGGAAATTGCCTTGTCTCATTTAACTAACAAGTAAGGCCAGCAAAAAAAAAAAGGTAAAATTAGCAAAAACAAGTGTGGAAATAGCATAATTCAATAATTACACAAACAAAAAATTTTGACACTAGAAATTTTTACTCGATCTTAGAAATTATATCTTATGATAATATTAGCGACGAATATGACAGCAAAGGAGATAATGATCAAGGGCACCGTGGATTGTTCCCAGGTCCTCCATAGTAGAAATATGTGCCCCATTCATTGTTGTAGAAGCTCTTGATATCGTAACAATTTGTATTCTCAGCTAGGGTTGATATGTCATGGACGGAACTCAAGCTATTATCGGCATCAACAACCTCTAGATTCCGGAAGTAGCTCGATTTTCCGAACCCATCTTCAGCAAAGTGACCGGAGCCCATCTGCGTCGACGTGTGCTTGCCGTTGGCCCTTGAGTTCACCACTTCACCACCCCATTCTACCATGGTGGCATGGTCTGCTAAGTGAGTAAATAGCTCTGCTGGCCAATAACCTACCAGGGTATTGTCACCAAATCCCATCCACCAATTTCCTAGCTTGGGATCCTAAATTAAACAATTAATTACTTTAAGTTATAAATGAAATATATAAATTTAATATCGATAATTATAGTTAAATTAAATTTGTAAAAGATATTAGAAAAAGTATTAACTATAAATAGTTGTTTACCTTCCAAATGAGGATGGTAATGTCATATTGATTTCTAGCATTTTGTGAGACAGGAGAAATGGCAGCCCCAATGGCAATTCTACTATTTGTTTGGATAAAGCCTGAACATAGAAGGTTGTAGCATCCAGTTGCTTGATAGGAATCAGTCTAAAAAAAATCCAAAGAATCTAATTAATATAATCTCACAAACAATTTCAACAAATGCATCAATCTTTTTTAAAAAAAAAAAAGAATTAGTACACGTTTGCAATGATATATTTATATATATATAATATGTATTATTTTCATTCAAATTATTATTTATCATTAAAATCAGTAATAAATTTATTAAAAATATTTATCATTTAATTATCATGTTTGATGTATAATAAATGATCATTATAAAATGTAAGAAAAAAAACATTATGTAATATGATTAGAATGAGAATTAATTCACTAACAGTGACATACATATAATTTTCTTATAATAAAATTAATTAATGTTCCTCTCATTAATATGAAAGTAATAATTAACTTACATGACATTCAATGAATCAATGATTATAAAATATTTCAATCTTCTTAGCATATAAATGCTCGACATAATTAATAAGAATATATTCATTAATGTTTACTTCATGATATAAAAACAATAACTTACACGAGATCTCCAATCTCCTCAAGAAATGAATGCTAAATTCCATCAAATAAATGAAGTTGTCTTTAACTTCTAGACATATTAGAAACTTTGCTGAGAAGCATAAATATCATTGCAACATTTTTCCTCAACATAATTATGAACAGTACTAAAAAGTGAAATACTAACAGTTAATTTTTCTTTTGATGTTCTTTTTGCCTACTTTTCTCTTTAAGCAAACCAACTTTTACATTCTTGTACAATAATTTTTTATTACAATATATAAAAACATTTAAAGTAAAAAAAATGTTTGGAAGAATGTCCTCCCCCACAAAGTTTAAAGATTTCCCATCAATAGACAATAATGGAGCCTTTGTTGGTTGGTTTTCGTTTAATTATTGCATGGCAGTTTTTTTTTTTTGAACTTTAGCTTTAAAGAATGGTTAATTAATTTTGGGTTTTTGGCAAATCAGCTTTTTCATTTGAATTCCCTTTTTGGGAATTAATTACTTCATAAGCTGCAAAACAGATTAGATCAATACAGTGAAAATTGGCTATGGTTATTCAACACAGTTTCTTTGCAATTTTAAAACTTTTTTTAAGATAAAAAACCATCCATCCATATGCAAAATAATGCCTAAATGACTTTAAAAAAACTCATTATTGTGTGGCTATTCAATATTCACTAAGAAATTTAAATTTTAAAATCCCAATAATTTCTTAACTTAATTACAAAGAATTATTTATAATTTTATAAAGTTCTGAGTTTAAATTCGGATGATTTCATTCCTTTGAAATTTGCATTAATAACAAAATAACAATCCTAAATTAAGTTGACTTTTACATTATGAACATGCATATTGCATCAAGATCTAACCACCTGTATGCATGGACATAAGTAATTCCATATACAATTAATTTTAATTGACCATTTGATTAATTTGCCATAAAATAAAAATATGAGAAGTCAAAAATTTAATTTTAAGGTAAAATTATAGAGAACTCACCGTCCAATAAGTGAACAATCTTGGCCTGCTGTCACCATAAAGCTCCGGACTGACCTGACTAGTAGAACCATCAAAACTTTAAAAACTCTAATAACAAATTCTTCATTTTTCAGTTATAAAATAAATATTATTATCGGATTTTAAATTTAATAATTTTTCAATAAATTATCAATTTTTAAATTTTACAAGTAAGATTAAGATGATGATACATATTATTTAAAAAATATAAAAATAAAAAATAAATAAAATAAGATATATTTTGTCATTCTAATTTCGTTGATAAAATTTAAAAATTTAATTGACAGTCTATTAAATAATTATTTTTTTAAATTTAATATTTAAATTTCACAAACAATTTATTTTTTTATCGCTTTAGTTTAAATAATTATTATTATCTCATTAATTATTTTTGCTTAGATGAACACATATAAATTTGATTGTAGAGGTAATTTAAAATGCACCTACGGTATATATACAATAATTCAATACAACAGAATAATAATATCCACATTCAAAGCAGATTCTCGAAAGGAGGAACAAGGGTGTGGGATTATGTGCATGCAAGGACAGTAAATGGAAGGAGTACCTGCCATCCAGATTCGATGCTGTTGAGATCAGAGCCGTCGAATGATCCCGAAAGAATCCAAATCTGTGATAGACTAAACTCGTTGACATCTTGGATTGATGGGTCCCACACGTTTATTGTCGCCTTCGCCCCATAAACCTCTTGGGATGTTCCGGTATACGCAATCGCATGCTAAAAATGTGGCCATGCATCCATCACCATCCAATACTAATTAGTTTTTGACTTCTATGCACAGAAAATGAGTTCTCGAAGGAGCAAAAAAATGAAAAATACTACTCCCAAGAATTTAAGTTCATGGGACCTTTTGGAAAATAAGTATTACTCTTAAATTTTGAGTTTTGTAATTTTGAGTTTTCATTTTTTATTTTAGGGTTGAAAAATAATTAAAAATTTTGCTTTCATTTATCAATATTGGTTTAAATGATAAAGTAATATTTTTAAAGTGTAAAAATTCTGTAAGCTGTGATATTTGAATTTTCAACACTGTTTTTTTTTTCAGTTTGACAATTTTTATTGTATAAAACAATTGATAATTCTTTTTCAAAACAATAATCAATTACATACTTCGCTTTTTGATTAAAATTCTATCCACTAATTTGAGATTTTTGGGTCATTATAGACATTTGGGTTAACCCTAACAAGTTAATGTACCTCTTACACTCATTTCTTACGGAAAATTAATTCTGCAAAAACTTCGTCATTTTTCTTAAAAATAATTTCTATATTATTATTGATGATAACAAAACATTATATTGAAATTAAATTTAATGTGAGAAAGATTGCATACTTCGTGCCCGTTGCCGCTGACGATATCCGGCGCATCGGCGTGGCGAGTAGGGTTCATCAACAGACGTTGCTTCTTGCCAAAGTCAAACAAAGACTTAGCTCTCAAAACATCATGAACTGTGCTCCGCCGTATGGGAACAGTTCCCTTGGGACATCTTGTACCATTCCTATGCCACATTTGCCATGCACCTTTTACAGCTGCCTCATTACTCCTTGAATCGCTTGCCTCATCTTGTTTCAATGTTTTCACCTTCGGCATCTCTGATGGAACCCTCTGTTACATTATTAAACATAAAAAGTTATCAAAGTTTCTGTCCCAACAAAGAAAGTGAACAAACTTGTTTTATGAAACAAGACATAAATTCTGGTCGTGTTTAGTGAAAAATTAATGTAAACGTAATCAGATTAATTTGTACTTCTTTCTTTTTTATCGAGCAAAGTTTAAAGTTTTCGATTAATCGTACTCATAAAATCCAATTTTTAAGACAGACTGAAAGAAAATTTACCTGAATCTTATGATTTTTCAGAAGAGGATGATCTAGAGCTGGTTGTTTTCTTTTATGCACACAATCTATGATATCTCCATCTGGGCTCTGAAATTATCAAAACAATAACATTAAAACAAAAAGAAAAAAGAAAGAAATAGCTAGGGCAATGTTTTCTAACAAGTGATTGAGTGAGAAAGAAGTGTGTGTACATATATATACCTCAATGGTCATGAGAGCAGGCTTGTTGATATTCTCCAAGTGTTTTTGAATTCTTTCCAGCCTCAAGCTACTCACTTGCTTATACTTTGTGTAATTTAGGCCTGAAACAAGATTGAATTTCGCGACGAAAAGGAAAGAAAGAAGAAGAAGATGATGAAGATGAAGGTGAGATGAAACTCCGCTCTTCTTTGCAATAATGTTACAAGCCATAATCTCATTCAGTGCCAAAGGGAAGAGGGATATTGCTAGCAGACCATTACAAGAAAAAAACAATAGCTAAAAACAAACAATACTTTTTCTCCTTGATCTTTTTCACTTCCACAAAACAACTACAGACACAATAAAAGAAAGGAAGAAAAGGACTCTTTAACCTTTCTTTTCTTTTTCTTTTCTATTTCTTCTGTCTCTCTATCTTTAATGGGGAGAGAAGGGAGGTGGGTGAAAGGGTTAATTAACCTGGAGCAGTGAACACAGGCCAAGCCAGTCAGGCCACCTTCCTCATTCTTTCACCATCAAAATCATGATTGCCTGTGCATTGGTTTCATATAATGAACCAAAATATTTTTCACATTTTCATTGAAAACCCCATTTTCTTGTGTTGTTTATAATTTACACCAAAAACAAGAAGCAAGGAAAAGAGGAAGAAACTTGAAGGCATTAATAAAACCCAAACCTACCCAACTAAGCGGCAGGTCCCCTTTTTTATTGCACTAGTCCTTCAATGTTTGCATCTGCCACCATAAACTTTGCCATTAATACTTTTTCTTTTTCATTTATATTTTTCTCTTTTATTAATTAAATATTTCTTACAAATACACACCCAACCTTTTGGTTGTTACTCTTTAGCCTTTCTTTGCTTCTCAGTCTCTCCAATATTTCCTTTGTTTTTAACTTTCTTTGAACTCCAAGTAGTACTCAATTGGTATTTCTTTGTAGTGCCTCATCTTCTCATTCCTAACCTAACTATAGGCAATGATGATTTATCCAAATTGAATATGAAGTGTTACCATATACCTTTCCTATACCCCAAATTTAATTACTATTTTTGAACATCTCTTTGCATAACAAACTCATACACACACGCACACACATATATATATATATATGTATATTTAATTTGGGTTATTTTTGTATAGTGATATCTTTATAAATATTAATATGTTGCATATAACTAAAAATGTTTGCAAATATAAGATTCGAGTATTAATACTTATATTTTCCTTCTTTTTGTGAAATATTAATTTTAGTGTAAAATAAAAAAAATGCATAAATAAGATGTTACCATTTTCAGCAAAAGTTTGCACTTTTCTTGGAAATTTTCAATAAAATAGGAAGTGTCAAATGATGAACAGCTTCATATTGTTTAATTTATTGAACGTGTTAGATATTATAATAATATAGTAGTGATGAAACCCAAGGAAAACAAAGAAAAGAGTGTTGTTTGTTGAAATTTGAACATATTGGGGAGGCTTCTACGCTTGTGAGTTTCCAAATTTAATCTAATTTTCATCCTTTTGGTATTGTAAAATGGAAGCAATCGATTCCCTCGAAGTGTGCTATAGAACACTCATCTCCATGTGGGAACGGCTTCATAGAAAACATTAAAAAAATAATATTGGAAAGAAAACAATTAATGATATTAAAATATTAATAAAAGACTGAAGGAAGAACATGAATTAATCTATTTAATATTAAATATGGATGTAACTTGTAAGCTTCTATTCTCGATTCTCGAATTCTTCTCTGAACTCTACCAACCTGGAAACTCTGATTTTAACTGAAAAATGAAAAATAATAACATGATGAAATGATCTATATGCCCCAATTTCTTTTTTTTTTAATACTTGCTTACCATCTTCAAAATATATTTATATAATATAATTTAGAATTCAAATTTTACGATAGACAAATACTTTAAGGATCGAGAAAAAATGATCTTAGTATTACTTATAATTTAAACCTAACGAATCTTATTATATATTCCTAGCTATTCAAATCATTTAATTCCATGACTTAATGTAGCAATTCTCTTCATTTTATTAGGATAGATTAGTTAAAATTGAGTATTCTTCCAAGCTAGCTAGATAAATATAGTTTTCATGAAAGGGATGGCTTACTTAAACATTTATTAGGTTTTTTCCTATAATATTTGGGCAATTCAAGAAGAAATTCTTTCATGAATTTGACCAGGTAGGCAAGAAAAGTCAGCTTTATTTTGAATTAATTTTATGATTAATAAAGTATTAGTTTTAATAGGATAAAAATTGAGTCTTCCAAAGCTAATAATTAATTTGGTACTGATCTGTGTGCTATTTTTTAAAGTAATTTTTAATATCATAGGACTGATTTTTCCTTTTGTTGCATTAAAATTACATCTACCTTATCTATTGAATTGGCAACAAAAATATTCTATACTATTAATTTCATCAGCTCATACCAAATTCATTTAATTAGCTAGGTCAGATCCTAGATCAAGGACTTTATTATCTCCTGGACTGCTAGCTATGTTGAAAATTGAAGCAAGATTTCTTGAGGACAATTATCAATTTGAAATAGAAAATTATTGCTGATTAATTAGAAGAAAATAAAAAATTAAGCATTCATGGCATTGAAGTTTCATGCCTTTTTTTTTTGGTACGAGGGAAGCAGTAAATTGCTTAAACTACACATAATCTAGGTAGACTAACACCAAAACAATCATTTCTCATCAAAGGTTCTGAACTCAGTGGTGGATCCGAGAAGATGGTAATGTCATTCGGACATCCATGCACAATATTAGCTAAATGGTCAGTACACATATTTGCTTCTCTAAAAACATGTCTGACTGTGCAGCTCTAATCTCTGTCAATCAACGATTTACACGCTTGGATTATCTGAAAATGCGGATCATGATCTCTAAGAGGTTGAAATACCTTAGACACTGCAAATAGGGAAGCAGATTCGATAGTCACTCGTCCATAACCTGGCTCGCATACTATTTGATAAAACATAATAGATAGCATAGATCGATCAGTTCAGCTCGCGAAACAGAACCCCGTTAGACACTGCAAATAGGCATCCACGTTAACTTTGATGAATTCCTCTGGTGGATGTTCCCATGCAATGTTCACTTCTGGTCTCCTGGGAGCTGCATGTTGTTTTGATCTCAGACCATTAAATTCTGTTAAGTAACTACTGATCAGCTTGTTACCATCACGGGGCCAAGAGAAACCATCCTCGAAAATGAATTGATTCCGCCATTTCCATAAATACCAGCAGGCATTAGCAAATATGGAAGACCAATTGAAGTTGAGATTAAAATTTCATGCTGATCTCCTTCAAAATTTTAAAAGCTATTAATAATCTTCCCATATGAGTTTCCAAATATATATAAAACCCAAATTTCAATATTAATTAATAAAGGCACCTGTTAATTAGTAAAAATTTTGTAAGTAAACGTTGAAATTTTATACTTGTACTTATTATAAAATTTAAAAAAATTTACTAAATTTGCATAGGATACAATGTTTTAAATCTTAAATTATAATTTGAATGTCCAACTCGATTTTTTTTTCATAAGCACAGGTATCTTTATTAATCATCCTTATTAACTGTCAACAAATGACACTTCAAAAAAATTGTCATTAATATTTCCCTCATTTTCTCCACTAAGCATTACCACTTCCGAAAAATTATCAGGTAAGTCCTTCCTAAGAAGAAAAATATAGATTCTTCCAATAATATTTCACCACAGCAATATTTTTGTCTACACACGGAGGTCAGATTTAACTAAAGCAGAAGACAACAAAATCTACGTTTCAAGCGAACAAAATGAGATGAATACAGTCCAGTAATCTGAGGTGAAGCTAAAGACCTTCAAGTTTCTTTTCTCGTCCCCTTATTCTAATCTTTGGATAGGAGAGTAAAATAGACAAATGGGTTTGGTTCGCGTAGATACGGTTCACACAAGCCGAAATAAATTTGGTCCATTTGGATCCGTTCTTTAAACAGATATAAGCAATAAATTCAATCCGGTCCTAATTCAAGGCGATTTTTCATTCGGCAAAAAATGGAATATGTCAAAATTAGAAACTTAAAAAGCATAAATTATTTATCAAAATTCACATACAATTCACTTATAATGTTATGGAAAAAAATATTTACAAACTTGAAAGTATAAATTATCCATCAAATTCAAGATTCTCCAACTACTATTTTTTCAATATTCAAATGATTCATTGGTTTGGATTGGATTTGGGCACTTGGTTAAGGGTTTGGGCTTTGGTTTAATTGCAAAGCGAAAGGAATGGACATTTAATTTGAAACATAGTTTGCATACCAATCCGTAAATTGATGATGGGTCGCGGTTCGCGGACCGGTCCATATCTATCTGGCTTGCGTTCCGTGCGGATGAAATCCATTTAGATTCGTTTTAAAGCATACCATCAAATAAAAAGTTTGATCCATTTTATACCCTCATTTTGGGGAGAGATGCATGGTTTGTTTTCAACCATTAAAAAAAGTTAGAGCATGATTCAAATGATATAAGACATATTAATTCGAGGTGTGTTCTGATATTCAACTTCATTTATACAAGAGAGATGATCTACTGTAAGGTAAGAAAGAAGGAAGAGAGTAGGAAAGAAAAAAAAATTGCGAGAGAGTGATTGTTTGTGAAAAGAAGAATGCTAAAAACAGTCACTTTTGACAGTTAATTTTAACACTCTTATTTTAATTAGGTCAATTCACGTCATTTTTTAGTTTTACATGAACATGAGTTAATCATATGAGAAGTAAAAAGTTAAAGTATGTGAATGCTAAAAAATATTTTTCAAATAACTTGTAATTATAGATAACTGGTCTTCAAGTAGAAGGAAGTAATATGACCTAAAAAAAATGAGTGTTAAAAGTGATTTATCAAAAGTGATTATCCTTAACATTTCTATTGTAGAAAAACTTGAAAGTAATCTCATTTTTCTTTTCTCTTCTACCTTTGTCCCAATGGAAAACTATCTGCCTGCAATGAAATTTTTAGAATTTATATGATGTTAATATGATAACACAAACTTTGTAAAAAATACTAGTGAAATAAAACGGGCTTAATAGCCAAATAGACCCTCAACCTTTAGCATAAAATGAAATTAAGTCCTCAACGTTTTATCGCGTGAAAAATCAGTCCATAAATTTTTATTTCAATGTAAATAAACCCTCAACCTTTTAGGATTATGCAATTAAGTCCAAATCTATTAAATGACATTAACTGCTTTTTGGACATCTAACGTGAAAGCTAACTTGGATAGCTTAGTTGCCTGCCACGTGACATGCCACGCGTGCAATACTAACAGAAGTTAGTATCATTTAACAGATTTAGACTTAATTGCAAAATTTAAAAGATTGAGGGTTTATTTACAATGAAATAAAAGTTTATAAACTGATTTTCACACAATAAAACGTTGAAGATTTAATTCTATTTTATGCTAAAGATTTTCTATTTTATGCTAAAGGTTTTCATCTTGGGCTTTTGTTGGTCTTGATGGGCTAGACAAAGTCCTGTCAAATGACAATGTCAATGGGCAGAGGCTTTGCAAGCTACTTCTTTTTGTCCTGTTTTTACGGGTTATCTAATGTTCAATCCAGTGAAATGTATAGGTTTCTTTGTTTGGGCGCAGCCATATTATTCCATTGAAGTTGAATAAAAATATAATGCTTGTTCTAATAATCAAATCAAACCTTCGTTCCAACATTTAATGTTCATGTCCGACCTGTCATATTCATATGATGTATAAAATATTATATATATATATTATATAAACAGTTTTAAATACAATATTGTAAGTATAAATACTGAAAAATATATTAAGCTAACGTTTTACATTTTAATGAAATAAAAATAAAATTTTAATCTTACAAGAAAATATATTTGGACGGATGTACCTGAACGAGCCTTAACTCTATCATTTGATAGTTAAATCACGCTTATGTCAAAATTGAGGTTTGAATATTTCATCAAAAAAAATTGAGATTTGAATAATCAGATTGGATCATATTTTGTCTAAACAGAAGATACAAAAAGCCAAAGTTATCTGTACGAGGTATTTTCCTATCTCGTACTGTCATTCTGAAATTTATAATTTCTGTCCTTTCTATTAAAATCATGTCACATTTTATATTATTATGAAAAATCAATTATTTATTATCAAAATTATTAATAAATTTTTAAAATAAATATTTAATATTTAATTATCACATGTGATATATAATAAATGATTAATTTTTTCAATAAATAATTACATAATATAATTTGAATGTAAAAAATATATGTTGATTAAAATAACTGTTTCATAAGATTTTTATTCCTAATAAACTCTAACATTTTCAGATTAGATATTTTAGTCAAAAGAAATCAAGTGGAAAAACGTAGAGATTTAATATTTTTGGATAGACTTCAAAAAATTATTATTCGCCAAAGATTTCTCTTCTGAAAAAGGAAACTTCAGAACAAAATATTCGAGTAAAGTACTCTTTCTAACCTGAGACAACTTAATGGCTAGTGTGATTAATTTAATTAATAATTCACGATTAGTTACCAGGTTGGCGTTTGATAATTCTTTCACAATTTCCATTATTTTTCAGAAAAAAGATTAGTTTGGATAAACAATGAGATTGACTCCAGTAAGATTGAAAAAGAAAAAATAATCATTAAAAATAAGAAAATTATTTTATACACTGTTAGTGGAGTTTTTAAACTCCACAAGCAGGATTAGAATAATGACATGTATCCCATTTTATTTATTTTTTATTTTTTTAATATTTTTAAAGGACATATGTCATCATTCTAACTCTGCTTGTGGAGTTAAAAAACTCTATTGACAGTGGATAGGATAGTTTTCCTTAAAAATATGGATTATTAACCTATCCACTGTTAGTAAAGTTTTTTAACTTCACAAGCGGGATTAGGATGATGATATGTGTTCTTTAAAAATATTAAGAAAATAAAAAATAAATAAAATGGGATACAGGTCATTATTTTAATCCTGCTTGTGGAGTTTAAAAACTCTACTGACAGTGTATAAGATAATTTTCTAAAAATATATACTTTTTTAAAAAATAATAAAATAATATTGAAATCAGGAATGAAAGGTTAAAATTACCCTTCCACTTTTTTTTTTGTCTTTAGTCTATTGTTTATCACTGATCTCACCACATCGGAGGATGACCTTGTCAATAAACCTTTAAAAATAAATTAAAAAAATTATTTGTATTTACTTTTAAAGAATTAATATTTTTTAATTTATATGTTGATGAAATATTAACAACTGATGCATTGACAGTGTTAAAAACTATCATCAAGAAGAGCTTGGCATTTCTTTATGCTTTCAAATTTATTTTTTTAGACCTCGCCATCTTTCATCATGAAATCCCTTTCAAGTTTCAATGAATTCTTAATCTTCTTCTTCAATTGGTCGGTAAGCTTTTTTTTTTTTTCAATTTTTTTAATTTTATATGTGATGGAACCTTTCTTTTTTATGTTTTCTCTCTCTTCCATTGAATTTTTTTATTTGTTTGTAAACAATTGTTTCTTTTTTAAATTTTTTAGTTTTATATTTTTAAATTTTTATATGTGGATGAGGTAATTATTTATTTATTTGTACTTTCAAATTAACCATAGAAGAAATGTTTAAAATTAATAGAAGTGTTGAAGAAAAATGCATTCAAGAGGATGAGCTCTTGAACTTTCTTACCAAATCCATCAAGCCTTATGTGGTTTTTTTTCTTAATTTTTTTGTATTTTTTCTAATTTATTAAATTATTTTTAAATATAAAAAATTTAATTTTTGAATTGAATAAATTTAATTAATATGTCCAAGTTAATTATGAATTCAACTTCTTTTCTATTATGATATGTCACTTTGGAATACAATTTGATGTTTGATCTTTCTTTTTTATGTTTTTTTCTTTCTTCTATTGAATTTTTTTTTATTTATATGTAAATAAAGAGTCATGAAGACGTTAAATACTTCTTTTGGATCTAGAGATACAAAAATCCGAAAAAGCATTGATTTCAAAAGCTAAGATGAAACTATATATATCTCTTATCTAATTTTAAAAATTTTAATAAATTATTGAAAATCTAATCGCTTTAAAATTATATATTTTAATAACTTTTAATAATTTATATCTAATTACTTCAAAGAGAATAATAAAATATTATCTAATTTAAAAATAATTAAAACAATTAAAATAATTAAGAATAATTTGTTGTCCATTTCTCTTTACGTTGCAAATTCAAAAAAATTACATAAATTTATTAAAGAGAATCCAAATAGGATTAAAGTTAAGAATGAAATTATATCTCTTATCTAACTTTAAAGATTTTAATAAATTGTCTAAAATCTTATCACTTTAAAATGATCTATTTTAATAAATGTTAATAATTAACTAAAAGTTAATCACTTCAAATAAAATGATTAAAATATAATATAAATTAAAAATAATTAAAATACTATTTTAATTTAAAAATAATTAAAATATTATTTAATTTAAAAATAATTAAAATATTATATGATTCTAATATATTTAAAAATAAAATTAATTATTTAATACATTTAAATAATTAACTAATTAAGCACAAATTTTTAAAAAAAAAGTATGGGAAGAGTGCAAATTTTATGTGTGTGTGTATATATATATATATATATATAAATAAAATTAATTCATGCATCGTACATAATTGTAAACTAGTTTGATATTTAAATTTCAACACTTACCTTTTTTATTCCTCAAATTTTAATTCTGTAAATTTGATATAGGAGTTGAAACTTAATGGATGAGTTTAGATTTTGAAGTATTGAAATATTGTAAAAGATTTTGATAAATTTAATAGGAATTTTCGGTAGAGAATAAAATTTAAATTATTATCTTATCCGTTAAAAAATATAAGTTATTCACCTAAACTTTTACATCCGCTTAGCATACGTATTAGATATTAATGTAATTTGTTATATAATCTCCAATATATATATGGGGTAAATTACATTCATTTCCTTAAAGTTTGGTCACAATTTAATTTTTGTCTATTAATTTCAAAAATAAACACTCCACCCCAAAAATCTTAACACCTTTAAGAAAAACTAACAAAAAAATGTAAAATGCTAGAAATCGTTCCTGGAAATTTTCAACCAAGCACCATTCGTCATTCCATCTTTTTTTCCCTCTTGCTATCATGTTTTACCATTTCCTTACACCTTTCCTAAAATCTTCCCCAATTCTCCAATATTTTCACAAAATCCAAACCTTTCATTACTCGTTCAACCCTTGATTTCACAAAACCCACTATCGATTGAAATACCCATTGTCGTTCAACCCTTGATTTCAGAAAGTTGTTTAGGGTTAGATTGAAAAACCCATTCCATGGCTTGCATGGATAAGCCATGTCATTGGATTGGAAGCGAAAATGGAGAAAGTGGCTAAGGCGGCTAATGCTATTATCAAAGGAGTGGTCGACAAGGACATGGACCGGCACAAGACCAGGCTTGACATGAAAGTGAAAAAGAATTTGTGGATGTTCTGCTTGAAATTGATAGAGAAAACACTGTTGGCTTTCCCATTGAGAAAGTTAGTGTTAAGGCCCTTATCTTGGTAAGAACTTCAATAACTTCATCTTCATTCTTTTTTGGTTCCAAATTGAAACAACGTAGTGAAATTTCTTTCTTCTATGATAGGATATGTTTGTAGTGGTACGAACACTACGTACACAGCCCTGGAGTGGGTAATGACAGAATTCTTAAGGCACCCAAAGATTATGAAAGAGCTGCAAAAACAGATCAAGCAAGTTTGGGGTGATAAAACAGACATTATCAGAAGATGATTTGGATAAGATGCACTATATAAAAGCTGTGATCAAAGAGACTCTTTGTTTACATCTTCTGACTCCATCGCTACTTCCAAGATTATCAACTAGAGATGTCAGGATCTAAGGCTATGATATTGAACGAGGAACTCAAGTTATCATCAATGCTTGGGCAATCGGAAGAGATCCCGTGTCGTGGGAGAAACTAGAAGAATTCCTTCCATGGAGGTTCTTGAACAACTCCATAGATTTCAAAGGACATCATTTCGAATTGATTCCATTTGGTTCAGGAATGAGGACTTGTCCAGGCATCTTGTTTGCAATGAAAATAAATGAGCTCTTGTTAGCAAATCTTGTGCACAAGTTTGATTGGTCATTGCTTGGTGGAGCAAAAGCGAGGGATTTGGACATGAACGAATCCTCTGGCCTTACCATTCACCGAAAATATCCTCTTATTGCTATTCCAAATCCATGTTCTTTCTAGGGGAAAGGCAATTACTTCTCTTTTGTTCGTTTAATTAATAATTAAATAATAATAAACAATAAATAAATTAAAAGCAAAAAAATAAATACCTTTCTAATAATTGTAGTACCTCTGTTAATCTGATTCATTTTAAGGTTGTAGAGTATATAAAATTTTTCAAGGGTAAAATAGTCACTCAAATAAGCTTTTAACAATTGATTAAATAGTTGAGTAACGGAATGATTAAGTTATCCTACGACATACAAAAGTTTGGGGCGGAGTATCCATTTTTGAAACTAGTAGACTGAAGTTAAATTATGACCAAACGTTAAAAAGGTGGATGTAATTTACCCATATATATATATATAAATATATATATATATATATATATATATGATCTCTCTTGCATGCATAGAAATCACTTTCACCCACCAACAATTGGTTGGCGTGAGTGGCAAGCGGCCCTCGTCCCTTAAGCAAGGCTAGGGTTCGAATCCTGACTTGTGTATGGAGTGCCAGTGTTGGGAGGGTGACAAGCCTAACCACGCTCTGCTTCTCCCGACTCCGGAATAGGCACCGAAGGTGGATACCGGGGGGTTTCGACCAAAAAAAAAAATCACTTTCACCCTTTTCCAGTTTAGTTTAATTTTCTACCTTTGAAGTTCTTCAAATTTCCTCCATGGACAAGAAAATCATAGTATTTTTCTTTTGTGCAATGCTGATGGGTTCAATCATGGTTGAAGATGCAAATGCAGGAAGACCAACACCAATAATTGGGTACCCAGCAATGGGCGCTGATCGTCAACTGCCATGTAAAGGAGCGAATTGCATGCCACCTGCATCAAATCCTCCAAGTAGAGGCTGTGAAAAAATCTACAGATGTCGACAAGGTCCATGAAGAAGTTGCTCATGCCTATATGGCTTCATTTCCAAATTTCATGGTGTATGTTCTTCTATTTCCATCTATCATGGAATTATGTAAAAAAATAAATAAACTAATGAATGAATAAATGTATTACCCTTTAATTCTCGAAATGTCTTTCTATAAGAAAATCTTTTTTCTTTGTTGTTCCCTTTTGTGGAAAATGTGGGTGTGTTTAGCCTTGATTGGAAATGCAAATTAATGTACACGCAGTAATTGGAAAGCCAGCTGTATTAATATTGGAAAGGAATTCTCCTCTTCCATGCCCACTGCGCAGTGAGGAATTGTGAAAATATCCTCCGGCAGGCCATTAATTAAGTAGGCTCAGGCATAGGAAGACTAATTTACTCACAAATGTTCTTTGCTAAAATTCACTTTGATGCACATGCATTAATCTTGATCAATAATGTTTGAATATTACATCATGAGCTAACAACCTTTCATAATACAATATTAAGTAAAATAATAAGATATTATTGTATAATCTAAATTATAGGTATTTTTTTTTGTTTTGAAGTGTGTTTAACATATTTTTTGGGTTTTTTGAATGGATCAATACTAACTATATTGGGTTTATTTTAGAGTTTTTTATTTGAGTTTCTTTGACACTTACATGAGTGAAACTTATTGCTCTTTAGTTGTTATGGACTGGTTGGTCTTGATTCTTGTAAGTGTAACTTTTACAAAAATTGACGTAGGGTGTATATTAACTTTTATGGTTTTAAATTATATTGGAATTTGATTTATTTTGGGAGTTCTATTTGATATTTTTGAAAGTTTAATAATGATTGCAAAATTAAAAATTATTATATTGATAGGTTTTTGAGATTTAATTGCCATGAATTTGTTGGGTCCTAAATTATTGATGTAATTTTCCCGTTGATTTTTATGCTGAATTGATCTCAGAAGGATATTGATTTTTTAAAAAAATTTTATATTTGGTATTACATTCTATAAACTAATAACTATGAAAAATTATTTTACTCAAAATAAACTAACATATCACATAACATTATTTAATACAAAAATAATCATAATGTAATGTAAACCTGTCCAAAAGTCAGACCACCTATTGAAACTCAAAACCCCACCTGATTTTTTGAAGGCTTGAGCAAAAATATTAAATGCAATTAATGAGTTTGGACAAAAATCGAGTCGAGTCCGTTCTTACCACTTCAAAACCCAAGCCTTCCTTGAGCATAATTAAAATTTAATTTTTTTAAATATATTTACATAAGTATAATAAAATTATATATATAAAAGGATAATTATATATAGAGAAGGATAATTATTTTATACACCACAACTCCACCAACGGTAGGGGTGTTCATTCGGCTAAATGATTTCGGTTAACCGACCGACCGAATTAATTTTGGTTAAATGGTCGGCCACCGAAATAATTTCGGTCGGTTAACGAAAGTGATTTTTTTAAAAGTTCGGTTATCGGTTAATTCGATTCGAAAGGTGAAATTAACCGATTAACCGAATTAACCGATAAATATTATTTGCTTCTATGCATGTTGAGCACCATGTTCATTATGAGATTCTAATGTATTAACAAGTGAGTCTGACTTGAGATTGCAAATGCAATATGTTTTGGTGTTATAATGGTGTTATAATGATTGTAACTTGTAAATGGAATATGTTAATTGTTGAGTGCAGGACTGGAATTGATCTTATAATAGTTAAATTGATTGTAAATGAGTCTATTTTGGTGCTATAATGGTGTTTTGTTCAAGAGTTTGAATTGTTTTGGCGTGAAAGGAAGAGGTTTTTATATAATTTCGGTTAATCGGTTAATTAACCGATTAACCGAACTTTATTTCGATTCGGTTAATATGAAATTACAAACTTCGGTTCGGTTAACGAAAATAAAAATACAAATTTCGGTTAATGTCGAAAATAAAAATTTCGGTTCGAAAATTAACCGACCGACCGTTTGACCACCCCTAACCAACGGGGTTAGAATTGTGACACATATTCTATAAAAATATTAAATAAATAAAATAAAATAAAATACATGTCACAATTCTCATACTGCTTGTGGAGTAAAAATACTGCACCGACGATGTATGAAATAATTATTCTATATAAAATATTGTTAAATAATAAATATGATTATATATTTAATATGAAAATTGGCATGCAAATTTTGATAAATAAAATTAAACTTTAAAAGGAATAAAATAATAAAAAACAAATAAACAAAAAATTAAAATAAAAAATTAATAAAATAATATTCAAACTGAGCAGAGTCTAGGCTTTGAACGAAAACAAAATAAAAAATGGACCTGAACTAAAAATCAAGCTTGAATTTACAAGTCAGACCAAACTTAAACTTATATATTAGTCATTATTTTGTAACATAGACACTATCCGAATCCGATCCAGTCCTAAGTACGATGATAAAAGATCAAGAAAAGTTCAATTATTAAAATAAAATATAAGTTGATATTAATGGCTTAGGAAAAAAAAAGTCGATATAAGTGGAACCTTAAATAAAATGTCAATGATAATTAATTGTATAATGATCTATTATTTATTGATGTAGAAGATTAATCTCATATAATACGAGGACTAAAGCAAGGGCTTAATAATTCCTAATGAAAAAATAACTGTCATTTGTGATCACATAAAAAAATTCTTTTATTTATTTTTTTAAAATCATATCAAAAAATTTTTAAAAAATTAATCATGTTTCCCTTTTTTTACTCTCTCCCCTCATCTCAATCCAATCAATCCAAACATCGTATTAGGATTATGTTCTTATAAAAATATACACAGATAAAAATAAATGACAGCAACAGGAAAAAAAACGAAGAAAATGCCCAGTAAATTATTGGGATAAAAGAAAACATTTTCATTACCAACTCTCCAGTGGAGAGTGAAAAAAGATTGCACTTCTAGAAAGGAAACTTTAGAATATGAGTGAACCCAACAGCGTTTCTTAAATGCAGAAAAAGAATGATTTTATTGTCCATAGACGAATTTGAAGAACTTCAAAGAGTAGATTTAAATCAAATTAAACAATGGACAAAGTGATTTCAATATCTCAATGTTCGCATCTTAGAGAGATTGGATTTATATATTTTCATTACATATGCTTTTAATGTAATGTTAAGTAACTAAATTTTATAAGAGATTACGATACTTAATTTGAATAATATTAAATACAGAAGTGTTTTATTTATTTACAAAAGATTAAAAGAATCAAACCATAATCATGCAATTAATGGTAAATAAATATATTTGAGATATTACAATACTGTAATATAATAATATTTAAAATTATATAATTATAAAATATTACATCGGCATATGCAAATTGAATAAGCAGTTAACCAAATTATTACATATATATCTATATATATATATATATATATATATATATATATATATTGACAAGTTTACTAAATAGTGTATCTGCAAATATTCCTTTTAATTGTATAGCTACATAAAGTCGTGCGGATATTTCGGGCTTAAGGCCAGTTTAATCTTCTTACCTTGGGAAATTGAAACAAAGAAGCCAATTCATTGCTATTGCAAGCATGTCCAAAAAACAAGATAAGTGATTTTTTTTTGAAATATCTCAAATAGTTGATTTAATTTATTTTTGTTCTGATTATGAATTATAAAAAAAAAGGTATGGGATTGATCTTAAATATTGATTAAGATGATTATATCTTTCTTTTAAAAATATAAACTTTTGTAAATCTAATACTTAAATTTCAACACTTGCCTTTTTTATTCCTCAAATGTTAATTTGGTAAGTTTGATGTAGCGGTTCAAGCTTAAAAAATATGGATGACTTCAAATTTTGAAATATTAAAATATTTTAAAAGATTTTGATAAATCTAATAAGATTATTTGGTGGAGAATAAAATTAAATATCTTATCCGTAAAAAGTTACAAGTTATATATCCATATAAGCGTCCGCATATCATACTTATCATATATTAACATAGTTTGCAATACGATCTATATATAAATGTCACCTACGTACGAACTAACATACAAACATAGAAAATCACTTTCTCCCTTGTTCAATTTGATTTAGTATTCTACTCATTGAAGTCCTTCAAATTCATCCATGGAGAAGAGAATCATAGTATTTTTCTTTTGCGCAATGCTGTTGGGTTCAATGATGATTGGAGATGCAAATGCAGCAAGAGCAACGCCAACTATCGGGTACCCAGCACTGGAACGTAATGGAGTGCCATGCAAAGGAGGGAATTGCTTGCCACCAGCATCCAATCCTCCAAGCAGAGGTTGTAATAAAATCACCAAATGCCGACACGGTCCATGAAAAAATTGCTCGTGCCTGAATGCCTTTAATTACTCTCAAATTTCATTGTCTATGTTCTTATCTTAACATATGGCTTTCTATCAGGAAATTTTTTTTTGGTTCCTTTTTGTGGAAAATATGGCTGTGTTTAGTTTGATTGGAGATGCAAAGCATAATTGGAAAGCCAGCCATATTAATATGGAAAATTATTGAATATAGAATTTTTTGACTACACAAGCAGATTTAAAGATGATAATATGTCTTATTTTATTTATTTTTATTTTTTTAATATTTTTTAAAAACATGTGTCATCATCTTAATTTCACTTGTGAAGTTAAAAAATTTTACTAAAAATGTATTAAATATTAATCCTATTAATGTTGGAAAGGAATTCTCCTCCTCCATGCTCGCTGCTCAGTGAGGAGTTGTGAAAGAATCCACCGGCAGGCCATTAATTAAGTAGGCTCATGCATAGAAAGACTACTCACAAATGTTCTTTACCAATATTCACTTTGCCACATATGCATTAATCTTGATCAATAATGTTTGAATATTACATCATGAGTTTACAACCTTTCATGATATAATATTAAGTAAAATAATAAGATATTATCGTACAATCTAAAGAATAGGTTTTTTTTGTTTTAAGGGGTGTTTAACATTTGATTTTTTTTTAGTTTTTTAAATGGTTTATTATTAATTATATTGGGTTTAGTTTAGAGTTTGAGTTTGAGTTTCTTTGACATTTACAATAGTGAAACTTATTGCTTTTCAGTTGTTATAGACTCGTTGGGTCTTGAATCTTATAAGTCTAATTTTTACAAAAATTGAGGTTGGGTGAATATTAACTTTTTTAGTTTTTAATTATATTGGAACTTTATTTGTTTTACTGTTCGATTTTTTTTTAAGTTTAATAAATATTGTGAAATTAAAAATTATTATATTGATAGGTTTCTGAGATTTAATTGCCATGGATTTGTTGGGTCTTAATTTTATAGATGCAATTTTTCTGTTGATTTTAATGCTAAAATTATCTTAGAAGGATATTGATTTTTTTTATTTTTATATTTGGTATTACGTTCCATAAATTAATAAAAATCACTTTACTCAAAGTAAACTAATATATTACACTCAACAACATTGTTCAAAGACCAAGCCACTCATTGAAACCCGAAATCTCATCTGATTTTTGAAAAGTTTGAGCAAAATTATTTGAGGCAATTAACAAATTTGGACAAACTTTTTAGAAATGATTAAAAATCGAATTGGACTTGAGCTTGTCACTTCAAAACCTGAGTTTACTCTAGCCTAATTAAAATTAAATTTTTTTAATATATTTATTAAAGTATAATATAATTATATAATAAAATATTATTAAATAATGAACATGATTATATATTTAATATGAAAATTAACACAACAAATTTGACAAATAAAATTAAACTTTAAAAAGAATAAAAAATAAATAAACAAAAAATTAAAATACAGAATAACACTAAAATAATAATCCAAACGAATTGAACCTGAACTTGAATGAAAAAAAATTAAAAAAAAAAGACCTAAACTAATATTCAAACCCGAATTAATGGACTAAACCAAACTCAATACTTGTATACAAATCATTCTTAAGTAACTAAATGAGAGCCAAACCCGATCCAATCGATAAACATAAGTACAATGATAAAAGATCAGAAAGAGTTGAAATATTAAAATAATAATAATATAAATCGATATTAGTGGTTTGGCAAAAAGAAAAGTCGATATAAGTGCAACCTTAAATAAAATATCGATGATAATGAATTGTGCAATGATATATTTTTTATTGATGTAGAAAATTAATCTCGTATAATACGAGGAGCAAAGCAAGGGCTAAATAATTCCTAAAGAAAAAATAGTAATCACATAAAAAAAAGCATTCATTTATTATTTTTAAATCATATCAAAACGTATAAAAAAAAATGATGTTACCCTTTCCTTTTACCTTTCTCTCCGCTCATCTGAATCCAATCAATCCAAACATCGTATTAGGTTTATCTTCTTATAAAAGTATACAAAAAGAACAATTACAGACAGCAACAAAAAAAGCAAATGTGAGGAAAACGTCCAGTAAATTATTAGGATAAAAGAAAACCTTATTTTCTATGTGACAATTCGACATAGTGACACACGAGACACGATAGCTCTTAAATAAGATTAGTTTTTCACTCGATTATGAACAGAATAACTCAGTACCAAAAAATGAAGGCAGGTCCACGAGGCCTGTGGTTTCTATATCTTACTGAGGCAATTACATTGACATTATAGCCTACCCACCGTCAAAAATTTTGGGTTCTTTTTCTGCATGAATCCGTCCGTATTTCCTATGAACACACACCGATGCCATGGAAAAAATTGGCTGGATTACCTTACAGTGATTGGAAGGTCCAGTTACTTCCACTCCACTCCTTAGTCTCGATAAAGAATACAATTTTCAGATCAATGAAACAGATTTTCAGCTGGCTGTTGAGTCATCGTCACTTTCTTCACTATCGTCACTGCATTTTCATATTCAACGAACAGCTTAGGATTCCAACGGTTTGAAACAATATTTAAAGATATAAAAGAAAACATGAACACTGTTGCATCAGCAAGATTGAGTGATGTCAAAGTAGTTGTTCGCAAAAAGAATAAACTGGGGTACCTGTGTTCAGAAAATTTTGCTATGCGTCTAGCATCCAAGCCTGTGATATATTTTTGTGCAGCTTGAACATTTTCAGTACCTACAAAAATGAACCATTTAGTACAACAGAGTAGTCTTGCTTCTACCAACTCTAGTGGAGAGCATCAAACAGGGAAGGACAAAAATTTTGCGTTTAATTCATCGTGTGGCTGCTCAAGGAGCAATCAGCTAAAAAATATGGAATTATACAGGCAAAGGTACCCTTTGTCAACTGAAAGCAGTGGAGAGCACATCTTTCAGCAGCAAGTCTAACTGGGGTGCTGCCGTCCTTTAAACATTCGGCAAGGGTAGGGCCGATTAATGAAAGATGAGTCAAGATAACTGAGGGATTTGCCTGCAACATTTGCCACATATTAGGTGCCAAATATCTTCAAGGAAATAAAACTACATGCCAGTTATATTTTCAACATAAGAGCTAAAGCTTGTGTGAACATACTTTGGCAGCAGCTTTTATACTGGATAATGCCCTTCTTCTTACTTCACTAGAGTCATCACGCAACGCTGACAGTTCGGATGAAAGAATATCCGCAAGCACACTGGAGTTAGAGGGATCACTTTGTACCTGATAGAATAAAAGCCTCCCCAATGCCTTGGTTGATGTTTCACGTAGTGGGAACTATTCACAAGAAAGGGTCAGAAACTGGAAAAAAAATAATAATAATAGATTAAAATCTGTTGGAATTGCAATACCTTCTCATCTTTCAAGGAGCTTTTGAGGCAGAGTAAAATAGATGGGAACTGCAAAGACCTGAAGACAATGGAAGGATTATGCCTCAGCAAGGAGGAGAATGTAAGAACCGCGCCATGACGATCAGCCCAGTTTGAAGAAGAGAACAGATCTAGAAGTTCCTGAAGAAGGTCAGCTAGCTGAGATTCTTCCATATACTGCAGTACCATTAGAAGAAAAGTGAATGACAATCACAGCAAATCAAAATGGATTAGGAAGAAGCAGACTCAGTTATAACATGGAAAATACTGTACCCATCCTTCAGCTGGTTTCAGTATTCATCAGTTTAAGTAATGAATTCATCATCATATAGGGCCAAAAGGCAAGACAGAATATGCAAATAATGCCATGGGCCAGGATTGTTCCTTATAATGAATAATAGCAAAACCAAAAGGCTATTACTTGAATAATGATTCTTAGAAGTATCTATAAAGTACCTGCAATATGACACCCAATATGCTAGAAGCAAAAATTCTAACTTGATCGTCATCATGATGAATTAAATCCTTCAGGAAAGTGTAGACACGAGCTCTAGTAGCCGGGCTCACACTCTTACCAGCATGCTTTACCACACCTTTTAAAGCAGTCAATATGGCCTCCCTTACTCCAGAGTCCGATGCCTAAACAGTCAAATATTAGTAACCTATATCATCAACTGTAAGATAAATGACCCATACCGAGGCAAAATGCTAAGAATCACCTGCAAACTAGATAGGAGGTCACTGACTAATGGGTCAACCCTCGTACTTAGTGCACTAAGCTTACCCAGTGCAAGGGCAGCACTTGAGCGGACAGTCCTGCGTTCAAACACTTGAGAATTCAGAAAGAAACAAGCAAGCACACAAAACAAGATAAAATATATGGCAATAATCTTAGCAACATCACATAGAACTATGTAAAGCAAATAAAAGGAAAGGAACATGAAGTTCCAGTCAGAAACAGCTGAACACAGTAGACATTGTCTATAAATAAAAATTACTGCTTTTAAACGAGACAGCGACTAAAAGACCTTGTATTATCTTGTAGACACTTGATAAATGTTGTTTGCAGCTGAGGAAGAAAAGGCTTCAGTGCAATCCCGCCCTTTCGGATCATGATGCTCAACGTGGATAAAATGGCACTCTTGACCTGCCAAGGAAAACGATCACCTATAATTCGAATAAGAGGCCTGCAGTTAAAAAAGGAAAAAAAAATCAGACTCAAGAAAACACAATATTGTGAATATTATGAATTATCTTAGGGATAAATGAGACTTAAACAATACAACAACTGCATAGATCTTTAATGACGAGTAACTTAAACTTGTGCAAAATATTATCCTACACTCATGCAACAGTCTTTCCAGGTTCAAATCATGTTGGGTTTGAGCTGTTTCTGATTTGAGCCTTTTCAGGTTTGGACCACTACAAGTTCAAACCTTTTTGTGTTTGGGCTGGGCTCGCTTTCGGGCTAGTTCAGGTAATTTATATAGATTTAATCAATTCAGCATGTTTTTCAAGTTCGGGTGAGGTCCGAGTTTGGGTTTTCAGGTTTAGACTATTTTAGATTGTGATTTTTTTTTATTCAGACAATTTAAATTCAGGTTATTTTGAGTTCAGGCCATTTCATGTTGATTTCTCGGGTTCAGCCTTTAGACATTTGGTTAAATCAAGTTTTCATTTGGGCTTTTTTGGACTGTTCTTTTTATTTTACAACCAACTTAGTAACTAAGGTATGTTCTCCAAACAACATAACCAGGACTAAACTTGATAAAGTAAATTACAAATATAAAAAAGCAGGGATGTTATTGACAGCCTGAAGAAGATAACAAAAGCTTGATACAAACAGAACAGAAACATTCAAAAAGAAGCTTGCTGCTGCATTACAAGATGCTACAATAATAGGCATGGATATTTTGAGCGTATGATATTTGTAGGAGTTCATATGAAATGTGATAAAGAAGCATCCTAAAACTCTACTAAGTTGATTACTTTGATATGCTAATGTTGTGTTTGCTATCTTATTTTAGTCTATCATCAATAATTATGTTTTTATTTTTATTAAGTGGGCCTGTGACAATCCTTTGATCTTTTAACGAGTTCAAATCGCTAGGATTAGATGGGGCCTATTTGTGTCCATGGGCTAGGATTAATGCTAATGTAGCCCTAGTACAAAGGCTTCTGGACACTTTAAGCAGCTATATTATACTGACAGTTAGTACAAAGTCTTCTAGACACTTTAATCAGCCATATTATACTGAAAGTAAGTAGTTCTATAACCCTAAACCCTACTGTAATATTTTCAACATTTTTTCATAAATTCTAGCTTCTGCTCTGTGTTTCTATCGATGTTTCTACTTACATTCTGCATCAAAGTGGATCAGAACTTGCCACCTCATCAAAATTAAAGGACAAGTGGCAGTTTCTGTCAAGCTATAGAATTATATACTGACAGTGGATGAGATATCAATCATATTGTTTTCCTTCTCTAGCCAACAGAGATATGGTGGTCAGTTACTCCAGTAGAAATATTGACTCCCTGGGGACCACCTCAGACTCAGTATTGACAACCTCAAAACCAGGCTTGTGCATCATAATGCAACCAAGCCAGGCTGAACAGCCAACTAAGAAGAGTGAATACACATTCTGATTTTCTGGTTCAGTTATTCTAGCCTCTCTTTGTGAAATTCACTTTGTTATTTACATCTGCCAATTTCCTTCCTAGAGTACGTACCCTGTTATTGGGATGACAAACTCCTTAAGTGATTGTTCACTAGTCACTTCAATAAGCTCCCCAAGACCTAGGGCCGCCTGCTCCCTTAGTTCAGCTGACCCACTAATCAGACCCTGCGGATGAAATCAGGAATAAAAAAAATTTAATAGCATATTGACTTGTCAGAGGAATACAGAAAAAAAGTAACAGACCATAATAACTAAAAACATATTTAATTAATATATAAAATGGTTACAAATAGACAGCTGAATTCAATCACTTCTATTCACCGTACAAACAAACATGAACTTAAAAGAAAGGAGAGCACAAACTAGCAATTGCATTGCACTCCAAGCATCATCCCAACTTTTAAGATTCTCAACATGCAAAAATAATGTTTCACCTAAGATGCTGAAGAAAAAACCAATTTGTATGACACACACCACCAGAACATTTTGCTGTATTCATCAAAAACGGCATTTATGACGGTAATTGGTATAGAAATCATTATATCAATATTGTTTTTATTTACCTAGACTATACATGAATGAAGAAAGAAATGAGCTTGAAACCGCAAGGCAGAGATGGTCAAGCATTCAATTTTCACCCTAACTAATTTAATGTAATATGTTTACACTGGGACATCAAAATGGGGTAATGAACACTCATTTCAAAGAGAAGTGAAAACTGGGAATACCTGAAGAAATATCGGAAGCAGGGGTTGAAGAGCTTTTGGAAGAGAGAACCCAGGAATAACAACAGGGCCTCCCTGCAAGTGCATTAAACAAAATAAAAAGATGTTTAGATTTCTTAGTTTTCCACAAGATAATTTGCATCTGATATGAGAAAGTAGCAACCTCTCACCTTCTTTTTTCTACGCTCCTTGTCTCTTGCAGTAGATACCGCATCACGCACTAACTTTATATATGAAGGAAGTATCTCTTTCGGAACTGAGCTGACAACCCTTGATAAAGCTTCCCAAGCAGCCTGTCAAACCGAACAAAAGATACAAGGTAACATATAGACAAACAACAACAGAAAAGGAGTAACTCAAAACATACCGCAACAGTGGCAGAATCTGAATCACTAAGCAAAATGATCAAGGTAGATATCATGTTTGGAGTTTCATCAACTAGATAAAGTTTGCTGTTTTTGAAGAAGAATCCTATCAAATATGATGAACTTCTTCTAATTGAAGCCTGAAACCACATAAAGCCACAAAAAGTGAATGTGTGCATCAAAGAGAGAGCATTAGAGAACATTAACAGCATATCAGACAAACCTCACTATCACCAACTCCTCTAAGAAGCTCTGACATTAATGGTTCAATGCCTTCCTCATCAATGACCAAGACAACTGTTTCTGCAGCTTCCTTGGCCAGAGGTTGAACATCCTGTAACATCCAGAATTGAGCAGGCGGTGATGTCATTGAATTGCAGGGCTTATAAGCTTAATACCAATAGAATGTGAACATAAATTCAGTTCAAATTTGAAGTTCAGAATGAGCACTATGAAGGAGGAAGGAAATAAGTGTACCACATCATCACCACCCATTGCAGAAAGTAAAGCAGGCAGGATGGTGCCAAGGTGATAGTTGAGGCCAGGGCCTGCAACCTCTGCTAAGGCTCCAAGAGCATGTGCATTGAATGCGCTGGACAAAATTGAAAAAAAAAGTGTCCAAGCAGAGCATTTCAATTTTCAAGCAACTTTTTTTTAAAAAAAAATGAACACAAAAGCGTACTTACGAAAGTGGACGATGAACCAACTTAGGCAAAATATGAGGCAAGACAGCAGTAGTTCTGACACTAAAGTTGATGAAAGAACAATTTAGTACTGGCAATATATGAATCCAAGCCCCACACTAACAAATCATAGTCTACAGAGGACAGGAAAATATAACCTCAAGATTTGTTTGAGACCATCTAGGGCAGTATCAGAAGTTTCATCATCCTCCAAAGCATGAAGCAATGTTGGAACTATTTCATCAATTGCTTGCATTCCAGCACTCTGCATCATGACATTTTATGGTTCATTCTATCTGAATATACCTGAATATGTAAGTTTTAAAGCAACTAGAGAACAAAAGCATACCTTGTAGAGGGTACTGAATGCTAAGCCTGCCGACTCACGGACCTCAGGAACACTGATGGAAAAAGTTGTAAGACATAATAATTTCTTGTACAATTAAAGATGGAGAACACACAAGCAGAAACAAGATTGAAACAAACCTATCGCAAAGGGCTGTCCGAATTGTAGGGATAAGGTCATCCATGAAACTCAATAACTGACTCTTACCAGCACTCGCCATCACTTCACTCAAACCAATGCATACACCCTGTCAACCATATAAAAAAGATTAAAATTGCAGCTTCACAACAATAACCAAAGTAACAAATACAAATGTGAGGAAGCTTCATTACACAAACTATAGCCTGCCCAATCCAACCCTACCCTTCACGATGTCAAACCTAAAGAAATTTTATAAGAAGCTGAAAGAAAACAAGCTTAACAAAACACCCAATAGCTAAACTGTCTCACATAGTTCATATGGAATCCATAGGCACATAAAACTAGTATTTAAACATACACCAATTTGATCGTTTTCAGTATGGAATTAGATGAACGACAATATTTTTGAGTGGATTTCCTACACAAAAAAGATTCACTAAATGATGCTTAAAAGCATATAACACAGAAAGAAAAGAAAGAAAAAGCTATCAAAACAAAGTAATACACCAATATTTCAAGCTTTCTGCAATTTTTAATAAACAGTAATAACAAATAGCAGTCTCATAGATTCCAAATATTGTCGATAATATATAAATCAGCATATCTTTGTGTATTTAGACCACAGGATAATCACACTCAATGCTACAGGGAATAAAAGGTAATCGATAGTATCCTTTGAAAGGAGGAAAGATTTACTTGTCTTCTGCTTGCATCTGGGTCCTTTAGTCCCCGGGATAAAATTGGAATGATCAGAGGAAGTACTCTCTCCCCAAGCTTCCTCACAAGTTCTCCCAGTGATCTTCCAGCAACCTATATAACCGTCAGATATTTTAAGTTCTGAACCTTATATTATAACTGATGGAGAACAACTCAAGCACAAACCTGCCGTCTTTCAGAGGATGCTGACGCAAGAGAAGTGATTAGAGTATTCATTAAAACAGGCATTATTTCTTTGAGTGTCTTTGGAGTATTTGCCACGATGGTTTTCCATACATGTAATGCAGCCTGACACACAGAAAAGGAATGATTAACTTTATCTACAATATACTGTAATCAAAATGATAGCAACATTAGTTCATTTAATCAATTTGACACAACTTAATGAAACATGAAGAAATTTACCTGGCGTACAGTAAGGCTGACATCAGTTCGAACCATATATAATGCAGCAAGAACTTCATTGCGCTTATCCCTTCCTAGAACCTCAATAATAGCACGTCCATGTGCTTCTGTACTAGCACCTTCGTCATCACTACCACCCTCAAGTAAAGCTTTCCCAGAAGTTCCAGCAACCTGGATAAGAAACAGAACAAGCAAATCAAATCACCAAGTTCGGAGGCGGCAAGAGAGAGCCACTTGGTTAGAATCTCCAAAGGATCAAGGAAATCAAAATTGCAGATTTGCCAAAAATTTCGATTAAAGAGAACTCAAAGATGAAGATGCAAACCTTAAACAGGAGATCTCCTAATAGCTCCACAGAGCTTTGCCTGATTCGCCAATTATCATTAAAGATGCCGTCTTCTACAGCCGGAAGGAGAAGAGGTAATGACCTGATATGAAAGAAGAAAACAGACAAGATCATCAAAATGTCACTAGTGGAAGACATTGAAGCTAGACATAAAAGTTATCCATTTTTATGCATCGGTTTTATTATTCAAAAATTTACTTAATGTTTTAAAAATGCTCAAGAATAATTAGAGGAAGCCAAAAAAAAAATCCCAATGATTTTTAGAAAAAGAAAAAAACCAACTAATTTCAAAAACAGAACCCGAAGGATCCTTACGTTGTCGCATAATGCTCCACTAGGACATGCCCAGCACCTAGAGCTGCATCCCGCACAGATTCATTCTCATCCGCAAGACCTATAAAAATATAAGGAGCCATTAAAATTGATTTATAAACAACTTGTGCTATGAATCTTTATCAAAGAAGGTTCAAATAAGAATTTGAATTCATAGAAAAAAATCATAGTAAGAGTAATTACCATCTAAGATAGCAGGCAACACGCGCTGCAAGTAGTTCTGAAATTGAACACCTAATGACCTTGGGAAATACTACAACAAATTTTAAAGGAAACTGTTAAGAAAACCCAACAAAAAAATCTTCCAAGGGAAAAAAAAGGTATTAGAAGGAATGACAAGAATACCTTGAAAAGTGTCAAATAACCATCACGTACGGAAGCCTTTTGGTGTGAACAATTCCGAATAATATCAGGAAGTACATCCTCAAAGTACTCAGTACCTAGCGCAGCTAAAACCTAAAAATAGAAGCAAATATATCATGTTTACTCAGCTTACAATTTTCATCCTTTTTAGTATTATAAAAAGCAAGTTAGGCACAAACCTAACAAACACAAGTAGACAAGCACATTGAAATTAATTTAACAAATAAATAGAAACTTCTTATACATCAATGGAACTTTAGAAAAATACGGATCAAAAAAGAGTTAAAGAAAATGAAAACAAGAGTGAGAAATACTCAAGATCTCTAGCTTGATCTCTAAATCCCTCAAGCTTCATACCAAGACCAGTCCCCAAGCAATACACCTTATTCCTATCTGTAAATAGCTCTCAGATGTATAAAACTAGAACTGATGGAGAATAACCAAACAATGCATGCAGAGGAAAATAAAGGGACATGGGAAACACCTACGAAATTGGTTCAAATATTCTTGCAACTTGCAAGGATAAGCAAAGATTTAACACAATGCAATTTTAAGTGATTCAAACAGAAAGATACACATGAATGCGGAATTCAATAACCGATAAATTCTAACCTCACTCAAGCCTTGAGCAGCACCAGAGCGCTCAACGTTACTATTGTCTGATTTAAGTGTATCAAACAACCATGGGAGAAGATCTGGGAAGTTTTCTTCTCCCATTCCTCTTATAAGAGATCCAATGGCTCTAGCTGCAACTGATCGAACTTCTGGAATGGGATCAACAAGGACCTGTTCATATTTTCAGCATTAAGAATTAAATGGTTTACACAAAAATATACCAATTCTAAAATCTCAGTTGAAAAAGGCACCTTTTTCACTTCAGGAAGGAGCAAACCAATGTAAGGAATCATATCCTTAGGCTCCGTGACTAAGGAACACATATTTCCAACTATTTGAGCAGCTTTTTTTTTGGTATCAGCACTCCTCTCCCTTAACCCTCTATGTACTATTGGTACCAACAATGCAAGTGAAGGAGCATCAATTGAATTAATGAAAGTTGTCTGCAAAATTCAACAGAAGTTTAGAAGGACAAAGAAAACAATCAAAATTGATATTTCAGGTTCAGAATCTTACTTGGAGGAGAATATCAAGGGAATATTTTGTATAGTCATTGGGATCTGTAAGACCCATGAGAAGAGTAGGGACAAGTGAAGATATTTCTGGATTCTTTATTACACTCCCGACCTAAAATAACAAGTAAATTAGCCCAAAATTGGTCATACAAAAAGAAGCCAGAGCTTAGGAAAGAGGACAAACTATAACCTGCTGAAGTGCTGTCTGCCCTGCTGACTGGACCTTGGGATGTGTATCCGTTAACACCTGCAGATGACAGAGTAATATAAAAGTGAAAATAAAATTCAAACCAAGGGTACAGTATCAGTCAGAACCTGAAATAACAGAAATGAAGTTTATATTGAGATAACCTCTGTCAATTTAGGTACAATTTTGGGGAGGCACTGAGAGAGTTGCTGAGGAGCACAGTAAGCCATGGCACCAAGTAGTTGTACACTACTTTGCTTCGTTCTCCAGGCCTTGTCTTCAAGACCCTAGATATACACGATAAAGTATTTAGAAACACACACATCAGCTAGACACTGTAAAACTAGCAATTATAACAGAAAAGCTATAAACACTTCCTTCTGGATCATAAAGCGTGCTTTTAAATTAATACCTAAGGGATGGTTTGGATGAGAAATTAAAAAAAAAAATGAAATAAAAGCAATTTAAAAGCATCAATTCAAAATACTAACATTTGTAATTGTATTGAGTGGGATAAGTATTTTGAGAACCAAATTTTCAATATTGGAATTTGATAAGAAAAAGAATAATTACAATAGAAAATTAATTATATTAGAGATAAAATAAGAAAAACATTTTGAAAAATATGCAATATGGGTGTCATTAGATTTGTGAAAATGTATAATTACAAATAAAATGAAAAAAATAAAATATAAATAAATTTTGAAATGAGTTTTCGTAGTTAGAGGTGAAGAAAATAAAAGTTGCGTAAAAAAATAAACATAATAAATGTTGATATCAACAAATTTCACAATTTGAAAAGGGAATTTGAGCCCTCTAAAATCCCTCTTTCAAATTCCAAAACTTTGACAATTCTAATTTTTATTTTGTCAAACAAGGTAATTTTTATTTTAGAATTTTCAAAGTCTATCTACCAATGAATTTCCTCCTTAAAATCCCTCATTCAAATGCACCTTAAGGCTTTGCTTGGTAGAGCGAAAAGAAAAATTAAAAGATAGAACATTGGAATGAGAGAAAAATGAAAAGATAGAAAACATAATTTTTCTTTCCATTGATTTGCTTGATAGGAAAGATGAAAAAGTTAAAAGAAAGTATATTTTTCTTTCTTTCCATTGCTTGGTAGAGTTAATAAAAGAAAAAAAAAAGAAAATTTAAATTATATTGTCTTATTATGCATTATATCATTTATTAGTTAAAACAACAAAATAGATTTTAATAAATAAAGGATAATTTTGTAAATATAAATCCTTGACTTCCATCTCTCTCATTTTCTCTTCACTAATCATTCCAATTTGGAATGATTTGCTTTTCTTAGTAAGGATAAAAATAGTAATCTTTCCTATTTTCTTTCTTACCAAGCACTACTCAAAATTATTCTCTTTCCACTTTTCTACACACCCCTATCCATCCTTCCACTTTTCACGCTAAGAGTTTATGCATTATAACTGATATACTCCTAAAGAAAGTAAATATGCATCCCAACTAGAGTTCCAATTTAAACAGAGTATCTTCCAAGTTCTAACTATCTGTCAATCTTTGTATAAACCTTCAAGATTATAAAGTGATATTGGCCACTAAATGCATACTCAATAACTTTGTGTTCAGTAACATAAAGCAAATTATAACAATAGTGGAGAGAAAGGGAGTGAAGAGGAAAACAAGCACAAACATCACCTTCAACAAAGATGGAAGGACAAGCTTTACTCCCTGTGCGCTCAGCTGAGACATCATAGCACGAGCTGCACATTCAGCAGCCTCACGAACAGCAATTACTTGATCAGAGAAAGAAACCAAAAGCAAAGGTAACATCTGAATGACATACCTGGATAAAAATCACATGCAGTCAAATGTAAAATGTTGTACATGGGTGGACTTATATAAAATGAAAATGAACAAAAAAAGCCCAAATGATTGTTGACATACGGCTCAAACAATTTTCCCAGATATTCGCAGAGACACTCAAATGCCAGCAGAGCTCCTTCACGAGATTTTGCAGAATTTCTACAGTTCAAAATAAAAAAAATTAAAAAAAAAAAAGAAAAGAAACTAAACGAGTCACTGAAAATATTATTGAATGTTCCTAACAGGTATCATCAGCTATGCTAATTCCTATGTGTAAAAAGAGATAAAATGGGGGCTGAGATTAAAGCAATCAAAGCAAACAGAACAGAATAGCAATTGATGCTCGGAGTAGTTTATTCAATGCACCCAACTGAAGTAAACTTAATAGCCCCCACTATACATGTGATAAGAATTGAAGGGTGGAAAGTAAGTCACACCTGTCAGCAAAACCTTCTCGTAATTCAGCCACAATCCCATATTTCTTCAAAGACGATAAACCAAACCCCTTGACCACTCCTGCAAGTCCAAAAGCTGCTCCACGACGTTCACCATATTTGTCACTCTTCCTCAGCTGATCCAACAGTCTAGAAACAAGTGCTGCTGCATCATCCTATACAAGCAATAGCAATGTTAAATTGATCCCTTATCCTTGTAAAATGGGAGATTAATGTGCAGTGGTATCATATGTCTTAAGAAGAAATCATCATGCATAATTACACAAAAAAAAAATGCCCACAAGTACTTATTTCTGACACTAAAACCCATTTTTAGCACCAGCTGCAACATACTTGCTTTGATTGCATCAAAGGAGATAGGCAAGTTGAGACTGCTCGCTGAACAGCTTCTGAAGGAGTATTCAACACTTCCAAAAGCTTCTCTACAACAGCGTGAACTTTAGGATCATCCTGTTAACAATGTATGGAAATTAGAGGTAAACTGGTAAACTAGGACAATGCCATGTTCTTCTTATGATTAGAAAGAAGGAAACAGTAAAATCAACACCTTTGCCAAATGTTTTGCTAAGGCTCCCGTAAAAATAACAACACCTTCACGAACCAGATCATACTTTTCTTCATCTGATGCCTACACAGAGAAAAATTATGCATGAATATGGAACAGCTTCTGCAGAACCACATGAAGAAGAAGAAGAAGAAAACAATTTACTCCGGCACTTGAGCATGCAATGCATGTAATCAACAGAAAATATACAAAAGCAAAGGATTCTAATTTTTTTTTGTGCAAGCAAAGGATTCTAATTTGGAAGAAAGGTTAACCTTCTTATTCAAGTAATTTTCGAAAATTGGGAATAACAAAGAAACATTATCTCTTCCGTGCCTATCAATAATCATTATACCAGCATTAATCATTCTTCCACGAACATCTGCATTAGGATCACCCTGCAATGACAAATATTCACAAATTATGTAAACATTCTTATTTTGTAGTAAAAAAATAAGTGCAAATAAAAACCAAAGGTATCATTCCATGCTTATATAGAAAGCTGCTACACTTCAATAATTAGTACCAAAACTCAGGAAAGAATACACACCAGTGCTCGTGATATCAGGAATGTCATGACAACAGGAAGGTCTTTTGTTCTTAATACATCAGCTGCAGATTGCAATGCCAATGCTATTCCTTGCCGGCCAAGCCAACCAGCATCAAGATTTTCTTCACCCAAACCAGAATCACGGATATATAAAGAAAATAAAGTAGAAAGAGATTCCTGAAAATATCACCCAAAAAAATTCAGAAAACAACAATGTCAAAGCAATATGAAAGGTTAAATCAACAAACCTGTATAGAATCTAGGTTTTCGTCCAAAGCAAAAGCTAATGCCTCTGCCGCAGCCAACCGCACATTGTAATTTATATGAGACAGTGCCTTGAAAATCCCTGAATAGTCTGTCCCAAAGTCGTATCCATAGCGATCCCATACATCTTCTGCAGCTTCCGCAACAGACTGAAAGAATACAGATGATGAAGTGAATAACTCATCCAAATTGAAGCAAAATATATATATATATATATATATATTTTTTCAAGAAAACAGTTCTAAGCTAGACCTTTTCTGGATCATGTAGAGCGATCCAAATGTTTGTCGCAATTTCAACGTTTTCAGGAAGAGCCCGAGCAGAAACAGATGGAATGCATTTTACAGCATTTAAGCAAGCCATTCTTACATGAACATCTCTTGCATACACTCCATACAAAGCCTGTAAGAATAAAAATTAGTAGATAGAACACATATTTTCAATGAGCATATAGCAAAAAATAAGGAACTATGTTAAGGACATACAGATGCTACTTCATCTGGCTGCAGGCCAAGACACAACTCATTTAATGCAGGTCCAATTGATGCTTGATAAGCTGGAACAACACCTAGAACATGATAGAGAACCTGCAAAAATCAAATGGATTATGTAACAAGAACAAAACATTAAAAAAAAAAAACTATAAATCATAAATCTGTCAGTTAGACTGAAAGTTTGATTGTGTAACTGATAGCATGCGAAGCCTGGGAAGGGGCAGAAGGGGATCCATATGCAAATAAATAATCCGAAGAACATCATCATGAAGTCTTGTTCTCTTGGATGATAACAATATCCGCTCCATTATCTGATGACAACACAGATAAGAAAAATAAATAACAGAAGCATCATTAAATGCATTCAATAACATATGAAAGTAGGATATCTTACAGGAAAGACAAAAGTGAAGGAATCTACAGGAAGAGGTCCAGATTTACAAGACACAGACAATCCATTCACTATTCTCTCAAAAATACCCAAAGATGGTCTTTCCTCAGCTTCTTCATCCACAGAAGGAATGAGTTCCCACTGAAAACAAACTTCATCAGTCACTATTAGACGTAAAGCAGTAGCAATGTCGAGCGCCCAATTACATAGGGGATACACCAAACATCGGGAGAGCTTCACTGATGTGTTATAGGCCACATCACCAACAATTGGTGAGCGCAATAAAGGATCAACAAACTTAACCTGAAAAAAATAAAAGATCAATAAACTTAAACTGAAGAAATGTAATGATAAAATCCATACCAAATAACAGGTTGAAAACATATATGAAACTAACAGCAAAGCAAAATTAGATTAATACAAGCATGTAATGACACTTTGAGAGAACAAAATGAAACCCAGTTCCTCTGCAAATTGAGTTAAAAGATTAGTGGCAATGCAAGTTGAAATTGAGACCAAAGGTACGTTAGTTGGAGATGCAAACAATGAGAAAAGGACAAGCAAATTACGAAAAGTAGATGAAGCCTATGCTGGATCTAGGAGGAGGAGAAGGGGAATTTTCACTAAGCTCACAATTAGGTTTCTAATGCAAGGCATCTGATAGCATGCATCACCAGAATCACTCAAAAAAAAAAAAACAGTTTTCACACATTAGAAACTGAAAAAGGTATAATATTTGAACAAACTTTGCTAAGATCCAACCTAAAATAACTGACAATGTAGATGCTCAACTTTAGCATACAGCCACAAATTCTCAACCCATGTGAGACAACACTGCTTACCACTCCCCTCATATGTAGGCCAGATGAAAAAACAACTGATAAAAGGGTCTAACACAGCACAACAAATAAAGTGCAATGAAGGAAAAATTAACCAAAGTGTTGATACCATATTAACAAACCTAACAGGTACAGAAACAACAAATTCTAACCTCAAACAATATGAAATAATACTACACAACAAAACCACAAGGTTTCTAACTCCTGCTTCAAAAGTTCCCCGAAATGGATCACATGTTTTAACTTGCTAACTCAGCAATAAAATTTGGTTTGGGGTCCAGCACAGAATCAGCAAATTTTCTATGGGAGAACCTGAGGAAAGTATGTAAGAAACCTTACTTAAATTGTACCCTGATATGGCGGTTAAGATAGCAACCTGATGGTAGCCATACCTCACCTTCATCAAGGAGGTTGCAGCTAGACATGGAATTTTTCAAGCAACGTTGTAATTAATGGCTGATAAAAAAGGAAATATAGGACCAAAAAGGCAAAAACAGAGCAGTTTGCAAGAAACGAACCAGGGAAGGTAATTGACTATGCGCAAAAACAGGATTAGCAACGGCCATCTCCCCCACTGCATTCAGCATCAAAGCTAGATTCTTCTGTATTTCCCAAACCTTCTCACGTATAAATGCCTCCTCTCTAAGAAGCTGCTCTCGGGCCTCCTCTTTTGCAGTCTTTCCTTTATCTATATGGATTAAGTGACAGAAAATTTCATGACATGAATAAAAAAAATAGAGATTATGAATTGATAAACAGAAGGCAAAGTTGACATGCCAGCTTTCTTTGTTGACTTTCCACTATCCTTTTTCACACCACCAGCAGCTGCTCTACTAGATACCTCCCTCTTTCCAGAATGGCTAGAATTAATGTGGTCCTGGAAATAGAACATAAACTAATATAAATGACTGAAAAGTGCTAATCGAGAAAAGATATGCAGAAAGGTGCAGCAAAGCAAAGAGGAACAAGAGACTACACCTCCACTTGTTTTACATTCTTAGAAGTAACAGATTCTGCAACATAAACACCTTGCTCACTGGAAAGAATTCCTTCAGGAGTCCGAAA
The DNA here is from genome assembly GCA_032173925.1 of Heritiera fomes. Classification (NCBI taxonomy): domain Eukaryota; kingdom Viridiplantae; phylum Streptophyta; class Magnoliopsida; order Malvales; family Malvaceae; genus Heritiera; species Heritiera fomes. The sequence goes on along the minus strand of JAPDPM010000021.1, from coordinate 7,539,666 downwards.
AATCTAAAACAACATAAAAAAGATAGAATCAAGTCTTATAAGTTACAGAAAATCAAAAATAATAAATCAATAACTAAGAACATGAAACTACATAGAACATGATAAGCAAAAAAGGAGACCTCATGACTTGTATTATTCCTACACCTTCTAATCATAAACAATGTTTTCTATTTTTAACTTCCGCATGATCATTGCCATACAAGTTAATAAAGGATTGTTAGGCCTATATGTGCACTGGGCCCAAATAGCAACAGGCTAAGTATCAAGCCCATGCTCGACCAAAGTCCAGCCCCTTGGCCAACTGTGACAAGTCTCTATCACTCTGACCAACCTGCCATCTGGAGCTGTACACACAGCAAGTTGATGGGCACAATAAAGACAAACAAGTTCACAAGTATAAGAGAGGAACTTGGAGACAGACCCAACTAGTCTCTCTCTTTCACTCTTGTCCCCCAAGAGCTCTCCTACTTCTCTCAACCTCAAGCTCTTCTTCCCACTGAATATACTCATGCAAATACTGACTTGAGCATCAGAGTGCATGCTAGAGTCCCAAATCTGGCACACCTCTGACCTCACTTTCTTCATTGCAGAAACCAGAACCTTCAGTGCTTGCTCGCCCAACTCCAGATCCTGAAGAACTATGGCTGAGGCCCAAATTGACCTCAACAAGAATCATCACACTTTCTCTTCATTTTCACTCAAAAAATTACCTTCAGGTAGCCACTTGCTAAAATGAAAATTTGGTGAGAAAAACCTTCAAAAAATTAAATCCATGGTACTGTGTGCCATCTTTTAAGTGAACATGCATAAGTAGATGGTGAGAAATAAATTTGATGATTGAGAAATATGGTATAAAGCACATACTGCAGCCAAAAACCTTCAGAGAACAGAAGAACAAGAATTAATAAAACTAAGTACATGGTGACGCTTCAAGGCCCAATAACAGCAAATAAGGAAGAACTAAAAAAGAAGATGATCACAACCCAACAATTGAAATGTTGTCCATCCAATCAAAAAGTTGTGGAAAAAAAAAAGATGGCAGAGTACACGCACTATGCATGAAATCTAATGGAGCAATTGCAAGTCACACACAAAGGAAAGAAATGCTAAAAGTATGCACAATTACATCTGAATATGTACATACTAGCAAAATTTAAATGCCTCATCAGGAAAGATAGACAGAAAGGAATCAAATCCTTGCCCACAAAATAAGGCAATTAACAGTGGGCGATAGCTGTTAAACGTAACTGTTTTCCAACAAAATTTTTAAACCACTAAAAGAGGAAAGAGTTTAGTCATTGTACCTAAAAATCATTTTTTGCAAATAATTATAAACACACACATGTATATATGTAAGTATTTATGTACGAAAGAAACATAAAGACTTAAGGATTGTTATACAGGGTTTATCCGGACCCTGCCCCAAGAATCATTATGTAGGTTTAATCCTGCCAAAATTTGTCAACTGTTTCATATATGTGGTAGTTGAACATCAACCAAATCATTGATAATAAATAACTATAGGGAAAGATTACACTAAACAAACAGCACAAACGAAGTAAAAGAAATTAGAAATCACACCTGAATGTCATTTTCTGAAAGCATATCATGTGAATGACGGTCTGAAAGGTTTATGAGGTGCTGCAAAGTGGAGGAAGAATATAATCAGCACCACAGAAAAAATGACAACTGAATTTGACTAAGTACAAGTAACACCTTCTCAAACTCTGAATAAGTATCTTCAGGTGCTATTGACATCAAAGTGCATAGAGAATACATCGCTGCCTGTTGTTCAAATGGATTGGCACTCATCAATCCCATTGGTCCCACCAGACCCTACAAAAAGCTCCGAAAAAAATTAGCTACAGACCATAACAGAAGCATGTAGTTGGATGGCAGTGCTAATAAGGCTGAGTTCCAATTCCAAAAAAAAAAAAGAAAAAAACCAACTTGACATAAGACATATTCATATTTCACAAGAAGATAAATTTTACCTTCCAGATATTGCCAATATTAGCAGAGATAATACCAATGACATCAAAGCCAAGTGTTCGCAAACACTTATTGAGCCTCTGAGGATGAAAAGATGAATGAAAATAAGCCAATGACCAAGAAATTTTCATGAAACTAAAACAATAGAATAAATAAAACAGTATACCTGCCAAACAGCATCTCGTTTTGCAGTTCCAACTATGCATGGATGGTGAGAGCAGAATATAACTCGTGTAGATACACTTGGAGTTGTAGCAAGAGCTGCGAATGATATAACGTTTAAAGCTTTGACTAAAACCTCAACAGATGGAAGGATAGGAAGTTGAGTGTCTGGAGAATTATCTGCATCACTACAGATATACAGATTTAGATTTCTCTCATCAGATCAGATATGGAATATAAAAATAAAACTCCAGTAAAAAATTGAAAGAAAAAAATTAACAATAACCCACTATAAAATAAAATGAATCATAACTAAATTAATTTCTCCATAAATCAAAATCCAAAACAATGGGCATCACCTAATAAAACATATTCAAGGTATTAAAAACACAAAAACTTAAAGAACTGCATCATTTTGTACCTTGTCTTCAAGGCAGTTATTTTCTCTGCAACAAGGGAGAGAAAGTCCGTGAACTCAAGCAGAAAAACTTCTGACAACTGTGGGGCAGCAGCAATTATCTTCCTTGCAGAATCATAACTTGTTCTACGAACATTCCAGCTTGAATGGCACATAAAAAAGAGTAATAACTGCATGAAACTTCAAAATCAATTATCACAAATTGAATTCATCCTTAGACAGAGAAAAGGTAAAAGTTTCTTCTTTTTTTTTTCAATTGGTAACATATAGAAATCAAATGACCAATGCACACTGATCTACCTGTAATAACAATTTGGCTGAGAAAGTTTCCAACACTCTGCATAAAGAAGGAAACTCAACCAAGTTTAACCATAAGCCAAATTGAATGATTAAGTATTAGGGGGCATTTATGCATTATAAAATTACTTAAACCTGCGAGAGTGTTCCACCAATAGCACTTCTAGAAGATCTATACAGGATATACAATCTTCAATTGACAATTTTGACACCTAGGGAACAAAGATACATTTTTAGAAAAAAGAAGGTTACAAATAATGCAATAAAGAAACTTTAAAATCAAAGATTTAGCAATAGCTACCATTGATAATGCAACAAGTGAAGGCTCATTCTGAGATATCAAGGACCAAATTTTCTCCTTTGCTAGGGTCTCCTCTGGGAAAAGGAAAAGATGTAAGCAGTAAATAAATAGACAAAACCTTCAAGCATGCAAATAATAATGAATGGAAATAGATGGCAGGCATCCTAATATCTACTGTAAGACAAACACCTGCTTTGATATCAGCAGCTGCAATCTTCCCCACAATACTTAATGCATATATGCCATCCAGACGCTGCACAGCTTTAGTGAAACCAGTTTTTACAAGTTGAACCAGAGGCCCCAGTAATGATGATATCTGAAAATTCATATTTAAAAGGCTTCACAGCAATGGAACAAAAATAATAACTAGGAAATAATTAATTACCGAACGTGCATGAAAAAAAATAAACTAAAGGTTGTTAACCTGTAAAACAGCGTCAGAGTTTTTGCAGATAGCTCGCAAACAACGAAGATGACCCCTTCTTAAAGCCTCCTTCTCCTTGAGGCCAGAGGCAAAAAAAGAGAGTAAATCTGGTTGAAGTGTATCAGCAAAACGGGCAGCCCAAGAAGCAATAGCTGATAGTATTGCTAGCTTTACATCTTCATTTCCTGCAGGGACAGATGATGATTCAAAAAGATCATCTCTAAAGGAATTTCAACATCTACCAATACATAATAAAATTTTTATAAACAAACAGCAGAGATAGAGAGTCCTCAAAGAAAATTACCTTCTTCTTTGTAAGAAGTTAAAAGAAAGCCACATACAGTGCGAGCAAGGTTGTTGAGATATTTTCCTTCAGGAGCATTAGACAATTCCTGCAGTGCATTGATCATGCCGATTCTTTGGTAAGGAAATGCTAGCCTTCCTTCTGAGCCTGCTTGCAATGAAAAGTCAAGTAAAGCTCATGAAAAAATCGGTGAGCCTGCTTGCAATGAAAAGCCAAGTAAAGCTCATGAAAAAATCGGTGACTAAGATCTTAGATCTTAAAGTGTCATTCACAGTAGAAGGACATCTATATGAAAAGAATAGTTACTAAGATCTTAACTCTTAAAGTGTCATTCACAGTATAAGAAAATCTATAAATGCCTTGACAAGAGGAGAAGGTCAAACCTCCAAGAACAGCTTTAACTGCATTGAACATTGATTCGAAAGCATCAGGATTACTAGACTTTTGGCTTAAACAGCGTACTATAGCCAATGCACCAACCCTTCTTCCATCTTCTGCATGTCGAGCCTGTGGTAATATGACAGAAAGAATTTCCATTGCATACTTACTTAAATCTAGATCAACTAAACTTAATAGTATTCCAATCGACTCCAACACAATCTCAGGGTTGCGTTTTAACATTTTCACTGATGATGGGATCACAGTACTGTGGAGATCTTCATGTGACATTCGTGCAAATAGTGGACGAAAAGATTCACTAAGCCCCTTGGTTGGCTTTTCTCTGGCATTTAAGACAGCTTTAACATAGATGTCAAGAAAGATTGGCTGTACAAAGCAAAAAAATCATGTTAAACTTTCAATGTAGCTGAACAAATATAAGAAAACATTAAACTGCAAAACCTTGAAGACTCCCAAAAGTCAAAAGGAATACTGAACATAATAACAAAGCTGAAATCAAATAACTCCTACCTTGCATTGTTCAAACCTAGATGGTACCGCAGAAGAAAATTCCAGTAACAAACATAGAAATTCAGGAGTATCTTTGTATGGAATCCGTGCATCCTTTATTTCTTCTATGTATAAGTTGTAGACATCAGGTGACTGTAAATACAGAGTAATAAAAACTAAGAAATTTATATTGCAATAACCACCAGGCAATTCCCTTAAAACCAGAAAAGGTTAGTCATAGCAAACCTGAGAAAATAAATGCAAAAATATTTTTATGCATGCCCTTCGCTCACGAAAAGATCTTTGCATGACAATATGAAGCAACGATGCCTGAGCTGCAGCTACTCTACACAATGCATTTCTCGAAACTGTGGCAAATTGACTTCTGCTTAAGAGGAGACAGGACCACTTAAGTAGACTATAGCACCCTACATGGGATTGGAACTTTGATTGCTTCTCCATTGCCTGAACAAGGGCTGCTGCGAAACTTTTCATGAATGTAAAATCGCCTAAAGCCTTCACAATCACATCATTAACAGCTTTTCTCGACCCTCCATCATCATATATTGGGAATGTTTGAAATATTATATCCACCAACAGTGATGTAAAGTCAGGCGACATATCTGTTCAAAATGAGTAACGGTTCAAGAACTGATCAGTAGTGCATGATATAAGCTCTGATAGAGAAAAGCAAAATCATTACTTCACTTCTGAGTAAAAATTTCAAACTTGGAGACGACATCTTTCTACCTCATTACTAACACCAAACAGTTTCCAAATTCACATAAAGCTGATGATCACGACTTCATGCAACAAGAAAGTGGATGGTCTACTTTTGTCAATGCAAATTAGAAATTCTTCCCTACCTTATTCATTCATAAAATATTTGCTACAGTTCACAACCACAACACAAAATCAATTCACATCATTGAAAAATCTGCATTTTTTTGGTGCACGAATAGGTAAATGCTGAGTATATATACGCATACACATCAACGCATACAAAAATAACAATAACAATTAGCATTTAGAGAAACCATTAAAATTTTCAATACCATAAACTCAATACTCTTAATTCTAAAACTTCAAACAAACCGTAAAAGAAATTTTTATTTTAATTTCCAATAAATATAAGTACAAATTTTACTTCAACAGTCGCAACAGTCAAATGAAACAATAATATTAAAAAAAAAATTAAGAATAACTAACATTAAAGTGAAAAGAAAAAAAAAGAAAGAGAATCAGAGACCTGAATTGGCGATAATGGAAGGGAGTTCATCGCGGAAGATCCGAATCCGTTTTTTAGTTGACGGAGTAGAAACTGACCCGGCGATTGAGATTAGAGATTCCACCGGCGAAGAAGAAGCCGCCATTTCTTATCGGATGGATCTGGATTCGGATTTCCGATTCAAATTTACGAATTGTTGGAGCTTTTCTGTTTCTCAGGTCACTGAAATGGAGACTTTTTTTTTCTTCTATTTTCCTCTTTGGTTTTTTTAGCATTAAGTTTTTTCTTTAGGGTTTTAGAGAGTGCAGAGAGTGAAGGAAATATAAAATGGGCCCGCACTGGGATAATCTTTGCTCCAATTGGTGGGAAAGGGCTGCTGGACTGCTGGATCTGGATCTTGTTCATGGGTCGGGTCGATATATGACCCGGCCCATGTCATATATTTCTTTTATTTCTTTGTTTTTATTTGTGAATGATTTAGAATTTATTTGGTTAGATTTTTTCTTATTTTTTTTGGAAAAACATTTGGTTATATTTGGAAATTTAAATAAAATTAATTTAAATAAATCAATGTGATTCATTTCTTTGTTTTGAATTGATTATTCAAATTTCAGGTTTTAGTCACAAAAAAAAATTATTTAATTATAAACAAATATTTTGGGAAAAAGAAAGGGCAAATCAGTTACAATTTTTAGGTATGATTAACTAAATCTCTTGAAATAAGTATTGGCTTAATAGGCAAATAAGCTCTCAACCTTTAGTCCAAAATGGAATTCAGCCCTCAACGTTTTATCATATGAAATTCAGTTTATAAACTTTGTTTTCCGTGGAAATAAACCTCAACCTTTTACAATTATGCAATTAAGTCAAAATCTGTTAAATGACACTAACTGCCGTTAGTTTTGCATACGTGGCAGCTGACGTGGATAGCTTAGTTAGCTGCCACGTGGCATGCCACATAGACAAAACTAACGGTAGTTAGTTCATTTAACAGATTTGGTCTATTTCCACAGAAATAAAAGTTTATGGACTGAATTTCATACGATAAAACGTTCAGGGCTGAATTCCATTTTGGGCTAAAGGTTGAGGACTTATTTGGCTATTAAGCCAATAAGTATTTGAAATGCCAAAGTCTTTCATATATTATAACACCATATCAATTTCTTTCTTTTTTTTTTTCCACTACCAAGCATGTATATGATTTTCTATACTCGGGATTAGTAACAATTTTAAGATTGAAAAAAAAATTAAATCTAATTTTTCAATAATGAGAATGTTAGTTAAATTAAAAATAATTTTATATAATTAAAATTATTTTTATTTTTTCTTATTCAGCGGCATAATAAATGTACAAAGCATATATACTTAATACTCTGGGTAGATATGTACAAACAAGTACAGCAATACAAGTAAATATAGTAACTAGTGGCTAAGGATGAATTGTGGCATATTGTAAGTTTTGTGTTCGAATCATTCACAATTATTTAATATTTTCCTTGTAACAAAAAAAATATCATGATTATGGCGAAAAACAAAAATATAATGATTTTTATTACATTTGAAGGTTTAAGTGTTATAGTAAACTTTATTTCTTTTTTTTATTCCAGTAAACTTTATTTCTTTATCTTTACATTGTCATGCAATATATCAAGTTGATCATTGTTAATGCAACGCCTTAATTTTTTATACTGAATATTTATGAGATTCTATCATATTGTATATATACGTGGAGATTTAAATTCATATCTATAAAAAAATTTAGAAAAAATCATAAGATTTTTTAATCAAATCAATTAATATTTCATTAATTAGATACGAATCTCACAAATTATATAAGAACAATTATCAGTCAAAAATTAAAAAACTAAATGCTACATCGAAGAGTTGCCTTTAAAATTTTGCAGGAACTAAATGTTACATGATGACAGTCACTTTTAGAATCCAAATGTTTGGTGTAATTTATATTTTATTCCATGTTGAGTTTGTAATAAAAAAATGTAATGTCAAACAGTGAGATTTATGTATTAAAGTGGACAATACCAAACAAATTAATTCAAATCTCGACATTTACAATGTCCTAATTCTAAGTCTAAGATTGTAATGCTTCATTAATATGAATTTAAACATTTACTTATATACTAGCAAAATATCATATTATCTGAACATGAACTTGGAATATCAGTATATTAATATTACAATTGAAGTCCCATCCTAGCTCTAACGTCCTATTGTTTTATTTTTTTTTTTCTCTTTTAGACAGATCGAGCGAGTCCTCTGCCTAAACTTCACATCCTAGAAGGATCACAACAATCATGATAGGAATTTTTCTACAAATTTGGCAGCCTTCTGTCTTATCTTGCAGATCTTTTTGACTATGCATCAATTATCACCATCAAGGACCTTCTGGATCTCTCTCAAATTTTGGCACCCCTTATTCTATTCTGTAAAGTTTCTTAAGCTGAGCGTGTATTATCACCCTTGACAGCCCCATGTCAGAGGACAACAACAATGGAGATTACATAAAAGACCGCATAAACCTCCCTGTTATACCGCATATATACATGAGAAATATAAAGACATACAATAAATAAAAGAGGTTTTTTTTTAGGACAAGGGTGGCAAAGATGGAGGCATGATCTGATATTATTACCCCCCACAACTTTCTGAAGAGTCAGCAACTGTCTTCAACCATCTCCATGAATATGTGTAATAAATTAATAACATTATCTTATAACAACATGAAGGATAAACTAAAGATGATGTATGAAATCATGCTGATTTTCAAAGCTAGAGCCCACAAATGTTTCCACAAAACCAGGTCTCTTCATTGAAGAAACAAAAAACCCCACCCTACAAAGCTAACAGGTGGCTTTCCTCCATCATCAGTCCCGACATGTGCCCAAATCAGGCATGAAAGGACACTGCTTAAAGGTGAAGTAGTTTACAAGATTGAAGACAAGTGTTTTTGTCAATTTTGACACTAGTCTTATCCGGATAATGGAATCACATGCAAAGCCAACAGCCAATCAGTTGCTTTACACGTGTCAACAGCCCACTTCTCTTGAGTCAACTAAAACTGCTACCATCAGTTGTTCAGTTGCCTTCAAACTCCATTAAATTAGTGTACTTTTTTGCTTTTTGGTAGTGCAAATATGGAAGCTGAAGGCAAAGAAAAATGTACAAAGAAAGTCGGTATTAGTAAGAGATCACTTTCCATGAGGAAATCAAAGAAAGGGAGCATGAGAGGGAAAGGGGGTCCAGAAAATGCTATGTGCCCCTATAGAGGAGTAAGACAAAGGACTTCGGGCAAATGGGTAGCTGAGATTCGTGATCCAAACCGTGGCAGTAGGCTTTGGCTTGGAACTTTCAGTACTTCTTTCGAAGCTGCAGTTGCTTATGATGAAGCAGCTAGAAAACTGCATGGTCCATCTGCTAAACTCAACCTGCCTCAGCCTACTGATGATCAGAACCCATCTTTTACCTCTTTGCCTGGAGATTTTGTTAAGTCATGCAAAGAAACTGGCTTGATCATGAGAGAGAGGCCTCTGGGAAGTCTTTCTGTTGTGGAGTCTTCGAGTTCTAGTGGAAGTTCTTTTCAAAGTAGTGAAGAGAGGCTGGTGAGAAGAGAAATAAATACAGAAGAGTTTAAGGGATCAAGTTTAGATAACAATGATGGAGAGGAAGTCATTTATTGGCCAGAGTTTTCATTAGAGAACGATGACTTCTTGCAAATGAATGATATTGAGGTTTTGATGGGTCAAGAGTTTAAGAATAATTGGGATATTTGAAATGAAAATGCTGGAATTCAGAGTCAATGGTTCTTTTAAGCTCTTTTCAGGTGTAAAATTTTCAGGTTTTCTTGCATAGTTTAAGGCCTTAAATGGAATAATGCATAGTTTGGGGGTTTGTTTTTCAATTTCCTTTTTCTGTCATTGTAGTAGCTTCTGTATTTTTCTTTAAAGGTTCTCCAATGGCACTGAAACTTGTATCCTGTTGCACTTCTTTTCCCCAAATGGAAAGTTAGAATCTTGTTTATGTTTAGTCTTCTATCACTATTTGTCGCTGCACTCATTTTTCAGAGTACTCTAGTTTTCCTTGCCTTCTTTTTTTCAATACATCCCGTTCTATTCGTTTGCAACAAATCATCATCTCACCAAAGAACTCATTTACAGGTAGATTATACAGTTTGGAAGAACCTTGCTAGTTCTGCCCATTCGTGCTCAAGCATTTTCTATCATTTTTCAAGCTGGAAATCAATTTCTTCGTGATAATCAAATCATTGGCAATGATTAAGCATTCATTTTTCCTTTTCTGATTATGAAATTCACAAGTTTACTAATAAGAGGAATAGAAATCTATATTTTGATTTCTATTGACATATAAAAGTCATAGTATATTGAGAAGTACTAAACTATCATAATTGGCTATGGACATAATTATCACAACCAGAATAATACATATGTAAACCTCAGCGAGGATATTACAAAGCTATGTATTATACAGTAGAAAGTTCCTTAATAGTTTTAATTATACTCCCTCAATTAACCTCTTGAATCTCATCCAATGCATAGTTGTTGGTTGAAACATTGGCATAGTTCACTTTGTTAAATCTGACCACAACTGGATACCTTGTCTTTGGGTCCTGTTCCGTTGAGAAATATGGTTTCAGTTCATTGCAGAGAGGATGCATAAATTAAATGAGTTTATGCTATAATTTGCATGTGTTGGTGAGAAATGAGAGTGAGGAAAACAACCTGATCAACTGCCACAACGGAACCGACCGTGTTGTACCAGTAAGACTCTCTTCTTAGGATTTTCACCTGTGAAAAGCAGAAAGGTTAACAAGCAAATATTAAGTAGACTATTTACATGTTCTAATCCTTTTGAGACTGCTAATATGCTGTCAATGGCAAATGAAGCAATTGTAAAAGGACTTTCTGAAAGAAGAATCCACTTGCAGGATTTAACCAAAAAATAGATTCTCCAGCAATTTATCACACTAGTATTGTTTAAAAAGGGAGATGGCGTAGGGCTAGGCCAGTCAATTTATGTATAAAATTCGTGTTCATGTAGTGTAAAATCATATTTGTATAATATAAAACACGAAAATTTCACGTTGACACATCAAACACAACTGTTTTTCAACTTTTGCCATATTTATTTACAATTTTTATCAAAATTTAGCCTGTGTTACATTCGAGTATTTTATTTATATCGTGTCACCATGTATCTGGTCTAGGATGGTCAAATCTAATTTGCGCCATGAATTAGCTCATTTGATCATGGAGATTGACTCCTGTAGCCTGAGTGCCAGGCTAATTCATGTCACAGGCATCAAACATGCTTTGGGACTGTCCGACACTATGTTCTAGGTTCAGGAATTTTTAGACAAATTGCTGGGAGGTAAAATGGTTTCTAAACTTTTGGCAAACAGCAAAGATTTAAAACATGTTATGCATCGATGTCGTGGCATTCATAAGTGTCTGTGGGATATAAATAACATCCGACATAATCATACAGAACACTATGAACTTGAAGGACAAAAGCTTCCTGTGTTTCCTCTTTTTACTTTCTTGTTATTTGCTAATTCGAGGCAAAAAGTGGAACCTATTAACCAATTCACAGTCCTATGTCTGAATAGATTATCTATTTCTCAAATTTTAAAATAATTTTTAGCTGCAAATAAACAATACCTTAGTACCCCTCTTGGGTCCAATTGGAGGTGGCTTTGCAGCCTTTGCAGCCGGTTCTGCAGGGGCAGTGGTGGTGGTACTAGAAGCTTCCGGTGGTGGCGGTGGTTCCTCTTCACCTGCACGTACCACTAGTCTTCTGGAAATACTGTTGCCATGCTTGGAAGGAAAGGAAATACTATTCCTTGGTGTTGAGTTTGTTTTTGGTGCCAAACTGGATTGTAACACAAACCCAGCTGCTCCACTTGCCATGTTACATGTAGCCATACTTACAAGCTTCTGATCCTTCTGACTATGAATCTGTAAATGATATCTGCTTAGTCATCAAAAATATCAAGCAGCATGGAATTCAGAAGAAATGAGATTATGGTCTTGCCAATGGGAAAATGCCACGGGAGCACACAATATCTTTATCTTGTGGGTAGAGAAAGGCAATCACTGATCAGCCAGTAAAGACTAGCCCCCTAAACTTTGGTTCTTTGTCTGAACTAGCCATGAAGACTTCAGTGAGTTGCTAGAGGATATGAATCCATGGGCTAAGCTGCGTAAATCTTTAATCGACCAAAGAACTGGGGTCCAAGATAAATGGAGTCTCAGATTGGGAATTGTTTGGGCTTTCTATGGTTTCCCATCTTCAAGACCATATCCTAAACCCAATTTTTGGGCCAGAACCCAAATTCTTTGCAACTCCAATTATGCAAATGGCCTAAGATTTTGTCTCACTTAAGACTAAACATGATAATTTTACCCACCCTATAATTGCGCATGTTTTGAAAAATATATAAAAATAATACAAGTTAAAGTTTTGATAAAAATTATATATAAATTTAGCAAAAATCCAAAAATATGTTTGTGTTTAATGTGTTGATATGAATTATGATTTGATAATTTTCATATTTTATATGTATTTAACAAGAAATAGATAAGTTATAAATACATGAATTACTAAAACTACTTTATGTTAAAAAAATAAACAAAATTTTCATATATTAGTTTGGAATAATACATAATTTCAGTTAAGTAAATATATCTATCAAGGATGTGGGCAGCTTATAGTGACAACAATATCAACAAGAAGAATGATTTTAAGGAAGCAAAATGTTGGTTGGTTACAAGCAAAACATGGATCATCTAACATTATCAGATGTCAGTTAGCTGTCTGTCTCTGATTTTTAAAGCAAGCAAATCTGACCACTTGACAGCAAAACAATACCTAACTCAAGAAACAAAGAGTTCTTTTGCATTTCTAACAACATTCAAGACTTATACATTTGTAATTAACATCAAGAAGGTCTTAATCTTTGTGAACTTTAATGTGAACAATTTGAAGGTTTCTTTTCATTTCTAATCAAATTTAAGGTTTTGCTTCTAGTTAACATCAACAAGAATGTCTTAATCTTTGCGAGATATAATTTGCACTAGCTTTAATATAAACACTTTTGAAAGGTTCTTTTCATTAATTTCTATGAAATTTAAGAATTAGTTGTAGTTAACATCAACAATGCCTTAATATTGTATTAGCCCATTTCATTTGTATTAAAGAAAAAAACTAAGAGAAAATGACATTATATTCTTTGTCATTGTATGATCAATTATTTCAGGTGTGTAGCACTTTCAAAGATTTTATGAAGCTTAGTTTTGCAGCGATAGGGATTGTTCAACCTAAAACTTCTGATCCTTTTATGTTTTATGCATAGATTAACTCCTCATTTGCCCGCCACTGTCATCATCACCAACACCAACCCCTCATTTCCAAATAAATTTTACCTATAATTTGAGAATAAGTAAACAAGAAATTTGACTTACGTAAGAATAAGTTTTCATTGCCAACAACCTCTTGACCGGATGGTTTAAGAATGAGTTGTATCATATTGTAAAGTTTAGATTCAAATTTAAGCAACCCCTTCTTTTCTTAGTTGTTAATATTTCCTTGGTAACAAAAAAAAAATCATTGATTTTTAAAGTACTGTTCATTCAGATCATTTCATCAAATCATAATGGTTAAATCAAAATATGCATTGTGAATTAAAATTTTATTTTGAAGAATTGAATATTAAATATCATATAATAAAATATGGTAAACAATTTTAAAATACCATATATATATATATATATATATATATATGTAAAATATATATAAATAAAAAATTATACATATCAATAGGATTAAGTGATCTATGTGATATAAATAGAAATATGAATATTTTTCAAATTTTTAACATGCTCATTAATAGTGTATATATATATATATATATTTTTTTTTTCATATTTTACTAACTAAAAGTCCAAAATTTATCACTTTTTAAATTTTAAAATATTCAGAAAATATGTTTATAATTTTTAAGGTAAAAAAATTATTAAAATTATATTTTTTTTTATATGAGTTTGATCAAATTTTGATTGACTTTGACCAAGAAAGTGTTGTAAAGATAGGGGTGAGCAGAAGTAGATTTAGACCAACTTAATTGATTGAATCTGATCAACTTAGTTCGATTAATTAGGTTCAGATCAAAAGTTGATATATGAGATCAATTTAGTTGATTAAGTTGTTAGGCTGTCAATGTCTAAAATTATTAATTGAATCGATCGAATTAATGGATCATTTTTAATATTTTTTTAAATATATTATATATATATGATATAAATAATTTAATATATCTAATAATTGTAATGTATTGATGAATTTGAACATAAAGCAATAAAAATTCAAAAATTAAAAAGCATATTTGTAACAAACAAATAACTGAAAGAAATGGAAGTGGATTTTTTCCTTAAGCATCTGGACATAATTAGAATCTTAAAGTCGCTATTGTTGGGAGAGCTTTATTATTTACTCCTCTCGGCACGAACAATATTAATCTCAAAAAGTAAAATAGATGAGGATATTTATTGTTAAAAAAAGCACATTTGTAATAATAAAGATAGGAAAATAAATAGAAAAACAAATACAGAAAATTCAAATTTTTAATCTAATCAACTTAATTGAACCAACATATTTTAGTTTTTGTTTTTTGGATTAGTAGAATTAAGTCATTTTATTGAATTGTTTTTTAAAAGTAAGTTGATTAATTTATTTTTTTATTTTTGCAAATCGAATCAATAAAAAAATTTTGATTATTCATCCTTTGTATCATACATATTATGTAATGCGCATTGATTTGTGTGTATATTGATCTATAGATCACTCATTTATGATAAAATTAATATTTTATATAAATATGAATTAATTTTGTAGTAAATTCCAATAAAAAAATTTGTAGTAAATTGAGTCATTTCGTATTATTAATCAAAATATCATACAATACTAATATAAACACATCATATCTTCAGAGGATTTTTGAGATGAAAAATCCGTGAATATATGAAAAAAAACCCTTTTCCAATGTTGAATTGTCAATTATTACATCCACTTAAAACGAAAACTAACTTATGTACTTTTGCCTATGCAAAACATAGAAAAGAAAATCCTACTTGTTGCTTCGATTTGAAGAGCCAGAAAATTTTGCCCCCTCAAATAATATGCTGCTAGTAACAGTTAAAAGTCATCTGCTGGAAATGACCACTAATCTGTTGGCTGGTTGATTTAATTCACCCATTAAAATTTTGTTGGGGGAGTAGCTGGCCTTATTAATTCCCATACAACTCCCACTATGCTTTTGCTTTTCAGGTAAATTATTTGTTCTGTGGTGGGTTTTCATTTCTCAAAAATCACAAGGCATATTACAGAATTCTGGATTTGGATCCAACCCATGCATTCACCTTTCATTCCCATAAGTTCTAGACTTTCTATTGCCATTTTGATTTTTGAGATTTGGATTTGGCAAATGTAGAGTTTATTGACTGTGGTAATTGAAATAGAGAAAGTGAAAAGAAATTAAATTAAGTGAATAAAGAGTGTGAAATCCATTGTCTTTCAGAGGTAATGCAAGCCATATTCATGATATGGTCCAACTACCCACCCATGAATGCAAACAAGTGGATCTTTCATTTAAAGCTTTATCTACCATGTTTAGCTTTTAAGAAATGAGAGGCAGATTAAGAAAGGGAAATAAGAGGACTTTACCTTTTTCTTCTCTTTCTCATATTTTTAGATTTTGATCTCTTTTGTATTAAAAAAAATGGGGGTTAGCTAATAGCTAGCAAACCAGGTTAGGATGCTAAGCTACAAAAAAATAATTGATTTTTACAAACAATTACTTGACAGAATAATTAAAAAAGAGTTGTGACATGTTATAAGATTTAAATTCAATCCCAAAAATTCACATCCCTTTTCAAATGATTTCTACCCTCTTATATTAGATAAGGAAATAATTGTATTAAATGATTATTTCTTTTTTTTTATTCTGATTAAATGATTATTTCACATCAACATATCTCTCTTATACAACTCATGTCATTTAATTGTATTATTAAAAAAATCAATTATTTATTACTGATATGGACTAGGTCAATTATTACTTGGCTTTTCTATAAATCAAGTTGAAGACCATCGAGCCAAATGATAATCTAAGCCCAAGAGGAAAGAAGACTCATAAGGCTCATAAATGATCCACTGAGTTATTATTTAAGCTGTGGGGCTTAAAGGTAATTACGCGCAAAATAACTCCTATAAATAGGTCACAGGTATCATTCTTAAACCTTAAGCTCTATTTGCCTGCCAGAACCCTTTCTGACTTAAGCGTCGGAGTGCACGCGCAGGAGAAAACCCCTGCGCCCCTCTGACTTTTCCTATTTCACAGATTGTTTGGAGACAGACTAAAGCGAAGATCGAAAATTCGACCTCAGCAAACATTTATTGTTGTTTTTGGCAACAACAATTACTTATATCATATGTGAGAATAAATAGCAAATAATGAACTTATTAATGGTTTTAAAAATAATGGTTTGATTTTTTTTTTCAATAATATGATAATATGATATGATTTAAATGAAATAAATATATATTGACATAGGATAATAGTTCTGTATAATTTTTTTCTCGAGAAATATACATGGTTTGATTTGGATGAATCAATGTGCAGCATTGAAGAAGGATAGATTATGAATTTCCTTTTATATGTATATGAAACTTCTGCTGTCTTTCATGATATTCATCATCCACAAAATTTTACAATTTTTTCTTTGGGGAAGGAGAGAGAACTCTGGTAGTGCATTTATTCATGAAAACTACAAATGCAGCAGACATCCGAGTCCAACATCACCATCCTCGAAAAATTCATCGGTTCTTATTATTATCCCTGTCGACAGATGCTAAGAATACAAATTGTGCAGACTTTACTTGCTAGAGTACTACTCCCAAAACATAACTGTAAATATTTGATGTCTTTTGAAACTGACATTATAGATTCTTTTACCTCATAAATATGCAAAAAAATCTCCAAAAAATATAGTGAAAAATTCACAACTATCAATTCAGTTCCATTGAAAAAAATTACCCAAGACAGAACAGCACTCTAATCTTTCTTTCGTTCTTTTATTTTCCGTCTTGCTTTAAGTACTCCTGACAATGAGCCCTACAATAAACAAGAGTTCTTTTCTTGCATATATGTATTTCATTTGAAGATGCAATATAGAGGGGACCAGGATAATTATATACCACGTTGGACATAGTTAAAAATCCCACATTTCAACAGCATATTAATGTTGATCACATGGCTCCTTTAACCTGTCATCTCTATCGGTTGCCATTCTGTGTTGTGGATACATTTGTTGCTAGCTGAAAACTCAGAAATACATCGTTTTCTGCTTTCACTATATTGAAGTGATAGGGTTGAAAGCTACCGTCAACGGCTTTATCTGTGAGTAATTTTAGTGTAGAGTACCGCTTAATAGATGAGCTTCAACCAACAACGATGCAATGTTTTCAAATTTATTATGAATCTTTGGTTCATTATTGTTTTTTAATCTGTTGCAGATGTTTAAACTTTCATTCAAAATGAAAATTTAGAGCCAACAAGAAAAGTAGTGTCTTAATGAACAAAAAAAAGAAAAGTAGTGTCTTGCCAAATTTAACAAAGAAATAATTGCAGCAGCTTATTCATGGTCAATTTGAGAGAAGTTTACATCTATGCTAATTGTTGGATTTAATGTCTCCAACATTGGTATTTTTGTCTTACCCTAATTTTTAATTAGGTTATTACACAATTTGGAATCAAATTACAATCAAATTCTCGATATTTGATGTTAAAGTTTAAAATCATAATTAAATACTTTAAACTCTATTTTCGTCTCTCAATTTACACATGAAATTGACATCATTAATCAAATGGAAAACATGTCAAAAAATATTCCACAAGTCTAAAAAATATCACATCAACATGGTGTTGCAATTTTATTGAATGTTTTGGACATATAATTTAATTAACAGAGTTAATCTCTCATGCAAATTAAGAACGAACAGATTTCGAAACCACAATTAGACATGAGTAACAGATGAATTGTAGTGATAAATAAGGAGGCTAGAGCTTGAAAATAGATATACAACTAAGCTAACGTAACTTAGTTTATGCAAATCACATGGGCCACTTAATTGTTTTTGTTTTATAATTTCCATGTTGATCAAATCATGGCAGTCTCTCTTTAATGCAAGGCATATACTCATCAATTGCTGTCTTAAATTCCCTTAATTGAGTAATAAATAATTGATGCATGAGAGAGCATTGAATGCTTCCTTTGTGCAAACAGTTTTTGTCATGAGAATGACAAATTTTCACCTTTAAACCCAAGCCCCCACCCCAAGATTAGCCAATAGATAACAAAAAATTTCTTGCACAGTCTCTGCCAGCCAGCCAGGTGTATGGCCAAAACTACCCACTTTTCAGGCTGCAATCTGGTGTTAGTCCTTCCAACTCTGTTGACTGTCACCTGCACAAATTTGCTGGAAAACCAACATGAGTCGGCGCATTTAGGTTGGCTAAATAGTTATTATCTTAGGGAAATTTGTTCAAAGGAGATGCGTTGCTCCCAGCTAAACTTTAGAATATACCTAGCTAGCTAGGCTACATTTTATAGAAAGAAATTAACAGATAGCATCACCAAGCTGCAGCATCATACAGGGAGGTCTTCAGTTAGCTAACACCAGCAGTTCACTTTAACTTGTTGCCTATTGTACTTATTGTTATCTTACCTAAGTTTGTTGTAACAGAACTATAGTTAGTCTGTAGTTAGTTAAATAACAGTTAGTAGTTAGAGTTATATATATTCAGAACTTGATGTTGTAAAAAGATGAATTCTGATCAATACAACAGAAGTTATCTTCATCATTCAGTTCTTTAATATGGTATCAGAAGTTTTGGCATTTTCTTTACTTCTCTAGGCATTTTCTTGCCAACCAAACAGTTTTTTTTTTCCTTTATTTCCTGATCTTCCTGATGGCTAATCCATTACATCAAGAAGATGTCTCCAGTCCATATTTCATGCATGCTAATGAAAACCCCAGCCTCGTTCTTGTATCTCCTGTGCTCAATGGAGGTAATTTTCATTCTTGGTTTAGAGCCATGAAAATGGCATTGCTGTCCAAGAATAAACTTGCGTTTGTGGATGGTAGCATTGAACCCCCTGCCAGAACAGATCCTCTGTTTTCTTCTTGGCAACGTTGCAACACAATGGTACTCTCATGGTTACTTCATTCGGTTTCACCATCAATCGCCCAAAGTGTGATCTGGTTGGATAGTGCAAGAGAAGTGTGGAAGGACCTTCAAGATCGTTTCTCACAAGGAGACTCATTCCGAATTTCAGACTTGCAAGAAGAAATTTATTCCTTCCAACAGAAAGGTACGACAGTTACTGATTATTTTACCCAGCTCAAGATTCTTTGGGATGAACTTATGAATCTGAGACCAATTCCCTCTTGCAAATGCACACCTCAATGTTCTTGTGAAGCCTCTACAATTGCCAGAAAGTACCAGCAATGTGACCAAGTAATTCGTTTCTTGAAGGGTTTGAATGACAACTTTGCAACTGTCAGATCTCAAATCATGTTGATGGAGCCTCTCCCTCCAATTAACAAGGTTTTTGCATTAGTTGTCCAACAAGAAAGGCAAAACCAATCCGCCTATTCTTCATCTCAGCAAGTTGATTCCAATGTCTTTAACACCAGGGCTGTTACATCAGGAACTCAACATACTCCAAACTTGAAAAGGCAGTCCTTCTCCACTCCCAAGAGGCCCTTATGTTCATTCTGTGGGTTCCAAGGCCATACAGTGGATAAATGCTACAAGAAGCATGGTTATCCACCTGGGTACAGAACAAGAAATAAGAATTTCAGCAGTGTTAATAATGCTACAGGAGCAGTTCATGTAGATACTGATTTGAACAACACTGAAGTTCTATCTTCAAACCATTGCAGCACAGATCCAATTTCCTTTACTAGAGATCAATATCATAAACTTCTTGCAATGATCAGTTCCACTGAATTAGCATCCTCTTCAACAGACAACATCAAAACAGTCAATGCAACATTTTCTGAGTTACCAGAACCAGAAGGTATTCACATAGCCACTTGTACCATAGATAAGCAACCTTACTCTTCAGTTTGGATTTTTGATAGTGGTGCTACAGACCACATTGTCTGTTCCCTTGCATTTTTTGATTCATATAAACCTGTTAGCAATATGATTGTCAAACTTCCTAACGGCAGTCATGTGTCAGTCACTCATATAGGCACTGTTAAGATTTCCTCATCTTTCATCCTTACAAATGCTTTATTTGTTCCAGCATTTACCTTCAATCTTATCTCTGTCAGTCAATTAGCAAAATCTAGTAACTGCCTAGTCATATTCCAGTCACATTTTTGCATTGTGCAGGACCTCAATTGTTGGAAGATGATTGGTTTGGGTAAGCAAGTGAATGGACTATACCAGTTAATCAAGCAAGTTTCACACGTTCAATTTCCTTCAACAAATTCTTCTTTTCATAAAGCTCTTGTAAATACATCAAGTTCATATGATTTGTGGCATTATCGATTTGGTCATGCCTCCTATCCTAGGCTAAAAATGCTTCAAACATTAGATTCTTCAATTACTTTCAATAATAATGTACCTTGTGACATATGTCATTATGGCAAACAAAGAAGAAACTCCTTTCCTGTCAGTTCTTCAGTTACTGCTCATTGTTTTGATCTTGTACACATGGACATATGGGGTCCATATCATACCATTTCTATCTATGGCCACCTTTATTTTTTTACAATTGTGGATGATCATAGTCGAGCAACATGGGTTTTTCTTATGAAATCCAAGGCAGAAGCTAGGTTACTTGTACAGCATTTTACAACCTTTGTTGAAACACAATTTTCTACTAAAATTAAGTGCATCAGAACAGATAATGCTCAAGAATTTAACATGTCTTCTTTTTTTGCTTCAAAAGGAATCTTACACCAGACTTCTTGTGTGCAAACCCCTCAACAAAACAGTGTTGTTGAGAGGAAGCACCAACACATCTTGAATGTAGCTAGGTGTTTAAGATTTCAATCTGGTTTACCTAAGCAATTCTGGTCTGATTGCATTACTCATGCTGTGCATCTTATAAATCGAGTTCCCTCACCGGTAATTCAAAATAAGACTCCTTTTGAAATACTTCACAACACAAAACCAACATTTTCTCATTTAAAGGTATTCGGATGCTTATGTTTTGCTTCCACTTTATCTCATCCTCGAACAAAATTTGATTCTAGAGCTCGAAAATGTGTTTTTCTTGGATTTCCAAATGGCCAAAAGGGTTACAAATTGTATGATATGCATTCTAAAGATGTCTTTGTTTCACGAGATGTAATCTTCTATGAGCACCTATTTCCATTCAAGGACCTACATATGTCATCTGATATTACTGATATTGTTCCTAATGATTTTGTTTTTCCTGTTCCAAGTTTGCATTCTGACATACTTGATTCTACTATTCCCAATAATGAAATTTCCTATTCTGATTCTAATCCGATCATGAGTCCTAATACTGCTCATCATTCTCCTTCTTTGACTGATTCTATTCATGTTTCAAATCCTAATGCTACTACTGATAATACTTTTTCTGTGTTTTCTAATACTAATAATAATTCACATCCTACTACAAACACTTCTTCTCTTCCCCAAAAAAGGTCAGATAGAATAAAAAATCCACCAGCTTACTTGCAAGATTACATTTGTAATGTGTCTTCACCTGCTATCCATCTCAATCATCATTCAACATGTAATCATGCACACAACATTTCTAGTACACCTCATTGTTTCCATAAAGTTTTTTCTTACAGTTCTTTGTCTCCAAAACATAGAGTCTTCTCTGTCAATATTACTTCTTTGACTGAACCAAAATCTTATAATCAAGCAATTAAGTTTGACTGTTGGAAGGATGCTATGCAAGCTGAAATTGAGGCATTACAGAAAAATGATACTTGGGATCTAGTCACTTTACCAAACAACAAACAATCCATTGGTTGTAAATGGGTATACAAGATAAAGTACAAAGCTAATGGCTCCATTGAGAGATTCAAAGCCCGTTTGGTTGCCAAGGGCTATACTCAACAACCTGGAATTGATTTCTTAGACACATTCTCTCCTGTTGCAAAGATGACAACCATAAGAACATTGCTTGCTGTTGCAGCCATAAAGGGGTGGCACCTTCATCAATTGGATATCAATAATGCATTTCTTCATGGTGATTTAACAGAGGAGGTTTATATGGACTTACCTCCAGGCTTTGTTTCTTCTACTCCTAACCAAGTATGCAAGCTTAAAAAGTCTTTGTATGGCCTGAAGCAGGCTAGCAGACAATGGTATTCGAAGTTGACTGATGCTTTGATAAGCCAAGGTTTCCACCAAGCTGCAGCTGATCCTTCACTCTTCCTCAAACACTCTGGTTCCTCCTTCATTGTTTTGTTAGTCTATGTGGATGATGTCATTTTAGCAAGCAATAGTTTGGATCTGATTTCCAGCATGAAAACATACTTGGACAGAGCCTTCAAGATAAAAGACTTGGGTACATTGAAGTATTTTTTGGGTCTTGAGGTGGCTCGTTCTCACAAAGGTATTAACCTTTGTCAAAAGAAGTATGCCTTGGATATTTTACAAGACACTGGTTTTCTTGGCAGCAAACCAACTTATTCTCCGATGACACTATCCCAGAAGCACTCTTTGTATGCTTCTGCTCCTGTACTATCAGATATCACTTCTTATAGGCGTCTTGTTGGCAAGCTTCTATATCTCACCTCTACACGACCAGACCTTTCCTTTGCAGTACAACAACTTTCTCAGTTTCTAGATAAACCTACTGAACATCATTTGATTGCAGCACACAGGGTTCTCAGATACCTCAAGTCTTGTCCAGGTCAAGGTCTTTTCTTTCCTTCCAGCTCTACTTTGCACTTGAAGGCATTCACTGACTCTGATTGGGCTGCTTGCCCTGCCTCTCGCAAGTCTGTCACTGGGTACTGCATCTTTCTTGGAGATGCCTTAATATCTTGGAAATCAAAAAAGCAACCAACAGTCTCTAAATCCTCCTCTGAAGCTGAATACAGGGCTATTGCCACAGCTACTTGTGAAATACAGTGGCTAAAGTACTTGTTAACTGATTTACAAATTGATCATCCTCAAGCTGCAGCCATATTCTGTGACAATAAATCAGCCATCTACCTTGCTGAAAACCCCGTTTTTCATGAACGAACCAAACACATTGAAATCGACTGCCATATTGTTCGAGAAAAGCTTCAATCAGGCCTTATTCATCTTCTTCCAGTACCCTCTTCTGATCAGCTTGCGGACGTCCTCACCAAGCCACTTACTCCCTCCATTTTTTCTCATCTTATTTCCAAGCTGAGCCTACAAAATTTGTATGCTCCAGCTTGTGGGGGGGTAACAGATAGCATCACCAAGCTGCAGCATCATACAGGGAGGTCTTCAGTTAGCTAACACCAGCAGTTCACTTTAACTTGTTGCCTATTGTACTTATTGTTATCTTACCTAAGTTTGTTGTAACAGAACTATAGTTAGTCTGTAGTTAGTTAAATAACAGTTAGTAGTTAGAGTTATATATATTCAGAACTTGATGTTGTAAAAAGATGAATTCTGATCAATACAACAGAAGTTATCTTCATCATTCAGTTCTTTAATAGAAATTGTCTTTTGACAAAATCCAACTCTATAAACCAGCTAATTTCAATTTTCATGGTTAATGGATGCCTGAACTCTATTATTTTACGTTGTAGAAGTTTGATTACGTTATAAATTTAAACATCTTAATTAATTTGGCTAGGCTTAATCTATATGATAGTGTTCCAGGGCTCTACCCATTGCCAGCTATTATTTGATTGTCACCTATGCAGAAAATATGACCATTAATGCGCAAACGAAAGTTTGCGGGGCATCTAGGATAATATCAACGGCTCTTTGTTAACAAAGTAGCTCTTATCTAGCTAACTCCTCAGGTGGTAGCACACTGCATTAATATTTGATTAATCGATATCACATAAATATTGAGTATTAGCTAGTGGCCTTCTCATTTTCAAAAGTTAATTTAATGAGTGAAGTTTTCTCATTACTGAAGTAAGAATCTCAACAATTTTTTTTACACATTGAGCTTTGGGAGCATTTTTTGCCCAAAACACAAGAAAGTATTGGCAATTTGAATTTTGATATCAATGTTTAATGCTATTAGACTTTCTCAACTCGAAAACTAATTGAAAGAGTGAGACTTTTCTTCACACTAATAAATATACTCAACCCCTCCTACAACCTTATATATAGCCAGAGGAGCTGCATACCCTTTCATAGTCAAGGAGGGTCGGTACACTTTAGAAGATAGAAAGTGTACGAGGTAGGGTATCTTAGAACCGTTTCAATGGATAATTCTTTCGTCTTCGTTATGATTTTTGGTCTGCTTACATTAAGAAATGTAGCTCCTCAAGCCGAGGCTGCAAGGGCTTTTTTCGTGTTCGGAGATTCACTAGTTGACAATGGTAACAACAACTACCTAGCTACTACTGCCCGAGCTGATGCATACCCTTATGGCATTGACTATCCGACTCACAGAGCTACCGGCCGGTTCTCCAATGGTCTTAACATCCCAGATCTTATCAGTATGTTCATCCATTTTTTCAAGCATTTTTCTTCGGCAGTGAACTTTGATATTACAGTACTTCAGCTTTCTTACGAATTTTACTGTTTACATGTGTTATTCAGGTGAGCAAATTGGTTCTGAACCAACATTGCCATACCTGAGCCCGGAGCTCACAGGACAGAGGCTGCTTGTCGGTGCCAACTTTGCTTCTGCTGGGATTGGAATTCTCAATGACACTGGAGTTCAATTTGTAAGTCTGATTTCCAAATTCCAAGTACAATTTCCGTCTAAGCTATGCTTCTTCATTAGTTATCGAAATGTTTTACACTGCTGCTACCTCTGTTAGGTCAATATAATCCGGATTTACCCGCAGCTAGAATACTTCAGGCAATATCAGCAGCGTGTGAGTGCACTCATTGGACCTGAACAAACCCAACGCCTAGTGAATGAAGCACTCGTTCTCATTACCCTCGGCGGCAATGACTTCGTAAACAACTACTACCTCGTGCCATTCTCTGCAAGATCTCGCCAATTTGCCCTCCCAGATTACGTTGTCTACATAATTTCCGAGTACCGGAAAATTCTAGTGGTAAACTTACCATTACTCGTATCATATTTACCCACGTTGTATCTTTATTGCAGAATTTATTGTGCACAACTACCAATGTAACTACTGTCATTGGTCCAGCTAGGGAAAATGCCACAATGTGATCGCCAATTAAAGGAGTAGGAGCAATGTACACTTTGACAAATATCCTTACTCCAGCTTTTATGGAATCTAGAAATAGTTTATTTATTGTTACACGTCGAGTTTGGTTTGGTTGGTGAAGCCAACATGCATTGTGATGATTTTTCAGCTGCTGAATTTAAAGCCGACATGCATTTTGAAGTTTGTATATTTGATACATTGCTTCGTCATTAATTTTCATAATGAATTCCCATGAAACCCCACTTGTCTGCATAAATCCGTAAGCACGTATGCATAAA
Organism: Heritiera fomes; assembly: GCA_032173925.1. Taxonomy (NCBI): domain Eukaryota; kingdom Viridiplantae; phylum Streptophyta; class Magnoliopsida; order Malvales; family Malvaceae; genus Heritiera; species Heritiera fomes. The sequence goes on along the minus strand of JAPDPM010000021.1, from coordinate 7,513,931 downwards.
CAAAACTCTTGAAGGTGAAGAGTTTGAAGGAAATTATACGCACACAGCCTTCTCTTTGCAATAACGAAGAGACTATTTTCGTGACTTTAAGTCGTGATTTTCAAATAATAAATAAACTAATTTTGACCAATGCACCAAAGCTCACCCTTTGATTATATTGATTTCCGAAGGACTAACAAAAATCAGTAAAGAATTTGCTATTGCTAAAATATTGATATGATGCTTGAATTAATATATGTTTTACTTTGCAGAGGCTACATGAGTTGGGGGCAAGGAGGGTTTTGGTGACGGGAACTGGACCATTGGGTTGTGTCCCAGCAGAACTAGCTCAGCACAGCAGAGCTGGTGAATGTGCGGTTGAGCTGGAACGAGCAGCAGCCTTGTTCAACCCGCAGCTTGTTCAAATGCTAAACGGACTCAACAGTGAGCTTGGATCAGATGTTTTCATTGCAGCAAATGCACGTGAAATGCACTTGGATTGGATCAATAACCCTCAACAATATGGTACGCCACTTTCACGTTAATACACTATTTGATGCTAATAATGAAAATATCAACTATGATTTTATGATCAAACTGCAAAAGCCTGAAACTGTTTTTACTAATATAGAATTATAGAGCATTGATTCAAATTTGGTAGTTACAAAGGATGGGTTACATGTTTGTTGAGAAGAGATAAACAGGACAGAAAAGTTGTTGAACCACAGACAAAATATGGGACCATTTTGAAGTAAATGCCATCATAAAATTGAGAGTTGAGGCTCTGGTTGGCCCCAAACTGCATTAAATTTCTTGTTGGAGCTATAAATGGAAAAGGCCATTGAAAATTTGCAATTTCAGAAGCCATGGGGGTCTCTCTAATCTCTATCCGTGTTCATTACTTGTAAAGTATAATTTTGCTCTTATAGGTCATAAACCTTGCTGTTAAGTACAGATTTCCACACCATATAGGCTTTGTCAATAGTTCACAATTTTCTGAGTATTAGGTTGCTGGAGATAAGATTTGAATTTGAAACTTCCCTTTCGGAGCAAAATGTGAGTAGACTAACATTAACTGCGTAATGGGCCGGCCATATTAAATTTCACATATAGCTATAGTCTTGTTTCCGAAATTTAGCAGAAACCTTATTCCTAGCACATATATTAATATATACTAATCATCCGCATGATATGTTTGGGGCAGGTTTTGTTACATCAAAGGTAGCCTGCTGTGGACAAGGACCTTACAACGGAATAGGACTCTGCACAATTGCATCAAACCTGTGTCCTAACCGAGACATTTACGCGTTTTGGGATCCATTCCATCCATCAGAGAAGGCTAACAGGCTGCTTGTGCGAATGATGACGATTGGTTCCACCAAGTACATGAATCCAATGAACCTTAGCACCATTATGGCATTAGATTCTAGGGTCTAGCAATCTTAATACTAAACTTCTCTTCATTTTTCTTATTAAACTGGGTCTTTTCTACTTAGTTATATGCCTGCTGCTTGGGAGATTGTGTGTCTTATGGGAGATTGTGTGTCTTAATTAGTTAGCAGTGTCATATCACATGAGAAATTGTTACTGTGATATGCTTCAAATTGTATGCAGTGTTGGTTAAAGAGTAAGCATTGGTAGAAGATCAGACTATTCTTATTGAATAATCGTTTCTCCTTTTTCCTACTTTGTTACTTTTTTTTTCCTAAGCCAATTTGATTATTCAATTAAAACAAGAGAACCAAAGCAATCAGATAGTTTAACAAATACAAAGGATAAGAAATAAACAATCATCCTGAGCCTACACTCAAAGGATGAACGAAAGTACAAGAAAAAACCAGCAATGAAAATGAAAAAAAAAAACCACTCACTAAACCTAGTCATGACAAATAAGCACAAATCACTAACATACCAGCCTTACAGAAAGACAATGAAACCATCTGAGTTTTGCCAGACATTTTTTGTCTAAGACCTGTTTTCTATTTCATTTATATGTTTCCACTTTATTCCTATGAGTGAATTAAGAATGATAATTTTCGATAATGCTGTAAATTTCTTGAGTACATATACATAGTAGGAATAATTGGTCCTGCAATTAATTACATAACAAGTAGAGCCAATATTAATATAAGCCACCTTCTATTTTGGTCGCAGCTATTAATATGAGAGTACCTTGGAGAAATTTGTTGTGGGCAAGGGGAACAGGAGAGCCTGTCTAACACATGGGGATTGGCTCTCTTGTCGTCTCATTTCTGTCCCAAGGATACAATGGGCTGGTTGGCCACTGTTGCACGCTTCCAGTTAACCTGTGAAGCACTAGCCACTGGCTGATGAGCTGGTTTAAACAAGATATGTCAGAGGCCTTTTAGTTTGGTGTTCGAGGGGAATTCTGACATTTATGAAATTGGATGATGATTGAGGATAAATAAAATGGCTAAAAACATGAATTTATCTATTAAAATGGTGCAAGGCACGGCCAATTTAGCTAAAGATTGTAATGTTGCTAATCATAAAGTATTCTCGAATTCGCCAACAACTTCTTGAGTTAATAGTTAAGGATTAATTGTGGCACTTATAAAGTTTAAGTTCGAATTTAAACAATTTTTTTGATCTTTTGTTTATTAAATATTTTTATTGTAACAAAAAAAAAGTTATTCTCGAATTCAAAATATATAAGTTAAACTTACTAAATCAGTCAATGATAATTATATCTTTCCAAAAATAATCTGATAAAGCAAGTCTAAGGTTTCTTTATAGTTTTTGGAGATTTTTGAGATTGAGAAGAAAAGCAAGAATTTAAAAATTAAATACCAAAAGAAAAATAGACTGCATTTTGGAAGTGAAGATCAAAACGACAGCATTTAAGGTTTTGCAATGGATGATCGCACTTGATTGGATAGGTTCACGCCCTTGCTGCGTCACGGGTCACCCAATCCAAGTTGTATTTTTCCATTATTTATTTTGTTTATTATTATATTGATTATTTTACGGTAATTAATTTTAATCATAAATTAATTTTTTATTAGTTAAACAAATTAGTTAAAATCCGTTAGATAATTAGTTAATTAACATAATGCAATTGATTTATTTTGTTAGGATTAATTAGCTTGATGGATTTTGTTTAATTTTTTATTTTGTTATTTAATTACTTATTTACTTAATTTTTTTCAAATATAACCTTCTTTTTATAAAATAAATAATAATTTATTAATTGTTCACTTGATTAAAAATAAAATTTAAAGGTATTTTAATTTTTTATCTTAAACTTAGTTTAGGTGATAATTTTTACAGTATGATTGTACTAACAACAATGCTCGAAAATATAATAAAATAAAATATGAAATCAGATTTTTGAAATAATAATAAAATGATAAAATTATATTTGTAATCAAGCAGAAATAAAAACAAAAAAAATTGATAAGTAAGTTATAAGAGATAAATAATTATAATGATTATTTAAAAATAAAAAGATAAAAACGTTATTTTATAATCAAAATTTTTTTTATTCATTTCATTTCCCTATCATTTCTCTTAAATTAAGGTAAATGAAAAATAACACTTTTGCAGCATGTTTAGTTGAGAGGAATTGCAATTCCAATCCCTCCATTTTCCACGAGCCCTTCCAATTCTATAATTTGGTCCATTTTTTGAGCAAAGAATACTTATTTCAGTGAATCAAAAAGAATACTTATAAATTAATAATATTAACAATTATAAATAATAATTAACAATTATTCTTATTTAATACATAAATAATATTAGATATTTATAAATTAATAATTAATCATTAGTATTAGTAATTATTATTTAATTAATTTAATTAATCATAAATTAACACTAATAAATTTATTATAATAATTATTAAATTATTTATTAATTAATTGTGATTAACCATTAATTAATAATTATTAAATAATAATTTTAAATTAATAACTATTAATCCATTAATATTCATTAATTTACTGATTAATAAAATAATATTAATTCATTCATTCATCAATATTAATCTTTTCTTTTCCCGCTTACGATGTCTGTGACTCGTGTCTGTGTTTCCCCAGGCCATACGTTTTTCCTCTGTCCCACTCCCCCTCGATTGAAGCATCCACAAATGGAGCTGTCAATTCCTTCTCGCCTCCTACACAGCTGCTCCTCCTCCTCCATTGCCGCCGCTACTGCGCTACTAAAAACCGAGCCCAGAATTCCTCTTAGATTTCCTTTCCAACGCTCACTCTCTCCTCTCACTTTGAAACAACTGAATAATAATAATCCCCAGTCATCACTTTCTTGTTCATCTTTTCCGGCCACTTTCCCTCATCCGAGCCAGGTAAAAGAAACCCAAATAACAAAAAGATTACTTTTTTTTTTTTTGCTTTATCTTATCTTTTTCATCTTGGGTTCAACTTTTGATGTAGGTCGGATTGGAGAGGTGGAAGGGTGACGAAAGAGACTAATGTGTGGGTTAAAATAAACTTGGATGGCACTGAGAGTTGTTAATTCTAGTACTAGTATTCCCTTTCTTGATCATATGTTAGATGTATGGTTCTTTATTTTCCTTTTTTATATTTGGTGTGATTTTGTTGTTTTATTAAGCTGCTAACTGATTTTCATGACTTTTTTCTTAGCAACTAGCGTCTCATGGGTTGTTTGATGTGCAGGTGAAGGCTACAGGGGACATTCATATTGATGACCATCACACCAATGAAGATGTTGCCCTTGCTCTTGGAACGGTGATTTGCTTTTATTGTTTTCTTATAATATCTAAGATTTACATGAATTTTATTACTGAATTGATCCTGGAAGAACGGAATTGATATTACACCTTTTTTACATTGGGGTCACTTTAACTCTGAAGAGGTATTGGTAAATGCTAGCTGCTTGAACTTATTTACCATAAGAAATTAGCTTATTTCTTATTAATTTGAGTATTGGAGCTTTTCCTATTGTGTAAGGTCTTAAGTTTGTAAATGTTGTCAGCAAAATAACATCACTATATTGGTTTTATGTCAGCAGTTCAACATTTTGATTTGTATTTCCTTCTCTATGCAAGCTTTGAAAATTAACGAGTTATCTGCCTTTCTCCAGGCATTGCTTCAGGTACTTGGTGACAGAAAAGGAATTAACCGGTTTGGTGATTTTTCAGCTCCTCTTGATGAAGCATTGATACATGTTTCACTGGTATGACATGCACTGTTATTTCTTAAGCATAGTTTTATGGTTCTATTTGAAAAATAAAAACCTGTATTTTGATTCCAAGATATTTCCTGATAATGCATAGAGCTGTATAGGATTCGATGCTTGGATAAATTCTTGAAACTGCTTGCTTTACAAAGAAGATACTGCCGAGAACTTCAAAATTATTAGGATTAGAGAAGCCGTAAGACTTAAGAAAAAGTTAATCCTCAAACTCTATAATGCGGTATGGTAATGATTGTATGAAATATTATTGAATATACTTTATTTGAAGGTGTAATTCTTTAGAAATCATTATTCCTAGTAAATATTCAAATTCAATTGATGCTCTGAATTGTTTATTTTTTTGTCATAGGATTTATCTGGCCGACCGCATCTAAGTTATGATTTGAACATTCCCACCGCAAGAGTTGGGACGTATGACCCTCAGGTAATCTACTTTGTTTATATTCTTCTGATCAAACCATGTCAGTTTTTGCTGTTGACTATGGAGGACACGAAACTTGTCAACTGGGTTTCAACATTTTATATTTCTTTCTTAAATTGTTTGCTTCCTTAATACTGCTTTCTTTTCAAATATGTTTATGCTGAATTTCACCAACACATTTTTAAACCCTAATATTCACAGTTGGTGGAGCATTTTTTCCAGTCTTCGGTTAATACTTCCAGCATGACACTGCACATACGACAGGTAGTTATACTAAGACATTCTTAAATTTTATTTGTTAATATTAAACAATCCAAACTTTCTTTTAAACAAAAGAATTCTTATTACTAATAAATGTTATACAAGTTTTTTTCAGCGGGTTAGCTGCCCTTTCATATTAGTGTTTAAAATTTTTAGTAAGTGGTTGAGCTCGAGCCTCGATGCATGCTTATTAAAATCAGGCATAAAGCTTTTATTTATCTTGCTTTTCATTTTTACTGCTAGGTGTTTTGACATAATAATTCAAAGGGGCTGTTCAGAGCTTGCAGGAAAAAATTCACATCATATTATTGAGGCAACCTTTAAAGCTTTTGCTAGGGCCCATAGAAAGGCAACAGAATATGATCCACGTTGTCTTGGGACTATACCAAGGTTTGATGTTGTCCTGTTGAATTAGGATTGTGCATCAATTTTGATCAATTAAATGCTGATTTTTTCCCTTATATATACAATTTTTCCTCTAAAGTAGATTATTGAGACTTTGAATGGTTGAGGTGTTGAAATATCCCTATTAATATAGACTAGTTTAATGTAATTAACATCATATAAATTTAATTAGTAGTATATTTTGTATGAAGTGTGATCATATATATATAATATATTTATATACTTACATGTATTAATCCATAATGAGATGAATATAATACATGATACAAAATATATGAGGTCCTTGCTCTTGGCACAAAATTATAAATAGTAGCCCATTAACCATTTTGGTAGTGTGGAGAGTGCACAAGAGTAGTCACTCCCATTTTCCTTCACTCTTTCTCTCACTATCATCTTCTTCTCTCTCTACACAGGACCACCATGGCAGATCCAAACTGGCAGCAGCCAAGCGTGGGCGAACCTCTGGCAGTGCTTCTTCCCTCTGGCAGTGGCGGCAACGGTGGTGATTATGGCGGGTTATGGCTTTACCCATCCAAGGTTAGTTTTATTATTTTATTATTGTGTTAATGACTTGGTGAGTTTTAACAAATTTCAACGATTGACATCAGAGCCCACTCATCCAAAGAATCATTAACCATTTATGTTTGAAGGGAAGAAGCCATTAAAGCTCTGTTTTGAGCTTTTTTATTTTCGTAATCTTTGAAACCCATTCGGTTTTCGTGGGTTTTTTTGGCTCAAAATTAAAGATTTATTGTTGTAGAGCCTTTATAGATGAAAAACCTTTAAATTTCGAGCCAAAATGAGGCCAAAAATGACCATTTTTGACCGGGTCGAGTCCTATTTCTTTGCGAAACGCCCGAATGGGCAAGGAAGATGCACACACCCGACAGCATTGGTAAGGCGAGTAATGCGCCAGAAAGAAATAAATTTTTTTTTTCTGTGGCCCCTTTTTTTGGCCATTACTGCTGGGCCCTTTTGGTGTTTGAACCTTTATTTTTGGGCTTTTTTGGTTTCAAATTTTTGGGCCGAATTTTTTTTAGTTTTTTGGGCTGCTGTTTTTTTAAAGGTGGGCCATTTTTCTAACTTGAATATTGGGCCAATTTTTTTGTTATTTGGGCTAATATTGTATAGTTTAATGTAGGTCATTAATTTTTGGATATATTTTGGGCCACCCATTATTAAAAATAAAATAAATAAAAGGCTATTTGTTTTATTTTAATTAGGCTTTAAAATTTTATTTAATTTAGGCCAAAATAAATTTTGTAATATTATAGGCATTATTTATTTAGTTGTTTTAAGTGGCCATTTAGTATTAACTTAATTTTGGGTAATTAAAATTAATTAATTTTGAGGCCATTTTGATTATTTAATTTAGGGGCCATGTTAATTAATTAATTTTATTTGGCTATTAAACTTGGATTAATTATTGGCTATTTTGCATATTTAATTAAAAAACCAATTTGGGTTATAGTTTTTAAGAGTCATTTTGATTAATTAATTATGAAGTATTTGGTTAATTAATCATTGGGTCATTTTGATTATGGGCCAAATTTTATTTAATAGCCATAATTAATTGTTAAGCTCAAAATTAAAGGGTATAAGTGAATTTTTGAAGGAATTAATTTTGGAGTAATTTTTGAAAATTCAATTACCCACTTAATTTATAATTCACTTAATTTTAAAATATATACCCATGCCCAATTATTAATAATTGGCCTAATTAAACAAGTTCAAATAAATTATTTGGGTATTTTATTTTGACCAGTTATCTGGATTTTGATCGACTCATTCCGTTAATAATTTATTTAAATAAATAAACTCTCTAAAATTACATTGCCTTATTATTTGAATATTCACATTTATGTGGAGTTAATTAAATTAATTAATGTTAGACCTAAAATTACTACATATGCTTTAGGAATTGCATATTTTGGGTGCAGTTAATTTTGGTCAATTAATTAAGTGAATATTTTTAAAATTATAAATCATTAATTGGATTGACTAGTACTTGCCTATCGCAAAAATAGTCACGAAAATTTTTTGATGATTTTAAAGAGATAATAATAAGACAATGAATAGTGATAGTTGAATAATTTACTAAGATCTTTAGAAGTGGCAAGTCTTTCCTTGTTAGATTGCTTGTTGCTTTGAAAGATGCTTGGGACTGAGAAGATTCTGGTTGGGATATAACATGATTTTCCTCTCATGTCAATGGGCGATCATTTAGGTTTATATTCAACCAGTTTTATCTTATCCTCTATAGTGTATTGTGGAATAAATTTAATATTGTTTGATTTATTCCACTAGCCTCCATTAATTTTGATTATTTTTGCAACTATCACATATCAAGTCTCTAGCAGAATCGAATTAGATAGATGACGTGAATCGCTCTGTACGGTTAGGGGAATATTAAATTAGGAAGTAGCCCTGAGAGTCGATCAATCTTCTATACCCAATAATAGTATGAGCTCTTTAAGGACAAAATATTATTATGGAATTTTAGGAACGCCCAAATAAGAGTTCTTTGATTATATAGGATATACCATGAATGAACACATTAGAGAAATTGTTCCAATTAGTGATAATCCCAAAGTATTTATGGATGCCATTTAGAAATAGTTTGCAAAGATCAATTAAGGTTGCAATAGGGGATTAATTCATGTATAGTAGATTGTGAACCACTTCTTTTTGGGGTGTAGAGTGGGAGATCTTCTAGTAGGTTTGCGGATTTTATTCAGCGTACTTTAATGGCAGAAGGAAGTATGACATATTAATATCAAAATTGATATTTTCATCCAAGAGTGAGAGATCTTTCAGGTTAACAGATCTCATTCAGCCATAATGATGACATATGCCAATATTACTGCCAGAAGAAATATTATTAAGAGGTCTCAATAAAAAGTCATTTTAGAAGAAGAAATTTGCGAAATCCATTTCCCATTTTGATTCCACCAACACTTCTAAATATCAATGTGTGCCACTTTTGTCATAAACTTGGGCATAAGAGGGTAGATTGTAAGAGTCCTTCTAGATTGGGATGTGTGTGAAAAGGCATTTCATTAGCCTTTATTTTGACTCCAATCTAGAAGATGTGCCCTCTAACTATTGGTGACTGGATACCGGTGCTATTATTGATAAAGCCATTAGCAACTGGAGACCAAATAAAGGAAAATAGTTGTGAATTGGGGCTATAGAGTTAAAATCCATACCTAAAAACATAAGAATTAGTCAAATTGTTGTTTCAGTTTGCAGACAATATTTGAAATTACTATCGGTTTATACTTTTCATTTTGATGACGTAAAAGTATTTCTGTTTAGTAACAACATGTGTATAAATGTTTGCATTTTGCGTGATGGATTATATACAGTAGACTTGTACCCCAATATTGAGCAAATTTTCTTCAATTGTGAATGATGTGACTGTTGATTTTGATTATGATAGAATATATAAGAAATCTATCAAGTTGTGGCATAAGTTAGGGATATTTCGAGGCACATGTAGAGATTGCATTAAGGGAAATCTTACTGCTAAGGTTAAGGATATGATTAGTAGATATGGAGATGATTAGGAATTGACATATACCGACATTTGTAGATTATTTCCACATACTGTATTAAGTGGATACAAGTGTTTCATCACTCTCACTAAAGACCATTTTGATGTAGGTCATGTAAAGTAAGAGGTCTGATCCTACAGAGGCCTTAAGCTTTCTGATTAATTCAGCTGTATAGCTTACAAAAGGTATGCTGCTTAAGGTAATGATCAGATAGAAGTGATGAATACTGTGGTCAGTATAATAAAGCTAGGCGAAATCATATACCGGTTTTTTGGTTAAGTGCACTACAAGATTATGTATTGACACTTAGTATATTGTCCTTGGAATACCGAAATGAAGGAGATTGCAGTAATAATCATTCGTACATTTTGACATAGTATGATTTATGTTGATCACTCCAAAATTTCAAAATTTGGGTAAAGTTGTGAAAACTGATGCACATTCTAAGTTGATCTCCAAGCAAAATCAGTTTCTAAATTCATCTTACGTTGTAATCAAACATTAAGCCGAAGTTGTGCTACTTTTTGTGTTTAGGGTTATAAAGTAAGGTAAATACCTATAACCCACAGTTAAGATAATTTGACCAGAAAACTGTTAGCGGCAATTCTGTTGATTATTGTATCAGCTAGTAAGATTCTAGATTTTGGTTTTTTCGTCATGTAATACTAGAATCATTGAGTCTGACAATGTAATCTATTTAAAGGATGATTTAAAGAGTGGGAGTTATGAACTCCACAAAGTCCTAAATGAAGTACAAGTTGTTCTGCCAATCCTGTATATATGTTATTTTTATGGTAAAAGGCCACAACCAAAAGATCAATGGTTGATCCAAATACCATATTTTTGAACCTGCACCTGACCTTATAGAAGAACATGAATATGAAATTCATGTGTCTTGATTCTAATATTTGTCAGGAAGCTATACTAATTTGAACTCTTGGAGTTGGATATTTGCCACGCAGGATGAGTAAGCGTCTATGTTGTATAAAGATGCATGGGATCAATTTTAGTTGTCAAATCATTGTAGACCAAAAGAGACTCTAAAGATCAGGTAGAATATTTAAAGCCAAATTTGGCCAAGGCTTTAAATAAAGAGAAGGAATTAGTTTTATGAATACCTTCTTTTATGTTTCTTCCTAAGATTCTTTTAAAATCATGATGGTAATTGGTAGCTCATTTTGATTAGGAGCTACATCTTGGACATTAAAATGTTTAAATAAAGCAGCCTAAAAGTTTGTAGTTCCTAAGATAGAATGTACAATTTGTGAACGCGAGGAGTTCATTTTGTGAACATTAAAAGGCATCCAAACTGTATCCTAAGTAATGAGATCGTCACTTTAATGAGAACATTGTTGGTTGATAATTGGATCCATTACAAGGTCAGTGGGAGTAGTTATGTGCTTATTGTGCTCTAAATTGATGATATCAAATAGCAACCTATGACACTGACCTAATGTATGAGACAAAGTTCATGTCGTCATGTCGCTTCAGGATGAAGAATCTAAGTGAGGCTTTATATTATTTTAGGGATTGAGATTCTTCGTGACATCTTAATAGGCATACTCTGTTGGTCTCAAGAAACCTACATTGGATGTGTTAAGTAGGTTTGATATATATTTTTCTCCTATTAAGGTGCCTCTTCATGAAAAGTGACATATTGTGAAAATTGCAAAGTTCTCAAAGTAATGATGAAAGAGCTCATGTAGAGTGTTATGTATGCCTTATTGTGGGTAATTACTGTATGCTCAAGTTTGTACACATTCTGATGTTGTGTATATTATAGTATTTCAAGTGTACTTAAGTGATCCTATAAGAGAGAGTTGGAAGCTGCAAAGAGAGTATTTAGATATCAGCAAATCCGACATTTTGGGTCTAGTCAGATATTCTGGTGTTGATTTTGCATGCTATCCAGATGTTGAAAATTATTTTGGTTATACATTTGTGTTACATAGAGAAACTGTTTTTTGGGAAAGTGTAAAACAAACACTTACAGCATCCTTGATTATGGAGACTAAGTATGTAGCATGCTACAAAGCTACATGATGGCCCATTTAGGCTGCAAAATTTCATTTCAGGATTGGTTTCTGTGGTTGCCATTCCGAAGTCCTAGAGATGTAATGTGGTAATGCTACAGCACTTACTTTCTCTCTCAAAAGGGCTAGGGGTTCCTCACACTCCAAATATTTAAATATCATCATTCGATTTGTTAGAGAGAAAATAATGGAATCCATTATTTGATAGGATTGTAGAGCACATAGTTAAAGAGCTCATTCTGATTAATTGAGAATTTGGCTGTTTAAGTGCTTTGACGACATAGCACTTGTATGAGGCATATAGAGCCATTTGTTGTATTAAGTTAGTGGGAGCTCTATAATAAAATAAGTTGCAACTATATGGATGAATTCCTACTTGCCATATATGTATATTTTGTTTGCGTGCATTCTAATAAATATGGCATTTTGTTGTATGAGACATTCCGTATTAGTCTCATGTGTTTTCGTTGAAGCAATGCATTATTCGATTTAGATGCATGGACCTAATAAAAATGGATATTTTATTTTGTTTTCATATCATTTCCATTTCACACTTTAATACTACTATTTTGTTGAAGTCTTTATGAGTTTACGCTGAAGCTTGTAAAGGCTTATTGTTGTTAAAGTATTTGTAAGTCTACACATTTGTATCCTTTTGGTACAATGTATCTAGAGGGCTTATAAATACATATTGATATTATACGATGTCTACGTTAATTAACTTAACTGTCCAAGTGTGAGTGTTGAAATATCTCTATTAATGTGGACTAGTTAAGTGTAAATAACATAATATAAATTTAATTAGTAGTATATTTTGTATGAAGTGTGACCATATATATATGTAATATATTTATATACTTACATGTATTAATCCATAATGTGATGGATATGGTACATGATACAAAACATGGGAGGTCCCTACTCTTGGCACAAAATTATAAATGGTGGCTCATTAACCATTTTGGTAGTGTGGAGAGTGCACAAGAGTAGTCACTCCCATTTTCCTTCCCTTTTCCTCTTACCATCATCTTCTTCTCTTTCTACGAAGGACCACCATGGCAGACCCAAACCGGCAGCAGCCAGGCGTGGGTGAACCTCCGGCGGTGCTTCTTCCCTCTGGCAGTGGCGGCAACGGTGGTGATTATGGTGGGTTATGGCTTTACCCACTCAAGGTTAGTTTTATTATTTTGTTATTGTGTTAATGACTTGGTGAGTTTTAACAAATTCCAACATGAGGTAGTTGTTTTCTCTAATTTATTTTATATTTTCATCTTCACATCTCACTTAATGGTTCATATTTAATTCTTTTTCCTTCTCTAAAGTTGTGAATCATTTGTTTTATGCAGCTCAAAAGGGGTTCTATCACGATATTGATATTTTATGAGTATCATACAGAAAAAAAGGTAAGTCATATGATGGTTTGATGATGTCAATGGTCTCATTGTCTTCAAGAAGACTTGCATTAAGATGAATTGATTGTGGATGGAGATATCCTAATTAAGAGCGTACATTATCTAGGACTTCATTTCATATTTTATGGTTTTAATCGTAACTTTTATATATACATAGATCATTTTAGAATATTTAGGTTGTTTTTTATTGATTAGTTTTTTAATTATTTTCCAAGTGGTATTTGTTTTTATTATTTTTTCTTTGTTTCGGATTACGTTTGGGTAGAGTATGATGTTGTTTTCTTTTTCCTGGATGTTTTATAGCATAAACTAGTGCTAATAATGATTAATTTTTATAATATGTTCTGAATAAGTAGATGGCTTATTGTTAGTACTGAATGTCATTTTTAAGTTCGTTGTGGTGAGGTGATGCTGATTGCAGAATTGTCTTCTTTTCATAAATAACGGGCTAGACAAGTTCTCAACAATCTAATACTACTATGTTTTCGGGTTAATGTCTGCTATCTGATCCGCTAAGCTAGAAGTTAAATCTTGGATTTGCTATAATCTTTCTGCATGCTTGCTTTGAATGTGGCTTGGTTAAGCTTTGCTGCTTGCTCTTACTAACTGGTTCTGAGAAGTGCTTCCGATGCTTTGCTTGTTTTCTACTAAGATTGTATATTAAACACCCAAGTCAGCCTACTTGTTCATCATTGAAGCGAAAAATGGCTCTTTTTGCTGGCAAGCTTGGTTGCTGGATTGTTGTGTTGCTGATTCTTCATAGTTGGGAATTTAAATGACTCAATTGCATAATTTATTTACAAAACGAAGGATGGGTGGTAACCGATATTTGTTTCTCTGTATTGTGTTTCAATACAATAGCGTTTGGAGAGGTACACGGGTATATCTGTTTATTAAGCCATGCAGCAGCAAATATGTATTCGAGATAGTATTGCTGGTATATATGTTATATTATAGCAGTTCTTTTTTCTGTTGATGATCTCCATTTGTATTGTATGGTTGCTTGTTCATAATTGGTTATGCTGTTTTAGTGATGGTTTTTAGTATTAGATTTCCCTTCTTTTTTCTGTTGAATATTTCAGGGAAGCACTTGGAGTTCGAGAACAGCGCATTAAGGGGAGAATGTTAGCAGTAATGTTCTCTAAAATTGCAGAAATCTTTGAATCAATTGCAGCAAATCTTTGAATTTAGGAATGTGCTGAATTTTATGACAAAGAGAATGTGAACCCTGGACTAGGACATGAGAAGAAAATTGATACTTCTTGTTTGTAAGAAATCAGTCACTAGGTTAGTATGCAAGCTCTATAAATATGTACTTTGTTTGTCATTTGGAAGCAAGAAAAAAGAAAAATGAAAGAAAGTAATAAGCAAAATTTCCAGCCCCTGAATATCTCCTCCGTTCTTGTCCAAATTCTGCCACCCTTCTTCCAAATTAATTTCTGCACTTAAATGTAATTGTTTACTGTCATTAAGAGCTGCAAAACAGCCAACAAATATGGTATCAAGACCAAGGTTCATGGAGACTAGTGCAAAATGGGTGTGAAGAGCCAGAATCAATTGAGACTCTCACCCAAGCGCAACAAGAGCAATTGAAAGAAAACCGACAAAAAGACGCAAGTTCTTTTGCAAAATCCGGCAAGGTGTTTCAGATGCTATATTTGCCAGAATTGTGAATGCAACCAAAGTAAAAGAAGCTGGGGAGATTTGCAACAAGAATTTCAAGGTGATACAAAGGCAGGAGCTTTGAAACTTCAAACTCTCTGAAGAGAATTGGAGAACATGAAGATGAAGGAACATAAAACATTAATAAAATTAGGCGTAAAATGTATTATAAATATCTAACACCGAAACACATAAGAATAAATATAAATACATCTTATAACAAAATTATCATGCATTTACATCTATTAATTTTAGTTTTACGTTTATTTTCATGTGTTTATCATGCTTTTAACACATTTTACATTTAATAACACTAAATTTATGTCTAATTATGTGCATTTAGGTTAACCTCACAGTAATATCAAAAATTTTGATCTTAGTATAAAAGTTCCTGACATTTATTAGAAATTAAAAATTTTGAAAGTTGAAATATAATTTAGTTTAATTAATTATGGTTATTTTTTTGGGGGGTATATGGTTACTTTTCTTTGTTGAACGGTAAAAATATAAGATCCAAAAAAGCAATTATTGTCGTTGATCATTTATAGTTAATTAGCTCTCTCTTTTCAATGAAGTTTTGGCTTAGTGGCAAAGAAGAGACCCTGAGATTTTAAGGTTTAAAGTTCGAGTCTCACTAAGTATAAGCTTAAGTTAGTCTAGTTATTTACTAATTTATTTAGTTTGTTATAGTTATTTATTAATTTACCTAGTTTGTTCATGTAATATGCTGATTGTAATTGTAACTTCTAATGAAAATTTACTATTCAAAATTAGTTCTCTCTTCCAAACATGCAAGATCAAAACCTAATCACTAAACAAAGTAAAATAAAATTTTAAAATGGGGAACAAATATTTTCTTCCACCAAAATATCACTATTATTTTAATCCAAGACTATCATAAATTAATGAGGTGAATTAATAAAAAAAAAATGAAGTTATGAAAACTTGTCACAACAATATTTTCTTTTTTAATGAAAAAGCCAAAAAAAAAATAGAATAAGCAAATTAATTGAAGTAAACAGAAAAAGAGGTCGCAAGTAGGCAATAGGTAGGTAGCAATATCAAAGCTTCAAATTCAGGCAGAGTTAAAAAGACAAAACAAAATTAGCGAAAAAATTGCTTTTTTTATAATTAAGGGATGAGAATTGATATTGTTTGAACTCAAATCCAAATTTTATAACATATTACAATTATTTTTGAATCATTCGACCAATAAATTACTTTCTTACTTAGCTTTCACTTAAAAACTTTTCACTTTAATTAGTTTTCAATGGATTTTTAACTAGGTTATAATCAATTAGTTTTAACAATTTTAAGAACAAAATTGCACACAATAAAAAAAAGTAATCAACCCTTAATCATTTTCTCTATGTAAATTAAACAGATTTTAAATATTGACATTTCACTTATTATGATATTTTCAGATTTTGTTCGAATTGTTTTTGAGTGATCTTAAAGATCGAATGCATTCCTGGCATTTGTTTATCTATCTAAATCTACCTTCTACAGTTTTTTTTTAAAAATAATATATATAAATTAATTCTTAATTGAATGCCACTAGCATTCTCAAAAAGAAAAAAATTGAATGCAATTTTCTAAATCCTTCTTACTACTCATTTTTCTAATATATAGATAAAACTTTCAATTCTTAAATTGAAATTTTCTGAAATTTGTGTAATTAACTCTCTTTTAATAATTTTGCTTTGTTAATTGATTTATGTAGGAATTAATTTTTCAATCATACAACTATTATGCAGTATTATACAAGCAAAATTAATTACAATAATCACAAATTACATGATATAACATTATTTTTCCATCCATGTATCTAGGCTTCCTTAACCAAGCTAACCTATTCAATTACACATCATACTTAAAAAATATATATACTGTAACTGCCTACAATATTTGGGGATCAACCTAAGAGATATTGAACTTTGGATCTTGAACCTAAGGCCTATGGATTTTTTTTCTTCGAAACAAGTTTGTTTATAAATGTTACATACACCAAATTGAATAAAAATTTGTGTTTGCGCGCGCATGCACATGTAATTTTTTTTCTTTCTCGATCGGTGTTTGATCTAGCTGGAACTTATCTTATGAAAATATTTGTATGATATGCATCGAAAGAAATAATAATTGTGGTTGTAGGAGTGTCAATATGGTTCACTTGAAGAGTAGGGACAAAATTTGCATAACCATGCTTTTCTAGGAATTGAAGAGCCTGAAAAGCAGGTTGAGGAGCAATAATAGTATTTGACAATAGTGGATGGAGCTAACTGCTATCATTTTATATTTGTTAAGCACATTTCATTTCAGTGGTCCAAATATAGCTTTTCTAAGCCAATCTCTGTATATGGTGTATATATATTTGGTAATAGAGAAGATCTATCAAAATTAAAGCAACTGTAATTTATCAGCATTTTTGAATTATAAGTGTTTGATGCTATTTTATTTATTTGTTTATTTATTTAGAAATAAGTGAAAGTTGTTAAGCCACAAAAACTTAAAAAATTTTCTTGATATATCTTGTCGGTTTCCATTTATTTTACTCACATTACAACTTCACCCAAAGATGTCTTGTAGTTGACTCTTCCCTTCAATCAAAGTGGAACTTAAAGAAAATTACTCTCTTTTTATTATCAATAAAATTTATCTATACCTAAACTAAACCATTCTGATTGTTTCATATCAAATTGTATAAAATATAAAAATTATCATATTATAATTTGTATCAAAATATTAAACGTCAAATCGATTTTTAATATTTATAAAATTTATAATTTTAATAATATAATTTGTATCATTATTATATTTTTTAAATTATTTTCGTATTACATTGTCATATCATATCTTAAATTCTTGAACTCAAATTTTTTGATAATGAGAGTCTCACCAATTTAGGGCTAATTTAGGTAGATGATTAAATTGATTCTAGTGACATTAAAAAAAATAATTAAATAAAAATAATAATAAAATATTTAAAAAAGAGATAAAAATATATATTCCCCTATGGGGAGATTCCACCGCACAAGGAGTGCGGTGGATTCCAAACCCACCTTTAGAGAGAAAGGTCCACAGCAATAAAGAACCGACAAAGGCAGTCCTGTTGTGAATTTGACGGGTTGATGTACCTTGTGGGTGAATACCGATGAAGATCTGTCCCAAGTTATTCCTAGTCGAAGTCAATGTCACTTTGAACTTTCAAAGGGTAAGCTTTTAAAGTTCGCATAAAAATCCTAAGAAATTAAACCCTATCAGTGCTAGTAATTACAAAAAATATTCTCATTTTAGATGAACTTCTTTACAATCACTATCTTAAACCTGCAAAAAAAAAAAAAGGAAATGGCTAAAAATGAATATTCCAAATCAATATTTTGGTTAACAATTTCTTAACAGAATGGTTAAAAAATTTGTAACATTTTAAAGTTTGAGCGTGAACGCAAACTATTTCATCTATTAAGCTTAATTATAAAAAATAAATATTTTAGTGAATGAGAAATTATATAAGTTAATTTTTATTTTATCACAGATAATACAACGTCTGTAAAATCATGACAATATTAATAAATATGATTTTATATAAATTAATACTCACAAATTTTAATTTTTTCATGCCAAAGCATAATGAAAAATTTCATAATAAGATCAATCTTATCTTATAGTATAATTTCTCGAGAGTACACCTGATCAAGATGTTGGTGTAGATAATATATATATATATATATACACACATAAATGTTGAAAATTAGTAGGTAATTAATTAAAACCCAAATGTCAGATGAATTCCCCACCCTCGCACTGTCTCATATGTGCTAGAAAGATATGCTGCAAGTACGGAGGAGTAAATTGATATCATAGGAATTTCAGGTGCGTTAAACAACGTATTCTAGAGGGAACAAATATAAGTAAACTTGTACTGCACCGATAGATATTAAATTGTTGAAACAATGAACTGACTACGTACTGAATGACTGTCCCATTTAAAACCATTTCTATAATTCCATATCAAATGAACAAATATGAGGTAGTTGAAAGTGACCGATCAAAAGTTAAGCACATGAAAAATAAATAGTTTGTTTTGGTATACATGAACATTTCCACGTTCAACCGTTGAAAGGATAGATTTGAGAAGAGAAAACCGAC
This sequence comes from Heritiera fomes, assembly GCA_032173925.1. Lineage (NCBI taxonomy): Eukaryota > Viridiplantae > Streptophyta > Magnoliopsida > Malvales > Malvaceae > Heritiera > Heritiera fomes. The sequence continues at coordinate 7,494,859 of JAPDPM010000021.1, read as the reverse complement.
CATTTTGAAATTTATGGCAAAGCTAACACAAAGTTCCATTTGCAAAGCTTTAAAAAATGGAATTATAGCCTATGGATATTGATGCAAGTGATTAATATTTAAATCTTAAGTGTAAAATATCTAAATTCGAATATCTATAATTTTTTATTGGTAAACAACTTGTAAATTTCGAAAAATTTATAGATAAAAGTTCAATAAATCTGTAAATTTCAGTAATAGATTAGCAGTATATCTTGATATAAAAAATGAGATAACATTCTTTAATTTAGAACATTAGAAGTAGATGATTCATAGCATGTGCCAAACACAACTACCAGTACTAAATCGCTTTTGTTTGTGTAGGCCATGCTTTTCTCCTTTGACAAGAGCCCCTACCTATATATAAGCACTGTGCCTATTCTTTCATTCCCATGCAAAGACAAGGTATCCTACAAAGATATAGCCTAGTGCATTTTTTTTCCTTCTGCTGCTTCCATGGCAAGCTCAGTGTTTCTAGCTTCATGGATGGTACTACTTTTAGGCCTTGTCATGGCAATTTCAACTACTCGAGTTGAAGCTGCCGGGGCATTTTTTGTCTTCGGTGATTCTCTGGTTGACAATGGCAACAACAATTTCCTGGCAACCACTGCCAGAGCAGATGCGCCACCTTATGGGATTGATACTCCCAGCCGCCGCCCCACAGGCCGCTTTTCCAATGGAAAAAACATTCCTGATTTTATCAGTTGGGATTTCTGGTTTTCTTCCATTATTGCATTTTCAATGTTGTCTGTTTCATGTTAATTGAACTGAATCAACTCACAATGTGCATATATATATACATACCAGGTGACGCACTAGGCTCAGAGCCAGTATTGCCATACTTGAGTCCGGAGCTCAGGGGAGACAGGCTACTTGTTGGTGCCAACTTTGCTTCTGCTGGTATTGGAATCCTCAATGACACTGGAATCCAATTCGTAAGCTCAGAAATTTCTTTCTGAATCTTCTCAAAAGCCGCGTTTGCTCGAGATTGCTATAGTTCCATGGCAATGTGACACTGTCTAAGCCCCATTTTGGCTAACTCTTTTTTGGCAGATAAACATTATAAGAATGTTCGAGCAATTAAAGTACTTCCAACAATACCAGACACGGTTGGCTGACCTTGTCGGAAATGCTGAAGCACAGCGGATTGTAAACGATGCTCTAGTGCTAATCACTGTCGGAGGCAATGATTTCGTGAACAATTACTTCTTGGTGCCTTTCTCTGCAAGATCTCGCCAATTCAGACTGCCAGATTATGTTAGATATCTCATCTCTGAGTACAGAAAACTTCTAATGGTAACTTTCTTATCCCCTTGTTTACAATATTGTAATAACATGAACATGTACTTCAAAACTGTCACAAATTATGTTGCAGAGACTGTATGATCTCGGAGCTCGGAAGATTCTAGTGACCGGGACCGGACCGATAGCTTGTGCTCCGGCGGAGTTGGCCATGAGGAGCCCGAGTGGTCAGTGTGCCCCTCGGCTGCAAGAAGCTGCAGATTTATATAATCCACAGCTGTTTGAAATGATTCATGGACTTAATGAACATTATGGTGCAAATATTTTCATTGGTGCTGATACAATGCAACGAACCTATGATTTCATTAGAAACCCTCAAGCCTATGGTAAGTAAATCCACATTGCTTCAATGTTTGACCACTTTTTATTTGAACAAATTAATATATTTTGGTCAAATAGAAAAGGAACACCGACAATTAAGATTAATGAATGAGGCATTAATTAGATAAGATTGGGGAGATTTGATAAAAGGCAAAAAGACAGAGATCAGAGAGGATGAACAATAAAAAATGTGACATTTTGATGACCTATTTAAAAAAATACCCATTTTATTTATTAGAGCAACCTACCCCCACGTACAATCACAATGAAGTTACGATGAAAACCATGGATTATACTATCACAATCGTAAATAAAATACTCAAAACTTGAAATTTAACTCAAATAATTTATATAATCTTTCTTAAAAAGATGGCATTCTATATGGGATTTAAATCTTAAAGCCAGACCTCGTTTCTTTATTTCCAAGTTCCGGCTTTTTTTTTCTTATGCCATCAATGAGGTTGGAGTGAGATCATGGCTTGATCCTATTTGTCTCCAAAGAGACCCTTTGCAATCCTTTATTTTTGATACCCATCTAGACATATCAGAATTCATTCTCCACAAATATCTGGATTCCTATAATATCAACAAACAATATGAGTTTTCTGGTGAAGAATTGGTAAAACCCAAGATGTACTAATGTTTGAATGTCATATATACTTCTTCTCTGCAGGATTTACAACATCAAAGATAGCTTGTTGTGGCCAGGGACCCTACAATGGTCTGGGATTCTGCACTGCGTTATCAAATTTGTGCCCGAACCGCAACGAGTATGCTTTTTGGGATGCATTCCACCCATCAGAAAGGGCTAGTAAGATTATTGTTGACATGCTCTTGACTGGTTCAACAAATTACATGAAGCCCATGAATCTCAGCTCCCTCTTGGCTTTGGACACCACCACCAGGACTTAAGTTAGTTGCATTCTAATAAGGATAAAAACAACCTTTGTGTAATGCTATTGTTGTTTGTTTGCCATGCATTTAATAATTATTATGTTGTTCTTATTTATGTTTGGAATTAGTTTTCGTAAGTTGTATTGTAATGTTTCAAGCTGCTTTATGAGTAAAGTCGTTGCCGATCTATTTTTCATTATCTCTCCATGTTCGAAACTTCGAGTTACGTTGATTATTTGTTATTGTAATAAAAAAAAATTGTATCTTCAAAAATATTCATTGTCCAACCGCAAATACAAAAAAAAAATTACTGCTTAATTAAATTACAATTTGAATCTCATACTTACAAAATTAACACCTTAAAAAGAAATATGACCATGAACCAACACTCTCACATGCAAACTTTTAAGAAATAAAATAAAATTCAGGCACTTATGAAGTGGATTCTCTATTTGGCATTTGGTTGTTATCATGAAAATAAAAAGAAAAAAACTTTCAATATTTCAAATTGAAGTGGGCCAAAATCTATTTGGGGTAACATAAGAAGAATGCTAAATGTATGAGATTATCAACGTAGTTTTTATATATTTATATATATATATATATTTATTTATTTATTCTTTCATCAACGACATAAGATGAAAGCCACCAAAGATCTTGGATTACACTATCACATGATACAAACGAAAATAGTTCAATCTAACTGAAAATATTTTGCTAGGAGTTATTTCCTCATGAGAATTTAGGTATTTTATTCCTTCCTCAAAGGACAGAGTCCAAACCATTCTTGTACATGCAAGTGTATTGTGTGTGACGGAACATCGTTTATTAATGATTTTTTTTAATTACGAAGGTAACATCGAAAAATTTAAGATAATCTAAAACTAATCATTAGTCTCACTCTCTAATATTTTTAATGGAGTTGCCGAAATATCATAATATCTAGGTCTATAAACCTAATCACTAGGAAAAATCTACAAAGCTGCCAATTTATGGATGAAGAACTGGCCTATGTTCAAAGCTTTGGATCCAGGAGTATTGGAGGGAAAGGTTTTAAATTATTCTAAATTTGTTTTTGTTGATCTTTAATTTCGATAATTAAATATTAAAAAAAAATTTTGAGTATATTTTATTATGCTAGTGAGACAACTTAGAAAATCTTTCTTACATCAAAAAAAGTATTCAAGGAATACTATTAAACTTTTTTGAAGAAATTCATTGTTGGATTTATTTTAATATTTTATGAAATTTTGGTTTCTAGATTCTCTACCCATATGTATCATCCTTTTAAATTTTTTATGTTTTATTTTCATTATTTTATCCATTTAGATTTTTCATTATGCTGATGAGACCTTAAAAGAAATGTTCTCACCTAGAGTCTAGAGATTTCCAAAGTATCATTTATGTGCAATATTGTTAGAATTTCATCTCCAAAATAATTTACATTCATATTTATGATTTATCAAATTTTTATTTACAAACAATTTTTAATTTTTTAAAATTTCAATTTTTAATTTTAATTTACAAAGTTTTTTTAGATTTACAAATTTTAATTTTTAAATAATTTAAACGAAAACTTTAATTTATTTTCTAAGTCATTTTTATATTTCTAAGTCATTTTTCTATCTTTATTTTAAATGAATAAAGATAATAAAATAAGTAACTAAATAAAAATTAAACAAAACAAAATCAAATCAATTACATTGTCAAGTTAATTAACTAATTATCAAGCCGATCCTAATTAACTTATTTATTTACTAACAAATTAATTAACTAAACTAATAAAAAAATAAGCAAAATAAAAAAAATAAAAGAAGAAGGAAATGGTAAGATATAAATCAGGTCAAGTGACAAAGCAATGAATCTACTCGGTTTAATCAAACGACATCGTTTTGGCCTCTATTTTCATTCCTAGAACGCAATTGCTTTCCCTTTAGTATTTAACTCCCAAATTCTTTCTTTTCCTTTATTTTCATTCCTAGAACGCAATTGCTCTCCCTTTAGTATTTAACTCCCAAATTCTTTCTTTTCTTCTTAGATCTTAAAATTTTTCAGAAACTTTAATAGAAGCCCTAATTTTGTTAGGTAAAAATTTTAAAAAATCGAAACCTAAAAAACCCTATGATTTTCTTCTCTTTCTCTCTTTCTACTTGTGATGATCCAAGTTTGAATTTATGGCATGAATCTTAGTGTTTAGATCAAACTTAATCTCCATCCGAACCTATTTAGTTTATCTAAATTATCTAACTATAATTTATCTTAATTTATTTAAATTATCTATTTTCTAAATCCTAATTTATTTAAAAATCTTAATTTATCTAAATCATCTAATTTATCTAAATTATCCTAAAATTATCTAATTTCCTAATCTTATATATATATATATATATATATTTATTTATATAAACCCAAGCAGTTGACTCAGAGTAAAACTCTTATATGGATGGTCTATAGATTTGACGCATGACATTTATTCCATTAAAATAATAATTATCATTTTTAAAATTTCAAAAAGATAAAAATCTCTCCCTATATATATTAAAAATACAAAATAAATTAATTGTCTTTTTAAATTAATTGTCTCTTTCAATTTTTAAATGATAAACATTTTTATCTATATATAGATTAAAATTAAATAAAAATAACATATGATATATCTTTCCGTACATATAATATTACAAAATAAAATATCTATATCTATATTTCTTTATCAATTAATTTTTTTATTTTCTAAAAGATAACATATATATATAAATTAGTATGGATAATGTAATATATAACATGCAATAATATTTCAATATCCTACGCTTAATGATTATCTTTAATTTTTTATAATTTTCTAAAGGATAACATCATTTTATAAATTTTTTAAATATTTTTAATTAATACTTAATAGGTAATCATTCTTTTTTTTTCACATTAATATTACACAATATAAAATATATATCTACAACTTTTATCAATTAAATATTTTTAACTGTCTAAAAGGTAACATGTATAGCTATCTATATTAAAATTTTTAATTTTCTCTATTTTTATAATATAAATTGCATGTAATCATTCATTTTTTTTTTTATCAGTCATGGATCTTAAAAGTCAAAAATTGAAATTTCTACTTTTGTATTTAGATTATGTAAATAAGATTCTAGCATCGAAATTTTATCGCACACCACATAAAAAATTAGTATCGGATGAGATTTCAATGTTCATAAATAGGATACCTTTATTGGAGATCAAAGAATTAGTTACAAAGACACTATTCAAGGTATTAGATTAACATATTTTCTTTCAATTATAAAATATGTAGCAACATAATTTTAAAATATAATTAATTAGCAGGTATATTGTTATTGATTATTTTTGTAATTGTGTTATATATATATATATATATATATATATATATATATATATATATATATATATATATAGGGAAAATCTTTCACCAGTAGAGTAACTATCATAAAATTAAGTTGATATAACTTTTTGTTAGTATTATATGTCATGTGGGTGCAACAAAAAACTGTTTGAAATTGATGAAAAATTTTATTGTTCCTCATGTAATGTTAATGTCCCTAATCCAACTCTAAGGTAAATAATAATTATATTTACTATATTTAAAACATTAAACAGAAATTATTCCATGATGATAATAAAAGCATTTTATAATTTTAATATATATAGATAACTCAATTTTAGTAATTTGTATATCTTATAGGTACAAGTTGAATTTTGAGGAATTTAATGGTTTTAGAAAAACGATGTTTGTACTTTTCAAGAAGCTAAGAAATTAATTAATAAAGATGTTGACAATATTTATGAAATTTCCCTTAAAGTATTGATTAGTTAACAATTATTTTAATATCGTCCAGTATTCAAATTAATTTCATGGTATGTCTATAAACATGATTTAAGAAGATAGAAATTATAGAATTTGAGAGATATTTGAAGATCTCAGGGTGAATTTTTTGTATTTGAAACAAGAGCAATAAACTATAATATTGAGACAGGAAGTACTAAGCTTTTCGTGTCTAGAATGTATCATTTTGATCATAAACTTGAATGTTAGAAAATTATTGGAACAGGTATGCATAAATTTATATAATATGACGATTTTTGTTATATTTTCATATAGCATACATTATAACTGAAAATTAAATTGTGGATTAGTATTTTATTCATGTTTTTTATTTTATTTGTGGAATCTATTAGATTATCAAGTAAAGTGACACATTATTCAAATATAGCAATGAATAATAAAGAATTATTTGCTACCACTTCAACTCAACAAGAATTCATTAAAGAATCTTTTTTAAAAAAAAATTGTATATGAGATTGATTTTAAGACGGAAAAATTTTCAATTTCTTTAAATAAAAAACATGTTGAATTTTTATGTACTATTTTCATTCAATAATTACAATATAAGTTTGATTTAACTTTTACAAAATTTACATAATTATATCAAATATATGACTTTTTATATTACTGTTTTGTAATTTACAAATTTCAAATAAAAAATATTAGATTTACATATGTTATCTTTTTCATAAAAATAATAAATTATGAAGTTTTAGAAAATATATATTATTAATGACTTTATTATTTGATTAATGTATTTCTGTGTATTGCATGGGTTTAAAACTAGTTTATCTAAATCATAATGCATCTAAATTGTTTAAATTTATCTTTATTTACTTAATTTATCTTAATAAATACTAAAATAAAAATGAATAAAAATAGCCACCAAACTCTGATAAAAAAATCAGCCCATTAAATCCAAAACTTATTTGACTCCATATTCTATCCACATTAAAAATGTTCGGACAAAATGGGATGCATATAGTTGTTGATTAATCTTAAATCATCTTTTTATAAAAATATGTAATTATTTTCATATTATTAAAATTAAGATGTATAAATCAAAACTGTAGATTAATATAGAAAACCAAATTCACACTTTTTTTTTGGTGTAAGCACAGGTATCCTCATCCGTTTTACGATCTGAAATTAATCCTGTTCGGGCCAGGAGTGGTAAACGGTAAAGCCCTCCCAACAGTGACCAAATTCACACTTTAACCCTTTATAAAAGTGTCAAAAAAATTTTGTTTGTTAAACTAAATATTTCAAAACAACAGAATATATCCTTATTTTTTTTCAATATTATTATATATGAAAATTTTTATCAATTTTCTATTTAAATTGATATCACTTGATTTGATTCGTAACATCAATTCAATTAACATTTTATAACGCTATGGATAAAAACTTGTCGTTTAGCATTTATTAAGACAAAAATTTATTATAAATGACTTGTCAATTGTCTCAATAATCATAAGCTAGCTTTTTCTTCATTGGCCAATAATTAATAAGCTAGCTTAAGGAGTCGATATCGAATCACTTTAAGTACTAAATCAACTTATCATTTTTAAGTTTGGTTTTGTTTTAAATTCTAGATTTCCCCAAAATCTATGTTTGATTGAAAACTTTGTTTCATGATTTGATATATATGGATGGAGAAATATATATCAACATTAATTATATTAATTTGGATAATTACATTTCCTACCATATTATTTATGTCCTTATCATCACCAACCTTAATTTATATGAAGTGTTTGGTTTGATGGGTCGAGGAAAGAGGATGACTAAATCGATTGGATGATACACTACAGCAAAATTAAGTTTTAGCGGCATATATTTAGCGGCGTTTTAAATAAAATCGCCGTCAAGTTCCGTGTTTTTAATCAAATCGAGGCGTTTTATACAAAAACCGTCGTTTAATTAAAAAAAATTTTAACCAATTGCGGCGCTTCTCCGATAAAACGCCTTAAAATTTAACAAATAGCGGCGTTTATTTCTTAAAAACGCCGTTATATAATAAATATTTTAAATAACTTTTTTTTAGAAAATATAAATAGGTTAGCGCCGTTTTCTAAAACACCACTAAATTTTACCATTAACGGCATTTTTATATGAAAAATGCCTCCATGTAAAAAAAATATATTCCTTGTTTTAACATTTTCCAATTTTATAAACGTCGTTAAATAACGAAAAAAACGCCGCTAAAAGTCCATTTTGCTGTAGTGATAGAGAAACTTTTCCAATTTTAAACATTTTTTAAAAGTTGAAAATAAAATTATTTTTGTTAATTTAATTTTTAAAAGTTGAATTGATTTTCTTTTCTTTTACTTTTTTTCTTTTTTCTTTTTACTTCTTTTTCTTTTTTTTTTACTAAAGTAAACAAACAATGAAGAAAAATAAAAAGTCTAAATGATAAGAAGAGGTTTGCTTGGAGAACAAGGTAACTTTTGAGAAAACAAGCTAGTTTTGATAATAACTTGTGTGGCAAGAAATGTGTGGGAACGATGGCTTGTGAAATAAGGTAGTCTTTATGTGAAAATAGAGCTTTTGAAGGTTTTTTAGTGAGCAAGAAAAAGCTTTGGGGTTTGATTGCTTGGAGAACAAGAAAGGGTTTACTTGGTTGCTAAGTAAAAGTTGGTTATTTTAATGAAGACAATAGGTTTGAGAGACAAACAATATTGGTAGTGGCTTGGAAGAGGATTCAAGATCAAGGCTTGTCCAAGACAAGAAGATAAAGAGAAAAAAACACAAGAACACAACAAAATAAGATTCCCACGAATTGAACCTAAGCTCTGATGCCAAATGATATGAACCTTAGTGAAAGAAGGTGAGGTTCAATTAAGAATACGAAGAACGCATGGAAAAAAAAGAACAAGTCAAGAACACAGCAGATTAAACGAAGAATTAAAGGTAAAATCAAGACCTGTTGTGTAAACACATAAGAACCTATGGTATTGGAAGATAGAAGAACGCCACAATGAAGACCTTGATAAATTCAAGAGTTCTCAAGAGAACCAAAGAGAAGAAGTCTCTCAATTTTATTACTCAAATTAATTATGTTCTACCCAAAGGATTACATAGCTATTTATAGGCAAATAGCAAACTTGCAGCACAAGTAAAAAGAATCCTACTTTCCTACTTGCAGAACATGAAATAGCAAACTTGCAGAACATGAAATAGCAAACTTGCAGAACAAGTAATAAGAATCCCACTTTCCTAACTTGTAGAACAAGAAATAAAAATCTTACAATACCTATTAAATAAAAAAGAATTGGGCTTAAATTAAATTAAGATAAAATATTCAGCCCAATAATACATAACTAAATAAAATAAGTATAATATTTGGCCTAATTGCACTAGGCTCAATTTATGCACCAGCCTAGTTGCATTTTGGCCCAATACTTTGAGTCTTTAAGAAGGTTGAACTTGAGCTTGGATCATGCTGTGGAAGACTTTGTTATTCTCTATGCTCAAACTTTTTTGGGCTTTCTCTCTAGCAATATTAATGAAACCAGTCAAGACTTGTTACACTATCTTTGTTTTAGCTCTTGTCATTGGACCTCCATGGATGCTCAAAGGATCACGATCATCATGAACATGACTTAGGATTTGTGAGCTGGATGGGCCTCCATCACTAGGTTATAATTAATTAGTTTTAAGAATTTTAAGAACAAAATTGCAAGCAATAAAAAAAAGTAATCAACCCTTAATCATTTTCTCTATGTAAATTAAACAGATTTTAAATATTGACATTTCACTTATTATGGTATTTTCAGATTTTGTTCGAAGTTTTTTGAGTGATCTTAAAGATGGAATGCATTCCTGATATTTGTTTATCTATCTAAATCTACCTTCTATAGTTTTTTTTTAAATCATATATATAAATTAATTCATAATTGAATGCCACTAGCATTCTCAAAAAGAAAAAAATTGAATGCAGTTTTCTAAATCCTTCTTACTACTCATTTTTCTAATATGTAGATAAAACTTTCAATTCTTAAGTTGAAATTTTTTGAAATTTGTGTAATTAACTCTCTTTTAATAATTTTGCTTTGTTAATTGATTAATGTAGGAATTAATTTTTCAATCATGCAACTATTATGAAATATTATACAAGCAACATTAATTACAATAATCACAAATTACATGATATAACATTATTTTTCCATCCATGTATCTCGGCTTCCTTTACCAAGCTAACCTATTCAATTACACATCATACTTATATATATATATATATATATATATATATATATATATATATATATATATATATAGAGAGAGAGAGAGAGAGAGAGAGAGAGAGAGAGAGAGAGAGAGAGAGAGACTGTCACTGCCTACAATTTTTGGGGATCAACCTAAGAGATATTGAACTTTGGATCTTGAACCTAAGGCCTATGGATTTTTTTCTTCGAAACAAGTTTGTTTATAAATGTTACATACACCAAATTAAATAAAAATTTGTGTTTGCGCCCGCATGTATATGTAATTTTTTTTCTTTCTCGATCGGTGTTTGATCTAGCTAGAACTTATCTGATGAAAATATTTGTATGATATGCATCGAAAAAAATAATAATTGTGGTTGTAGGAGTGTCAATATGGTTCAATTAAAGAGTAGGGACAAAATTTGCATAAACATGCTTTTCTAGGAATTTAAGAGCCTGAAAAGCAGGTTGAGGAGCAATAATAGTATTTGACAATAGTGAATGGAGCTAACTGCTATCATTTTATATTTGTTAAGCACATTTCATTTCAGTGGTCCAAATATAGCTTTTCTAAGCCAATCTCTGTATATGGTGTATATATATTTGGTAATAGAAAGGATCTATCAAAATTAAAGCAACTTCAATTTATCAGCACTTTTGAATTATAAGTCTTTGATACTATTTTATTTATTTATTTAGAAATAAGTGAAAGTTGTTAAGCCACAAAAACTTAAAAAATTTTCTTGATATAATTCCTGTCGGTTTCCATTTATTTTACTCACATGACAACTTCACCCAAAGATGTCTTGTAGTTATCTCTTCCCTTCAATCAAAGTGGAACTTAAAGAAAATTACTCTCTTTTTATTATCAATAAAATTTATCTTTCATTATCTCTCCATGTTTGAAACTTCGAATTACGTTGATTATTTGTTATTGTAAAAACAAAATTGTTTCTTCAAAAATATTCATTGTCCAACCACAAATACAAAAAAAAAAAAATTACTGCTTAATTAAATTACAGTTTGAATCTCAAACTTACAAAATTACTCCGATTTATTTTTCATTATCTCTCCATGTTCGAAACTTCGAATTACGTTGATTATTTGTTGTTGTAAAAAAAATTGTATCTTCAAAAATATTCATTGTCCAACCACAAATACAAAAAAAAAAAATTACTGCTTAATTAAATTACAATTTGAATCTCAAACTTACAAAATTAACACCTTAAAAAAGAAAATATGACCATGAACCAATACTCTCACATGCAAACTTTTAAGAAATAAAACAAAATTCAGGCACTTATGAAGTGGATTCTCTATTTGGCATTTGGTTGTTATCATGAAAATAAAAAGAAAAAACTTTCAATATTTCAAATTGAAGTGGGCCAAAATCTATTTGGGGTAACATAAGAAGAATGCTAAATGTATGAGATTATCGACGTGGTTTTTTTTTTTCTTTTTCATCAACGACAAAAGACGAAAGCCACCAAAGATCTTGGATTACACTATCACATGATACAAATGAAAATAGTTCAATCCAACTGAAAATATTTTGCTAGGAGTTATTTCCTCATGAGAATTTAGATATTTTATTCCTTCCTCAAAGGACAGAGTCCAAACCATGCATGTACATGCAAGTGTATTGTGTGTGATGGAACAACGTTTATTAATGATTTTTTTTAATTACGAAGGTAACATCAGAAAATTTAAGATAATCTAAAACTAATCATTGGTCTGACTCTCTAATGTTTTAAGTGGAGTTGCCAAAATATCATAATGTCTAATTCTATAAATCTAATCACTAGAAAAAATCTACAAAGCTGCCAATTTAAGGATGAAGAACTGGCCTATGTTCAAAGCTTTGGATCCAGGAGTACTCCAGGGAAAGGTTTTAAATTATTCTAAATTTGTTTTTGTTGATATTTAATTTCGATAATTAAATATTAAAAAAAATTGAGTATATTTTATTATGCTAGTGAGACAACTTAGAAAATCTTTCTGACATCAAAAAAAGTATTCAAGGAATACTATTAAACTTTTTTGAAGAAATTCATTGTTGGATTTATTTAAATATTTTATGAAATTTTGGTTTCTATATTCTCTACCAATATGTATCATATTTTTAAATTTCTTATGTTTTATTTTCATTATTTTATCCATTTAGATTTTTCATTATGCTGATAAGACCTTAAAAGAAATTTTCTCACCTAGAGTCTAGAGATTTCCAAGGTATCATTTATGTGCATTCTTTTTAGAATTTCATCTCCAAAATAATTTACATTCATATTTATGATTTATCACATTTTTAATTTTTTAAAATTTCAATTTTTAATTTTAATTTACAAAGTTTTTTTAGATTTACAAATTTAATTTTTAAATAATTTAAACGAAAACTTTAATTTATTTTCTAAGTCATTTTTATATTTTTATTTTAAATGAATAAAGATAATAAAATAAGTAAATAAGTAACTAAATAAAAAATTAAACAAAAAAAATAAAATCAATTACATTATCAAGTTAATTAACTAATTATCAGGCCGATCCTAATTAACTTATTTATTTAGTAACAAATTAATTAACTAAACTAATAAAAAGTAAGCAAAATAAAAAAAAGGAAATGGTAAGATATAAATCAGGTCAGATGACAAAGCAACGAATCTATTCAGATTAATCGAACGACATCGTTTTGGCCTCTATTTTCGTTCCTAGAACCCAATTGTTTTCCCTTTAGTATTTAACTCCCAAATTCTTTCTTTTCTTCTTAGATTTTACAATTTTTCAAAAACTTTAATAGAAACCCTAATTTTGTTAGGTAAAAAACTAAAAAACCGAAACCTAAAAAACCCTATGATTTTCTTCTCTTTCTCTCTTTCTACTTGTGATGATCCAAGTTTGAATTTATGGCATGAATCTTAGTGTTTAGATCAAACTTAATCTCCATCCTAACCTATTTAGTTTATCTAAATTATCTAACTATAATTTATCTTAATATATTTAAATTATCTATTTTCTAAATCCTAATTTATTTAATAATCTTAATTTATCTAAATCATCTAATTTATCTAAATTATCCTAAAATTATCTAATTTCCTAATCTTATATATATATATATATATATATATATATATATATATATATATATATCAAAGCAAAAGCAGTTGGCTCAGAGTAAAACTCTTATATGGATGGTCTATAGATTTGACACATGGCATTTATTCCATTAAAATAATAATTATCATTTTTTAAAATTTCAAAAAGATAAAAATCTCTCCCTATATATATATTAAAAATACAAAATAAATTAATTATCTTTTTAAATCAATTGTCTATTTCAATTTTTAAATGATAAACATTTATATCTATATATAGATTAAAATTAAATAAAAATAACATATGATATATCTTTCCGTACATTAATATTACAAAATATAATATCTATATCTATATTTTTTGTCAATTAATTTTTTTTTATTTTCTAAAAGATAACATCTATATATATATATATATATATATAAATTAGTATGGATAATGTAATATATAACATGCAATAATATTTCAATATCTTAGGGTTAATGATTACCTTTAATTCTTTATAATTTTCTAAAGGATAACATCATTTTATTAATTTTTTAAATATTTTAAATATTTTAATTAATACTTAATAGGTAATCATTCTTTTTTTTCACATTAATATTACACAATATAAAATATATATCTACAACTTTTATCAATTAATTTTTTTAACTGTCTAAAAGGTAACATGTATATCTATCTATATTAAATTTTTTAATTTTCTCTATTTGTATTATATAAATTACATGTAATCATTCATTTTTTTATCAATCATGGATCTTAAAAGTCTAAAATTGAAATTTTTACTTTTTATATTTAGATTATGTAAAAGAGATTTTGGCATCGAATTTTATCGCACACAACATAAAAATTAGTATCGGATGAGATTTCGATGCTTATAAATAGGATACCTTTATTGGAGATTAAAGATTTGGTTACAAAGACACTATTCAAGGTATTAGATTAACAAATTTTCTTTCAATTATAAAATATGCAGTAACATAATTTTAAAATATAACTAATTTAGCATATATATTGTTATTGATTATTTTTGTATTTGTGTTATATATATATATATGGAAAATTTTTCACCAGTAGAGTAACTATTATAAAATTAAGTTGATACAACTTTTTTTTGGTCTTATATGTCATGTGGGTCCAACAAAAAACTGTTTGAAATTGATGAAAAATTTCATTGTTCCTTATATAATATTAATGTCCTTAATCCAACTCTAAAGTAAATAATAATTATATTTACTATATTTAAAACATTAAACAGAAATTATTCCATGATGATAATAAAAACATTTTATAATTTTAATATATATATATATATATATATATATATATATATATATATATAAAACTCAATTGTAGCATTTTGTATATCTTATAGGTACAAGTTGAATTTTGAGACATTTGATGGTTTAAGAAAAACGATGTTTGTATTTTTCAAAAAGCTAAGAATTTAATTAATAAAGATGTTGACAATATTTATGAAATTTCTGTTAAAGTATTAATTATTTAACAATTATTTTAATATCGTCCAATATTCAAATTAATTTAATGGTATGTCTATAAACATGATTTAAGAAAATAGAGATTATAGAATTCGAGAGATATTTGAAGATCTCAAGAGTGAATTTTTTGTGCTCGAAACAAGAGCAATAAACTATAATATTGAGACAAGAAGTACTAAGCTTATTGTGTCTAAAATGTATCATTTTATCATAAACTCGAATGTTAAAAAATTATTGGAACAGGTATGTATACATTTATATAATATGACAATCTTTGTTATATTTTCATATAGCATACGTTATAACTAAAAATTAAATTGTAGATTAGTATTTTACTCATGTCTTTTATTTTATCTGTGGAATCTATTAAATTATCAAGTAAAGTGACACATTATTCAAATATAGCAATGAATACTAAAGAATTATTTGCTACCACTTCAACTCAACAAGAATTCATTAAAAAATTTCTATTTAAAAAAATTTGTATATGATATTGATTTTAAGGCGGAAAAATTTTAAATTTCTTTAAATCAAAAACATGTTGAATTTTTATATACTATTTTCATTCAATAAATTACAATATGAGTTTGATTTAACTTTTACAAAATTTACACAATTATATCAAATATATGACTTTTTATATTACTGTTTTGTAATATACAAATTTCAAATAGAAAATATTAGATTTACATATGTTGTCTTTTTCATAAAAATAATAATTTATATTATGAAGTTTTAGAAAATATATATTATTAATGACTTTATTATTTGATTAATGTATTTACATGCATCATATGGGTTTAAAACTAGTTTATCTAAATCATAATGCATCTAAATTGTTTAAATTTATCTTAATAAATACTAAAATAAAAATGAATAAAAATAGCCACCAAACTCTAATGAAAAAAAATCGGCCCGTTAAATCCAAAACTTATTTGACTCCATATTCTATTCACATTAAAAATGTTCGGACAAAATGGGATGCATATAGTTGTTGATTAATCTTAAATCATCTTTTTATAAAAATATGTAATTATTTTCATTATTAAAATTAAGATGTATAAATCAAAACTGTATTAATATAGAAGAACCAAATTCACACTTTAACCCTTTATAAAAGTGTCAAAAAAATTTTGTTTTTTAAACTAAATATTTCAAAACAATAGTATATATCCTTATTTTTATTTTCAATATTATTGTATATGAAAATTTTTATCAATTTTCTATTTAAATTGATATCACTTGATTTGATTCGTAACATCAATTCAATTAACATTTTATAACGCTATGGATAAAAACTTGTCGTTTAGCACTTATTACGACAAAAATTTATAATAAATGATTTATCAATTGTGTCAATAATCATAAGCTAGCTTTTTCTTTATTGGCCAATAATTAATAAGCTAGCTTAAGGAGTCGATATCGAATTACTTTAAGTGCCAAATCAACTTATCATTTTTAAGTTTGGTTTTGTTTTAAATTCTAGATTTCCCCAAAATCTATGTTTGATTGAAAACTTTGTTTCATGGTTTGATATATATATGGATGGAGAAATATATAGATCAACATTAATTATATTAATTTGGATAATTACATTTCCTACCATATTATTTATGTCCTTATCATCACCGCCCTTAATTTATATGAAGTGTTTGGTTTGATGGGTCGAGGAAAGAGGCTGACTAAATCGATTGGATGATGGAGAAACTTTTCCAATTTTAAACATATTTTAAAAGTTGAAAATAAAATGATTTTTTATTAATTTAAATTATCATTTTATACTTTCTATATACAACTTAATATAATTTTTCTTTTACAAAAATATCGGAGCTTGAAGATAAAAGAAATGAATTCTAAAATTGAATTAGTAAAAAGAATGCCAATAAAGTGACAAATTGGATTGCATATCCTTATTTTTATTTTCAATATTATTGTATATGAAAATTTTTATCAATTTTCTATTTAAATTGATATCACTTGATTTGATTCGTAACATCAATTAAATTAACATTTTATAATGCTATGGATAAAAACTTGTCATTTAGCACTTATTACGACAAAAATTTATAATAAATGATTTATCAATTGTGTCAATAATCATAAGCTAGCTTTTTCTTTATTGGCCAATAATTAATAAGCTAGCTTAAGGAGTCGATATCGAATTACTTTAAGTGCCAAATCAACTTATCATTTTTAAGTTTGGTTTTGTTTTAAATTCTAGATTTCCTCAAAATCTATGTTTGATTGAAAACTTTGTTTCATGGTTTGATATATATATGGATGGAGAAATATATAGATCAACATTAATTATATTAATTTGGATAATTACATTTCCTACCATATTATTTATGTCCTTATCATCACCGCCCTTAATTTATATGAAGTGTTTGGTTTGATGGGTCGAGGAAAGAGGCTGACTAAATCAATTGGATGATAGAGAAACTTTTCCAATTTCAAACATTTTTTAAAAGTTAGAAATAAAATTATTTTTTATTAATTTAAATTATCATTTTATACTTTCTATATACAACTTAATATAATTTTTCTTTTACAAAAATATCGGAGCTTGAAGATAAAAGAAATGAATTCTAAAATTGAATTAGTAAAAAGAATGCCAATAAAGTGACAAATTGGATTGCATATCCTTATTTTTATTTTCAATATTATTGTATATGAAAATTTTTATCAATTTTCTATTTAAATTGATATCACTTGATTTGATTCGTAACATCAATTAAATTAACATTTTATAACGCTATGGATAAAAACTTGTCGTTTAGCACTTATTACGACAAAAATTTATAATAAATGATTTATCAATTGTGTCAATAATCATAAGCTAGCTTTTTCTTTATTGGCCAATAATTAATAAGCTAGCTTAAGGAGTCGATATCGAATTACTTTAAGTGCCAAATCAACTTATCATTTTTAAGTTTGGCTTTGTTTTAAATTCTAGATTTCCTCAAAATCTATGTTTGATTGAAAACTTTGTTTCATGGTTCCATATATATATGGATGGAGAAATATATAGATCAACATTAATTATATTAATTTGGATAATTACATTTCCTACCATATTATTTATGTCCTTATCATCACCGCCCTTAATTTATATGAAGTGTTTGGTTTGATGGGTCGAGGAAATAGGCTGACTAAATCAATTGGATGATAGAGAAATTTTTTCAATTTCAAACATTTTTTAAAAGTTGGAAATAAAATTATTTTTTATTAATTTAAATTATCATTTTATACTTTCTATATACAACTTAATATAATTTTTCTTTTACAAAAATATCGGAGCTTGAAGATAAAAGAAATGAATTCTAAAATTGAATTAGTAAAAAGAATGCCAATAAAGTGACAAATTGGATTGCATTTCAAGCCAGGAAAATTTTACTTAAAGCTATTTTCAGAGAATTCTAAAAGCATACTTTCCCGCGTCAATTTAATATTTTCAATATTTTATTCTCCAAATACTCTCCACAAATATCGAATCCTAATTGACGAAAAACGTAATTCCTCTCTTTACTAACTAGACTAAGCCTGATGAGCTAATCAAGTGCACCATGTTGTCAAGAATTATTGAATTAAAACTTAGCCAGCTCTTATTTGCATCCACCAACATGAATATGAGCAAAATGAGAGGTGGATTTGATCGAATATGGAATTGCATTTGAATGAGTAGTTGAGCAGTTTGCTTGATAGGTATGGCATTAAGCTTAGCCTAGCTGGAGAATATAGCTAGTATTAAATGTTAAAGGAAACATCATGGAAAATCCATATGGAGAGAGAGTTAGATGAAATGAACAACCGTCAACATTCAAACAAATCATTCACAAACTGGAAAAAGAAAACCTTGTCGACTTATGCGGCGCCTCATTACTATGGTTACTAGCATTAAGGATCAGTATGTCAATTAAGCAATAACTCAAATGATATGCATTTGATTGTTGAATGAATTCTTGAAATTTACTATTCTAAAGAATTTAGAATCGTAGAATCTTTCTCAACCTCTTATAATTAAATTATTGCCGTCTACTCTCTATCTTTTGATTTTTTTTTTTTAGTTTCTCATCTACATTTCTACTACGGTGTTTGTAAAATGGATTCTTGATAATTTGATCATATAGTAATTATCAAACCTTACTTGAAAAATGTAAAATGTAGATTTTGAGTTAAATTCCTATCTGTATACTTTTTTTGTTATAAAGAAAATATTTTGTAATTGGAGATAGGTGAGGTTACTTGAATTTGAATCTAAATGTCAGAATATACTATAATTTTACTTTAATCACTCGATCAAGAAGTTGTTAGCTTTTTATATATTTTAATATAGAACAAAAAGGGTTTTTTTTTGCATATAAAAATAATTTAG
The DNA here is from genome assembly GCA_032173925.1 of Heritiera fomes. Classification (NCBI taxonomy): domain Eukaryota; kingdom Viridiplantae; phylum Streptophyta; class Magnoliopsida; order Malvales; family Malvaceae; genus Heritiera; species Heritiera fomes. The sequence goes on along the minus strand of JAPDPM010000021.1, from coordinate 7,475,293 downwards.
AAACACTGAAATTGAAAATTAAATTTTGGGAGATCTCAATTAATTCTCTTAAATTATTCTGCTTAATAGCTTTTTCCGTCTTGTAAAACTCTACCTAAAGGGACGAGGACTTCGTATTAAGCCTAATTTAAGGCTAATGGAAAAGTAATCTCTCATTCAAATGGATGATTTTAGACCAAACTATTAACATATTTAGAATTTAGATTCTTCCACATTTTGTGTCAAAATGAGAAGAAATGAATTATTAATCATTTTCATGCAGTTGGAAAAATGAAATGCTAATGAATTTAGATGTTGATTTTTCCCTTTTTTATTTGGGTTAGGATTTGGTTGTCGGTAGATACATAAGATACAAATTAAAATAAAATAGTGATGTGGTCAATACACCTAATCTCATTAAATTTGGAATTTGAAGGTTACTATTTTTTTAGTGCAAGTATCTTGTGAGAATTTACTGGCTAGAAAGGGAGGCGAATTTTGAAAAAAAAACCCTTTTTTTTTTTGTGTGCGTGCATGTAATGGATTGAGATCTAGACATGTTAATGGGCCAAATCGTCTACTAAGTTTGGTTTGCAAGCTATGTTTGGTTTTGGATTGATCAATCCGAAAAATAATTTTATCATTAAACAATTATTTTTTATTTTTTTATTAATATTAAAATTGTAATAGAATAATATTTTTTAATAACAAATTTAAATTAAATGAGTTTAAGTGGTTTTATTAGATAAATTACACTTGGGCAATTTTTTAAAAGCATCGCTCAAATTTTGGTCTGGCACAATCCATTAGATAAATTACTCTTTACTCTTAACCTTGGGTTCGAAATTGAAGTTTTGAATGCCGAATTTAAAGCTCAGTCAATTCTTTTTTTTTTTCTTATTTGAAGGAAGGAGCATCTGGTACCAGCTTTGTAAGATAGGATCAAGATCACTGAGTTAACTGCTCGAGTGCATCCGTGAGGTCTCCAATTTGAACTCGTCCAGGCCCACTTAGTTAGGGTTAGACTCCTGATATGATTTAGAACCCTCTTTTTTTTTTCATCTGCCTAGCTTTCTTCTATTTTCTTTTTCTCCGGCTCGACTCCAAAGCAACCAAGCTTCCCTTCAATTTCCTTCTTTTCTTTTTTTTTTGTTCTTGCTTTGGCGCCGCTGGAAACTTCATGTTTTTTTTTTCTTTTAACATTAATAACACTACTGCGCTTTGGCCAGCTCCATTGATAAGTTAATATATTAGTCTTTGGGCTTTTTAATTGAGTGGGCCGGGGATTACAAAGGTATCGTCCCAAGCCAATATGCAGGCTGAAGTGCTGAACCAATCTGGGTAGAAACATTTGGTTCCTAAGTTGAAGTTCGAGAAAAAAAAGTTGCTGGTATTGATGATTGAATGGTGTTAAAAGAAAGAAATGTATTCTTGAGTTGTTTGATGTTATGCCCTGTTAGCTGGAGTCATAGCTGACTTACACGGAACTTCATTGTTATCCAATTGCGAAGATATCAATGTCTCTGCTAGGAACAATCTTTGTATCTTAGCACACAATAGTCTGTCACGACACTTTGAACTGTTCTATGAAGTTTCATCATAGCTTCAACAAGAAGAAACTAGAAATTAGAATGAACTTATATTTTTTTTATTAAATTGGACAGGTATGGTGCATCGGTAATTGTTTCTTTATGACTTAAGGGTCACGAAAATAACTTTTCCGTTAATGCCGAGAGAAGACTACACACATGATATTGCTCGAATCTCACGATATGAGAGCCTTGTGCATTGAATTTGCCTTTTTGTGGTACAAATTATGCCATATACACAACCATCGATGCTAATTTGCGTTTGTTTTGGGGCTCTTTTCAGAGTGAATGCAGAAGCCTACAAGCTATTTAAGACCTTTCTTCTCATCTGGCCTGGATGCAATAAATCTCTTTCGATAGAAGCAGTTTATTAAGAGCCAGTCAGAGGATTCGTGGAATCCTGTTAATGGCTATTTCATTATTAGCCAATTCTTGGATGGTTTTAGGCCTTCTGTTCGCTCTAGAAGCTGCCTTTATCCAAGCTGATACTCGAGCATTCTTCGTATTTGGTGATTCACTTGTTGATGCTCGTGCGGATTCTCCCTCCAACGGCGTTAGATTACCCAACTGGCAGACGGACAGGCCGTTTCTCTAATGGCCTTATCAGCCCAGACCACGTCAGTTAGGTTCCAGCTTGAGTTATTGTAACTTTCCAATGTTGTTTGGTTGTCTCCGAACATGCAAACATGTTTAAGCCATTTCTGTGCTTGTCATTAGGCCAGCAAATTGGTTTATCAGAACCCTCATTGCCATACTCGATTCCAGAGCTCAGAGGATAAAAACTGCTTAATGGTGCCAACTTTGCTTCAGAAGGGTTGGAATCCTCAATGATACTGGAATTCAATATGTAATTCTGCCACCTTTGTTACTGAATTCTCCACTTGCCACAGCATTCTTCTTCTTTTTGCTAATTTCTACTACCTATTGTTTATTCAAATGTGAATTTAGTCCCCAATTTCGTACATTTATGACAGAGAAAGCAACTGGTCTCCTAAAGGCATGAAAAAGCACGATAATTGATTAACTCAGCGTATATCCATCAAACTGAGCATCAAAATCACTCTTGCTTTAGAGTTTCTAACATTGCAGAGGCTTCATCAACTCGGATCACGCCGAGTTATTGTGACAGGCACTGGAACAATAGGCTGTGTTCCGGTAGAGTTGGCCTTGAGCGGAACGAATGGCGGATGTTCAGCTGAACTGCAACGAGCTGCGTCTTTGTATACCCACAATTAGTTCATATGGTTAAGGAACTAAACAGAAAAATTGGCTGTGATGTCTTCATTGCTGCAAATACATAGGGATTTTTTTAGTGTGCCCTTTATGCAAAGAGGATATGATCATATCAATTCTAACGTACCGGATCTTATCGGAACTTTGCAATTAAGTAAGTGAGCTCTTGGAAGTTGGGAAGTCTTTGTGTTGCACCCTTTTAATAAGGTGAGCCTTGGTACAACAATAATATTGTTTCTTGATAACTTATAAATTATGAATTTAAGTTATGAAAACAACCATATACATAACTTTACGTAGTAAAATAGTTTGATTTGGTAATAATCATTGTAGACACCTAATTTTGTCCGAACAATTTCTCTAAATTAAAAAATAAAAAAATAAAAAATGATAAAAATAAACAAGTCAATTTTGGTGAAATCTTAAGTTGGAACCTCATGCATCCCATGCAAACTCTAAAATTAAAAATTTCAAATTTAAAAATCTCATGTGAAGCACATGCAAAATTCATACATTCAAGAGTTGACTAAAGTTGGTATTGTTGCCAAAAATAAAAGAAATTTGTTGCTTAAAAAGAAAAAGAATAATCAGCCATTAAATCAATGAATAAATCAACAAAAGGAAGGAAATTGGTTGAAATTAAATCTGAAAATTTATTGCCAAAAAATAAAAAATAAAAAGGAAATAAATTAAAAAAAGGGAGAAAGTCAAACAAAATAAATGAAAAATCCCATAATCATAGGATCAATTATAAATTTTTTATTTCTTTCCATGAAATTTTGACAAGTATTAAAGGAGGAGAAGAGAAAACCCTAAGAAAAAAACGTAGGGGAGAGAAAACCTAAAAAGAAAAACCCTAGAGAGCGGAGGAGAAGAGACGAAAAAAAAACTAGAAAAAACTTAGCTTCCTGCGCAGCCAAGGATCATTATTTCGTTCACCTCCATTGCTACCAAACCAAAACCCCAGGAACGACCTTTCTTTGCCATCTTCACCACGCCTACTTTGCATGCCGCTGCTTCATTACTGCACCCTCTGTTTCACCATTCACCTCCCTCACTTCCTGCGCCATCTTCTGCCTCACCACACTGCTGCATCCCTACTGCAGTTTTTTTTTTATCGTGTGATTGTCCTAGAAGAACCAACTCTGTTTTGCTACCACTGCACTCATCTCCACTGTTGCTCTTGTAGCTGTCTGGCACCGATCACTGCACCATCACTGATTTGCTCCTACTTGTTGCCTCTTGTTGCATCGCCAGCTCTGTCCGGAGCCATCGTTCCCTGCATCGCGCGTCTCCTTCCTTATTCACGGCCAAACCCAATCTTCACCACAGGACTCCTTTGTTTCACCATCTTCCTATCGAGGTACCCCACTTGCCCACTCCACTGCACCATCATCATTAGCCCCTTTGCAACAGCCGAGCTTGCCGCTGCCATCACCACCATCGTCGTCTTCATCTCCAAACCAACCATCACCAACTACTGCAAGAATTAGGAAAGGAAAGAAAGAAAGATCAAAAAGAAAGAATAGAAAACAAAGGAAAATACAAAGAAAGGAAAGGAAAGTGACGTGAGGTAAAAGAAGTTTTTTTTTTGTTTTTTTTTTACTTATTAATTTGCACTTGTTGATAGTATTTTAATTGACGCATGATTAAGTAAGAATGTAATAAAATGATAATTTGTTAAATCCCATGTTAATATAATATTTGATAGATTTAGTTTATATAATATTTGACTAAGTTTGGCATAATAATTCTATTTAATATTAATTTGCATGTTAATTCATATAAAATTCAAATTAGTGTATATAATTGATTTGACTTAACAATCTTTAAATATTAGATTTGCATATTAGTAATTTGTATGTTTTTTATATAATTTGATTTTGCATGATTATTGGATAATTTGATTATTGGATAATTTGATAATTTTGCATGATTTGTATATTTGTAGAACTAAATTTAGTTTACATATAATTTGTATGAATAATGTGATATATTTGCATGAGAATATTATGATATAGTGATAACTTGGCTCGGCTTGCATGTGTCGTTAGGATTTAATTAAATAATGAAATTGTGCGATTTACATTGTCGACTTAGGAATTTTCTTTTAGAAAATATGGCTTATAAAATAAAATAGATAAAACAAAAATTAGAAAAAATAATAAAACCATAAAATATGGAGATAAGCTGAGATTATTCTAACGATGGAACTCCGAGAGGATTGCGATCGAGAAATATTCTCGGAGATCTTGAGGTGAGGAGGTCCTTTTTAAGTCTTACCAGCTTGATGGAAGATTTAAAAAGTGATTTCCGATATTTAAAACTCAAATTTATTAAAAAATTGAAATAAGAATCAATTAAAATTAATTGTAATAAAAAGAATAAATAATCAAATTAGAAATAAAAAATTATAAAAAATAATATATTTAGAAATAAAAATTGAATAAAATAATTACAAATTATCCGACGGGAATTCTAAAGGGACTACGCTTAAGTAGTACTTTTAGATGTCTTGAGGTGAGGTGAGTTCTTTTAAGTATTGCCATCTTGATGAAAGATTTAAGGGACATTTTCAAGATTTAATAAGTTAAATTATAAAAATAAAAATTAAATTAGATCAGATTAAAAAATAGTAAATTAAAATTAAGTTTATTATAATAAAGAATAAAGATCAAATAAATAAATTGGAATTAAAATTAGAAAATAATTAAAATAAATAGAAATTAAATTAAATTAAATATTTTAATAAATGTGAATTATTCCAAGGATGGAATTTAAAGGGAATTGTGCTTGAGTAATTTCTTTAAAAATTCCTAAGGTGAGAAAGTTTCTTTAAGGTCTTACCAGCTTGATGGAAGGTCTTTAAGAAAATATTCAATATCAAATCATTCATGTTTATTTAAAGATATAAAAATACATGAAATAATAATTTATATAAGAAAATAATAATAATAGAATAAAATAAGATAAAATAAATAGTATAAAATCAATAGAAATTGGATAGGAGTCTAAATAAGGATTGCATAATTTATTTAAATATCCGACGACGGAGCCTCTTCAAGAAAGACGATTGGTCCTACTTGAATACTCTTGAGGTGAGAAAAACTTTTAGGTTATCCAACCAGCTTGATGGAGGAGACTTAAAAGATTTTTCAATATTTAATTATATCGAGATTAAAGTAAAAAGACAAAATTAAGATAACTTTAGATTATTTGGTACCATTTTAGGATGGGCGTTGTGAGGGTGCTAATCCTTCCTCACATGTAACCGTACTCCCGAACTTAGAACTCTTAACGTAGACCAAGCCTTATCCTTAGTTTGAATAGGTGACCAATCACACCTAGGTTAGAATGGTTGGTGGCGACTCCATAGTTTTGTATCTAGCTATTAGGTTTTCTCCAAAACTTAATATGTTATGACAATCATGAAGAAATTGCATTTTGGATTTTGACTTGCATATATTCTGTCAGGGTTTACTACATCACATATAGCATAATGCTCTCCAATTTGTGCCTAAACAGAGAGATTTATGCAGTCTAGTATCCATTCCATCTCTCAGAGAAGGCAAACAAGTTGATTGCCAAACAAATCATGACCGGCTCCACCAAATACATGCATCCAACGAACCTCAGCACCTTTATAGCATTAGATTATGAATAATTATTCCATACACTGCCAGTGAAATTTTTTCACTTCACAAGCGAGGTTAGGATCATGACACGCGTTCTATTTTATTTATTGTTTATTTTTTAAATATTTTTACGAGACATGTATTATGATCTTAACATCATTTGTGGAGTAAAAAAACTCCACCGACGATATATAAAATAATTATCCTTAAATTATTCTATATCCTAGTTGACATTTATCCTTTACAAGTTTTCACTGCTCTAATACCAATGGATTTTATTTATTTTGTATGTCAGTTTTTCATTTGTTGTTGATATATCAATGGAAAGTTCAAATTTTATTTGTAATTTTTGAAGAGAAATAAATGCTGGACAGACTTTCATGAAACAAATAAATGAAAGTTAGATGCTTTCATCCAATTAGTTGAACTAATTAGAGCTAAGAGCAGGAAAACTATCTAATGTACCGTGAAAACTTGCACTCAACTTATAAAATATTATCTGTTTTGATTTAAAGATTTCACGATTCTATCTCATCAAAAATGTCTTTCAAATATATGTTTAAGTCTCTTATATATATATATGTTTATAATATCTCAATATAGGGATTGAGACTTTACATTAACATGATTTGAATAAGAGCCATTTACAAAATTAAGGAGAATATTAATCAGAGAATTACTTCTAAATACAGAAATTAAATCTTGAGAAGATGATTTATGTACTTAAAATAGATTTGTTTCCTCTCCACGTGAGGCAAATAAAGTTGTCAAGGGTATATTTGATCAAAATATGATTTTGAGAATGTCATTTTTTTTGGTGCAAGAGAATGTCATTTTTGTACTTAAAACATCTACGTTTCCTTCTAAGTCTTTCCTTTTGTGTTCCAAGCGTTAAAATAAGGGATGGGAAGAAGCAGTTTTCTTCCCCTAAAGAATTTATCCAACCATTTCCTTTCAAATTATATTGATGTTCATCCTATACAAGATCAAATCAAGAGTGAAAGTGCATGCCTGGTGTTAAATATTGAATCAAAATTTGATTGTGAATCAATTTGGATTCCAATAAAAATTACATTAAGTTGTGTCAGAATTATGGTTCAGGAATTATCATAACAATCATGAAGCATCATATAAAGATGATGATTCGATTTCAGGGGATTTATTTTTGCAGATTATGTTTGTGAATTGTGAGGTTGAAGACATGTAAAAGATCATTTGCAGCAAGTATGTTGAAATTTGGATTTTTTAGAGGCCATTATTTAATAGAATTTAAGGTCAAGATTTATTGAAAATTTGATTGAAAATTAATATGGATTCTAGTAAAATTCCCTAACAATATGAAAAGACTACCATCATCCATCTCCTACTAATAAAATATTTGAAAATTAAGACCATCCAACACCAGAGCATATAGGCATTCTGGCATTCATTTGAGAAGAAAAAGCAAAAGCCTGAAAGTTTTATCAGGGTGTAACAAAGAAAAAAAAGTTTTATCAGAGGCTTTTAAGTTTTAGATAGATTCTATTTACAATCGGTTTTTTGCTAATCACAACCGAATTTTTTTAATGTTAGGACAAAATACTCCTAATTGACATTACTAATCTTATGAAATTTCTATTTCTCAAATTTTTATGCAGTGCTTCCAAAGTGGATTTTTGGAAAGCATTATTTAGACTTCATTATTCTTCTTCGATAAATGATAAGCTAATTTATGCAATGCCTTCTATAATCTGGTTTTGCCAGTAATTTAAAGGAAATAAAGCCGATTGACATTATTTTTATGGAAAATTTTGTTCTAAAATCTGCTCTATGGCAAGTTTGATTTTTTTTTTGCCAGAAAGTTTGATTAATTTGAGTATTTGCTTTTATTGAAGTTTAGTGTCCAGTGAGATGGAAAGTGAGAAATGAAGAACTCATTTTGTCATAACGTTTTTTAGGGCTAGGTTGTTAGACATTAAATAAATGGAGTCGCTACCAACCTTTTTTTTAACCTAAGTGTGATTGGTCACCTAATGACTTTAAAAACTGGTCTACAGTTTTAGTTTTGGGTTCGGGAGTTCGTTTACATGTAGGGAAGGTTATAGCACCCCTACAACGCTCAAAATTGATACCATTTTAATCTTGTGTTGTTTTAACTTAGTCTTAATTATGTGATCTTTTATATTTTATTGTTTAAATATTGAAAATTCTTTTAAGAATCCTCCATCATTCTGGTGAACTCTTAAAAGACTCTTCTCACCTCAAGAGTATTCAAGAGGTACCATTCGACTCCCCTGAAGAGGCTCCATCGTCAGAAGCAATTTAAAATTTTATTATTCCCTACTTTATTTTGTTTAATTGTTTTATTTCTTTTATTTATTCATTTTTTTAATATTATTTATTATTATATTTAGGATTTTGGTATTTAATATTGAGAATATCTCTTAAATTTTCCATCATTCTGAATAAACTTAGGAGAACCCTCTCACCTAGGAATTCCTTAAGTGTTACTCATTCGCAATCGCCTCGAGGATTCCATCATCGAAATTATTATTTATTATTTTATCTTTATTAGAATATAAATTTTATTATTTTGTTATGTTTTTTTCTTTATTTATTATTTGTTTATTTTGAAAATGTCTTCTAAATCTTTCATCGTTCTGGATAAACTTAGAAGGATCTTCTCACCTAGGAATTCTTCAAGTGTTACTCATTCGTAATCACCTCAAAGATTCCATCATCGGATTTAATTGTATAATTTATGTTTTTTATTTATTATTATCTTAAAATTTTTACTATTATATTTATTATATATATTTTATAATTATGATTTTTTTACGTGTTATTCTTTTTTAATTATTTGGAGAATACAGTTTAACCTTCATTTTTTGAAAATACCTTTTAAATCTTCCATCATTCTGGATAGACTTAAAAGAATTCTCTTATCTAGGAATTCTTCGAGTGTTACTCATTCGTAATCGCCTCGAAGATTCTATCATCGGAAAGGTCTAGCTCATCCTAAACATTTATTATGTCATTATCTATTAATTAAACATCTATCTTAATAACTTTTATTTATTTATCTTTTTAATTATTTTTTATTTTTTACTTTTACTCATTTACAGTTTGTTGTCTTATTTAATTAAATTTTAACTTTATTTATTTTTTCTATTTTTGTTATTTATTATTCTTGATTTTTTAAGTTTTAAACTCCTATATTTTATTATTTTAATTATTTTTATTATGAGAAAAGCAACCTTTTTTCTTTTTTTTGAACAATATGAGAAAAGCAACTTAAAGTATCAAATTCAATGATTAATCATTAATAACAAATACTAGACGTGGCATCATAAAAGTGCAGGAACAATACTTATCTTGTAATTGGATTGGCCAAAGTAAAATAGTTTGAGCTTTGTAGACTAATTACGTGATTTGCTCTTGGAATTGATGGCTAAAAGGCAACCCCTTTAACTCGATCCTAGCATTGCTTCGTTTGCCTTCCTTAGCTTGATTCTTCGTGGTTCTTGCTTTCACTGATTCTTCCTTGTCGTTGCTGATGCTACTACCTTGTATATTTTTTGTTATTTTCTCTCAAAATTGTTCCCCCCCGGTTGCTTGTTTTAGCTGCTTCCTAGCTTTCTTCGTGGAGAGACTCAAAAAGAGCTCTTATAGTGCTACTGCTTTTCTCTACTCTGAATAATTCTTTTTTTTCTTGATGCAGACTGCTTTTTTTCTATGAATTTTTTCTCTGAGAATTGTCCTCCCTTATGTTATGGGGTTTAACCCCTTTTATAGTCATAAACTTGTTAGAGTCCTAATACAACTCAACCTATTCTATTAATTATCTTTTATTTTAATATTTTATCTATTTAATTTTTATGTTAATCCTAATCTAACCCTATCAACTTTAATATTAATCTAAATAATTATACTAAAAAATCTAATTATCCTATCCTAAAATTAATTTTATTTTCTTTTCTTATCTCTTTTCTTTTTTTATCATTCCTAAATCTTATTTTAATTTTAATTTACTAATTAATGTTAATTCTAAAATCTAAAAAATTCTCATTTAATTCTAGCCTAATTCTAAATTAAAATACAATGTCACCCAATCCAATTAATTATTTTTACAAATTAAGACTCCGGATAAAATAAGGTGTCTACCGCTGCCCCTCTTTGCACATTTTCTGAAAATCAGGAATTATGCAAAGACAATTAGACAACTATTTTGTCCGAATTTTTTTTTGGTTTTTTTTTCCTTTTTTACAAAATATTTACAATTTTTAAGACACATTTAGTTCCTCTCACCAGAGGCTGTAAGACTTTGAAACAAAACCTTGTGCTCCTCTCACCAAAGGCATTGGAACTTTAGAAGAATAACCTTATGCTCCTCTCACCAGAGGCATTGGAACTTTAGAAGAATAACCTTATGCTCATCTCACCAGAGGCATTGGAACTTCGAGATATAACCTTGTGCTCCTCTCACCAGAGGCATTGGAACTTTGAAAAATAACCTTGTGCTCCTCTCACCAGAGGCATTGAAACTTCGAAAAATAACCTTGTGCTTCTCTCACCAGAGGCATTGAGACTTTTTGAAAATAAAGAGCTCCTCTCAACAGAGGCATTAAGACTTTTGAAAATAAAGAGCTCCTCTCAACAAAGGCCTTGAGACTTTTGAAAATAAAGAGCTCCTCTCAACAGAGGCATTGAGACTTTTGAAAATAAAGAGCTCCTCTCAATAGAGGCCTTGAGACTTTTTGAAAATAAAGAACTCTCAACAGAGGCATTGAGACTTTTGAAAATAAAGAGCTCCTCTCAACAAAGGCATTGAGACTTTTTGAAAATAAAGAGCTCCTCTCAACAGAGGAATCGAGACATATGAAAATAAAGAGCTCCTCTCAACAGAGGCATTGAGACTTTTGAAAATAAAGAGTTCCTCTTAACAGAAGCAGTGAAACTTTTGAAAATAAAGAGCTTCTCTCAACAGAAGTAGTGAAACTTTTGAAAATAAAAATTTCATTTCAGAATGCCAGCTTTCGTGGGTTTGACTGGACTTAACTTTCATTTTGATACCAACAATATTAGGCTTCATCCTCCTCTAAGGTGCTAGCTAAACTGGGCTTTATTCTTATCGAAGGTTCTTCAAAAAAAATATTTTTCTCATCATCTTCTCTTACCTCATTATTCTTTCAAATTACCATCTCTTATATTTTCATCCTATCCATGGTATTCTTACACTTTCTCTTTTCTTCAAAATTTTCACCATTTAGAACTTCTTATCCTAATGTCTTAACAAATAGTTCAGTGTCAAAATGCAGTAATGAAACATCATGCATGTCATGAATATAATGAATGCCATGAATACCACAATGCTATGAATGTTATGCACATGTTAATATCATGCCCCCTGAATTATTCCATGAATGTATGTAAATGCAATCTCCATTGTGGTGACAAGATTCTTAAGCTCATCTCATTTTTCTCAAGTCCACTCAATTCGTTGGATTCTTCTTATTTAAATCTTCTATCTTCACTTCTTATCCCATTTCCTATTGAGTCTTGGTCCAATTATGCTCGAAGACTTGCCATCATGCTTTCAAGTTTATATTTTCATCATTTTTTATTGTTGTTTCTTTCTCTCTGCAAGATTTCTCAAAAGAATATATTTCTTTCAAAACTTTACCCAAAAAGGTTACCAACATTTATTTATTTTCCTTCCAACTTGACCACCAATGTAATGCACTCATACATCTTCTCAATTTATTATAGGGGTGGAATGAATTTAAAATAATCATGAGAGATATGGGTATTCATTCTTAGAAAAGGAACATGAAATCAAGAAAAATCAATGGGACAGTTTGGAATAGGGTTTCAATATCCATTTAATAAACATTCTGACAATTTCAATCAAGTCAATCTAAAATTCTTTTTCAAAAGCCCACTCTTATTGATATATTCTTTCATGTAGTGTCTGCCGATCTTACCTAGTATCAGAACTTTTTGATGATGATATTTTCCTAAGCTGCCTTTTCAGGTTTTCAACTTAGGTGCCCCTTATTTGATTTAAACTGCCCTTTTTGAGTTTTCAATTTTGAATCCTCCTTTTTCTTTTTATTTTTCTTTTTTCTTTTTTTGCTTCATTTTCAAATTCATTGGCTTTGGCAAACTTCAACCTTCAATGCTCAATCCAAATTCATGCCCTTAATAGGCGTTCTTGATTTCGATCCAAGATATCTTCTAAAGCTCATGGGTTTCTTCATTCAACTTGATCTACTTTCTTCAAAGGATCATTATCTCATTATACAAATATGTCTTCATTCAATACATGATTCTTCAATTTAAGCATTTACATTTGATCAAAATGGGCTTTTAAAGGTATGTAATGTAGGCTCAGGTGAGGGCTTATGAAAGAAAAGGATATAATAGGCTCAAAATGTGTTTTAAGGTTTATAAACCAAGGGATCACTTTTTTATCAAGTAAAACATTTAGGCATTTTGCCCCTTTCTAATTTACTCATTTCTTTTCTTGCTTTTTTTTTCTTTTTGAATTCAAACCCTTTTTCTTTTCTTTTTTTTTTTCACAAAACTGGGCTATTTTTTTCGCCCTTTGATTCATCATGAACGCTTTCATCTTTGCCCCTAAAATTTCTTTATAAATGATTTTCATCTTCTTTGTCCCCAGTGTGGAGGGTGATCCTTGGTGGGTTACTTTACAAAAAATATAATAGGCTCAAAAGAGGTAATCAAAGGACAATTTTACTCATGCTTGAAGGATAGTGAAAGAAGGCCATTTATCATTTCAAATGTAAATACTCTCATTAAAAATTGTTTATTGAACAATGACAAACTTGTTAGAAGCTTATGTGAGAGATTCACATTTCTTGTACCATCTATCAGGTGCGAATGGGGAACAACCTTTCCTTCATTTTCTAGCTTTCACAACATTAGCAGACTAGTAATTCATCAACAGTAGTAGTTTTTTCAAAATTGAATCCCAGGTTTATTGACATCATTATCATTATGTTCATTATATGGATACTTGTGAATAAAAGGTAAGGTGAGTATGTGGGAAATGGCAAATGAACAGAGAAAATGAGAAAATGACAGTGCATCACACTAGTTGCTTTATTGAGAAAGGAATAAATAAAAGTTAGCCCATACATAAAACTTTATCTTGTGCTTATGGGCTTAAGCACTTTCAAAAACTATCTTGCATTACTTAAAGAAGCAAAAACAAAACTAGAATTTATAAATCTTCAAAATTGCATGGCTAGAACCCTTCATGCCCCCCATAAGACATTTTTTTTAACTACAACTTATTCTATTACTCCTTTTCCCTTACCCAAAATTTTCAACAACTCAATGATTTGGGCCAATTGCCCCCTTATATCCTCTTGAGCTTTTTCCATCTTCTCCATGTGAATGCTTTGTTCTTCTTCCATAACCGTAGCTTGATAACAAGTGTGATATGAATGGACTTTTGCTCGAGCTATCTTTGAACCTTTATTACCACAATTAGAGTTCATCATTTTTCATGTGGTGATGCTTGAAGAAGTTTGAAAATGCTTTGTTTAAAAACAATGAATGAAGATAAACCAAAACGAGATGATGTGTATGAATGGAATGGTGTGGTAAAAAGTTGTCATATAACAATAATGGATGAGTGATGCATGGAAATGTTTTGGTAAAGGACTCATGGTACCCTCTTAATGTCTCATGTGTGAACCAAAATTAAACAAACTTGATCAAGCATGTGTCCTGAGTAATGGGTATTTTCTATAGCATGGGTTGATATAGCTTTATCTTATAGTTGGTCTTCTTAATTTCACTATACGCATGACTTTAGATAAAAGGGCTAAAGGTTCCCAAATTGTTCCTCACTATCATCCACTCTGGACTAGTAAGGCACCCTAATCCTCACCCATGACAGGCTATAAACGGAAAAGATTCAACTTGAGTGGGAGTATTTTGCTAGCCCATGCGGAGGTTATCACCTCACGAGAGCGGTAAGTACTCTACTCCCTCCTAGAAAGGAATGAGCTCGGGTCGAGAGCTTTATGCATGCAAGTGCAAAGTGTGGTGTGTGAGAAGGAACTTCATCTTATTAATTTCCACAAAACACTTAAGAAATCAACAAAAGAGCATCAAACAACATCAGAACTTTCCAAAGTTAGACCATCAAACTTAGACTTAGTATAATACAAGATTAAATTATGGCTCGACTCTCTTAATTTTTCCCAGTGGAGTCGCCAAGCTGTCATAACGTTTCTTAGGGTTAGGTCGTTAGACATTAAACAAATGGAGTCGCCACCAATCTTTTTTTTAAACCTAGGTGTGATTGGCCACCTAATGACTTTAAAAACTGGTCTACATTTTTAGTTTGGGGTTCGGGAGTTCGTTTACGTGTAGGAAAGGTTATAGCACCCCTACAACGCCCAAAATTAGTACCATTTTAATCTTGTGTTATTTTAACTTAGTCTTAATTATGTGGTCTTTTATATTTTATTGTTTAAATATTGAAAATTCTTTTAAGAATCCTCCATCATTCTGGATGAACTCTTAAAAGACTCTTCTTACCTCAAGAGTATTCAAGGGGTACCATTCGACTCCCCTGAAGAGGCTCCATCGTCGGAAGCAATTTAAAATTTTATTCTTCCCCCTACTTTATTTTGTTTCATTGTTTTATTTCTTTTATTTATTCATTTTTTAAATATTATTTATTATTATATTTAGGATTTTGGTATTTAATATTGAGAATATCTCCTAAATTTTTCATCATTCTGAATAAACTTAGGAGAACCCTCTCACCTAGGAATTCCTTAAGTGTTACTCATTCGCAATCGCCTCGAGGATTCCATCATTCGAATTATTATTTATTATTTTATCTTTATTAGAATATAAATTTTATTATTTTGTTATGTTTTTATCTTTATTTATTATTTGTTTATTTTGAAAAATACCTTCTAAATCTTCCATCGTTCTGGATAAACTTAGAAGGATCTTCTCACCTAGGAATTCTTCAAGTGTTACTCATTCGTAATCACCTTAAAGATTCCATCATCGGATTGAATTGTATAATTTATGTTTTTTATTTATTATTATCTTAAAAATTTTACTATTATGTTTATTATATATATTTTATAATTATGATTTTTTTACGTGTTATTCTTTTTTAATTATTTGGAGAATACAGTTTAACCTTCATTTTTTGAAAGTATCTTTTAAATCTTCCATCATTCTGGATAGACTTAAAAAAATTCTCTTACTTAGGAATTTTTCGAGTGTTACTCATTCGTAATCGCCTCGAAGATTCCATCATCAAAAAGGTCTAGCTCATCCTTAACATTTATTATGCCATTATCTATTAATTAAACATCTATCTTAATAACTTTTATTTATTTATCTTTTTAATTATTTTTTATTTTTTACTTTTACTCATTTACAGTTTGTTGTCTTATTTAATTAAATTTTAACTTTATTTATTTTTTCTATTTTTGTTATTTATTATTCTTGATTTTTTAAGTTTTAAACTCCTATATTTTATTATTTTAATTATCTTTATTATGAGAAAAGCAACCTTTTTTTCTTTTTTTTGAACAATATGAGAAAAGCAACTTACAGTATCAAATTCAATGATTAACCATTAATAACAAATACTAGACTTGGCATCATAAAAGTGCAGGAATAATACTACCTTGTAATTGGATTGGCCAAAGTAAAATACTTTGAGCTTTGTAGACTAATTATGTGATTTGTTCTTAGAATTGATGGCCGAAAGACAACCCCTTTAACTCGATCCTAGCACTGCTTCGTCTGCCTTCCTTAGCTTGATTCTTCGTGGTTCTTGCTTTCATCGATTCTTCCTTGTCGTCGCTGATGCTGCTGCCTTGTATATTTTTTGTTATTTTCTCTCAAAATTGTTCCTCCCCCCCCCCCCCGGTTGCTTGTTTTAGCTGCTTCCTAGCTTTCTTCGTGGAGAGACTCAAAAAGAGCTTTTATAGTGCTACTGCTTTTCTCTACTCTGAATAATTCTTTTTTTTCTTGATGCAAACTGCTTTTTTTCTATGAATTTTTTCTCTGAGAATTGTCCTCCCTGAAGTTATGGGGTTTAACCCTTTTTATAGTCATAAACTTGTTAGAGTCCTAATACAACTCAACCTATTCTATTAATTATCTTTTATTTTTAATATTTTATCTATTTAATTTTTATGTTAATCTTAATCTAACCCTATCAACTTTAATATTAATCTAAATAATTATCTTAAAAAATCTAATTATCCTATCCTAAAATTAATTTTCTTTTCTTTTCTTATCTCTTTTCTTTTTCTTTTTATCATTCCTAAATCCTATTTTAATTTTAATTTACTAATTAATGTTAATTCTAAAATCTAAAAAATTTTCATTTAATTCTAGCCTAATTCTAAATTAAAATACAATGTCACCCAATCCAATTAATTATTTTTACAAATTAAGACTCCGGACAAAATAAGGTGTCTACACATTTTGCATTCATTTGCACGTCTCCACACTCATGTGTATGCTTGTCTCAGAGCCGCAACCTTCATAAAAAATTATGTTGTTCATTGAGAAGAGGAAACAAAGAAAGATAGCTAAAAGGTCGTTTGAGATCGTTTTTGTGTTTTTTGTTTTTGAAAATTTTGTTTTTGTTTTTTTTTTCAAATTCTGAAAATAGAAAATATGTTTAATTAATACTATTATATTTTGAAAACAAATATTTAATTTAAATATAATAATTCAATTCACAAAACAAAATTTTAAAAACTAAATAAAAAATAATATATTTATTAAATAATAATATTGCATAATATTAAATAATATTATTTTACACTATTTAATACTAATATTAAATATTTTTATTTAATCATATAATAATTCAATATAATTTAACTCATATTATAAATAAATATAATATTAAATAAAATAATTCAATTAAAAATAATATTGAATAATTTTTTAATATTAATTTTTATTAGATAATAATTGAGATTAGTAAAATTCTAAATTTATATATTAAATAACAATATAAATTAATAATTATAAATTATATTAATAATATCATTTGATTTAATTGTAATAATATTAAATTATTAAATAAAATATTTAACTAATTAATTTATAATAAACTATGTAATTATTTAAACATATAAAATTTTATATAATTAATATTATTTAATGTTAGGTATTCACTTATTTAATAATATTAAATTATTTAATAGTAGTAGTAATATATTTAAATTTAATTGAAAGAATATAATATTAAATAATAATATTGTTTAGTAAAATAATAATTAATTATATTAGATAGTAGTACTTAGCAATAATATTATTTATTAACATATCAAAATTATAATAAATGATATTATTTAAAATATATACTATACTAAATAAATTATTATATAAATTTTTATTAAATAATATTATAATATTATATTTCAGTATCATTTATATTTAATTGCTTTTTGCATTTTCAACTTTTATGCATTAAAATAAACATATTAATTTTAAAATATTTATTTTATAACTAAATAATATTTTATATTAAAATTTAATATTATTTTATTTTAAAAAATTAATTAATTTTATTTTATATTTTTATTATGAAAAATATTAATATTATATTAATATATAAACTTTGTTTACTTACTTATGAATAGTATCAGAAATGAAAACATGTTTCCGAAAACAATGGAAACATGAAATTATTGTTTCTAACAATTTTGAAAATTTTTGTTTTCATTTTCGTTTTCTAAAAATAGAAGCACGTTACCAAACATATTTTCTGCTGCTGTTTTCAAAAAAATGAAAACAAAAAATAAAAACGATATCAAACGACTCCTAAGCTTCTTTGAAATGAATTTTTGAGAAGGGTATTTTCAATCATAAATTAAAACTGGTTGTAAGTAGCTAAAAGCTGATTGTGAATTTTGTCTAAGTTTTAAAGAAAGCTTCATTACAGGAAAGAATATGACTTGTTTTATGTATTGAACCCTCACAATTCTACTAAATTATTTCATCCAGAATTTCTGCCATTTATATATCTATAATGTACCTTTGGCTAAAACATTGACCTTGAATGGTAGCTTGATACATCGGTGCAACGCCTAATTTCTACCATTGATCTACCCAAAAAGTCTGAAATATCATGTAGTTCATATCTCCCCTAGCTCACTGTGACTGGAACCAGTTGCCAGGACAGACAGATCTATCATGAAAAAAGCAACACTAGCAATAAATTTCCTGAAAAAGGTGCAATTCCTTACATTTCCTGACGGTGAGTAAAAACCACTAGCAAAAGTTGGTATACAACTACCAAAGCAGCTTGCTTTTTGCTTTGTAGCTTCTCTTTAATTCAATGGTGACAGATATTCCAGCTCTATAAAGCAACCCCATAATTTTTCCCATGCCCACAGAAGTCTCCTTTGTTTCCTTGTGACAACCCTAATGGCTTCTTCATCGACATCTTCGGATACTTGGATGGCTTTGGTTTTCCTTTTGGCTTTGGGGAGCATTGCTTCCTTAGCCGAGGCTCGAGCATTCTTTGTTTTCGGTGATTCACTTGTTGATAGTGGCAACAATAACTACCTTGCCACAACTGCTCGTGCAGATGCCCCGCCTTATGGCGTTGATTATCCGACTCGAAGACCAACCGGGCGTTTCTCCAATGGCCTCAACATCCCAGACCTGATTGGTTAAGTTTCTTTTAATAGTTATATTCATGTCGTTTCTTGTTATCTTGTATATTGACAACGTTTAAAAGTTAATTCAATGCTTTGCAGCTGAGCAAATTGGGTTATCAGAATCTCCATTGCCATATTTGAGCCCAGAGTTTAATGGGACAAAGCTGCTTCTTGGTGCCAACTTTGCTTCAGCTGGGGTGGGAATCCTTAACGACACTGGAGTTCAATTTGTAAGTTTGGAATTGCAGCTAATCAACCTTAATTCTTTCGAAGTTCATTCAAAGGTAGGTTTGCTCATGCAATGATAACTTTAAAATGTGACAATTACAGGTGAATATACTGAGAATGTATAGGCAGCTGGAATTGTTTGAAGAATACAAGCGAAGACTGTCTGGTCTCGTTGGATCAAGCCAGGCTCATCAGCTTGTAAACCAAGCACTCGTGCTCATCACTGTTGGTGGCAATGATTTTGTCAACAACTACTATTTGGTGCCCTACTCTGCAAGATCTCGCCAATACCAGTTGCCTGAATATGTCAAGTTTGTCATTTCGGAATATCGCAGACTCTTGATGGTAATTCAATTCCTCTAACTATTTCCTTTGACAATTTTTCTTGCCTGGTCTACCTCACCGCCATGCACTGGCAGCCACAAGAAAGTTGGCAACATTTTAAACATAGTGGACAGAAATAGTTTTGAGCCTACAGCCATGCATGCACCAAGCACATTTTTCACGTTTTGGCTTCAAGCAAGCAAGCAAATAAGATTTAGTTTCTGCTTTTACTTTTTTATTAGCTGGGTTTGGAAGGGTCATATCATATGTACACAATTTTCTCTCTGTATTAACGGAGAGATTGTTATTGTAACTTGAATCTCTGACTTTCAGATCACAAAATACCCAACATTTACCGTTGCACCAAAGAAAATTGAATAATAATTCTCTATCCAAACGGTCTGGACTTGATTTATCTGTATTTTTCAAGATCTATAGTTTACCAACCCCGTATTCTTCATCATTATTATTGCAGAAGCTATACAAGGAGGGGGCTCGCAGGGTTCTAGTGACAGGCACCGGCCCACTGGGTTGTGTTCCAGCGGAACTGGCCGCGCGAGGCACGAATGGCAAATGCTCAGAAGAACTGCAACGTGCTGCAGGCTTGTACAATCCACAACTTGTTCAGATGTTAAATGGACTCAACAAGGAAATTGGCAGAGAAGTCTTCATCAGTGCAAATACTCAAAGAATGCACAATGATTTTGTCAGCAACCCTCGAGCCTTTGGTACTTCCCTAGCTTCCAAATGTCATCACTGCTTAATTATTTCTGTGAAATTACAAGAAAAAGTAAAAAAAAAAGTAAGCCCAATACACAAAACTCACATATTGTAGAGTCTAGGAAGGTTCATTTCCTCCGTAATAATCAAGAGATTATATTTGTGACTTGAACTTACGACTTCCAAGCAATTTTTACCATTGTACCAAGGCTCACTCTCAAATAACACGAACAAATAGAACTTGAGAAAACAAAAGTAAAGTAAACCTTGTCTTATAACATGAAATTTCTAACTTCAATCTTTGTCATGGTTGGGACAGGATTTACAACATCACAGACAGCCTGTTGCGGGCAAGGACCTTATAATGGACTTGGTCTGTGCACTCAGTTGTCAAACTTGTGTCCTAACAGAGCTCTCTATGCATTTTGGGATCCATTCCATCCATCAGAGAAGGCTAACAGATTGATTGTGAAACAGATAGTGACTGGCTCTGATGAGTACATGAGCCCCATGAACCTCAGCACCATCATGGCCATGGATTCTATGATTTGATTGTTCTTTTCTTCTCTTTTTCCTCTTTTGGGTGTTCTGAAATAGTATCTGTTTCTTTAACTGTCAAATTTGTTATTTTTCATATTGTGTTGCTTTGTCTTGAATGTAATGGAATTCGATGGCTTGTGATGTTGGACATGCATTTGTAATGACCAACCAATGCTTGTTTAAGAATTTGAATTTGAAGTTGAATTTTTAGTTCAGTTTTGAGCAGTGTTTTAGCATGGATTTGTTCATGATAACGGTTCGTTCAGGTTCAAAAGCTGATTTTTTTGTGGACTTTAACAAAAACATTAAACCCAATGGATAAATTTGAATTTGAAAATTGAAATCGGATTTGGGCACAGCATTTAAAGTTCAAGCTTAACTTAACCTGTCAATTATAATTTTTTATTATTTTTTATATATAAGTTAACTTGATGTTATATTTTGTAAATTTAAAAAATATTTTTGAAGATATGTCAAGTAAGCTATTGAAAAATATACTAATAATTTTTTATTACTTTAGATTTTATTATATAATGTAATTTGAGTTTGTGTTGTTTCTTAAACTTTAATTTAGATTATTATGTTTTTGTAGTCTTTTTTGTAACAATTTATTTGAATTTATTGTGTTATATTTATTAATTATTATGTATACTTTATGTTTTTAAATTTTATTTTATTTTTTAAAGTTTAATAATACTTAGACGGACTTGATTGAGTATAAATTTATTTGTTATATATAAAAACAAATTTGAACAAAAAATTATTCTTACACTTACATTTAATTTTTAATTCTTTACCTAAACTCGATAAGAATAGTAGACACCTCTATTCTAGCATAATATAATTATCTTTTTGTTAAAATAATTTGAGTGAACAAAAATTATGGTTAAGTTCGACTACATAGCTACTTATGGCAAGATAAATCATTATTGAATCAACCTATGTGGGCATTAACTATGCTAAACTAATTATGGAAAAAGAATTATTGTTCTTTGGCCAGCTAACTCTAAAGTCTAAAGGCAAGCAATAAATAGTAGATGTACAAAACATTTTAAAAATTGAATTATTTTATGGATTATTATCTTATCTATTAATAGTAGAGTTTTTTAACTTCACAAGTAGGATTACGATGATGACATGTGTTTTTTAAAATTATTAATGAAATAAAAAATAAATAAAATAGGACATATGTCATCATCCTAATCTCGCTTTTGGAATTAAAAAACTTTATTGATAATGGATAGGATAATAATCTTTGTTTTATTGTGTTAAATTATTTGTTCATTGCTTCAATTACACACCTACTCAATTAGTGGCACCCCAAATTTCCTTAGTGGGAACCACATCTCATCCATCCATGCTTCCCCTCAAAGCTTTCTAACTAACATCAAATAAAATTGTTTCAAAGGTTTCACAAAAGGAGAGGAAACAAAGTGTGAATGTGAAGTAAAAATAACATAAAATAAGCTCTTTACCAAAAATAAATAAGTAAAAATGAAATCAGCCTAACAAATCCCACCTACTCTTCTAGAATAACATGATTGATATTTTATTTTATTTTTTAATTTTAATATTGACTAAAAAATAAAATTTTAAATGAGGAAAAATTGATGCAAATTAAAGGGTCGTAGCTGGGATAATTGCAATGTTTAATAACCTTTAATTCACTTATGTTTTTATATTTTACAGAAAATAATTGTAAGTTTTACTCAAGTTTCGATTAGTTGATATTTTATTACTCTTATTTTATTTTTAAAATAAAAATAAATTAAAAAAAAGTAAAAGTATGCACTTACCAAATAAAGCCTGAAATATAAGATTTGATTTTAGATTTTATGTTCTAATAAATATAGAAATTAAACAATCCAAGATTAAAATTCATTCTCTAAAATAAAAATGAATAAGGAAATTAAGGAATGAATTACTCTTAAAATTAGTTTATTCTTGATGATTTTTTTATTCATTAATGAGAATATATTCTTTTACTCAAGAGCATATAGATCAGCTGGCAGGGGGCTGTTCTAGCTTAACCAGAGGTCTCGAGTTTGAGTCATTGGGTATGCAGCTATGTTAAAACTCTTGAGGGAGAGCTTTGCCGTCATTTGGGTCTTAACCGGCTCGAATCCGGATTAGTCCTATACCAAAAGTATGGGGATACCGGATGGTCTAGATAAAAAAAAATATATTCTTTTAATAATAAAAAGAAAAAAAATATTATTTTTAGTTTTTACATGTAATTCCTAATTTTGTAATGGCATTGACGTTATTCAAGAAACACAGTATGTCCAATCTAGTAAAAACAGCCTAAATCTTCCAGTTCCAGCTCTACTAAGAGGAGCTCTAAACCCACTACTTTTTCTACTCTTTACACTACACTTTCAAATAACAAATTAAACTTACACCATTAAATTACAAAATTAACCTTATTATAAAAACAAATATTTTGCTGCTACTGTGTATCATCTTCATCGAAACCATCTTCCCTCCCTCAGTCGACCCATTCTCTTCTCCACCCTTCCTCAGCCTCCTTGCTTCTCTGACTTCTGTAGAATAAGTCAGCCTTACAACAATTTCACACTGGCTATATCCATGGAGTGGCGAGCATAGGCCAGCCTCGCACAGGCTCTCGCAGGCGAAGTGCACAGGCTCTCGCAGGCGAAGTCGGCTGGCAGCCTAGCGTAGGCGCCTGTGCTCGCCAGGTGAGCTTGGGCACCGTGCGCAAGTAAGCTTGCGCGCGATGGCCATCCTCGCGCAAACAGGCTTGCGCTCCATTGCCATTTGCGCGCAACCTGGCTTGTGCGCGATGGCCATCCGCGCACAAACAGGCTTGCGCTCCATTGCCATTTGCGCGCAACTTGACTTGCGCGCCATGCTAATTTTACGCAGCAGAAGCAAATTGGAAAAAAATGACAATGACAATGTCAAGACAAAAAGGATAGCGAGATTTTCCTTCTCCTAGCCATCTCGCACGCCTTGCACGCGAAAATGTAGACTACAGAAGGAAAATGTAGATTGCAGCAGCCAAAACAAGAATAACAGAAGTGAAGGGAGGAAAACAGGAGGCAGACGAGAAAGAGACGGGAAAGCTTTGTTTTTTAGTATAGGATATTAATGTCATTTTACATGAAAATATTTTTGTCTTTTAATGAATTGTGGTAGAAAGAGCAAAAAACGTAGTGCATTTAGAAGCTCTCCTCTACTAAGACTAAACGTTGAAGACCCGAGTCATCGACTCACTCTCCGACACCCTTTCCCGATTCCGACTCGCTTGGGATCCAACGTTTCCATTTTCAGAACGTTGAAGAAAAATTGAAAAAATGTTGTTATTTTGAAAAGGCAAAAGAGCTGAAATATTTCAACAGAATTTTGGAATTTTTCTACCAATTTCTTTGAAAATGGCAGCAGTTCCAGTTGAAGAAGCCATTGCAGCTTTATCCACATTCTCCCTAGAGGTAACTAATACTTAAAAATAACTTTTTTTTCCCGATTTTTAGCTCTGCTTTCCTTTGTTTGCTATTAAAGAGTTAAATTTAATTTCTGAAGATTTGTTTCCAAAATGGGTTTTCTTGATTTTCATCTTTCACAAAATTACGATGCCATTGTAGTTTGAAGAAATTAAATTTAACTTCTTTGCAAGAAAATTAATGAAGAAAATTGCATTAGTTCTTTTTGTAATTAAAAAACTTAGTTCTTTTTGTAATTAAAAAACTTTCTTTCCCATAAATTTTCTTGGCTGAAAATTGTGTTTTTTAGGATGAGCAACCTGAAGTACAAGGACCGGCAGTGTTGGTGTCAACTGAAAGAGGAGCAACTAACAGTCCCATTGGTATTTCCCTCGCTTTAGATTTAAGGGCTTTTTTTTATGAGTAGATTTAATTTTTAGTTGAAGAATGAAAATGTATGTTCATTGCAATGCTTAACTTTCAAGTTTTAGAATTTGATTTGCATAAAATATGGAATTGTGAGTTATCTTTTAGGGCTAGTAAAAAGGATGGACTTGGAATAGATGCAGTGCTCTAGTAGCTTATTGGTTGTTCATTGAGCTCTAGTTATTGGTTTTTGTAGTATTAAGATTGCTTCATTTCTCTTTTATTTTTTTCCCTCCGAAGTTGCATTCCATTTCCATTCATCATGCATGACTGATGAAATTTTTGTTTTTCAGAGTATAGTGATGTTTCTGCTTATCGACTGTCTCTTTCGGAGGACACAAAAGCTCTCAGTCAGCTTGTATGTCGATTTTGTTCACTACTTTTTGCTTATCTGCATAAATATTTTTCCCTGAGCCATTTGGAGTCTAAGGCTATTTGCAAAATTAAGTTCTCTTTTTGTCTCTGAATTTCTATTTTGATGTATGGCAGAACACACTTATCCAGGAAGGGAAGGAGATGGCATCAGTGCTTTATACATATCGTAGTTGTGTGAAAGCACTTCCTCAGGTACTTTGGTGCTGGTTTAGGACCCAAAAAAAAAAACTTTTGAGTATATCATCATAAATATCATGATACCAATTAGATCATATGGGGAAATATTCCTTTAATAAGAAAAAAGCTCTTTTGAAATTTTGTTCTCTTTTGCAATTGTGTCAATTATCGTGTGTGATGTTGCAGCTTCCTGATTCTATGAAGCATAGTCAAGCCGACTTATACCTAGAAACATATCAAGTTCTGGACTTGGAGATGAGTCGGTTGCGTGAAATACAGCGATGGCAAGCATCAGCTGCATCTAAGGTATCTATCCCGTAACTCCATTTTAATGCAATTTTTCTTAAAGTTGCAGTGTTGCCACTTACTCATAACTGTTAATTTGTAACTCAGCTAGCAGCTGATATGCAACGTTTTTCTAGGCCTGAGCGACGCATTAATGGCCCGACAATAACTCATCTCTGGTATCTTGTGATGGTTCCTTTTTTTTTTCTTTGAGAATCATGTTTTGTTTTCTTTTGCTCTAACTACCTGTTAGACTGCTGAATATATTAATATGCGAACTTCTTGTTGGATTTTAAAAGTTGATACTAGAATAAGCTCTTCTCGTATGAGGCCTTACTTGTGCTTAGTTTATTGTTTTCTTTTTGTGTATAGGTCCATGCTGAAGTTGCTAGATGTTTTAGTGCAACTTGATCATCTAAAAAATGCAAAAGCAAGCATACCTAATGACTTCTCTTGGTACAAGAGGTAAGAAGTTTTTTTAGTTGTTGCATATTTCTAGATTTGGGTTGTGTTTCTCTCTTGGATTGCAACATGGATGTAGATTTGGTTGTAGGCTGCAGTGAGTAATTATTAGGTTTGATGTGAATGGGTTATCACCAATCAGATTTTGGGGAATGTAACTGCATATTTAAGTTGTTTATTTCAAGGGCTTTAGGAGTGGTTTGGTTTAAACAGAAGATTAAGTTTGTTTTCAGAAATACCAGAAAGTGGAGGACAATGAGAAATAGAGAGGATCTAGGGATGAGAACTTAGGTTGCTTAAATGCCTCATCAACTCCATTCCGGTCTCAGCTGATTCATATATGTTGAAATAAAGGAATACTTGCATATAGATAGACTGTTGTATGAATGCAGCTAAAGATATGTAAAGAAAACCATAACTGGTATGTAATCCATGTGTTTCTGATGTATACATTAGCGAAAAACAATAACCATTAAATTGAAACCTGGAGAAACAGAAAGCTAAAAATCAAGCAGAAAACCAGTAATTAAGGCCATGATTAGGAGCCTTTCCTAGTTTGGGAATAAATTTTTATTTTAGGCTGAATTGGGAATCCTGCACGCTCAAACATTCTGCTACTTTTCTTTCATGAAAACTCATCTAGCATATTGGATACGGTTCTAACACAGTGTTTATTGGTGAGGCCTGAGAATTTAGAAAGTTCAAACTTAGTGGTTGGTCTTCAAAGTTAAAAAGTTCAGTTTTTGATGGTTTTAAAATTTGGTGTTCCAGAAATCAGTGAAATTGATTTTAGTCTTGAAAAATCTCCTTCACAGAGATGTTTAACAAAATTTAATGTCACGTTCTTTTTACCTATTCCCACTTCGACAGGACATTCACGCAAGTCAGTGTTCAGTGGCCAGATACTGATTCTATGAGGGAGGAATTGGATGATTTACAGGTGTGCCATTGGTTTGCTAGGATGATGGTTTACCAACTTTAAATGTTGTTTTCCTTTTACTTGAGTTTTTGCTTTCTATTTTAATTGTAATAACTAATTTTTTTTTTTATTGTTGTTTTCTGTTACAGATTTTCTTGAGCACGAGGTGGGCTATCTTATTGAACTTGCACGTGGAGATGTTCCGTGTGAACAAGTATCCTGTCTAATACATGTTTGTTGTGAATGAGTATCTATTAATGCATCCCCTGCATAATACCTTAAAAGAGCAATTACACTATTTTGTATTCAAGTTGAACCTTGTTTGACAGATGTTTGGTGTGTTGCCAGGTCTCTGAGGAAAGTAGTATACCTTTTACTATTCTAGCCTCATGTAGGATCCATGTTATATTTCTTTTGGATACTGATTCTTGGACAATTTTTTTTAATGCTTATTGAGGACCTTGACTGAATATAGTGTAGAGGACATTCTTCAAGTCCTTATAGTTTTTGCTGTTGAGTCATTGGAATTGGATTTTGCCCTTTTGTTCCCTGATCGGCACATGCTTCTCCGAGTGTTGCCTGTTCTTGTTGTCATGGCAACGTCATCTGAGAAAGATAGTGAGTCACTCTACAAGAGGGTGAAAATCAACAGACTCATCAATATATTTAAGGTATTGTGTCTCAGTGCTACACTACAATGCCATATGGGAAGCAAAACTATTGATTCCATATTTTCTTACTAGTTGCATTTTTTTTAACTAGTTGGCATAATTAAATTAATAGCTTTCTATTTCTTGGTGCAGAATGATCCAGTAATTCCTGCATTCCCAGATCTTCATCTCTCTCCTGCTGCAATTTTGAAAGAATTGTCAATGTACTTCCAAAAATTTTCCAGCCAAACTCGTCTTCTCACTCTTCCAGCGCCTCATGAACTCCCACCCCGGGAAGCACAAGATTATCAGGTGAACTTTTCTAAAAATACTACAATGTTATGTTTTGCATAACACTCATTGCAATTAATTTTTGTTGTTTAGATTTAGTGTATTTTTTGGATCTTTACATGATATAAGAAACAAACTCAAAATGGTTGTGATGATCTCTGCTTTTAGATTCTTTTTTTTTGGTGTAAACATAAGAAACAAACTCAAAATGGTTGTGATGATCTCTGCTTTTAGAATCTTTTTTTTGGTGTAAACACAGGTATGTTCATTTGTTTTACAGTCTGAGATTAAACGGTAAAGCTCTCTCAATAGTGGGGACTTCAGGACTCGAACCATGTCCAAGTACTTGGGGAATAAGTCCACTTCTACTTCTTCCAACCACTTGTTGGTCTTTGCTTTTAGATTCATATTGTGATTATTGTAGCTGACAGCAAACAGTGTGCATGACTTAAGTCCGAGAGTAAGACAATGATGCTAAACCCTAAACATTGAGTTTTGGTTATTAAGCTATGTTGTCCTCAATATCACATTAATATTTCTTGTGTGTCTATCATTCAAAACCCTTATGAGATGTCTTGTAACATATCTATGAGCTTGTTCTGTGCAAATATTTTAGCTCTTTCCTTAGTAAAACCTTGACATAATTACTTATCAGAGGCATTATCTGATTGTCAATCACATCGGAGCTATCCGTGCTGAGCATGATGATTTTGTTATCCGTTTTACTTCATCAATGAATCAGGTGCTTCTCCAATCTTGGTCCCACAGTTTCCCATTCATCATATGCTGACATATTTCTGTCACTGCTATATAAATTTCTAAACCATTGTTACTCTTTCCTCCAAATTGTTTGTGCAGCTTTTGCTGCTGAAATCAACTGACGGTGCAGATATTGAATGGTGTAAAGAAGTTAAAGGAAACATGTATGATATGGTTGTTGAAGGTTTCCAGCTATTGAGTAGATGGACTGCACGTGTATGGGAACAATGTGCATGGAAATTTTCTCGCCCATGCAAGGATGCTGGTCCTTCAGAATCACAAGAGCTATTGACATCTTATTCTGACTATGAAAAGGTATTTTATTTGGCGTAAAATGCACTTGCTTGGCTAAAGTTTTTAGTCCCTAAGCTTTTCATAAAGTTTTGTTTTGTCTGGGCCACTTAGTTGTTCCATTTAAGTTGCAAACCTCTTTAACCTGTTGCTTTAACAGTAACATTTGTGCTTGGCTGCAATCTGTTTTGAGATGCTGGAGCTCACTGCAGCTGTGCTTGAGATGGCATCTTTGAAGTTAACTTGAAGGAAATTCTTATGAACTAGAGCTAACTTGAATATATTCTATGTTTAATTTGCCTGCCAGTTCTTTATTGTTCATATTTTGCTTGATAGAGTTTTAATGAAACTTGAATTATCTTGTAGGTTGTACGATATAATTATAGTGCGGAGGAAAGGAAAGCACTTGTTGAACTTGTTAGCTACATAAAGAGTGTTGGATCAATGATGCAACGGTCTGATACATTGGTAGCTGATGCTTTATGGGAAACTATACATGCAGAGGTCCAAGATTTTGTTCAAAATACACTAGCTACGATGTTGCGTACTACATTTAGAAAGAAAAAAGATCTGTCAAGGTGCTTATTTAAATTAGTATCATAATATTCAAATTTTTGGTTTGAATATCTATACCTTTTATGTGACTTTTATAAATACGATGCCCCAAATATATTGTAATATTTGTTACTGTACCATTCTTAGCTTATTTTATCTTCATCACTAGAGAAAGCGTACTATATCTGTAAGTTTCTTACATGGGTAAAAATTATTTATTGTTTGCTTTCAACTAAAATATGTTTGCGTAATGCTTGTGGTATTAAATATAGACCTATCTTAAGACCTTTGCTCTCTCAAATTGAGGAAGCACAGTATGTTACCCTGCTATGAGAACAATAATCTTCACAAAAGCAATATCCATCCATGTTTTCTCTGAACTCTGTGCTCTATCAGAGATCATGTGGAAATTATGAAGTTGTTCACTAGGATAAATCTGCCAGTAAACTACTGTTCATTTTCCAATAAATCTTTGCAATTGCTTATATCATTTATTCAATTGCTAATTTTCCAGGATTCTTTCTGATATGCGGACCCTTTCAGCAGACTGGATGGCAAACACTAGCAAGCCTGAATCTGAATTTCAGTCTTTACAGCATGGCGGTGACGAAAGCAGAGCAAACTTCTTTTATCCAAGACCAGTGGCACCAACAGCAGCCCAGGTTTCTCTTCTGTCCAAGTTATTTTATGCATGCTGTGATTGTTTATTTTTTCATGGCTTCTGCTTCTGTCTGTTGATAGCATTTATGCTTAGTATATATATTTTTGCTACACCCATGGAAAGAAACAACTTAATACCCTTGTATAAGAATAAAGGTATCTCATGTACATCAAAATTCGAAGTACCAACAAGTGTCAGGATGAGTAAGAGTAGCGTAAAGGGTTGAACGTATGGTAAACTGATGTTTACTTCCTCTTTAGAAGCATACTTTCCTCTGTCAGCTAATCTGATTCTCTTGCAAATTTCCAACTAATGACATGAGTTGCAACAATGCTATAGAAAGTGAATCTCTCAGTGTGAATACATACATCAATGTCCAAAGATGAATTATGTATTCCTGTTTTTCCATGTAAGTAGCTTTCGGAATTAAATTAACGATATATCTTGCAGCATGTTACATAAAATGGTTTGATTTAAACTTTGTAACAAGTCTAGTGTACGATTGAAGTTTGTCATTCTGGCAACTCCTACAATTGTAGGTGACAAGCTCTCTCTTTTTTTTTTTTTCCATTTCAGGTTCATTGCTTGCAGTTTCTGATATATGAGGTGGTATCTGGTGGTAATCTTAGGAAGCCTGGGGGACTTTTTGGTAACAGTGGGTCTGAGATTCCTGTTAATGACTTAAAGCAGTTGGAAACCTTCTTTTACAAGCTAGGCTTCTTCCTGCACATATTGGATTATTCAGGTATCTTCTTAGCTAGTCTGCATTCACCTTTTTACCTGGAACTCTCTCCTTTCTATCTCTATTTCTAGTCATAGAAAAGTGAAATTTGTTCAAGTATTGGATATTGGCTTTTTGCCTACGTCAGTATTGAGGTAAAGGCTCTGATGATGATGATGATTGGATAGTTGCTTTTATCAGTTAAATGCCAATTGCTTCACTTTACGTGACAAATTGGAGTAAAGATAATTGTAAGTGGTTAGGGGGTAGGGTTTGTTTTCTATTGCCTGCAATACTTGTTTCTTTGTTTTAGATATCCCCTGAAGTGATATTTGCTTGTGCACATATAGGGAGGCAGACATGATTTTATATATCATTCATGCATACGGTTTACTGTTTAGAATCTCGTTTATTTGAAGGAAAATAGCAAGTTAGTAACCAATCCATTGGAAACTACTGTGAAGGTAGTTTTTGCTACAGGTCCATTTTGAGTTGTTGCCATACCATATCAAGTTGAATTGTTGCCCATGCGTATATAGCTGATGCTGCTATTTCTTATAGTTCCTTGTAAACTCTTGTGCTACTCTCATGTTCCATAATTCTAACCAAATTGGAAACTAATAAAAGATCTAACAAAGTATAAAATGATTAGTTCTAATCTTGGTGTAATGGTTTTTCTGCAGCGAGTATTACAAGTTTGACAGATCTTGGTTTCTTATGGTTTAGAGAATTTTACTTGGAGTCTTCTCGTGTTATTCAGGTAAGAAAGATAATAGTACAATTCTTATTACATAATCAATCCAATTTCTTTCTGCAATTGTTCTAGCATATGAAACTCTTGTTTAAGCAGAGAGGACCAGTCTAACTCATCAAAATGCTATTCTGCTGATTATTTTTGGCATCTTATGTTTTTTCCCTGGAAGGATGAGTAAATAAATGTTCAATTTGAGTAAATGAAAGAACAGAATATATGGGAACTCTCAGCAGGAGCCTATTTGGTCTCAATGCAATATTTCCTCTTTTTGCTGGGATCAACTTTATTGCTTTCTTCTATTTTTTTTTTTTTTTGGGGGGGGGGGGGGGGGTTGGGGGGTGTGTGGAGGATTACCCAACATTTATTGTTCAATCCATTTGGTAATTGAGAGTTAAACATTATATAGAGGTGGCTAATAATTGGTTCCAGATATTCTTATAGGGCCAATGAGTATTTAACAGACGTAAATCATCAAATAATATGAGACCTGTGGAAAATTAGGAAGATTCGGTCATAAATAATACTGAATCACCAGCTGTCCAAATTACCTTTCTTTTGTTTTTAAATATAACTTAGTCAGTTCTTGTATCTTTATGTATAGCTGTGCATAGTTATTAGCTTTCCTTTTCTAGTTATTGTATCCCCCATAAGAGAAAAAAGATGTATACTTTTTCACGAGACAATAATAAAAAAAATCATTCTTCTCCTCTTGTTATAAGACCTTACCTGGTTAAACATGATTTTCTGCTTAGAGAGCTATAAGGCATATTGCAAATGTATTGGTCACTAAGTACATTATTCCATTTCCAAATTTCCTCTTTTAGAGCTGCTGTGAGAACACAGCATTTGTGTGCCTTATGGCAGACTCCTTTGTATTGGCTGGAATGTTGCTAGATTTATTAATTTGAAATTGCAAAACTTGTACCAATTGCAAGATCTACAATTCGCTACGGCCATCACTACTGTGTTTAGTAAAATGCTTTAGGTGTGCACACTTGTTGTTTGTCTATTAGTTTTCTTTAGGCTTGTGATAACTTCAGACTGATTATGTCTTTATTAATATAGTTTTGCTTTAATGTTTTTCCTTTACTCATGATTCTTTCTTTGTTTTTATGGCAACTTGTTTCTTATCCTTTAACAGTTTCCAATAGAATGCTCCCTTCCCTGGATGCTTGTGGACCATGTGCTCGAGTCCCAAAGTGCTGGTCTTCTTGAAAGTGTATTGATGCCATTTGATATTTATAATGATTCGGCACAGCATGCGCTGGTTGTGCTGAAGCAGCGCTTTCTCTATGATGAAATTGAGGCTGAGGTAATGTGGAATTTCAGAATATTTTATTTCTGAATCTTACTTGAATGATACAAAGTTCTAAGGATTATATACAGCTACTGTTAAGAAGTAAATAGGAAACTAAATCAGTCTAAGTCTAATCCCCATAATTGAGGAATTGTTTAACCTTAATTCTAGGAATACAAATATTTACACATTTAATATAGTTGACTTTTCCACACTCCCTCTCAAGTTGGCTTGAAGATATCTTCCATGGCAAGCTTGCTCACTAGATTTTCAAACTGTTTCTTGTGCAATCCCTTTGGAGGAACATCAGCAACTTGGTCACTTGTTGGTATATATGGCATGCAAATTATTCCATTGTCAAGCTTCTCTTTGATAAAATGCTTATCTACTTCTACCTGCTTCGTTCTATCATGGAGCACTGGATTGTGAGAAATAGAGATTGCAGCTTTGTTATCACAGTAGAGCTTTATCGGTGAGGGATTAGAAACCTTCAAGTCTTCAGGTAGTCTTTTAATCCACATTACCTCACAAATCCCATGGGCTATTGAACGAAACTCAGCCTCGGCACTACTTCTGGCTACTACATTCTGTTTCTTGCTTCTCCAAGTGACAAGGTTTCCTCCCACAAATGTGCAATAGCCTGAAGTTGACCTCCTATCTGTAATACTTCCTGCCCAGTCTACGTCGGTATAGGCTTTTACTTGTAGGTGTCCATGGTTTTTGAAAAGCAATCCCTTTCCAGGAGTTCCCTTTAGGTACCTTAGGATTCTGTAGGCAGCTTCAAAGTGTTCTGAGCTGGGTGAATGCATAAAATGACTTACCACACTTACTGCAAAAGTTATATCAGGTCGTGTATGTGCTAAATAGATGAGTCTACCCACAAGTCTTTGGTTTTTCTCTCTATCCACCACATCTTTGGTTTCAGCAGGCTGAAGTTTCAAGTTGGGCTCTGTTGGGGTTTCAGCTATCTTGCAACCAAGCATTCCTGTCTCACTAAGCAACTCTAGGACATACTTACGTTGGCTAACAAAGATACCCTCCTTTGATCTTGCAAATTCCATACCAAGGAAGTACTTTAAGGCCCCCAAATCCTTTATCTCAAAGTCATGTGCAAGCTTTCTCTTAAGTTCTCCAATTTCTGCACTATCATCGCTAGTTATTATTATATCATCCACATACAGAATTAAAATAGCTAGTTTACCGTTTCTAGAGTGCTTGAAGAACATTGTGTGGTCAGCTTGACTCTGAATATAACCATAGCTCTTCACTACATTTCCAAACCTTTCAAACCATGCTCTTGGTGATTGTTTAAGACCATACAAGGATTTTTTCAATTTGCACACCTTGTTGGTTCTGAGGTTTTTCTCAAATCCAGGTGGGAGGTCCATAAACACTTCTTCCTCTAAATCTCCATTAAGAAAGGCATTTTTTACATCAAGTTGGTGTTGAGACCAATTGAAATTCACTGCTAAAGAGAGAAGTACCGGGATTGAGTTTATTTTTGCAATTGGAGCGAAGGTCTCTTGGTAGTCAATGCCATAAGTTTGAGTGAATCCCTTGGCAACAAGTCTTGCTTTGTACCTCTCTATGCTCCCATCTGCCTTACACTTCACAGTGAAGACCCATTTACATCCTACAGTTATCTTGCCTCTTGGTAGCTCCACAATCTCCCAAGTCCCATTCTTTTCAAGAGCATCCATCTCTTCCTTCACTGCTAACTTCCAATCCGGATCACCTAGGGCATCCTGAACAGATCTTGGTACGTGCAAGTTAGAAATATTTGAAAGGAATGCTTTGTGGTTATTTGACAACTTTTGATACAACAAATATTTTGCAATGGGATGATTAGTACATGATACTCCTTTTCTGTTAGCAATTGGGACATCTAGATCAGAAAAATCTGTATTTGGAGACTCAATGGAAGAAACTAAAGTTGCAATTTTAGGATTAACCTGAGTTTGAGGAGGAGGACCATCCCTCGGAGATTCTGGCTGAACAGGTGCTAGAGAAATAATTGGATCACTAATATTTTTATGAGATTTCCTCCTGGTGTAAACTTGAAGCTCAATATTTGGATTATGTGAATCCGTTTGAAGTAATTCTCCCCCTGTTTCAGATTCTTCAATACTTGGCACCTGTTGACTAAGAGAGTCCTTGTTTTCATTATTTATAACATCCATTTCCTTAAATTGTTTAATAGATTGAATTGGTGACTCAATGAGGCTTGGTTGTGGTGTATAGAATTTCCAAAAATTATCATCTTCTTTTTTTTTCTCCCCCTGAAGAAGATTTTTGCTGAAATAGGGTTGATTTTCTAGAAAAGTGACATCCATAGTTATGTGAATTTTCTTTGTCAAAGGATTAAAACACTTATACCCTTTTTTATTTGGAGCATAGCCAATGAAAACACATTTTTCAGCTTTAGGATCCAATTTGGATCGAAAAATTTGGGGAATATGAACAAAGCAAGTGCATCCAAAAATTTTTAAAGGTAACTCAGAGTATAAACGAAATGTTGAGAAGTATTTTTTGAGAGTATTCAAAGGTGTTTCAAAATGTAAGACACGAGTTGGCATCTTATTGATTAAGTAAGATGCAGTCAACACAGCATCTCCCCAGGGGTATTTTGGAATGTTCATAGAAAACATGATAGCTCTAGCTACCTCAAGTAAATGCCTATTTTTCCTTTCAGCTATTCCATTTTGCTGGGGTGTGTCCCGACATGTAGATTGGTGTAAAATACCTTTTTCTTTTAGAAAATTTCCCAAACATTCATTAAAGTACTCAGTTCCATTATCTGTTCGAAGGATGCAAATTTTTGTTTTGAATTGGGTTTCAATCATGCAATAAAAATCTTTGAAAAGTTTCTCTACATCAGATTTTTTGCTTAGTAAGTAAACCCAACACAATCTAGTGCGATCATTGATAAAAGTTACGAACCACCTTTTTCCAGACAAGGTGGTAACCTTTGAAGGTCCCCAAACATTAGTATGAAAAAAGTAAAATGGTTTTGATGGACTATAAGGTTTTGAAATATATTTAACTCGATGATCTTTAGATAAAAGACAGCTTTCACATTGAAAAATAGAGCAATCCACTCCTTTAAACAAATTAGGAAATAAATGTTTTAAATAAGGGAAACTAGGATGTCCTAACCTAAGTTGCCATTGCATTATTTTATCAGAAACAGAATTTGAACTGGTACTACTGAGCCCTTGAGCTTTTTTATTACCTAGGAAATCCTCACTGAAATAGTAAAGCCCATTTATTTCTCTAGCACTGCCAATCATCTTCCCTGAGTTTTGGTCCTGACATTGGCAAAGAGAGTCAAAAAAGATAACACGACAGTTGGAATCCTTTGAGAGTTTACTGACAGATAAAAGATTACAAGCAAGTTTAGGTACATGAAGTACAGATTTAAGATCAATACTTTTAGAAAGTTTAACAGAACCCTTGCCTGCAATAGGTGAAAAACTACCATCTGCTATTCTTATTTTTTCATTACCAGAACAGGGAGTGTATGAACTGAATATATTAGACAGGTTAGTCATATGATCAGATGCTCCTGAATCAATGATCCATGGAGTAGAATTAAAGACACTGGATAGGGCTAATGGATTTCTACCTGAATGAGCCAATGAACTATTAGATGTACCAGATGTCGGATTGGACTTTAGTAGTTTCAGGAGTTGATTGAGCTGCTCTTTGCTGAAGGAACCCATATTTGCTTCATTGGCAGAGGGTTGTGATCGATTCTGCTTCGGCTTCCAATTTGTTGGTTTTCCATGGATATGCCAACAAGTTTCTTGAGTATGGCGTGGTTCGTTGCAATGGTCACACCACACTCGAGGCTCGTCATCAATCTTACGCAAATCAGGGACATTCTGTCCACCAACATTAGCTTCTGCAGTGACCAATGTAGAGTTCTTGATCAGACTACTGGTGCGGGGAGTAGAGTTTACAACCGCAGCAGAACCTGACATGGTTGTAAAAAAAAACAGCAGCGGCTGTTGGAAAAATATGGTGATTTAGGGTTTGGCAAGAAAGAAAAGTTCTTGATGAGAAAGTGGCTATGAAGGCCTAAGGTAAAAAAATCAGCAATGAAGGCTGAAGAAGAAACTGTAGAAAAATCAGCAATGAAGGCTGAAAAAGTGACTGATTTCCAAGAAAAACCCTAAAGCTCTTGATACCATGTGGAATTTCAGAATATTTTATTTCTGAATCTTACTTGAATGATACAAAGTTCTAAGGATTATATACAGCTACTGTTAAGAAGTAAATAGGAAACTAAATCAGTCTAAATCTAATCCCCATAATTGAGGAATTGTTTAACCTTAATTCTAGGAATACAAATATTTACACATTTAATATAGTTGACTTTTCCACAGGTAAAAATGACTTCTAAGCTATTTGGGAACATGGACTTTTAAATCTTTCTGCAGATATAAACTTTTATCTACTGAAAACAAATAAAAGATCAACTCAACATCCTGGATCTTTGTTTTTATAGGTGGACCATTGTTTTGATATATTTGTTTCAAAACTCTGTGAAGCTATTTTCACATATTACAAGAGCTGGTCAGCTAGGTATGTCCGTTGCCTTTGATATCTATGCATGTGCTAATGAACTTTGAAACTAAAGCTAACCTGGTGTTTTCTGCACATTGTTTAGTGAACTGCTTGATCCATCTTTCCTCTTTGCGTTGGATAATGGAGAAAAATGTTCTATCCAGCCTATGCGGTTCACTTCACTTCTAAAGATGACTAGAGTGAAGGTGAATATGTACTTTACATTTATTACTAGTAGATGCCTTGCCAATTACCATAAAAAAATGATAACTTGTCTAATTGCAGTGACTTGTACGTTTTCTATCTTGATGTTTTTATGTTTTTTAATCATGACATCCCCCAACTTACATAGTGATTTGTGAAAATGATGCATATTCACTCAAATGCAAACTTATTTCTCAGATCATTAATTATCTACTTTTAGATTTCATCTTTTTCAACCTCAATATTCAAACTATATTCCTGTTAATTAGTTTAGGGTCATATTGTGGGATGTAACACAGTTTAACGGATCAAGTTTTTTTCTAATTTTCTAATTGGATGTATTTACTATTTGTGGTTTACCCAAATATTTAATGTCTTTGGCTAGCATCTTGTGCATTCTTCTATTGTGGGATTGGATTGTTTGTTCTAATCTATTATCAGCATAAAATTGTCATAGTATGCTATGTAGCCTAGGCTTACGATTGCATTTCCTCACCAGTTCACCATTAGTACCGTCAAAGGTGAATGGATTTCTATGCTTTGAACTTCTCCCTTCAGTTTGGAGAGCATCCTTCCATCCCTATTTTCTTGCATGTCTCTTAGCATTTCTTTCTGTTCCTTCTCTTTTATGTTCATTATAACCTGTAAGATATTCATTCTATGCTATCCAATCATATATTGCACTATAAAATTTTCTGGTTCCCTGTGTTATATTTGGGGTTATATTATACTATGCATGTATTTTCCTTCTGTTTTTTTTCTTGTTTTGTGAAAGATATACTTATGTAGTGTGTATGTTAGATTAATACACTTGATTGATGTCAACTTTTCTGATGTATAGTTACTTGGGAGGACTATTGATTTAAGAAGTCTGATTGCTGAACGGATGAACAAAGTCTTCAGGGAGAATCTTGAGTTCCTTTTTGACCGTTTTGAGTCTCAGGATCTATGTGCCATAGTGGTAAGTAGCTACATCTTTTTCCTTAATTTTTAATGTGTTCAATAATCCAATGACAAATAGGATCTCTTGTTGCAGGAATTAGAAAAGCTGCTAGATGTATTAAAGCATTCCCATGAATTGCTTTCAAAAGATCTTTCAATAGACTCATTCAGTCTCATGTTGAATGAGATGCAGGAGAACATTTCTCTTGTATCTTTTTCTAGTCGACTGGCTTCTCAGGTTCAAGAAAATATTCCACCTTTGATGTAACTTTAGCTTACAGCTTTTGGATCATTGGTCATTGAATGCTTATTTTTAACTTCTGTCTGTAAGATTTGGTCCGAGATGCAAAGTGATTTCTTGCCAAACTTTATCCTTTGCAATACTACTCAGCGTTTCATCCGATCTTCAAAAGTTCCTCTTGTTCCTGTGCAAAAGCCATCAGTTCCGCATGCCAAGCCAAGCTTCTACTGTGGTACTCAAGTAAGAAGCTATAGTTGATCACTGTTTTGTTTGTTCTACAATTTTAATCTTGTGATAGTTGCTGCAAAAAAAAAAAATCTCTTTACTAGGCTGCCAACTGATATCAACCAATAGGGTGCTAAACGTTTTATACTACTGTTTCCTTTTTTCCCCTTTTATGGTCATTGCAGGATTTAAATTCTGCACATCAAAGTTTTGCTCGCTTGCATAGTGGATTTTTTGGGATCCCACACATGATTTCTGTTGTTAAACTTCTTGGATCTAGGTCATTGCCATGGCTTATCCGAGCACTACTGGATCATATATCAAACAAGGTATGCATGTGTTATTGACCCAAGTTATACAATTCTTTTATGGTAATTAGAGTGCAAATTTCCTGACTAAGGAATGTTTAGACAATTTAGTTGACTTACATGTTGGGTGCATACCATTCCTTTATCTGAATTTTTGTTCTTCAAATTCAAAGCATTATTGATTATCAATAGCTGTTATGATACTTTGCAACAATCCTTGAATCACCATAATATTGAGCCATAGTTGCCAAATGCATCATATCCAGGCAACAGTCAGTGGAAACTCAATTTAATATATGGATCACTGTATGTTATAGGTTGCTACACTCGAGCCTATGATTATGGGCTTGCAAGAAGCACTGCCGAAATCTATTGGACTTCTTCCTTTTGATGGGGGTGTAACAGGTATGAAGCTGGTGTTATTGGTTTTCTCACTTTTTCTTCCTAAATATGTCAGTTGTATGCAAACCGTATTGAATGATATAATGATCTTTTTTATCTCCTTTTCCCCTTGCAATAGCTTAAGATCCTGCTTTCATGCAGTATTAAAATGCAAAACTTCAGTTGATATAAGAATTATAGCCTTTCTTCTTATTGCACTAAAGTTATGGATGTCTAGGAGCCATGTTTGGGGTTTAAGGCATGCTATCTTGTATATGTTCATTCAATTACAAACATACAGACATCTGATTTGTTTTGAGAACATTTTTAGAAAGTCGAAGCAGTGTACTACGTGTGATTTTCTAAAACGGTTGTTGACGTCGAGCAGAGAAACTATAGAAACTGATATTGTAGAGAATGTAGAAACTGATACGAACATGTTT
Source organism: Heritiera fomes (assembly GCA_032173925.1). Classification (NCBI taxonomy): domain Eukaryota; kingdom Viridiplantae; phylum Streptophyta; class Magnoliopsida; order Malvales; family Malvaceae; genus Heritiera; species Heritiera fomes. The sequence goes on along the minus strand of JAPDPM010000021.1, from coordinate 7,434,989 downwards.
TTCTGATTTCTACTCAAAAAACTATAGCTTATTGTGGAATTTCAGAATATTTTTATTTCTGAATCTTACTTGAATAATACAACTTCTAAGGATTATATACAGCTACTGTTAAGCAGTAAAATAGGAAACTAAATCAGTCTAAATCTAATCCCCATAATTGAGGAATTGTCTAACCTTAATTCTAGGGATATAGATATTTACACATTTAATATAGTTGACTTTTCCACACTCCCCCTCAAGCTGGCTTGAAGATATCTTCCATGGCAAGCTTGCTCACTAAATTTTCAAACTGCTTCCTGTGCAATCCCTTTGTAAGAACATCAGCAACTTGGTCACTTGTTGGTATATATGGCATGCAAATTATTCCATTGTCAAACTTCTCTTTGATAAAATGCTTATCTACTTCTACATGCTTCGTTCTATCATGGAGCACTGGATTGTGAGAAATAGAGATTGCAGCTTTATTATCACAATAGAGCTTTATCGGTGAGGGATTAGAAACCTTCAAGTCTTCAAGTAGTCTTTTAATCCACATTACCTCACAAATCCCATGGGCTATTGAACGAAACTCAGCCTCGGCACTACTTCTGGCTACTACATTCTATTTCTTGCTTCTCCAAGTGACAAGGTTTCCTCCCACAAATGTGCAATAGCCTGAAGTTGACCTCCTATCTGTAATACTTCCTGCCCAGTCTACGTCGGTATAGGCTTCTACTTGTAGGTGTCCATGGTTTTTGAAAAGCAATCCCTTTCCAAGCGTTCCCTTTAGGTACCTTAGGATTCTGTAGGCAGCTTCAAAGTGTTCTGAGCTGGGTGAATGCATAAAATGACTTACCACACTTACTGCAAAAGCTATATCAGGTCGTGTATGTGCTAAATAAATGAGTCTACCCACAAGTCTTTGGTATTTCTCTCTATCCACCACGTCTTTGGTTTCAGCAGGCTGAAGTTTCAAGTTGGGCTCTATTGGGGTTTTAGCTATCTTGCAACCAAGCATTCTTGTCTCACTAAGCAAGTCTAGGACATACTTACGTTGGCTAACAAAGATACCCTCCTTTGATCTTGCAAATTCCATGCCAAGGAAGTACTTTAAGGCTCCCAAATCCTTTATCTCAAAGTCATGTGCAAGCCTTCTCTTAAGTTCTCCAATTTCTGCACTATCATCACCAGTTATTATTATATCATCCACATACACAATTAAAATAGCTAGTTTACCATTTCTAGAGTGCTTGAAGAACATTGTGTGATCAGCTTGACTCTGAATATAACCATAGCTCTTCATTACATTTCCCAATCTTTCAAACCATGCTCTTGGTGATTGTTTAAGACCATACAAGGATTTTTTCAATTTGCACACCTTGTTGGTTCCGAGGTTTTTCCCAAATCTAGGTGGGAGGTCCATAAACACTTCTTCCTCTAAATCTCCATTAAGAAAGGCATTTTTTACGTCAAGTTGGTGTAGAGACCAATTGAAATTAACTGCTAAAGAGAGAAGTACCCGGATTGAGTTTATTTTCGAAACTGGAGCGAAGGTCTCTTGGTAGTCAATGCCATAAGTTTGAGTGAACCCCTTGGCAACAAGTCTTGCCTTGTACCTCTCTATCCTCCCATCTGCCTTACACTTCACAGTGAAGACCCATTTACATCCTACAGTTGTCTCGCCTCTTGGTAGCTCCACAATCTCCCAAGTCCCATTCTTTTCAAGAGCATCCATCTCTTCCTTCACCGCTAACTTCCAATCCGGATCACCTAGGGCATCCTGAATAGATCTTGGTACATGCAAGTTAGAAATATTAGAAAGGAATGCTTTGTGGTTATTGGACAACTTTTGATATGGCAAATATTTTGCAATAGGGTGATTGGTACATGATCTTACTCCTTTTCTGTTAGCAATTGGGACATCTAGATCAGAAAAATCAATATTTGGAGACTCAATGGAAGAAACTAAAGGAGCAATTTTAGGATTAACCTGAGTTTGAGGAGGAGGACCATCCCTCAAAGATTCCGGCTGAACAGGTGCTAGAGAAATAATTGGATCAGTAATATTTTTATGAGATTTTCTCCTGGTATAAACCTGAAGCTCAATATTTGGATTATGTGAATCCGTTTGAAGTAATTCTCCCCCTGTTTCAGATTCTTCAATACTTGGCACCTGTTGACTAAGAGAGTCCTTGTTTTCATTATTTATAACATCCATTTCCTTAAATTGTTTAATAGACTGAATTGGTGACTCAATGAGGCTTGGTAGTGGTGTAGAGAATTTCCAAAAATTATCTTCTTCTTCTTTATTCTCCCCTTGAAGAAGATTTTTGCTGAAATAGGGTTGATTTTCTAGAAAAGTAACATCCATAGTAATGTGAATTTTCTTTGTCAAAGGAGTAAAACACTTATACCCTTTTTTATTTGGAGCGTAGCCAATGAAAACACATTTTTCAGCTTTAGGATCCAATTTGGATCGAAAAATTTGGGGAATATAAACAAAGCAAGTGCATCCAAAAATTTTTAAAGGTAACTAAGAGTATAAACGAAATGTTGGGAAGTATTTTTTGAGAGTATTCAAAGGTGTTTCAAAATGTAAGACACGAGTTGGCATCCTATTGATTAAGTAAGATGCAGTCAACACAGCATCTCTCCAGAGGTATTTTGGAATGTTCATAGAAAACATGATAGCTCTAGCTACCTCAAGTAAATGCCTATTTTTCCTTTCAGCTATTCCATTTTGCTGGGGTGTGTCCCGACATGTAGATTGGTGTAAAATACCTTTTTCTTTTAGAAAATTTCCCAAACATTCATTAAAGTACTCAGTTCCATTATCTGTTCGAAGGATGCAAATTTTTGTTTTGAATTGGGTTTCAATCATGCAATAAAAATCTTAGAAAAGTTTCTCTACATCAGATTTTTTGCTTAGTAAGTAAACCCAACACAATCTAGTGTGATCATCGATAAAAGTTACGAAGGTCCCTAAACATAAGTATGAAACAAGTAAAATGGTTTTGATGGACTATAAGGTTTTGAAATATATTTAACTCAATGATCTTTAGATAAAAGACAACTTTCACATTGAAAAATAGAGCAATCCACTCCTTTAAACAAATTAGGAAATAAATGTTTTAAATAAGGGAAACTAGGATGTCCTAACCTGAGATGCCATTGCATTATTTTATCAGAAACAGAATTTGAACTGGTACTACTAAGCCCTTGAGCTTTTTTATTACCTAGGAAATCCTCACTGAAATAGTAGAGCCCATTTATTTCTCTAGCACTGCCAATCATCTTCCCTGAGTTTTGGTCCTAAAATTGACAAAGAGAGTAAAAAAAGATAACACGACAGTTGGAATCCTTTGAAAGTTTACTGACAGATAAAAGATTACAAGCAAGTTTAGGAACATGAAGTACAGATTTAAGATCAATACTTTCAGAAAGTTTAATAGAACCCTTGCCTGCAATAGGTGAAAAACTACCATCTGCTATTCTTATTTTTTCATTACCAGAACAGGGAGTGTATGAACTAAATAGATTCGACAGGTTAGTCATATGATAAGATGCTCCTGAATCAATGATCCATGGAGCAGAATTAAAGACACTGGATAGTGCTAATGGATTTCTACCTGAATGAGCCAATGAACTATTAGATGTACCAGATGTCGGATTGGACTTTAGTAGTTTCAGGAGTTGATCGAACTGCTCTTTGCTGAAGGAACCCATATTTGCTTAATTTGCAGAGGGTTGTGATTGCTTCTGCTTCGGCTTCCAATTTGTTGGTTTTCCATGGATGTGCCAACAAGTTTCTCGAGTATGGCATGGTTTGTTGCAATGGTCACACCACACTCGAGGCTTGTCATCAATCTTACGAAAATCAAGGACATTTGGTCCACCAACATTAGCTTCTGCAGTGACCAATGCAGAGTTCTTGATCAAACTACTGGTATGAGGAGTAGAATTTACAACTGAAGTAGAACCTGACATGGTGGTAAAAAACAGCAGCGGCTCTTGGAAAAATATGGTGATTTAGGGTTTGGCAAGAAAGAAAAGTTCTTGATGAGAAAGTGGCTATGAAGGCTTAAGGTAAAAAAAAATCAGCAATGAAGGCTAAGAAGAAAGTGTAGAAAAATCAGCAATGAAGGCTGAAAAGGTGACTGATTTCCAAGAAAAAACCTAAAGCTCTTGATACCATGTGGAATTTCAGAATATTTTTATTTCTGAATCTTACTTGAATAATACAACTTCTAAGGATTATATACAGCTACTGTTAAGCAGTAAAATAGGAAACTAAATCAGTCTAAATCTAATCCTCATAATTGAGGAATTGTCTAACCTTAATTCTAGGGATATAGATATTTACACATTTAATATAGTTGACTTTTCCACACTTATAGAGAGTATTAATAGTTGTAGGCTAAACTAGGAAATCTACGTAAATCCCTATATATCCTATATACCAGTTACAGAAAAGGAAAAGGAATCCTAAATAAGGGAAAGTTTTAAATGAAACCAATCAAGGGAATATTTGGTCAAGATACCAAATCCCTTTATCTTAGGAAATAAATAAAAAATCAATCATATCCAATCCCATAGAATATGGACTGGATTTCCACACTCCCCCTCAAGGTAGGTAGTAGATGTCAATCATACCCAACTTGGACTTCAAGCTTTCGAAATTGTTTCTGGGAAGGGCCTTGGTGAGAATATATGTGGTTTGAAGACTGGTTGGCGTGTAGACAAGTCTGACTTGGTCTTCTTCGATTTTCTCTTTGATAAAATGGTGACCAATCTCGATATGCTTGGTTCGGTCATGGTGAACTGGGTTCTTGGCAATACTTATGGTTGCATGGTTGTCACAAAACACCTTCATAGAACTTCCTTTTGAAATCCTCAATTCCTTCAGCACCCTTTCAAGCCAAATTCCTTCACAAATCCCATGAGACATAGCTCTGAATTCTGCTTCAGCTCTACTCCGAGCTACTACTGTCTGCTTCTTGCTTCGCCACGTTACCAAGTTACCCTATACGAATGTGCAATATCCGGTGGTTTACCTTCGATCCGTTACAGATCCTGCCCAATCTGCATCTGAGAAAACTTCAACATCTCTATTTGAGGTTTTCTTGAAATGTAGTCCCCTACCTGGGCTTTTCTTTAAGTATCAAAGAATCCGGTAAACTTCTCCCATGTGTGCTTCGGTAGGGTTATTCATAAATCTACTTACTAGGCTAACAGCAAAACAAATTTCTGGTCTAGCATGTGTCAAATAAATCAGTTTTCCCACAAGCCTTTGGTATCTACCTTTGTCAACTAGAGGATTTTCTTCTTCAGCTCCTAACTTGCCATTTGAATCCATAGGAGTATCTGCAGGTTTGCATCCAAGCATCCCTGTTTCCTCAAGAAGATCCAGAACATATTTTCGTTGTGAAATAGAAATCCCATTTCTTGATCGAGCTATTTCCATGCCAAGGAAATACTTGAGCTTTCCTAAGTCTTTTATCTCTGACGTAAATTGAGAAATAAAAGAATTTTCTGCTGTATCTCATAAAGAAAATATGTACAGAGTGGCTATATATATAATAACCCTAGCAATAGAAAAAGAAACTAACTAGGCTATCAGATCCCATGATTTATGGAATATTTGTAACCAAATCAGCCTAACTCTAGGGATACAAACTGTTGCAAAATCTCCTAAAAATCTTGCTGTACATTAATCACGTTTTCCCACACTCCCCCTCAAGTTGGTGAATAGATGTTTTCCATTCCTAGCTTGGATACAATACTCTGAAACACTAAGCTAGTTAACCCTTAAGTAAGCACATCTGCAAGTTGGCCATGTGTAGACACTTAAGGGGTACAAATCAACCCACTCTCCAATTTCTCCTTGATGAAGTGTCTATCAATTTCGATGTGCTTTGTTCGATCATGTTGTACTGGGTTGTGAGCTATGCTAATCGCAGAGTTATTGTCACAATAAAGTCTCATTGGGCCATCCCACTTGATCTTCAAGTCTTCCAAGATGATCTTCAACCAAAGTAGTTCACACACACCTTGAGCCATTGCTCGGAATTCTGCCTTTGCACTAGACCGTGCTACCACATGTTGTTTCTTGCTCCTCCACGTCACGAGGTTACCACCAAGAAAGGTGCAATATCCTGTGTTTGACCTCCTGTCGACTATTGACCCAACATGATCAGCATCTGTGTAAGCCTCAAGCACCAAACCTCCATTTCTTTTAAACATAATACCCTTTCCTGGTATCCCTTTGAGATACTGCAACACTCGGTGAGCTGCTTGCAGATGAACTTCCTTTGGGCTATGCATGAATTGACTAATCACACTTACTGCGTATGCTATGTCCTAAATGAGTTTTCCTACCAAACGCTGATACATTTCCTTATCTATTGTAGCATCTTCCTCTGCCATTCCAAGTCTAAGATTTGGGTCTATTGGAGTACTTGCTGGTTTGCTCGCTGTCTTGCTCGTTTCTTGACGGAGATCTATAACATACTTCTGTTGGGAGATAAAAATACCCTGCTTAGAGTGAGCTACCTCAATCCCAAGAAAATATTTTAGTCTACCTAATGCTTTGATCTCAAACTCCTTAGCCAAACATTGACTTAGAAGCTGTCTCTCCTTATCGTCATTCCCTGTCACTATTATGTCATCAACATACACTAAGAGTGCTGTGACTCCCCCTGAAGAAATGTGTTTAATGAACAGTGTATGATCCCCTTGGCTTTGACTATACCCCATGGCAATCATAACTCTTGCAAATTTGCCAAACCATGCCCGTGGTGATTGCTCAAGTCCATATAAGGCTTTCTTCAATTTATACGCAGTATGAGCATCCAAATTATTCCTATAACTTGGTGGGACCTCCATATAAATTTCTTCTTCTAGTTCTCCGTGCAAAAATGCATTCTTGACATCAAACTGCTGTAACTCCCAACCATAATTAGCTGCTAATGACAACAAGATTCTAACAGTATTCATTTTCGCAACTGGAGCAAAAGTCTCTAGGTAGTCAATCCCATAGGTTTGAGTATAGCCCTTGGCTACTAGCCTTGCCTTGTACCTCTCTATTGACCCATCTGCTCTATATTTCACTGTATAGACCCATTTACACCCCACGGGTTTCTTTCCTACTAGTAACTTCACCAACTCCCACGTTTTGTTCTTCTCCAATGCCTCCATTTCTACATTCATGGCTTGTTTCCATTTCTCATTAGACAAAGCCTCAGATAAGGTGGTAGGGATGGCAATGGTGTCCAGGCTAACCGGGAAGGCTCTATGTGATGGTGAAAAATGTTTGAAGGACAAGAAGTGTGCAAGAGGATATAAAGGTCGTTTTGTGCACTCTCTAGTTCCTTTCCTAACAGCAATGGGAAGGTCTAGGTCATCATCGCCTACATGAGATTCAGTATCAACTTGTAAAGAAGAATTAGAAATGGTTACCTCATTCTCAGGATTTGGGTTGGATTCTTGGACTTGCACTGATTCAGGGACAGCCATCTTCTTCCTTAAGTACATCTTGCCAAATCTCACATTCTCAATGGCAGAGTTGGGATTTTCTGAAATTTCGAGCACAGGTTCAGACACAAGATTTGGCACAGGTTTTGAAATTTTGGGCACAGGTTCAAACACAAGATTTGGTATGGGTTCAGACACAGGATATGACATGGACATAGATACGGGCACAGACACTGGAAGTGACAACAGATCAAGCAAGAAATCCCCATCCTTATCTTCAAGTATGGAATTCTCCCCCTGAAGATAAGGTGTGGTGAAGTAAGGCGCTTGTTCATTTAAAGAAACATCCATTGAGACATAAAACTTCTTTGATGGAGGGTGATAACACTTGTATCCTTTTTGAGTTGAGGGATAACCCACAAATACACATTTTAACGCACTTGGGTCTAGCTTCCCTCTATTTTGACTATGAACATGGACAAATGACACGCACCCAAATATCCTAGGGACAATATTATTTGTACTGTGTATATTTGGATAGAATGTTGAGTGTTTCCATTGGACTCTTGAATCCTAAGACTCTAGAAGGCAAACGATTTATAAGATGAGTAGCTGTAAGAACTGCTTCCCCCCAAAAGGATTTAGGCACGTTTTTCTGGAATAAGAGAGCTCGGGTTGACTAAAGGAGATGACCATTTTTTCTTTTGCAACTCCATTTTGTTGTGGTGTATTGACACAAATCCCTTTTGAAAATAAGGAGTTAAGACTTGATTGAAATAGTCCTTGGCATTATCTGACCTAAACCTTTTGATATTGACTCCAAAATGGTTCTTAATCATGGAACAAAAATTTTGGATGATAGTACTAACATCAGATTTATGTTTAAGCAAGAAATCCTAGTAACACGAGTACAATCGTCAATGAATGACACAATCATTTTGCCCCAGAAACATTAGGAATAGTAGGACCCCAAATATCACTGTCAATGAGATAAAAAAGAAGAGAGCTTCTGTTATTACTTACTGGAAGAGGTACACATTTATGTTTAGCAAGTTTGCACGCTTCACAATGAAAGCTCTCAACATCTAGACCTTGAAATAAAGATGGAAACAGAATTTTAATGACTCTAAATGATGGATGTCCAAGTCGGCAGTGGTGAAGCCAAACTGTCTTTATTCGATGAATAAAGTTTTGAAGCAAAAGAAGAAGGGAATTGGCCCTTGGTAATATTTGATTGGCTTAGTGCTTCAAGGTAGTAGAGCCCATCCCGTTCTCTAGCATGTCCAATCGTCTTCCCCGAATCCTTGTCCTGAAATACACAATGACTATGATGAAAAATCACATTACAACATAAATCTTGAGTAAGCTTTTGGATAGAGACAAGGTTTGTGGATAATCTAAGGACATGAAGAACATTTTTTAAGGTCAATGATGGGCTTATTTTAGCATCTCCTACGCCTGCTACAGTAGTCAAAGAACCATCAGCTGTGGCTATTTTCCTATTGCTTGGACATGGGGAGTATGTGTAAAAGACATTCGGTGAGTGGGTCATATGGTTGATAGCTCCTAAATCTATGATCCAAGAGTTGGCAAAGGTTGTATCCGAGATTTTTAATCCAATAGAGGATGGAAACTTACCTGAATACACCAATGAACAAGTACCTGAAGGTTTGTCAAGGTTACTAATTAGAGATCTCGGTCTCTTGACCTCTTCTTGGTTGAGACTGCTTGACTCCTTTGGTGCTGCAGTGGTTGTTTCTGCAACTTCTGACATCTTTCACAAATCAAAACTTGCTTAAAGACTAGCGAGAATCAGGGATAAATCGGCAATGAAGGCCAAGCAACAAAGAGAAACCACCAACGATGAAGAACAGAGGAAAAATCCAGCTATGAAGGCTGGTTGAGAAAATGGCTATGAAGGCCTAAGGCAAAAAAATCAGCAATGAAGGCTGAAGAAGAAACTGCAGAAAATATCAACAATGAAGGTTGAAGAAGAACCTGCAGAAAAATCAGCAATGAAGGCCGAAAAAGTGACTGATTTACAAGAAAAAACCTAAAGCTCTTGATACCATGACGAAAATTGAGAAATAAAAGAATTTTCTGCTGTATCTCATTAAGAAAATATGTACAGAGTGGCTATATATATAATAACCCTAGCAATAGAAAAGGAAACTAACTAGGCTATCAGATCCCATGATTTATGGAATATTCTTAACCAAATCAGCCTGATTCTAGGGACACAAACTGTTGCAAAATCTCCTAAAAATCTTGCTGTACATTAATCACGTTTTCCCACAATCTCAAATTCTCTTGCCAGAAGGGTCTTTACCCCAACAATCTCCTCCACGTAGTCCCTTGTAAGAATGATATCATCCACATAAACAATAAGGATAGCAATCTTGTGATTAGATGAGTGCTTAACAAACATAGTGTGATCGGTTTGGTACTGTGAAAACCCATACTTCTTAACAACATTTGTTAAGCGATTAAACCAAGTCCGTGGTGATTGTTTGAGGCCATAGAGCGACTTACGAAGCTTGCACACTTTACCATTGTTCTCTTGAGAGTTAAATCTTGGTGGAATCTCCATGAAGACTTCTTCCTCTAAGTCACTGTTCAAAAATGCATTTTTAACGACTAGTTGATGAAAAGGCCAATCTAGGTTAGCTGCCAAAGATAGTAGCACACGAACTGAGTTTAGCTTGGCCACGGAAGCAAATGTCTCCTCATAGTCAACACCATAAGATTGAGTGAAGCTCTTGGCAAGAAGACGAGCTTTGAATCGGTTCATGCTTCCGTTCGCATTGTGTTTAACTGAAAATATCCACTTGCAACCAACCGGACTCTTTTCTTCGGGAAGTTCTGTAATCACCCACGTGCCATTCTTTTCTAGTGCTTTCATTTCTTCCAAAACAGCAGCCTTCCATTTTGGTTGTTGGAACTTGAACATCTGTTAAAGTGGACACAAACACACAAAAAGCTGGAGATAGGCTCTCATAGGATACAAAGTTGCTGATGGGATGCTGAGTGCATGTCCTCACTCCTTTTCTTATTGCAATAGGTTGGTCAAGATCACTAGGAAAATTACTAGAGATAGGTTCAGTAATTATGTTACCTGTATGCATCTCAGAAACTTCTGGATTTGGTTATGAATCTTGGTTTTGCTTTGGAGATGTGCGACGCTCTACCTCCTTTTGAGATTTCGGTCTCCTTGAGTAAATAATCATGTCTTTTGTTGCTGTTTCTTTCACAGACTCGGGGTTTTGAGGGCTAAGTTGAGTGTTAGTTATCTCAGGATCAAGAGGTTGGTGGCGGATTTCTGTGAGGAATATAGGTGGACTAGATATTTGGGCTGGCGGACAAGAGATTTGGGCTGGTAGTGAAGGTACTGGTTCAGCAGCAGGTACGGTTTCCCAAAGCTGATATTCTCTCGCACTCTCCCCCTGAATGTCAGCTTTGGTGTAATATGGCTGATTCTCAAAAAAGGTTACATCCATAGAATTATAAAGTTTTTTGGTTACCGGTGAATAACATTTGTACCCCTTTTGGTTTGGAGAGTAGCCAAGAAATATGCACTTGACTGATTTGGGATTCAATTTGCTTCGATGCTGCTGATGTATATGGACAAATGCTGTGCACCCGAACACTTTAGCAGGGATGAATGAGATAATTCGAAGATGAGGGTAGGTTGTAAGGAGCTTTTGGCGCGGTGTTTGGAATTGAAGGACACGAGAAGGCATTCGATTTATGAGATAAGTAGCTGTTAAAACCGCTTCTCCCCAAAAATGTTTTGGAACATGAGTGGCAAGCATGAGTGATCAGGCAACCTCCATTAGGTGTCAGTTTTTCCTCTTTGCTATTCCGTTTTGTTGGGGAGTATCCACACATGAGCTTTGATGGACAATTCCCTAATCAAGTAGATAAGCTTCGAGGATAGAGTGGTAATTCCCTTCCATTGTTGGTTCTAAGCACCTGAATTTTGGTTTGGAATTTGGTCTGGACCATTTTGTTGAAATTCTGAAATATTTGCTCAACCTCAGATTTGTCTTTCATGAGGAACAACTAAGTCACTCAGGTGTGGTCATCTATGAAGCTAACAAACCATCTGGAACTAGTAATATTTGCTATCCTATATGGTCCCCAAACATCACTGTGTATTATGGAGAATGGATGGGATGGTTTATATGAATGATGTGGGTAAGTATTACGAGGATGCTTGGACAATTGACAAATTTCACATTGGTAATACGAGGGACTTTTATTGAATAATGTGGGAAATAACCTTTTGAGGTAAAAGAAGTTAGGATGACCTAATCGGTAGTGCCACAACATGACTGCACTATCTTTATGACTGCTGGAGGATGAGACTGTGCAAGCATTATTTTGAATTTTCCTCTCAAATTCTTCATCTCTAAGAAGATAGAGCCCTGCACGCATTCTAGCATTGTCAATCTTCTTCCCTGAATCCAAGTCTTGAAATTCACACATATGTGGGAAAAATTTAGTAACACAATTAAGATCTCTCGTAAGCTTACTAATAGATAAGAGATTACAATCCAAATTAGGAACATGGAGAACAAAATTAAGCATTATGTCCTTGGCGATAGCAACTGAACCGATACCAGCCACTTTAGATAGCGAGCCATCAGCAATACGAACTGTAAAATTTCCAGAACATGTGCTGTATTCATGAAATAACGATGCATCACCAGTCATATGGTCTGATGCACCTAAGTCAACAATCCATGCCTTTAAGCTTTCACATTTGACACTTAGAGCGTGTGGAATTTCAGAATTTTTTATTTCTGAATCTTACTTGAATAATACAACTTCTAAGGATTATATACAGCTACTGTTAAGCAGTAAAATAGGATACTAAATCAGTCTAAATCTAATCCCCATTATTGAGGAGTTGTCTAACCTTAATTCTAGGGATATAGATATTTACACATTTAATATAGTTGACTTTACCACACTCCCCCTCAAGCTGGCTTGAAGATATCTTCCATAGCAAGCTTGCTCACTAGATTTTCAAACTGCTTCCTTTGCAATCCCTTTGTAAGAACATCAGCAACTTGATCACTTGTTGGTATATATGGCATGCAAATTATTCCATTGTCAAGCTTCTCTTTGATGAAGTGCTTATCTACTTCTACATTCTTCGTTCTATCATGGAGCACTGGATTGTGAGAAATAGAGATTGCAGCTTTATTATCACAATAGAGCTTTATCGGTGAGGGATTAGAAACCTTCAAGTCTTCAAGTAGTCTTTTAATCCACATTACCTCACAAATCCCATGGGCTATTGAACGAAACTCAGCCTCGGCACTACTTCTGGCTACCACATTCTGTTTCTTGCTTCTCCAAGTGACAAGGTTTCCTCCTACAAATGTGCAATAGCCTGAAGTTGACCTCCTATCTGTAATACTTCCTGCCCAGTCTACGTCGGTATAGGCTTCTACTAGTAGGTGTCCATGGTTTTTGAAGAGCAATCCCTTTCCAGGCGTTCCCTTTAGGTACCTTAGGATTCTGTAGGCAGCTTCAAAGTGTTCTGAGCTGGGTGAATGCATAAACTGACTTACCACACTTACTGCAAAAGCTATATCAGGTCGTGTATGTGCTAAATAGATGAGTCTACCCACAAGTCTTTGGTATTTCTCTCTATCCACCACATCTTTGGTTTCAGCAGGCTAAAGTTTCAAGTTGGGCTCTATTGGGGTTTCAGCTATCTTGCAACCAAGCATTCCTGTCTCACTAAGCAAGTCTAGGACATACTTACGTTGGCTAACAAAGATACCCTCCTTTGATCTTGCAAATTCCATGCCAAGGAAGTACTTTAAGGCTCCCAAATCCTTTATCTCAAAGTCATGTGCAAGCCTTCTCTTAAGTTCTCCAATTTCTGCACTATCATCACCAGTTATTATTATATCATCCATATACACAATTAAAATAGCTAGTTTACCATTTCTAGAGTGCTTGAAGAACATTGTGTGGTCAGCTTGACTCTGAATATAACCATAGCTGTTCACTACATTTTCAAACCTTTCAAACCATGCTCTTGGTGATTGTTTAAGACCATACAAGGATTTTTTCAATTTGCACACCTTGTTAGTTCCGAGGTTTTTCTCAAATCCAGGTGGGAGGTCCATAAACACTTCTTCCTCTAAATCTCCATTAAGAAAGGCATTTTTTACATCAAGTTGGTGTAGAGACCAATTGAAATTAACTGCTAAAGAGAGAAGTACCCGGATTGAGTTTATTTTCGCAACTGGAGCGAAGGTCTCTTGGTAGTCAATTCCATAAGTTTGAGTGAACCCCTTGGCAACAAGTCTTGCCTTGTACCTCTCTATGCTCCCATCTGCCTTACACTTCACAGTGAAGACCCATTTACATCCTGCAGTTGTCTTGCCTCTTGGTAGCTCCACAATCTCCCAAGTCATATTCTTTTCAAGAGCGTCCATCTCTTCCTTCACCGCTAACTTCCAATCCGGATCACCTAGGGCATCCTGAATAGATCTTGGTACATGCAAGTTAGAAATATTTGAAAGGAATGCTTTGTGGTTATTGGACAACTTTTGATTCGACAAATATTTTGCAATAGGGTGATTGGTACATGATCTTACTCCTTTTCTGTTAGCAATTGGGACATCTAGATCAGAAAAATCAATATTTGGAGACTCAATGGAAGAAACTAAAGGAGCAATTTTAGGATTAACCTGAGTTTGAGGAGGAGGACCATCCCTCAGAGATTCCGGTTGAACAAGTGCTAGAGAAATAATTGGATCAGTAATATTTTTATGAGATTTTCTCCTAGTATAAACCTGAAGCTCAATATTTGGATTATGTGAATCCGTTTGAAGTAATTCTCCCCCTGTTTCAGATTCTTCAATACTTGGCACCTGTTGACTAAGAGAGTCCTTGTTTTCATTATTTTTAACGTCCATTTCCTTAAATTGTTTAATAGACTGAATTGGTGACTCAATGAGGCTTGGTAGTGGTGTAGAGAATTTCAAAAAATTATCTTCTTCTTCTTTATTCTCCCCCTGAAGAAGATTTTTGCTGAAATAGGGTTGATTTTCTAGAAAAGTGAAATCCATAGTTATGTGAATTTTCTTTGTCAAAGGATTAAAACACTTATACCCTTTTTTATTTGGAGCATAGCCAATGAAAACACATTTTTCAGCTTTAGGATCCAATTTGGATCGAAAATTTTGGGGAATATGAACAAAGCAAGTGCATCCAAAAATTGTTAAAGGTAACTCAGAGTATAAACGAAATGTTGGGAAGTATTTTTTGAGAGTATTCAAAGGTGTTTCAAAATGTAAGACACGAGTTGGCATCCTGTTGATTAAGTAAGATGCAGTCAACACAGCATCTCCCCAGAGGTATTTTGGAATGTTCATAGAAAACATGATAGCTCTAGCTACCTCAAGTAAATGCCTATTTTTCCTTTCAGCTATTCCATTTTGCTGGGGTGTGTCCCGACATATAGATTGGTGTAAAATACCTTTTTCTTTTAGAAAATTTCCCAAACATTCATTAAAGTACTCAGTTCCATTATCTGTTCGAAGGATGCAAATTTTTGTTTTGAATTGGGTTTCAATCATGCAATAAAAATCTTTGAAAAGTTTTTCTACATCAGATTTTTTGCTTAGTAAGTAAACCCAACACAATCTAGTGTGATCATCGATAAAAGTTACGAACCACCTTTTTCCAGACAAGGTGGTAACCTTTGAAGGTCCCCAAACATCAATATGAAACAAGTAAAATGGTTTTGATGGACTATAAGGTTTTGAAATATATTTAACTCGATGATCTTTAGATAAAAGACAACTTTCACATTGAAAAATAGAGCAATCAACTCCTTTAAACAAATTAGGAAATAAATGTTTTAAATAAGGGAAACTAGGATGTCCTAACCTAAGATGCCATTGCATTATTTTATCAGAAACAGAATTTGAACTGGTACTACCAAGCCCTTGAGCTTTTTTATTACCTAGGAAATCCTCACTGAAATAGTAAAGCCCATTTATTTCTCTAGCACTGCCAATCATCTTCCCTGAGTTTTGGTCCTGACATTGGCAAAGAGAGTCAAAAAAGATAACACGACAGTTGGAATCCTTTGAGAGTTTACTGACAGATAAAAGATTACAAGCAAGTTTAGGTACATGAAGTACAGATTTAAGATCAATACTTTTAGAAAGTTTAACAGAACCCTTGCCTGCAATAGGTGAAAAACTACCATCTGCTATTCTTATTTTTTCATTACCAGAACAGGGAGTGTATGAACTGAATATATTAGACAGGTTAGTCATATGATCAGATGCTCCTGAATCAATGATCCATGGAGTAGAATTAAAGACACTGGATAGGGCTAATGGATTTCTACCTGAATGAGCCAATGAACTATTAGATGTACCAGATGTCGGATTGGACTTTAGTAGTTTCAGGAGTTGATTGAGCTGCTCTTTGCTGAAGGAACCCATATTTGCTTCATTGGCAGAGGGTTGTGATCGATTCTGCTTCGGCTTCCAATTTGTTGGTTTTCCATGGATATGCCAACAAGTTTCTTGAGTATGGTGTGGTTCGTTGCAATGGTCACACCACACTCGAGGCTCGTCATCAATCTTACGCAAATCAGGGACATTCTGTCCACCAACATTAGCTTCTGCAGTGACCAATGTAGAGTTCTTGATCAGACTACTGGTGCGGGGAGTAGAGTTTACAACCGCAGCAGAACCTGACATGGTTGTAAAAAAAAACAGCAGCGGCTGTTGGAAAAAAATGGTGATTTAGGGTTTGGCAAGAAAGAAAAGTTCTTGATGAGAAAGTGGCTATGAAGGCCTAAGGTAAAAAAATCAGCAATGAAGGCTGAAGAAGAAACTGTAGAAAAATCAGCAATGAAGGCTGAAAAAGTGACTGATTTCCAAGAAAAAACCTAAAGCTCTTGATACCATGTGGAATTTCAGAATTTTTTATTTCTGAATCTTACTTGAATAATACAACTTCTAAGGATTATATACAGCTACTGTTAAGCAGTAAAATAGGAAACTAAATCAGTCTAAATCTAATCCCCATAATTGAGGAATTGTCTAGCCTTAATTCTAGGGATATAGATATTTACACATTTAATATAGTTGACTTTTCCACAGAGCGCTTAGAAAATTACCTTTTTGTGCTAAAGTGGCAGTACTCACAATTTCGTAGAAACTAATATTGTAGAGAATGTAGAAACTGATATGAACATGTTTTTCTGATTTCTACTCAAAAAACTATAGCTTACAGAGAGTATAAATAGTTGTAGGCTAAATTAGGAAATCTACGTAAATTTCTATATATCCTATATACCATTTACAAAAAAGGAAAAGGAATCATAAATAAAGGAAAGTTTTAAATGAAACCAATCAAGGGAATGTTTGGTCAAGATACCAAATCCCTTTATCTTAGGAAATAAATAAAAAATCAATCATATCCAATCCCATAGAATATGCACTGGATTTCCACAGAAACTTTCTGAGAAAGTGAATCACAAGTTAGGCATCTCCGTTAATTTTTAACGTGCAATTATAGGAGTTTTTACCATTCACAAAGCAAGTAAACAAAGTGATTGTGCTGACCTTTACTGAGTTTCAAAAAATGATTTTGCAGATATTCTTTTATTTGTAGTTTTGACTTCAGTGGTAAGCCAGAATACTGGTAGGAAATATTTGGTGTGTAAATTGTTAATGGGACAAAACTCAGTGCATGTTAAAAGTACATTCTCTTTTGTGAAAAGTTGTTGACTTTCATTTTAGGTTTGCAACCCAGTGATTAATGGTCTCTGTGAATAGCACCCTGTACACTGCTAGCTATCTCCGGACCAGATAGGCTGCAAATGAAAATCTAATTGTGTCTTTTGTTTGGTATTGAATTGATCAATAAATGATCATTATCCTTGGTGTCTTTTTCTATTATCCTTTTTGTCTTGAGTGGAAAGACGGGTCTAGGCATTATCTGAATCTTATCTTCCACTTTTTTACTGAATTGTCTACATGCAGGATGTATGAGGCTCGTTAAAGAGCAACTCAGCTGGGGAACAAAATCAGAGCTCAAAGCAGAAGTTCTTCGCGGAATAAAGGAGATTGGAAGTGTATTATATTGGATGGGGCTCCTTGATATTGTTTTGGTTAGTATCACAAATTCTTGATTTAGTGGTGCAACACCAACTACTTGCAGGGGAACATGTATGACTTGGAAATGTTTGAATGATATAGCTAACTCTTTTGCATATAAGGATGCAATTAAAAATATTATTGTTAGGCATCTAGCTTAAACTACATTGGTGATAGTCACAACTCGCAAAAGCTCAATTTGAATATAAGGCCACAACATACTTTAAACTAAACTAATGTAAGATAACAACAAAGAGCATAATTATATTAATTGTTCGTGCGATTTACTTGTGAATATGTTTCATGATAATTCACTCCTCATTTCCTTTCATGCATGTCATGTATAATACATTTATTGGAAAATAGTATTTGTGCTCGAAAGATTCAGGCTTTCTTGCCCTTCCTAGAATGGACAAGAAAGAAAATTAATAAATGTGTAAAATCAAGGATGTTTGACTATACTTCAGGGGGTGGTGAAGTCTTTTTCCCTCTCTTTTCTGTTGGATTTTATCACAGACCTGTTGGACACTGATATTTTATAGTGCACACTATGTTTGAACTTATATGATGTTGCAATGGATAATTCTAATTATCACCTCATTGCATCAATTTCTGATTTGATTGTAATCCATATTGTTTGGGCTTCTAATTGTTGCAAGCTTGCTTTATAGAGAGAGTTGGATACCACAAATTTCATGCAAACAGCACCTTGGTTGGGCTTGCTTCCTGGTGCTGATGGGCAAACATTACATTCACAAAATGGAGATAGCCCTGTCGTCAACCTCTTCAAATCTGCTACTGCTGCAATTGTGTCAAACCCTAGGTGCCCAAATCCAACCTCTTTTTACACAATGTCAAAGCAGGCAGAAGCTGCAGGTGTGTAATCGCATATAATTTAGTATTCCTGTGATTCATTGAGGCTGATTACCAATCACTACACAGCAGAAATTTGTCAACTTTCAACTCAAAGAATCCAGAAATGTCAGTGTGAATCTAGTAATGATTTGTGCCCTTGTCTCTTAGAAATAGGAAAGCCTGTAAGATTTAGAACCAATCTAAAAAAAATGTTCTTAACACCATTCAAGGAAAATGAAAATCAACAAAAATGTTATTAAAACCAATGCAGCCCTCAAAATATTCAGGGAAAAAGTTTATCAAGGGCAACGAAGGTGGATTAGGTGGTGAAACGGCTACATAGCTTGATGCAGTAATAATTAATATTTCACTCTTGGATAAGCACTATCTATCTCTATGTAGCCTGTAGAAGCTTATACCATTTTCCAAGCTTGTGTACTTTTCTTTGTGCTTCTTTGTTCTAAAAGTTCTTGTGTCTTCCTTATGCTGCAGATCTTTTGTACAAGGCTAATTTGAATTCTGGAAGTGTGTTGGAATACGCCCTTGCATTTACAAGTGCTGCATTGGATAAATATTGCAGTAAATGGAGTGCTTCTCCAAAGACTGGGTTCATTGACATCACAACTTCAAAGGATTTCTATCGTATATATAGTGGCCTCCAAATTGTGAGGAACAAACTTCTATAGCCCTTAACATGAATACATTCATATCTTTCATGCTGGAACCTGACATAATTTCATAATCTTGCAATGTCTGAAACTTTTTAGAGGGATCTATGATAAATGCTCATAAACCTATTGTCACTTTCTTGTTAAAATATTCTTCGAAAGGATGAGGGGAACCTTGGTGCAATGGTAAAGTTGCTCCTTTGTAACCTAGAGGTCATGGGTTCAATTAGAAATGGTCTCTCTGTTAAATGCAGAAGGAAGGCTGTATACACATGACCCTCTCTAAACCTCACAATGTGGGAGCCTTATGCACTGGGTTACTTTTTTTTTATTCTTCCAAAGGATCAGTGAACACAACCAAGACCACTTAAACATATTGCCTTGATAGCAAAATGTCATTCCCATAGCTGATTTGATGTCTTACGTGCAAAAATATTTTATTAAGATATCACCTCTAATTCTTGATTTATGGCACATATTTTTCATCCAATATAAAGTCTATAGGGGGTGATAATATGGAAATCATTTTTTCTGTTATTATATTTATTGGTAGCTGCTACAATCTCTGTAATGATGGATCGCATTATCAATGCTTCCATGTTTTCCAGCATGTCAAGTTGTGAGCTTCTTCTTCTAGTTTGAAAGCTGTATTGTTAATATTTCTATTCAAGTAACCATATAATTTAACTGCGACCAAAATGTTCGAAGTGCTATGTCAGAATGGTTCACCTGTCTTAATAGAGTTGCATGAACTCTTTAACTCTACACCTTGTTCACCCTGGAATGAATGTTTTTAATATCTTCTGCAGCCACTGATTTTTTCTGCTTCTTGAACCATAGGGATATCTGGAGCAGTCTGTTCAATTCCAGCCGAACAATCACGATATGCTGGGTGACTCAGTTGCTTGGGGTGGTTGTACCATAATATACTTGCTTGGGCAACAGCTGCATTTCGAGCTATTTGATTTTTCGTACCAAATCCTAAACGTTGCAGAAGTTGAAGCTGTATCAATCATGCAAACACACAAAAGTCCTCATTTTGGCCAGGTAAAGAATTCTACATTTGTTTCTGCAGGATTTTTTCTTGTAGAAAGCTTCTAAATACACTCAGTTTTTTACACTTAACACCCCATCCCTTTGTATTTGAACAGTAACCCATAGAAGAATATAGGATGTGAAATGTAAAAAACTGGGTATATTTAGAAATTCTCTTTCTTGTAAACTAAGGCTTATCTGTCAATGCATATAAAAAACCAAGTTTATAATTTTCTCCCCTACTGCTTATGACTCTTTCTTCTCAAAATGAAGTTTGATTTGAGGTTTGCCCCCGAAAAGTTGACAAAGTTATAAAATTAAATTAAAATCCTGTGATTTTCTTTCAGTATGTTAGTTGTCTTTGTATTTGGTCTATTCCTAACTGCATTAATATTTTTCAAAAGGGATGGGATCCCCTGTTAGAAGCAATGAAGAAAGCAAGGAGGTTGAACAATCATGTATTTTCAATGCTGAAAGCGCGATGCCCTCTCGAAGACAAAACAGCTTGTGCTATCAAGCAAAGTGGTGCCCCTCTGCATCGGATCAAGTTCGAGAATACTGTTTCTGCATTCGAAACCCTGCCCCAGAAGGGTACGTGAATGAGTTTATACATCTTCTCGTCGCATGATATGTAGCTGTTTGAAGTCTCCAAAATTGTTATATTATATACATGGTAAGGAGCAAAATGTACATGCATTCAACTACTGATAGATTATGTGAAAAATGAATGAACACATGTATAATACTTATCAACATATCCAATGAATCCAATTTTATAACCCCTTCTTCTTCTGCCATTTTCTTGAGGCTAGGGACCTACTTTTTGTAAGCTTTGCTACCTTAATTCGTCAAATGCTCTTTTGCCATTTGAAATGTGTGCAAACTGCAAATAGTGCCTTAGATTTCAGAAATACCTTCACTTTAATGGTTCTCAGCCTCTGCTATGCTGTGAACTATGAAGTATGAAGAAACAGCTTTCACAATTTGCATGACTTCCAAAAAGATCATCCTCTTTCCTCTCTACCACTCCATGTCCAAAAGTTTTGTTAAAGAGATCATAGATCTGCTGACAACATTGAATTGCTTCCCTTGCCATGTCCATGTAGCTTTCTAGGAAAATATCTAATAAAAACCAGGCAGTCTTAGAGGCTATGTGCATAAAATATATGAAAGTGATACGGGTTAAAATTTGCTAAAAATTATATATGAATATAACAAAAGTTATGTTTAACGCAAAATTTTCATGTTATACATTTAACTGAACACAAATTATGTAAAGCTTTGAACTAAAAAGAAAGAGGAGCAGAAGGATACAATGTACACCAAATAGAAATGCAAAGTGTAGCAAGGAAAAAAGTCAAAGGAGATTATAAAATCTGGCCACCAACATTCCTTTGGGGACAAAATAGAGCTACCAGCTCATGAAGGAAAATTCAAGCTCACAAATGTATTATAGAATTCCTCATAGATGAGGATAACATAAAAATTATTTACAATTTAATTATTATAAGCAAGAATGATTGATTGTTTTGTGATTCTAAAGCATACCTTGGCATGTTAAATATATGATAAAGTACCTGCCCTTTTGTGCCTTCATGGGCGATGTTTGGCATCTTAGAAAAATAATAACTAATTAAACAGATTTTTTAAAGGGAAAAAGATGGTTGGAATTCAATGTATACCATATTGCCATTATCTGTTCTTGATTTCTTGCCACTGTTGTGAACAAAGAATAATAATTTAAGAAGAGAAATAATCTTTTTTTTAAAAAATGGTCATATCCAATCAATCTTTTTTCTTTCTTTTTTTTAAATACATTCAATCAATCTTTAAGTAGTATGAATGCAGAAAATTATGTCGCTTAATACTTGGGTTTTGCAACTAATTTAAAAAAAGAATATTTTATATTAAATATATATAACTTGACTTTGAGTTATGATATACCATGTAATTCTCTCATAACTCTCTATTAGTATTAGATCAACCCTTAAACTTTTTTTTATTATTTTCCTTCTTTTTTATTTTTGCCTTTTTTTATATATAGTTTTATCATTTTTTCTACTAACTTAAACCTAAAGGAATAAAAACGAAATTAATTTATTTTTGGCAATTTTATATTGAATTAATGAGAACAAATAAAAATGCTTTCAAAGAAATATCTCAATTGTTAAAATTTAAAATTTTATCTTGAAAGTTTCGAATTTAAGTATATCAAATATTGAAAAAAAATGAAATATGATTTGTAAAATAAAAGAGCATGACAAGTCATTATCAATTGTAAAACAATGTCCAATATGGGATCTTAAAAAAAGACAAAGAGTAACAAAAAAAAATGATACATGGATTAATAATTGAAGCCTAACAATTGTGCTTAAAGTAGCTTGCAAGCAAGAACTTGAATTTGCAAAAAAGGACAATAATAGGGAAATTACAGAAACTAATAGAAAATCAGAGCGTACATGACCTAACTGGGCCAAGGAGGTCAGTCCACAGTAGAATAAGGCAGTTTTCAACTTCAAAGCATAACTCCACTTTGGGTTAAAATGTATCACAGAAAGAAAGAAGAAAAAGAAGTGGACCCATGGGGAGCAAACTTGGTGGTTTACTTGCTTTGACTCAACCATTTTAATTTCAAAGCACTAATAATTCACCCATGTTCTTTTTTCTCTCTAATCAACTAACTGTTTGGTTTCAATTGATTCAGAATTAGATTGGTGGCTCGGTAGAATTAGTTCTAGTGAGATTGGAATAATGGAGGTTATGAAATAATAATGTGTTTCGATTCAATCGTAACTTTTAATAATGAGGTGAGGTGAGTGTGGTAAAAAAAAAATTCTGGCCATTTTAATCTACTCTTTCATTTCAATTTTCACTTACCAAAAACACCATCAACATTTCTACGTATATTCACTTTCTATAAAATTATGTATTAATTATTTAAAATGGGGATAGACTTGATCAAATTGTAGCTTGTTACGTACTTAACAACAACCAATCAACTCTTTTGAAGAGAATTTTTCAATCACTACTTTCAACAAACCAACTTGGGTTTTTTTTCCCTTAAATATTTCATGTTCATATTTATATATATATATATATAAATATAATTAATAACCATTTGTAAAACAATATGGGTTTTTTCTTCCAACACACAAATCCATCTTAATGTGCTTAAATCAGAATAAATATTAAAAAATATTCCACCAATAATAAAAGAGAAGTCCTTAAAAAATGCATACACATGGAAATGATATACACAACAGCAAAAATAAATTAGTATCTAATTTGATAAGAAAGTACTTTGCAAAGTGGAGATTGATATCTTGACAGCCACTTTGCATTGGACCCCAGCAGCTACATCCAACAAGTTTATGAACAATTCTAAACAATATTTTCTTTTGCTTTTTGCCCAACATTTCTTCTATATAAAACTTCACACGTATAAAAGAAAAAAAATAGTACTATATATAGACATGTGATTACTAGGACAAACTTAATGTTAATTTAACCAAAAATTCTATGAAATCGTCAGCAATGACAAAGCATTTGTAAATATAGAAAGAATTAAAGAATTTTTTAAAAATTTTTTAAAAAATTCATGGTGTTATTGAAGTGGAAATCATAGGTGTAAAATGAGGTTATTGCTTTAGTTATAGCAAAAATGGCGTCATGATTTCATCATTGACTAGGGTTGGGAAGGTTGGGGAAAATGAAGTTTTATTCAAAGCTATCATTGTGGGAAAGACCAATGGGTTTTGCCCATTTCATTAAAGGATGGTAAGGATTGAGTGAAAATGGAAAAGGACTTGTCTAACTAGTTGAAAGATAATGCACCTTCACCAACCAGCTAGTGTTTTACATATCATGATTATGGTTGAAGAAAATCAGGTTTGTGTAACACATTTTTTTGGACTTTTTCATAACATAATATAAATAAATTATCTCGTACATCGTTTGTAAAATTAAAAATTTTGAATGCATGATGTGTATTTTTTAAGATATAATAAAAAAATAAATCATGTGATAACATTTTAATCTCGTTTTTTAAATTAGAAATTTTCATTTTCACTATATCAAATTAGGGGTTTTTTGTTTTACTTGTTTGAATTCGTTGGCTAGAGTTTAATTATTTTTAAGAAAAAAAATGGGTCCATTATTGAGATGAGATGACAAATTTGACTTGATTGAAGAAGATATTTTTTTAGGATAAAATGTTTATATATTTATAAGAAGATTAGGTAAATCTAGATAAGTAAGTCTTTGACTGTATATTTCTATGTTGATTACCTAATGCTGTTTTTTACAATAAAAAATCCAAAGCTAATATCTAAGGATTTATTCAATAAATTTTGAAATTTGGCCTTGGGAATAATGTTTTTAAACACTTTCTAGATATAGAAGAAAATTTATTTAATGTACAAAACCGTACTCTAACTAACTATACGTTGACTTGAGTAAAGATTTTAGAATTCTTTTTTTATATATTGATAGTAAAACTTTTTAATTTTATAAATGAAATTAAAAGATTGTGATGGATCTCATTTTTTTAATTATTAGTTTTATTTTTAATATATTTTAAAAAATATTTGTGGTAATTTTACTTGTAAAATCTAAAAGCTCAACTGATGTTTAAGATAATTTCTCAATAATATAGAAATGACACAGGATGGAGAATTAATAATTTTTTGGTGTTAGATAGTTTTGAAAGGAGTAGGAAAAGGAAGGCAACCCTGAACCATCCTTAGCAACTTCTTTAGAAGAACAAAATAATCTTGTTTTTATTCTATTCTAGTAAGTTTCAACTCATAGTTTATTAATATTGAAAGATTCTATAGCTAAGACTAACAACTTGAAGTATACATTTTTATTATTTTAATAACCTCTTTAATTAGAGATTTGGTTCATAACTTCATATAGAAAAATGGAAGGTTGAAACTTGGCATGTAAATTTTGTAAATTTAATTACCTCAAATGTTGTTGCTTTTATATTTTAATTTCAATTTCACTAAATTGTTACTGTTGTTGATGGTGGATACTTCGTACCAATATCATAGTTAACCAAAAAAAAATGTTCTTTTGCACTTAATTAACGAAGAATACCAACAAATGAAGTCATTGGTTTAGTACATAGTAAACTTTTGACGGCTTAATAACTCAATTTCTAGGCTTTAAACCATACTAAGCACCTAGATTATGGTAGAAAATGATGAAAGTAAACAAAGAAAATCAAGAAAATGGTGAAAATCTGAAGATTGGTTGGCTAAAAGCCTGGTAGTGCACTGAAATCCACAAGAAAAAAAAACCCTTTTCAGTTGTGAAAAGGAATGAGAAAAATAAAGGAATAAAAGTAAGAAAATCATGAAAGAAAGACTTAAAAAATAAACAGACTTTCCAGTAAACTTTTCTTGAAGCACTAAAATATATAATGCAATGGGATGGGGTGAGAGAGGAGAAAAAGAAGAGCATGGTCATGCTTTGTCGGCCATCTCTTTCTTACTTGTCCTTCATATCCACACCAAGCAACAAAGATGGTCTTAAAATCACTCTGGTGCAAAGACACATTGAAAAACACTTGGCCTTTTTCTTAGCTTCTTTTAGCATAATCCTACAGAAGAAAAAAACTGTTTAGTTCCATTGAAGAACAGCTTATTTTTAATGCACCCCAGTTCATATTTTCAATCAAAGTTTGAGCCTCTGAGGTTTCTTTGTATAAATATATTTTCTGGGAAACTGGGAAACTTTTCCTGCAGCAAGGTTGCCTTGGAAGGCGTACTTGTTTTCCTTGGAAGGGTTCTGTAGAGGTATGTCAAAATCTTCAATTTGTTGTTATATAGTTTAAGTTGTATACAGTTGCCTACTGTTTATTCTTGCTTTTGATTCAATTCATCTTATATTTCTATATTGATAGTTTGAAACCATCCTTTTAACTTCAGGTTGGGTTTTCTGGGAACCTGAAGATCATGGGAGTGGATTGTTATATATAATATAGTTCATGTTTCTGGGATTTGGTTTGAGCCATTTCAGCCATAAAATTTCTGTTGTTCATGTCAATGCAACCTTTGGGTATGGAGAAATCACTATTATGTAGACTGTTCACTGTTTTTATTCTTATTCTTGTCCATTTGGTTCATCAATCCAAAGGGATTAACTCTGAGGGTCAATATCTTCTTGATATTAAGAGTAATCTTGTTGACGAGTTTAATCATCTGGGTAATTGGAACCCCAATGATCCAACTCCATGTGCATGGACAGGTGTGAATTGCACCATGACTGATTATTACAACCCTGACCCTCTGGTGCAGTCTCTTAATTTGAGTTCAATGAACCTGTCTGGTTTTCTGTCTTCAAGCATTGGTGGATTGGTTCATTTGACTTCCCTTGATCTTTCCTTCAATGGGTTGTCCCGGAACATTCCTAAAGAGATTGGAAATTGTTCAAGCTTGGAGGTTCTCAACCTCAATGACAATGAATTCGAAGCTCAAATTCCCAAAGAAATAGGCAGGCTTTCTTTTCTGACAACTCTAAACGTATTCAACAACAGATTTTCAGGGCCTTTCCCTGATGAGATTGGATATCTTTCTTCTTTGACACAATTGCTTGCTTATAGCAACAATATCAGTGGATCATTGCCGAGTTCGCTTGGGAACCTTAAGAGTCTGAGAAGTTTCCGAGCAGGGCAGAATCTGTTGGCAGGAAGTTTACCTTCAAACATAGGCTCATGTGAGAGCTTGCAGTATCTTGGTCTTGCACAAAATGCATTGACCGGTGAGATACCAAAAGAGATTGGAATGCTTAAGAACTTGAGAGAGTTAATTCTTTGGGATAACCAGCTTTCTGGGTTAATTCCTGAGGAGCTTGGCAATTGTACAAGTTTGAATACTATTGCTCTCTATGACAACAAGCTCGTTGGAAGGGTACCCAAGGAGCTTGGAAACCTTGTGAATCTCCAGGAATTGTACCTTTACAGAAACCAATTGAATGAAACAATCCCAAGGGAGATCGGGAATCTTTCTTTTGCAGAACAGATTGATTTTTCAGAGAATTCATTGACTGGAGAGATACCAGTTGAGTTCAGCAAGATAAAAGGTTTGCGTTTGCTTTATCTTTTTGAAAACAAGCTTACTGGTGTTATTCCTGTTGAACTTACCAATTTGAAGAATCTGTCAAAGCTTGATCTCTCCATAAATTCCCTCATTGGTCCAATTCCTCTGGGATTCCAATATTTGACAGACTTGATCATGTTTCAGCTCTTTGACAACTTACTGAGTGGTAGCATTCCTCCAAAACTTGGAGTTTATAGTTCACTTTGGGTAGTTGATTTATCAGACAATCAACTAAGAGGAAGGATTCCTCGCCATCTTTGTAGAAACTCTAACCTGATCTTTCTGAACCTGGGGTTGAACAAGCTCAATGGAAACATCCCATCTAGTGTTATAAACTGCAAATCACTGGTTCAACTTCTGTTAGTTGGAAACAGCCTGACAGGAAGTTTTCCATCCAATATGTGCAAATTGGTTAATCTGTCTGCGGTTGAACTGGGCCAGAACAAGTTCAGTGGGCCAATTCCTCCAGACATTGGAAGCTGCAAAAGTTTGCAAAGGTTACACCTCTCATACAACTACTTTACATCAGAGTTGCCTAGAGAGATTGGTGAGCTTACCCAGTTGGCCAGCTTTAACATCTCATCAAACTCTATCACTGGAAGGGTACCACCAGAAATTTTCAACTGCAAAATGCTTCAACGACTTGATCTCAGCCGGAATCGATTCATGGGAAGTTTACCAGGTGAGGTGGGAACACTTTCTCAGTTGGAGCTCCTCAAGCTTTCAGACAACAATCTGTCAGGGATAATACCTCCGGCACTAGGAAATCTCTTGCGTTTGACTGAGTTACAGATGGGGGGCAACTCATTCTATGGTAACATACCAGCTGAATTAGGTGCCCTCTCCAGCTTGCAGATTGCATTGAATCTCAGCTACAACAATCTCTCTGGAGTAATCCCTCCTGAGCTTGGGAATCTTGTCTTACTGGAATATCTTGTGCTCAATAACAACCATCTGACTGGTGAGATCCCAGGTTCATTTGCCAATCTGTCAAGCTTGTTTGGATGCAACTTTTCCTATAATGACTTAACAGGGCCTATACCTTCTCTTCCACGCCTAGAGAACATGGCTATCAGCAGTTTTATTGTGAGCAAAGGCCTCTGTGGCGGACCTCTTGGTGGTTGTAATCCACCACCATCTTCATTCTCCCTTCAGCCAGATACAAATGACAAAGGTGCTCGGTTAGGTAAAGTTGTGGCTATAGTTGCAGCTGCCATTGGTGGAGTTTCCCTTATTCTAATTGTAGTTATCATATATTTCATGAGCCGCCCGGTTGAAATAGTTGCTCCATTGCAAGAAAAACCTTCAGCTGCTCGAGTTTCAGACATTTACTTTTCTCCCAAGGAAGGATTCACTTTCCAGGACTTGGTAGCAGCCACAGACAATTTTGATGAGAGCTTTGTTGTTGGTAGGGGAGCTTGTGGAACTGTATATAAAGCTGTCTTACCAAGTGGCCATGTCATTGCTGTCAAGAAGCTCGCATCCAACAGGGAGGGCAACAACAATGTGGACAACAGCTTCCGCGCTGAAATTCTGACCCTGGGGAACATCAGGCACCGGAATATTGTGAAGCTTTATGGCTTCTGCTACCACCAAGGCTCCAATCTTCTTCTCTATGAATACATGTCAAGAGGCAGTTTGGGTGAGCTGCTTCATGGATCATCTTGCGATGTTGATTGGAGGACAAGATTCCTGATTGCCTTGGGGGCTGCTCAAGGTCTTTCTTATTTGCACCATGATTGCAAGCCTAGAATCTTTCACCGTGATATAAAGTCCAACAACATATTGCTTGATGACAAGTTTGAAGCTCATGTTGGAGACTTTGGATTGGCCAAAGTCATTGACATGCCACAGTCTAAGTCAATGTCTGCAATTGCGGGTTCTTATGGCTACATTGCTCCAGGTAAGTAATCTCTCAGCTCCATTGTTACCTGCTTCAAATCTTTAGCATAAATCAAGTTGCACGTAGCTGATGAGCTTGATGACTGAAATGCAGAATATGCATACACCATGAAAGTCACAGAGAAATGTGACATCTACAGCTATGGAGTTGTCCTGCTGGAGTTGCTGACAGGAAGAACACCGGTTCAACCTCTAGACCAAGGTGGTGACCTTGTAACATGGGTAAGAAATTACATCAGAGATCACCAGTCATTGTCACCAGGAATACTTGATGCTCGATTGAATCAACAGGATGAGAGCACTGTCTCGCATATGATAACAGTCCTGAAAATTGCTTTGATATGCACAAGCATGTCTCCTTCTGATAGGCCAACAATGCGGGAAGTTGTTTTGATGCTGATGGAGTCCAATAGGCGGGAAAGCCAATTTGATACCTCCCCTAGTCATGACACTGATTGACTGGGATGAACCTCACATCGTAGGTATAATAATTTTGATTAACCAGAATTTTTTTTACAGTTCTACTTGTAGAAAGTATAGCAGACAGCTGCCTTGTAAATTCCCTCATATAGAACATTATCACTAATATTACAGTCTTAATCTTATTTGCCTATATTGTTTTGTCAACTTTCATTCCATTTCAGCAGTAATTTGAATTGATTTTACAAGAACATACTAACAGATGACCTTGCAATATTCTTGAGACAGTGTATCAGAGGTCACGTGTTCTAATCAGGAAAATAATCTTTCTGTGACTAGGGAGGAAAGGCTATATATATATATATATATATATATATATATATATATATATATATATATATATATATATATATATATATATATATATATATATATATATATATATATATATATATGACCCTTAGATGTTTTCTCTTCTTTCTCTGGAAGACATTGTGAAGGATTATGAAAAAACTCTCTTGTGAGGAAATTTGGGAGAGAGTTAGAGAGTCCTTTAATAAACTCAATTTCAAAATCAAAGATTGATAAAATTGCTTGTCATCTCGCAAAAATCTGTTTGGATGCCATATTTTTCACATTTTTTTGAAGAATCTCTTTTGCAGATTTGCAATTAATTCTGAGAAGAAATTTTTGATTTAACAAGTCACTTTGAAACTTTGTGATGCATAAAACGATGGAAAGAATCTCTTTCTTTATTGTGGAATAATTCTTCTGGGTACTATTCCAGTGTTTGGAAGTATACTGAACTATACTTTCTTTGTTATCTTTTAACTGTTTGAGGATTCCTTTGTATCCTATGTCAGAAGCATCGGTTTCTACGATTTTGAAGCTATTTGGGTCTGCTAAATGTAGACATGGTAATTCTTTGATTTGGGCTTTAACAGATTGAACTACTTCTGTATGAGCTTGAGTCCATGGTGGAGGATTTTTCTTAAGTCTTTCATGAAGAGGTTTAAGAATTTTATTGAGATTTGGATAGAAATCTAAAATATAATTCAGACTCCCTAAAAACCTTTGAAGTTGGGTTTTATCTAAGATTTGATCAGGAAACTTATCAGCAAATTGGATTGACCTTTCTATTGGAGTAATAGTTCCTTGATAGACATAATGTCCTAAAAACCTTACTCGTGTTTGAAATAAACTAATTTTGGATTTGGAAACAACTAAACCATTTTGTTTGACAGCTTTAATGAAAATTGATAAATGTTTGAAATGTTGATCAATAGTTGTTGAAAATATTAATACATCATCAATGTATACTATCATAAATTGTGAATATTGGTGAAATATTTCATTCATTATTCTTTGGAATTCTGATGGAGCATTTTTAAGTCCAAATGACATTACATTCCACTCATATTGTCCAAACGGGACTGTAAACGCTGGGTGTTTCTGAAACCAGTCTTTGACATTATCTCTTAAGCATTTTGAGTAGTCAAATTTCTCCCACCACTTCGTTTTGATTTGCTAGGAGAAAAAGTTAGAAACAAAATAAGAGAAGATTTCAAAGGAATAATTCCTTACGAAAAATTGACATATGGTGAACTAATTAGTTACATCTAAAAAGAAGGATTAAAAATTTGTCAGGATATCAAACTACAAAAACAATTGAAAAAAGAACAAAGACAATCTAAGAAAGAATTAGGAACATTTTGCAAACAATTTGATATAAACTATAATCCAGAATGTTCTTCAACAAAATGTTGTAAAACAAAGAAATTTGAAACCAAATTTGAAGAGTTAAAACATCTAAGATACCAGAATCTCCGTAGGTTCTGCTGTAGCAGTGATGGGTTTTATTTATAAAATTTGAAAAGGTAAAAGAAAATTTGAAATTTTGAATATGATTGATGAAATTTGGATAAATAGATATGATTGATAATAAAACTTGATTTACAGAAGAAAGAGTGAGAGCTTTCAGAATCCTTAAAATTTGAAACTATCCGTCCTAAAAACTCTGCCTCTCAATGGTTTGAGAATCCTTTTTATAGAAAGGATTCTTTTACATCAGATGATTACAAAGTTTGAATAAATAATGGCCTACATCTTCTTGTGAAATCACGCCTATCTCGATTGAAGATTGATTGAAAAGTGGGACGGGAATCTTTACTGTGCTTGCCAGTGGAATCTTTATTGTTTGCTTTTTCTTGATTGATTGAAAGGCGGGGCCTGTGTCTGTCGATGGAGCTTTAACTGATGGGAATCTCACTATGCTTGCCAGTGGAATCTTTACTGTTTGCTTTTTCTTGATTGATTGAAAGGCGGGGCCTGTGTCTGTTGATGGAGCTTTGACTGATGGGAATCTTACTGTGCTTGCTAGTGGAATCTTTACTGTTTGCTTGTTCTTTTTGTCTTGTCAGTTTTGATTGAAGGTAAGACTCTGAAGCAGTCATCTTCATTGTCTTGAGCTAAATCCAACGAAAGTAGAGATCCTGCGCTGCTTTCAGGATTGCTACTCTGATCACTGTTATCTTCATCATCTGAGTTGACTGATTGGAGGATCTATTTCATCAATTCTTTGTATTCTTTCTTTGTTTTGGCTTGTGCTAACAGTGCACTAGCATGTGACTTGGCTTGGAGAAATTGTGTGGTACCTAATGTTTGAGCTGATTTGCAGAATTCTGGGTGTTTCTGAAACCAGTCTTTGACATTATCTCTTAAGCATTTTGAGTAGTCAAATTTCTCCCACCACTTCATTTTGAATCTTCTAATGATTTGTTTGTGACTTGATACTGGATCATTCATAAATTCATAGTGCCATGAAGAAATCCAAGACGGACTAAAGATTGAGCAAAACATCAATGATTTCTGGAATCCTTGTTGAGTTTGTTCTTCTTGGAAATATTCACTGAAAAATTCATAAGCTTCCCATACTTGAGGGGGAAGGATTTCATGATTTGGTCCGTACCACTGCCACCAGTGAGTAAACCAGACTGGGAATTGGTATTTGGTGTCTTTTTTAAAGTAAATGAGCCATGAATGGCGATTGTGTTGGTTTTCAAAGGTGAAGGTATTCAACCAAGCTTGTTGATAATCCCAGTAATTAAATGTGGCACAATGTTGGAGTCTGGTGTTATAACTGGCTGGAAATTTTTTGAGACTGTTTGGATCATTATCCCAGTCAATTGGTTTGAGGACTTTGAGAATTTGAGCAGTTGAATGGGTAATAAAGTCTGGTTGGTCTTTGTTGGCATAATGTTTGATTTCCAAGGAACCTGTTTCAATTAAAATATTTTCATAAAAACTTTGAGGTTTTTGTTGATCCCATGATTTGTAATGAAAACCATTAAAAATCTTTTTGATAACAATGTTTGGATTTTCATGAAAATATTCAGGCTCAACAAGAACCATATGTTGAAATTGCTGTTTTGAAAAATATTTTTGATCAGCTTTAAGACGTGGATATGTAATCACCACTCCTTGTTTTGGGAAAACAGTTTGGAGAGGTTAGTTTTTTGAAATCATGACCTCTCTATTTTTTGAAATAGATTGTACCTCTGAAGAGGTTTGTGGTAATGACTTGGAGAATTGACGAATCATTTCCAGTTGTGATTCTTCAAAATTGGATGATGACTCCTGTCTTTGATGTTCTTGGGCAAAAATCTGTTGCCATGTTGGTATAGGGGATTGGGAGATGAGTGATTTTGATGGGGAATGGGTTTGCTTTTGCTTACCCTTGTCTTTTTTCTCTCTTTCTTTCTCTTTTTCTCTTCTTTCTCTGGAAGACATTGTGAAGGATTCTGAAAAAACTCTCTTGT
Source organism: Heritiera fomes (assembly GCA_032173925.1). NCBI lineage: Eukaryota > Viridiplantae > Streptophyta > Magnoliopsida > Malvales > Malvaceae > Heritiera > Heritiera fomes. The sequence goes on along the minus strand of JAPDPM010000021.1, from coordinate 7,401,585 downwards.
GAGGAAATCTGGGAGAGAGTTAGAGTCCCCTTTTATAAACTCAATTTCAAAATCAAATATTGATAAAATTGCTTGCCATCTCGCAAAAATTTGTTTGGATGCCATATTTTTCACATTTTTTTGAAGAATCTCTTTTGCAGATTTGCAATCAATTCTGAGAAGAAATTTTTGATTTAACAAGTTACTTTGAAACTTTGTGATGCGTAAAACGATGGAAAGAATCCCTTTCTTTATTATGGAATAATTCTTCTGGGTACTATTCCAGTGTTTGGAAGTATACTGAACTATACTTTCTTTGTTATCTTTTAACTGTTTGAGGATTCCTCCGTAACCTATGTCAGAAGCATCGGTTTCTACGATTTTGAAGGTATTTGGGTCTGCTAAATGTAGACATGGTAATTCTTTGATTTGGGCTTTAACAGATTGAACTACTTCTGTATGAGCTTGAGTCCATGGTGGAGGATTTTTCTTAAGTCTTTCATGAAGAGGTTTAAGAATTTTATTGAGATTTGGATAGAAATCTAAAATATAATTCAGACTCCCTAAAAACCTTTGAAGTTGGGTTTTATCTAAGATTTGATTAGGAAACTTATCAGCAAATTGGATTGACCTTTCTATTGGAGTAATGGTTCCTTGATGACATAATGTCCTAAAAACCTTACTCGTGTTTAAAATAAACTAATTTTGGATTTGGAAACAACTAAACCATTTTGTTTGACGACTTTAATGAAAATTGATAAATGTTTGAAATGTTGATCAATAGTTGTTGAAAATATTAATACATCATCAATGTATACTATTATAAATTGTGAATATTGGTGAAATATTTCATTCATTATTCTTTGGAATTCTGATGGAGCATTTTTAAGTACAAATGGCATTACATTCCACTCATATTATCCAAACGGGACTGTAAACGCTGTTTTATACCTATCTTTTTCTGAAATTTGGATTTGCCAAAATCCTAATTTCATATCAAATTTTGAAAAGATTTGAGCATTGCAAAGTGTTTGAAATAAATCTTTTTTTATTTGGAATAGGATATCTAATCCATTTTAATGCTTCATTCAGAGGTTTGTAATTAATGACAAGTCTTGGTGTTCCTCTTTCTAGTTCTGCATTTTTATTTACATAAAAAGCTGAACAGCTCCAAGGAGATTTACTTTTTCTGATAAGTTTTTTGTTTAGCAGTTCTTGTATTTTTTTTTTTTACAATATTGCTCCATTTCTTGATTCATTTGTATTGGTCTTGCTTTTGTTGGAATTTGTTTTTCATCATAGTCTTTTTCATATGATAATTCTACCACATGTTTTTTTCTTTGCCAAAAAGCTGTTGGTAAATCAGAATAAATTGTTTTCTCAATTTCTGTTTGCGATAACTTTATTTTATTCTGTATTTGAGGATTTTGTAATTGCTGTTGGATTCTTTTGAAATTAATATCTTCTTTTAAATAGAATATTTGATTTTGTTTGTCTTTGATTATTATATTAATTTGTTGATTTGTAATTGTTTTTTATTTTAATAAATTTATATTTCTTATCTTTGGTTTTTCTGTAAAGTTCCATATTAATTTTGTTCCAAGGATTTTTGTAGATATTCCATTAGTTGTTACTTTATATGGTTTGATCAGGGATATAAATAGTAATCCTAATATAACATTTTGACTAATATTCTTTATTATTAAAAATGGTGTCTTGAAGGTAATTTGGTCTTTACAGATTTCTGCTTTTGTTAATTTGTATTGGATTTGGAGTTTTTCATTGTTTGCTGCTTTTAAACTTTCAAAAGTTTTCTCACAATATTTGTTGGAATTATTCCTTCTTTAATACAATTTTGATAAGCTCTTATATCAAATAGAGCTATTGTTTCTACTAAAAATTCATTATTGATTAAAATTGATATTTTTATTAAGTATTTTTGGATTGAGACTTCAGTTAGGATATTTAAAAATTCCTGTGATGGTTGTTTGTCTTCATCAGAAGATTCACTAGAAGTGTTTCCATTTGAGTTTGCTAAGTTTTTAGTTGTTGACTATGCTGCTGTTGTTGTTGTTTAAGCAATTTTATTTCTGTTTTAATATTGTGGATTTCATGTTGGAGGTCCTGGATAGTGATTTCTTTGTTGGATGTTTGTATTTTGTCAAAGATTATATCTTTTAAATTATAAGATTTTAAAGTTGATGAGATAAAGATTGGTGTAGAGAGAGATTTTTTTAATTGTTCTAAATAATCTTTCTTAATTTGAGGATCTTGTATTTTATCAATTTTCTCCATCATCAATTCTTGGTCTTTTGTTAAGACATTTAGTGTGTCTTGATCTGAAAATGTCTCTATATCATCCATTTGATTAACTTGTATATCTGATGAAGATTGTGATTCAGTATCTGAAGTTTGTGTATCTGAAGTTTGTGTCTCTGAAGTTGTATATGTCAGAAGTTCACAAATTTTCTGGTTTGTTTCTAGATCAAGTTGTAGTTGATTTATTCTTTTCTTTATTTTACAATATTTTGAAATATGTCATGTTTTTCCACATCTATAGCATTTTATGTTTGGATTTTTCCATTCCTTTTTAGGTTTGTTTTCTTGGCTTTTAAATTCCTTTTTAGTTTGAATTTTATTTCTTTTAGGTTTTTGATAATATTTGTCTTTAGAAAAGTTTCGTTTGTATTCAAATTTCTTTGTTTTACAACATTTTGTTGAAGAACATTCTGGATTATAGTTTATATCAAATTGTTTGCAAAATGTTCCTAATTCTTTCTTAGATTGTCTTTGTTCTTTTTTCAATTTTTTTTGTAGTTTGATATCCTGACAAATTTTTAATCCTTCTTTTTGGGTGTAACTAATTAGTTCACCATATGTCAATTTTTCGTAAGGAATTATTCTTTTGAAATCTTCTCTTATTTTGTTTCTAACTTTTCCTCCTAGCAAATTTGGTAGTCCAGCTAGAAATTTTTCTTTCCAAAAAGGTTGGTTATTATCTGTCCTTTGCATGACTCTGGTGATAAATTATCCTTATACCATTTAAATTCGCCTAATTTCTTACATTTGAGATTGGACAGAAGTTCTGATTTTTTATCCCTTAAGTGTGATGGATCTCCAATGAAATGTTTAGCAATTGCAAAGATTAATGTTGCAACAACATTTTGTATATGTTGATTTTCTTCATCTAAGATTGGATTATTATCATTATCAGTTTTGATTGCATTAAGTATTTCTTTTTGTTCTTTGGAATTGAGATAATTATCCCATCATCCTTTGAGTTGTCCGGAAAATCCAGATACTAATAAATCAGCTATTGCCCAATCAGATATTGTTTTTTGAGTTTTATAAACATTTGACACCATTGTCATTTGTTGCAAAAGATTGAGAATGTTATATTCAGACATTCCATCTATGTTCCATTCATAAACTGTATTTGCATTATATTTGTTTTGGATTAAGGGTTTTTCTTCTAATACTAAATCTGGTGCAGATGTTTTTGGGTAGTACAATTTTTGTGGTTCTTTCCAATAAAGTTTTTGAATTATCTGTTCATCAGATAATTGAAATTGTTCACTATTAGTTTTTGAATCTTTTATTGTATTAATTGACCTTTATTGTGTTCTATCAAGTGTATCTGGTATATATCTTTCAGCTTCTCCAGTTATTTCTGAGTTTAATGCATTAAGTCTTTGTTGAATTTCTTGCAAGAAATTTAATTGAGTGTTTGATGATATTTCATGTGGCTTAAATAAAGGTTTTGAATTTTTTGTTTTTTGTTTTTCTTCACTTGGTTTGCCTTTTTTAGAAGTTTGGATGTTTGAATTGTCTATTTTTGTTTCATTTTTCTCTAAAATGCTGGCTTATTGTATGGAGATTTAGATTTGAAAAATTATTTTGCTCGATTAAGAGTTTAATATCTTTATAAGTGACTTGGGAATTTTCTATTTCAGGATTTGTAACCTTGAGTGGGGAAGCTTTCAATCCAAATCCTTTATGTTCATATTGAATTTTTGTCAATGGTGGATGTTGAGATTCAACTTGAGATTTATTTGTTTGCCATACTTTAACTGTATTATTTGTGTTAATACACTTATCATAATATTGTTCATACCATTTGAAAAATTTTATTTGAATTTTATGTGTATTCATGAAATCATAATATTCCTCTTGGATTTCTTGTTTACTCTCTTGATGATTGTTAAAGAATAGTTCACGTTTGATTTTATTCTTTTCAAAATAAAATTCTTTTCTTATTTTTTCTTTATCAATAGAGAATTCTTTTTGTAAAACGTTTAATTTTGGATTATTTGTCATTGAAGAGTAAGTTGGGGAAATTGGTAAATCTTCATCACTTTGTGATTTGGTTTGGGGAGACATAGGCTGTCTTTGCCTTTGGTATATTGGGTTAGGAACACTTGTAGATGTATTTACAGATTGGAGATTAGTGGCTACAGATTGAAAATCTTGTAAAGTTGAAGGAATAGATGATGTTGAATATCTAGGAGTTTGAAAACTTGAAGTTGATCTCAAACTTTGATATGGTAGATGTATCGGAATATGGGAGGGATGTCCAAAGTTTATAGAATTTGTTCTATTAAAAGAAATCTTGACGTCTCCATTATCAGTTTGAGAGACAACTCTTAATTCAATTGTTTCTTGTGTTATAGGTTGAACTGCTTTTTCTAAAACCCATTCTTCTGAAAAAGAAACTTCATTCCACTTAATTGGTTTGGGAATATGTATCCTGGATCTAGTCATGTCTGTTTGGAAAAGAAGTGTCTCTCCTTTTGGGCTATGGATTAAGACACCTGAACCTAAAGCTAAAATCATGGCTTTATAATATATTCTATAAGCTAAAGCCAAAGGTACAGATCCTGGTTTCATTTTATAATTATGGGTTTTTATTTGAAGAGTTAAAACATCTAGGATGTTTTTATCTTGTTTGCAAAATAAACTCTCTAAGATTGGATTTGAAGAGTTAAAACATCTAAGATACCGGTATCTTATATATATATGACCCTCCCCAAATCTCATGATGCTTGGCTTTAGATTTGGTTTCAGAACCAGGGATTTACAAAATATGGGTTAAATTCATAAATTGTTTTAACAGCAAAGGGCTTTTAGGATATGAATTTTTTTTCTTGAATTAATCCAAACAGATTTATCTACATCGGGTCAAATGAATTTATAAATTTTTTTGCATTCAACTTCCATTAGAAATCAAAACCTCAAAAAATAAGAGGTTGATCTATCCCCAACTAGACTATTAAGTTCATAAAAAAATTAAATTAAAGCCTTTTCTTTAAAAAGAAATATAAATTTTTATTCTGAGAAATATTTTCCCTCATGAAATGGATTCTTATTCTTAAGGAGGTCAATTGACCATCTTGTAAGGAGGCATGCCACCTTCACCTACCACTTTTGCACCACCATTTTTGCCAATTTCAGTATTGATAACCATTGAGTATAACAGTGGAAAGCAACCTTTGCTAGGCCTCAAATAATGCTTTATACATGTGAATTTATAGCCACAAATATTTGGCTCACCACATGGTATGCCACCAAAATAATATCAAAGTTTTTCCTCTATTTATTTTCTTTTAAATTCAAAGATAATTTGAATTGAATTTTTTTTAAAAAAAATTACAATATTTTATTTGAAATTTATAATATTTTCCATATTTTACGATGAAAAAATTGTTAATAAATAAAATAATATTTTTTATATTTGCGTGTCCAACATGTTTTTAATTTAATACTACGAGATTTTTTTGTCACCATTTTAATAGTATCATTAATACGAAAATGATGCACAATTCAAAATAATTCTAGTACTTAAATCTTCACATGTTTGTTAGCTTGCTTGCTTACTTTTTTTTTTTGGCTAATTTTGACAATAAATTGTTTAGTTAAATAATTGATGCAAAAGGAGACAGCTAGAGACTCAACCGCCCAACGTTGGGCCTAATGTGTTCCTTAGATCAGCCCATAGAAAGGAAATAATTGAAGGTATTATTAATTGGATTTATATATGATGCACCAATAGTGTACAGTTTTCATTTTTTAAATGAAAACTGCCAACATTTTTGCTGAGAGATCATATTTTATTACCTGAAAATACCAACACCAAAATTACTAATTTTTTATATTCATGTGTTATAACTCAGTTGGGTTGAGTTTGTGAGAAAAGTTTTCGGATTCGACTTTTACTAAACACATCTTTGGAAATAGGTGAGAAGCTGTAACTGTAACGAAACTCCAAACAAAATGAATCTTCGACCGTTAAAACGAACGATGATACTTATAGTTTTGATGATATCTCTTTTTTATAACAGAAATTATTTCAGATTTGAAAAGACATAATAGACAATATTGCTAAAAAAATGGAAAATTTCTCCATACCGTTGAGAATTAGATATATGATCTGTTTAAGCTAATTTTAAATATTTTTCTTTAATCCTAAATCATGTTAGTTTTTTTCTTGATTTCACTTATTGGTAGTATATACTGAAGTTGTGAAGTAGAATTTTTTTTTTAGGAATTCTTTTTTTGTTACAAACGGAATATAAATACTAATTTAATCTAAAGTTACAAGGGAATTTTTAAAAAAATTAGACGGACCAAATTTCACGTCCATTTCGCAACTCGATTTTATTAATTTGCACAAAAATTTTCTTCTTTTAACCCATGCTAAAATTTGCACACCATTCTCTATTTGCAATATCACAAACCTCTTTCATCAAAAAAAAAAAACCAAAAACAAAAATCTTCAATAATTTCCCAAGAAGATAAAGCATAAGATCTAAGCCTTGCATTAGCTCTGTGACCAACTAAGTAGTCAATTCACATGTCACTTCTCTGTAACTATTTTGCCACGTTAAGAGTAATCCAAATCTCAATAATTTTTTTTATTTGTTATCTCTATGAAAAATTATATGAAGAAAAGTGTCTTTATTAGTTGTGATATGACAAAGTATACATTCTTTGGACCAGGTCCAAGGTTTATCAAGATCACCACGTGGCGGGAGATCACTGGGCCACGTGGCCTTCAGCGACAGATGATATAGGCTGCCGCAACACACCTGTCGATTGGTGACAGACTCCCAGCCTATCGCTTGATGTGACAGGGCGACACGTGGCATCATCCGTCTACCGACCTACGACAGACCACATTGGCTGCCGCACCACATCTGTCGCCTTGCGATAGACTCCTAGCTTATCGCCTGACGTGACAGGGCGACACATGGCATCGACCCCGCCTACCGATTGGCGACAGACCCCTGTTGCCATAACGTGATTCGCGAGATGGTCTCTCGCCAGCGACAGGGTCCGAGTTTATCTGTACGAAGGAATTTGTATTACATTTGGATACAAACTCTTGGCAAAGTTGCGTACTTATCCCCAGGTAATTAACCTAGAATATCCGCCTATAAATAGGCTTCAGGTATAATCTTATTCCCCAATTTTTTGACTACTGGCTTTTACGTTTCTCAATTCTGAAGAACTTTGGGCTGACTTAAGCATCGGAGTGTCTACGCAGGGAACCATCCCTGCGTCTCTCTGACTTTTCTTGTTTTACAGAAGCTTCTTGGAGACACGTGGAGACTAAGCACAAACATCGACGTCAGCATACCTTTATTGTTGTTTTGTGCAACAACAAGTGGCGCCGTCTGTGGGAAACGTATAAAAAGCCAAGATTTTCTAAGATGGTGAGAACAAGATCTACAAACGTAAGGACAGGAAGTGAGGAAAACTCTGTGAGTTCTCCTGAACAACAGATTCGCCAGACAAACCAGGTGAACAGGGAGGAAGAAAGAATTACTGTGTCGGCGGCAGAATTTGAAGCTCTGAGGCGATAGAGCGAAGAAACTACCCAGGCACTACGAGCTATGGTGGATCTGTTCCAAGGAGTTCTCCCGGCATTGGATCTGCCGCCTGCTGTGCAGAACTTGGTAGGAGGAACAAGTAGAGGTGTCCCGCCGCAGGTGTTTGGGCGACAGGAGGACACGACATCGACAGACCCCTCTCGTCGACGAGAGGCTCCCCTTGTGGAAGAGCACGACATTCATCTGGGTGCGACAGGGCAGGGGAGTGGGAGGCCTGTCGCAGGCACCCAACGAGAGACTGAGGAAGCATTGGGTTCAGAGCCTGCGACAGGGGTCATTCGACAGGGGAGCGGGAGGCCTATCGCAGGCATTCGGCGAGAGACTAAGGAAGCAGCAGGTTTGGATCCTGCGGCAGGGGTCAGGCGACAGACTCCAAATGTAGGGCGACAGGTGTCTGGGCGACAGGAAGATGACTGGGCGACAGGATCTACCGCCCACCACCATGACTTGTCAAATTTTGATGGTGCTAATTTAGACCATGGTATTGGAAGTGCTGGAAAGAACGGGGTCGAAGATCAAAGCATTTGGGGAACCGGGTCGGAATTTGACCCCACTTGGTGCACGCAAATGGTACGAACAAACACACCTCAAGCTAAGGGCAAGCAAGTAGCCAGAGACCTACCTGATTCTTCTCATGCCCGAAATCAGCTCGCTCCCCCCATGGACATGAAGAAGATGATAGAACAAGTACTGGAAGAGAAAAAGTTAGTGTCTGCAGAAGAGAGCTAGAGGAGGAGAGTACCGTTCTGCATGACCATCATGCAAAAACCTCTGCCCCCAAAGTTCAAAATGCCGCAGATGACCGCCTACACCGAAAAGATGGACCCATACAACCATATGCAAAACTATGAGGCCCTAATGTTGTTACATGGATGGGAAGACGAGATAATGTGTAGGACCTTTTCCTTAACTCTGTCCAGACATGCGATGAAATGGTTTAATAACCTGCCTGAAGGGTCCATTATCTCTTTTGACCAATTGCGAAGCGAGTTTCTCAAGGCGTTTGGGGTAAATAGTCAGAGAAGGAAGGAACCGACCTATTTGCTCACTATTAAGCAGGGAGCTACTTTGGAGGTGCGAGATCTGCAAGTCGGTATAGCTGTGGCAGCCATGTTACAGGGGACAAGGTCTGAGAAATTGCAAGAATCCTTGTCGCTAGATCAGCCCTCAACCATCTCAGACCTACTTTCCCGCGCACATAAGTATGTAACCCAAGAGGAAGTAATGAAAATGGTGGCGATAGGAGAATCCAAGGATGGAAGGAAACGAGGAAGAGAGGTCACTGAATCATCTTCTAGTCAACCGAGAAAGTTTGATAAAGCTCCCGCACTGAAATACAATTCCTATACTCCACTCACCGAATCTCGAGCTTCAGTATTGGCAGCTATTGAGGGCACAGGTCTTATACAGACTCCAAAGAAGGCGTCAGGGAATCTGGGCCGTGATTTAAGGTCGTACTGCGATTATCACTCAACACATGGGCACACAATCGAAAAATGTAGGGAGTTGATGAATCAGCTAGAAAAGCTAGCATGAGAAGGAAAAATAAACCGTTTCGTATGGAGAGGTGATAGAACTAACTACCCTGCACAGAACAGAGGAAACAATTTTAGAGATAGAAGAGGTGAAAATAGAGGACCTGTTAGACGAAATAAAGGTGAAAGAAGAGATAATGACAGAAGGGTAAAAAGAAGGAATCGAGAGGAAGATAATCAACCCACAGGGCCAGCTATTAACGTGATATCCGGAGGTGAGTCATTGGCTGGCACTTCTTCCTCGTCTCGAAAGACCTACGCCCGACAGGCTTATCAAATTAATTCGGTGATGGAGGAAAAACGTGATGAAGAGCCCATTACTTTCACGCCAGCTGACAGAGGTGATGTAATGATCCCTCATGATGACCCAATGGTGATTTCGGCGGTAATAGTAAAACACCCAGTAAGTCGCATCCTAGTCGATAATGGGAGTTCGGTAAATTTGATTTACTGGGGTTGCTTTGAGAAAATGAACATCTCGAATGATAGACTGAAGCCAGTAACCACACCACTGTATGGCTTCTCAGGAGAAAAAGTGAAAGTGGAAGGCGCGGTTCAGCTACCTGTGACATTGGGGGAAAGCCCGAAGTGTGTCACTCGACAATCGTTGTTTATGGTGGTGAGATCAACTTCCGTGGCATACAATATGATCCTCGGGCAGCCACTGTTAAATGACATGAGAGCGGTGGTGCATCCTTGCTATTTGTTAATGAAGTTTCCTACTCCCCGCGATGTTGGACAAGGGGAGATCAAAGGAAAGCCCGGACATGTAATGTCGCATCCACCACATGTAAAGGGATTCAGATGAAGGAAACCCTTACGATCGAAGAAAAGCCTAAGCCAAAACCTGATAAGGAGATGGAAGCAATCCGGTTGGACGAAAAAGATGAAGAAAGAATAGTGTACGTAGGAAGCCAGCTGCCTGAAGAAGTAAAAAGGGAGATAGTCCGATGCTTAAAAGAAAATTGTGATGTGTTTGCATGGACTCCAGCCGATATGCCTGGAATAGATCCTGAAGTTATTTGCCATCGATTGAACGTAATCTCAGGGGCAAAGCCGATAAAACGAAAGAAGATGAATTTTGCTCCAGAAAGGCAACAGGCAATAAACAAAGAAATATCGAAGTTGTTGCAAGCAGGATTCATCAGAGAAGTTAATTATCCGGATTGGTTGGCTAATGTTGTGATGGTGAAGAAAACCAACGGGAAATGGAGAATGTGTGTGGACTTCACAGATCTGAATAAAGTTTGCCCTAAGGATTCATATCCACTACCTCGAATTGATAAGTTGGTAGATGAAACTTGTGGGTATGAATTTCTTAGCTTCTTGGATGCCTTTTCGGGATACCACCAAATCATGATGCATCCAGATGATGAGGAGAAGACCTCATTCATTACTGATGGTGGGACACATTGCTATCAAGTAATGTCGTTCGGTTTGAAAAACGCAGGTGCAACCTACCAACGCATGGTGAATAAGGTATTCCAAGACTTGTTGGGCAACACCATGGAAGCTTATGTTGACGATATGATCATCAAAAGCCGACAGGGAGAATCACATGCCGAGAAAATGACTAAGTTATTCAATGTGTTGCGACAATACAAAATGAAGTTGAATCTCAACAAATGCTCATTCGGGGTGAGATCTGGAAAGTTTCTGGGATTCATGATTACTAATCGAGGGATAGAGGCTAATCCCGAGAAAGTTCAAGCTATTTTGGACATGAGGCCGCCTAATACAGTAAGAGAAGTCCAAAGGCTAACGGGAAGAATAGCAGCCTTGAGTCGTTTCTTGTCCAAATCAGCTGAAAGAAGTCTACCATTTTTCAAGGCGATAAAGCCAGGAAAGAACTTCAAGTGGACGGAAGAGTGCAACGACGCCTTTGAAAGGTCGAAAGACTACCTGAAAGAGTTGCCTCTATTATCTCGGCCACATCCCGGAGACCACCTACTTATGTACCTCGGTGTAGGAGAGAAAGCTATAAGTGCAGTCCTACTAAGGAAATAAGGGGATAGAGATTGCCCGATTTATTATGTAAGTAAAGTCCCGCTAGATGCCGAGGCAAGATACCACTTAGTTGAAAGAATAGCTTTATCCCTGGTGATGGCAACTCGGAAGTTGCGGCCTTACTTCCAAGCTCACTCGGTGACTATCTTAACAGATCAGCCCCTCAGGAAAATACTGCAGAAACCAAAACACTCCGAACGTCTAATTAAGTGGGCTATCGAATTGAGTGAATATGACATTCACTTCCAGCCTCTCCAAGCAATAAAAGGACAGGCATTGGTAGATTTCATTGTAGAATGCACTGGCCGAGAGGTCCAAGGCGAAAAGGAGTTAGTCTGGTGGAAATTATTTGTTGATGGAGCTCGTAACATGGACGACAGTGGAGCCGAAATTGTGCTAATATCGCCTGAAGGGGAAACCTACGAGTATTCCCTACGTTTCGATTTCCCAAGTTCGAACAATACAGCCGAGTATAAAGCCTTGATAGCTGGGATGAGACTCGCTGAGAAACTAGGAGTCAGCAACTTAATGGCACATAGCGATTCAGAATTGATGGTAAACCAGTTTTCGGGTGAATATGAAGCACGAGAACCCGCCTTAGTCCCTTATCTACAGAAAGTACAATTGTTGGCACAGTCATTCAAGCACTTCCAGCTGACTCAGATAAATCGAACAGAGAACAACCATGCAGACGCTCTTTCAAAATTGGCTTCTTCCAGAGGGGTTAAAGGAGGTATGGTCAAAGTGGAATCCCTCGCTAGACCAAGCATTGAAGAAGAAGATATCTGTGACGTTGAAATCGGAGGCGATTGGAGGAGCCCAAACAAAGACTACATATTGGGAGGTACACTCCCCACTAATAGAGACGAAGCTCGAAGGCTGAAGCTAAAAAGTGCCAAGTTTACAGTGGTGAATGGGGAACTCTATAAACGGGGATTCACAATGCCCCTGTTAAAGTGTCTAGGGCCCCAACAAGCTGAGTACACCTTAGCTGAAGTTCATGAGGGAATATGCGGTGAACATTTAGGGGCTCGAGCCCTGGCCTCGAAAATATTGCACACAGGGTTTTATTGGCCTACACCGAGGAAGGATGCCACAGACAAAGTGAGAAGATGTGAAAAGTGTCAGAAATTCGCTCCTATAACTACCGTGCCTATTTCGGCTCTTCAGAACACACTTCAACCAACTCCATTTGCACAATGGGGACTAGATATCCTGGGGCCTTTTCCCCTAGGCTTAGGACAAAGAAAGTATTTGCTTGTGGCCACAGACTACTTTACAAAATGGATAGAGGCCGAACCTTTGGCTACAATTTCTGAGAAGAAGGTGGAAGCAATGGTGTGGAAAGACATAATTTGCCGATTTGGGATCCCCCGTGTGATAAATGCAGATCATGGGAAGCAGTTCGACTGTGATGCTTTCTGGAATTTTTGTAGTGGCCTGAAGATTCTCCTAAGAATATCTTCTGTTTCTTACCCACAGGCCAATGGGCAGGCAGAGGTGAGCAATCGAACTATACTGTACGGGTTGAAAACTAGACTGGACAAGGCAAAAGGAGCATGGGTAGATGAGCTCCTAAGTGTCCTATGGGCCTACAGAACGACAAGCAAAGTGTCAACAGGTGAAACACCATTCAATTTGGTATATGGCACTGAAGCCCTCATCCCAGTAGAAGTTGGAGCTGAGTTACCCCGATTGGTCCCCTACATCGAGGAACTCAATTCTCAAGGACTAAAGGAGAATCTAGACCTGCTAGACGAGCTTAGAGACAAAGCAAAAATGAGACTGACGGTTTACCAACAGAGGATAGCTACTTATTACAATGCACGGGTGAAGAACAGAGAAATGCAAGAAGGAGATCTAGTGTTAAGAAAGTCGGCAATCACAAACGCCCATAAGGAGGATGGAAAGCTCCGGGCTAATTGGGAAGGACCATACAGATTCAGAAAGATCGTCGGACCTAGCACATGTACCTTGGAAACCTTGCAAGGAAAGAAGATCTCAAAGACTTGGAATGCCAACCATTTTAAGTTATATTGGCAGTAAACATTGTAATTTTTTGCTTCCTAATTGTTATTATTTCTTACTTTCCCATCTATTACATTACTTTACAGATGTTATTGTTTTTCTGATTCATGAATAAAGGCCAGCCAATCATTTCCTGTATTTTCTAACCCAATATGTGAGACAGATTATGTGTTACAGGAATTAAAATGAAGTAACAGCTGGCAAACACAAAAGTCCCTAAGCACAAGAGGTGCGAGACGGGCAAATCAAAAGTCCCTAACCGAAAAATGCGCGAGACGGGCAAATCAAAATTCCCTAAGCACAAGAGGTGCGAGACGGGCAAATCAAAAGTCCCTAAGCGAAAAATGCGGGAGACGGGCAAATCAAAAGTCTCTAAGCGAAAAATGCGCGAGACGGGCAAATCAAAAGTCCCTAAGCACAAGAGGTGCGAGACGGGCAAATTAAAAGTGCCTAAGCGAAAAATGCGCGAGATGGGTAAATCAAAAGTCCCTAAGCGAAAAAAGCGCGAGACGGGCAAATCTAAAAGTCCCTAAGCACAAAGGTGCGAGACGGGCAAAAGACCAATCCTCAAAAAAGTACAATCGCAGAACCATCAAGCACTGGGTAAACAGACACGTGCGAAAGCCAAATAACACAAAGATACAAATTATATAACATGTTACGAGGTACGTTACAAATCCTTCAGATTAATATGTCGCAATAAGTTGACAAATTACGGTTAACATTTGGACATTTTAGTCTTGCTTATTCTACTAAGTTCTTAAGCCAAAAGAGCACGAGATAGACACAACGCTCAAGCAAAGTTCATCTTTGAACAGTAGTGACAATGCTGTCTCAAACTAAAACTCGGGGAGCAACATGGTGTAAAGGTACGCTTTATACTGTGAAAACAGAATCACTTTATATGCTTTAATGCTGCTCTTTAGAATCTTGTAATAAAAACAAACATCCATTCAGAGAAGAAAAGAGGAAAATACAAAAAGCTATAAAAAGAAACGTACTTTTCATTGAATATTCATTGAATCTTTACAGACAGAGGAAAATACAAAAAGCTGCAAAAAGAAACGTACTTTTCGTTGAATGTTCACAGAGTAAAATACAAAAAATCTTAATCTACGCTGAGGACTAAGTCATCCGGCTGAGAAGAAGCCGCCTTGACACCAGAGCCCTCAATAACCGAGGGATCAGAAACTTGAGGAACCGAAGCACCAGGATCCTGGGGAGCCGAAAGAGCCATCCCGGATGAAGGATCATCACTTGAGGACCCTACCACAGCTGCGGTGTCTGGCACAGGATCAACGGCTGTGGAATCAGAAATCTGGAACTCATTGCTGTCCAACCCTATAAGTGCCTCGATAGACTCAGGCTGATCGCCCGCCTCGATAGCCTCAGAAACGTCTTGCACTGTTGAAGGTTCGACTCGATCATGTGCGCCAGAAGACTCAGGCTGACATTGTGGCTGTCGAGGAGGCCATGGGCCCTCAAGATTGTCCAATTCATCCCCAGCACCCTCCTCCAAATAGGCATCCAGACCTTGCGAGTCGGGCTCGTATTTAGTCCAAGGAGGAGCTGCGTAGTACTTGGCCTCCTCAGTAAAGAGTAACTCAGGAAAAGTCTCGCCAGGCCGATGCTTCTCCAGCCACGAACGAGCCAAATAAAAACCGTACTTGATGAATCCCGCCGCGAACATTGCTTTCTTATCATAGCAATGTTAGGACAAGCGGTACTCACGAACGGCCTCGGCCCGAACCTCTTTCTGACGATCCAGTACGTTGTGCAGCTCCTCAATGGCTTCATCCCGTTGTCTCTCCATGGCTCCCCGGTCATTGACGGCCTTATTATAGGCTTCTTAGTACCCCTGAAGGGAAGCCACCTTCGCTTTCTCTTCCTAGAGCTTTCGCTCAAGATCAGCATTCTTTCGCTCGAGATCAACGCTCTTTTTATTTAGCTCCTCTATCCTTTTGGGATAGGGGCAAAGCTGGACAACCTCGTTCATAAGCTCCATTTTCTGCTCTCGAAGCTCACGAATGTCCTTATCGGCTTGCTCCCTAAGGGCCCTGTGTCGAGCATTAACAGCCACAATTTGCTGAGCCGTCTGACAAGACAAAAAACAAACAAAGGCTCAACAAACCTGACGAAAAAGCATAAAAAGGAAAAAGCTAATTACCAAACAAGCACAAAGCTTACCTTCATCGCGAGGTAGTCGGAATTATCCTCCGCCTTAGTTAGATTAGTGAAAAGCCTTGCCTCGTCGCGAGGGAAGATGGTGCTCCAAGCCAGACGGGATGCTATCCTGGCATCTTCAATACTGTCATTGTCATTCACCCCGGGATAGACCTGGAAGTCTTCTACACCAACAACGACCCCGCTATCAACTTGATGGTGCCTCAAAGTCGGATCAGCCACCTTAGGCAAAATCGGTCTTGTAGGCATTGTGGCTTCTATAATGAACCTCTTCCTGTATTTGTGCCTAGGCTGGCGAGGAACAGACCTATCCTCATCAACACGAGATCCACCCTCTTGACGAGCTGAATCACTCCTTTGGGACTCCGAGCTCTCGCAGTCATCCGAACCACGATCAGGGACAAGAGGCCTTTTTCGTTTATTTCTCTCGGCCTCTTGTGTAGGATGGCTGGATACACCAGCGGCAGGAGGAGGGGCAATAGGAGCACGAGCTGGTACAAATGAGGGAGCACGAGCCGGTCCAGATGAGGAAGCCCTAGCTTGCGACTGAGAAGCAGGAGTCGCTCGAGCAGCATCGCTGGCATCCCTCCTACACAAAAACTCCTGGAAGTTCATTCCTGCACAACATAAGAAAGAATTAGCTGACCAAGTAAAAACGCCACACCCACGAAGTAAAAAGGAAATTAGAAAACTAAAAAACCACTGATATCCTCTAAACTATTCAAGGATGAATCCAAGGGGAAATCGACGAAGGGACTCCCAAAGGCATCGGCCCAAGCCCACTCAGGATTCTCCTCTGACTGATCGCTAGTACCCGCAGCCTCAGGGGTCTCTTCCTCCAAATCTGAAGAGGACTTATCTACAAGATGGCCTACAAGGGCAGACGCTTCGGCTACGATTACTGGAGATGGCTGACTAGGACCAGCATCAACACGTGGAGTCGCAGGCAAGTTAGACGAGGCAGCGGAAGTCCCAGCAACGGTCCTGCTTACCCCCCAGCCGGCAGCGGCGATATTCTCCCGGGTTAAAGGGGAGAATAAGTTACGCTCCCCGGTAGAACAGATCCGCCGAATAAGCTCACCAAATTGGTCTCTCAATGTTTCTGCTTTGAACCTTTCTGAGCGCTGTGAGTGGTCAGAGGCGTCACGATTCCATCTCTTGCGGATCTGTAGGTCGCTTGGAATCTCGACAACGACCCACTCACTTTCAAAGCCACACAGTTTTATTGGGAAGATCTGAAAAGATCTTATTATTAGGAAACTCGTCGGTCTTCAACCGTTGGAGAGAGAACGTTATCATCCCTTTCAAACCACGAACTCTGAAAAAGGCGCTTAAAAGAGGAACAGTTGGGACAATATCCAAGTGATAACACACTATGGAAAACGCTACCAGCTGGGCCCACGCATGGGGATGGAGTTGACACGGGACGATGTCTTTATACCTAAGAAACGCTTCACCAAACTCCGGAAGAGGGAAGCGAAAGCCGAAGGATAAAGAGGCCTTATGAACGGCTACACCATTTCTAACCAAGTCGGGTGTAGCCTCCCCTTAGACTGGAAGTCTATAACTATAACCTGACGGAAGGGGGAAACGAGTCCTAAAATCCTCTAAGTCAGCATTCGTCAAAGAACACAGAACACCACTGGTTCTGAGTGTTTTACCCGGACGTAGCAAAGACATGGTGAAGGAATTACCTAATAGGCGACAGACCTACTAGGGCGACAGACCTACTAGGGCGACAGACCTGTTAGAGCAACAGACCTTTTGAACGAAAGACCTGCGGGAGACCTAGGCTCTACGCGGAAGACTAAAAACACCTCCAGGAGGCCTAAATCTGAATGCGAAAAGGTTATAAATAAAGGCGACAGATATGCACTTACTGAGATGAGCGAGAGATCCTGACGAGAGAGTGACAGACTCTTTTAGGCAACAGACTCTTTTGACGAGAGAGCTGAAATATGGGCGACAGACGGCTGCTCAGAGGTTTTCGTGCACTCTCTCGACGAGCCCCAGTGGTTTATATAGCCGCGACAGGAAATGCCAAACTTCGCGCCCGATCATGTCTGTCGCAGATTGGAGATTTTTCACCTGCAAAAAATACCAGAAGAAGTAGCAAAAAATAGAGAAAACTATTCACAGTGGGCTGAAACCCAAAAAAACACATATTTATACTCTCTTGTTTAGAAAAATCCAACCAGAGAGTGGAGAGCAATTGATATGATAAAGTATACCTTCTTTGGGCCAGGCCCAAGATTTATCAAGACCACCACGTGGGGGGAGATCACTGGGCCACGTGGCCTTCGGCGACAGATGATATAGGCTACCGCAACACACCTGTCGATTGGCGACAGACTCCCAGCCTATCGCTTGATGTGACAGGGTGACAAGTGGCATCATCCGTCTACCGACCTGCGACAGACCACATTGGCTGCCGCACCACACCTGTCGCCTTGCGATAGACTCCTAGCCTATCGCCTGACGTGACAGGGCGACACATGGCATCGACCCTGCCTACCGATTGGCGACAGACCCCTGTCGCCATAACGTGATTCGCGAAATGGTCTCTCGCCAACGACAGGGTCCGAGTTTATCTGTACGAAGGAATTTGTATTACATCTGGATACAAACTCTTGGCAAAGTTGCGTACTTATCCACAGGTAATTAACCTAGAATATCCGCCTATAAATAGGCTTCAGGTATAATCTTATTCCCCAATTTTTTGACTACTGGCTTTTACGTTTCCCAATTCTGAAGAACTTTGGGCTGACTTAAGCATCGGAGTGTCTACGCAGGGAACCATCCCTGCGTCTCTCTGACTTTTCTTGTTTTACAGAAGCTTCTTGGAGACACGTGGAGACTAAGCACAAACATCGACGTCAGCATACCTTTATTGTTGTTTTGTGCAACAACAAGTTGCATTTTTTTTTGTTAGAAGCTAAATATTTAACAATTAAAATGAAATAAAATTGTTTGAATTCGAAATAAATTTTAAAATATATCATAATTTATTTTTTATCATTGGATCAAAGGTTGTTGGTTTGAGTATTTGCACTTTGCCTCGCAAACTCAATGTGAATGGCTACAAGGATCCAATCTTGGTTCTTTATGCAGGGGCTACGAGATATTAGTAATTATTGATTATTTAGTTTCATATAAAATTTGAGTGAGATTTTATATTGTAAGTAGAAATTTATGGTCTTTTTACACATTTTTAGCTTGCACGGAACTATGCAATAAAAATCATACTTATTAAATGATGAATGACTATAGCAAGGGAAATTTTCACAATAAGTTTATAAATTTTGATCTTATTGTAAGATCAATAGCTAATAACACTTAAATTAGAAACAATTAATCTAAATCATTGATTAAATTTTAAATATAAAAAGAAATTTTAACCTAATAGCCTATTCAATTAATTTTTTAAACTATCATTATATTAAGTTTATTGCCAATTTAACCTTTATCATATCTTTGGCTCTTTCTTGCCTTCTCAATCATTCTTATGTTTTCCATTGCCGAAATTGTTAGTATTTATGTAAATGTTGTTACGTATTACAAGGAAGGGGAACGATGAAAACGATGCAATGGAGGAGTTTTACTCTCTGGTAACTGCTGTAAAGTTACCTACAGAGGTTTTGGAGAGCTTGGGCTCGGATTCAAAATTATACTCATCACTTAATTGTAGCAGTGTAATTTGACGAGCGGTGGTAGTGGAAGAAAATAATATTCTGCAACCACCTTTTTTTTTGGTCTAAGATCCCTCGTATCCGAGAGCTACTTTGGGCCTCGATTAATCCGAAATTGAGCTACGGTCGGACTTGATATGGAGAGAGTTTTTCCAATGCTGTTTTCTCCATTCACAAAGTTCGAACCCGAGACCTTACTTAAAGGGCACTGTGCTCCTTTCACTCAGCCCAACAAACATTGATATGCAACTACCTTTAGCATCTATTATTTCCATGCCATTGGCTTTGAAAGCCATATTTTCTCTTTTTACTATTTTTATATTCATTTAATTTGTATTGACGTTGTTTTTCTTATGTACAGAGGGATCATTTAGTTTGATGTCTACTAGGTGATTTATGTAGGATTAGCAAGATGTCAGTGATAAGATTTTAGTTGGAAAAAAAATTCAATCCAGGAAGTTATAGTCTCTTGTGGGGTTAAATATGCTTTGTTTCAGCACGAGTAAACTAGAAAAAATCAAAACAGGGTTGTACAACCAACAACTGGTTGGCGTGAGTGGCAAGCGGCTCTCGTCCCTTAAGCAAAGCTAGAGTTCGAATCCTGATTTGTGTATAGAGTGCCAGTGTTGGAAGGGGGACAAGCCTAACCACGCTCTGTTTCTCCCGATTTCGGAATAGTCACCGAAGGTAAAAATCGAGAGGTTTCGATAAAAAAAAACAGGGTTGTACAGGCAAGGGGTAGTCGACTGCTTTTTAAAAGTAGTCGACTACATTTGTAAATTTAAGTTTCTATTTTCTTTTATTATATGTGCAGTCTAATGTTCGGTAATAGCATTTGGCTGCTCATGTAAATAAAATAAAATTTAAAATAAAACTAGAGAAATTTATTGTAAAATTATTTATAATCATTGTAAAATTGATGTAAATACGTATAAAGATACTAGAATAAACATAAAACATGATAATTAATCATAAAAATTATGAGATTTATCGTAAAATAATGAGAATAAACATAAAAAATATGATAACTAATCGTAAAATTTATTATATTTATCGTAAAATTGATGAGTATAAACGTAAAAACATTAGAATAAAAAAAATATGATAACTAACCGTAAAATTTATGAGATGCATCATAAAGCGTAAAAACACTATAAAAAGCATAAATTTATAATAATTGGTTGTAAAATTAATGTATTTCCTCATAATAATAAATTTCATCCATACATAATTTTTTGTATTATTTTGTAGCAAATATATATCACAAATTTTATACATTAATAAAGATGAAAAAATAAAACTAAAACTAAAATTATATCTATAAAAATAAAAATATTATTTTGATTATTATTCTTTAAGGTTTTTTTTTTGCATTTTAATATTTAACATAACAAGAAACAAAATTAGAGAAGGGAAATTGCATAAATTTACATTTATTCTTGTAATTGTATGCTTAACAAACATTATGTATTTTATTTTGGTCAAAAAACCCTCTGTATTTAGTTTTGAAAATAACAATCGACTGCTCTCAAGAAAAAGTTGACTATTTTATACAACCTCAAAATCTATTTAAAAAATAAATTAAAACAGTCTACTACCATTCACAAAAATTCAATTGCTCTATGTAATTAAACATATAAAAAATAGCAAAGGTAGCCCCAAGTGCCAAAGCTCCTGACCATTGAAGTAAGAAGCCAAGAAAAGTTGATATCCTGACCATGAGAATTAACGATATATTATCGAAATTCCAATGGGAGGTGGGCACACAGGGGATCAAGGAAAGAAACCATAGAAATTAGAGAAAAAAAATGGCAAAGTAATTGGTTTGCTTTTTCAGGATTATAATATAAGTCAACTACTCTTCAGGCTTTTTCGGAAATTCCATTTAAATCTTTTGTTCTTTGCCAATAAATTAAATAATATTAATTATAATTGCATTGTTATAAAATGGATTAGCACCTTTTGATGTATGTATATAAAGATTGTCTCTTTAAGGAATTAATTAGGATGCACAAACAATGAGAAAAAAATTAATATTACTAGAACTAGAATTAATGTAAAGTTATTAGAATGTCATCATCAAGCATTCAATTGTCCAAACGGTTTTTTTTAAATAGAAAAATTAATAGTAAAATTGAATATAATAATAGTAAAATGAACAAGAATAAGCGTACATAAATATATAATAATTAACCGTAAAATTTATGACATTCATCATAAAATTGATGACATTCATCGTAAAATTTATAATATTGATTATAAAGTTTATCAGATTCATCGTAAAATTTATCACATTTATCGTAAAATTAATTAGATGCATAGCAAAATTTATGACATTCGTCATAAAACTTATTAGATTCATCGTAAAATTTTTTGATATTCATCGTAAAATTTATTAAATTTATCCTAATTTATGATATTAAGCGTAAAAACACTAAAAAAGCATAAATATATAATAATTAACAGTAAAATTAATATGATTCATTGTATAAAATGATGAGAGTAAGTGTAAAAAACACTAAAAAAAAGTATAAAATGATTAACAATAAAATTGATGACAATAAACGTAAAAATACTTAAAAAAACATAAATCTATGATAATTAACCGTAAAATTAGTGTGGTTTATAGTAAAATTGATGAGTATAAGCGTAAAAAACTAGGAAAAAGCATAAATCTATAATAATTAACCATAAAATTAATGTGATTTATCGTAAAATTGATAAAAATAAGCATAAAAACACTAGAAAATGCGTAAATATATAATAATTAACTGTAAATTTAAAAGGATTCATCGTAAAATTGCTGAGAATAAGCATAAAAACACTATAATAAGCATAAATTTATGATAAATAATTGTAAAATTTATGACAATAAGTGTAAAAGTCATTAAAATTTATTAGACAGTTGCTAAAGATTAATTTCTAGTAAGAATGCTTTTGACATTTAGGCAATCGACTGCCCTTATAAAGGCAGTCAATTGCTTTGATGCCAAAAGTATTCTGATTAGAAATTAATCTTTGGTAGTCGAATGCCAAACATGAACATTTGACTGCCCTACGGTATTTGGGCTACAAACACCCATTTTTTGGGCTAGATAAACCCTAAATACTCTCTCTAAAAAGACTCTCTCCTCTTAATTTTCTCTCTCTAAATTAGCATGTGTTGGATAGCTTGTAATAAATACAAGGGAACAAGTTCCCACATTGTTTGTAAAAGTGTAAAGCGATTTATTTATAAAGGGAAATCAACTCTTGAGAGTAATTTGGAGTCAAAGAGGAAATGGGCTTTGACCATTTGGCTTGGGCTTGAGCTTGCTTGGCTTGGGCTTGGTCTTGCTTGGCTTGGGCTTTGGCTAGAGCTTGGCCTATTTTAAAAGTCAAAGATGGGCTCTTGGCTCTTTGATTTAATCCGAATTTTTTATTTTTGATAGAAATATTTTAAATTCTTTTTGAATTTAAAATTGTTTTAAACTGTTCCAACAGACATATTTTCAGTTATATGTCTGGAACAGTTATGTCTGAAAAAATGAATGGTTGTTGTTTAACAGACAATCACAACCATTCATTTATGCCTCTTCAAATTCTATTTAAGTGTTGATTTCCAGAAAAATACTTACTTTACATTTTCTGACTTTTCACAATATTCTGAAGGCTTTGTTGTATCCTGGGGTAACTTGTTTCTGTGTGAGGCAATATTACACTCAAGAAAGTGTAATTCTATACGCCTCAAAGCCATATACTCTGATTATTTTCTAACAGCATGGATTGCCTTTATTATAATGTATAATCTAAGGTAAAAAACCATGAAATTTAATATAGTAGATAATTTACTTTCATACTTTGAGGGAATAGAAATGTAATTTTGGTTGCTTTTATGAATGGATAAAAATTTAATTTAAATATCTTGTAGTCTTTTTAAAGGATAAAAATGTATATTATTTTATATTTCATTAAATTAAAGTTTACCTGTTGTTTTAATAAATAATTATTTATATATTTTTTAATTTTTATTATTTATTCAATATCTCATAAAATATTGAATATTTCATGATTTCATGATCTTATAGTAAAATCGATATTTTGTGACTTTACTGTAGACAAACCCGTGTAATAAGCATCTATATAAGGATTGGGTTTTATTGGTTTGCTCTCTTTATCATGTTTATAGGAAGTGCAATTTTTTGTGTAATTATTTTAACCAAATCTACTCGTGAGAGTGAGTTTGATGTTTTCAAATTTTATTGTCCTTTCACTATTTTAATAAGATATTTGCAAGAAAATAATATGAGTATCGTAAGACTAATTATGCTATTTAAAAAGTTATTATTGCTCTTTTTCAAAATAAAAATAGAAAGTTCATTTTTAAAAGAAAAAGAAAATTGTTTTGTGGCTAAAAATACGACCCGAATAAAATTGGTTTCAGACCATAAAACGGATGAAAATATCTGTCGTTATACAAAAAAATATACATTTAATAAAAAGATAAATTTAAATGCATTTTTCAACCATCTAATTCAAATTTCAAATCAAATTATTTAGTACTAGATTATATAAATGATACATAAAACAAGATTAGTTATCTTATCATTTTTTGTTGCATGAAATTAATTGTCTTTATAAATATCGAATCATTTCTACTAAAAAAATTAATGAAATAACTCTATGATAACATACTTTCTTTCTTTTTTTAGTTTATATTACACTATTCTCGAATTGTATCATAATAACTCGTTAATTAATGAATTTAACAATAGTTATGTTTAAAGATTTTTTATTTTAAAATTTATGATTAAAGATGATGCAACCCAATTACGTTGGATCCACAAAGTAAAGCCAATAAGCCTAAAAACTTAAGTCTTAGGGTCCAAGATGATCTAAAACGGTCTAAAGAGAGTCATAATCCCCTTGAAGGAGAAACGTGAGATGACTGAGTACAAAATTACTTATTCACCTACTATATAGTACAACTACAAGAATTGACCTTTATCTTTGCAAATAACCGTCCACTCATGCATACCTTATGCATGAAAGATGTGGGCTGAACACAAAGGAGAGTCATTTCTTATAAATTGAGACATCACACAAAAACAAAGATATTAACACTCTTTACACTCTTATACTTTCTTGATTTTCACCAAAATTCTCTCAAACACTCTCACTTAGGCATTGAAGCAAGTCTCTTACTGGAAACATCCCTATTGGATCTTTGTTTTGCAGGTTGCACTTATGCTTTAGCCAATTTTTGAGAAGCCTTCGAATGTTTAGATGGCTTTGTGGTGAGCTGAGTTTGGAAGTCAATTTTCAGAGCAACCACAGCTCTATTAAGCTCAATATTCAAGGATTTAAGGTATGCCAAAGCCTCATCCTTAGATTCCAAAATAGCAACCTTCTCTACTAAAACACTAGCCTTCTTTGCCTCACATTTCTCTTCCATATTTACAACAACATGCATTTTCTTTTGGGCCTTATCCAGAATACCTTTGAAGTTCTGGGTTTGGTGAGCAATATGGTCACCTAATGCAATTATATTTATAGGCCTCATCTTCCGCCATAAATATGTAACATTTAAGTAGTTAAACAAAAGATACATGAGCTTTAGAAAAAAGGTAAACTCTATACCTGAGCAATGGCTATTTGAATGGTTTCAACATTTTGCTACAAACTACTTGTTTAAAAGTAATTGGCAGTTATACAAAGGGACCATCGATCGCATGAAGCAAAGATCATACTTAAGAATACCTATCAAACTCTCAGAACCAGTTGGGAGAGACGTCAGTGTTGGATTATGCCCTTAGAACCATTCATTAGATGATTGACTTTGGCATTTTTATGTATCATGACATTTTATTTATAGTTCATTATTATATTTGTCTTATAACTGCGTAATGTAATCTTATATGATAATGTCCTTAGAATAGTAATAACACACTATTCTTAAAATATCCCTAGTCAAGTATTATTGTGAACAAGGATAACAATGATACGATAAGACTAGTATGTGGTTGACTGATGACCATTGTCATGGATATAGGATATCAAGTCATCACATAGGTACATGTTAGAGAACTATGTACTGGATCGACCCTCCATGAGAACGCTACATGGATTGTTATATGAGTGTCATAAGCGATTCTCAAAGTGATGATGGTGTATGTGATCCTTTGACTTGAGATCATCAGAGATCCCAACATAGAGAATTGCATACTTTAATGCTGCTAGATGTCGTTCGTAACAGGATGGACTATAAAGGTAGTAATTGGGTATGCCTTGATCTATGTAGAGGGATGCTGAGTGATCAAGATAGGATTTATCCCTCTTATATAACAAGAGTGATGTCTTGGGCCCTTTGATAGAGTGAGACTAAAAATGCATGGCCATGCTCGAATAAGTCAATATGAGATATTGATTTTATTTGTTTAATTAGTCTACTCAGGAATCAAGAAACGCTGATTAGACTATACAAGTGTGACACATTCCATAACTTGTGTCTAATCAAGACATCAAAGGATAAAGGGATTAGACTACACGGTAACATCTATCACGAGTAAGGTTATGTCGAGTCATTGACATTCTCGTTACATGGGTAGCAATGATGTGTTGCTAGATACCGCTCATTGCCTGTGACAATTTTGTCATTGCCATTGTTTTGAGAACCTATTGGGTCGCACACTTAGAACGGATCAATGAAGAGCTTAATTAATCCTATTCTGAATTGGATTAAGGATATGACTAATCCTACTCTGAATTGGATTAAGGATATAACTAATCCTATTCTAAGTAGGATTAGAGTTCTGTTTGACAGTAAATTTTAGGGTAAAATTTACTACCTATAAAAGGATGTTTTGTGTTTTCTAAAATAGAGCCGCACAAAAACAGAAAACAAAATATTCTTTTAATCGAAGCTAGCAATTCGGTTATAAGGAATCAAAAACGCTCTTTAAGGCTTCTGATCGTGAGACGTTCAAGAGTCGTGAGATTCGTTCGTGTGGATACCATAGAGGCAGGAACGAAAAGTTATTGCTTGTGACTCGACCAACGACAGAAAATCAGAGAAAACGTTAAGTAAATCTCGAAACCCTAATCAGGCAACTCTCCGAATCGATCCTGGTGGAGGCCGAATGATTTAAATTCCGCCGCGTGTTTGTTTCGGTTTCCTTTAGTCAGGTCGTAGCGAATAGGAACCTTAGGCTCCTCTTTAGTAGCTCCATCAACTCTTACAAGAGGATTGCTCTCAGGGGCATGACCACCCATAGGAGTTGGCCTTTTTTAACCAACAATACTGGACTCCTTAACAAGATAAATAGTAGGTGGAGGTGGAACCTCTACAATTGGAGAGGCCTCAGCATCAATGCGTACTGCCCTATGACAACGACCCCAAGTTATTGAAGGGGAAGGATTACGATGTGGTAGATTAGGCAAGCCACATCCTTGGGTCCCAATAGTAGAAGGCTAACCAAAGCTGCTGGTCCTCATGTCAAAATATTGAATCTTATTATCTTTGCAAAAGTAGAAAAAATTCATTAAGACTTAGAAAAATTACAATAAATATAATCAAAATCAGCAAAATTAAGAGTAAAATACCTTGAGGCTCGCCTTCTGACTTATTTGAATCCTTGGTCTAAGATTTTAGCAAGTTCGCCCAACGCTACAGCTAGATCTACTTGCCTGAATGCCACTAAAAGGAATAACTGGTTCAATGTTCCTCGGGCAAGGTGAAGAAGGAATACAAGAACTATAAAAGGGAAATATCAGGCCAATATCTTGACACATAAGTGATATAATTTACAATATCACAGTCAACTTGGATTTGGTCTTATCCTATGGATAAAGACTTGCTCTGGCTTGGTCAATTCGAACACACGGTTTGCCTAAGATTGGCTACTTGCTAGTTGACATCTCCTTTAAAACCATCCTTCTTATAAATGACTAAAAAGTGATTATTCCAACTTTTCTTATTACTAAGAAGATCTACAACCACCAAATGCTTTCTAGCTTGGAAATGAAACTAGCTTAAGCGAACTATATGCCAAAAGGTGTAAAAGTGCCTGAATATCCTAGAGTTGGCACTTTATCAACATTCCTAAAACCTATGTAAATGGCAACCAACATTTTTCAAACTATTGGGTTTAATTGATGGTCTTATGTCATAATTGTTTAGCACACCTATGAAAAAAGGTTTTAGGAGAAATCTACGGCCATTTTAGAGAGCAACCACGTAAAAGTGGGCCTTATCTTCTTTAGCCACCATATCTACGATGCTTATTGCACTTCCACAAGGAGGGACTTAAGGGTGGTATCGTTGAATTGAAAACCACCTACCTTAGTAAGTTTCTTGTTGATCGAGTACATATCGACCATCCACAGACCATTGTACTTAGCATCAGCTAGACTTTTAGCAAATATGATAAGTGCAAAAAGAAGTGGACAATGAACTAACTGAGAAAATGTGGGGAAAATCTGCAAGAATTGCAAAGAAGAGAGCAAGGAGATTTTTTTTGGGTGCTACAATGAGTAAGAATGATTATGGCATTAGAAGGAGAAAAAAATTTATAGATGATGGATGATGATTAAAAAGACACAATCTTACCAAACACAAGTAGGTGTGCACCACGTTTAGTGAGCAAAGATTAAGGGATTGTGATAATTACGATCCGTCCCATTAACTTAGGCCATATGGCAAGACTAGTTGTTAAGGGTAAAAAAACGACGATAGTCAACATAAATTTTTGAAAAATTTTGAAATTCAAAAACCCTCTAAGAACCTTGAGATACAGGTAGTTTGCCAAAAAAACATATGGCAAAAGGGCCAATCATAGCTAATGAAAATGGCAAGCGCAACAAAAGGTCACAAAAATATAAAGTGAGTAAGTTAGGGTGACTTGAGCAGAAGATATTGCCGAACACCAATCATTTTGAAAATTGGTGCTAACCAAAGGGGTAATATATTGCTACTCAATTACATTGGATCAAGAAAGTAGAGCCTAATAACTCATAAGCCTAAAAACATAAGCCTTGGGGCCCAAGATGACCAAGGTTGATCTTAGAAGGGCCCCAATCCTCCTCAATGAGGAACGATGAATGAGTGGGTACAAAACTATACAAATTCTCTTAAACACTTTTACTAACCTAGGCATTAGAGCAAGTTCCATTGGGAACATTTCTAGTGGACATTTGTTTGTAGGTTGATCCAGGAAGGAAGAAGTTTATCAACCAGTTAATGAGCTTGCAATCTTTTTGGCATCAACAAACGAAGTGATAATGCTATATTTCATTAACAATGTATGAGATTTATACTTTAATGGTACATCAAATATAAATCATTCTCTTTTACCATTCGAATCCAAAAAATTAACATTAATATTAACATAAAAAGTCTTTCGTGAAAAAAAAATCATTGGATATATATATATATATATATATATATATATATATATATATATATGCTCATATATCTTTAATTAATATTAATCACACGTGTTAACAATAATAATAAAAAAATTAATATTATTTAAAAAGCACGTTATAAAATGATTATTTGTGTCAACAGAATTAAATTTTGGTTTACAGGTACATATATATATATATATATATATATATATATAAATAAAGTTAAATGTAAAATCTTTCTTAAATAATGAATTTTTATGAGCAATAAAAATCTTAATCAAGCATAAACTCATAAATTTATTCACTTTACATAATTGCATCACTCGTATAAATATAAAATCTCCTTTAATCCTTAAAAAAGGAAAAATTAATTATGCCAGTAATATTCCACCGTAACATGACTTCCCATATTTGTAATTTAATAATCTTAGAAATTAAATAGGAGTTTTCCAAAATTTCTCTATTTTATTCCATAATAATAAATAAAAAATCAAAATTCCAAAATTTTAATTTTTATTAACAAATTACTTTTTTGAGGTATAACTATTTTTTTTTACAATTCTTGTATCTCTATTGTATCTATTTTTGATAAAGTACGGATAAAACACAAAATTATTATGGTCATAATTCATGTGGATACATTATATGAAATATTTTTTGTCAAATTCATGCAAGATTTTCCAAAATTTAATTTGTATCATTTTCTATTTTGTATTAGTTTACTTTTTTTTGGTTACAATTTTGTATTAGTTTATTGTTATATTATGTGTCATGTCTAAAATTATCAAGTTTAATAATTTGTTTTTAGATTATTATCTCATATCACACATAGTCAATGAACTTTTTACATACATATCTTTTTCAAAAATATTAAAAAGATAATTAAAAAATGGACGTATGACAATTTCTTAACAATTTATATTTGATGCATTGGAAGTATATATTTTCTATACACGGTTAGTCAACCAAATAATATCATCTCATTAATAAGCTAAGTTAAAAATATGAGAACCCTTAAAAATAAATTTTAATAAAATTTTAATTTATTTTTAATAATATGTATTCCTGTAAACTTTATTTATTAATAAGGGGCTTAATACTTAAATATACTATTCATATTTGTCCAAAATAGAATTAAGCCCTTAACGTTTAATTGAAGAGAAATCAGTTCTAAACATTTTAAAATAACAGAATTAAGACATTTCTGTTAAATTTTTTAATTTTTGTTACCCTTACACAATAATAAAACTTAACAGCGTTAGAAAAAGTTAAAGAAAATATCCTTAATTTTATTATTTTGAAACGTTTAAGATTGATTTTCATATAATTAAACGTTGAGAGTATAATTTTATTTTATGATAAACATGAAGGGTATATTTGGATATTAAGCTTTAATAAGGTAACATTATATAATTCCCTTACAATGCATAAAGACTATATATTATGAATACATCAAATATAAATCTTTTTTTTAATTCGTTTGTGAAGTTAAAAGCAGTTGTGTATGAAAAAAATTTGTTTTTTTTTTTTACCTATTTAAGGCAAGAAGTAATATTTTCATCAAATTAGATATGTGTCAATAACAAATCGAATCTACTTTTCTGTTTTCCCCATATCACCTAATGGCTTAATCTTCTCCCCAAACGTACAAATCAACGGCTCAGATTTCTCTTCTCTTCCGTATATAAGCTCTCTGACAACAATTCGCAGAGAAAAGCGGAAACTAGTTGAGAAAAAAAAGAAAGCTCGATACAAAACTTTAACGTTTGATTGAGTGCACTTTTTCTCCGTCACGTTTCATTCTCAGCTGTTTGATCTGACAAATTTCGGAACTCTTTTTGCGTTTCCTTTTTACGGTTTGATGACTGGATTTTCTTGAGGGAGATCGGAGATGCTGTCGTTGCAAAACGGAGTGGGAATCTCTAGGGCTGCTCCCTATGGTGGTGGAGTCTTCGATCGAGTTAATGGTACATCCAACGATGCGGCGGTGGCTGCCGGTAAAGCCGCTGTTTATTCGGTGATGCAGGAACCGGCTTCTTCGCTCGGTATTGTGCCTCAAAAAGGACATGATTCACATGAAGGTTCTTTTCCATTTTTTTTCATATGAATATTCTCTCTAAATTATTGTTGTTTCATAATTTTTGGAGCTTCAATATTTATTTTTGTCGAAAAAATAAAAGCGTGAAAATTTTGGATTGTAAGTTGATTTTTTTCTTACGTTTTTGGACGTATGATTGTAAAAAGTTTTTATTTCATTAAAAAGAATTTTTAGTTAGATCTGCCTTTTTTTTAAATATTAATTGTTTTGATGCATAGAGTTTAGACTTTTAACATTTTTTTTGTGCAGATCATTATTCCCCCTTTTTAATTATGCAAAATTGAATAAAATAAAATTTTGAAGTATTTATATCTTTTTTTACTATGTAAAATTCTAAATTGATTGAATATGGGATCAGTGTAATTTTTTTAATTGCTGTGTGGCAGTTGATGAAGATATGCACTTGGCTCTAGCTCATCAAATGTATAAATCCGGAAACTATAAACAAGCATTGGATCATAGCAGAGCTGTTTACGACCAAAACCCGCTTCGCACTGATAATCTGCTTCTTTTGGGTGCTATTTATTATCAGGTAAAAAAGAGTTGCCTTATTTGTCTTCTTTTTGTATTGGTTCATGATTTTGTAGTTTTATAATCCTTTTATGTATGTCTGCAGTTGCATGATTATCAAATGTGCATTACCAAAAATGAAGAAGCCCTTCGAATTGAGCCTCGTTTTGCTGAGTGTTATGGAAACATGGCAAATGCTTGGAAGGTATTTGTTAATCTCTATATCAGTTTTTTGAAGCTAAAGTAAAAATGGATCTCAAAAAAGATAAGGGTTTTTGAAGAACTGATGAAGGTTTATTTTTGCTCTAATATGCAGGAAAAAGGTGATATTGATGTTGCCATTCGGTACTATATGATTGCAATTGAGGTTTGTATATGGTTATAAAACTTCTCTTTTATTAGTAATTTGTTTTCCTCCTTTGCTAGTGAAATCTTTTCTTAGTTTGTTGATTGTTTTTGAACTTCCATTGCTGCAGCTTCGACCTAACTTTGCCGATGCTTGGTCGAATTTAGCTAGTGCTTACATGCGAAAAGGAAGATTTAATGAGGCTGCACAGTGTTGCCGTCAGGCGCTGCAATTAAATCCTCTTTTGGTATAATTTAATTGGGTTATATTTTATCATAATCCAGTTAAATATCTGAACTTCTAATTCAACTGGAAGTTCTACATTTCAATGTCTATTGTTTTTCTTTTTTAACAACTAAGGTTTCTGTACATTTTTTTTAAATTGCTCTACAGGTTGATGCTCACAGTAACCTTGGAAACCTAATGAAAGCGCAAGGACTGGTGCAAGAAGTAAGTGTTAAGAAATGAAATGTTTATACTGTTTGATAACCCATCTGTAATAAATAGTAGCCATGAATGTGAATTCTTGGGCTATGGTAACTGATATTATTCATGCCTTTTGGCAACTACTATGTTGAAAATCTGCAGTTAGGATATTGGGGTGGACCTCATTCTATCCATGTTGTGGAAGAATTGGTCTAATTTTTTGCCCATTATGAGCATGACTGTTCTTTCTGGGCTAACCTGACCTAGACTCTAACCATCCTGCCCAAACAGAATGTGAGGGGAAAACATCCTTCCCATGTTTTGTTTTGTAGTGTCTGTCTCTTTATCCGGTAAGTTACTGATGTAAGCAATTCATGTGTGGAACTGTGTCTTGATGTCACAGTTCAATACAGATATCAAGTTGTTATCTACAGGTCAGGGCTCAGATGATGGTTGCTCTTGATGTAACTTCCATCTGCAAAGACTCGAATTTGTCAGAATCTAACATTTTGTGCAGGCGTACAGTTGCTATCTTGAGGCTCTACGGATACAGCCAACTTTTGCCATTGCTTGGTCAAATCTTGCCGGTCTTTTCATGGATTCGGGTGACTTGAATCGAGCCCTTCAGTATTACAAGGTGTGTGGCAATTTGTTCCCATCATTTTTTGTTTTGTTGTTTTTATCTTGTTCAAATGCTGTCATTTTCATTGTTCTGCTTGCAAATGATATGATATTTCATTTTGAGTGCTGGTTCCTTTTTTAATTTTCCATGAGATATAATCTACCTTTTATCTCCCCCTTGATTTTAGTTCTAGGAACTGTTTATCATGCAATTATACTGATTTATATTTGTACATTTCAAATCGCAGGAAGCTGTTAAACTGAAACCCACATTTCCTGATGCCTATTTAAATCTTGGGAATATTTACAAGGTAAGCTGTCTTGCCTTGTGGTCATCATTTTGGGTTGCTGCAAGTACCTGAACCTGTCTTCTTGTATTCTGGACCTGTTTTCTTGTATTGGAGAGAAACAAGATATCTGTTTTGCCTTTTCCAGGCTCTGGGAATGCAACAGGAGGCTATCGTTTGTTATCAGCGTGCTGTTCAGACTCGGCCCAACAATCCAATAGCTTTGGGTAAGTGATATTACATAACATGAACTGACTACATATGCCTAATGTTCTCTTTGATGAAGGTTGGGCTGCTTTTTGCAGTTAGCTGCTCGATTCCAGATATATATGTGTGTGTATATATATATATATATATATTCATATTCTTCCCCTTCTTTGATTTCTTATTTTCTCCTTGCTGTGCCTCGGAGTTTGGGTCCCAGCTGACATGATAAAGTGTTATTTATAGACCTTATTATGATCTGTTACTTTTTTGAGTATTTTTGTGCTTTGAGATATTTGAGTAAATTTTATGTTAAAGATAGTCATGTTAACTTATGTTAGTGAAGTACCAAGTTGTATGACTAAATGGTGCAGGGAATCTGGCTAGTACATACTATGAGAGAGGTCAACTGGATATGGCAATTCTCCATTATAAGCAAGCTATTGCTTTTGATCAAAGATTTTTGGAGGCTTACAATAATTTGGTTGGTTTTCTCAATTTATGTCAGATTGTAGATATTATAGTTAGTCTGTGCCTTTGCTTACTGCTGCTAATATGAATTTATTATGAAGGGAAATGCATTGAAAGATGTGGGTCGTGTCGATGAGGCAATTCAATGCTATAATGTAGGTTTTGTTTTTTCTAGTCACCTAGGTTTTATTTTCCTTATTTACTGTTATTGAAATTTTGAAGTTAACCATTTTTAATTGCTGGTTGAAGCAATGCCTCACGTTGCAACCTAATCACCCACAAGCACTTACCAACCTTGGGAACATATATATGGGATGGTACGCTATCCTCAAATTCTTATGTCTAAGTGATCAAAATTCAGCTTGTGATGAGTTTTTAGTTAATGTTATCCTTACAAGATGTTTTGGAATTCGCAGGAACATGGCTTCTGCTGCTGCTTCTTACTATAAGGCTACATTGGCTGTCACAACAGGGTTGTCTGCTCCATTCAACAACCTTGCTGTAATCTATAAGCAACAGGTTTATTCTCTGGTGTTTGATTTTCTGCTTTTGCTTTGATACATGATGGATGTTAAAAAATGCCTTTTTTTCTTTGCTTCTAGTATTTAATTAGAATTATATTTCTACTGTAGGGAAATCACATGGAAGCTATATCTTGTTACAATGAGGTTTTGAGAATTGATCCCCTAGCAGCTGATGGGCTTGTAAATAGGGGTAACACTTACAAGGAGATTGGTAGAGTGAGTGAAGCAATTCAAGATTATATGCATGCTATTAATATCCGGCCAAATATGGCTGAAGCCCATGCAAATCTAGCTTCTGCTTATAAGGATAGGTAATTTTTATTTGAATCCCATCACATTTCTTTTTAAAGTTTGCACTTATCAATTTCTGTCAAGAAGTTTTGTTAGGATCACTATTCACTAGCATCCTCTTATAGGCACTTAGATAAGTTCTTTGTTTCCCTAAATTAAAATGATGTTTCCCCTTGGAATTTTGTTCCTTTTCAGCTTGTGGAAATATCTTTGGGCTCTGTGTTCGATGCCCTTTGCTAATGATTCCTTATTGATTTAGGCTCTTATTCTTTGCCTTATGATCTTTTTTTATTTTAGTTTTAGCAATCCCTGCACAAAGGGTCTATAGCAGTGTAATTTGCTTCAATATGAGAATCTCATCATCCTTAGTTGATTGCACCTTTTTTTTTTAAAGTAAATCCTAAGATCTGCTTCTTTGTATAGTCTTTTTGTGATTAACCTCTAGCTCAAAAGAGAGAAAATAAAACCAATGAAGGGTTGATGTTTCATCGAAAATGAGGAAAAGCAAATTTGATGCATTCAACTTTTGTTAATGTAAATTTTATTTATGACATCAATGTAAAATTTGTTTTATTGGGATGGGGAAAGTGCCTTTTTATGTTCAACAATTTTGTGATTTTGATTTGGGTTTTCTTGTAATACAGTGGACATGTGGAGGCTGCCGTCGATAGCTATAAGCAGGCATTGCTTCTTCGAGCAGATTTTCCTGAAGCTACTTGTAACCTCCTACATACGTTACAGGTATCATGGATTGAATTTTTTAATGCATTATGGAATTAGTTTAAGCTACATCAAAAAGTAAAATTTATATCTAGAAAAGACTATATTTATGTTATAATAGGAAGCATTTGTTGGTCATGCCGATTTCTTTCAAGACATTCAATCTTTTCTAGATGATCATATTCTGACTGTATCCTCCTAGCTTTAAGAACAATGATTGATTGAGTGACCTAAGGCTAAGATGTAGCTGACTTCATTGGTTATCTTTTGGTAGTATTTCCTTGGAAATAGATCTTACGTCAATGTGAATCAGCAGATGAACAGGCTTTTTGTGGAGAAACATGTTGAATTGGCATCAACTCATAATTTGATTTTATATGTCCAGTGTGTGTGCAACTGGGAGGATCGTGATAAAATGTTTGCTGAAGTTGAAGGCATTATACAAAGGCAGATTAATGTGAGTATTGACATGTTTGTACTTTTTACTATTTCCTTCTATTTTATGTTACTACATTATATTTTTTTAAGACAAGCTACTACGTCTGTAGCATTTCCTGTTTTCAATGCACTTAACCAATAATTCATTCATCTCAGATGTCAGTTCTTCCAAGTGTGCAACCTTTCCATGCTATAGCATATCCCTTTGATCCAATGCTTGCACTTGATATAAGGTATAAATTTCTTTTCATAGCACAAATTTACTGTGGTGAAATAGAGATTTTAATTAACATTTCTTTCTTTCTCTTGCAGCCGTAAATATGCTGCTCATTGCTCCTTGATTGCATCTCGTTTTGCTCTTCCTCCATTCAACCATCCTGCTCCAATTCCTATCAAGCACAATGGTGGAAATGAGAGGCTAAAGGTTGGTTATGTGAGCAGTGACTTTGGCAATCACCCCTTGTCACACCTCATGGGATCGGTATTTGGCATGCACAACAGAGAGAATGTTGAGGTTTTTTGTTTTTTCTTTTTCTGTGGTTAATCTCATTATAGTAGAACTTTCCGGTCACAAATAAACTTAAGAACTTGTTTATGCAGATATTTTGCTATGCCTTGAGTGAAAATGATGGCAGTGAATGGAGACAGCGAATTCAGTTTGAAGCTGAGCATTTTATAGATGTCTCTGCCATGACTTCAGATGTAATTGCCAAAATGATTAACGAGAATGGAATACAAATCCTCATCAACCTGAATGGTTATACCAAGGTATATTATCTTTAATTTTCTCATCCTTTGAGGAATCTAATTTTAGTTTCGGAGCTGTGTTGAGTGATATTATGATATGATAATGAAAAATCAATCAAAGTTCATTCTGTTATATATATATATATATATATATATGTTTGTGTTGGTATTTTATGTAATGTATTGTGCTGAAAAGTCTGTTCAATTTTATTTTCCTGAATTATCAACTTTATGATTTGAAATTTTAATTTGAAATAATTGCCCTGCTCGATATTACAGGGGGCGAGGAATGAAATTTTTGCAGTGCAGCCTGCACCTATACAGGTTTCATACATGGGATTCCCTGGGACTACTGGGGCAAATTACATTGATTACTTGGTCACCGATGAGGTAGGAATTGGTGCTTCACATAAACCTTCAATTATTTGTACGTTCTTTGTCTAACTTGCTATTTGTTTGCTTTCAGTTTGTTTCACCTCTCCGCTATTCACATATTTATTCTGAGAAGCTTGTCCACCTTCCTCATTGCTATTTTGTGAATGATTATAAGCAGGTGTGTTTTTTTGAACGCGGGTCATTGTCAGTGGACTCTTATGATGATCTTTATTTGCCATTTACTCAATAAGTACTAATTTTATAACTATCAATGTTTGCAGAAAAATTGTGATGTGTTAGATCCAATTTGTGAGCACAAGCGATCTGATTATGGTCTTCCAGAAGATAAATTTATTTTTGCATGCTTCAACCAATTGTATAAAATGGATCCTGAAATCTTTAATACCTGGTAATATGAGGACGATCATGAGTAAAATGAATGAAATTTCTGTCTTTTCATTTCACTTATAAACTTATTTTACCATTCAGGTGTAAAATTCTTAAGCGTGTACCCAATAGTGCACTTTGGCTCCTCAGATTCCCAGCTGCTGGAGAAATGAGACTGCGAGCATGTAAGTTCTACCATTCCGTGTTTTTTTTTTATAAGGATGCAATCTTCATAAGATTAGGGTCTTTATAGTGGATGTTGGTCTTTATTTCAGATGCTGTCGCACAAGGGGTAAAGCCAGAGCAAATTATTTTCACAGATGTTGCAATGAAACATGAACATATCAGGCGCAGTGCTTTAGCTGACCTATGTCTTGACACGTAACCATCCTCTTCCGTGCTCTCTTTCCTTGACTGAATTATATTTCATCTGCATTTCAGTAATGATGGTTGCATTATTTTTCTTTATAGACCTTTATGCAATGCACATACTACTGGCACGGATGTGTTATGGGCTGGTTTACCGATGGTGACTCTTCCCCTTGAGAAAATGGCTACAAGGGTTGCCGGATCACTTTGTCTAGCTACTGGTTTAGGGGAGGAGATGATTGTGAACAGGTAGACTACTAACATTGCCTTTGGATATTAAGTTTGATTGTCATTAACTTAGCATTCGAGTTTACATATCTAGTTCTCAATATTCAATGCCTTTAAACTTTACAGTATGAAGGAATACGAAGAAAGGGCCGTCTCTTTCGCATTAAACAGACGGAAGCTCCAGGCTCTTACCAATAAACTCAAGGCGGCTCGTTTAACTTGCCCTCTTTTTGACACAGCACGCTGGGTAAGCTTTATCTGAATTAGCATCTCTGTTATTATTCTTGCATTACCAATCATGGTAAGTGCTTAAAACTTGTAAATCATGGCAGGTGCGGAATCTGGAGAGGTCATATTTCAAAATGTGGAACATTTATTGCTCGCGCCAGCAGCCCCAGCACTTCAAGGTCACTGAGAATGACTTTGATTTCCCTTGTGATAGATAGGAGATAGGAAACAAACGGGGATTGTATATAAGAACCAAGAGGATATAGAACAGAAAAAAGATCCTACTGGGGAAAAAGATTGCTTATTCTGACATAAAAATCTCTGTATTGCCCTAAATTTGAGCAAGTGGCGAAGACTCGAGAGTTGCTCTAGAAGAAATGAAATTACCACACAAGTATGCCTTACGCTTGTGATTGTTTGATGGAAGCAAAGTCAGAGATGGCGGCCGAAAATTATGCTACAGAAGAATGTCCTTTTTTTTTCCTGATTCATCTGCTCAGAAAAAGTTGGTTTACTCCGGACGTGGGTTTAATTCAATGAATCAGGCAAATGCCACTCTGGCTGTTGCTTTTTTCATGTGATTGGCAACAGGATAATCTCATGACATTGACCGAACTTGTGGATGGATAAGCTTAGACTTCTCGCGGCACCGACCCAATATATAATAATGGAAGTCTTATCCTCTTTCTTTGTTGAAATTGAACCAAAACTTCAGCTGCATCCGGTTGTCTTCCAATAGAGGGGTCTGCGGTTGTTGTGTCATCTTCCACTGGGGGTTTCGATTCCATTCCATTGGTCCCTGTTTTGCTTAACATTGAAATCCAGACTTCTTATCATAGAAATTGCAGGCCTGTCTATATGGATAACAAACAGGCAAATCTAATGTGACTGGCTGGCCTAATCAGCATAAGCTGGATATGTTATCTCCTGAACAGGAATGAACCAATCCTGATGCTGATGGTTTCAAAGCCCGGCTCTGCAAGCAATATTAGGCCATAAGGAAATATCCAATGTTGATGCAAGACACGGATTAATGCTTATTTTAAAATCAAATCAGGCTATAGGCCCGCAAGATGTAAAGTAAGACAAGTGAATTCCTCTGTCTAAGATTCTTGTAGAACCCTTGAAGCTCTCTACCTTGGAATCGGAAATCAGCCACTCTGGTTGTCTCTGAGAGAGAGTAGTCCAAGACTACGATTGTGGTTTGGGAAATCATGCATATAATGAAAGAGAAAAAAGAGGGAAGGCTTCAGCATTTCCCACGTTTGTAGAGACATGGGTAAGCAGGGTTTAAGGGTTTATGGCAAGGTTTAAGAATAAACAATTGGCATAACAATAACACAGTGCAGAAGTAACAAAAACATTTTTTTGTTATTAATTTTCAATAAATTACTGATATAAATAATTCAAATGCGACAAAAAAAAAAGGGCTAAGAAGATAAGGAAGAGGAGAGGTAGAGTGTGTCTAAGCCCTATTAATAATGTACAGAACAAAGTTTCAAAAAGCTTTCAGCCTCTCTTAGCGGGGATGAATAATTTCACAGCTTCCTTGTCAAATTCCTAGCCATTCCCTTCTGCAAAATCTGCAGAAGCATAGAGCCCGAGCCCGACAAACTTTGTAAAACTGTGCAATCTACAAGCAAAAAGAAAAAAAAATAAAACTGTGCAATCTACAAGCAAAAAGAAAAAAAAAAGCGAGACATATGCAAATTTAAATCAAGGCATCGTTTTTGAAGAGGATACAATACTACTGAAATACAGTAAGGGATATGCATGGAGATATAACTGTCAAAGTCTAGATCAAAGAACATGATGGATGTTATGAGATGTAGAAACGTTTTTAGTAGGTGCATATGCTGCTATATTAAACTATTAAGTACATTGTTAGCACAGCATTAGAAGCAGTGTTATCAATAGCGAATAGCGGACAATAGCGGTGAGGCCAAAATCCGCTATGAATGCATAGCGGATAGCGTAGCGTCAATAGCGGCCATAAATTTTTTTTATAAAAAATATATCTAATTTAATAGAAAACAAAATGATGACCATAATAGCTCATAAAAATTACACAAAGCATTCAAATAATGTTCTCAAGCCAATAAAACCATTGCAAATAACAAGTTATCAAGTCACATAAGATGATAAAACTCTAAATGAAGTCACATAAGACGATAAAACTCAAGCATAAACACAAATGAAGTCCCAAATTCTAACTCACTATAATGCCTTTTTCTCTCTCAATCAGCTCCCTTTAAAATTCTTA
Source organism: Heritiera fomes (assembly GCA_032173925.1). Classification (NCBI taxonomy): domain Eukaryota; kingdom Viridiplantae; phylum Streptophyta; class Magnoliopsida; order Malvales; family Malvaceae; genus Heritiera; species Heritiera fomes. The sequence goes on along the minus strand of JAPDPM010000021.1, from coordinate 7,361,354 downwards.
ATCCAATTTTAAACTGTAGAACTAATTTTAGCTGGCTACATACAATCAACTAAAAGACAAAATTTTAAAACCGCCTATAAGTCACTAAATAGATGAGCTAAGACCAAGGTTGGCTCCCAGGAGTTCCCGCTTGACCACTATCTTTTATTTATCCTTTTCAACTAACAAAATCCCAAGAAAGCAGACTACTTGTTTGGCTGTCCTGCTAGGATCATTTTCAAGAAACCCAGAAAAGAATTTTCTAGCTATATTGGAAATCCAACATTCTCCAACATTCTAACACTATGTTTTAGATTTTACAGTTTCCCATATATCCAAATTCAATGTCATGAAGGTGACAAAAAGACTATATTTTACTGAAATTCACATTAGAGAGACAAAAACAAAGGTCAGTCATGCTCTCTACAATCAATGCCTAGTTAATAAAAATCAGGCAAAACCAAAATGAAGTTAAGTAAATTTAAGTCGCATAAGATAATTTAATTTAGGGTATTTGCTTTTTAGTTTAATATTTAATAAAAAAAAGTTCATTTAAAACAATTTTATGTACAGTAAAAAATGAGCTGTAATAAAAAAATTTAATCTTAAAAAAAGGCTTAAAAGACTTAAATACCCTTAAATACAATAAAATCATTGGCTGAAATTAAATCAAGAAAAAAAAATGATTAAATGGACATTTCACCAAAAATGCAGAATAGCGCCCTATTGGCCGCTATGCGCTATCCGCTATTACAAAAACGCTACGCTATTTATGTTGTCGTAGCGGTAGTTAAATTTCCGCTACGCTATGCCGCTATAGCGGCCGCTATGGCCGCTATTGACAACACTGATTAGAAGAATGATAGGAAGTGAAGCACAATTAAAGCAATGCAAGAACAAAGGGGTGCTTTCCCTTGAAGCACTAGTGAAATTGTTTAATCCTGGCAAAACTATTTTGCTTTCAGTTTAACTGAAGCTTATTGAAGCAGACTGTTATATCATTCCCCAGTTAGGTGGTGATGAGCATAGTCACAACAATATAAAGTTTTAAACTAGTACTATCAGCTTGATGGTTTAGTTTCTTTAGCACCACAACGGGTAAAAAGAGAAATAACATTAACTCTTAGGTCCACTAAAGCATATTCCATGAAAATACTTCCATATTGCACTGGCATAGCATTAGTCAAACAGGTAATCACATAATTTAATGATGGCCACAGCTCTGCTAGACATTGCTCTAAACTCCTATGAACTGCTAGGCAAGAATGACTTGACATGATTTTTCTTCAAAGGGACGCATCAAACCTCATTACGTATAATATGATTGAAGCTTACATGAGCAAAATATGAGAAATACAGTAAAGGAACTAATTCTCTGTGAGACTTGTGTGGAAATACTTAAAATGAATATCTAGTATGTGAATAACAAATATGTCCTGAATTAAGAAATACTTAAATGAAATTAGTAATAAATGAATCATGAAAAAGGTACCCACCTTTCAGAGGTTAGTAGCAGCGTTCAGCCGTCAAGTATTGTGACAGCATGATATGGTATAATCTTCAATTATCCATTGCAGCATCAAACACCTCGAAGGGAAACCTCCAACTGCTCTATCCTCTTAGCCAAATCATGCTTCCCACAATTCTTTAAACCATCTGTAACCATATCAAAGCACCTTGAAATTGGTGCTAGTCCTAGCTCAGTCATCTCCACCAAAAAATTTGCTGCCTCTATAAACCTGCCTCCACGACCACACATTGTTATCAACATTGTATAAACCGGCCTGTTTGGAGAATAACCCTTGATCTTCATCTCACTAAAAAAGCTAAATGCGTCATCAAACTGCCCTTTCCTGCACAATCCCTTGATTATAGGTGCATACAGACTAGGGAATGGCCTATAACCTTGTTCAATTGAATTATTTAAAAGTATAAACGCCTCATCAATCCTACCTACCTTCGAAGCTGCAGGTATCAAAATTTTATAAGTATTTATATCTGGACAAAGCCCCAATTTACAAACACTATGATACATCTCAATACAAAAATCAACCTCCTCGGTTTTACAAATCGTTTCCACCAAAGAATTAAATGTTGCAATGTCAGGCACAAACCCCTCCTTAGTCATTCTCCTTACCATATTCTTGGCTGATTCAAGATAACCTGCATTCAACAAACCTTCAATTAACAAATCTCGACCTCGAACTGGAGGATTAAACCCCTTCTTGCTCATGTCCTCCAAGAAGTTTTGTGCCTCTGTCATTTTCCCAGCAGAACACCACCCATTCACCAGAATAGCATATGTCCTCTTATCCGGCACCTCGCCTTTCCTGATCATCCTCCTGATTAATGCATATGCTCCATGGAACATCTTAACCTCACAAAGTGCAAAGAGCAATGAATTGTAAACACTTAAAGTTTGTTTGCAACCTAAACTAGTGCTTTTGTTGAAAACCTCCATGGCCTGATCTATGAGGCCATTCTTCCCATACTCTTCAATGATAAAAGAAAGGGTATCACAAGAAAGGCTAAGCTTCTGCTTTTGCATTTGTTGAATGGTTTTCCACATGGATTCATATTTCCTATGGCGAATGAGGATCTTGACTAGCTCCTCAAATTCAACAGAGGTTGGGATGTAATGGGAATGGGCCCAGGAGAAGAAGCGAAGAGATTCTGTAGGAGAGTTGGAGCAGGAACGAAGCACACGGAAGATAAGTTCCGAATTCACAGAAAGGTTCATGCGGTTGAGAGTGCGCTCTGGATACACTTCACGACGAACGATGTTGGAAATGTGGTGGATGGCTGCAAAATAGTCATCTTTTGAAACAGCAGTTGTGCAAACAGAAGCACTTTGGAGGCAACTTCCAGAGGTTAGGGTCCGGACCGGACAAAAAATGTTCTGGAATCTATTTCCATATCTGAGAAGGAGCTCTGCAGACCGGAGCATTTGGCTAGAATTTAAGGTCTAGTAGCCTCCACTTCCTCGTTGATGCTCATCAATTGACTTAAGCAACAAAGGAAAAACATGCTGCAATTTCAAAGAATTTGTATACTATAAGAAGAAATAGAAGAATACCTAACACGTGTACAGCAAATACAAGGAAGCAAGTCAAGATGATTCAAGTCAATGGTAAAGCAGACACTGTCATAAAACTATAACATATAAAGTTAAGCAAAATATGACCATATATATATATATATATATATATATATATATATATATATATATATCCTTGGTTTTGCAATTTCTTCTGCTTTAGACCCTCTAGGAAAAGAGAAGTCTAAGAAAGAATTCATGCTACAAGTGCTGATAGGTATGGACGATCATAGAATCAAGATTCTTAACAAAGATAAGACCAGTGGAGGAACCATTGTCCCCTACACCAAACACAAAAACACAACTTTAAGTGTTTATGGTGAATCCAATGGAAATCCTTAAAAGCATTTTAAATAAACAACATCTTTTACATCCAATATTTTATGGTGAATCCAATGTAAAAATTTCCTATCACCCTCATGTTCAATGAAATTGAGCACATTTCCAAGCTTTCGAGAACAAGGCACAGAATAATAAAAGGAGGAAAGAAAGCAAATAACATAAAACAAGAGTATCATAACATTGCATACATAGTTTAAGAATTGAATACACTTGAAAATAACAGAACCCAGTTTGGAAAGCAAAGTTCAATACTTGATTTGACAGTTTCCAGGGAAAGCGCTTAATTTTATCCATTAAAAACTAATTCCCATGAGTAAATTCATCACTTTAAGGTTTTAACCCATGTATATAACTTTCAATATCAAATAAGAGATTGAAAATCTAAAACAAAATGGAACAGACGCTTAAAGGGAAGGACTTTGAATAAACCCATTAAATTTACAAGCTTGGAAATTGGAATATAAGATAGTAAAGAAGGAAAAGGCAAGAAGAGAATCTATATAAATGAAAGAAAACACACCTTTATGGCTGCTAGAGGTTGAGATTGCAGAGATTCATATCAAAATTATATAAGCCACAGGGTATGGGGCAAAGCCAAAGCCAAAGCCAGAAGCGAAGTGGTTTCCTGGGTATGGTATCGGAATTCTGAGAGATTTGGTCAGTGTGAACTGTGAAGTTTGCAGAAAAAAATATTCACTTTGGGTGATTGGGCCTTGAACTGAGCTCAACCCATTTGATAAACGAGTCTACTTTTGATGGGCTGATCACCACCATAGCCACAGCTTAATTTCCTTATCAGATAATGACATAACAAAATGTCATACAAAATAAAGCAAAACAAGGGGAGTCAAGTTGTGCAAGAAAGAAAAAGGAATGAATAGTGGTTAATTTAAGAATTGTAGGGTGAAACTGAAAATGATTTCAAATTCTATAAATTCAAAAACTGCAAATTGCAAGAAGTGTTTAGCTTCATGACTAACAGTATGAGGCTAAGGAATATGGTTCTTTAATTACATTCCTTTCATTATTTAACTAATGTAATCATTTTATCCAGTTATCCATAAGAAAATGCAAAATGATTGTTTTGAACCATTTACAATGTTGCCAGCCTAACAAAGTAACAATTGAATAAATCTTTCTGTAAATATATAATTTGTTTTTATTACAGACTGCAATAAGCATCTATATCTCCATTTTTCAAACTTCAATACAAAGACAAAGGCCCTGGTTCTCTTTCTGGTCTCATTCTCTTCATGTTTAACTTATTATCGTTTTAAATAATGGAGTTAGGATAACATTTAAGTTATCCAAACTCTAAATTACTCTCTAATTTTGAAAAAAAAGGTAATTCCATATATTTTTTATAAGCATAGAATTGCAATCTGCATTTTGACATTTTACATTGAATCACCAAACATAATCTAGGACAGATTACAGCAAAGAAAAATAAAATTATAGTGCCCTGATCTCTCATCCTGATATTGTGAAATTCTATTATGATAAATAAGCAGAAATTTGAATCTCTACTTGTGAATTTAACTAGGACAATTCTTGAATGAAACCTTGGATATCATGAAGATTGAAGACCATAGCTTAGGTTGCTTAATACACAATAATATTTAACAAAATTCCTGATAGTTTGTCTCAGAGATTCGGAGAAGAATAGTAGTTTGTTGATTAATTGCTATGTAACTTCGAAGTCTGTAAATATTGAGTCAAAGAATATTGCAATAGTAATCTTGAATTGTCTTTATAATCTCTGTAATCATTACTAGTACAGAGAGAATGATCCTTTCATGCCATTGCTGTCGTCATCTGACCAATAAACATAGCCATTATATCCAATTAACAAATCAAAACAAGTGTTTTCCATTGACAAGAATGTTGACAGCTAAACAAAATAGCAACAGAAAACCTGTTAAAAATTACAGGCACTGCAATCTCCATCTGCTCAGCAGAAAAAATAAAAACCCTGATGTTTTTGTCGTCTTATCCTATTCATAATTTAACTGACTACCCTCTAAATATATATATATATATATATATATATATATATATATATATATCTTAAAAAAAAGAAAACTCAGTGCACAATGCTGCCTCATTGTGAGATCTTAAAGAGTGTATGCATACAGTTTTTCTTTCGCATTAACGAAGAAGGTTTCCTGTTTCACCAAAGCTCACCCTCTAAATATATGAAAAAAATTTCTTGGTTCTTATTTTCACAGTTAATTTCCAAATATATGTTAACCTTGTTGGAAAAACAGGAATGAGACCATGAAACTTTAACATTTATTCTGCTTTTTCAATTATAAAATTGCATGAACTTCAAGTACTGTTGAAGTACAGATGCAGAACTTGCTTCTAAAGATTTTCAATTAGATAAATATATTTATTCAATACCCTAGAAGATCACTTTATAATCTGTATTCAAAATAGAACATGGCAGCAAATGTACAAATCCCTGGACAAGTTGCAGCCTAGCTAGATTTTTTGTTCTTGGACCTGTGCATTCATGTAGGAGAGCAAGGGAGAGTTCATCAATGGCACAAGGGATTATAGATTGTATCGAAAATGATGAAAATAGGTAGAATTGCACACTACATTTTGGACTTGTACACCAAAATAACCAAACATAAACATAGACATAGTAGGAAGCATGGGAAATCCAATTTGAAACGAAGCAACTAAGGAGTAACATCTTGTGATTCAGTCAGAACTCAGAACTGTGTCTGAAGATATTCCACCACTTTGTTGTCCAGTTTGAACGCTTTAGTAAGAACATCAGGATTGATAGGTGGATTTGAGCCCAAGACAGCATTTGCAATAGTGATAACACCTGCATTCTGGCTGCTGAGAGCAGCAAAGGCAATGGCATTAGTTTTCCCTATATTGAACTGGAAGTGAATCAGACCAACTGGGAAAACAAACACATCTCCTGTCTTGAGGACTTTGGTGAAAAAACGATTATCTGGGTTGGATGTAACAAAACCAACATAAAGTGTGCCCTTTGTCACCACTAGGATCTCCGAGCCACGAGGGTGAGTGTGAGGAGGGATTAGGCCACCATCAGGTGCATAGTCAAGACGAGCCAGCGATATGCCAAGAGTGTTAAGGCCTGGTATTTGGTCAACAAACACAGGAGTGACACTTGATCCCAATGCATTTGATGTGTTTCCTGCTTTATCTAGCCCTGAAAAGAAGAAGTCATCTGCAGTGGCAAGCTTTGGATCCTTGCAGAACTTCCCATTCACAAACACTGGATGAAAAGATAGTGATCAATGTCGGTTGATAGAAATATAAATACTAGCAGAAGGCAGTGTACAATGTACATGGTAAAGTTATTATGATGAAAAACAATGCTTCTTAGCTGAATGCATTAGTCCAGGCTTTGGCATGATCATGAACAATAACATGAAATAAATGCATACCGGCATTCTTGGTGCCCTTGACGGCTACACAGAAGTCCTGGAGAGAGCTAGGGTCTGAGGCTGAGGCTAATGTGGAAGCCAAAGCCAAGAGGGCAAAAACTACAAGGAAATTGTTCACTCCTTTCATTTTGGATCACTGTGCATATACTTATATTCTAGTGTTTGCTTGGTGGAGGGATGAGAAATTACTTGGCATAGAAGAACTATTTATAGATGAAGATCCAATGAGTATGCCTGCCTTGGTTGTTATCCATTTTATAGTTTGAGGATGAATATATTCTTCGACAACTGCTCTTATTTATGTCATTTTTTTCCTGTATAACTTGTTCAGCAAGAATATTTTGCCTAGAGGTAGGTGACTGTTTTATCCGGATATGAATATTTCATGATATTCTTCCATTATGGCTTCTCATTTGGATAATTAACATCTCATTGGTCCGAAACCAAGCACGAAAGCCCTTTTCCAACAGAAAGCAGTAGGTCAGCATAGGACAAACAAGTTAAACTCTGATGTATTCTGATAACTGTGGATAGATGTTGATTAGTTGGGGGAAGGTAAGGTTCCAGAGCAAGAGAAGGTAAGTAGAATCTCACACACTTTGCTTGTTTTGAACCTATATTACGTATGCATATTTTTCAAACACGTGAATGTTTTATTCCTTACTTTTGATATATGAAAAATGAGGATCAAGCATGTGATTACTTTGTGTTTTGCTATATGAATGATGGATCATGAATGATTTATGAAATGAGAATTCCTTAATATTTTGAAGAATGATCATGAACGTTATGTATGAATTTTCAAGTGGAATAATCGACACCAAAACTAGTTCTACGGTCCTCTCTAACGGAATAGTAGTTAGTATACAGCCCTACTAACAGGTTATAGTAGTTAGCATACGGCTTTGCTAATGGATTATAATAGTTAGTGATGATTATACGGCTTCGCTAATGGGTTATAGTAGTTAGCATAGGCCCTGCTAACAGGTTATAATAATTAGCTATGATCATACGACGTTGCTAATGGGACATGGTAGTTAGACACAACCATACGGCCCCGCTAACGGGTTATATTAGTTAGCGTAAACCTTGCTAATGGGTTAGAATAGTTAGCAATGATCATGTGGATGATATTGTCGATACGGCCTTGTCACGAGTTATAGAAGAGATTATAGCAAATAATGAACTAATGACTCATGATTATGAACTGAATGATAATGATAAAATGGTTGATGATGATTCATGACTTTAATGTATGATCTATGATTTACGTGAAACGATATATATTTGATAATGATTTATGACTTGTGAAATGATATTATTTGATATGATTATGAGTTTTATGAAATAGTTTCTTAATTGTGTTGAGAACATGATTTGAATGAATTGTATTTATGAATAATAATTGTGAAAGGACATATGTATATGTATGAAAACAATGCTTGATTCGGTAAGGTGTGTGAGACTATGCTTAGTGAGCTATGGTTCGCTCATTTCTTTGTTTTCCTTTTTCTCTACAGATAATTGAGAGATAGATTGCTTATTCTTGTAATGACATTCGAGGATTGAACTGAGCATTTTTTTAAATTATTTTGGAGACATAGTTAGTTGATAAGGTTTTACAAATTGTAATTACGATTTTGCATTTTCTTTAGTTTTATATTGAACTTTTTGAAAGTTAATGTATAGTTGGATTAGAATTGAGGTTTTTACTTTAAGATATTAATGCATTTAAGAATTTTATCATGCATGAGAGAAAAGGCTTTGTATTACTTTGGGGTTCTACCTTAAGATAATATGTGTTACGTCTATGTTTCGGGGCGTGACAAAGCATGCAGATAACCAAATTGTTCATAGATGTTGCAAGAACTAGCCGGTTAACTTGTATAATAAAATCAAGTGAAAAAAAGAAGAAAAGTAGTTAAAAACTGGTAGGTGACGATGACATTGTACCATAAACCAGACAGAGAACGTATAATGAAACATAATGTACAACAGATTGAGACATCCAGCACTAATAGTTAATGGACTAAGCATGCGGGAAACCAAATTGTTCATGGATGTTGCAATAACTAGCCTGTCAACTTGTATAGTATAATCAAGTGAAAATAAAGAAGAAGAGTAGTTAAAAACTGGTAGGTGACGATGACATTGTACCATAAACCAGACAGAGAACGTATAATGTACAACAGATTGAGACATCCAACACTAATGTCCATAACCGACTGAATATTCCAAACCTTCTATTTTAATAACCCAAATCATGCTGAGTAGTTTTCTATTATTGTTGACTAAGATTCTTACTTTTTCTGTCATCCGTGAGGTAATTCATATAATGAAATAAAGGTCATATCATACGCTCTTCGTAATAGAGCATAAGATATAAAATTTTGTTACAATTCGGTATATTATTTATACTTCTTATTCGAATTGCATCATCTACATTTCTATATTCTTTTATTCAAGTATCATGTAGTTCAGTATAAACTTGGGTAGGAGTGTTTTTAAAAAATACATTCTTACCAATATATATATATATATATATATATATATATATATATATATATATATATATATAGGAAGGATCCACTTACACTAGTGTAAAACTAATTAGTTTTATACCTTTTTTTAACCATTAGATTGGAATAAACTTATGGTTGAGATTAAACCACTCTTCTCTTTATAAAACTAATTAATCTCAACCATAAGTTTATACCAATCTAATGGTTAAAAAAAGTGTAAAATTAATTAGTTTTACACTGGTGTAAGTGGATCCCTCCTCATATATATATATATATAATTTGAAGCTCTACAAATTATGGTATAATAAGCAAAAAGGATCATTAATTCAATTACCAAAAAGTAACATGATTCATGAGTGATCAAGAACAAGTTGTGATGGAAAGTCAGACTTAGCTTGATTAAGTTTTTTTTTTTTTTTGATAATTCATAAATTTATTAGAATGACCAGAAGTTACAGACGTGCAGCCAAGAATTATATTCCTGCTGCGAAACCAAAAACAACCGCAACACGCCAAAACCAACAAACAACCTCCTAAGGAAATCAAGTCGGGAGAGAAAGCAAACAGATGACGCCCTACAGACCAAAGACAAAACAGAATCCACTGAAAACAAAGTACAGAAACAAGCGCCAGAGTAGAACTTTTCCATGAAATCCCCAAGTGCAGCGCCCCTTATGTCGCCTCTGTGGAGTGAAACTGTAAGAAGAATTCTTGACAAACAGTCAAGACCAAAAGTTAATAAGATGTCAAAAATATTCACTCCCCACGCATGAATATACCACCCCTGACTTAGCAAGGAAATCAGCCGTCCCATTTGATTCTCTATAAATATTAACCAACTGTACATGCTGCAAATTCTCCCAAAAAGTATCGATCTTCACAAAAACATCCCAAAGCCTCCATGGTCGAGTCAATGGTTTCAAACACCACCCAACAGCAACTCTTGAATCCGACTCTATGATCAAACCCCTGTTGCCTTTCCAACCAGTTTTAGAAAATACTTCCAACGCAAAGCATATTGCCCAAACTTCAGCAGCGTTTGAATCTTGTAGACCAACTGGTCCTGAGAACATAGCAACAATGAAACCTTCCTCGTTGCGCAGAACCCCTCCACACCCTGCTGGTCTTGGACTTAGCTTGATTAAGTTTGCTTTCCATTAACATCCAACTTTGGTTTTAGATATGTACATATTAGGCAGTTTCTATTTCATAGAAACTTAGTCAGCTGTGGCAGTTTCTATTTCATAGAAGTTCTTGTAGGTCATATTTGTATTAATATTTTACTTGTAAAATATAATTCAAAATGTGAAAAAAACTGGAGTTCTTATAATTCGAAGACATAGTGGTGACGAATTGTCTGCTTTAATCCCAAAATTTTATGATTTGGGGCCACAAAACATGTTTCGCAAATATAGACTTTAACTCTCTATGTTATATACCACAGCAGATCTCTGTAGTATCTCAATGTGAGATTGCGGTCTTACAATAGAACTTCTTGGATCAGACAATTTTTTAGAGTAGAATGTACCATAAAAGTTTGCATAAGGTTTTGTAAGTAGCCTGATAGAAATCTACTGACACCGTATATTCAGGAAAAGAAAAGTTGTATCAAATATATAAAAAAGAAAAAGAAGAAAGAGGAGTCATTTGCTAAAGATTACTGTTTGTCATTAGAATAGTTCCTTATTTCCCTCCTTGAAGTAGGTGAAGACTGACCATGTGCCTTGACAACTAGTTATTTTCTATTTCGTGGATTAATCATGCGTCAATCCTAGTCCCGTTTTCCTCATCCATGCTTTATATTATCAATTTCTTGCAAGTTCAATTAACCATACTAGACTGAAACATTCCAGGTCTTTTGATCACTGAATTTAACGTGCTTTGAATTCATCTCTAATCTAATTCGCAAGAACTACTGCTGGAAGAAACTGTTTCGAGTAATCCCGAAGACTGTTACCTCAAAGACTTTGAATCATATTCATATAAGTGATCACAGAGTTTTTGTTTAATACAAGTTTTTGTTGCTGACGTTATGTATCTTTGGTAATCTTCATTTCGAGGTGGTAGTTTCTACCTTCAAATTTTCATGGAAGTAATTAAATTCTACATAGTCTTTAGAATAATGTAAGCAAAAAAACATATACAGTTAGATACCACAAAAATTCTCTTGACAGACTTGCGTTTCATCTGAACTGTTCATTCAAGGTTGTCATGACTCATAATGCCCATATATAATTATATACATATACTTGAATAAAAATTATATCCGAAAAGTCAATACAAAACTACTTTCGCAATTCATAATAAAGAAATCACATATACATACGTTTGCATGCTTAACCTATTTTTAAAAATCATAGGACAAAACTATATTTGTACATAACATACGAAACATATCTCATATTAAGGTTAATTTTAAGGGAATCAAAACACCGAAGGGATATCAAGTCACTTACCTGAAATCGCTAAATTGAATCCAAAACAAAACTTTAAGATCGCTCGGAGCCTATTATTCAAAAATATTTAATATAAGAAAATATGCCATTTGACAGAAGCTAAAATTATGCTGTAATCACTAAATGACTGTAACTCAATACACTATGAACTTGGCGTAAGTTACGTTATTTGACAAAAGCTAAAAATATTTGTATTTTCTTTAAAATACATATTTTCTCCAAATATACACTATGCTTTTTTTTTTCAAAACTAAATCTCTAACTACAGAAAGTAACCATAAAAATTAAAGAGAAATATTTACTCACCTTAGTCTTCTTGCACTTATGCTAATAGCACTTCAATCTCCCTCCTATAATATATATATATATATATATATATATATATATATATATATATATTTCCGACTCGGCAGATAGCGACTAAGCTTAAATCTTTTCTTTATTTCCTCTTCGATGCTGCTTAGTTATGTCTCTACTCTCCTTGCTTTCTTTGTTTATCACTCTTTTTCTATATAATATTTTAAGCTTTACAATGGTGGCTACCAGAGCACTTTCATGCTTACTTTGCTAAATCCTCTTTCAGCGCCGCTCAAGCCCTTCGACACTCTTTTCTATTTTTTTTGACTTATTATTACTTCTGATTCCAGAGCTTCACACTGCCCTTGTTTTTTTTTTCTTTCTAAATCCTTAGGCTTCATTCGGCGACTACCCACTTTGCTATCTTTATATATATATATATATATATATATAGATATATATATATTTTTAAACCCTCTTGCCCTAAAGCCGACTCCCACTTTTAATATTCTTATTGGGCTTTTTAGTTTTTGGGCTCGGGTATTACATTCTCCACACTTTAAAAGAATTTGGTCCCCAAATTCGAATATCCATAAATTCAAAACTTCGAAAGTTCCCTAAAATTTCTTACTCATCAAAATCACACCCAATGCACTTTATTTCTAAACATACCATCTCATGACAACTCCGATAGTTCATACTTTGACTTTAATAAGTATAATAAAGATCGTAACAAAATTTTTATTAGAGATCCGTTCTCAAAACTTAGAACAATACCCTTAAGAATAGAATATCAAACCGTAATTATATAAATTCTCCAAGATTAGGATCAATTTTCTATAATCACATGTGCTTAAAGTCACCAACATATCAAAGCTCACACCAAAATACTCATCACTTGCAGTTTAACCATTGTATAAATTCATCTTAAGATAAATAAGAATTTAAAACCTAAAAGGAATTAACATGCTTTGTTTTCAAATATAAGAATCACAACATTTTGAGAGAGGTATTCATCCTCCCCACCTTAAAAGAGTTTAGTTAACTAAATTCTTACCTTGATTTTCAAAAAGATGAGGATATTGCTCTTTCATGCTTTCCTCTAGTTCCCAAGTAGCTTCCCGTTCAATATGATTACTCCATTGAACCTTAACATACGAAATGGTACGCCTTCTAAACACTTGCTCCTTCCTATCCACAATACGTATTGGATGTTCTTCGTAAGACAAATCTTCTTTAAGTCTCATAGGAGCTAACTCCACCACATGATTTGAATCTGCCACATACTTCCGCAACATTGAGACATGGAATACGTTATGCACTCCAGACAATGCAGGTGGAAGTGCTAATCTATAAGCCACATCTCCTATCCTTTCTAGAATTTCAAAAGGACCTATATAGCGAGGACTAAGTTTCCCCCGAATTCCAAATCTCATGACTCCTCTAGTTGGAGAAACTTGTAAAAATACATGATCTCCAACCTCAAACTCCAACTCACGTCTTCTATTATCTGCATAACTTTTCTGTCTGCTTTGAGCCACACGAAGACATTCTCTAATTAACTGAATTTTCTCAACTGTTTGTTGAATTAGATCTGGACCCAATAATTTCCTTTCACCAACATCATCCCAATAAAGAGGAGACCTACATTTTCTACCATATAAAGCTTCAAATGGAGCCATCTGGATGCTAGCCTGGTAACTGTTGTTATAAGCAAACTCCGCCAATGGTAAATGATGATCCCACGAACCTCCAAAATCCATAACACAAGCCCTCAACATATCTTCCAAGATTTGATTAGTCCTCTCTGACTGACCATCTGTTTGGGGGTGAAAAGCAGTACTAAAACTAAGTTGGGTGCCCATAGCTTTATGCAAGCTCTTCCAAAATTTCGCTACAAATCGAGAATCTCTATCAGATACTATGGACACCGGAACACCGTGAAGCCTCACAATTTGCTCAACATACAACTCTGCTAGCTTTTCTAGGGACATTCCCGCACGAATAACCAAAAAGTGAGCAGACTTGGTCAATCTATCAACAATCACCCAAATGCCATCATTACCCTTTTTGGTTTTAGGTAAACCAGATACAAAGTCCATAGTGATGTGCTCCCACTTCCATTCTGGAATAGGAAGAGGTTTCAACAATCCTGCTGGCCTCTGATGTTCAGCCTTAACTTGCTGATAGGGCTGAGAAAAAAAACTGATAAAACCGAAAAACCGACTCGAACCGGGGATTTCGGATCGGATCGGCTCGGATAATAGACAAATTCGGTTCGGATTCGGATTCGGATCATGACATCATTGAACCGAATAAAATCGGTTCGGATCGGTTCGGATCGGATTCGGATACGGATAATATCCGAATACTTTGTTATTTGGTATTTTGTAATTTTTACTATTTAAATTAAAAGCTCAAGTTTTATATTTAATTAAAAATCCTAAGGAAAATTTGAAATAAAGTCCAAAAGTGCTTAAAATGCCTTTAAAAAATTGAAATAAAATTTAAATTTACATTAAAAAAAATCGAATGACCGATCCGTATAAATTCGGATCGGATCGGATCGGATAGTTTTTTAATTCGGACCGGATCGGATCACAAAACAAAAAAAACCGCTTAATTCGGATCGGATCGGATAGTTTTTTAATTCGGACCGGATCGGATCACAAAACAAAAAAAATCGCTTAATTCGGATCGGATCGGATCCGATCCGACCCGTTATCAGCCCTACTTGCTGACATGTCAAACACTTAGCCACAAATTGTGCAATCTCTCTCTTCATATTACTCCACCAGAAAGTGTCCTTTAAATCTCTATACATGTTTGTGCTGCCAGGATGGATCGTGTAGTTACTGAAATGAGCTTCTTCTATAATCTCTCTTTTCAATTCTGAGTCATCCGGAACACAAACTCTATCACCAAACCTCAAGGAGCCATCTTCATGAATCCTAAAATTTGGTTTTAAACCACAATCCACCTCAAGTCTAATGGTTTGGAGTTGAGGATCATTAACTTGAGCATCTTTAATCCTTTGCACCAAGGTAGGCTGCACCTTCAAGTTGGCCAAATAAGCTCCTGAACCTCGTACCCGCACATTAATATCCATTTTTCGAAGGTCCTCAAAATTCTCTCTCTGAGAAGTAATTATTGAAGCCAAATTTCCTACAGATTTTCTACTTAAAGCATCAGCTACCTTATTCGCTTTTCCCGGATGGTAACTAATGGTCAAGTCATAGTCCTTCAATAATTCTAACCATCTCCTCTGCCTCATATTCAACTCCTTTTGTGTGAAAAGATATTTTAAACTCTTGTGGTCAGTAAAAATCTCACAAGACTCACCATACAAATAGTGTCTCCAAATTTTCAATGCAAAGACTACTGCAGCCAACTCCAAATCATGAGCAATTAGGATCACACTTTAGTAGAAGAATATCATAAGAAAATCAATTAATTGTAGTTAGGAAAGTTATTTTATTTTATTTTTATTTCCTATTTTAGAGCTACTGACTCTTCCTATAAGAAGAGATCAATTTGTTCTGTATTTTGAGTATGTAAATACAAGAGATTTCCATTCTCTATTCAGTTTTCTTATTCTTTAATAAGCAAAAAGGATCATTAATTCAGTTATTTTTTGCTACCAAAAAGTGCCATGATTCTTGAGTGATCTAGGACAAGTTGTGATGGAAAGTCAAACTCAGACTTAGCTTGATTAAGTTTGCTTTCCATTAACATCCAACTTTCGTTTTTGATACGTACGTATTAGGCAGTTTCTATTTCATAGAAGTTCTTTTTGCTCATATTAGTATTAATATTTTACTTGTAAAATATAATCCACAAATGAGCAAAAAAAAACCTTGAATTCTCCTTATAATTCAAAGACATAATGGTGAGGAATTTTCTTCTTTAATCTGAAGATTTTACAATGTTGGGCGACAAAATATGCTTCACAAATACAGACTTAATTCTTTCTATATATACCATAACGGATTCTTGCAGTATCTCGATGTGAGATTGCGGCCTTACAATAGAACTTCCTCAATCAGACTTGTTCAAAGTAGAATGTACCACAAAAAGTTTGGTTCTGCAAGTCGCCCGAGAAAAATCTACTGACACCATAAATTCAGGAAAAGAAAAGTTGCATCCAATAGGAAAAAAAATAAGAAAAGAAAGTAGGGTCAATTGTTAAAAGATTACTGTTTGCCATTAGAATAGTTCCTTATTTCCCTCCTTGAAGTAGGTGAAGACCGACCATGTGCCTTCACAACTAGTTATCTTCTATTTCGTGGATGAATCATTCTTCAATTCTAGTCCTGTTTTCCTCATCCTTGCTTTATATTATTTCAATATTTGTTTTTGAACCAGTCTTAATTCACTTTCTGTTCTCACATCTTTCATATTCAACCTTTTTCTTTCCCTTCAGATTGTAGTTTTTATGCATTGGTTCTGTGTTACCAGTATGGAAAAGAAGTGCTAAGAACAAGTTTATATCTGAAAACCTGCAGTTGGCTACAAATTATGAGTAAATCATAAGTAGCCAGAGACAAATTATTTATTGATATATATAAATATATAGAAAGTGCATCAAATACCACCAAATATAAATCAAAAACAGTTTGATATAGTCTTCTTCATATGTTTTTCTTTTAGATTCATTATTTCAAGAGTAAAATAATTTAATTTATATCTGGAATTGCTGCAAACAGCCTGCAGTTCTGTCTAAGTCCATACTTATAGTTAGCATGATCTGAGAAGTGCTAATGAGAAAAATTAGTACATATATTTTATCTTATATTAATCCATAATATATTACATGTCTCAGTTGACAAAGTCTATTCTGACAGGTTCCTTGATACTCGATCATATGACATATCTTTATATGGTTGTAACATTCACAACATTTTCAATTTCTTGCAAGTTCAATTATCCATCCTAGAATGAAACATTCCTGGTCTTTTGATCACTTAATTTAACTTGCTTTGAATTGATACCTGATCTAATATGCGAGAACTATTGCTGGAAGAAACTGTTTCAGGTAATCTTGAAGACTGTTACCTCAAAGACTTTGAATCACACAGTTTTGTTTAATACAAGTTTTTGTTGCTGACATTATGTATCCTTTGTAATCTTCATTGGGAGGTGGCAGTTGCTACTTCCAAATTTTCATGGAAGTAATTAATTTCTACTTGTCTTTGGATTAATGTAAGCAAAAAAAAAAAAAGACATTTGCAGTTAGAGGCCACAAAAATTCTCTTGGCAGACTTGTGTTTCATCTGAACTGTTCATCCAAGGTTGTCATGACTCATGAGTTCTTGAAAAAATATTTTATTGTAAAAAGTTACCAACAACAAAATCACTAAACAAACAGAACAAAAAACCAGTAAAGGATCAAGTTACCATCATTTTGATTATCTGCAAGGCCCTGAACAGCATCAGTACAAAGAAGAGATTTGCATTTTAACATATCAAGAAAGTGACAGATTTGGCGTAGGCTTATAAAACGTTGTTCAAAGTGTAATTACTTACACAAGCAACTGACTTTAACGCGTCATAATATCAAGTCATTGCAGATTTAACTCTTTTACACTTTAGTATATGTCTACGGGTATCTTCTGATTGTAGATTGTCTAACAACTCATTGGTCACCTTAGATTTATTCTACTAAAAAAAGCTTAAGTCAAATTATGCAGCATAATTGAAGCTGTTATGAATACTTTCTGCACATCTGAGTGAGGATTCTATCCTGCTTTGTGCCTTTCATACACGTATGAGCATACATGTTCACGCAAGAGAGAGAGATTGCAAATTGCACTATATATTCTTATTTTTAGACCCAAAATGATCACAATGAGAGAGAAGACTGGAGAGGTACATTACCAACCAGCCTGTTTATTGTATGATAATAGGTAGAATAATGACTTTAACGAGGAAAACGCATGGAAATATTATTCAAGACGAGCAACAAACTTCTGGGCTTTGATTTGCCTCTTAAATTACTTGTTAATCTGATCCGAACCGGGACTGAAGATAGGTAACCACATTCTTGTCCAACTGGAAGGCCTTTGCGAGAACATCCGGATTGATTGCTGGGTTTGAGCCAAAGACTGCATCAGCAATGGTGATAACTCCTGCATTTTGGCTGCTGAGACCAGAAAAGGCAACAGCATTGGTTTCCCCTATATTGAACTGGAAGTGAATCAAGCCAATTGGGAAAACAAAAACATCTCCGGGGTATAGGACTTTAGTGAAGAGACGGTTTTCTGGGTTGGATGTTACAAAGCCAACGTAAAGTGTGCCCTCTACAACAACTAGGATCTCAGTTCCTCGAGGGTGAGTGTGAGGAGGGTTTAGGCCACCATGAGGTGCATAGTCGATCCGAACCAGAGATATGCCAAGAGTGTTAAGGCCTGGTATTTGGTCAACATTGACAGTAGTAACATTTGATCCAACTCGATTTGATGTGTCTCCTGGCTTGTTGAGGCCTGAAAAGAAGAAATCATCTGCCATTGCGAGCTTCGGGTCCTTGCAGAACTTCCCATTTACAAACACTGCAGGAAAGAAATGTTAGTTAAAGTAAAATATTGCAGCTAAGCTGAATGTCTTTAGCTCGGGCATTGTTAGCATCATGATCTTGAACATTAGCAGAAAGTCCTGAGAACAAAAACTGAATACGTACCTCCTTCCTTGGTGTCGTTGATAGCCACACAAAAGTCCTGGAGAGGACTAGGGTCGAAGGCCAGGGCTAATGAGCAAGCAAATGCCAAGAGGGCAAAAACAACAAGGATTGAGTGAATTCCTTTCATTATGATATACCAACAATGCTTACTCTGACTTAGCTGCTTGTTTGGTATTGCTTTGGAGAAGGGTGGGAAACTTTGCATGGCAGACAGGGCTATATTTATAGATGGAAACCAACGACCTGGTCACTATTTCCCTTAACCAGCGGATTAAGACATGTGAAGAAGAATCATTTTCAGATAATTTACTCGTTCATCCTGCTTTATTTTACTCATTCTGTGCAGCTGTATGCTTAAATTACTGAAAGTAGGTGTTAGAAGTTGTCATATTTCTGTCCGGGTGTTTTTGCAGTGTAGGTTGGATTTGAAAGTCAGATAATGAGATCAAAAACATTCCAATCTCCTGTTGTCTAACTTCAGAATTCTACATATCTTTACTATATGGGCTCCTTATCCAGTGGCAGACCTCTAATATATCCAAGTTGAAAGTTAATTATTTAACAGTGAAGGATCTTAAATTTGCATATGGTTTTCCATCTTATCATGCTAATTTCTTAAAATGATAGCAAGACTTTTTGTTTCCCTTGGTGGCCTATTATTTCTCTTTAATTCTATTAAGGAAATTAAGGTTCATCTATTCTTTATTATTTTGGTGTAACAGACCATCAAATTTTACATAGAACTCAATCAATTGATATACAGATAGCATGATACACAGAGCTCCTCATTTTATCCTCGAAGATATCTCAGTTTGAAAAGTCTATTTTGACATGTTCATAGATAAGCTATGATATCTATGCTTATCTCATTGAAACGTTAATTACTTGTAAGATTAATTAACCTTGCTTTACTGGAAACATCTTAGGTAGCGTGAATGGACTGGCGTAGAACAGATACTGGAAACAATAGTTTAGGAATTGTGGATGAATCAGTTGGAACTCTTCTAAATTGAACAGAACTTGAGTATTGAATACCATACTCAAACTTACTCTCTATGAGCATTGAAAGGAAACCTGATGCTTCTGTGATAGATTTGTTGCAAAACTTGATCAAGGAAAAACAAAGAAGAATTCTTCAAAGATTGGTAGGTGACATTAAGCGACAATAAGTCTCATGTTAAATGGGTTACACAACATCTAAGAATGATGTAAACAACCAACTTAACATTCGGAAATTTGTGCATAACGATCCAAATGTTACCTGGGTAGTCTTCCACGTTGCAAGAAAGTAAAAGATAAGACATTTGCTACTTCTAAGACCATTTCAGCTCTCTGTTTAAATGATCAACAGTAATTGTTTAAGACAAGTGTCGTACTGATATTAGGTTTCTAATATGAAAATAATCTCCATTCCAGAGTGGCAGTTTCTACTTGACACAGGTTTATTCATATTCCGTTCTAGAATGTCCAACAACTCTGTCGGCTAACAAATAGGTTCATGGTTCATCTACTTGCCAAATCTCCTTTCTTTTCATTTTTTCTTTTCCTTTTTATGATTATGTGCAACAATCTTATTGGTAAACCTCAACTGAATCGCAGAATGCCACCAAACACAGATGCAGCTTGAGTTCTAATCACTGGGATAGGAAAATTAACCCCAATTGTTTTCCAAGTATACATAATGTATTGGATGAGCCCCTTTTTCCACTAAGCTAAATCAAATGGATAAACCCCAATAGTTATATTCATTGTTAACAGTTATTGAAGACTGACTTGAATGTCAAAGCATCAAAGGGCTTCCAGTTCCTACTGATATATATACATGGAAAAATTGAATTGGGCCAGTGCTATAGATTCCAACTTATACATGGATTTGGGATCCTATGCCCGACATGGGCACATATTCGACAAGCTTATGTCATGCCTTTGGCAAGTTTTCACATTAACCTTGATATCTTAAGCATTATTTGAAAGTTGTCCAAAAAAAAGTATCGAACAAACCAAGAGTATTTTAGGGTAAAGTGCTTTAACATCCCAAATCTACAAAATACATAATATTCAGTTACTAATTATACTCACTTACCGGTTGGGTTATCTGTGATGCTTATCAACTCCTATCTCTTTTATAAGAATTAGCACTCTCAATTCCTTATCCCTATATGGAAGTATGAATTATTAAATTATTTCCTTAAGATGTATATACATTCCCTTCTATTTAAAGTAGTACTATACCATTTTATTGAATATATAAAAGAATACAACATACCTTCAATATCAAACCTCTGGAAAGTTATTCGCTTAGCCCAAGTTCAATAATCTGTGAAGTGAAAAATAGGGAGTGAGTGACAACGTGCTCAGTAAGGAAGGTGTATGCTGTTTTATAAAAATAAAAACTATGCTCCCAAAAACAATCTCATTTATCCAATCACTCAAACCCCTTTAAAATTAAAAAGGATTTAATAGATCCTTTCAGCAAACAGAAATCAATAAGTTGAGACTTGGCAACAAATACATCATGCTCTCATTGTTCCCTTAGGAACATAAGTCATCTGCT